>CM028133.1:442261875-443591250 GCA_016271365.2 Neoceratodus forsteri
CATACTGATGCTGATGCATCATCTTATCGACCCCCTGGAGATCCATCTGCATGCATTCACATTTTAAAAATGGCAGTGAAAGCATTGTATAAGATGTATGAGTCAGAGGAACAAATCACCCTGCTAATCCCAACAGAATTGTGGACACCATAGGAACTTATATGGATTGTCTTCCCAAGGCCAACTGTAACTTCTCTGCACTAGACATGACTTCTCTATTTAGATTTTTTTGTTTTGGATTTAGATTCTACCCAGATTTGGGGAGCCAATATAGCCTAGACAGAACACCAATCTGTGAACCTGAAGACCCAGACGTCCTGGGTTTGAAACTCAACCCCATTTGCATGCTGTGTGACCTTGAGCATGTAACTTAACCTCTACATGTTCCCAGGACGCACCTGAAAACAAGCTTTGGATCAGTATGACTTGTCCAGTCAAACACTCTAATAAAGAATAAAGACTGAGTCAGGAGGACTTGAGGAAAGAACAGTGAGATGAACTGAGTTTCAAAGACATCATCCTTGCCATGGAAAAGGGATAGGTTACCTTTGGCCTATAAAGTAGCATCAGACACTTCTACAAAAAGAAATCAGTCTAACATGGATCATCATGACAAGATGGTAAAATCTTAAGAACCTTTGCCTTAGGATAGATTACCCTGCAGGAATCTTGGCTTGCCCAGTAAGCACAAGACTGCTGACTGATGGAGTAATGCCATATGCCATCTGTATGCTGTGCTGGCCCAGCCTGGAAATCTGCCTGTGTAAAAAATCCAGCTTGAAGGATGTTCAGATTGCACTAAGATGATACACAGGAATCATCTGTTCCCCATAGGACAAATGATGCAAAGTCAGACCACAGTAGATGTTGGACTACACAACCCTTTTAGAACTAAATGTGCTACTAGCAAAGGACAAAGCAACAAGGACAAGTGACTATTCAGCCCTCATGTAATGCTCAGGCTAGATAGCGGAACAACTCTGATTAGGGGCAAAAGATGTTGAGATCCTTCTCAACACTGGATCTTCCCAGTTTGCTGGATGAGTTAGATGCAGGCAAAGAAAATATAATTCTTAATGTTTGGGTGTGAAACCAGGTCATCAGTAGATCTCTGCTTCAGAGTCTCTGCCACTAGAGCCTGGTCTAAGACTAATTTGCAATATGTGCAGTGATTGAAGGACCAGTTAACTTCAGCTTATAAAATACCATCAGACACTGCTACCAAGAAAACACAAAGGCTACATAGAGGTGAATCTTGAGTACATCAGGGACTCTGGATCCTGCAACCATTCAACCATATGGTATAGTTAGGGCCACAGATTGAGCTACTTAATTATGGACTAGGTCACCCAGCCAGAATAACAAATATGGGGTGTATTTATTATTAAGCAGGCCAATGGCAGCCAGCCACTTGCCATGTGACCAGCAGGCCTACACTGATCTGACATCTGGATACACAGACTTCACTGGGAGCTCCCTAAGAAACTAGGGATATTGACTGGCAGCAGTGGGGATTGGGGTAGCAGCCCAACAGTATAGCTGGGCTGATCACTGTGTTCAGGGTAGGCAGGCTATGGTCAGCTAGAGGCACTATTATTATTTATATTGTTATATGTTCTTGTTTTGCACTGCTGTTTTGCCTTGACTTTTTTCCCTTCCACATCTCAGTTATTGTTTCCCCAATGAATGTCCTTGCTATTTTGTTGGACTGTTTGTCTGAGAACCTGTTATTACACAGTGTTAAGTTGTTTGGGGAGTGTCACAGTGTTATGCAGGAAGTGGGAATGGTGCACCAACATGTGACATGGTTGGTTGGAATTACTTCCTAGGGGGTGATACTACATGATCACTTAGCCCATGTACTTGCCCTGGGTTGAAGCACCATGCGTAACAACTTCTTAAACGGGGTAATGAATCCCCAAAGGAGTTTAATGACCCAGGTAACTTAACCTTATTTTGTTCATAAGGTGGGGAGAGGAGGTGCACACCATTGTCCATGGCACCCAGTATTTTAAAGCATGAATCATACCTATTACCATCATTACAGCATTACAGTACTGCTGTATATGTCCTTTCTAAGACCACTCCTCAGGTGAAACCATTATTATTGTCTTCTATCTCTTCTCATCTTGGGTACATTAATTTGCTACTCTACTGACTTTGAAAGTCTCTCCTCTCTTTCAAAGTGCTCAAAGTGAGGCTGCTGAAATCCTCATCAGCTCCCAAAAATAAGACCCATCCTCTCCCAATCCATTATCATATCCATAGTTTCATTGACTTGCTTTTACAAAGTCTTTCACGGCCTTGCCCCACCCAACATCTCTGACCTCATCACTGTCTACCCTCCACGCTGTACTCTCCATTCCTTCGGCTCTAGACTTCCATCTATCTTTCATATCACCCTCAAATATTTGCAGGTCTTTCATCCCCCCTACCCCAATCATCTGGAACAGCCTCCCAGTCCCTCCCTTGCTGCATCTTACTGTCTTCCCTGCCCTCTTCAAATCCCACCTCAAAGCCTGCCTTTTTACATACTAACATACTAAAATGCCAGCAGAATAGGCCTTATGGTCTTTTATGTCTGCTCGATAGTCAGCATCCATATTGGGTGCCCATTTTGCTGTCCCACCCACCTCCTTGGGCTTTTTGAGTCACTTGATTGCCCAGCAGAAGCACTATGCACTCACGTGTTGATGACCCAGGTTTGGGGGCAAACGTGGGAGTTGGATTGAGTGGCCAGAGTGCTTAGTTAGTGCTGCTGTGAAGCAGCACTCCTAGCCAGGGGTAGGCATCAAGGTTCCACCACCATACTGACACCTGTGGTGGGCTAAGGGAACTTGTCTCCTGCACAGAGCGTAACTACATGCACCTGAGGCTCCATGCATCATGACGCATGACCTGCACCAGTGTACCTGGGAAGAGGGAGGGAGAAAAAGATAGAAAAATGATGTCTCCCTGCCACCATTCCTGATGACCCACCCAGCATTCTTGGGTCCCACACCGTGTGGATCCCCATGGGCTAGATGGTGGGGGGAGTGGCAGTCAGAGCTGGGGACAGCTGATCAAGGGGCCAAAAGTTAGGCAACGGTAGTGGCAGAGGAGCAAAACGCTAAATGAAAAATACTACATTTTTCTCCTTGCCTACAACTTATCTGCTCCTTATCCGTTTCCTTCATTTTGCAGTTTAGTGGTTCCTTTCAGTACAGGAGACCATGCTAAGGCTATCACGAAAATGCAAAAACTACCATGGGTTATCTGATTCCAACATATTTATTTAAAAACACATACAACAGATAAAAATTACACAGCAGACCCATGCTAAATGTTTTTGAGCTCTACTGATTGCTTGTCAAGGCCTTGCATTTCCATGGCAGCTTTAGCATGGTCTCCTGCACTGCAAACATTTGAAGTTTCAAAGACCGCAGCTCACATCTCATCTGGTAGCCGCCTCCTCTCTGCAAATGGTTCCTTTCAGTGTTGTTTTGTTTACTGGCAGCAGTAATGCCAACTGTTTTTTTTTATTTTATTAATTAGTCTGTATCACAGTTTGTCCTACTTATTCAAGCCGAAGTTCTTTTTTACTGTTCTCCTTTAATTACTTGCTCGTCTTGTATTTTTTTATAGTACATGTTGTTTGTGATGTTACTATAACATTCTCCAGTGTAAATTATTTTGGAATATACTTGTATAAAAGAAACAATATAACATAATAATATACTGTATTGCATTGGTACCCCTCTTACACACACACAGCCACCAGTCAGGCATAACAATCAACACTCAAAATGAAGTATCCATGCCAAATCCATGTGCCATTTCTAAGTATTTGATGCAAAATATTAGCTACATCACACGGAAAAATCCTAAAGCCTTCTGGAGCATGAGAAGAATGAAGCTTTACTGGTAAAATAAAGGAAAAGTTTTTTTTATCCCAGCTAATAGGAGCTTCTAATGTAGTGAACTAAATATACAGACATTGGTTGTGCCTTGGAAAATGGTAAAAAGACAGCACACTTCACCAAAACTGATCCTGAGTGGAAAATGAGAAATGGCAGACATGGTTACCTCTTACAGACAATCCTGGGTTTCATACAGACCATGGTATCTATAGTGCATACTGTAGATCAGAAGGGATAGACTCTTATCTACTCTGATCTGGTTGCATACACATAACCCATTTAGTGACAGATAAGACACAATATAACATATTCCAACTCACTGCCATTCAGATACTAAAATAAAAATAGTGGCTTTGAGAACTTATATTTTTCTACAGTAAGTGGCATCTTTCTGCAAAGCTTACTGTTCCTATTTAAAAGCAACATTTATATTGTTTCCAACCTACTGCAACCAAAGAATTCATCCTCTGTTGGCAACAGAATTTAGCTGTCACCACCCACTGATTTCTGAGAAAGTAGCAATTTTATTCTTGGCGCTAGCCAACTTATTTTTTGTTCAAACTTTTTTTTGACTAACCTCACTGTCTCTCAAATTTATGAACTATACAGTTATTTTGCAAAATTAATTTACTTACATTCTAATACCCACAGTGTACCAAAAAATGTGCCAAATGTGTCTTAGCAATGGAAGGGATACTAGGTCCTCATCTCTGCTGTACCACTTACTCATCCCCACCCACTTCATAAGCAGGATGGAAAAAGTATTCTTGTAAATATATACCAGTTCATGGGTACTGCATTCTATTACATGAATTCCAATCCAGCAAAAGGAATTTTCATATGGATTCATTTTGTTCTAATTTAGTTCTAGTTTAATTAAGTGATTTAAAATCATATGAAAGTATGTGAAATTGTTGTGTTGTTCATTTATTCATTTCAAATACATTTACAAGGAATGGTTTATACAGAGGTTTTAGCAAGAACAGTGCCTTTCCCCCTGTATGAAATACAATAAAATGCAACATTTTGCCATCCATAGTTACTTTTACTAACATTTTGTCCGGCTTTGTTTGAGCCCATTAAGAGAAATTAAGTATGCTGCCTCCATGAGACTTTATCTGTCACATGATATGGTGGCTAAAACATTAAAGGATTACCATACCACAAAGGAAGAGTTGGTGTGTTTGTTTTTGTTTTAGAAAGCAGTATTTTGCAGTGGTAACTTAATGTTTTGTTATTTTGCAACATATTTACAGATGATTGAAGTGTAGCATCTTATTTTTAATGGTGTCCTGTTTTCAACAATTTTTTTAATATTTTATTTACCCAATACAACCCAGCTGAGATGCATTATCTCATTTTCAGTGGGGCCCTGCTGTTACCACTTTTACAGATGGCTAGATTGAAGCATTGAGAGGTTAAGTAGTTACAGTTACCCTGAGCATCACTCAGAAAGTAAATGGCGCTTGTCAGAATTGAACCACGAGAGGTCAAGTGACTTGCTCAAGGTAACTGTGAGCAAGTTGCTATAGTAGCATTTAAACTTGTGGAACAAGATTTTAAGACAGCATGATGCAGGCCCAAGTCCAAATTTTAGATGCAGCCCGAATCACGCCAAATGTAACAAAACCCTTGAATGCTATTTTCAAAGGTTTTGATGGATTTGCAACAGTTTCACTGCTTTACAGCAGGTTGTGTCAAAAAAGTGATGCATGCATCACTTTATTGAAGAAAGTGGAGTCAGATTTGTCACCATGTGTGACACTTGTGCACAACAGCTAGACCTAACTTTCTAGTGCAAATCACAAGACAGCACCTGAATCATGGTGCAAAGCCTTAGGAGGGATTTGGCCTCCCTTCCCCCAATCTCCTGTTTCACAGTTTGGTGTGATAACTATTAGACGGCAAAGCCTTCCACAAATTCTCTAAATTCTCTATATTTCAGTACACTACTACTCTAAAAGTTTCTTTACATTAAGTAAGAAATGTGTCAAATAACAGCTCTTTTGCCTTTGCTTTGATAAGTATTCATAGCAGTAGTGGAGTGGAGTGGAGTGGAGTGTATTGTACTGTAGTGTAGTGTAGTCCAGTGTACTGTAATGTAGTGTACTGTACTGTAGTGTAGTGTACTGCACTGTAGTGTAGTGCACTGTAATGTAGTGTAGTATACTGTAATGTAGTGTAGTGTAACATAGTATAATGTATTGTAATGTACTGTACTGTCATATTTCGCTGGTGCTGCAAGAACTGCACTGGCTGCCGGGGCAATGATGCATCTCCTTTAAAATAGGTCTGTTGACCTATAACCCCCCTGCACAGGCTGGGTCTGGGTACCTGGTAAAGCTACTGCATCCCTACAGCCCCAGTCGCTCTCTCCAGTCAGCAAAGGAGGGCCTCCAGGAGGTCACCAGGGTGAGACTGAAATCCTTGGAGGATCGGTCTTTTGAGGTGACAGCGCTGATCCTCTGGAACTCATTACCTAGGTGCCTGAGGGAGGGCCCTTCTGTTGAGATATTTAAAACAGGATTAAAAACGTTATTTCTACAAGCCTTAGGGTATTAACAGAGTTAATTATTGTTACTGGTTTTAGAGTACAGGGAACATAATATAGGCTGGACTATGTATTACATTTATAATTGTATTGATGTCAGATGCATTACTTGATTTTATTATGATCTTATGATGGTTTATGTTGTAAGGGTACCCTGAGCCTTTGGGGAAGGGCACCTTAAATAAATAAAATCTGCTGCTGCTACTACTACTATACTGTACCATTCTGCACTGTACTGTAATGTAATATAGTGTACTTTGGTGTAGAGTACTGTACTGCAGTGTACTGTAATGTGGTGTGCTGTACTGTAACGTGATGTAGTGAACTGTAATGTAGTGTAGTGTAATGTAATGTAGTATACTGAAATGTAATGTATTGTACTCTACTGCACTATAGTGTACTGAAGTGTAATGTAGTATACTGTAATGTATTGCAGTGTAATGTAATGTAGTGTACTGAAATGTAGTGTATTGTACACAAAGATCGACATGTATAGGCCAAAAGCTCTACATCTCATTTGAAGTGCACTCAAAAACAGCAATAACAGCTTTTTTATGTGTTCATAGTGATTTTTACTTAAGGTCAAAAAAACACACAGTGAGTAAAAAAACAGGTTGCAGAAACTGCTAATGTCCCAATTAATATGTGCTTGTAGTTAATTTCACAGAGTTCAGCTGTCAGGCAAATAACGAAGTCTATTTACTTAACTTGTATCAAACTTGTGGCTTCCTTCGTCATCATAAATGTCCTAGGGTAATCCACATCAATCTGTTGGCTCATTTGCCTAAATCCCTAAGTTGGGCCCACCAAAATACATCCTGAACTGCGCTGGAGGATGCAGGACATTCGCAAGCAACTTATTTAAATTATGTTGACACCATTACTGGATGTTCCTCTTGTTGCTTGCATCCTGGACTATAGCCTATGTGGTATGACCACGGTTACGAGGTGATGGTTCCAACGTGTGGCACCTTCATCTTGTAGTGTATTGTACTCTACTGTAATGTAGTGTACTGTAATGTAATGTAGTGTGCTATAATGTAGTGTACTGTAATGTACTGTAATGTGGTATGCTGTAATGTAGTGTAGTCCACAGTACTGCACTGTACTATAGCGTACTGTAATGTAATGCAGTGTAGTGTACTGTAAAGTAGGGTGCTGTACTGCAGCATAATGCAGTGTACTATTATGTGGTGTACTGTACTGTAGTGTACTGTACTGCACTGTATTATAGTACAATGTATTGTAGTGCACTGTAGCATGTAGTTTAGTGTACTGTACTGTAATGCAGTATACTGTAGTGTAGTGTACTTACTGTATTGTAGTGTGCTGTGCTGTGGTGTAGTATTGTGTAATGTACTGTAGTGTACTGTAACAGTGTGTACTGTAGTGTAGTGTACTGTACTGTAATGCAATGTGCTGTAGCGTAGTGCATTGTACTCTATTGTAGTTCAGTGTGCTGTAGTGTACCATAATGTAATATACTGTACTGTCGTGTAGTATAATGTAGTGTAGTGTACAGTACTGTGCTGTAATGTACTGCACTGTAGTGTACTGTGGTGTAGTGCAGTGTAGTGTACTGTAATATAGTGTAGTGAAGTGTACTGTAGTGTACTATAGTGTACTGTAATGTAGTGTACCATACTATAGTCTAATGTGTTGTAGTTTAGTGTTGTGTGCTGTAATGCAGTGTACTGTAGTGTACTGTAGTGAAATGTAGTGCAGTGTGCTGTACTGTAGTGTAGTGTAATGTAGTGTAGTGTACTGTAGTCTAGTGTACTATAGTGTACTGTACTGCATTGTACTGTACTTCAGTGTACTGTACTGTAGTCTAATGTGCTGTAATGTAGTATAGTGTGCTGTAGTGCAGTACAGTGTAGTGTGTTGTAATGTAGTGTGGTGTACTGTAATGTAGTGTAGTGTAATGTAATGTTGGATACTGTGCTGTAGTGTAGTGTAGTGTATTGTACTGTAGTGTACGCTAATGGAGTGGACTACACTGTAGTGTAGTGTACTTACTGTAATGCAGTGAGCTGTTGTGTAGTGCAATGTAGTGTAGTATAGTGTAGCGTGGTATGGTGTAGTGTAGTGCACTGTAGTGTAGTGCAGTGTACTGTAGTGTAGTGTAATGTGGTGTAGTGTACAGTACTATACTATAATTAATGGCTTCCTCTTTTTCTTATAGGGAAACCATGGCGTAATTTGCCTTTATAAAGGAGCACTTATAATGGCAAACATGCACACAGTTTCCCCCACTCTGCACATGCGCCTCCTCGTGCTCCTCAATGCTCGATCGCCGTCTCCTTCCCAACCGTATGTGTATGTGGATTCAGCAGGCAGTTTAACATTTAAGGTAAATCAGATCCTGAGTAGTTTATGTTTTAGATTCATCCTGTGAAAGCATTGTAATGAATGTCTAAAAACACAACGTGTTTCTATGAACAGTATTAAATTGAACTCGGCGCGTAATGAAGAGATACCGGGGTGTTTTGCTGTGCTTAAGTTAAAAAAAATTGGGTCCACATATTCAGTGCAGATTGGTGTACCTTTCACTGAAAGACCAATTTTGCCATCGACCTTATAAACTAGAATATATGATTTATATTAAAGTGAAACTGAATCTTGCACAATAGTTTAAAACAAAAGTGAAAGCTGACTGCACACCATGACGTGATCGGACTGCGCCGGCACAGCAGCCTTTTTTATTTTATATAATTGCTGAGGGGAAAAAGGGAAACCCAACAATTGTATAAAATAAATTATGGGTCTGGGTGTGTGAAAACTCAAATTTACACACACCCTTGGGGTTTGATGCTACTCATAAACCCCTCGGGTGTGTGGAAATTCTCATTACACACCCAGACCCATACTTTATTCTCTATGTAATGTACTGTAGTGTAGTGTACTGTAGTGTACTCTAATAAGGTGTGGTGTACTGTTCTGTTCAACGCCTACGTATCTGACATAAGGACAGGAATCAGGAGTGAGATGAGTCTCTTTGCAGATGACTCGAAACTGGGGGCGGTGGTGGATGGGGAGGAGGAGGGTGGCCTACAGGGGAGCTGGAGGCTCTGGAAAGATGGTCTAGAAAGTGGAAGCTGAGGTTCAATGCAGGGAAATGCAAGGTACTCCACCTGGGGGCCAGAAACCCAGGCCAAGTGTACACCTTGGGGGAAATGCTACAAGTCTCGATGGCTGAGAGGGACCTGGGGGTGGTGGTGGATGTCAAGATGAACAACTCTGAGACTTGTAGGAGGGCAGCAGCCAAGGCCAACAGGATGCTGGGATGTATCGCTAGGGGGATCACCTCCAGAAGGAGGGAAGTGATACTCCCTCTGTATAACTGCTTGGTGAGGCAGCACCTTGAGTACTGCGTGCAGTTTTGGAGGCCACACTTAAAGAGGGACATTAACCTCCTGGAGAGGGTCCAGAGGAGGGCAACCAAAATGATTTGGGGCTTGGGGGACAGGACCTATGAGGAGAGGCTCAAAGAGCTAAATATGTACACATTGGAAGAGAGAAGGGACCGGGGGGACATGATAGAGGTCTTCAGGTACATGAAGAGGGTAAATAGGGGAGGAACAGTCAGGGTGCTTCGAAGGAAGGAAGAGGGGGCCACTAGAGGGCATGGGTGGAAGCTGGAGGGGGGAAGATTCAGGGGAGAAAGGAGGAGGTGCTACTTCACTGAGAGGGTGGTGGAGCCATGGAATGCACTGCCTAGGGGGCTGGTGGAGGCAGAGACAGTGGAGGGGTTCAAGAGGGGGTGGGACAGGTACAGGGGAAGGGTTCTGGAAGCAAAATCCAATGCAGCAAGAATATCCGGAACTGGGAAGGGAGAAGCCAGAGAAGGCGAGGGGGACAGCAAGGTCAGCACCCGGGGTGGGGGCTGACCAAACGAGCAGACACGAAAGACCGTTAGGCCTATTCTGCTGGCATTTTAGTATGTTAGTAGTATGTTAGTATGTACTGTAATGTAGTGTAGTGTAGTATAGTGTAGTGTAATGTAGTGCACTACACTGTACTGTACTGTAATGTAGTGTAGTGTACTGTAGTTTAGTGTGCTGTAGTGTAGTGTACTATAATGTACTGTGTTGTACTGTAGTGTAATGTATTGTAGTGTAGTGTGCTGTACTGTAATGTAGTGTAGTGTACTGTAGTGTAGTGTAATGTAGTGTGCTGTACTGTACTGTAGTGTAGTGTACTGTAATGTAGTATAGTGTAGTGTACTGCACTGTACTGTAGTGTACTGTACTGTAGTCTAGTGCGCTGTAATATAGTGTAGTGTGCTGTAGTACAGTGCAATGTAGTGTTGCGTATTGTAATGTAGTGTGGCATACTGTAATGCAGTGTGGTGTACTGTACTCTAATGTAGTGTACTGTGCTGTAGTGTAATGTACCGTACTGCACTGTTTGTACTGTACTGTAGTGTACTGTACTGTAGTGTAGTGTACAGTATTGTAATGCAGTGTGCTGTACTGTAGTGTGCTGAAGTGTAGTGTAGTATACTGTAATGTAGTGTTCTGTACCGTAATGTAATGTGGTGTAGTGTACAGTACTGTAATGTACTGTACTGCAATGTACTGTACTGTAATGTAGTGTAGTGTACTATAATAACTGAGGATCGCTTTTTCCCATAGGGAAAGCGGGTTATAATTTCCCCGTTATCACCTGCGGGTTATAACGGGTCTGAGCATGCACACACACCACTCTTCCGGTCTTCTTCACTACATACCACCTTGCAGATCTCCACCAGTTGGAATCAGCGGTAAGTTAATTTAAAAAAGAAACAAATAAACTTTTAAATGACCACTTCCCAAACTGGCTAACATGAGGGAATTTTTACCACGAGCTGCGGACCGCGTCAAACCCGACCAAGTGCATGGCTCCATGGGGATCTCTTTATTTTATATAACTGCTGAGGTGAAAATGAGATTCCCAGCAATTATATAAATAAAAGCCGGGAAGGTGTGTGAAACTTGAATTTTACACACACCCTCGGTGTGGGATGCCTTTACAAACCCCTCAAGCTTCGCTCTCAGGGTTTATCCCTGCCAATATTCTATATGTAATGAAGTGTACTGTACTGTATGGTATAAAAGCAAAACCTCTACAGTAACACAGCAACAGAGACCACACCTGTGAGCTGTATTCACCAGCAACAGCATGTTGCAGTGACTTGTGTGCAGGCAGTAGGACTGGCCAATTCTCCACTGTCTGTGCAACATAAAGTTTGTTATATGAAATGGGGCAGGTACAGGGAGTGCAGACACCATTGAATTGATAATGATAACTCTGGCAGTCATGTCGGTGTGTTCCCCGGTCATTGTCAGGACATGGCAGTGTCGTGGATGTCGGCATCATTGTGTCACTGTAGGAGATGTCAGCGAAATTTCTTATGATGTGGCTTGGTGGAACCATATTGTATTGTAGTGTACTATAGTGTAGTGAAGTGTAATGTACTGTAATGTAGTGTACTGTACTGCACTCTTGTGTGCTGTAGTGTAATGTAGTCTATTGCAGCGTTCTGTCATATAGTGTAGTGTAGTGCATTGCACTGTACTTTACTGTACTGTACTGTAGTCTAGTGTAGTGTACTGTAGTGTAGTGTAATGGAGTGTACTGTACTTTAGTCTAGTGTGCTTTACTCTAATGTAGTGTAGTGTACTGTACTGTACTGTACTGTAGTTCCGTGTAATGTAGTATACTGTATTGTACTGTGGTATACTTTAATGCAGTGCACTGTACTGTGATGCAGTATACTGTATTGTACTGCACTGTACTGTAATACAACGTATTGTAGTGTAGTATAATGTACTGCACTGTACTGTAATGTAGTGTAGTGTAGTGCATTGTACATACCAAAATATACTAACATACTATTTGCCAGCAGATTAGGCCTTACGGTCTATTGAGTCTGCTCGAACCTTAGATCCTTAGTTGGGTGCCGAGACCCTCCCATCCCTTGTGCTCCAGAAATCCCTATCATCCATCCCCACCCCTCCGGGACAGGCCATCATCTGATACATCCACTTTCTGTGTCTGTCCCACCCTCTCTTGAAGCCCTCCACTATGGATCTCTGAACCAGCTCACCAGGCAGTGCATTCCAAGGGTCCAACACCCTCTCAATGAAAAACCTCCTCCTCTTTTCCCCCCTCACCCTTCCACCTTCCAACTTCAAACCATGCCCTCTGGTGATACCTCCCTGCTTTAGTCTAAAGATCCCCTCCATATTTACCCTATTTATTCCCTTGAGTTACTTGAAGACCTCAATCATGCCCCCTCTGTCTCTCCTCTCCTCTCCTCCAATGAAAACAGGCAGAGCTCCTCAAGTCTGTCCTCATACGTCAAATCCCCTAGCCCTCATATCATCTTTGTTGCCCTCCTCTGTACCCTCTCCAGGAGCTGTATGTCCCTCTTCAAGTGTGGTCTCCAGTACTGTACACAGTACTCAAGGTGTGGTCTAACCAGTCCATTGTACAGCGGCAGAGGTGATCTCCCTTACGATGCATCCCAACATCCTGTTTGCCTTGCTCGCTGCTCTCCTGCACTGCTCAGAGTTATTCATACATGCATCCACCATGACCCCTAGGTCTTTTTCCCCTATTGAGGCCTCAGCGCCTCCCCTCCTAGGGTGTACCTGTGTTTAGGTTTTCCCCGACCAAGATGCAACACCTTGCACTTGGTGGTATTGAAATTTAATTTCCATGTGTGAGCCCAGCTTTCCAGGGTGTCCAGGTCCCCTTGCAGGGCCAACCTCCCCTCTCCTCCCTCAACTACTGCTCCCATCTTGGAGTCATCCACGAAGAGACTCATTTCACACCCTATACCCTCCCTGATGTCCGATATGTATGCATTAAACAGGATCGGGCCCAGGACCAAGCCCTGTGGTACCCCACTACCAACCTCTCTAGGGTTCGAGAGCTTCCCACAGACCACTACTCTCTGAGTGCATCCAGCTAGCCAGTTTTCAATCCATCTGACCATCAAAGGGCCTACTCCTAAACCCATCAGTTTCTCCACCAGACCATTGTCGGGGACAGAGTCAAACGCCTTGCTGAAGTCCAAGAATAATACATCCACAGACTTACCCCTGTCCAGTTCTGATGTTACCCATTCATAGAACTCCACAAGGTTGGTTTGACATGATCTACCTGGCACAAACCCATGTTGCCGACTATCCAGACCTCCCACCTCCTCCAAGTACACCCCCAATCGTTCCTTTAGTATACTCTCCATTAATTTTCCCATCACCGAGGTCAAACTGATGGGTCTATAGTTACCTGATACTTCCTCAACCCCCCTTGTGGATTGGTACCACATGTGCCTCTCGCAATCCTAGGTACCCTCCCTGTCTCAAGTGACCTGCTGAAAAGCTCCGCCAGGGTGCAGCCAGTATGTCCGCCAATTCCATAGTACTCTGGGATGAATGCCATCCGCCCAGGAGATTTGTCTTTCTTTAGGCCTTGAGGGCTAACCACACCTTTGGCGGAGATAGCATCATCCGTCCCTCCACCTTACTGGCCTTTTATCCCTTACCCAGATGTGACACCCCATGGTACCTCTCCCTCCCTCTTGCTCCATTTCTGTTGCTCCCCTGATCCCACTTACTGCCACTTCTATCCCCTTCATGCCTTGCTTTGTAGATATCCCATCCCCCTCCCTAGTGAACACAGAGGCAAAGTACTCATTAAATACCTCTGCCTGGTCCCTCGCCTCTTCCACCCACCCTCCTTCTGATCTCAATCTGCTGAGATGGCCCTTAGTTTTTCTCCGCTCCCCAATGAACCGGAAGAACCCCTTTTCCTCTCTATGTATCCCCTGTGCCAGCTGCTGCTCTTTACTGGACTTTGCTCCCCTCACCATATGGGTGACTTTTCTAGATGCAAGCTGGTACATTTCCTTATCCCTATCCCCTCTTGTTGTTTTATATTTTTTGCAGGCCGCCTTCTTTTCTCTGACTGCTACCTGTACCTCACTGGACCACCAGCATGGTTTATGCGACCTTGCTCCCTTATGTTTCAACTTAGCGCAGATCCTGACTGCCTCATGAAGTCCCCATTTTATGACCTCCCATCTCCTTTCCACACTTGTCATTGAGGTAATCCCCTTCAAGTGATCCTTGAGAATATTTCCCATGCCCATAAAGTCTGCCCCCCTGAAGTCCACTGCCAGTGTCCTAGATCTCACCAACCTCCCCCCATGCTTATTTGAAACCAGACAGTATTGTGGTCGCTCCCAGTCAGGGGGTCCTGTACAACCATGTCCCTTACCAGATCCTCATCTGCCAGAACCACATCCAGGACACCCCCTCCCTTGTGGGCTCCATCACATGCTGTGTTAAGAACACATCCTGGAAGCCATCCAGCAGCCTCTGCTCCTTGGCCACCTTAGAGGACATGGTTCCCCAGTTTGTACCTGGCATATTAAGGTCCCCCATCAACACCACTCCTTCCTCTTTTGGTCCACACTGGGCAATGATGTTGTCCAGCAAACCATCCTCTAGAACATCACTCATCCGGGGGCCTATATGCTACACCAGCTTGACCTTATCTCCTGCTGGGGATCGTGGGTGACCCATAAGGCCTCCACGTTTCCCTCTGCCTCTTCTACCATTGCAATTTCTATGTCATCTCTAATGAACATAGCCACTCCACCCTCTGCTCTCCTTTCTTTCCTTCCTAAGCATAGTGTACCCCTGTAATGCTTAGGGTCCCAGTCATGGTTTTGTTGGCCCACGTCTCCGGACCGCCGCCACATCCACCCCCAACAGCATGGCCTGGAACTCTGGCAACTTGTTTCCCAAGCTCCTGGCATTTACTAACACCAACCCCCAACCCCCACCCCTTATCCCTGATCCTTTCTTGTATGTAGTTAGCCATCCCCTGTTTAAGGACTTCCTTCCCTAATGGGGCAAGATGAAACCTGTCCTTGGCATATAGTCCCTTATCCTCCCAAACTCCATTCCAGTTCCCTAACAACCCCAACCCACTCTCTTCACCCCACTTCCTGAGCCAGTCATTAACCTCTGTGAGCTTCATTTTTTTCTCCACTGAGGCCTTTGGTACTGGCAATATCTCCGAAAAGGAAATGTTGCATCCATATATATATATATATATATGAACATATGAAGAAGCTAGCAGAGGAAGGCCATTTAGTCTGTCTGGTCTGCTCGTACTGCAGGGTCCAGAGCTTGAGCTACTCTCCCTGCCCACCCTCCACTCCTCCCATCCTCCCTACCCATTATCCTTACCTTCCCCCTGTGCCTACCCCAGCCTCTCTTGAAGCTGCCCATTGTTTTCAACATGACCACTTCTTCTGGCAGCACATTCCAAGTGTCCCTCCTAAACTCCCCTCCAGCTTAAGACTGTGCCACCTCGTGTTATGGTTGCCACTCAGCTTAAAGACACCCTCCTTGTCCACCTTATTTATCCCTTTCAAGTACTTGAAGGTCCCAACCATGTCCTCTATCTCTCTCCTGTCCTCCAGGGAGTACTGTGGAAAAGTGTACTACACTTCCTAAACAAATCTTGCTGTTGAACCCTATTCTGTCTTCTTTTTCTTCCCCCTTTATAAACTTCTGTTGCACAACAATAGCTCTTGACTCTTTTTTTCTTAAAGGTATACTATTTCCTTTATCCTAGGTAGGTCACCTAGGATAGTACTGCACTGTCTACTAATATATCTTCACTTTCTATTTCTTATTCTTTAATTTTCTAAGCTTGGTTCAGACAGCTACCCCGTTAACTCCAAGGAAAGATGGAGTGAGAAGTACATAACTGTACTGTACAGTAAAAGAAAAACATTTTGTTATTATGGTTATTCCTATAAGAAAGAAAATATAAAGTAAAGGTTCTAGAAACCAGAGATGTGAATATTTATATTGCTCAGGGTAAAATGGTATAAGGATTAAAGAAACAAGTCCTGCAAAGAGTGGTTGTGTTTACCCGGGAACAGGCACGATGCGCTTTTGCAGCCGCCGGTGTAAATTTGACAAAAGTGCTGCATGAGTGCAGAAATGTAATAAAGGTCCATTTTCCTCTCAGTACCTGCACCTCCTGTGCACTGAGGGAAAAGGCGTAAATAATGTTGCATTTTAGTAAGGCTTTAAGGGTGTCCTGGTGAAAGGAAGCAAGGCATTAGTGGAAAAAGAGGCAGTGCAGCATTGGAAATGTCAGCTGCTTGCCTGAAAGGGAAAGTATTTGACTTTCACTTTTTGTTGCAC
Source organism: Neoceratodus forsteri (assembly GCA_016271365.2). Classification (NCBI taxonomy): domain Eukaryota; kingdom Metazoa; phylum Chordata; order Ceratodontiformes; family Ceratodontidae; genus Neoceratodus; species Neoceratodus forsteri. Next base: position 442,278,549 of record CM028133.1, read on the forward strand.
AAGTTGCACTGCAGGCGAACCATGCAGGTCTGAGTAAAAGACCTTGTTTTGAGACCCCAAGGCTGCTACCCAGTAGCAAGGAGTAGCAAGCTTCTGAGAGATAAGATGACTGTTAGTTAGAACAAGCATTTGTCAATGCCAGATGTTTGCTTGCTGGCATTGGCATTGGTAGTGTAGGAGTTAGAGAGCTGCTTAATGGGAATGGCAGTGAAGTATTGAACTGAAGCCAACCCCACCACCAGCCTGCAGAGACAGACAGGCATTGGGGTGTGCCTTTGGGTTGTCAGGCATAACGGCCATGCCATTTCACCACACCCTACCCTGTAGACACCGACAAGTATCACAGTGTGCCTTGGGGTCTTTGGTCCTTATGCTCACCCCATTCCATCAGGAAATGTGGTGAAACGGGTGCTGTATAGGAGAATGGGGTGAACGTTGGAGCTGAACGGTCCAAGGCACACCTCAATGCCTCTCACTGGCTGCAGGGTGTGGAATGGTATGAGCATTACAGGAGAGAATCCCAAGTCACACCCCTGATGCCTGTCAATCTCTACGTGGTAGGGCGTTATGGTCAGAAACCCTAACACTTCAGGTGTTCGTTGGCATTTTTGCTCCAAATTTTCAACATGGGTTTTTTGTGACCCCCACCTTATGAATAGTGGCAATATCAGTACGTTAGCCGAGAGCTGATTTTGCACAGCGACTACGCCATTTGGCACCACAGGTGCGAAAACACATTTCGAACAGGATGTGAAAAATGAGAGCTGCACTGTTCATGGGGTAGTGCAAAAAATGGCAATGTTGAAAATCTGCTGTGAAAATATTAAAAAAACTGGTGAAGCCATGAGTGTGCGTAGAAACTGCACAATGCAGACCCGTAATGCAATTAGTTTGGGGATTTTTTACAGCAGATTGTCAACACAAGCATTTTGGAACCTTCACTCATGAACAGTGTCACTGTGATTTTCTTAATCTGTCCCGAACAGTGATTTCCCACAGCGACCACGCATTTCTGCGCTGGAAGTGCAAAAACACATTTTGGCCATGGTGTGAAAAACGACAGCTGTACTGTTCATAAGAAAGTGTGGAAAAATGCCAGTGGTGAGAATCTGGACTGAAAATATTATAAATGCATGAACTGACGAGGGTGCATGGAAACTGTGCAATGGTCGCTCGTAACACAGTTATTTTATGGACTTTTTTCACCAAATTTTTAATCTAGCCATTTTAACACCTCTGCTCATGAACAGTGTCACTGTGATTTTTTAATCTACTGTATCCCAAACATTGATTTCACACACCGACTGCGTCATTGTGCGCTACATGCCCGGAAACACATTTTGGCCAAGATGTGAAAAATAACAGCTGTACTGCTCATAAGGAGGTGTGGAAAAATGGCAATGTTGAAAATCTTGAGTGAAAATATTGAAAATGTATGAACTTACGAGCGTGTGTAGGAACAGTGCAATGCATGCTCGTAAAACAGTCATTTTTGGGAATTTTTCCACCAAATTTCAACGAGGGTTTTGGGGCCTACCTCATGAAACTTCGGACATTGTCATTTCATAAATCAGTTCCAAAAGGTGGTTCCGTGCAGTGACCACGAAATCACCTTTCGGGGCCGATTAACAAAATGACAGTGCCAGAATTCATGAGGTGGGGTCCCAAAAACCCCATGTTGAAAATCTGGCAAAAACATTCCCCAAAATGCCTGAGATATGCATCAAAGTTGGAAAAACCCTATTTATTCCATTATACAGCTTACCAGCATTTCCTCAGTTCTCAGTCAGCTTTGAAGAGTGCAGACGTGTTCCCGGTCCACCGAAGATCGTCGTACCAGACTTCAGAGGTAAGTATGGGGTGAGGTGGGTATGTGAGGAGTCAGGGTGGGCAGAGGATGGGTGAGGGTGGGGTCAGGACAGTCAGCGAGGAACCGTTTTTTCTTGCAGGTTATTTTTTTCTCGTAGACAATGTGGGACTTGTGCCACGCTGGGGTGGGCTCCCAGCATGGCAGCTGAAAGGCTATTTGGGGGGGCAGTGGAGTTGATGGGGGATTGGGCACCCTCGTCGGCCATACAGACTGTTGCCATGCTGGGATAGGCTTCCAGCATGGCACCCAGTAGTCTGTTAGGGGAGACAGTGGAGCTGATGGGGATTGGGCACCCCGTCAGCCTTACGGACCATTGCCATGCTGGGGTGGGCTCCCAGCATGGCACCTGGAACTCTGTTGGGGGTAGCGCAGCAGAGCCGACGGGGAATCTGGCACCCCCATTGGCCATACAGTGTGTTTGGGGGGGGGCATGAGCACACAATATGCTATCAACACTATCTTATCGTTGCTCACTGACGTGGGTCTCTCCCTTTCAACTGTACACCACTACATTTTCAACTGCTGTCATAGACAGCTGCAGCACTCATTGGTGAACTGTGGCCGCATCTGCAAATTCACTGACTAATTGGAAGACAGGGTGCCACACCTACAAAAACTTGAATGATGGCACTATGTTTCTTGCACATGCATGCAAGCAAACATAAAAAGGAGTCAGCGGCTGAGAAGAAAAAATCTGATAGTTTCAGCATCCGCTCTTGAGATGCTACATGTGCCTGCTAAGCCTCTATAAAGATGTGTTTGCCAGACCTGTTAGAATAAAGAGGCTCCCTTTATCCCTCCTAAAATTGCATTCAAGGAGGAAGTAAATAAAATATTAGCTTGCAAGTTAGACTTTAGAAGCCCAGGGGTTTCAGAAATGAGGTAGATTATCCAGTTTGTATATAAGGCAGATCTCAGTAATTCTGTGCATCCTGTAGTAGTACAACAATCATTTTCTATTGTTAGGAAGCCTACTATTAAAAGATTTCAGGTTTGTCAAAAGGAGAAATCCTTACCAGGTTTATATGGAAAGAAACAGTGTTGCTTTTTGTGTGCAGGTCTTAGAATGAAGAGAGGGTTTTCCTAAGGGTTGGGTGCCCTCTACTGTTCCCTTTTTATAAGAAAGTTTGGATGCTCACTGTCAATCATTTGGTAACTAAATTAGCTACCTCGGGGTTACTAGGTAATCTATTACCTAGTTTTTTTTTTTTTTTTTTATTCACTTTATCCACCTGGTCCCTGGCGGTGATACCTCCTTTCGGCTTCCCTAGCCCCATCCCCCGCTTGCAGCCTACCCCTCCAGCTGCCCCATGGCTTGCCCCTGTGGTGGGGCAGCGGGGATGCCTCGACCCACCTAACTCTGGATTCGGTGCTGGAGGGGTTACTGCCCATCGCGGGGCCAGCGCCTGTGGGGACCAACCGTCACTCTGCAGAGCCAGTACCTAGATTTTCCACCTGTAAGTTTTTGTCCCCATAGGTGAGGCGTGCAATGACACAGCTAGGAGTGAGCGCGCACGTTTCTGTGTGCGTGCTTCTGAGCATCTACCTCATCTACCCCCATTCTGTAGTGTTTCAGTGCTCTAGCCCATGGCCCCTGCCAGGGACCAGTCATGCACCAAAGCGCAGGTGTCCCCCCCCCAGAGAGGGAGAGCAGTCCTACAGATGCTTGAACCCTCTCCTCCCTGCCAACCCCCGGGTGCCCATGCTCATTCCTGAACACGGGTCGCCAGCGTAGTGCGAGTTAAGGCGACCAGCACCTCAGCCCTCAGCACACCGGGCCAGCCATAATCTATTACCTAGTTAAGGGTAAAACCTCAATAGACTAGCTACATTATAGACTCTTATGTAGTAAGTAGCTGTACTAGAAAAGATAGAAGGTTCTAAAGAAGTGAAGACACTTGTTATTGTGCAAACCTTTACCAAAAGATAAGAAACTTACATTTTCTATTAAGGGTCTAAGTCATGTGACTATGACCCAGGGATATAAATATCCCCCTCTTCTGGACATTAGGCAGTTGAGCCTGGAGAGTGACACGGAGAGGTCTACAGGTAGACTGTGAGAGTAAATACAGAGGTATAGAGATTGTAGCAGTTCTACAATCTAGAGACTGTACTGGAAAAAGAAAGTTTGGGTGCAAGAAACCACTGAAAGCTGAAGTGATCATTGTCATTGCTTATTATTTTACCTGATTTTAAGGTTATTTTTGGTTTTCTGATTTCTTGGTTTATCTTCTTCCTTTTTGTATGGAAGTTCTTGTATAATAAATGTCACATTCAGTGTGTTTTAAATCTTAAAATATTGCCTCATCTGCTTTATTTCCCACTCTCTGTGACAAGTACATGTTCAGTGCCCTCAACCTCTCCTCATAAACCTTTCCCTGCTGACCTGCTATCATCTTTGTAGCCCTTCTGTGGACTTTCTTGAGCAGGTTAATGTCCTTTTTTCGTGGTGTAGGCATCAGTACTGAATTCTATACTTTAGATGTGGCTTCACCAGTGACCTGTACAAGGGCTGTATAACCTCCTCTCTCCTACTACTGATCCCCCTAGCTATGCATCCCAGCATCTTGTTTGCTCTTACTGCTGCTTTTTTGCACTGTGTGGAGTGCTTTGGGTCAGTAGATATCATCACTTCCAGGTCCTTTTCCTCCCCTGATGCAGATACCTGGACTCCACTCAGGTAGTACGCTGTCCTGAAATTTTTGGCTCCAGTGTGCATTACTTTGCATTTCTTGGCATTGAAGCCAAGCTGCCAGATCCCGGACCATATCCCCAGCTCTTCCAGATCATCCTGCAGATTCTGTATCCCTTCAGCTGTGTCCACTCTCCCACAGAGCTTGGTGTCATCTGCAAATAGGCACATTTTGCCCTTAATGCCATCCCCAATGTCACTGATGAAGACATTGAACAACACCGGCCCCAACACCAAGCCCTGAGGGACTCCACTGGTGACCTCTCTGGTGCCAGATCACTCTCCCCCACAACCACCCTATGGGTTCTGTCCCTCAGACAGTTTTCCACCCATCTGGCCATCTTACCCCCAACCTAGAAATCTGCTAACTTCCGGATCAACCTTTTGTGGGGGTACAGAGTCAAAGGCCTTGCTGAAATCCAGATAGAGGATGTCTACCTCTTGGCTCTTGTCTACTGTCTTAGTGATCCAGTCAAAGAAATCAATCAGATTAGATTGACACAATTCCCCAATGAATCTGTGCGCCTCACATCCTGGAAACTATGCTCCTCTAGATATTCTACCAACCTTTCCTTAAGTATGGTCTCCATGAGCTTGCGCATGACTGAGGTCATATTGACTGGTCTGTAATTCCCTGAGTCATCCTAGAGACTGCTTTGTGGAAGGGCACCACATGTGCTGTTCTCCGGTTCTGTGGTACTATGCCTGACTCCAGTGAACTATGAAATAGGCCTGCTAGTGGCCCTGCCAGCTCCTCAGCCAGTTCCCTTAATATCTTTGGATGTGCTTTGTCCGAGCCTGGTCATTTGTCAACCTTCAATGCTAGCAGCCACTCCCTGACTCTATCCTCCTCTATCTCTACATCTGTGTTCCCCTCCCCTCTGCTCCTCTTCTCCCTACTGAAGGCACTGGCCCATCCTTCTCCCTGGTGAAGACAGAACAAAAGTATTCATTTAGCATCTCTGCTTTTCTCCCCATTCTCCTCCACCCACTCCTCCCCTTTCTTAAGCCTAACAATCCCATCCTCCCTATTCCTTTTCTCACTTATATAGCGAAATAAGACCTTCTCCCCTTCTTAATTCCTTCAGCTATCTGCATCTCCTTCTGTACGTTATCTTGCTAGACTTCCTTACTTACCTCACTAGTCAACCTTAGGTAATTTTCCCTATCCACCTCTCACTTGGTCTTTTTGAATTTTCTATAGGTTAACCTCTTTTCTCTTACTGTCTGTGTGGCCCCAGAACTGAACTGACTAAGTGCTTTGGCCCTTGTGTTCTTCCCCATGAGCCTAATGCACTCCTCTGTGGCAACCACTATTCCTTTCTTAATGATGAACCACCTTCGGTCCACCTCCATATTTGCTCTGATGCTCACCAGGTGGCTCCTTAGCACTTCACCTATCTTCCTTAAGTCCGCCCTCCTAAAATCCAAGATTTTGGTTTTAGTCAGCATACTTTCCCTAGCCATATCCAACTGGAACCAAGCTGTGCAATGCTCATTTCCAGTCAGGGGCTCACCAACCATTATTACCTGTACATGCTCCCCATTTGTGAGCACCCAATCAATAATTGCCTCTGTTCTTGTTGATTCTGCAATCCCCTGAGTCAGGAACCTACTTTGCAGTCCTTTCAGGATCACCTGACTCATAGCACATGTTATGGATGGTACGCTCCAGATGTACATTACAGTTGTGTAGTGTATTGTACTGTAATGTAGTGTAGTGTATTATGCTGCAGTGTAATGTAGTGTAGTGCAGTGTAGTGTGGTTTTTCTGCAATATGAAAGTGCTATTAAAGCTATGCCTTTTGAATATAATTTTTTGTCGGGAGAAAAGCAATAACTGGTTTTGCCCAAAGTATTCATCTTCAGTGTGAATCTGTGTCCCTCTACCATGTCTCATTACATCCATAATATGGACAAGGAAATAGCTGTCAATCACCACTGACAAAGATGCCCCACATAAACAGTACATAGTTCTCTTAGAAATTATGAACTGTAATGTTTCAAATCATTACTTTTAATTAACTCCGTCTATGCTGTAAAATAGGAAAGTGTTTTAGGCCAAAAAAATTGTGCTGTTGGCAGTTTTACACAAAATTAATTTTATGGCTAAACACATATGGAGCATTTTTGAAGCCACTGAAGCAGTCAAATAGCCTATTAGTGGGTTGCTGACCCATTTGGTATTCAAAATGGCATCTTCTAAACCACCTTGGTTCCAGAATGGCCTGTTTGTAGATTTTGGCTTTAACTGGCAGCCAAAATGATGGCCTATGTGCAGGCAATCTGGATGAGCAGGATGGGCTTTATATCCATTTAGATTTGCAGCGACCAAGTCCTGTGTGAATTAAATGGCCATTGTGTAAGCAATAAAACATGACAGGATGTGTAATTGTGGACCAATAATTGCATGCACTAGGGGTGTTGCTAGACATGAGGTGCAACTAAGTGCCTTTAAACACACTGAGAAGTGAGATTATTGGCCATAATTACACATTCCTGACGTGTATCTTATTGTGCTCATAAAATGTTTTTTAAGTAAAAACATGCATCTAGTACACCCATGTAGTTATGGTGAATAATTACATACTCATGTGACTTGTTTTAGTCAATTAGGTGGCTTCATCAATCCATACATTTTTATAATTATCACCAATGTTTTTCATTAACATGGCTCTGCAGATGCAGTATTTAGAATCCTACTATGCAATGTATTTTATTATAGATCAAAGCATCCCTGTCAACCAATCAGAGTGCTCCTTTACACTGTGCATCAGACACTCTTTTACTGTAAGGAGTGTCTCATAAGGAGGTGCCCTGGAAATAGATACATTCAAGGGATGATTTTAAAATCTTTTATATATTATTGATTGTCCTTGATCAACAATATACAAATATAACCTTGGAGACCACTCTTACAGATGTAAGAGTCATCTCACTTACATTCATAGGGGATTAGAACTGCTTACCTTTGGTTTGTGGTTCTCATACCCTAAGAATGGTCTCACCTGGAAACGAGACTCGGCTCAGTGTGCCTCTCCCAGTTACCGACTTTTAAATAAATAAATACAAAATACCCTATGAATGTATGTGAGACCACTATTACAACCGTAACAACAGTCTCCAAGGCTGTATTAACATACAATTCAGTTTCCACTTCCTACACCTCAGGGCTAGTAAAAAAGATCCTGTGTCTTTAGATTCCATTTTAGGCCTCTTTCTGCAACCATTTTTCCTCTAGTTCTGCATATTTCATTCCACTTCTGTTTACTAAGGTACAGTAGTCTCTCAAAAAAATAATTAATTGCCTCTGGGATAATAAATACCACTCAGAGTAACCAATTATTGTCAAAAGGTGGCCTGCATCCTTCCGTTCTTCCTTATCATACAGGGGTCCCAGGTTTGTGTCTTGAGCCAGGGATCCCATGTGGGCAGGCATAAAGCTCAGCCCAGTCCTATAGGACATGTGGTGCATTCAGAGAGGTCTTGTGGCATGTACTGCTGTGCACCTGTCCTCTAATGACCCAGGGACTGGGGAGTCATGCCATGTAGACCCCCAAAGCACAGAAGGAGTGATGAAGTATGGTTGGTGCTTAGTACTGAGCTGGCATTATGCTCTGGCATTTGGGGAAAGGAATCACCTCTGCAAATGATGGCTAAATGGATTCTCCTCTCACTATTCGAGAGAGAGAGAGAGAGAGAAAGTGTGTGTGTGTGTGTCAGTGTGTGTATATGGTGTGTGTGTGTGTGTCAGGTGTGTGTGTGTGTGTGTGTGTGTCAGTGTGTGTATAGGTGTGTGTGTGTCAGTGTGTAGTGTGTGTGTGTCAGTGTGTGTATAGGTGTGTGTGTGTGTGTGTGTGTGTGTGTGTGTGTGTGTGTGTATGGGTGTGTGTGTGTGTGTGTGTGTGTGTGTGTGTGTGTGTGTGTGTGTGTGTGTGTGTCAGTGTGTGTATCGGTGTTTGTGTGTGTGTGTGTGTGAGCTCATGTGCATGCTCAATAGCAGCAGCTGGTCCCTTCCAGTGCCTGGCTGTATGTCTGTGCTCACCTGGGATACCAAGGAGGGCATGTGCAATAGGACAAGGAGCTGTACTAGCCTGCAGTACAAAAGGTCCTGTGGAACACTGTCTCTACTTACTGCTTACCCAATACAACACTCAGGATGTTGGTGTGAACCCAACTCAGCCGAATGGCAGAGCTTGTGTGCTTCTGGCTGTAAGTGCTTAAAGGGGATAGAAATGTTACAGGTCACTCAAATTCTGAAAGCCCATGAAAAGAGCTTTCAAACAAGGTTTTGGGCTTCTCTGTTGGCTTCAGGAGTCCTGAGCTATTGTATAAATATCTAGATCATTAGGAAATTAAATCAAGCCAGGAGCCATTTCTGGGAACCTTGAAACAAAGTGACATCACTGAGGAGCAAGCTGTATGTTGCTGATTACAGCTTGCCCCTCAGTGACATCACTTTCTATATCAACATTCCATGAAAAGGTAGATGTCTTGATTTAGTTTATGGATGATTTAGATATTTATAGTTTGGACACATACACAGGTAAGCCCAATACCTCATTTGAAAGATCATTACATGGACGCTCAGAATTTGAGTGACCAGCAATATTTCCTTTCCCTTTAACTACTACACAAATTGTTGGCACTCATTCGACTCATTCTATCAGTATGAAAATTTGAGTGCACCTTCAAGCCATGGGAGTTCCTTATTCATCAGGCTTGACTAAGTGTATTGTTGCACTTTTTTAAAGTAATTAATTGAGTAGATGCAACTCACCAAGTTTAAGGTCTTCAATTCGTTTTCCCACCATGTCGTATAAGTATCTAGCTGGTGATGTAAGGTTCAGTTTTTGAGTACATGCATCTAGAAACTTGGCAGAAGAAAAAAAAATTATTTGTCTTACTAAAATATCACATCAAATTGAAATAACTCCATAGTGTTTTTTTCATACTGCAAAAACATATTAATATCATGGTTAACTACAAATAACTGATATGCAGTCAGGTAAATATTGACATTGTTTTGTCAGTCACCAATGCATTATTGTTATGTGTCAATTAAGCTGAGAATTATTGAACCAAAACTTCAGCTAAAAGTACTTTGTTGGGGATGTGATGGCTGAGTGCTGCAGTGGTGTTTTGTTTGTTCATTTGGTCAGTTTGTTGGTTAGGTTGGTCAATCCTGCTCTCTCTCCGCTGAGCTAAAGGATTAAGTGCAAACAGGGCAATAACACTGGTGGAAGTGTGGGTCTCTCGGAACTCATATGGAGGAAGGTTTATTGTTCAGAAGAATTGGGGTGGAAATTATCCTTTCCCACTGAAGCCAAAACATCTGACATTTCTACTGGAGATTGGGGAAACCGGAAGTGTGTAATCATTGATTGAGAGAAGGAAAAGGTGGGAGACAGTGAATTAAAGAAATAATTTCCTTATCAGATTACAATACAAGTTTTCTCATGTAAAGAACATCCATACCTCGTATTGAAATAACTCACATTTGTACCATGACTGTGAAAATAAATATGGCAAGATGAATACATTTATATTTGTTAATGATCTCTTGGAGTTGAAAATAAATTACTTGCCGGCCCACTAGAACAGCAGTTGGATTTCCGCTTCTGATGTCGACGACCCAGGTTCGGAAACTAACCCGGGGAGTCGGAGAGCCAGCCAAAGAGGAAGGATTGAGCATCCTGTGGACTGCTCGCCTTCTCTTAGGGGAGGGTGGGAAAGAGTGCCTGGTGCTTTACAGACCCCTGGAAGAGGCTGGGGTACTGCTGTGACCAGTGCCATAGCATTGGGGGGGTGGGGTAGATGCTGGATATCATTGCACGTCCCCGCCCCATGGGAGCAAAAAGTAGCAAAACTGCTGGCCCCTGGCATGACGGCATGCTCTGCCAGATGCCCACTGCCTCCAACATCCACTGGAAGGGTTCTGCTCCCATGGCCCGACCCAAGGGGTAAACTAGGGCTCGCCAACAGTGTCTGTTGGGAGAGGGAGGTCCTCCCAACAGCCCCGCACATGGGGGCAAGCCTGGGTATGGGGATGGTGGGGCTGAGTAGGTCAGAGGATAGTGGGGCCTGACACAAAAAATAAAAATAAAAAAAAACAAAAGAAATTACTTATTTCCACTTCATGCATGTCATAATGGATATTTCTACTGCAGGAGCCTCATCAGATTTTAAAACACCTGTCAGAGATCCTAAATTATGTATGTCCTCATTTACTAGGACTTATTTGGAATGTTTGGAATCCTTCATTTATGTGGTTGTGTCATGTAGAATGTACTCATTTAGAGGTACATGGCTTCAAAGGACTGATCCATTGTGAGCAAGAAAAAGTCCAGAATGAAGGTTGTATAAGTATTTTTTTTTAAGATAATACTAAGCTTTGAGCACTAAGACCTACCCTGCTTGGGAAGTACTGTCATTGTGTAAATGACATATGCCATGGGCTGTCTAAACAGTGCTAGTTACACAGAAGTTCACTGATATTATGGTATCACATGTGGTATTTGTAGCCACAAATGCAGTGCAATATTGCATTACTGCTTGAATAATAAGTATTTGCTGCCACAAACACTTCAGTTTGCCACAGCAGACACTGCGTTATACTGCAATACTGGTGAACTTCCATATAACTACCATTGCATTTTGTTATATGCAGAATTTGATCTCTGTAGGCCTCACTCATGGCTTTATCACTTGTAAGGTCATAGAAGTGAAAATCAACAGATGACAATAAATGTGGCATTTGTTAGCCAGCTCATGGCATATCCCCTTAGATATTCTGCTTCATACTAGTAAAGTATTCAATTTCTTACCCAAGTAACCTTGTCAAATCCTCAGTATGTACTCAAACAAGAAGTAAAACATGTAACTTACAGTATACTAAAGATCTTGAGTAATATGCTTTGCTTTAGTAATTTAACTGTTTCTGCCTTCTTTTTCAACAAAGCTACTTTGTCTAATAAATTCTTCTGTATTGCAAAACAATGCTTATCCTTGTAAAACTCGTAAGGGGGAATTAACATCCCTAGCTCATGTCAGAGGGAAACATAGCTTATGACATTTTGGTATGACAGCTTTCTTCCTTTTTTCTGCTCCTGTTCACCACTCATGCACATAGGATAGACAAAGAAAGTGTGCAATACCTTGTTCTTTCCCAAAGCTTTGAAGTAATTTATAACAAGCAAGTCCTCCTGCTCCTCTACAGGTGGCCAGATCATCAGAGAGTACTTATGAAATCCAATTCAGGATTTAAGACAACATGATCTCCCAATGCAAGGGCTTGTATATTAAAGAATATACCATCTGAGTGGTTGTGACTGCTTTAGGTGATATTTTATCAATGTAAAACTCTAACATTTATTAATAAGTTCTCTTTTAAACAGGGCATGCCATCCAGATGCCACTGAGCCCTGGTGCATGCTGCAGACCATAGAGCAGGCACTGGTAGCAATGGCAAACAGTAGTTATACATTTTTAATTTATATAACCACACCTTTTACATCTAATGTCCTAAGAAGAGAATATGGAAAGAAATGTGAACACTGGTAAAATGTCAATACAAATATAAACCTTTATAATAAACTGAACTGAATTTGATATAATTAAAATGAAAATGACAGCATGTATTGCAAAGTTAAGAACTAATTTCCTAATAACAATTGTCTTAGAATTAATTTTGACATAGTATACATTTGGCTCAAAGGAATGTATTTACATATGTAGTTGCTATTATGACATTATGAATTTGCTATTACACCACTTAGTGGCTTTTCTTATATACAGTAACTTTAAACATACTTTGAAACTATGCCCAATACAATGCCGTCATCTTTCTACAACATTCTCTTAAATTATCCTAAAATTTACACAAGTTGACTAACAAAACTTTCTGACTTCCAGCTAAGATTGCTTCTACAGCCAACACTCTAACCAATTATTTTTTCTTTAGAAAAGAACATTCTTCTTAGTTGCCAGTCACCAAGCAGTGAGGTAACTGACATACGATTAGCATAATGCTAACAGCCTTTTAGCATACATGACAACACTATCAAAGCTGGAAAAGTGAGTCTTCAAGGGGGGTGACTGTGATAATAGCATCACATGGTGAAAGTAGGTACTTTGGCACCTTATAGTATTAGTATGTGACATATTCAGCTAGCTTCCTATCTCTGCATTCATTTTAGCACACTTCCTAAATACATTTACTGAATGTTTAAAATTCTCTCAATGGATTAGAAAGAATAATAACTCAAAAAAAATAGACTGAGAAAGGCTGAGAAGTTGTGATTAGGTGATAGCTGTCCCCCTAAGTTTCAGAGCAGGCTCCTCCTTGTAGTTGATAACATTCCTCGAGGTGTTATGAATAGTAACTATGATACAATTATTACATTTAAAAGTGCCTTGCATTACTAGTCTAATGAAGTCTATTCTGGTAAAATACACCTGAAATATGACTGTACTATCCTATAATACATGTTTACATGTTTTGCTTTAGATCAAGTCATTTTGAACAATGAATATTAGTTTCAATATTCATTTTAATGTTGCTCTTGGGAACTACTAATCAAAAGTTACAGATAGCGTGCTCACACCCTTTTTTATTATTTGCAACTTTGATTTTATTGTTTATTTTAATTTTACAATGTTTCACCAGGAAAGACACACTGAGCCAAAGATAATTTCCAGGTGCATTCCAGAAGCACAGAGAGGTTAAGTGATTTGTTCAGGGTCACACAATATGCAAGTGGAGTTGCTGGAATCAAACCTGGGTATCCTGGATGAACAGTACCAAGCTCAATCAAAACTCATTGCTCTAACCTCTAGGCTATGTTGCCAAATTATTTTTTTCATTGCTTGAAATTTAAACAAACGTGCTACTAGAAGTAGTGGCAGTCATTCAATAATATATGCAAACAGTGCATATCTTAAACCATGAGTCCAATGGGATCTGAATTTTAAGCTGTTGAAAGTGACATTCATCCGAGGGCATTCAGGATAGCAAGGGTCTCCTGACTGAAACAAAGGGAGCCCTCACTTCCTGCACTGAAGACCACTACAGTGAGCAGCGTTTGACCACTGAAGAGGGCTCCAGCAAGGAGCCATTCAGAGGGAAACCATGTCCCTTCCCCTCTCAGCAGCTAATCACTGCCAGAGCACACTTCCTGGAGTTACAGAGGGAGAGAGCCATGGGTTTAAAACCCCCTGCATTTGCGCCAAGAGCAGTGCTCATCCGAGGGCATTCAGGGCAGAGAGGGTCTCCTGACTGAAACAAAGGGAGCCCTCCTCCGTGCACAGAAGACCACTACAGTGAGCAGAGCTTGATGGCTGAAGAGGGCTCCAGTAAAGAGCCAATTGGAGGGAAAGCTGTGCCCCTTCTCCTCTCGACAGGCAATCACTGGGCAGAGCATACTTCCTAGTGCTAGAGAGGGTGGCAGCCGTAGATTTAAAAACCCCACATTTACACTGAGAGCAGCATTCATCCGAGGGCATTCAGGGCAGCAAGGGTCTCCTGAATGAAACAAAGAGAGCCCCCACCCTTGCACAGAAGACCACTACAGTGAGAAGAGCTTGACAGGTGAAGAGGGCTCCAGGAAGGAGCCAATCAGAGGGAAAGCTGTGCCTCCTCCCCTCTCAGCAGTGAATCACCAGCCACAGCACACTTCCTGGTGCTACAGAGCGTGAGAGCTGTGGATTGAAACCTCCACACATTTGCACTGAGAGCAGCATTCATCCGAGGGTGTTCAGGGCAGCGAGGGTCTCTTGACTGAAACAAAAGGAGCCCTCCCCCACACAGAAGACCACTACAGCAAGCAGAGCTTGATGGCTGAAGAGGGCTCCAGCAAGGAGCCAATTGGAAAGGAAGCCATGCCCCTTCCCCTCTCAGCAGCCAGTCACTAGCCAGAGCATACTTCCTGGTGCTATAGAGAGAGAGAGAGAGAGAGAGAGAGATAGAGAGAGAGACATGGATTTAAAACCCCTGCATTTGCACTGAGAGCAGTATTCATCCAAGTGATTCAGGGCAGTGAGGGTCTGCTGACTGAAACAAAGGGAGCCCTCCTACCTGCACAGAAGACCACTACAGTGAGCACAGCTTGATGGCTGAAGAGGGCTCCAGCAAGAAGCCAGCCAGAGGGAAAGCCACACCCCTTCCCCTCTCAGCAGCCAATCACCAGCCAGAGCACACTTCCTGGTGCTTCACAAGGGTGTGGACACCAAGTACCTCCCAACACTGTGGCCCCCCCACATGAAGGACCCACATGACAAGGACAGCAGAGTCTGCCTACCGGAGTCAGCCCAAAGAGGCTGCCAGCAGCTGGACACTCTGCACCTCAATATGTCGACGGGGGAGCAGCAACAAAGGAGTAAGACAGGAGGAAGCAGGACATCAGGACAGAGTACTCTACACCAGAGGTAAGTTTCTTGCTTAAAATCCTGTAACCACACGCACATTGCAAGGGAGCAAGGAGGGTCAGGACAAGCACTAGTAAGGGTACAGAACAAAATGGTAATGGTGTATTAGAGTCTAGAAACAGTGTGGGTATAAGTGAAACACGGTATCTAGGGGAGGGAGTAATTACGGGTTTAAAATGAACAAACCAAAGACTGGCAGGGTAGAGGTGGGTTAGGGTCAAGCAGTAGTTGGGCAAGGGGTAAAAAGGGGTTAAAGAGCTGCTGACACAAACAGAAGTACACTGCAGGAGTCAATCGCTGTTTCCACAAACAATGAAATAGTAATAAGCTGCTTACCAATTTTTCTGTCATTTTGATGCTTTTTTGCTGTTTTCCCCTGGTTCATAGTGCTTCCACATTCCTGCACTCGCTCTGCACCTGCTGAGTACTCGCTCCTGCCCGCCGTGCTTGATGGCATCATGTGAGGAATGCCAGTTGGCAAGCAGGAGCATGCCACAATGTATTTCAATGAAGAACTGGATTAACACAGTTCTAGGTTATCAGAGCTGTCTTCTGCGACTGGAGGGTGAGTCGAGCTGGCCCGCGGCTGTCAGGACTGTACATTGGGCCAGAAAATGAACACTAAGACTGATCTGTCGGTCAACAGGGAGGCCCTGGCTTGAAGCCAAACCCCAGAGCCAAACTCGAATGCTTGAATTCAAATTCAGCTTTAGGCTTGTTTTAAAATTGTCCTAAACTGAAGCTTATGTTGTTGTTTTTCTGTGAAATTCCACAGTTTTGTAATATCTGTGCCATTCCTGGATGCTCATTGCTAGTCTTAGCTGCAGTTTTTCAGTTTTCTCATATCTTCTATGTGGGTTCTCCTGCAAAGTTTGCAGATCAGGTACTATGAGTTATCTTTCCTGAAAGGAAGTGTGAAACAAACAAAATGTGCATGTCATCAAAATATGACATTGCAAGCTCAGAACACTGTGGTTATCAGTGCAACATTTATAATATTTGCAGGCAACTGAGCATCAAATGTTATGAATTTCTACTTTGAAATCTTGGTGGTCAATGTGGAATATCTCCTCCATGTGAGACAAAGGGTTTCTGAGAGGGCAAATGATGGTGTTTGTTTATTTATTTATTTAACAAACTTTAAGATTACAGCCTTATTATGTTCCTCATAATGTGTGTGGGAAATCGACAAAATTCACTGGGGGAACCCACCACTTTTGATTTATAATCAAGCATAACTGATAAGGGTCTGGGAACATGTTTCCTCATTATATGTTGCATTTTTTTAATCTTTATTTATGTCTTTGGGGGGTATGTTGTGCATAAGAGCACAACATAACTGAAAAGGGAAGTGGTGGGTTCCCCCAGTGAATTTTGTCCATTTCCAACATACATTATGAGGAACATATTTTGATGACATCCACATTTTGTTTATGTTTTACATGTCCGTTCAGTAAAGATAACTCATAGTACCTGATCTGCAGACTTTACAGGAGAACCCACATAGGAGATATGAGAAAACTAAAAAACTGCGGCTAAGACTAGCAATGAGCATTCAAGAATGACAGACATATTAAGAAAATGTGGAATTTGACAAAAAACAACATAAGTTTCAGTTTAGGACAAATTCATTGCCGGTGATTGCGCTCAGAGATTCCTCACTTTACATCACTGAGACATGCCATATCAGACATACACCTTCTAGAAGAAACGGGAACATGTGTTCACATGCAGTCTGGTTTTTATCAAATAAAACATTACCCTGACTTCAAACAATTTGGGTTAAGTTGTGACTCTGCTAGTTGGGATATCGGGGTGCCACAGCTATGAAGAAAATAAGGTAGTACATAAGTGTCAGAAGCTCGTTAAAGGAGGCAACACAGTAAAATAGGCAAGGGAGGACATAGTTATGCTGGGAGTAATGCAGTGCAGTGGCTGTGGAGTGGCAGTCTTCAGAGAGACTTTCTGGAGACTGTGTTGCTGCCCCATCTGCATGCACCTCTCCAGGCTGAGGGAGGAGGTTGCCAGACCTCAAGGCAAGGGTGTACCATGATATGGGGCACTACAAGGCGCCTGCTGAAATGGTGACCCACTTTTGGCTAGTGCCGACGAAATGGGTGGGGTTGGCGACCAGATTGAGTGGGTCGCGAAAGGCGGGTGGGAGCAAGCCCGCCAACGGGAAGTGAAGGGTATGGAGGGTGGTGCCACGGGTTTCTGGTGAGCTGGCGTCATGGCGTGGTGGGCTAGGTGCTGGCTTGGGGTGGTGGGGATGCAGGGTTTGGGACTGAACGCTGGTAGTTTTTGTTGCGCACGGCCTGAGACAGTGTTTTTCTTTTTGTAAGGAGATGCACCCCCCCGACATGTACCCTCCTGGAGCTGAGAATCTTAATTTAGGGTGGTGCTCAGGGCACAGCCCCCCACATAAAAGAAAAAAGATGTTTTTTTGCGCCATGTTTCCTTGCTCCAGGATTCCACATCACCAAAACTGAATTTCGGCAATGTGGGGTTGTGATAAGGGTGTTTGACATACCAAATTCACCCTTATCACACAGAACCAAGGCCAAGTTGGCTTGGGTTCAGGGGACCTGCTCTCCCACCCAGGGACCACCTAGTCCACTACCACTACCTCAGAGGTTGCCCAGAAAGAGGAGCAGCTGGACAACATTGTGCTCAGGGAGGATTAGGGTGATGGAGCTTAGGCACATCCCCCATCCGGTACCACTGCAAAACATATACGCTGCACTGGCCAAGCAGGAATGTCCCACAGAGGTACCTGAAGTAGTGACCGGGGTGGATGTTGGGGTCCTCCATAGTGGAGACAACAAGGGCGGAGGGGTGGCAGGGGATCCCAGAGGAGGAGGAGGCACATCCTGGTGGGGGACTCCATAGTGAGGGGGATACAGCTGGTAGCAGATAAGGATGAGGAGAGGGAGATTAGGTGCCTTCCTGGTGCCACGGCTTGCAGGGATGGAAAGAGAATCCGAAGGATCACTGGAGCAGCAGGAAGGGAGGGAAAGCTAGATATCATTGTCCATCTGGGGACAAATGACTTGGCTAGGAATGAACCAGCAATAGTTCAGGAGGAGTTTGGGGAATTGGGGAAGGGTCTTGGGCAAGTAGCATGATCTGGAACCTTCTCAGAAGTCTACCTGTCTATGACAGGTGGAAGACAGGATTTTCTACACCAGGATCTTCAATGCATGGTTGAAGGAATGGTGCAGAGAAGAGGGTTTTGGCTTCATTTGTGACTGGGGTCCCACCTGGAGGGATAAGGGCCTGTACAGGGATGATGGACTGCATTCATCCGTGGGTGAACTGTGGTCCTCAGTGAATGGTTTAAATGTTACATTGGAAAGCATTTAAGCTAGCCAAGGGGAAGGCAGAATAAGGCAAGGAGACATAAACTGCCCCCCCCCGGCTCATGAGGTCAGCAATTGGAATCCTGAGGAAGTGAAATCCAAAAAGGAACCAAATAATAAAGGGATTCAAGGGTTAAAAGGAAAAAGGGATAGTAAAAACATAGTGGAGGAAATAAGGAAGGGCAAATGGGAAATGGGGGGGTGGCAGGACAATCTGGAGTGCCATGTGTGCAAATGCTCGAGGTCTGGGCAATAAGATTGCAGACCTAGAGGCCACGATGGCAGATGTGGACCTGAACATAGTAGCAATTACTAAGTACTGGTGCAATGAAAACCAGGACTGGGATGTACCCATACCAGGGTATACTCTGTTCAGAAAAGACAGGATAGGTAAAAAAAAATGGGGACAACATAAAAGCTATGGAAATACAAGGAGAACAGGGAGGAGCTGAGGTACTGAGTTGCCCTGGAGACACAGAGGGGGCCACTATTCACACAGTAGTGATCTACAGACCTCCAGCACAGGGGGGAGAGGTGGATAAAGATATGATGGAAGCAATCCAAAAGATGACACGTAAAGGGGAGGTGTTGCTGGTAGGGGGCTTCAATTTACCAGATGTGGATTGGAGCCCACCAGCTGCAGCAACAGTCAGAAGTATGGACATCCTGGACTCCCTGCAAGGGGTGTTCCTCAGGCAACTAGTTAAGGAACCCACTCATGGGAGGGGCAATACTGGACCTGGTACTGACAAATGGAAACAGTGTTGCTGACGTCACAGTGGGTGGCCACCTGGGGACCAATGATCACCATTTGGTGTGGCTCAAAATAAGAATTGAGCCAGAACTGAGCTGCGCTAAGGTGAGGGCCCTGGACTTCAGGATGACTGGTTTTAAGAAAATGTGAAAGTGCCTCAGGGGCACACTAACAGAGATAGGGAAACTGGGGGGAGTCGAGCAACAATGGGCAAAATAAAGGGAGGCATTAAAAAGGCAACAAATCTCTGTGTCAGGTAGGTTGACAAGTGTAAGAGAAAAAAGAGGCCATTATGGTTCTCTAGAGAAGAAGTGGAGAAAGTAAGAGCAAAAAAGACTAGCATTTAGAAGGTACAAGAGGACACAGAAGGAGGAGGATAGGGAGTGTTTCCAGGAAAAACAAAGAGAGGCAGGGAGAGTAGTTAGGAGTGCAAAGGCATAAACAGAGAAGAGCATTGCCCAGTCAGTAACAAAGGGAGATAAAACATTCTTTAGATACATAAGCGAGAAGAGACAGACCAAAGGAGAGATAGTAAGGCTAAAAAAGGAAGGAGGGTTTTGTGAGGAAGAGGACCCCCCAAAAAAAGCAGACATATTAAACAATTACTTTTGCTCAGTATTTACAGAGGAAGGGGTAGGTGATGAGACAAAGATAAGGGACAAGGGCATTTAAGGAACGGAGGCGGATACTAGTCCTTTTACAGAGGAGAGAGTCCTCAAGAAACTAGCACAATTAAAAGTAGACAAGGCAATGGGACCTGACGGGGTGCACCCTAGGATACTGAGGGAGCTCAAGGAGGTGCTGGCTGCACCTCTGACAGCTCTGTTCAACCTATCACTAGACACAGGGGAGGTTCTGGGGGACTGGAGGAGGATAGATGTGTTCCCACTACACAAAACTGGAAATAGGAAGGAGACAGAAAATTACAGACCTGTCAGCCTGACTTCGGTAGTGTGTAATGTCATGGAATTACTACTGAAGGAAAGGATTGGGGAATACCTTACAACCTGTGGATTACAGGATCCAAGGCAACATAGTTTCCTGTGGGGGGGAGGTCTTGCCAAACAAACCTGATTGAGTTCTTTGACTGGGTTATCAGGGATGTGGACTAGGGAGGAGCGGTAGATGTAACCTACCTGGATTTCAGTAAGGCCTTCAACATTGTTTCACATAGAACACTGGTGAGCAAGCTGAGTAGCCTGGGAGTGGGTCCAAAATTAGTAAAATCAGTAAGAAACTGGCTAAGCAACAGGAGTCAGAGGGTGGTGGTAAATGAGGTCAACTCTGGAGAAGGCAAGGTGACCAGCGGGTGCCATGGGGTCACTAATAGACCCAGTACTCTTCAATGTCTTTATTAGTGACATTGCAGAAGGGCTGGAAGGAAAAGTGTGCCTGTTCGTGGATAACACAAGAATCTGCAACAGAATAGACACACGGGGGGGGGGGCAGAAAGAATGAGGACCAATTTGAAAAAGCTGAAAGAATGTTCAAGGGAATGGCAGCTGGATTTCAATGCAAAAAAGTGAAAAATCATGCTCTTGAGGCACAGAAACCCAGGAGCAATGTACTAGCAACCACAAAACAGGAAAGGGACCTAAGGGTAATTATTTCTGAAGACCTGAAGTAGCCAAGCAGTGTGATAAAGCAGTGGGAAAGGCTAGCAGGATGCTCAGGTGCATAGGGAGGGGCATCACCATCAGAAAGAGGGAGGTAATATTACCAGTGTATAGATCACTGGTAAGACCCCACCTTAACTACTCTGTCAAGTTCTGGAGGCTCCACCTCTGGAAGGACATAAATAGGGTGGAGGCGGTACAAAGGAGGGCTACCACAATGGTGCAGGGCCTGCATCAAAACCCCTATGAGGAAAGACTAAAGGAGCTAAATATGTACTCTCTAGAGGAAAAGAGGGAAAAGGGAGATATTACAGAAGTGTTCAAATACCTCACAAGTATTAATAAGGTAGAGAAAGATAGCATTTTCCATAGACAAAGATGCTCCAGGACAAGGAGTCATGCTATGAAGCTGGAAGGGGGGAGGCTCAGAGGAGATATGAGGAAATAAGTCTTCACGGAGAGGGTAGCAGACACTTGGAACAGCCTTCCAGCAGAGGTGGTGGGTGCTAAAATGGAAACAGGATTCAAGCATGCATGGGATAGACACATGGGGACCTTAGAAGTAAGGCAAGGTGTGGGGAAGACCGGAAATCGAGTAGGGTCTGTGGTGGAACAATACGTAGGGAATATAGGGCAGAAGGTGGGCCAAGAGGTCCTTTTCTGCTGACAACGTTTATGCTAATATGTATCAAATTGAAATATAGTTAAGTTTGTTTACCAATATCAAGGTAACACCTAATCAGCATTTTATCTACTCTGCCATATGTTTACATGTAACCCATATGTCCATTTTTGTAACATGGATATACATATGGTATCTACGGGTTCGGGGAAAGATGAGGTTACCTGGCACAAGAGACCTAGGTTTGGCTACTCTGCACAGGGGCACCCAAGTAAATCCAACTACAGGAAGCAATAACTGTAATGTCCAGAACCAGAATTGGGATTTTTCAGTGTGGCTTTATTTATTAACTCACTGAACATAAACAAAGCACTGCATGGTCTCACAGGGCTATGTAACTGTAATGCAGATTAGAGGTTAAACACAGCGGTCCATTTGAGGAATGAACACAATACAACAGTTGTCTGGCTTTGGACCCACCAGGCACTCAGCCCGGACTTAGCATGCGCATTGGATACACAGCCTGACTGGCCAGGCTCCCCTGCCGGCCACTCGACTGACGGTCCACTTGGCGAATGAACCCAAACTCTACTTGGCAAGACATCCCATCAAACAAGAAGGCTCCCAAACTGTGGCTCCCCACACCACTTGAAGTCTGCGACTCCTAGAGAGATTTTCTTTTCATACTTCCAATTCGAAACTCCCATCCAACAAGGAGACTCCCATCCAACCAGGAGTAATTTTCCCATCCTGTGGCTCCCCACACCACTTAGAGTCTGCGACTCCTAGAGATATTTTCAAGTTGCGACCCACGTCTGGGTACCCACCCCATCACTGGCCAAGCGCATGAGGCAAGTAGCAAAAACATAGAAGAAATCCATAGAGGTGGACCTGGTTACTAAAGATGGGGGGTTTTCCCACCTCCAGCTCCCACAGCCCATACCTGGCCATTTCTCTGGACACACAGAACTTTAGACTTTAAAATCTAGATTGACGGTGGATGACCTGAAGCACCCCCTCTGCAGTGAACTTTAAATCCATTAACACTTTAAACAGATGACTGCTCTATTTGTTTGTCCTAGTTGTCATAGTCCTCCCAAATAGCAGTCCCCAATACTTGAAATCCAACTGAAGAAAAGAAGTTGTTTGCCCCTTCCAATGGGGCCAAACACTCACCCATTCGTTGCAGGTGCCCCACAGGTGAAAAACTGTAACCTTTGCTGTGCTACATGAACAGACTGAACTTAAATTAAAACAGGCAGCATTCTTCTCAGGCGGGAGAAAGGATTGCCCCTGGAACCCTACAAAGAACTTTTTCCTCACCCCTAGAGGAGGGGGGGTAAACAGACAACTACTGTTGTCCTTCTTGTTTGCTTAAGGACAAACTGAAGACTCCTTTGAATTCCTAAGGTTCTAAACTTACTTCAGCTGAAGATTCCAAATGTGGCTCATGCAGCGACAGTTCTATTATGATGTCATCTCTCAAGTCTCAGCTGTGACTGAGGACAGAGTGAGACAGTGTGAAACCCATTTAACTGGAGTTTCACAAGCTGCCTTCCCTGCCTACCACTAGATCTTACTGGGATTCTAGTAACCCCGGGTAACAAAGGGGTTACATACAGCTTCCAAAAAGAGCTGAGGTTAGACTACTTTTGTCTTGGGACCAGTGAAATGTCAATTGGTAGGAACCCTAAGAATATATTTCACTTTTAAAGAAATACATTTTTTAGCATGATGTATGAAATGTGACTCACCACTGTTAGAACACCAAAAGCTTTGAAAAGTGCAAGTGTAGGACACCATGAAGCCTTAAAAATAAACTAGAAGAGGATGTAGTGTTGGGAGTTCAGAGGCCACCAACAAAGTTAATTATGGAACCTGCTAATTTACAGT
The DNA here is from genome assembly GCA_016271365.2 of Neoceratodus forsteri. Classification (NCBI taxonomy): domain Eukaryota; kingdom Metazoa; phylum Chordata; order Ceratodontiformes; family Ceratodontidae; genus Neoceratodus; species Neoceratodus forsteri. The sequence continues at coordinate 442,301,780 of CM028133.1, forward strand.
ATCTACTGTGGTTGCATATCTTCTACCTTACCCCATACAGTATGTACTAAAAACTTATAAAATAATTATTATTTGAACCTTTTCCTCGGGGGCAGCAACAAGGTTAGTCCTAGAGGCCACGTTTACCTACCCTATGTATTCTTTGTTGTCTGTTTCTCTTTGATGAGTGATATTTATAGTGCTGCATGGCAATAGGAAGTGCAGTTATCAGTGTCTGTCAGTGATATCCTAAAGGATACTGCATGAACACAATGTAATCCAATGGCAATTACTCCATTTTATCACACAGAAAACTACAATGTCTTTATCACATAGTGCTTTATCCTGGTGGTGCTGCTGTAGTTCAGTAATTCCACTGATTGTGTGATACTTTGGTCATTGACTTAGTGGCCAGTTAGTGATTCCATTAGATTATGATGTCATTTGAAAAGTTGCTGCAATTTTAATAGGACACAATAAGTGAAATGAATCCAAAAAAAGTTTAACTGATGAGAAACACTGGCTGTGTATGGGGGTACCATTTATTTTTTCCTATGTTTATATTTTCTTTCTTTCTTTAGTTTTTGGTAACCAGGTGGGGTGCACTAGGCAGATGATTGACTATTTTCAGGCACCACCTTCAATGCTAAATCTTGGGCAGTTTCAGCTGATGTTTCCTGGTTGGAAGGCTGTTCCAGAAATCCTCTTCTCTGTCTGTGAAATCATTTTTCTGACTATCCCTCCTAGATCTTCCTTCTCTAATTGCTCATTCACTTCCCCTGGGTCTATGTGATAACGGCAAATGCCTAAAGGCGATCTCCACTATTGCACAGTCAGAGTGTCAAAAGCTTTTGGCACTCTGACAACCCCGCACACAGGACAATGGTACCAGAAGATATTTTAATGCTTTTGGGGCTGCACCCCACACCTCTCACAGGGGCTTTGCCTCACGCACTTCCACTTAAGGATTCTCAACCCAGGGCGGTGTATGTCAGGCGGGTGAAAGCATTAAAAAATAAAGGTTTGGTGCAGGGTGCAACAAAATCGCACCAGTGCCCAGACCCAAACCCTGCACCTCAGCCACCCAGCCAGTACCTAACCCCGACACCACGACGCAGCTCAACCATCCACTGCAGCGACACCCACTACAGCCTCACGCCTCCCAGCCCATGCTCGCCGCTCACTCCCACCCCCACACACATACACATAGTGTCATCCTGTCACCCAGTTTGCCCACCCCTCATCCGTCGCCTCACCTCCCATCGCCATGAGGGATTGCGCCGGGAAGGTGTCACCATTATGGATGGCGCCCTTCCTTATGCGCCCACCTCACGGGTTACCACTTCCTCTGGTTCTCTCTTTTCATGTGTTTTGTATCTTTATCTTATCAGATGTAGTTATTTTTTTCATAACTGTGAAGACTGTTATCACATCTCTGTCACTTCTCCATAAGGAATAATGCAAAGCTTTTGACTCTTTCAATGAGAACCTCTCTTCTTGCACTGCCAGTAAGCCTCAACAAGGTGAACTCCTGACTACACCTAAACTTCCTGAAGTTCACTGTTTCAAAGATGGAATCCCTCTTCCTGGGTATCCGCATTGTATATCCTGTTAACTACATAACTTTGCAAAGGACTACACTATTTCCAAGTGCAACCTCTCAGTAAAGAGTTATGACAGTTATATCCTCTTGCAATCTCTTGCACTTCGAAATTGCAAGCTGTGTTCATTGTACAATATGTAAAAACCTAGGGAACTCAATGTTATTCATGTTTCTGCTCTCTTGTTGTATTTCTGTACAATATGTAAACTTGTACTGTATGTAAAATCATCTTATGTTACCCTGTACCCCTATTTCCCCCAGGTCGCATCTGGAAGTGAGTGGTTCTCCACTCAGTATGCCTGCCTGGTTAAACTCTTAAATAAATAAATAAAAATAAATGTTCATGTACTTGATCTTGCTAACTACTGGGTTACCTTGCAACTGCCTATGCAAACTGCATCCTTCACAAAGTGTATATGTATTGCAGTAGTATGCATTCTTTTGCCTTTATATTGGTTACACCACACTGTATTTGTCTTTACAAAATTGAATCTAATTGTATCCCACTATATTTGGGAGAAAGACAAAACAAGATGGTCTGAAATCTGGCTGAAAAGGGGGAAGACTGGGTAGAGGATGAGAAGGCAAGGCAAACTTACGGAATGATTATTTTTGTTCGGTATTCATAGTAGCAGACATGGGGCCTGTACAAGAATGCAGCACAGTGACCAGTAAGGGACTGCTGGCAGGGATCAGCAAGGAGCCCATTACAAAGTACAGAGTGCTGAAGGGACTTCAGGCCCTGAAGGTACTGAAATTGATGGGTTGAGATAGGTAACACCCATGCCGCTAAGAGAACTGCAGCAAGTCCTGGCAGATCCACTGATCAATCTCTTCCAGTGCTCATTAGAGACAGGAAAGGTGCTAGAGGATTGGAGACTGATGGATGTGCTTCTCAATATAAACACAGGAACAGAGAGAAGCCAAGCAACTATAGATCATTCAGTCTGATGTCTATAGTGGAGAAGATCTTAGAATTCATTATTATGGAGAAGTTTGTGGGATTCCTTGTGTCAAATGAGCTGTAGGATCTTAAGTAAGGTTTTACCAGTGGGAGATCATGCCTGACCAACCAGTCGACTTCCTCTACCAAATGACAAAAGCAGTAGACAAGAGACAGGCTGTAGTCATACAGTATTATACCAGGATTTTAGTGAAGTTGACTCAGTCCTTCATCGAAACTGGGTGATTTGGGATTAAGAATAAAATAACAAGACAGGGAAAAAATCTGGCAGAGTGGGAGGACACAGAGGGTTGTACTGAGTGGAGAGTTATAAGGCATCAGGGAAGTCACTAGCAGGATACTCCGGGGTCAGTCTTGGGACCATTTCTTTTCAGTATGTTCATTTGCGACATAGGAGTGGGAGTACAAGGAAAAATATGCCTATTTGCAGATAACACTAGGATCTGCTTTACAGTGGTCTCTGAGGAGGGGACTATGGCCAGAAAGAGAGATCTGGAGAAACTGGAGCAGTTGCCTAAAATATGACATCTGAAATTTAACTCAAACTAGTGTAAAGTTATGCACATAAGGGTCAAAACCTCTAATTTGGAATAAAGGATGGGTGTTGGTGGTAGACAGAAAAGCGGAAGAAAGAAACCTGAGGTAATGATCATGGATGCTTTTAAGGTAGTGTCACAATGAGATAAAGTGGTAGGAAAGGTGAATAGGATTCTAGGACGCATAGGGAGGGGGATCACTAGTAGAAGGGAGAGGTGATAATTGCCCTGGTACAGGTTTCTGGTCTGATCTCACTTGGATGGCTGATTTGGAACTCGCCCCTCAAGAAGGGCAGGAACCGACTGGATATGGTGCAGAGGAATACTATCAACACGACCCAGGGGCATAAGAAAGGCTGTATGAGGAACATCTGGGAGATCCAAACATGTTACCTGTAGGAGAGGAATGATGTAGAGCACATGAATGAGATATTCAAGTTCCTCCTCAGTAACAATAGAGTGGTCACTAGGGACTAATTCACTTTAAGTTGTAATATTTCCACCAGATGTAACTCCATGAACTGGCAGGAAGGAAGGTTAAAAAAGATGTCAGGAAGTACTTTTTTACCAAAAGGGTGTTAGTGGAATGAAACAAACTTCCAGACAAAATAATATGTGCTGAGATGATGGGAGGGGCTGGGACAGGCATATAGGTATAGTGAGGTTGGCTATTCTGGGGGGCAATGGGAGATCAAGGAGACTGGCAGAGGCTCAGGTCAGTAGATAGACAGGCAAGCATGGATCTGATGTGCCATTGGGCATTTTTCTTTCAACATTTTCTATGCACCTTTTGTTATTGCTTACACTTTCTATACCCTCTCCCAGCATGAGGATGAAAAAAGGAATTGTTTTGTAGTCCTTTTTTGCTGATTATCAAAAATAAATGAATAGAAACATAGAAACATAGAAACATAGAATTTGACGGCAGATAAGGACCGCTTGGCCCACCCAGTCTGCCCATTTCCCTACCTACTGGATAAGCTGCAGATCCTAGTTAACCAGCAGCCTACTTCTTCCTACCCCCATCCCCCAGAACTGCCTTATGACTATCCCATGCATGCTTGAATTCCACCACTGATTTTGACTCCACAACCTCCTTCGGAAGGCCGCTCCATGCATCCACAACCTCTCTGTCAAAAATACTTCCTTAAATTACCTCTGAGCCGCTCTCTATTTTCAAATTGTGCCTCTTGTTCTTGCACACCTCTTTTTGAAAGATGCTACCCTCTTGGACTTTGTTGATTCCCTTGAGGTACTTGAACGTTTCTATCATGTCCCCCCTCTCCCTTCTTTCCTCGAGGCTATACATATTAAGCTCCTTAAGTCTCTCTTCATATGTCTTCTGGTGCAGACCCTGCACCATTTTAGTTGCCCTCCTCTGAATAAAATAACATAGTCTCCTTATTCTCCCTCCTTCACACTGACCTCTCTTTTGCCTCCTCTGTCCATAGGGACTATCACCCTAAACTTTCCCTTTCTTCCAACATCTCCAATATGTGTAACACTGCATTTTACTGTTATTGTAATACAGTATTGTCCATGTCCACCACTCCCTGACAGCTGTTATATGAGGTCTTAATACATGCCTTCATCACGCTTCACCAACACTCATGTAATTCCCAGGGCCTCCCCAAGTCCCAGTTGTCCACATGACAATTTGCCCAAAACGCAACTGCCCAACTTCTCAGTTCTCACACACAACAAAAACATAATCATATCAACCACATCCTCAGGCACCTTCACTGACTCCCTCTTTCCTCAGCTTGAGACTACCCTCCTTGTTTTCAAGATTTTACATTGACTACCCTGTCTATATCAGTGATTTGCTCTCTCTTTTCTGCCTCCTACATTCTCTGCTATACTCCTCTTCTTGCCTCCTTGCTATCCCTCCCCAAACTCTTCTCACTATTTAGCACTGAAATTCACATATAGTCAAGTGACTGAAGTCATTCTTAATGCATTAATCAGTTATATTATAAACTTACACTGATACACCCTTTTACTACATCACTCTGGGATTGTTTTTCTTATGTGTGTATATGTGTTGTGTGTGTATGTGTGCGTGTTGTGTTCAAAGCAGTGATCACGGAATAGCGATCACTTTTAGGGCGAGTGTCCATCGCCGAAAATGAATTATGGCCATGTACACATATAGCGACTGGAAAAGCAGCAACTGATTTACTATTTTATGCAGCAGGGCTGTACCCCTGCATCCCTCTACTAAAGGATTCTGAACTCCAGGGGTTGCATGTCGGGGGGGTGTAAAACTTAAAAAAATAGAAACCCGCCTGACCGACGCAAAAAACAATCGTGGCCAGAATTGAACCCAGCACCCTCCCAACCCCAGCCCACCACCTACTCACCACATCACACGACCAGCTCGGTAGTTGACCACTACACTACACCCCACATACCTCCTCCCTTGCTCATCGCACGACGTGGTCCTCCCCCATGCGTGTAGTATGGTATATATATATATATATATATATATATATATATATATATATACACACACATGACTACACACATATATACACCCCATCGCCATAGTCGCCACCCTCAGATATGCAGTCACTACCCTGCCAGGGTAGCCCTGTACACAGGCGCTGTGATTAGTCGCCCTTTTAGAAAGTGCTCAATCGCGGTCACCTTGTTCATGGTATACCATGTGAGTGTGTGTGTGTGTGTGTGTGTGTGTATGCATTTGCACGTGTGTATGCATGTGTGTGTGTTATGGAACCATGGTATCAAGGTTTCATGGTAATACAATGGTATCTGAAGTTATAGTGTTGATACCATGCCAGTTTTCGATATTGTGATAGCCGTGGTTCACATTATATCACAGATTTCAGGCCTTTCAACTAATTCTTGTGGTTGTTTTCAGGAGCAACTCTCCCTTCTGTGCAAACTCTCCTTAACACAAAACTTTGATGAGACCTTTTTGTACAAAAATGACTATTTCTATAACATTGCAATATACATGATAACCATGGATAGTGCCACAGTTATCATACCATCAAAATGTGATACCATGACACCCTAGTATGTGTACATACACGGGTACTGCTAAGATTGTTCACTATTTTTTATTTTAATGACAAAGACCAGGTTTAACACACCATGGGTGCATGCCATTCTGTTCTGAAGTTTTGTTTAATAAAAATGTTCATCTCCCACTATAACTATAATCTACATCCTTATTTAAGCAAATCTTTGTCATGAGAAAGCCATTTCTCACAATATTTGATCAAACATATATCCTGACTCTGGAACTTGGCCAACATAATCAGTTAGAAGTTACCCATTAGATGTAAGCCCATTATTTTCTCCCAGGGAGATCAGCAGAAAACATTGCAATGCAGTAAATAGAGTCAGTGATGAGTCATTCAGAAATGGTAATGGACTTCTCAATCCTAGTTCATTCACCATTAAAAACAATAATTTTTAGAGGTGAAAGACATTAAGATATTACCATGCACAAACAAATTATTGTCAACCAATGAGAGGAATACTTGTTTAAAATTGGGCTGGCCTAGATAAGTTACTCAGAAATGTTGTAAACCTTCCTAAAATGATATCACTAAGAAATATTTGAGTTATTGCTTAACCAAAAGCTTACCTACTGTATGTGTTTGCAATAAACACAGTATTACCTTTACTGTACTTTTTCATACACAAGAGTGCAGTGTGCACATATATGGAACCCAAGCAAACAGAACAGAGAAACAGATAAGTGCCTTAGCTGGGATTTGAACCCATGCTGCCCAGAATACTGTTTAGTTGCACTACCAGCTGCTCCACCAAGGCAACTGGAAAACCAGGGCTCCCAGAAGCACCTTATGATTTCTCTGCTGCACAGCCTGGTGTTGCACAGATAATTACATGTTCATACACAAGGGTGAGGTGTTCACATTTATTTATTTATTTTATTTTTATTTCATTTAAATGTTGGTAACTGGGAGAGGCACACTGAGCCTAGGCTCATTTCCAGGTGTGACCTGGGGAGTGAAGGGAATAAAATATGTTTACAAAAAATCATACATTTACATCTATATACAGAGGTAGCCCATGAAAAGAGTGACTCGATTGGAGTGAGTCACTTTGGGAAAGTACACAATAACTCATATTAAATGAGTTACTTTGTACTAAGAGTTCATGTTAAGGTCAGCGCTTTAATCTCGGCAGTCTGGAGTTAGTTTGTGTAGTATGTACAGTAGGTGGTTTCTTGCATTGCTAAATCTGGGCTGGCTATGTAGTATAGTGGTTACAGTCACTGCCTGTGCGGCTAGCCAGCCCAAGTTTGAGACTGGCTGTGTGGGAATTCTTTTCTTTAATTTATGTTCCTCCCACCCTCACAACTTTGGTGCCCTCAACCCCTTCCTCCCCCCAACATGTGTCTGTGTCCCCAAGCAGGGTGTTAGTGCCCTCCCTACTTTCTCATCCTCCCTGACTTCTGTTCCCCTGGGGAGTATCTCCCCATCCTGAGGTTGTCCCGGTTCCTGACTTGCATCCCCCCCGGGGTAGATATTTTAAGTAAGGTGTGTGTGTATGTGTGAGGGGGTGCAGCCCCAAAAAAGTCACTGCAGCTGGTCATTTTTGGAGCATGCTGTAGTGCTCCTTCCCATTTTGCTGTTCACTGTTTTGTGTTTGCTGCTTTGGTCAACGCTATTTTATATTCGCCGATATCACATAGAACCTATACAGAACAATCTCAGACTTAGTGAGAGCAACAGAGTGACAAGTTTACAAAAGTGTATATTTACAGATATTTTTTTTCCAATTAAATATACTTTATTAAGCATTTACCAACATATCTTCAACATACCAACTGTAATTGTCTCAGCAAAGGAGGTGGTATAACATGAAGGTACAAAAGCAAGGAAAACGAAAATAACAAAGAACAGCTGTCATGTTCTGAACAGTAACATTACGTAAACGTACAGAGTTATACCAAAAAAAAAAAAAAAAAACCCCAACAACATCCCTACGAACCCCCCACTCCCCATCCATCCCAGACCAATCCACCCAGCCTCCACCCTCCCAGAGCACAGCAGAGGGAGCAATTATGTTAGAAAAAGGGGTAGAAAAGAAAAGGGGGATAACAAAAAGGGGAAGAAGGGGAAACCAAGTCCCCAGCCCCCCCTACACCATAAGAGGAGCAAGCCACCTGGCAGAAACAGCCCTAGCCACTTAAGGAGGTCGTGCTATAGGTAGAAGAGCTATCAGAGAGTCCTATCGGTTATATTTATAGATATTTACTGGGCAATAGTCAGTACTAGCAAATGCAGTCAGCCAAAAGAAATATAGATGTCAATTTAAAAAAAATAGATTCAGTGATTACAAAGAAAATCGGCAGGTCAGTGAGGAAGGGAGACAAGACCATCCTGTAGAGAATGAGAAGGGAAGGATACACTTAAGGCAATGTAAGAATGGAGATAAGTGGGTGCATCTAGGAAGGGAATTCCCGAGGTATGGGAGGTGATGGGAGAAGGCAGACTGGCCAGCGTTTGTACAGGGGTGGGGGAGGGAAAAGATGTGGAGGTCTCTTGAGCAGAGCAGATAGGATGAGGAAGAAGAGGGCGGAGAAGATTAGAGAGGTAGGAAGGGAAAGAATTGAATCAGAATTTGAAGATGAGTGTGGTGCCATGAAATAGTTGCCATGATTTAAGTGAGGAGAGAGAAAGGGAGGGAGGAATTGAAGCTGCAGTAGTGGGTTCATGGGGGGGATTAGAGATGAATTGGCAGAGAGTGTTAAATAGGGTGTCTAGCCTAGCTAGGGATGATGGAGGGGCAGAGTCGAAGATTGCATTGGCATAGTGAAACACAGGGAGAAGCATCTTCATAAGTAATTCCTGTCGGACGTCCAGGGAGAGGACATCTTGTTTCTATACATGGCCTTGAGTTTAGGCCGATATTTTGAGTATATGTGGTCAATGTGTGTGGTGAAATCCAGATGGCTGTGTAGCCATACACCTAGGTATTTGTAGGATGGGACTGATTTGATGAGTTTGCCATCGAGGATGTGAAAGGAGGGGAGATAGGAGATACTGGTGAGTTTGTAAGAGGTGCCAAAAAAGCATGGAGACAGTCTTTTTAGAGTTGACCTTCAACTGGTTGTCATGGAACCACTGAAGAACTCAGGAGAAGCGTTCTTGCAACTTTGATTTGATTTCCAGTGAAGAAGAGCCAGTACAGAAAACAATGGTGTCATCCGCATAGAGATGGATTTGGGGGGAGGCACAGATAGAATGGAGGTCATTTAAAGAGACTGAGAAGAGAACAGGACCAAGGATGAATCCTTGCAAGACTCCAGCAAGAATTGGAAGGGAGGAGGAGAGGGTGTCACCTGTTTGGACTTGTTGGGCATGGCCTGTGAGGTAGGATCAGAACCAGTTGACTGTGGGGGTAAAGAGCCCAGCAGAGGGGAGTTTGGAGAGGAGAAGGAGATGGGAGACAGAGTCAAAGGCTTTAGTGAGATCGATAAATATGGCTGCAGTGAGATAACCATTGTCCATGCCCGTAAGTATGGAGTCTGTAACATGGAGCAGGGAGGTCACAGTGGAGTGTTGTTTGTGGAAACCTGATTGGTAAGGAGACCAAAAGTTTGAGGAGGTGAGAAAGTCAGACCATCTAGAAAGGGCAAGGGACTCCTGAATATTGGCAAGTGTGGGGAGAAGGGATGTGGGGCGGTAGTTTCCAGGAGTGGAAGGGTCACCTCCCTTATGCAGTGGTATGACTTTGGCAGATTTCCAAAGAAGGGGGGGATGGTACAATGGGCAAAAGAGAGATTTAATAGATGGGAGAGGAGGAGGGCTTTGGCCAGTGCAGAGAATCTAAGAAGATGAGGATCCAGGCCATCAGGGCTAGACTTATGGGGGTTTAGAGAGAGGTTGGCTTGGACAGCCTCTTGTGGGAAGATGGGGGCAAAGTGGTGACTGTGCAGGGCACAGGGGGGGTCTGGGGGGCAGAGGGGGTATGGGGGGAGGGCACAGATTGTAAAGAATGCATTTAGTGTGTTTGCAACAGTGGAGGGGTTAGAGTCTGGCTTGCCATCAATAAGCAGGGAGGGAAGGAGGGGGCAGCTTGGTTTGGGTGATGTAAGAGGGAGTGGAGAACTTGCCAGAACGTAGCGGGCAAGTCCAGGCTTTGCCACAGGGATGTCATGGTATTTTGCTTTTTCTACACTTATGGACTTTGTGCAACCCAAATAAACAGAAGAGAGAGAAAGAAATAAGAGCCTTAGCTGGGATTTGAGCCCAGGCTGCCTGGAATACTGTTCCAGTTGTGCTACAGCTGTGACACCAAGGCAACTGAAAATCTGGGACTCCCAGAAGCAGCTTACTCTTTCTCCACTGGACAGCCTGGTGCTGCTCAGATAATTACATTTCCATACTCAAGGGAGAGGTGCACACATATATGGAGTCCAAACAAATTAGAAATAAGTGCCTTAGCTTAGGTGCTTCTGGGAGTCCCTGGTTTCCAGTTACCTTGGTGGTGCAGCTAGTAGAATAGCCAAAATGGCATTCCAGATGGCCTGGGTGCAAATCCCAGCTAAGGCACTTATTTCTTTCTCTCTTCTGTTTGTTTGGGCTCCTTCATTATACTACTGTATCTCTTTGCATGAGCAACTATATCAATTAACCTAACATCCTAAATTTCTATTCTGGGATTGTGAAGCTTAATCCTGCTGTTCTTCTCAACTACACTGTAAGTCAAAACAACTTTTTTCATCTGGTATGAGCAACTGCTTAAAATTCTCTTACACAGAGTTAGCATGATGCCCTAAAGCAAGATATTTTTCAAACTTGATCATTTAGTTGACACTTAGCACTCTTTAGCAACACTTGTCAGTCAAATAACACATCCTATTTCTTACCAACAGTAAAGACCTAAACAAATGCATCTATGCTTTAAGGTAGCTTTTCTGTTAATTTTAGAGTTCCAGTCTATAAAACAGTGGCCACATTTTCAGACTTTTTGATAAAGAGTATCAGCAAACATATATGTTAAAAACCAGAAGTCTTCAAAGTTCATGTAGGCCTAATTTTGTAGTGGTTGACTGGAAGAATTTGGCAATATGAAATATTTTATGAGCTTGTTGAGTTTCTTGGTACAGCCTGGGACCCATGGTCTAAATCAGACCTCAAGCAAGGTATACTCCCATGCTTAATGTGTAATGTAAAATCAATGGACTTGTGAAAAAAAATCCACTGACTTTTATCTTGCTGAAAACATAACATAAAACTTCAAAAAGCATGGATGATAGTACATAGACCATTACCCTGCTTAAATATATACTCAACAGCATTAGAGAAATACAACTGCAGTGACAGAAAGTCATTCAATTTGCTTCTCGGTTTCAGTATAAATCATTTAACTTTACACAGTAACATTTAAAATGTTTTATCAGAAACAATACTGTTGTATTTTTATGAAGACAGTTTTGTTGAAACATCTACAACCTCTGACCAGCTATGAAGCCAATCAGATATGATATACAGGCTACTTGCTTTGATACAAGTATGATTCAGAATGGCATAGTTAGTAAATATATGATTTATACTTGCAGTTCTAACTGGTATGTACCTAATCTACTGTAACCTTGAGCTTGAGGACTCCAGTAGGAATGTTAAATTCTCTAGAGAAATGTAACATTCTGAGTCACTATTAGAAAATGGCATACCTCAAATCAGATTCCTTAAATCTAGTAGATGGTCTATAATACATACATCTCCACCTAATTAGGACAGCGTTAATGAAATATTCAGTTTTGACTTTACCTTTTCCATTTGAGTTAGCGATGTGATGACCTCACAGCCATTCTGACCATTGCCATTTCTAAATACCAGGATTCTGACTGTGGAGTTCTCACTCAGCATCCTTATACGTTTTGAAAAGATGGGTTTAGTTTTTCCACGTTTGCCATCAGCAGGAAGCACTATGCCATTTACTGTCCAACTTACTTCCTTGGCCAGTAACAGATGGGCTGTTAAGAAAAGGTAAAGTCAATATTTGGCTACAAAATTAAAATTACCCCCACTCTCCCCCAAATCATTTTAACATACATTGGCCAGTCTCCACATTAATGTTCATATCTTCTGAAATACTGCCATCAGCTCCCACTAAGCGTGACATAAGCTGTAGCAAGCTGGCTGTGCTGATAGCCTGCATAAATCATCATTCCTGAAGGCAACAGATGTTCAGGGTATGAAAGAGTAATACCACAGTTTAGTCATAATTAAAATTCACCTTAGCATGCCTCCTTCACTAATCAGTCGATCATTTAGCTGTTCACCCACACAGCTATCTCTTTTGACCCCTTTACTTTGCTGAAGTGCTTGAAGTCCACATCTCACTGTATGTTTTGTGACATGTATATTAATGCTGACCACTTTCAGTAGCTTTAAGGCATGATCATGCTAGATATGTTTTGGTTTAAGGAGACAGTTATGTGCCATTATACCGTACCTGTAATCCTTTGACTTCTGTCAAAGGATCAGGTCCATAACTTGCAGTCCTATCTGACCTTCAAAATGACTGAAGCTGTTTTACAGATTTTCATTTGTCTCTTTATTGCCTTCTCCCACGTGCCCCAAAGTGTCTCCACCCCCATGGCTTCACTTTATACCAGCCCCTTTACCTCTACTGCAGGACAAGCATATTTCCACTAGATACTTATTGCAGTCACAGGGCTTCCTCCCACAGCAGTGGGGCCTCCTACTGAATGAACCCAGACCCAGAGGAGACACAACCAATCAAACTGGCAGTCAAGGAGGTGGGACCAACACTGAGTTCTTTGCATGATGTAGCATGGAAGGGGCCAGCACATCCTCTTATGCAGACGCTGTCAAATTACACTTGATGTCAGTGAAAATAATTGAGGAAAGGTTGAGAGATTTGAATGTTCAGGATGTATTTAGGGTTTTGTCAAAAATGCTCTAGCTATTAAACTTTGTAGTGGGTCTAAGTATACAGCAGATAGCAGTTCTGCAAAAATAAAGTTTAAGCATAAAACTCACACACAGATGCACACTCAAAGCAACATACTATGATGTAGAATTATACTGGCATGTGTTAAAGCATATTGTATAAGGCATAGCTATCAGAAGCTATATAATTTGATCTACGGCATGCAGCACAGAGCAGACTATTTTATCAGTAAAGAGAAAAGCTTCTAGATGCAGTCAGTAAGGTGGAAAAGCAGGTTAAAAACTGATTTCTTTCACTTTCAATAACAATTTTAAAATATATAATTGAATTTCATTTTCTGTTCATTCACAAAATAAATGAAAAGGAACCATATCTGGCTGAATGATTTGTGTTTTTTTCACTTTATTTCAATCATTCTGTGCTCTTACTGAACATTGTTCTGCTATTGTGAGATTTTCATCTAGTTTGTGCCCTGCATTTACAAACATTTTCTCTGTTACAGTGTTTGCAGCTTTACATACTGTAAATGTAAACAGTCTAAAGTATAAAAGAATATGTACATTTTTAAAAAGATTCATATATATTTCCTGTACACTTTAAAATCCTCATACCAGTTGGCTCCATGGTGCCAAATGGGGGTGCATCCACTTGGCACCCAGGTGGCCTGGGTTTGCACCCTGAGCCTGGAACAGCAGGAGCAGAGACCTGCAGGGAGGACAATTGAGCATACATCTGGATGCTCTCCTCCTACAGAGGGTTTAGTATTGCACCACACTAGGATCAGACCCTAGTGATGGCTTATAATGGGTGGAGTAATGTGGGTAACCACATGTCATGACCACCCCCTTCCACATGCATGCCCATGAGAGTTGGAGGGAAGGTAGAACACAGAAATGGGCTGACCCAGGGAGTCAGATGATGTTCCCCTTGGTCCCTCCCATGCCACCAGGCCACTCAGTACATTGTCTTCCCCTCCAAGACCATTCTCCTCCTCCAATGTCAGTCCATCCACATCTCTCCTCTCCCCCTTGAGGCTGGTATGTACAGAAGATAAAGGATGGGTCAACCTGGAGAGCTCTGAGGTGCCAGCCGATAATGGGAGGTGAGTCTGGTTGGCAGAAGGGGACAGTTGGGGAAACCAAAGGAGTAGGGCACTGGGGACCCAGGGAATATATGTTTTTTCCTTCCCTGGAATTTCCCAACAGCAACCCCTCAGCCCCATTACTAACCTTCTTATGGACTTACTGGTTATCCACTACTTACCTAGAACCACAACATAGTAGATGGCCACCCATGTTGGTCATGTAAGAGCATGTGGATGGTGCTGTCATGTGCCATTTTCTCCCAGGGGCGCCGTGTGCAATGGTGCAACAGTGTATATGTGCTGTGGTGCACATACATGCCAAACATCTGGTGTTGATGCCTCCCCTTGTGTACACTCCCATATGTGCTGTCACCCAACCTCAACCAGATAGTGGTCCTGAAATGGGAGGCTTGCTTCCCCACTTGCTGAGAAAGGAGAGCAGTCTTTTAGATGCTCAGCCTTTCCTTCCTCCTATGGCTGGAATACAATGCTCCATGCTCATTCCTAGATGCAGGTCACTAGTACAACAAGCAGTAGTGCTACTGCTGTGCTACTGTGCCAGCTTACTCAAACATAGTCTAGTAATAAAAGTATTCGTCCCTCATGCGCTCAGAAGTCACATAAATAAACCATCATTTTCTCACTTGTGCACTACATAGGCTTCTTTTTTGACTGAAAAACTGCTTTAAACACACACTTGTCACAAACTTGCTGAGCTTCTGCATTATTTGAAAAAGTCAATTTATGTGTAAGTGGACTCGCTTTTCATTTTGCTGTCTGTTTCTTGGTAGTCACCGCGGCCAGTCAGATTTTTTTCCCCAACAATTATAAAAACATACTATTTGGATGTTGACAGCATTCCTTTTTTCACAAACCCTCAGTGTGTGATACTATTATAAACCACTCTTGCTACCCAATCATGGTTTTTGTGGTACAACACACCTCAGGTGTATAAACAGTAATCTACAATACCCAATGTGTGTGTGTATGTGTATTCTTTGTAAAAAACTGTGAAAATGCACCGGTTTCATAGGTTTTTATTCAGGGTCAACTAGCGTTAGCCTTTAAAGACCTGCACCATTATAAAGCCACTAAATATCTTTGTTCAGAATAGTGGTTATTGAGTGCTTTCTTAAATTGGTGCATTGTATTACAAGATACAACAGTTTATGGCAGTGTGTTTCATTTATTGACTGCTCTCTGGGAGAACCAATTTCCCCTTGGGTTCTTGTTGTAGGTTTCACCTTGAAGCTGGTACTGGTGGCCTCTATTTGTTCTCTGACTTGATCTAGCTTTCAGCCCCACACATTTCCAGAGACCCATGTCCCTAAAGGCACTATATACTAGGCACATGTCACCTCTAAACCTTCTAAAATGAAAGGAATACATCCCCAGCTCCCTCAGCCTGTCTCCATATGATCTATCCTCCAACCCTCTCGCCAACCTTGTTGCCCATCTCTGAACAGCCTCCAGTCTTGCCACATCACCTCTCAAATACAGTGATCAAAAGCTGCCATGATACTCAAGGTGAGGTCGCACCAACTAGACATAAAATGTGGCACCATCAACTCTCTTTCCCTGCTCCTTCTGTATCTTGCAATTGTTCCTAGTATTCTATATCCCTTTTTTGAGACCTGTCTACAGTGTTCGGTGGATTTCATATCACTACTGACAAGTATTCCCAGGTCACTTTTGGAGCTTGTCGACTAAAGTCGGTACCCTTTTAGGTTATATGTAAAGCCTGTTTTTTTTTACCCAGATGCATGATCTTACATTTTTCTAAGTTAAAGCATACTTTTTTCAGTTCTGCTTCTTTAACTATAGAATCTGTGCTATTTTGTAAGAGCACTGCATCCTGGCTATTTGATACTAGAGAACCCACCTTAATGTCATCTACAAATGTATTAGCCCAAGTGTTAAATGTACCCGTTACTGAGGCTATAAAGATATTGAATAGCATGAGACCCAGGACTGATTCGTGGGGTACCCCACTGGGTGCTGGAGCCCAAGATGACAAGTGGCTTCTAATGCATACCCTTTGTTTCCTTGTGTTTTGCCAAGCTACAATCCACTGAATTATGCAGTCATTTAGGCCTATTTCTCTTAATGTATGAATAAGTTCACTATGTGAGACACTGTCAAAGGCCTTCTCAAAATCAATAAAAAGGACATCCACTGGTATGTTGTTGTCAAGTGCTGCCATGACTGGATTGTAGAAGTTTATTAAATTTGTTGGGCATGACCTGCACTTCTTGAACCTGTGCTGATTGGGATCAATGAGCCGCTTATCAGAAATATGATTTTCAATAAGCTCTTTTATGATGGACTCCAGGGTCTTTCCCACAACACTGATCAAGCGTGTTGGTTTTTAGTTAGAACAAATTGATTTTGAACCTTTTTTATGTATCGGAGTGATATGTGCAGTAGTACAGTCCTCACGGACTCCCCCTCTAATACTGATTTTTTTACATTGACTGCAAGGGAGCTGATATAACAGGGGCTAACTCCTTTAATAACCTAGCGTGCATTGCATCAGGACCAGGGTCCAGTTTCAATAATCTTTCTCTAACCATTCCTGATGTTACCTCTATATTACAGTTCCTACTATATTGTCTAATATTAAGTCATCTTTTTGATAGACACTTTCAAAGTATTTGTTGAACATTTCTGCCATTTTTTGATAGTCACTTACAACCATATCCCCTCTGTCAAGGGGCTGATGCTATTATTTTGTGATTTCATGTTGCTTATATAGTTGTAAAAAGCTTTTTTCTCTTTTTTTTTCTCTTTATTTGGAAGGTCCCTACTGTCAACCCTCAGCCCTGGTCACGGCCCCTGGGACTTCCACCACCATCTATGGCCGTCTTTTTCCCCCAGTTACCCCTGGTTTGCCCCCCAGAGGGAGGGGCCATGGCATCGGACCCCTGTATCTGAGCCATGGAACTAGTGACTGGTCGGATGATGACAGCTAACTGAAGCCCCAGGGAGGGCTTCACCTAGACAGTGGACCCTCCCCGCCTACTCCTTTTTTCTGCTTTTCTGTTTCAGAGGTGGCGATGTGCAATGATGCCAGCGTCCACCCTGCCTCCCACACTGTCAAGCGCCGGTAGTGTGAGTGACTCCCGGCCTCTGCCAGGGGGCCTCCTTGCAGCACACACTACCCCATCCTCCCCCCAGAGAAGAAGAGCCATCCATGGGATGCTCCATCCTTCTCCCCCCAGCCATCCCTCTGGCGAACCGGGTCTGTTCCTGAACCCAGGTCGCAGGCATCGCAAGCAGAAATCCAACCACTGCACCGACGGGCTGGCCCAGCTTTTTTATTATCTGCTACTTTATTTATGTCTATGTTCCATATCTTTCTTAGATATTTTATTGCTTTTTTGAGCATCTGAAGTTTTCCTTTATATCTTTAAGGTCTTCTGTACCTTCCCTTCTAACTTTCCTAAATAACCTGTTTTTGGATTTTATTAGCTTATGTATTTTGTGGTTAATCAAAGGTGGGATTTTCCCTTTTGTATTATACTTATTTGATGTAGGTATATGTTTCTGACAACCTCTAGCAGAAATGTTTTAAATACATCCCACATTTGGTGGGTATTTAGGTTGGCAAATGCCCTTTCCCAATCCCAGTTGTTGATTTGACTCCTTATCATATTATAGTCAGCTAGATCATGTCTAGTTACCTTGGTAACTCCAGGTTTTGTGGGCAGCTTTGTTGACATACTAAATTCGATCATATTGTGGCCGCTTCCCATTAAAGGTTCTCTCACTTTACAGTTATCAGTGATACCGTCCATATTACTAAGCACTAGGTCAAGGATATTTTCTCCTCTGGTACTATCTGACACATAGTAACAAACTGTCAGGAATCTAGGGCATCAGGAAAGTTTGCTTCAGGTGTAGTAGACGCACTCCAGTTGGGGTAACTTAATGACACAAAAGTAGGGAAATGTGGCATCAGGGTTTCAAACCCTAACACCCCCCCCACCCCAGCCTACAAGCAACAAAAGGAAAAAAAAATAGGGTTATGGATCTCTGGAGTCTTGGCAAATTAGTGGTGGGGGTCTTCCTTGGGGGTTGTCAACCCTAATGCCCACCCCATTCTGTGAGCAAACAATGTCACACATAATCTCCTTTCTTCATTCAAGGCCCATAGGGGGAGGGGTAGCATTAGGGTTGACAACCTCCAAGGAAGACCCCACCACTGATTAGCCAAGATTTTGGAGACCCAAAACCCTAACATTTTTCCTTTTGCTGCTGAGGAGGAGGGAGGAGTGCATTAGGATTTGAAACCCTAAAGCCACATTTCCCTACTTTTGTGGTGTTAAGTTACCTAACTGGTGCAATAATGCAGTTTTTTGCAAAGATTTTCCTTAGCCCAAGACTTTGTCCTTTCCCCCATATTTTTTGCTGTGTACATGCTACCCCTGGGTGAGGTCATAAGGCGATATGGGCTGGGTTTTCATTGCTATGCTGATGATACTCAGCTCTGTCTTTCACACCGGGAAGATTTGATGTGGTTGACGTGCTGAATATGTACTTGTTTGAGATCTAGACTTGGATATTGTTGAACTGTTTGGAACTCAACCCTGGGAAAACTGAAGTATTAGTTGTTGAGCCGGGTTGGGGGCCTCCATGGAAGGTTTAGGGCTATTTATTTGTCCGACTGAACTAGAGGCCTCCCCTAAGTTGAAGAATTTGGGCATTGTCCTTTGGAATTCTTTGCCAGGGTACCTCCAGGAGGCTCCTTCCCTGAAGGTATTTAAAAGGAATTTAAGATCATTCCTCTTTCAACAGGCCTTTGGGGTCTGAGAAATATATACTTTTTTTATTTTAGTTATTTAACCAGGTGAGACACACTAAGCTGAAAGCTTTTTTACAGGTGCAACCTGGGAGCACAGGGAAGTTGAGTGACTTGCTCAGGGTCACACAGTATGCAAGTGGAAGCTGTGGGATTCAAACCCAGGTCTGGTCTGCTGGATGTCACCAGATTTGCAGCTCAGAGCCTTAAACCACTGTGCTATACTGCATTTACATATTTATATTTCAATGTGATGAGCAGTTTGAGGTTTGAATATTATGAGTTTTAATGAGTGTTATTTATTGTTGCTTCATTTATTTTGCTATACGTTTTGTGTATTTACCTATGCTGTTTGTCTTTTTTATACTCTGTAAGGGCACCCTGAGCCTACAGGGATGGGCGCCTGAAACAAATAAAACCTACTACTTATTTTCTGAGATATTATAGTCATATCCTCATTTCCCTGTGGGTGCACAGGACTCAGAGGGACCTGCATTTCCATCCCTCAATAGATGCATACACATATGTTGCCATAGAAGTGCAGGGCCCAGACAACCCTGAGCTTGCATTTCTACCAAAACAGCAACCAAATTGTCAACATAGCCTTATTATTATCCCACCTCATGACAGCCATGCTAAGAATTTTCAAATCCCTGCCGAAACATCATTCAGTGCCACCACAACGTCATTCCACACCACAGGTGAGAAAATACATTTTGGCCAGGATTTGAAAAATGACAGCTGTCATGTTCATGAGGTGATGTGAAAATAATGGCTATGTTGAAAATTTGTTGTAAAAATACTTAAAATTCCCAAAGTTACAAGCGAACATTGCAAAATTTCAATGTATGCACATAACTTTGCCATTGTTACATATTCTGACCCCATGTTTTCAACATACTCTTCTTATGACCCCACCTCATGAACAAGAGTGGTGAGAATTTTCAAATCCTGCCTGAAAGGTGATTTCACCAAGTGACTGCAAAATCATCTTTTGGGCTGGATTTGCAGAATTCCACCACCATTATTCATGAGGTGGGATCCCCAAAAGGCCATGCAGAAAATTTGGTGTCAAAATATGCAAAAATAGCTAAGTTATGCAACAAAGTTAAAAATTCCATTGAAATACACTGAACTGCACTTATCTTAGTTTCTCATATTGCAGTCAGTGGTTTCAGCAGCAAGACATGTCTTCGGAGAGTGGATCTTTGCCCTGTGACCTGTTCAGGTGAGTGAGGGTGTGTGGGGTGTACTGGGGTGTGTGGGGTGGTGGGTGCTGAGTGGGAGGTCGGGGTGGGGGGTTAAGATCAGCAATAGACCATTTTCTTTTTTTGCAGGTTAAAGAAATGAAAATAAATTGAGGGTCAGTTTTCTCCTTTTCAAAGCGGGACGATGATCAGAGGGTG
Source organism: Neoceratodus forsteri (assembly GCA_016271365.2). Taxonomy (NCBI): domain Eukaryota; kingdom Metazoa; phylum Chordata; order Ceratodontiformes; family Ceratodontidae; genus Neoceratodus; species Neoceratodus forsteri. The sequence continues at coordinate 442,322,083 of CM028133.1, forward strand.
AGGGGTGCCGCTAGACACCAAAGAAATAGTAATTTGCTACAGGGACAGTGGTTGAAAGGTAGGGGGTGTGCCACTAGACACCAGGGAAAGATCAATTTACTACAGGGACAGTGATTGCAGGGTGAGGTGTCACTAGCTACCAGGGAAAGATCAGCGAAGTACAAGTACAGAGACTGGAAGGTGAGGGGTGCCACTAGACACCAGGGAAAGATCAATGAAGTATTGGGACAGAGAATGGATGGTGGGGGTGCCACTAGACACCAGGGAAAGATAGATTTACTATGGTGATGGTAATTACAGGGTGAGTGGAGCCACTAGACACCAGAGAAAGATTAGTTTATTACAGGGAGGGTGTTTGGAGGGTGAGGGGTGCCACTAGATACCAGGGAAATATTAATTTCTTATGGGGACCATGACCAGAGGGTTTGGGGTGCCACAAGACACCAGGGAAAGATGAATTTATTACGGGGATGGCAATTGGAGGGTGGGAGGTGCCACTAGACATGAGGCAAAGATTACTTCATTATGGGGATGGCAATCGGAGGGTGGGGATGCCACAAGACACTGGGAAAGAATAATTTATAACAGGGACCATGATCTGAGGGTGGAGGGTGCCACAAGACACAAGCAAAAGATTATTTCATTACAGGGAAGGCAATTGGAGGGTAAAGCATGCCACTAGACACCAAGGCAACATTGCACACACACACAGGGATGGCAATGGGGTGGGGTGCCACTAGACACCAGGGAAATGATGGATCAGTGCATTCACTGCAGCCTACAACACAAGTTCCAGCTGTGGCTGCAGAAGTTAAAGGGAAACGTCCAACTACAGGCTAACAGCACAGTCACATAGCTTGCCCTACACACTACAGTAATAATGAAAACATGTTTTTTTTTTTTACTTTGGTCACTGTTCCAGTATCTCACTCATAAATAAATTTTTAGCCTGCTTTTACCCTGGCTGATCCACCGACATTTGCTGTCTTATTGGACATGTGCATTGTGCTCTATTTGGCCGTGATGTGTCATGCGGGGAGATAGGAATAATGTCACAGTACATAGCGCTATATACAGAGCGTGTATCATTGTTAGAAAGCCTGCAATTTAACTTGTATTTTATGCTCCATAATTCTGTTTCGGCTTCCTTGTTCATTCAGAATACTCCCAGTTGCAGTCAGTCGGTCAGTCATTTAGTCATTTGATTATTGCTGGCCATATTTTACTCCCATGGATTTAGCAACCATTACAATGGTCTGTTGCTGTGTTGTGGGCTGCTAGAGTGACAGCAAAAAATCAGAATGCAGACTGCTGTCCTTCCACACCTTCCCTGGACAGGAGACAGTATGTGCACAGTGGAAGGCATGCATAAAGAAGGACAATCTTCCAGATGTGCACAGCCAGAATACAGTTGTTTGCTTGCTGCATTTTTTTTGCTAGACTGTTATGAGCGCGATTTGCAGATAATTGTGGCACTTGCATATGTGCTGTTCATGGGCTGATGTCTTTCTCATTTTAATAACTTTTCCCAACAATAATGCATCAGTCACACTGGTGAAGTTTGATGTGCATTGGTCAATATGTCCATTCCAGACCATAGCCGCAGTTGCGACCTACCAAAAATAAACCTCAGGTAAAGCAGAGCGAGTACAAAATGATTGCGCTTAAACCTGCCACTTTTTTCTTTTATTCTCAACAGAACTTACTAGCTTACCTTTGCACTCTCGAACCTATTTTATTATATTATTGGATTGTTTGGGCTAACCAGTTCTGACACCGATGCTGTCCCATGGTGTCCACACCAGACTCCCATGATATCAAAGTAATCCAATGGGGCTATGTGCTCGTGTGCTTGTCCAGCTGTGCCCACCAGCTGGGAGGTTTTGTACTAGTGTGGTGAGGTGGTTTCCCCTATGCCCAGTATCATTATGTAAATAAGTGCTTTCCATCGCTTTATCGCAAAACGGATGACATGCTCCACATTGTAATTGCCATTGTTCTATTTGAGCTCTTTACCATAACAAAGTACACAAATAACATAAAGTGTCACAATTATTGTTGTAATCTTTCAAGCATCACGGCAATCAGTGAACCAAACTGCATTTCTGAACACTGGTTATTTTGGCTTTATCTACGCATTGAACTCAGTGACATTAGTGAGGGTTCTGGTGTGGCAAAGGCTTTTTTGCAGTGTTGCTTGTGCATCAGACAGAGAAGTGTATGTATTACAATTATGTTGGTGGTCAGAGTACTCTGGTTGCATCAACGCCAAGTATTGCATCCTGTTCTTCATAGCTGCCTAGCTGTAACCCGCAAGTGTCACGCAGGATATGCATCACACAGCATCAAATGTATTCTCTGCTTATTGTAGTACGTTTCAGGCTTGTCATTGGTTGAAAGAGTTCCATCAGTGAGGTGAATTATTAGACAGAGGCTAAAGGCAAAGGCAGGCAGGTCGTGGTTGTGAGTTAGAATAGCAACCTTTGGAACAAGGGGTGAGGGCTTGAAGCAAGGGAGGTGCGGGGTTGGAGGGTGAGGTGTAGAAGCTAGGAGAAAAGGATGAAGTGGTGATGAAGCCTGTATAAACTGCACAACTAGACACAAAAGTAGATGTCATTGGTGACCTTGACACACACACACACACATATACATGCATGCACCGCATCATTGTGTGAAAGTAGAAATGCTCTTCAACAAAAACATTTGCTATGTTGCAATGTTGAATGATGCACTACAGCTCATTTTCAGTGAGGTCCCTCTGAATGTTGGGGTATGGGGGGGGACTTCCGAGATGCCATTCACCCAGCTCTGAGGCATACAGCAGGCTCAGCTGTTATTATCTGGCAAGAGGGAAAGAAAATGTGTGTGCCCATGAGTAAGTCCTGATTTTCTGTGCCGCAATTCACACTGCTGTGGTACTGGAAAAAGGCACAGTAAGAAGGAACGTACTGAACCCAGATTGCACAACAGCAAGACTATCCTGGTGAAACAGGTATGCACAGTGTGTACTGTGCAGTATGAGACTGTTAGATACATACATACATAGATACATAGACAGTGTCGGCAGATAAGGGCCTATGGCCCACCCAGTCTGCCCATTTAAGTTTGTAAGTTCAGTTTATGTTTTCCAGGAAGTCTGTTGCCCCTTACCCCTGACCTCCAGAATTCCTTTATGTCTATCCCATGCATTCTTAAATCCTGTGATTGTTTCAGCCCCCACCACTTCCTCTGGCAGGGTGTTCCACTTGTCCACCACCCGTTCTGTGAAGAAATTCTTCCTCACGTTTCCTCTGAATCGTCCTCCCTCCAACTTCATCCTATGCCCTCTAATCCTGGAACATCTTTTTCGCTTAAAAATAGTGCATTCCTGCACCCTGTTCCTCCCTGTAAGATACTTGTATGTCTCTATCATATCCCCTCTCTCCCTCCTCTCCTCCAGGGAGTACATGTTCAGTGCCTTCAACCTGTCCTCATGGGACTTGTGATGCAATCCATGCACCATGTTTGTTGCCCTCCTCTGAACCTTCTCTACCATGTCTATGTCCTTACATAGGTAAGGTCTCCAGAACTGCACAGTGTACTCCAGGTACGGCCTCACTAGTGTCTTGTATAGTGGAATGATGACCTCCCTTTTCCTGCTGGTGATGCCCCTGCCTATGCATCCCAGCATCCTATTTGCTTTACCTGCTGCCTTGTCACACTGTTTCCCTGCCTTGAGGTCATCAGAGATGATAACTCCAAGATCCCTTTCCTGCTTGGTGCATGCTATATCCTCACCCCCCAACTGATATATTGTGCCAGGGTTTTTGTGCCCCATATGCATTATCTTGCACTTCCTTGCATTGAATTTCAACTGCCAGACCCCTGACCATTCTTCAAGTTTCTGCAAGTTTCAGTCATTCTTCAAGTTTCAGTTAGATAACGATGGTCATGAACCAAACAGAGCCATCACAGAAATGGACCCAGGCAGATGTTGTTTGCCAGTATAACTGATTTCTATACAGTGGGCTAGTGCAGCTCAAATGGCAGCATAGAACAGCAAGTGGGGGTGATGCACAAATTCTTGTTTCCACTGTGGTCCCTCATCCAGCTCAGAGCCACACAGCTGGCTCAGCTGTAATACTGGCAGGTCGGCAGCAGTAGCAGTGTCTGTGGGAGGGTAGATTCTGGCAGGAGCCTTACATTGGCACACATCTAGGCATGTGCACACATGGGCATTGGGAACATATGTTGCTGTCACTGCCCATGTTCCATGGGCTTAAATAATCCGTACAGGGAAAAACATATCAGCGTGGTGTGAGCAGCAATCACCACAACATTGATAAGTGTTGCCACATTATGCCATCACCGTGAACAGGGTTACGTCCAACAGGATGTGCCACATTAGCCATTTATGCAGGTGGTGCTGAAGTGCAGGTCATTTGGGCAAAGTTAGTTGCGTGCAGCCCGCACATTAGGGCATCATTGCAGGAAGTACTGTGGACAGAGGGACATATACTGACTGCTTCCACAGGTACAGAAGGTTGGGCTTGAGATCGATGTATGTATAGCCTTATGTGGTCAGCCTCTACACACTGCTTACCATCATAAGTCACCATAACCTATGCTGAATCCTGTGTACACACATCTGATCATATACACACACACCGAAGGAAATCGGAAATGTATGCACTGAATTGTGACAGCACACAGTGTGAATAGGCTGTGCAAATAGGGCGACATGACTACCAATAGCTATAGCAACCTTCTGGACCAGTGCACGAAGTAGGCAGGAGCCCTTGCTTATAGTATAGCTTCCAAGGATGCCATAATGTGAGTCATAAGCAAGGAGATCCTTCCAGTAGGAACACGCAAAGTGCAAAATACAGATACAGACTGCAACTCATGTCAATCAGCGATAGCTAGTGACTACTATGCACTGCTAGCTGTTGGAGTTTCCAAGATGTACCATAGCCAACTGAAAGCAAACTATTGTACTCAAGGCACATAATGTGCCAACAAATAAATGGTGCAGATTGATTCAGTGACTTGATTTGATCACTCAGACTGGCACTGCTTGCTTATAGCTTCCGTGGTGTTCAGGGGGCAACAGACTTTTCCCTCATGCATACCATTTGGAGAATCTTTGTGCTACTGCACAGCAATAACAGGCCATATCGCAAAATGGTACACAGACCAGAAAAGAAGACACAATGGGCAACTTTGTGGTGCAAATAGAAACATTTGGTTAACATGTCTTAGATTACAGTAAACAATACCATAACCTGCAGATTGTAACAATCAATCTTATGACAGGCAATTCAGTCAGGAATTTCTTCCCCATATAGTACGTCTCTTCCGGGTCATCGAGGTCAGCAGAGAACAGCAGGGGTCAAATACTAGCCAAAATGGAGGACGGACAGGACGATTCCCAAAAAATTAAAAATTAGCAGGTAAACTACGTTTTTTAAATGTGTGTGGACTGTGATTGTCACAACCTTGCATCTAGGGACATGGTGGGGTTGTTTGGAGCACGTGGACATTTCCCTTTAAGAAAGTCCCACTGTTCTCATACAGAGAACACGAGTGAATGGCTCCTCTCGCTGAGTTGGGCACCTTAGATTTTGGGTGCACAGAAAAGTTATTTCTGGCAACTTTGAAAACAAACACCAAAATCTAGCTAAACGGGGCCCTATTAGCTAGGTTCTGGTGTTTGTTTTTTAAATACATAATCTGATTCTACTTTTACAATTTGTAAGTTTAAAACAGTAAAAAGAAAATAGCAGGCATCTCAAGTAGTTTTCCCCCCCATGGAAAATAATTCATGCAAATAACCACTTGCAGTGTGTTTTTTTTTTTACCTTTCACGATTGATATTTTATGCATATGAACAGTAAATCATGACCTGTTAACACATGTGAATGTTTTTTTAATCAATCAAACTAGAACATTATCCCCAAAATCATTATAATTCAAAAACTGTATAATATTTTATCACCAAACCATCCAAAGGCCCATCCTTGGCACAGGCCCCATCATCCCAGAAAAATTTCATGAAGAAATTCAATACTGTCTAGGTTGTAGGTGAGAGCAAAAATACCCAATGTTAAGTACGGGGGAAAAACTTAGATTTATTCGCTTTTTTGACCCTCTGTAGCTCAAAAATCATACAAGATGCTGTCACAAAACTGTTCACATCTCGAGACTCTGACAGCCTGACTGTGCATGCCACATTTTGTGCTAATTCATCAAACAATGGCAAAGTTATTACGATGCAAAAAAATTGGTTTAACATTCAACTGCCAACTCAACCCTAACTAGAGGGGCGCTAACACCCCTACAATATATTATTTGCAAAAAAACGATGTCAATACATCAGCTAGAGTTCAGATTAAACTGACAAAAGTAGGGAAATGTGTCATTAGGGTTTCCAACTCTGACTCCCCACCCCATGCAGGAAGTAAGCAATATTACCTGACAGGGTGGGTGGTATTGTGCTGTACCGGACTGCCCAGGGGTATAATGAGGCTTGACACCACAGGCGGAGGGCCTGACAGCCCCTGGAAGGTCCGGTATAGCACAATACCACCCATCCTGGAGGGTATTATTGCACTTAGAAAATGGCAAATTGTATTTGTATCTTTAAAAAAGTAATTTTCGTGATAAAATATTAAAAACTTTTATTTGTTTTGTAATAAACTAGTTCCTTCACCTTCATTACAATGCTGTTTTTTGTTTTGAGCTAAGGACTTTTGCCCCAGTGGAGCCTCTGCAGTTGTGGGTTTTGGACTCATTGTCATGGTTACCCCCACCCCCAAAAAAAGAGAAATAGGGCTTATCCTTGGTAAAATACTGTTTTTTTTTTCTTGTTTTTTATTTATTTATTCAGATATTATTTATTTATTTCAAGACTTTTTGCTTCTGCTTATGGGTTTGAGTGAGCGGTTGCAGGTGGGTGGCTAGAGTAGTATGCAGCTACTGCAAGACGGATGGATGGGAGCCATATAAGGAGGCCAACCGTGGCAGTATGTAAAAGAAATTAAGCACAAGAACTGGTGCACTTTGGGTATAGTGTTGTCATCTTAGTTGTTATGGAGGAGTGAATTGTGGTAGTTTTCCTAGCAGCATGCCTTTGTGGCATTTAAGTGAACAGACATCGGACTGGGGAGCTGTGCTGAGAGTTTAACTTGTGCTCCCCTGGACACACAGACGTGTTGTTGCTTGAACGGCCAGCTTTGTTTAAATTCGTGGTTTTTGTTCGGCAGTCATTTAGCGCGACCACGTCATTAGAAAAATGAACAAAAAAGGAGAGTGTGGTGACCACGATCGGCAGACCAGCTAGGAAGGAGTTTGCTCACTCCAGTGTATGTGGTCGGCAGAAGGCTGCGAGCACGAGGTGACACAGGATAGTGCTGTCAGTTTGAAACAGAATAAGAAACAGGTGATGTCTGTTTCTTGTAGACTGTATATTTTTGTATCACTTTCATTTTTGGATGGCTGGTAGTTGTAGGGTTCAGGATGATGGCAGAGTGCCAGTGGATCTGAGGGTTCACCTGTGAGAGCATGATGGCGCTGTTAATTTTATGCTGTTGACATGCTGACCAATGAAGTGTGGGCAAGCTATACCGAGGAAGTTTCAGTTAAAGAAAAAAAAAGTTACTGTAACAATTTGCTTGATAGGCGCCCGCACACTTAGGGGTGGTATCTCTCATTAAGTGAGAGAACAACATGGCCGTAATTTAGATGTGAAAATTCTGTTGCCACAAGGATTTGAAATGTAATCAGGCAGCAGAGACAGGAAATCATTATTTCCCAGTCTCTGTTGCCTGATACTGGAACGACTGGTTGGTGACCTTAGCCAATCAGCTTCCAGGATTTCAACAACCCATTTTCTAAAAGGAAAACATTACAGTTTTTGCTGGCCTCATTCTTGACAAATCAGGGGAGGGGTCTCCTTTGGGGTTCTCAACCTTAACACTCACCCCCACTGTGACATTGCTTTCAAACATACAGAACTGTGTCTCCCTACATGTTACCAAAAACCTATAGGCCCTGCCTCAAGAAAACATATCACATGTCACCTTATTTGGTCATGGAATGGGATGAGCATTAGGGTTGAAAACCTCAAGGAAGACCCCACCCCTGATTTGCCAACAGCCAGGGCAGTGAAAACCGTAACTTTTTTTCCTTTCCTGCTTGGGGGGATGGGGCTGGGGAGTTAGAGTTGGAAATCCTAACGCCACATTTCTCTACTGTTGTCAGCTTAATCTGAACTCTAATTGATCCATTAATGCAGTTTTTTTGCAAAGAATTTCCTTACTTTTTGAGATACCAGAATCATATCCTCATTCACACAGGTCCTGAACCCATTCATCAGGCTATGGAAGTGCAAGACCAGGAGGGCCCTGTGCTTCCATACCTCCACAGATGTACACATCTATTTGGCTAGTGCTTCCATGCTTCTAGAAAAGCAATGTATGTGCTTGGTTGTAATTATTTGGCATGGAGTCATAATGTTGCTGACAAACACATCATGGCAATAAATGCCTCAAGCAAAATGTCACACTCCAATATAACGTCAGGCTTTTCAGCGACCATACAAAAAAAGTGCACAGCCATTTAAATCAATTGCACTTTTTGTTTTTACGGGGGGCTTCGACTCCACACCCCCTGGACTTTAAATAATTAACTCTGAAGGGGTGTGGACTGCTGGGATGAAGAGATACTTTGGGGGGATTATTTAAAAAAAATTTGCAATACCAGGAGACCGGGGGGAACCGAAATGCGGTCCCAGGTCTTCATCGCTACTGTGTGCTAGTTCTTTAACCATTCCACCACAGGAGTGGCTCAACCAGACACAGCAGGGTTTTAAATAATTAATTAGCAGTTTTTTTTTTCTTGGGACTATACTAACTGTACAGAAAGTATTTATATATATTTTCTAGAAGTGCTGTGTTTGTTAAACACAGTGAGGCAAGATCTATGCATTCTCACAAAGATTTAGCACTTTTATGAGCAAAACACTAATCAGTTTTTAGAGTTAAATAAATCCCTGCACAGCAGCACAGGCTTCTTCAGCACTTCCTTCACTTAGCAGTCAGTGACAGGGGCTGCAGTAATTCCCTACCGCTGTTATACCCCTGTGGCTCTAAATGTTTCTGCGCTTTACACAGAATGCTTATTGCCACATTGTTTTTTTACTGCTACATTGACCCAGTACCAATTATTTTATGTAGGGCTAACTTTAATGGAAAAAATATACTAAGTGTCCCTCTTAACTGCAAGCAGTTCACTGTAACAATGTGGTTTTCACTTTGTTATCCATAAGTCAGTGAATTTTGGTTGGCTTGCTCTGAGATTTGACATGGTTGTAGTGGAGGATAAGAAACACCTTTGGTGTATTTTTGACGATGAATGCTCTTTCACTGTGGATTTGGCACCATAGTGAAAACTGGAGGTAATTTGGGGATGCAGTGTGTACCCCATGAATATTTAGTGGGAGATTATATGTTAGTGTCATACTACTCATTGACACCTTTTTGTTATATATTCATCATTTAACTCTAATTATTGATGGATTTAATGGCTTGTTAAAGTTGCAATGTTATCCTATGGGAATTTTCATGTTTTAATTATGTTTTTTTTTATATGGCAGAGGAGGGGGAGTATTATGTAAAGTGTTGTAGTACTCATTGAGACCTTTTATATATATATAAATTCTCCCTTAACTCCACAGAGTGATGGAGTTATGGCTTGTGAAATTTGCAATGTCATCCTATGAGAATTTTTTTTGTTTTTCATTTTTATGGATTTTTATATGGTCCCTAATTGTTTTGGGGGGCATTATGTATTAGTGTTGTAGTACTCATTGAGACCTTTTTTGTTATACATAGATTCTCCCTTAGTTATGACTTCCTAAAGTTGCAATGTTATCCAATGGGAATTGTAATTTTTTTAATATATATATATATATATATGTATATATTTCATATGGCCCTTACATTTTTTTGGGGGGAGGTGATTATGGTTGCTGTTGCAGTACTCAGTGACACTTTTTCTATACATAGATTCTACCTTAACTCCACAGAGTGATGGAGTTATGGCTTGTTAAAGTTGCAATGTTATTCTAGGGTATTTTCATTTTTTAATTGTTATAGTTTTTTATATAGCCTCTACATTTTTTGTGGGGAGGCGTATTATGTGTTAATGTTGTAGTACTCATTTGAGGGTTTTTTTTATATATAGAGTGTCCCTTAACTCCAAGACAGCTTGTTAAGGTTGCAATGTTATCCTACGGTAATCATATTTTTTAATTTGTATGTTTTTTATATGGCCCCTGAATTCTTTTGTAGGGTATTATGTCTTAGTGCTGTATTACTCATTATGGCTTTTATTTGGTATATAAATTGTCCCTTAACTGCTAATGTTGACAGAGTTATAGCTTGTTAAAGTTGAAATGTGGAAAAAATAATTCCAAATTCTTTTTTGTAAGAAGGAATAATTTTTCGTGAGATTGTATCATTCTCACAAAAAAGATTCCTGTATATGAAAAAAGAATGTAAAAAGCCGACATCAAAATTCTTTTTTCATGTGAAGGAATTCTTTTTTGTGAGATGGTGTCATTCTCACGAAAAAAGATTCCTTCATACAAAACAGTATGTGAAAAAATAAGTACAAATTACTTTTGCGTATGAAGGTAATCTTTTTTTGTATGGCCCTATTCTTTTTCATATGGCCATACAAAAAAAGAATATCTCTTCACAAAAAAATTATTTTTTAAATATGTTAAAAAAACACATTTCTGGGTTGTTTTTCCAAAATCTAACTGCAGAATCCAGCTAATGGGGGCCCAGTTAGCAAGGTACATGTGTTGGTGTCTTTCCATGATATGATTGTTATGGGTTTTAAAAAATTTTTTTAATGGAAACAAGATGTTGACCAGATGAAAAAAATTAGTTTTTCACATGAAACAGGATTACCCCACCCCAACCCCATATGAGACATGATCCTTTTTTTGTATGGCCAAATTGTTTTTTCATATGAAACAGCTATCCAAAAGGTAAAATTTCAGTTCTGAGCATGGTCAGAAATGAAATGTCACCATTCTTATAACTCTGAGACATACTAATATTTTTCACCAAATCAATGAAAGGCACTGCTCTAGGCCAAGCTCTTTCTACTCTGAAAATTACAGACCAAAATTCAAAACCATCTGGGTGCTAGGTGATGAAAACCAAAACAATTTCTTCACTTTTTTCACTATCCGGACCTTGGAATGTGCACATCTGACCAGAATGAAATTTGGCACATCAAGAGACCTTGCCTCTGAAACCACACATGCAAAGTTTTGTGCAAATCTGTTCAATGGGGCAAATCTATTAAAGTGCAGATTTAGGGGTTTAACATTAAAAGGCCTACCAACTATAGTGGCGCTATCATGCCACTAAAATACGTATATAATATCAATGCTGTAACACCATTGTAATTAGGCTTGAGTAAGGTGTTCAATGTTTGCACTTTAACTTTGGCAGTATTTGATGAAATAGCCCAACATTTTGGCATGCGCAATCTGGTTGGCAGGGTCTCAAGACATGAAAAGGTTCATGATGGAATGTTGTGCAGTTTCTGAGAGATGTAATATCAATTTTTTAATGAAGTGTGGTGGTTTTTCCTATACTTAATACACATTTATTTTGCTCTTTTGTATACCCTAGATGAAAAAGAATTTTTTTCTGAAACCTTTAGGGCAAACGCAGCCTGTGCCAAGGTAGTGTCTGTCAAAGGTTTCATTAAAAAATATTAATTGGTTGCAGAGTTATAAGGATTTAAAGGTTTCTTTCTGGGCATGCTCAGTCGGGTTTTGGATTACCATCTGATATGAACTGAAACATTTCAGTTTAGGAGAGCATTTTTAGTTCACATCACTTGGATGTCATGGCCCAAAAACAGTTCTCACAAACTGAATTTTTTGGGGGGGGTTCGTGACAGTCGCCATCTTTGTTTTTTGTTTTTTTTACTTCAGTTCAATGGTATTTCTTTACCAGGAAAGTATACTAGACCATGTGGTCCATTTACAGGCAAAACCCAGGTGTTTTCATGAAAACACAACTGATCATCCATTATATAAAACAATATATATCACAATACATATACAGGGTCATATAGCGGAAAAAGAAATCTTTCGATTACATTTTTATTTATTAATTTTTTTTTACTCTTTGGTAACCAGGTAAGGCCCACTAGATATAGGTGACAGTTTTCCAGGGTGACTCAGGAGCACTGAGGAAGTTAAGTGACTTGCTCAGAGTCATACAGTATGCAAGTGGAGATTGCTGGAATCAAACCCAGGTCTGTCTGCTGGATGTACTAAGCTCATTCACAGCTCATTACTCTAACCTCTAGGCTACACTGCCAGCTCTAGCATGAAGCATTTAAACATGAAGGCTTAATAATATTATATTCCAAATATTTTTTTTCCCATTCATGCAAATAATTAGGAAAAACATTTCTATAGTGTGACGTCAATAGCATTTACATACAGATGTAAATTACAAGTGGTTTAACAACTTATTTCTAAAAATTTGTAAGGATAATGCTAGACAAATCTCTGTTGGAAGGTCATTCCATGTTTAATAGCACAATAGAAAGCTTTTTATCCCATTACTGTTTTGCACAACATGGTTACCAGCAAAGACTGGCTGGCTGATCTTAAGCACCAGTTTAAATCATACTTTTTTAACAAATCATCCAAAGGGTTTCTGTCACCTACCTAACCTAACATTTTTAAAAATAACTTGAAATAAATGAAAAACATCTTTTTGTGCCAATGGCAACAATTTTGTTTTTTCATACATTTTACAGTAATGTTCTCTCTAAAGGCTGTTTGCATTAAAGTGGCATATGACATTTTAAAAAGTCTATCTTTTATTTATAATCTTTTTTTTTTTAGTTGTTTAACCAGGAGTAGCACCCTAAGATGAAGGCTTTTTTACAGGAGTGACCTGGGATCACAGGGAAGTTAAGTGACTTGCTCAGAGTCACACAGTATGCAAGTGGAAGCTGAGAGATTCAAACACAGGTCTGATCTGATGGATGCCACCAGATTTGCAGCTCAGAACCTTAAACCACTGTGCTATACTGCCTCTCCTTGCTGAGGCTGACCCCCAGACTACACTACCGAATTCCAAAGTAGGAATGAAGTAAACAGTTCTAGCATTTATGATTTTTGTTTCGGAAGATAGCACATTTTTAATCAATAAAGAAAACCGATCTTTCTATGTAAAATGTTTATAACATTTTCCATGTTTATTGTAATTTAAATGTGAATCCAGTATAACCCCTAAATATCTGATGTGGTCCACTTGTTTGAGTACAGTCTGGTCAGACATCTTTATACAGAATTGTTCAGCAAATTTAGCATACTTTTGAGATGAACCATAAAGCATGGCCTTCATCGTCTTATTATTCAGTAACAGCCTGTTAGATTTGAAACATTTGTTTTTGTCCAGCTCCCCCCTCCCTACAGGGGGTTCTGGTCCCCCACTCTGCTCACAGTCCCCCCATCCCCAGGCTTGCTCCACGGGTGGAGCCATCAGGCAGGTCTCCCCTCCCAGGACACATGGGTCTCTAGCCCTGGCTTGCCCCCCAGGATGGGGTCATGGAAGCAGGCCTCCCCCCCGGCAGACCATTATCTGAGCAGCAGTGGCAGCAGAAGTGGGGCCCATCATTAGCAGCTGGCGTTTTTGCTACTGCTTTCCCTGGGGTTGGGGATGTGCAATGATGCCAGTGTCCACCCTGCCCCCGACATTTGGTGTCGGCCACAGCAGTACCCCCAGCCTCCATCAGAGGTCCACATTGCACCAGACACTCTTATCCCTTCCCCCCAGAGAAGGAGAGCAGTCCCTGGGATGCTCAATCAGTCTCCCCCCGGGCAGCCCTCCAACTCCTGGGTCCATCCCCGAACCCGGGATGTTGGCACTGTAGACGGACATCTTGCCATGATGCTGGCAGGCCAGCTAGATTTGAAACATTTCTGTAACTTTAAAAAATTTAGAGATCATTTTTTCATTCAACATATTTATATTTGTATCAACATATAAATCACTGCATCGTCAATGTACAAAATTAAATTTGAATTCGAACACAAATTTGGCATACCATTCGCAAAAATTGTAAAAAATAATGGTCCTAAAATTGAACCTTGTGGTATACAATACTGTACTGAGCAAGAAGAAAATAAGGTACCATCTAACCTCACACACTGCTTACAATCTTTCAGATATTTATGAAACCATTTAAATGCTGACTCTCTAACTCCCACCAAGTTGAATGCCTTGGTCAGTTTCATGAAGACTGTACTAGTCAGGTGGCCCTTTTCCGTATTCCAGAGCAAGTCATTCATGAACCTGACCAAAGCAGCTGACATCCCATGGTCCCTCCTGAAACCGGACTGGGACTCAGTGAGGAGCTAGTGCCTATCCAAATACTCCATTAGTTGGGTATGAACCAATGTATCCTGTATGTGGCCTATACAAAACAAGAAAAGCATAGGCCTATAGTGACTTAGGACCTCAGGTGCAGCACCTATATATAATGGGATTACAAACACTGCTTTCCAAAGCTCTGGAATTATGCCTGTCATGGAGGACAAATTTATAGTTTTCTTTATTGGATAGGCCAATTCGTTCACACCAAGTTTTTATAAATTTTGCTTCAATCCAGTCCACTTTATTTCCTTTTGTCACATCAAGGGACTTCAAGCACTTAAATATATCTTTTCTTGATACAACTCTTTGGTAAAACCTGCCTCTATTTATTTCTTGTTTTATATTCCCCATATTACCCTTCAATTTTAATTGGTTTACATAATTTTCTAAATTTGTGAAAGATTGGTTAAACATAACAGCAATTTCTTTCTTATCAACCAGTTCCATATCCCCATCGATTATTCGACTCACTTGTGTTTTTGGCTTAATTAACTCATTCACTAATTTCCAGAACATCCTTGCATCAGTAAATTTTTGTGTCTAAGTTTTGTAATGTCTCTTTGACTTGTTTCTTTTTTGTATCTGCTTCTGTGATTTCTGCCATGCGACCAGATGGTTATATTACCAGAAATCTTATAGTTTTTCTAAAGCTCATATCTCTTTTGTATTGATGTTTTAATATCCGAATTCAACCAGTGGTTTACATTTCCCTTAATTCTTCTTGTTGTAAAAGGGCCATATTTATCCTGAACCTGGTTTAATATTCTCAGAAAGTATTCCAAAGCCTCTTTTATATCTGTTATGGAATTCAGTGGGGGGCCACTTTACAATGGGCAAGTCACTTTTATAAACACTCAAGATTATTGCAGAATTTTCCAGATGTTATCTATCTTGGTAACTTTTTAGGCCTTTTATTTCTCCATATGCAAAATACTGGGGTGCAGTCACTCATTCTATCTGGCAGAGTAACACATACTGGAATATTTATTCTATTATTAGTCAAAATCCAATAAATCATATTGCCTTCATTTGTTGTACATTCTGTCCAACTGTTCTGTTATAACTTGACTGACATTTAGTTTTAACAGAGATCTGTATTTCTCACTTTTGGCCCCTAACCAATTTAAATTTACATCTCCCAAAAGCAATAGCTCCCAAGTCATGTGATGCAGAGCACTAGGTAGCAGTCTCCTCTGGGAGCTCCAGCCACCCATCCTCCTAAACAGCTTTAAAACTCAATTTTTTCTTTTGAAATTCTTCTGGGTATTCAACTATAAACTTACCTGGAAGATGGTGATTACTCACTGAAAGTATCAATGGAAGTTGAGATGCAGAAAGCCATGCCTAAGCATACTCCACCTGTAACCCCCGAGAAGGCCCCCAGAAATCTAAGGCCTCTTCTACGCAACAGATGCAGATCTCTACAGCAGTGAGTATGGAGACAGAACCTCTCACTTGCCAGATTCTTGGAGGAGTTTCAGCCTTTCAAGGCCGAGATGAAAGATTTAGCTGGTGAAATTAAAAATATCACGTACGTACTTGATGATCTCTCCCAAAGAACAGCAGACAGCGAGGTCCGTATACAGTCTCTGGAAGGCAGACAAGATAGAATAGATCCAGAGTTGGTGGCACTGAGACAACGCCTATCCAGAATGGAGAATAAAGTTGAGGATCTCGAAGGTCACAGCCACCGCAATAATGCGGTAATTATTGGCTTGCCAGAGAAAGAAGAGGGTACAGATCCAATTAAGTTTGTTCAAAGATTTGTGGAAAAGGTAGCAGGTCCATCTCCTTTTGGCCCCTGCTACATAATTGAAAGAGCTCATTGTGCTTTGCGCCCACTACCGCCCTATGGAGCACCCCCAAGTATCTTTATGTTCCATTTCTTGAATTACCAAGAACAGCAGCATTTTCTGTCTAAAGTGCGGGACAAGCAAGAGCTGCAGTGGGAAGGTGCCAAGTTAAGGGTAGCACAGGATCTGCCTCTTTCGGTCTGTCAGAAATGGGCCTCCTTTCACCCCCTGGTCACTAAGCTGATTGCGGCGGGGATTAAGTTTAGGATGGGCTACCCTGCTAAGTTTCAGGTTCTCCTCGCAGGATCCTGGGTCACCTATGAAAACGTGGAGACCGCAGCAACTGGCCTCAAGACTGAGCTCCCTGACCTCTTCAAAATCCCCTGAAGCTGGCTGTTGGATCATTTGGTTAGCTGATGCCAGTGTAAAGAGAGATCTTAGTGGATAGATTTTTTGAACTTTACAGATCCCTCTACAGTGTCCGTTTTTTTGGCTGTCAAACCCTGATGGGGCTTTACAGTCCTTTAGCCCATGATCAGCCCTGAAGGAATCTGAGTCGCTGAGTATACCTTCTACTGGGGTAGGTATTGTATCTTCGTTTTTTGTTGTTTCCCTTCTCTTTTTTTTTTACTTACTGGGTAACCCCCTGCTGCAGGTCATCCGTGTTTCGGAGTATCACCAAGAAGTCAGGAGGCCTGGCAGTGTGTTGGGGGCCGGGAGAGTTTGCTGCAGCAATAAGGAGGGGAAAAAATGTTTTTTGGTTGTTGTTTCTACAGTTTCTGTTACCTGGCTTCCAATTTTTCCGTTTCGCCGCTAGATGGTGCCAGAGATCATCCTTTTGATCCTGCTTCTTCCACTATTTGGATTTACGCTTAGCTGTACATAGACATTATATTTGCAGCGATCCCTATTTTGTGGACTGCCAGGTTGAAGAAATATGTTTCTTTTCTTCTATTAATGATGTAGCTGGGTCACAGATCAATCTCGACATGTATGGGAAGATAGTCATGTTTATATATGTGGATTTTAGTTATTATAGTTAAATATAATTATTTGTGCCTGAAGGTGGGCTTGCTTTGTGTTTTGTTTTGAAAAGTATTGTTGCAAGAGACACTTCAGTACTGGCAACTATTATTATCATGTATATTTTATAGACAAATATATGGTTCTTTGATTGTAGTGAACTTAAGTGTTCTAGTTTAATGTACGGGAAGGCAGGATATATAGTTGATAATGCCCAAAGAAATATCTCTGGTTACATTATTGTGCTCATTTTGCATTTTAAAAAGTATCTGCATATGTAGGATGTTAGTGTGTTAACTGTTGTTAAGTGGTAGCTTGCCCAGAGGTTAAGAAGGTGTTGCTGTACTTAGTATACATTTATGGGGGCGGGGGGGGGTGGAGGAGGTTTAACTG
The DNA here is from genome assembly GCA_016271365.2 of Neoceratodus forsteri. NCBI lineage: Eukaryota > Metazoa > Chordata > Ceratodontiformes > Ceratodontidae > Neoceratodus > Neoceratodus forsteri. The sequence goes on from CM028133.1 coordinate 442,339,757, forward strand.
GGTGGACTGTTATCATGGACCATGATAGAATGGGGTGGCAGTTGGAGGAGGGGGGAACAGGGGGTTGAGGGTGCTTGTTATGTTTCGTTTTGGGAGGGTTTATGTGGGGTTATCTTGTTAAGCAAAGGGAGGGTGGGGGTGGGAAGCACATCTATTATAAGGAGTGGGATAGGGAAGAACTGCCTCAAAGTAATTGGACCTATAGAAATTGTTTTCATGACAGAGAGGTCAATGGCTAGGGATATTAGATTTATTAGCTGGAATGTGAAGGGGGCCCGGCATAAGTCCAAGCAATATAAAATTCTGAAACATTTAAATCACTTAAAAGCAGATATTATGTTTATCCAGGAGACCCATTTACTTAATACTGAAGCTAATAAAATGAGGTGACAGCAAGTGGGACAGGTTTTTGCTGCTGAAGGTAACACCCAGAGTAGAGGTGTAATGGTATTGATACACAGATCTGTTCCCTTTAAGCCTCTTCAACAGGTTCAGGATCCCTTATGTAGATTTCTTTTAGTTAGAGGCTGTTTACATGCCCTGGACATCTTGTTGGGCAGTATTTATGGCCCAAATATAGATACCCCAGGTTTTTTTGTGCAGGTTATGGAAGCTCTAACATCATTTTTAAATATTCCCATAATTATTGGAGGTGATTTAAATCTTGTTTTTGATTTGTCCCTAGATAGAGCTGGCTTATCCCGTAAGGGTCTTTCCATGGCCCAAAGAGCTTTCAGAGTACTTGTAGACCACTCTGGTCTTTGTGATGTATGGTGAATTCTCCACCCTAATGTCCAGGAGTATACTTTTACCTCGCAGGTACATGGAATCTCATCCCGAATTGATTACGTTTTCATCTCGCATACCCTTATACCCAGAGTACTGGATTCCAACATTGTGGCAGGACCACCTTCTGATCACTCAGTGGTTACATGTTTAGTATCTTTTCCATCCCTCCTTAAAAAAGGTAGTAGATGGAAATTTAATAATCAGCTGTTAAAAGACCCTGAAGTGGTTAAATATATTTCATCCCAAATAATGGAGTTTATTTCTATTAACCATAATTCTACTATGCGGCCTGACATGGAGTGGGGTGCACTTAAAGTATATTTGAGAGGGATTATGATTGGATTGACTTCCCGGAGAAAGAAAGAAAGAAAGAAAGAAAGAAAGAAAGAAGCATATCTCTTCACTTCTTTCTTTGATTCGGGATAAGGAGTCCAAGCTAACCCCTCTCTCATCCGAGCTATATAGGCAAGAATTAGTTAAATTAAGGGACTCATACCTAAGCCTTTTAGGGGAACAGGCCGAGCTTGCAATCCTTAAACTGAATGCATCTTATACTGACCAGGGAGAGAAAGCAGGTCGGATTTTTGCAAGGCATGTTAAACAATAGAAATCCACTAGACTAATTGCTGCTGTCCATTCTATTGAAAATAATTCCCTTAAAACTTCTCCGGTTGAAATAGCTAGGGAATTTAAGAACTATTATTAGCAGCTTTATGGAACCATGGTAGACCCTCCAACTGAAGAGATTCTACTGCAGTATCTAAGGGAGTCACACTTGTCCTCCCTTTCAGAATCTCAACAGGCCCTTCTTATATCTGACATCACCCAAAGTGAAGTAGAAAGAGTTAAGTCCCTCCCTTCTGACAAAACTCCCGGCCCGGATGGATTCTCTTCTAATTTTTACAAAGTTTTTTCCAAACATCTAATCCCCATTCTTTTGCCACTCTTCCAGTATATTTTGGCTGGCCAAGCAACTGATACATCTTTGTTTGAGGCTTTAATTGTTCTATTGCCTAAACCTGACAAACCCCCGACCTTGTCTCAAATTATAGACCCATATCGTTTTCTTAATCATGACATTAAAATTCTTATGAAACTCCTGGCGTGTCGTGTAAATGATGTTCTTCCCACACTAATTGGTGTGGAGCAGGTTGGTTTTATGAGGGGAAGATCCTCTGTGGATCATCTGTGGACTCTTGGGCACGTTTTCTTGGTTTCCAAGGATGCAGATCACCCTATGGCTTTGGCTTCCTTGGATGCCGAGAAGGCTTTTGATAGGGTCCACTGGAATTACCTTTTAGCTACTATGGAAACATTTGGCTTCCCACTGGACTTCTGGAAGTGGATTGGCTCACTTTATAAGTTCCCTTCCGCTAGGATTTCATATAATGGAGTAATATCTGATTCCTATAAGTTACATGTGGGGTCTAGACAAGGCTGTCCTCTGTCTTCACTCCTTTTCAATTTATATCTAGAGCCCCTTATTCAGTGGATAACAGAAGCCCATGATATTTGAGGTATCCTGTTGCATGGCCATGTCGCCAAAGTCTCAGCATACGCAGACAATCTCCTACTTCAAATGTCGTACCCAGCAACATCTATACCAGCTCTATTAGAAATCATAGAGGGTTTTAGTAACATTTCTAATTACAAATTAAATTTTGAAAAAACACTGGTATTTCCCCTCAATCACAAAACTCTTCAGCATGAAATTGGTGCTCTTGGACTTTATTGGAAATCAGATGCAATAAAGTACCTAGGGCTTACTCTCACGAGGAACTCAGCTCATACTTAACAGTTAAATTTGGACTCTTTGGTTCACACAATTAACCAAGAATTAAACACATGGGCTATGCTCCCCCTCTCACTTTGGGGAAGGATTAATTTAATTAAAATGAATATTTTCCCCCATCTTTTTTACCCTCTAAATTTGTTAAATATTTGGCTTCCTTTATCATGGTTTAAAAAAATTCATAGTATAATCACCAGTTTCATTTGGGAATGCAAAAAGTCCAGAATGGCATTTCATAAATTGGCGGCTCCTAAGTTAACAGGAGGATTAAGGCTTCCTCACATCGGGCTGTACTATTGGGCCAGTCAAGCAAATAAATATCTCAGGTGGTTGAATTAGGAAGACCCCTCTGATCATACTTCATACATCTCGACCTGGTTAAAAATGGAGATAACAAAGAATAGGAGGCCACCCGTACAATCTCTTTTTTGGAACACCAGGGGGAGGTGGTGACTGATCCGCAGGCCATGGCGGATACCTTTGCAGATTACTTTGTTGAATTATATCAAGGGGCTACAGGTGTCCCTGAGGAAAGGGTGTGGTTTTTTTTGGATGATATATGTTTGCCAAAGTTGGACTCAATCCAATCTCAGGCTTTAGCGGCCCCTATATCAGAGGCTGAAATAAGAGATGTGATTAATAAGTTGCCCAGGGGCAAAACGCCGGGGCCAGATGGCCTTACGGCCCTGTTTTACAAGACTCACGTCCAAACCCTTACCCCTTTGCTCTTGGAGTTTTCTTCTAATATTATGTCAGATGGGGTTCCACACTTACCATTATACCAGGCTTACATTACACTTATTCTTAAGCCAGATAAACCTGGAGAATTAGTGGGGAGCTATAGGCCCATTGCTCTCCTGGACCAAGATATTAAATTATTATCTAAGATACTTGCTAATAGAATTTTAAAGGTTGCCCCTCAAATTATTAGTCAAGATCAGGTTGGTTTCATCCCAGGCAGGGGACCCCACGATACCTTACGGAAACTTCACCATGTGCTTTTGGAGGCCATTGGCTCTTCCTCAGATTTGGCGCTTTTTTCTCTTGATGCTGAGAAGGCCTTTGATAGGGTCTCCCATTCCTTCTTATTTGCCACTATGGAAAGGATGGGCTTCCCGGAGGGCCTTCTCAGGGGCATTAAGAATCTATACGCCTTTCCCACGGCCAGAGTCCTTTGCAATGGTTTCTTGTCAAGGGAATTTCACCTTGGTAATGGAACCAGACAGGGATGCCCCCTTTCTCCAATTTTATTTAATATTTATTTGGAACCCCTGCTGAGGGCGATCCAATCTGATCCTGACGTACGGGGGATTGTGGTCAAGGGAAGGGAGCTGAAGCTCTCGGTTTTTGCAGACGACATCCTTTTGCATCTCCAAGACCCGGTGTTGAGTTTTGGGAGAATCCTTGAGATTATTAATAGTTTTTTGGCGGTCTCGAATTATAAGCTGAACTTGAACAAGACCCAGGTTCTTCCTCTTACCCCGCATCTGTATAAGGCAGATTTGGAGTCCTGGCAATTGAAATGGGCTTTAGAGGGTATCAAATATCTGGGTATCTGGGTTACGCCTAATTTACACCAGGGTGTTGAGGTCAACCTGAATAATATTCTAGTAGCAGTTAGAGCGGACCTGGATAGGTGGAATAAGCTCCCCCCTAAATTTTACGGCCAGATTGGGGTTAATTAAGATGAATTTACTGCCTAGGTTCTTGTATCCCATATACTTGTCCCCTTATGTAATTCCCAAAATTTGGTTCATTAGACTACAAAAACTATTTTCTGATTTCCTATGGAATTTTAAACCCCCAAGGAGGAAGCACTCGGTCCTTCGGCTTTCCTCTAGTTTAGGGGGGTCTTAAGATGCCAGACCTTCATTTGTATTATGTAGCTGGACAATTGTCTATAATGACTCGATGGAATAGCTCCTCTGAGGGAGAGGGCTATAGTCCAGTCTGGCTCCATATTGAAAGGCAAATCTTGTTAGATAAGGGTATTTCTCCGGATTCACTCCTTTTTATTAACCCGGCCGATTTGCCGGATATCGGTAAAGACTCCCCAATATTTAAGTCAGTCCTGGCTTGGTGGTCCTTTTATCTCCAACTTATCAAAAGATCCAAAGGGCTGTAGAGATCAACCTATTTCTGGTAATCCTAATATGAAGATTGGTGGCTGGGTAATTAGGAATCACTGGGCTCTGAACTTTCTAATCTTGTTTGGGCAAACTTTATTCTAGATGGCAAAGTGGTGTTTCCCCTCAGTGTAGTGATATTAACTTCTTTAAGAAGATTCAGGTTGCTAAAATGCTGCAGAAACTACAAAGGGATATCCCCCCTCCTTCAGGAACCCCACTCTCTTGGGACAACCTTAAGGATCTTAAGGTTGCACATAGACCTCTGTCAGCGGCATACAATGTGCTGTTGAGCTTTTTAGAAAAGGAGCTCTCTGTGAGGGTTTCGTACTGGGAAAAAAAGGTTTCTCCTCTGAGACCAAACTGGGATGTGATCTGGAGGAGTGTAGCTTACATACCTATTCCCAAGTATAGAACCATGCAGTTTTTTATATCCTCTAATTTGTACTATACCCCCTCTAAACTTTGTGCTAGGAAGCTTAGACAGACAGACCAATGTTTTAGGTGTGGATTGAGTCCAGGAGATATATTTCGTATATTCTGGGATTGCCCCAGGATATTCCTGCTTTGGGTTCAGGTTAAGCAGAATATGGATCCCCTTTTAAATTATGCGGATTTTATTCTCCCTGAGATTTGTGTTTTAGGGACATGGCTCAAATCTCCAGTGCAGGTTAGATGTCATATAGCACTGATGTCTGCTTTGATTAAAGCTTTTGTTTTGAAGCATTGGAAGAGCGATTCTATTTATACATATGACCAATGGTTAATCGATCTTATGAGGTCTTTAGCCAGGCTAAGGTGGAAAATGTATCGAGATGGTGAAGGAACATACATTAAGAGATGGAGAAGTTTAGAGGTGATATATTAACTTCAATTTAATCCTACCCATTAGTCGGTCTGTCTGTTCTAAGTGTAGATCACCGAGTGATGAGTTAGCAAATCAATAATTTTTATTTTTATATTTGGCTCAACGGATCTTACCTCTATTAATCTTAAGCTTAGAGGATTTGGTGTGTTGGGGTGCTTACCCATTGGGGTACCTCAGTGTGGACAGGCTTTAGGCGCAAACAGATGTTTTTTAGGGCTCTCTCTCTTCCTCGGGACACAGCTGCAGGTCTGACCCCATTAGAATATAGGGTTTGGAACAATAGACCCTTTGGCTTAGGCTCAATCTTTATGTTTAGTGGTCTTTGTTTTGTTTTCCCTTAGCATGAGCCAATATTTATTTTGGATATTGTTAGGACTGTATGAATGTTTGGATATGGGGAAGGGCGGTCTCTGCAGCTGTGATTGTACATAGTCACTGTATATAGTTCACCTGCCCAGTTTTGGGGTGGGTACCCCCAGTACCCAGGGGGTTGTGGCTTGTCTATCTGTACTTTCTCTTTTTGTCTTGTCCTTTTTTTTTTTTTCTGGAATTAAAACCTAATAAAGATGGTTTAAAAAAAAAAAGTGGAGATAACTCGTATAAAGGAGTATGGCTTTTCCCTTAAGGCTATGATATACATTAACCCAGGTTCCCTTCCTGCAGCCTTACGCAGTTCCCCTATAGGGACTTCAATTAGAGTTCATTTCCAGCTGTGTGCCTTTTTAAAATATGGTCACACTAAAGACTTATTTCAACCATTAAGAGGTAATCCCAAGTTTCAATTATATGGTAGGCCTCTTTTAGGCAGTTGGCTTCCACAGTTAGGTGACTGTCAACTTAATGACCTAGTCACAGCAGAAGGGCAATGGTATTCTTTGTTAGAACGTTAAAGCAAATTTCAAATTCCATGCACAAATATTTTCAAAGTCTTTCAACTCGGCCATCTTTTGATAAAAGTAATGGGGGTAGTCTCCCTTTCAGCTTCAAATGTTTGTTTTCAAACTAATTTATGTCCACTGGCAGGTATTCCTCATGCTGTTTCTAAAATATACAGTATTCTCTATAGTTGGGCCTGTCCTCATAATTTTGCTCCAGTCGCCTTTTGGTCCTCTCTTTTCCCTGATAGAGTTTAATTGATCTCTTCTCTGACGCAACTGCCACAAATTCATACTTCAAGATAGGCTTAGATTGATGCAATTTAAAATACTGCACAACATCTACTATTCTCCCCAAAAACTGGCTAGGTTGGGTATTGTGTCCTCCCATGTTTGTACACACGATGTCAGCAAGAAAAAAGGGATCTTCTCCATATCTTCTGGAGTTGTCCTAAGGTAGCCCCATTCTGGACCACCATTAAGCAAAGGGTTGATCCCCTGTTAGGATTGACTGACTTGTTTACAGTGGAGATATGCCTGTTGGGGGACGTCTCTTGCATTCCAGTGCTGAATAAGAACTATTATATGGTTTTAATCTCAGCATCAGTTAAGAAGGTGGTCCTTAGGCACTGGAAGGATACTTCTGAAATTATTTATGTCAAGTGTCTACAGGAGCTACTTGCTAATCTTAGAACAGAGAGAACCATTGCCAGTCTCCAAAATAAGTTACAAAAGTTTAACAAAATTTGGAGCCCTCTACATACATTATATTCTTTACAGTCCTAAGGGTGATTCTTCCTTTCTCACAGACTATTGTGGTACTGGAGTATAATGCTGTGCTATGGATATAGGGGTTATAGAGGTTAGGGGATGGGTGAAGGGAAGGTAGGGTGAGAATGAATCCCTCACAACTTCTGTATTCCTGTATTCAAGTTAAGTGTATCATGTATATCATAAGGTGGATTTATTCTCTGTACTGGAAAACCTTAATAAAATTTGAATGGAAAAAAAAGCAATAGCTCCCCACTTATTGATTACAATTTTGATTAACTCTTCTAACCCTTTTGCACCATTTTTTGGGGGATTGTAAATTCAACCTAGCCATAATTGTTTAGTGTTTCCCAGCTTAATTTTAACCATAAGAATTTCACATAAGGGGCCACATTTTCAAAAGATCAGGAATGGCGCATGGTGCTTGTGCCAACAAGGAATGGTGTAAGGGGCATCTTGTGCCACACCATGCATCTGTCTCAGTTTTCTGATGCCACCTTTGCCACTAGGGGAGTCACCTGAACTAGCTGGGCTTGCACCACTGTTGTGATGGGCACACAGCTGTGCCCTGGTGGATGGGGGCTTGCACCATGGTAGTGCTGCAATATCCCCATATGTGGGATTTTCAAAGAGCTGCAACAGGTGCAGGGCTCTCCAGAGTTTAACCCAGCCCAGAGCTGGTCTCAAAGCCCATGTGCCATCCCCTGCAACGGTGTGGGTGGAAGGTGATCTCATGCCTGCTGAAGATGACCCAAATCAGCAGCTACCATCAAGGCACACCTACCGTAGAGTATGGTTACAGTATTGCCCATACCAACTTCTTGTTGTACCAGTCATTCCCCAGATATAATGCCAGGTGCTGCTGAAGACCCATGTCATGACCCACCACCCCAACACCATGCCAGTGCCTGGGCACATCACAACTGCTATAGCCCCAAGTGTTCCTCTGCTCCCACCATGGCCATCCTTGTGGTCATCTGTATATCCCTGGCACTTGCAATGCCACTATCTGGCATGGCCTGGTGTCTGTGCTACTCCTCTCCCACCCTGCTCCTGCCAAGCCATCACATGGCCACCGCTGGGAACCAGGACATGCAGCTGACAGGTTCTGGCACCAGTCACCATAGCACAGGACCATCCTGCAGCTTGTGGTATTTCCCTCCCATGTTCCTTCTGTACGTCACACAGGAGTGGGTGCTCCAATCTGCAGGACTTTAGCACCCCCAACTGTACTAATATCAGGTGCAGGGTCCCTGTCACATTGGGTTCTGACATAAGCTGCTGTTTGGTGCAGTTGTTTCAGTCTAAGGGCCCATTCCAAAACTGAGCCTGTGTTCTCTGTTTTTACCTTTTCAACCTCTAGCACCTCTAATTGTTCCATTATACAAAACAAAATCCCACCAACCCATTTTTTGAGCCTGTACTGACAAAATACCCTATAACCAGGCAGATGGTCTTCTTGCTCCAGGATTTTTTTTTAGTTAATCAGGTTTCATGAACAGTCATTATTTCAGATGCATATGTGATCATCCATGCTTCAAATTCATCCTATTTTGAGATAAAACTATAGACGTTCATATGGGCTGTTCTCAACCCAGGAAGATAAAACCAATTTATTTTTAGTTCAATTAAATTTTTGCAAAAAAGTCCAGGATTTGGCTCAATATCCCCAGTTAATAAGAGTCTCAAAATAAAAATAATTTTTTTTCAACTATAAAACATGGAAAATACCTGAAAATATGTTTTTGGCTAGAGTCTGCTGTTTGTTTGTTTTTTAAATTACTTCCAGAAATAGTTTTTCTGGCCACCCCAAAGGCAGCGTTAACCAGTGGTGAGATAAGGTTCCATGTGATAACAGCTAAAAAATAAGAGCGAACAGCACAACGCAACTACAAATTGCCAAAAAGCAAAATGGCGATCAGCACAATAGCGCCTTACAGAAACACTGACTGGAGCTCACTTTATCCATAGGGGGTGATTTCCAATAACTTTCTATGCCCACACACCCTGATTATTAAATAATCAGCTCTGGGGGGGGGGTGACAATGGAGAAAAAAAATTAACTCCAACCCAAGGAATAACTAAAACTTCTACAGCCCGTTCTGAACCCGGGGCTACCGCGCACACAGGCAGCGCTCCCACTCTCTATGACACACTGCTAACTTGATTCTGATCTCACAATTTCCTGCCTACATATGTCAGTACCTCAGTCCCTACCTTGCTCATCCCTTCCAAAATATCGCTATTACTCCCAATCAACGTTTAGTCCATGTCGTTCAATTTGAACTCACCCTTAACACGTAGCTCATATTTAGTCGCTCATTTTCACTCGCTCTTATCAAGGGTTACTGTGAGGGAACCACGTTCTCTGTATGAGAACAGTGGGACTTTCCTCACTACAATAGACACAGATGGAGATGTGCTGCCAGCTTGAGTGCCAGCAGTCTCCCTCATACTCCTGTGCATCTATTGATCAATTGATCGATCTATCTATCTATATATCAGGTGAACTGGGGTGCCCACCTCTGGTACCACTGCATAATACCTCCCTCCCTTCCAGAGTGCCTGCCCTCCCAATATATAGATGGTGGCACTGGGATGTCCACTATCTCTGCTGCTGATGAGTATCCTGACACAGGGATGCCCAGTCCCCAGTGTTCACTACAGTCTAGCTGTAAAAAGCAGAAAACCATCCCTCACTGAATTTTTTTAAATTGTTTTGCAATAAACCTGCAAAGAAGAAAACAGACCCCCACACCCCAACCCATCCCACCTCGACCTCCCTCTCAGCACCAACCATCCCACACACACTCCCATCCCACCCTTACTCACCTAAACATGTCCTACAATGTAGATAAACTGTCTGATACAAAAAATGTTTTGCTGCTAGAAGCAGTGACTGTGATATGACAAAATAAGGTAAGTCCAATTAATGTGTTTCAATGCATTTTGAACTTTGACCATAACTTTGTCATTTTTCAATATTTTTACACCAAATTTTGAACATGGCTTATTTGGCACCTTACCTCATGAAAAAGATAGGTGAATTTTTCAAATCTACCCCAAAAGGTAATTTTTCAGTCGCTCCACAAAATCATCTTTTGGGTGTGATTAGAAAATTTTCACTCATCAGATTCAAAAGGTGGGATCATAAGAAGACTATGTTGAGAATTTGATGGAAAAATATGGTAAAATGACCAAGTTATGAGTGAATACTGAAATACTTCAACGTTCACTCATAACTTTATTAATTTTCAATATTTTTCAACCACATTTTCAATATGGCCTTTTTTGGGACCCCATCTCATGAACAAAGAAGGTAAGATTTTTCAAACATTGGCCAAAAGTTGATTTCTCACTCATTCCATAAAATCATGTTTCAGGTGGGATTTGAACATTTTCTCCTACCAGGTTCATAACATGGGATCATAAGATCATCAGGTTCAAACTTTGGGGTACATATATAATAAAATGACCAACTTATAAGTGAACATTGAAATATGTCAACATTTAATCATAACTACACTTATTTTCAACACCAGCCCAGTAACATGAAGGTCAGGGGCATCCATGCCTCATCTGCCACCATGCCGGTGACCTGGGTTCAGTGATGAACTTGGTGTGCTGGGGGTTGGCTGAGGAGAGGAGAACTGAGTGTCTAGAGGGCAGCTCTCATCCTCTGGGAGGGAGGGTTGCAGGTACTCGGCACTGGTCTGACCCCTGCTGGAGGCCCAGGGCAATCAGTGCCTTCACGGGAATTCGAGAGCTGGCAACTGTCAAAGCCTCACATGTGGTAACATGCATTATGCATCTAAAAAGGCATCACACATCCATCCCTCCCTACCAGAAAAAGGAAAATGGCTGGGTGCAGCGTCTATGAAACCTTCCCCTCCTGGCTTTGTGCCTGACCCTGAGATCCTCTCCCCACATCGGATCCATTCTTTGGTGGGTGGTGCCCACCATCAGACCCCTGCCATGGGGGGGCTAAGCTGTGGGGGAAGCTATGGCTGAGGGCCCTCACTAGATCTGTCTCTCTGGTGGTGCGGCATTCTCAATGACCCCGCCCCCACAGGGGATAAGTTGCGGGGGACGCTTAGCAAGAGGTAAGTCCCTGTGGGTGCTGGTAATGGGGGCTGGAGAGGTAGCCAGAGCATTGAGCTGCAACGTGGCAGGGAGGGAAAAAAGATTAAAAACATAAAAAGAAAATAACTTCACTTATTTTCAATATTTTTACTCAAAACATTTAACAAATCCATTTTTTTCATACCACCTCCTAAAAGTGATTGGTGTCATTTTTTCAGATCCTAGATGAGACATATTTTTGCACATGTGGTGCAAAATTACATTTCAGCCAGTATTCTATAAATGCCACATGTCATATTTATAAGGGGAGTCATAAAATCTGAGGTCAAAATAATAATAAAAAAAATACAAGCATTGTGTGTAGTGCCAGCCTTTACCCTAGTGTATAGTGCTTTTTGATCAGCTGAGTTCAAGGGTGAGCTCAGAGAGCCAGCTGGATGGGCTGAGGCTGGGGGGACTGTACTATCATGTGGCAACATTCCCCAGCCTGTGATGGGAATGGACAGGGTTGCCTGCAGAGGCCCGAGTATGATATAGTGAAGAAAAATCTTCTCTTGGCACAGATCCCTGCACCTCTGCAGCTGTGTGTGCCACAGGGCCCTGTGCTTCAGCTGACAGATGGACTCCTTGCCCTGCATGTCTGTATCTGTAGCCACATGGAAGTGCAGGGACCAGAAAGCCCTGTATTTCCACAGCCTGTTAGACAGCCTCACAAATTCTTGACATCCATTGCTACATGTAAGTGCAGACCCAGAGGGCCCTGCACTTCCACAGGCAGATGGATTTTTCCCTTGGCACAGGGCCCAGAGGGCCTTGCGTGTCTGCATCTGTTCACCCAAATCCCAAAGGGACCAGCATGAGTGAGGGTAAGATTCCACTATCTTAAAAAGAAAGGAAATTCTTTACAAAAAACTGTGTTAATGCACCAGTTAGAGTTCAAGTTAATGCCACAAAAGTAGGGAAATGTGGTGTTAGGGTTTTGAAAGCTCATATTAGGTTCAAACAGTTACTTCTGGTCAGCCTAAGAGGGTAGCAGGTGCTACTTCACTACATAGCTGGATCTGCAAGTGTATTCTATTTGTAGCTGTGTAAGTGTAGGTCCAATAGGGATCTGCCTTTCTGCAGCCAGACATCAGTGTGTATGTTTTACACCTGTGGCTGAAGAGGTGCAGGCCCTTCATGGGCCTGCACTTTGGCACACAGATGTATTGTTGCAATTTTCGTATCATAGATTTCATGGCAGTTGTCCTTTTGCAGCCAGAGGTCAGGTTACATGTCTTACACCTGTAACTGCAGAAGTGCAGGCCCTGAGGACCTACACTTCTGAAGACTAACTGTGGCTACAGAAGTGCAGGCCTAAAAGAACTTTTGTAATTTTAGGATTGTAGATTTGTATATGTGGCTGCAGGGGCTTGAGCTTTTGAACACAGAAGCAATGTTATGATTTTAGCATCATCAATTTCTATCTGCAGTCAGATGTGACTGCGCATGCCTTTCGGTGTATGTGTACCACAGATACAACTCCATGATGGTAGCACATCAGTGCTATTGCATTTGTGTCATCTGGAAACAGTTGTATCTTGTTTATCTTGCCAGATGATGGCTATCTGTGGTTGCCTGTGTGTTTTTGTCCTTTTGTTGCTGAAAACCCTGACATAGCATTCCCTACTTTCCTGGTGTAAACTTTAACTCTAACTGATGCATTAACGCAGATTTTTTAGTTCCAAAGAAGATATATATTTATTTATTTACATTTTAGGAGCATGGTAACACCCCTATAGTTAGGGTTGTACTGGCAGTTCTATGTTAAACCCTAATTTATGCACTTTAATAACTTCGCAACCATTCAATGGATTTGCATATAATTGTGCATGCTTGGTTTCAGGGAATAGATCTCTACATGCACCAAGTTTTCTTTTGGTTGGATGTGCGGTTTCAGACTTGTGGATAGTGCAAAAATATAATATTCTAGACTGTGTTCCCATTGGTTATAATGGGTTTTTGTTTGTCACCTGTAGAGCCCAGACAGTTTGGAACTTTGGTCTGAAATTTCAGGGCAGAAAGGAGCTGACTCACAGATGTGCCTTTTGCTGGTTTGATGAAAAAAATGTAATCTGTTTCAAAGTTATTCCAGTTTAAAATGTTCATAAATTGGTTCTGAGCATGCTCAGTAAGCACCTCAAGATAGCTGTATAAAACAAAAAAGGAATTCTTTTGCCATATTGACATCATCCTTTTTCATTTGAGGAAAATCCTTTTTCATTTAGCTGCCTTCTTGTTGTCAGTTTTGCCTCAAAATTCAAATTTGGACCCCCCCCAAAATGATATTCTGGAAAGGAACCAACACATGTAATTTGCTTATTGGGCCACCCTTAGCTGGATTCTGCACATTACTGCTCAAGAAATACCTTTAAAAAGTTGTTTTTTTCTAACATTGAAATTCTTTTTTAGTATCACATGATATGAAAAAAGCTCTTGTTTTGTATTACAAGTCACAAAAAAATATCCTTTTTTGTATGGGAAATCAATGCATTTCAATGGGGGTTTCAACTTTAGTGCATAACTTTGCCATTTGATCATATTTTGACACCAAATATTCAACATATCCTTTTTGAGACCCCTCCTCATGAACAATGTTGGTGTCATTTTGCAAATCCTGCCCAACAGTTGATTTCACAGTCCTTTGGCAAAATCGCCTTAACATAGAAACATAGAATCTGTTGACAGATAAGGACCATACAGCCCACCTAGTCTGCCCATTTCCCTACTCACTACTGCAGCCCCAGATCCTATTTGATCTGCAGCTCACCTGCTCTGCACGTCTCCAGGGTACCCTTATGTCTATCCCATGCACTCTTGAACCTTCGTATTGTTTTCACATCCACCACTTCTGCTGGAAGGCTGTTCCATGGCTCCACCACCCCCTCAGTGAAAAAGCACTTCCTAACATTACCAGTGAGCCTTCCACTCTTCAGCCTCATAGCATGCCCCCTCGTTCTTGTGCAAAGTTTTCTCTGAAATATGCTTTCCACCTGTACCCTGTTTATTCCTCTAAGGTACTTGAAAGTCTTTGTCATATCTCCCCTCTCCATTCTTTCCTCCAATGAACAGATATTAAGGTCATTAAGTCTTTTCTTGTAGAGCTTCGGGTGCAGTCCATATACCATCTTTGTTGCCTTTCTCTGGACTGCCTCTATTTTGTTAATGTCTTTCCCGGAGATGTGGTCTCCAGAACTGGACACAGCACTCCAGCTGAGGCCCCACCAGTGATCTGTACAGTGGCATCACCACCTCTTTCCTCCTGTTTGTTATATCCCTCCCTATACACCACCTTTCAGGTAGGATTTCAAAATTTCCACCACCCTTGTTCATCAGGTGGGGTCATAAGAAGGCTACGTTGAGATTTTAGGGTCAAAATATGTAAACATGCAAAAGTTATGCACGTACATTGAAATCTTGCTATGCTCCCTCATAACTTTGGCAATTTTAAATATTTTGACTCGAAATTTTCAACATAAACATCTTTTTACACCACCTCATGAATGTGACAGCTGTGATTTTTCAAACCCTGGCTAAACTGTGTATTTGCACCCGGTGGCACACAATAGCATTGCACTGGCATGGAGTCATGTTTTGGTGGGGATTTCAAAATTTTCATTACTAGGTTCATGAAGTGGGGTAATAAGAAGTCTATGCTTACAATTTCATCCCTGTTTTACTACAAATGCAAGTGCAGGGGCATTTGGGCCCTGCACTTCCACAGCAACATATATGTACACATCTAAGGAGGGATGGAAGTGCAGGGCCTGGACCAAATGAGGAAACAATTATACTATCACAAAAAGTAAGACAATTCTTTGCAAAAACATCATTAATGCACTAATTAGGGCTGAATCAACAAAAGTAGGGAAATGTGGTGTTAGGGTTTCCCACTCCAATTACCCCACCCCCACCCTGCAGGCAGCAACATGCATAGGGTGTGCCTTGGAGTTGTCATCCCTAATGCTCACCCCATTCTCATACCCTGTACCCATCTTAGCTTATTTATTCATGGAATGGGGTGCATGTTAGGGATGACAACCCCAAGGCACGCCCCACGCATGTTGCCGCCTGTAGGGTGGGGGTGGGGTGTTAGGGTTGGAAACCTTAACATCACATTTCCCTACTTTTGTCACTTTAACCCTAACTAGTTCATTAAAAAATTTTGCAAAGAATATATATATATATATATATATATATATATATATATTTTGCAAAAACTCTGTTCATGCAACATTTAGGGTTCAGGATAAAGTAACAGAAGTAGGGAAATGTGGCTTTAGGTTTTCCAATCCTAAAACCCCACCCCCACTCTTAAAACAAATATGGGGTGCAGTCTTCCTTAGCATTCTCAATCCTAAAACTCACCCCATTCTATACAGTCCAGAAACATATACACCTACTGGGGTGAGTTTTAGGGTTGAACACCAAGGAAAACTGTACCCCTGATTTGTTTTAGGGGTGGGGAAGGTTTTAGGGTTGGAAACTCTAAAGCCATATTTCCTTACTTTCGTTTCTTTAGCCTGAACCCTAAATGTTGGATAAATTAGTTTTTTTGCAAATAATTTCCTTATATTTTGAGACAGTATAATCATATCCTTATTTGCCTGAAAGAGTGCAGGGCCCTCCCATGCATCGTTACTTTTTCAGATAGTGCAATCGTATCCTTATTTGTATGTTGATATGGTCAGGGCCCTGCACTACCATTTGTAGGACAACAGCAACAAAATTGTCAGAATAGGTTTCTTATTATCCTATGTCCTACCAAAAATTGTGAAATCCACACCAAAACATAACTCCATGCCACTGCAATGTAATTCCATGCCAGTGGCATGAAAATACATTTTGACCCAGATTTTAAAAATGACAGCTGTCACATTCATAAGTTGTTGTAAAGAAATGGCTATGTTGACAATTTGGGGTGAAAATACTTAAAGCTATGAAACTTATGAGGGTGAGTAGGTAAATTTTGATGGATGCACATAAATTTGCCATGTTAACATATTTTGACCCCCTAATTTTAACATACCCTTTTAATGACCCTACCTCATTACAAGGACAGTGAAAGTTTTCAAATCCTGACCAAAAGGTGATTTCACCAAGCAACCACAAAAATATCCTTTTGAGCAGGATTTGCAAGATTTCACCAACATTGTTCATGAGGTGGAGTCTCAAAAGGGATATGCTGAAAAGTTGGTATGAAAATATGCAAAAATGGCAAAATTATGCACCAAAGTGGAAAACCCCATTGAAATACATTAAACTGCATGTACGTTATTTTTGATTTGATTTGATTTATTAATCATACTATTATTGCAATGATACACAGACATGTGCTGGTTGAAGTTTACATACAACCATGTATGTTAGTTTATCATATTGTAGTTTCTGGTTCCAGCAGCAAGACGTGTCTCCCATAGCAGACTGGATCTTCACCCTGGTGAGTGAGGGTGTGTGCAGGGCTCTGGGGAGGTGCAGGGTGGTGGGTACTGAGTGGGAGGTTGGGTTGGGGATACAATTGGCAAAGGACCTTTTTTGTTTCAGGTTAAAAAAAAATCAAGGGACCATTTTCTTTATTACAGGCACAGAAGGACTTCAGGGGGGGACCACTAGACAACAGGGATACATCATGCAGTTGCGGTGACAGCCATTGGAGGATGGGGGTGCCACTAGACACCAGAAATACATATTATATTTACAGTGACAGTGATTGAAGGGTGGGGGTGTCATTAGACACCAGGGAAAAGATTTGTAATAGAAATATATAATGAAAAAACTACAAGAACAATGATCGGAGGGTGGGGGTGCCCCTAAACACCAGGGGAATAACTGTATAATAAAAATATATTTAAAAAAATACCGGGACAATGATAGGAGGGGGAGGGGAGCACCTCTAGGCACCAGGGATAAATTATATAATTAGGGGCATGGCAATTGGAGGGTGAGAGTACCACTAGACACCAGGGAAAATTAAGGAAAATAATGGGAAGGATGAAAACAAACCTTTTTCCATTTCAAGAAATCCTTTCCCATATGCAACAAAAAAGAATTCCCTGAACTAAAGAAAGCATCAGAAACAAAGTTCAAAATTATTTTTCATTACAAGGGATATTTTTTCCTTTCAACAAAAATATCAACTGAAAAAGGATCCTTTGAAGCAAAAAAAGAATCAGAAAAATTATTAAGTCCCAAATCTTTTTTTGTGACAAGAGATCCTTTTTCATTTGAACAAAGAAGGAATCATGAAAAACATTGTTAGCAAGTGATGACAGAGGATTTAAATGAGAAGAAAACACATTCTCTGATCATTTTTACAGCAGATAAGTGAAGAATCCCCTAATGGAGTCCTGGCGAGCAAGATGCATATTTTGATGTCTCTACAAGATGTCATTTTTGGATCTTTTGGCATTTTTCTTTTTTACAGAAAACTGAAAACAAAATGGCAGAAAATGGAAAATGATTTTTTTCTCATGAAGAAGGATTCACCCCAAATGAAAAAGAATACTTTTTCATTTGACCAAATTATTTTTTTATGCCAGGAAGCTATCCGGGAGAGTGAAATGCCCATTGAAAATAATGGAAACTTTAACATTGAATAACTTTGGAACAGATTAAAATGTTTTTCACAAAACAAGCTAAATGCACATCTGTGACCCACACCCTTTCTACTCTAAGAATTTCAGACCAAAATTCCAAATTATCTGGGTGCAAGATGATGACAAAAAAAAGGCAAAAAACGGTGATTTTGTATTACATTTTTGCACTATCCACATCTTGGAATCCGCACATCTAACCAGAACAGAACTTAGCATGTCAAGAGACCTATCCCATGAGACTGTTCATGCAAAGTTTTGTGCAAATCTCTTGAACAATTGTGAAGATATCAAAGTACAAAGTTTGAGGTTAAACTGCTTAACCCTAAATATAGGGGCACTACCGCACCCCTAAAATATATCTATATATATATTTATACAATGTATGTTTTGGGATAAATAAGAGTATACAAAATGATAATGTTATCTTCATGTTCCTATACGTCATACATTTATCTCCACGTTCCTATACGTCATCATGATGAAAGTGAAAGTTTTTCACTTTTCGTCATACACCTGTCTCTCTTTCCTCTGTCCCTGTACAAGGAAGTGCCCCCCCTCAACACACACACCTCTTGCATCTGGTTGATCCTGCCTACATCTTTACACAAAAAATTTATTTTAAAAATATCTGGTTGATCCTGTGACTTTTTTTTTATCCAGGTCCAACTGTAATGCAGCATGAGTGATCGATATGCAGTCAAATGTAGTGTGACCAAGCGCTAGAAGATTCAGATGTGAGGTACTGTAAGAAATTGTTAATTATGGAGCCTGTGCTGTAAAGTGTAGAAAAGTTTGCCCCTTTGCTAATATTGCCTCTGTTTTCAGAAAAGAAGCTGCCGACAGTACTGAGAGAAGAGCGAGCGATTTGGCAGCTTCAGAGCACCAGATGAAAGCGTGAGCATCAGTTGCCTCTGCTGAGAGGGTGAATTTGTAATATTTTCATTCCAGATTTTCAACACTGGCATTTTTCCATACCTCCTTATGAACAGTACAGCTGTCATTTTACACATCCTCGCCGAAATGTGATTTTGCACTTCCGGCGCAGAATATTGTGGTCGCTGTGGAAAATCAGTGTTCAGGACAGACTAAGAAAATGACAGTGACACTGTTCATGAGCAGAGGGCCTAAAATGCCTATGTTGAAAATTTGGTGACATCCATAAAATGACTTTTACAAGTGTGTTGTGCAGTTTCCACACACACTTGTAACATAGCAAATTTGTAATATTTTCATGCCAGATTTTCAACACTGGCATTTTTTTATACCTATTATGAACAGTGCAACTGTCATTTTTCACATCCTGGTTGAAATGTGTTTGTGCACTTCCGGCGTAGAATAGTGCAGTCGCTGTGGGAAACCAGTGTTTGGGACAGATTAAGAATGAGCGCGTGAGAGAGGGGGAGTGAGCAAGCTCAACGGAGCTCTGTCTGAACTGCTGTGGATTTCTTTGTGGGCAGAAGAAGGCACCAACACAGGCAGGAGCCCAGTACAAAAGGGTAGCCTGCAGCGCTGGGAGAAACAGAATGAGTGAGTGAGTGAGAGAGGGGGAGTGAGCGAGCTTAACGGAGATCTATTTGGACTGTTGTGGATTTCTTTGTGGGCAGAAAAAGGAACAAATGCAGGCAGAAACCCAGTACAAAAGGACAGCCTGCAGCGCTGGGAGAAACAGAATGAGTGAGTGAGAGAGGAGGATTGAGCAAGCTCAACGAAGCTCTGTCAGGACTGCTGCAGATTTCTTTTTGGGCAGAAAAAGGTGCCAATGCAGGCAGGAGCCCAGAACAAAAGGGCAGCCTGCAGTGCTAGGAGAAACAGAATGAGTGAGTGAGAGAGGGGGAGTGAGCGAGCTCAACAGAGTTCTGTTGGGACTGTTGTGGATTTCTTAATGGGCAGAAAAAGGCACCAATGCAGGCAGGAGCCCAGTACAAAAGGATAGCCTGCAACGTTAGGAGAAACAAAATGAGTGAGTGGGGGGGGGAGTGAGCGAGCTCAATGGAGCTCTGTCGGGACTGCTGCAGATTTCTTTGTGGGCAGAAAAGGCGCCAATGCAGGCAGGAGCCCAGTGTGAAAGGGCAGCCCAGCACAGGGAAAACAGAATAGTAGTGGGGTGAGAGCAAGCTCAACGGAGCTCTGTCAGGACTTTAGAGTTGTCCACCCTCCCACCCAGGGTCACGTGTGGTCCTATATTACAGCAGGGTCTCTGGGGTGGAGACAAAGCAATGACTGGGTACTTTTAGGATTGCTGTAATAATACAGATTTAGTTGTTCTGATTATTTCTCTAACTGAGCTAAGTACTGAGCTATACTGTTAGGATTGCTGTAATAATACATATTTATTTATTCTGTTTATTTCTCTAACTGAGCTGAGTAATACTTGGAGTGCAATAGGATTTCTAACTGGGCTAAGTGAAACTATATGAGGGCTGGGAACAAAAAGTATGGTAGCTGAGGGGTGAAAAATGGACAAGGAGGCTGTAGGATTGCTACAGTAATACAGTATCTAACAGATGAGATTTGAGACTGAATTAACCTGGTCAGCAAGGGGGCAGTAGGGGGACTAGTGTGGGGGGGAACAGGAATTTCAGTAAATAGGGGCCTAACAGTTGTAGTAGGGTACACAAACCGGGATAAGAGCCCGTAACATAAGATGGGGGCCAAAATGGGGCAGGTGTCGCATGTCAATAGGGCGGGCATCTTTGGAAGCGTGGTGGAGTGTACAGAGTGTGGGTCTGCCATGATCCTGGACCGGACTTGGAGGATGGGGGGGTGTATGGGCTGTATACAACTGGCTAGTTTGAGAGAGGAACTGTGGAGGCTAGGGACGAGTCTAAGTGTTAGGGCAGATGAGTATGGTAGGGATCCTAGCTGGGGAGGAATAGAGGATGGCGGGGGGGACAGGAGAAGAACAACTAGGGACTAAAACTGACCCCAGTATCAGAGGCACTAGCAGAAAAGATAGGAGAAGGGAGAGGGTGCCTGAGGTGAGGGCAGGCCTCCTGATGGGGGAGGAAGAGACCACAAGGAGTACCAGGGGAGAGAGCAGATGGTTATGGGTAGGGAGGGACCAGGGGTGGGATCAGGGGGGCACTGAGGGGAACAAGTAGGAGGGGAGAACTGATAAGGGGAAGGGATGTAGGAGGGGTATCGACTAGGAATAGATTTGAGCCTCTGCTATGGGAGAAAGAGGGGGAGCAGGAACATACTGAGAGGGGAGGACAAGCAGGGCATGAGAGGGATGGCAACAGGTAGGGGAAGAGATAGCGAGGATGAAAGGGTAGAAGAGGGGCTAGTAAGGAAGGAAGGGGGTGACTGGAGGAGAGAAGGTTACAGGAAGGGGGAAGGATGGGAGGAGCATCACTAACGGGGTCGAAGGGAATGGGGGCTCTAAATTAACAACAACAGGGATAGGAGAGGGATTGGAAATCAGCAGGGGAGGAGGGGAGGTTGATATGTGAAGCCCAGTAGGAAGTAGTCAGGCTGGGAAGGGGTTCAAGGGGGATGGAGGGAATAAGGCAGAAAAGGGGTGATGCAGAAGTAGGGGTGCAGATACAGAAGTCACAGAGGTGCAGCTAGGCGGGGGTAAGGGAAGGAAGAGCAGAATACTGGGGTGGTGGAAGGGGCATTAGAAGGAAAGGGGTGAGGGACAGGGGGCTACTCATCCTGGGGATTCTGTGCTGAAAGGGGTGAGATGAGCGGAAGGGAAAGGCTCAGCTGTATTTGGGTTGAAGCTATCCCCAGGTTGACTGCAGAAGGGGCAGGGCAGGCACTGCTGAAGTGTGCAGCGAGGGGGAGGAAGAAACTGCATTTAGTGCTGCATGTGGGTAGAAATGACTTGGCGGGAGAGACTGTGGAAGTAGCGAGGGGGAGTTTCAAGGAGTTGGACAGACAGTGTGAAGGGGAGGGAGTTGGTGGCATTCTCGGAGGTACTGCCAGTACCATGTGCAAGCACAGGGAAAAGGGTAGGATTGAGGAGTTCAACAAGTGGCGGAGGGATTGGTGCCACACCAATAATTATGGGTTAGTGACTAACTGGGGTAGGGTCTGGGGGAATAGTGACTTGTACGCTGGGGACAGGCTACACTTGAGCAGGGATTGGAGGAAGGGGAGTATTAAAGGCGGGATTAGAGGGGTATATCTCTACTAAGGTGGATTTAAACTAGTGGGGGGGAGTGGCCAAAAGACTGAGGTTGGTAGAAAGGTCTGGAGAGGAAGCCTAATGAGCTCACCCTCTAGATTAAGGTAAAGGCAGAGGCATAGTAACCTTGGGAGGGGGCGGGTGGAGTAGTTTGAAAGTAATACAGAAAGCACTGCCACCTGGTAAGAATAATGAGGAGAAAGGGTGTGGACTGCCTGGAGGAGGGACACAGGCCAAGGAGAAGAGTGAGGAGAAGGAGGGGTATGGGTGGAAGGTGGTTTCTCTCAACACAAGAAGTCTGGGGAACAAAATTGCAGAGCTTCAGGCACTCTGAAGGTGGACATTGCCGCAGTGACAGAGACTTGAGCCACAAAGTACCATGATTGCGACTTGGCAAACCCAGGATACAGGATATACAGGAGGGACTCGGGGGTTGGAGAGGGGTTGCACTTTGTGTGAGGGAAGGGATCAAATGCATAAAGGATGAGGGAGAAGAGAAGAGAAGAGAAGAGGAGAGGAGAGGAGAGGAGAGGAGAGGAGAGGAGAGGACAGAGGCACATTGGGTGCAGCTCCTGGACTCCAAGAGCAGAAAGCTGAGGCTGGGAGTGGTTTGCAGACCACCAGCCCAATCAGGGGAACTTGATGGGGAGTTCGCAGGGCAGATAAGGAGGGTGTGTATAAGGGGGAGTGTGGTGATAGTGGGGAATTTTTAACCTACCAAGGGTTGACTGGAGCACCCCGGCCACTAGCAGTACCAGGGAGCAGCTGCTCCTTGATGCATTCCACGATGGCCTTCTGACACAATTGGTAAGTGGGCCTACAAGGCTTGGTAGCACTCTGGACCTAGTACTGGCAAATGAGGAAGCAGTGAGGGAAGTAAGGGTGGAGGACCCACTAGTGGGTAGCGACCACCAAACAGTGTGACTCATTCTCGTGCTGGCCAGTGAGACAGGAGGCATGGGCACTAAGGTGGTGGACTTTAGTAAGGTGGACTTTGAGAGGATGGGAGCAATACTGCAAGGGAGACTCCAGGATATAAGGCCAAGGATGGAAGCAGAACAAAAGTGGGCAGTCATAAAGACTAGTAGCCTGCACCAGGGCCAGGAGTAAGAAGAGCAAAGCCAAGAAACCATGCTGGCTGAACAAGGAAGTGCTGCAAGGGGTAAGGGCAAAGATGGCTGCATACTGGCAGTACAGGAGAACAGGGAAAAGAGAGGATAAGGAGACTTATGGGAGTTGGTCAAGGGAGGTGGCCAGGAGGGTGAACACTTGGGAAGACTTAGATAGACCGATTGGCCTGTTCTGCTGGCAGATTCGTATGTTCGTATGTATGTTAGTATGTAAAATCACAGTGACTCTCTTCATAAGCAGAGGTCCTAAAATGCCTATGTTGAAAATTTGATGACAAACGTCCATAAAATAACTGTGCTACAAGCATGCATTGTGCAGTTTCCACGCATCCTTGTAACTTCACAAATTTGTAGTATTTTCCCTCTAGATTTTCAACATTGGCATTTTTTCAGACCTCCTTATGAACAGTACAGCTGTCATTTTTCACATCCTGCCCAAAATATGCATTTACACATCTGGCGTAGAACAGTGTGGTTGCTGTAGGAAATCAATGTTCAGGACAGATTAAGAAAATCATAGTGACAGTGTTCATGAGGAGAGGTCACAAAATGCCAATGTTGAACATTTGGTGAAATAATTCCACTAAATGTCTGTTACGCACATGCGTTTCACAGTTTTCACGTACGCTCAGAAGTTCAAGCATTTTTAATGTTTTCACTACAGATTTTCAATGTTGCCATCTCTTCACACCTCCCTATGAATGGTACAGCTGTCATTCTTCACATCCTGCCCCATCTGTGTTTTCGTACAACTGGCGCACAATGGAACGGTCACTGTGGGAACTCTAAGTTCGGGACACATTCACAAAATTACAGTGCCACTGTTCATGAGAAGAGGTCCCAAATGCTTTCATGAGGTGGGGGTTATAAAAAGGCCATGTTGAAAATCTGTAGTGCATATACCAACAAACGCCCGGGGCGTTAGGGTTTCTAACCATAACATCCCACCCTGTACAGACTGACAGACATCAGGGGTGTGCCTTTGGATTGCTGACTGAAATGCTCATGCCATTCCACCCCCAACCCCCCACCCTGCAGCCAGTGACAGGCACTGAGGTGTGCCTTGGACTCTTTGGCCCCAGAGTTCACCCCATTCTCTTATATTGCACCCATGTCAGCGTATGCCCTTATGGAGTGGGGTGACTGTAAAGCCAAACACCCCAAGGCATACCTCAACACTTGTCTGTGTCTGCAGGATAGGGGAGGTGAAATGGCATGAACATTATGGGCGACAACCCAAATGCATACCCCAGTGCATGTCCATCTCTGCAGGGTGGAGGTGGGGTTGGCGTGAAGTTCATTACTTCATAGCCATTCCTTCTCTGCATCTGTCTAACTCCTGCATTTCCAATGCTAATACCAGCAAGCAAACATTCGGCATTGACAAATGCTTGTTGTAAATTTGTACCACTTCTACTGTATGCCAGTCATCTGGCATTGTTCCAGAAGCATTTCCTTATGCTTCAATTTGCATTTTTTCAATGCAGAAATTCATCTGCCTTTTCTGGGCTTATATAGGGCCTTCTGCATGTCATTACCTTTTGATGATATGCAATCTATCTTTTCTATTTTGATGTAATCAGCAAATGTGAAAACTCAGGTAATGCTGTCCACCTCCAAATCACTTATACTGTATATACTGCATTCATTGATGCCTACCCTAGTACCTAGCCTTGCAAGATTCTACTAGCCACTTTTTCTATTTCAGTGGATTACTACTTTTTACAGCCATTTGCTTCCAGTTTTGCAACCGGTTTCTCTGTTTTATGAACCAGTCCGCTGTATGATACAGTGTTAAAGACTTTGTTAAAGTCCAGTCATACATCCTATATCCTTAGTTTTCCTCTCAATAAGCTCCATGGCGATATAATCAAAAAATGCAATGAGACTGGTCTGGCATGATCCCTCCTTGTGCAATCAATACTGGGCCACTGGGTACGTTATTTTTCTATAAGTGTTCATCAGATCTGTTTTATTTATGTATTAATTGTCTCAAACTGCTTCCCTTCTACTGCTGTAGGGCTAACATGCATATAGTTCCCAATCTCAGACCTAGAGTCTTTTTTGAACATTCATACCACATAGTCCAATTTCCAGTCATCAGTCATGTGTGCAAAACTTAAGTGTTACTGGCAGCAACTTTATTTGCAGGAGCGATTTTGCTAACCCTGCTCAAATGTGATGTGCAGTCTTGACAATTATATAATTTGTGCAGGTGCAACCTACATTTAAAAGAAACTAGTAGCACTTCTTGTTCATTTCATTAGTGTGGTCAACATAGAGAAAAGGAGATTTTAATACCTGAAAAATACCAGTTCAGTGGAATTCTTTGTTCCCCTCTGAGGTAGCAACCACTGATATTTGGTTCAACGGGTCTGAGTTTTCATTTGTCAAGAAGGGAAAATAATACTATAAGAGTAGCTTTCATAGCTGACTGAAGAGCAGGATAAAAGTATAAATAGAGTGAAGAACAATCCCAAAATAGAAGAAAATTGATGTTGGGCTTTTTGAGGCCTTATAATAAGGAACAAAAAAAGACAACATTGCTGGAAGTAGGGTTTTAAATGTTTATTTAATTTCGTTAGTTGTGTGATTTGGTTATTGTTTTTAAAAAAAATTGTGGAAAGTGATAAAGCTAGACTTTACTTCACCAACATGGCTGGTAGATTTTTTTTTTAATGGTTTGTGGAAGCCATTGATACCTGCACACATTGCGTTCTGGTTCTCAAAACTAATGTGAAATGGTGCAGTTCCTACTCCTGAACCCCACTGCTTTGGAGTCTTCTCAGCCAAACAGAACATGGGATATTTCCTGTCCATTGCATAATTATGATAATAAAATGGCAAGAAAAAATCTAGAAATGCCATTGGCCTAGAGAGGTCGCCTGACCATGCATAACATTTCTATAAACACACAGTCAGGTGCCAAATCTCATTTTCTTCCCCAAAAAACTACTTAGAGCCATTTTGTAAGTGTAATAAGCCTCTTCAGGGTGTGCATCATAGGGTTTTAATGCATTTCCCAAGACCATATGGACACTCGGCCTTTGGCCTCATGCCTTACTACACCCCTGGGGCATGCATTAAAGTCCTATTACGCACACCCTGTCATGGCTTATTACCTACTCAGCATCCTTTTGACCCTTTCAGGTGTCACTCATATGTATTGTAGTGTGTCCTGCTGATCCCTTGTGAACAGCCTTTCATAAAGTTGATACCATTACATCCATTTCTTCTGTAATACCAATTCTAATTAATTATTTAAACATTCCAACATATGTTCTTTCTTGTTTATGCCATCTATTCCCTATTTCTTAAGTGAGCTAACAGTAATCTGCATTTAGGCCTTCGCATTTATATATTTAGAGCAAATTTCATTATTAGATTTGGCCTCAAGTGCTACCTGTTGCTCTGCCATTTGTTTTGCACCTCTGATTCTGCATTCACACTCCTGAGCTTGTGCCTCTAGTTCTATTAGTTCTTTTACAATCTACTTATCTTGTAAGCCCCCATTTGCTCCCAGATTAAACTGAGTACCTCTTATACCCTCCACATGGGTGCAGGTCTCCTACTAATGTGCTTTCTCCTCTGTGAAATACATTCATATTTTAGGCTAAGTGGATTCTGAGGGTGTCCCATTGTTGCTGAACATTTCTGCCCTGGAGTTTGTTTTCCTACAATACCTGTGTGCTGTGAATGCCCTCATGTGTCCAAAACTTCCCTTGTGCAGCAGAAGCATGGTGTATGTCCAGGCTCTTGAGGCTCTAGTCTCAAAGCCCTGAGAGTGACGCAAGGTGACCGTGCCAAACAAAAATAGCGCAAGTGGCACCTTGTATCAACTACTGCCCCCTGAGCTATTCACAAAAGCAGCCTGCAGCAACCACAGGCTGCCTGTCCCAAATGGGGCTTGCACCTCCTGTGTGCCCAAAAATGGGCTGCAACCTGGTGCTAGGGGGCATGTGGCAGATGCAAGCTGCCACATCCCCAAATGTGGGATTCTCAGAACTCTCCCAGAGGGAGAAATTCTAAGTACCTATAGACCAGCCAGGGCTGATCTATGGGTACTTAGAAAACTCACCTCTGGGAAAGCAGCCTGTTTGCAGCAATGTGCCATGGGCCCCCTTCCCCATTCCACAATGTTGCTATCATTATTACATATTGTACTTCACCCTGCATGGTGACATAGTGCCCTCCTCCCCATTCCCTGATGTTGCCATCATTGTAATTCTCCTTGCCATGGTGGTATAGTGCCTCCCTTCCCATTCCCCAATGTTGCCATCATTATTACATATTGTAATTCCCACCTGTTATGGTGGGATAGATCCCCTTCCCCAATCCTCAAAGTTGCCCTCATTAATACATATTTCCCCCTACCATGGTGGTATAGTGGCCCCCCCACCCCAGCAGGTAGTGCCCACCACCCAGCTCCCCCATTCTGAATTAGAGCCAGCACTGGCACTGCCCTCCTATCACCTCTGCAGTCAGTGCCAACTAAACAGTCAATGAGCACATACTGTAAAATGTATACACTCATTAATCAATGGGCATATACACTTTACAGTATATGCTCATTGACAGTTCAGTCAGTGCTGGCCACAGATTTTTTTTTGAAATTCAAGTTTATTTAATTTTAACATCAGAAAATAACACAACACAACAAACATATTCAAGAAGGTACAAAAATAGAAATAACGGTACAACCGAAACCCCCAACCCCCCCTCCACCCCCACACCAAAAAAAAAACCCCATCCAATCCACCCTCCCATCCCCCGACCCCACGCAGACTTGACCCCATCCAACCCGCCTACAAACAAATAAGTAAAGCATGATTCAACATTTAATACCCATTCCTCCTCAGCCACCCCTCCCCTCCCTCTAAAGTGCGCCATCACAAATAAAGCTTAGTCTGGACAAGGCAGTAAATCATCATGGTTCAACCAAGCACTGATATCCATGCAGATACAAGATAACACACATAACAGAATTAACGTAGATGTGCAGGCTAAAGAGATCGGGTCCCAAATTTAAATAATTAATGCAAACACAGTGCCTGAAGTTTACCCCATCTCTTCCAAAACAGATCCATACGACCATTAAAACTAGCAATCAAACTCTCTGACTGTAAGTACGAAACCAGTTCAGTCAACCAGTCAGCATATGACAGGACCAGTTGATCCGTCCAGTGTCTTGAAACTAGTTTTTTAACCACCATAGACACCAAAGCCATGTGGTAACGATGCTCAACGCTATCTATACTGGAATATTCACCCAGAATACATATCTCAGGACAGAAAAAAACAGACAGACCCAGAAGAGGATCAAGGTTATCCCGGACAAGGGACCACAAAGGGGCAACTTTAGGACAATCCCAGAACATATGAATTAAGTTACCTTCTCCTTGTAAGCACCTAGAGCAAGTCGATTGAGGAAGTTTCTTAAGCTGAAAAAGCTTAATAGGGGTATAGTAGAGGTTATTTACAACATAATATTGTGTTAACCATAATCTGTCCTGGGTATGGTATCTATGCAAATCCTTCCATATGCAAGGCCAATCCAGGGAAGCACCAGGTAGGAGGTGTGACCAAACACTCGAACCTTCAACAGTCTCCGGGGATTTATAATTCAAAAGGAAAGAATAGATCAAAGAAATAGAATGAGATTGAGAAGCAAGATTCGTAATTCCAGAAAGGAAAGGATAAGCATCAGAATCCCTAAAAGTGGTACCAAATTTCCGGCCGATCAGCTGTCTCAATTGATAGACCTTGAAAACCCCTCTACTAGGTATATCAAATTTTCCCAAAATGTCACCAGAAGGAAGAAGTGATTCCTGGCTATAGAAATGCTCAACTCTAGCCTCTCTGATCTGTGGGAGCCATTCCGGCATAATCCAAGAACAACCCAACTTGATATTAGGATTAAGAATCACCGCTGTCCCAGGTCCAAGACACTA
The DNA here is from genome assembly GCA_016271365.2 of Neoceratodus forsteri. Classification (NCBI taxonomy): domain Eukaryota; kingdom Metazoa; phylum Chordata; order Ceratodontiformes; family Ceratodontidae; genus Neoceratodus; species Neoceratodus forsteri. The sequence goes on from CM028133.1 coordinate 442,368,909, forward strand.
GAAATGTGAAAGGACTTTAGACATTGAGCAAGCGATTTAAGAGCAACCATCACCATACTATCAGACACCCACTGTGAGGTACAGTTGGAGGCATGTAAGTATCGCATAACTATCTAGTTTAGACTCAGAAAGAAAGGGCGTTCAAGCTGGAGCCAGATTGGACATGAAGACTCTGGATCCGTAGAGAACCATCTCCCTAGTTTAGAAAGGTGGGCCGCCCAGTAATAAAATAAAAGCTTAGGTAGTCGAAGACCACCTTTTTCTTTAGGAAGTGTTAATTTGGCATAAGAGCGTCTAACCCCTTTCCCCTGCCAAATAAAATTAGAGAACATAGTGTGGAGTTGCTGAAAGTATGAAATAGGAAGCCAGAGATTGATAAATTCAACGGGTAAAAAATCCGGGGGAGGACATTCATTTTAATGATATTTATTCGACCCCAGAGTGAGATAGGAAGGGCCGACCATCGCTGTAGATCCTGATAGACCGAATCCTTGACTCTATCCAAATTTAACTTTTTCAAGAGAGAAAGATCAGTAGAGAAATGGATCCCTAAATATTTAATGGATCTAGGGGTCCACCTCATCCCAAAGGAAGTGAACTCCTGTTTATTGGTGTAAACATTTAATGGGAAAATTTCAGATTTGGAGATATTCAATTTATAATGAGAAAAGGTGCCAAACTGCTCAATAATACCGATCGCAGCCTTCAAAGATTCTGCAGGATACATTAAATGCAAAAGAATATCGTCTGCATAAGCAGAAAGAACCAGTTCCCGTTGTTGTAACCTTATACCTCTAACCTGGGGGGATGTTTTGAGTCTAATGAGCAGCGGTTCCAGATACAAATTAAATAACAGAGGTGAGAGGGGGCATCCCTGCCTAGTGCCAGTATATAAGCAAAAAAGGGAAGAAAAAACTCTGTTGCAATAGATTTTAGCGGAAGGGGAACCATAAAACATCTGGATTTTGTTCAGGAAAGCGGGCGGAAAACCCATTCTCTCCATTACAGACCAAAGAAAAGACCAGTCAACTCGGTCGAAGGCCTTTTCTGCATCGAGAGAGATCAAAGCAACCGGATAAGAGGCTGATTGAGCATATTGAGAAATATGTGACAGGGTCCTCAAATGGTCTGCCGCAGACCTACCAGACACGAACCCGACTTGCTCGGGACTCAACAAACCAGACCAGACCTCCTTAATTCTTTCAGCTAATATTTTAGCAAGAATTTTCATGTCATAGTTTTGGAGAGAGATAGGTCTATAATTAGCCGGATCCGTAGGAACCTTATCAGGTTTAGGAATCAGAATAATTGTAGCCTCAAACAATGTGGGATCCACTTCAAAAGAAACCGATAAATAATCATATAATTTAAGGAGAATAGGTACCAAGTCCTTAGCAAAGACCTTGTAGAAATTTGCAGGGAAACCATCGGGGCCCGGTGCTCTGTCAGGAGCCAGAGAGGCAATAGTCCTTTCTATCTCCTCCGACGAAATAGGAGCCAACAAAGTTGTCTGTTGGGCTTCTGACAAGCAAGGAATGTCTATCTCCCTCAGATACGTATTAACATCTGAAATGGAATAAAATACAGAAGGTTTACTGTAAAGGTCCAGATAATACTCTTCAAAAATGTGGGCGATACCTCTAGGAGAAGAGACAATAGAACCGGATGGAGAAAGCAGAGGGGATAATCCTAGAGCTTTCCAACACCCATGATCGCAAAGCAGAAGTTCCAAGCTTTTCCCCATGATCGAGATATTTAGCTTGGGTTCTTATCAGGCAGTATTCGTTTCTCCTTCAAAAGATCCATATACTCACTCTTAACTGATAAGAGATCCTTGAGATCCAATAAAGAAGAAGTTGAGGAGTATTTAGCCTCTAATTCCCTAATTTTACTCATCAAAGACAGAGAATTTGCGAGCCGCTTTTTCTTCCTGACGGAGGCCATTTTAATTAGCTCGCCCCTGAGATAGCACTTCAAAGAGCTTCAAACCATATCCAGTCTTGGAGTAGAATTCAAATTCTCCACCAGAAAGAAGGAAATCAGAGAACTAATATCCGAAACATTTTGAGGATCCTTCAGCAGCTGAGTATTCAGCCTCCAAGCCGAGTCACGGGAAAATTCCGGATCTAAAGAAAGTCTAATCCAGACTATGGCATGATCTGAAAGGATAATTGGATCAATACCGGATAAAAGAAAGCTGGGAAGAAAGGATGTACTAATTAGAACAACATCTAACCTCGATTTGGTACCATGCGACTGAGAATGAAAGGAGAAGGCCCGAAAAGAAGGATTAGAGAGTCTCCATGGATCACATAAACCCAACATCGACAGCAATTCCTGAAAAGCTCTCTGAGCCGGAAAAGGGTGACGCTTATCCTGTGGTTCTTTATCCAATATAGATGAGAAGGGAACATTCCAGTCCCCTCCCAATATAAATTGGGACGGAAGGAAATTAGATGACTTGTCTGCAAGAGATGTGAAAAATTCTGGACTCCCCCCCCCACCGGACCATATATAGAGCCCAAAACAACACTGCCACCATTAAGAGTACCTTTAACCAAAATAAACCTCCCCTCTGGGTCTGATACAGTCACTTCTTTCGTAAATAAAACATGCTTTTTAATAAGAACCGCCACCCCCTTACTGAAACAGGAATTTCCCGCAAGGTAGGATTGAGAGAAACCAGAGCGAGATAATAGCTTGGTGTCATCATGGCTTAAATGTGTTTCTTGCAAAAAAAGAATATCAATCTGCAATAACGAGCAGTGATTAAAAATCTGAAGCCGCTTGACCCGATCCTTGAGCCCGCGAACATTCCAAGAAGCTATTTTAATTGTACCCACAGCCATTTTAAATACAATATAAAGAGACCAAACATCCAGACAGAGTCAGCATTAAAGGAAAGGAAAAGGCGCACCCAAACTAGATAGACTGGAGACTTAGTAATCTGCCAAAACAACTCCAGCCTAAATACCCACACAAAAAACCCCAACAGTCCTATCCCACTGAAACAGTACCATAATCTAAATTGGCAGGCTAAACCAGACCACCCATATTCCCCCAGCCAATCATTACTATCCCCAAAAGACCAATCTCCCCCAAACAACCCTCAATAGACACTACCAACAGCATAACCCCCTATGTAGTTGCATTCCGCACTTGGCCAGGGACCATATATGACATAGAGGATAGCATCCGTTGCCCCTCCCACAAAAGCCAGACTCAGAAAGGCCCAATACAAAACCATCAATAAGATATCAACCTCCCCAACCCGACTCGGAACTCCACCAATGATTTTGACAGTCCATAAAAGCCACCAACCCCGTCCACCCACCCCCTCACCATATAAACCACCAAAACCCACAAATAACTATATACACCAGGAGGCCAGGCAGAAACAGAAATCAGAACAAACCAGACACAGGAGCTCTGACCACCCGACCCCAATTCGAACCTCGAAATCCCCAGTAGTGAATGGTCAAACCAGTAAAAGAACTACAACTCCAAAACAAGTTAATATAGGCATAGAGTCGAACCCCCATATAGTGACCAATAACAGCCCACCACCAGGAGAAGTTAGCCAGCCCCCATCCTTAGGCTCATATTCCACATCCAGGCGGACGCCATAGACCAAAGCTCCCCCTCCCCCAATCATCAGCAATCAAAAGAGTAATTTAGTTAAGGGAAGACAGAAAAACTCCCTCTACCATATAAAGCAGCATCCCCAGGCAGAACTTACATGGGATACCCACCCCAACACTGTCCCGAAAACACTTAAATGACAGAGTCACCTACCAGATGCCCAGACAGCCCGTGGAGGTAACTTGAACCCTGAAGCCCGAGTCAATGAGAAATCACCGCATAGGCCCGCTGTTTCCGGGGGGAACTATAAGCGCGCAGGGCCAGCTAGGTCCTACCGCCGGGAAGTCACCCCCGGGAAACCGCAACCAGCAAAAAGGTTCCAGATAAGCAAACATAACCAGGCCCAGCGGAGGGGATCCCATCTCAGCCGAGAAGGCAACCCTTCACCCAATCCAACCGACCAGGACAACCCAGGTGAGAAAGAAAGCAAGAGAATAAAAGGATTAAACGATCTAAGCTAGCCTAAAAAAAGAGACCAGGAAAAATTTAGTCAGCGAGGCAAACCTATCAAATTAGAATAGCAAAGGTAGAAATGCTGGCCACAGATGTGAAAGGAGGACTGTGCCAGCGCTGGCTTTAATTCGGGATGGGGGGAGCGGGGCGGTGGAAACTAACTGCTGGGGTAGGGGGGCCACTATACTACCACGGCAGGGGGATAAATGTATTAATAAGGGCAACTTTGGGGATCGGGGAGGGGGGCACTATACTACCATTGCAGGGGCACTTACAATATGTAATGATGAGGGCAACTTTGGGGATTGGGAAGGGGGGGATGGCTAGACTACAAGGTCTAGAGCAGCACAGGGCTGACCTGTGACTTGTGGCAAACCTTCTCAGTGTGTCATCTGTTTGGTGCCTGGCAACAGTTGCTGCAAGCTGTGGGACTTTGCCCCCGGGACCCTGCCCAATAGAGAATCGGGCGCAGGGTCCCTGGTGCACCAAGCTTTGGTGCAAGCTGTAGTTTGCTGCAGCTTGCACCAACCTAAGCCTCCTTTGAGAATCGAGCTCTTGTTCTCCACAGTACCTCTAATATAAAATTCTGGTCAACCAACACCAATGTTGGAAAGAAACTATCATTTCTAAAAGAGCAGCATAGTTAAAAAGTAGCAGTCGGGCTGGCCCATCGGCGCAGCGGTAGCACTACCGCTCACAATGCTGGCGATCCAGGTTTGGGAACAAGCCTGGGGGAGCTGGAGGGCTGGCCGGGGGGAGAAGGCTGAGTGTCCGTGGACTGCTCACCTTCTTCAGGGAGGGAGAGGGGACAAGGTTCGGTACGTGACTGACCCCAGGTGGAGGCCTGGTGTACAGCAAGTGCTTAGCCATTCCAGGAGGGTCGGGCATGCCAGACGTCGGTGGAGCTCCGCCTTGATGTCAGGACACATGGCACACCCAGGAAAGAACAGGGAAAAACACCTCCTTTGTTCCGGTAGATGGTGCGCCAGCACAGATCTCAATGGTCCCCTGCCTGTCCCATGCGGCGGCCCCAACAAAGTGCCGTTAGTTCGGGGTGCTTGGAGCCCCACCTCATCCCCGCCTGGGAGGAAATCCAAGGCTACGTGGGGGGACTGCCACAGGGCTCCAGGTACGGATGGAACCAAGGCAGATGCCAGGCGCTCCCGAAGAAGTGGATAGCAGGAGGCAGGGGTAGGCGGAAAAATAGAAAGTAAAAAAAAAAAAAAAAAAAGTAGCAGTTAACACAAAGAGACTATAATGTCCAAAAGAGCTGCACAGGTGAAAAAGAGCCACAAACACAAGCAGCACAAGTAGACTTTCTGGAGTCATTTTATTTATTTTTTTTTTTTGATGCCACTAATATGACATAATCATGTTCAACACTTCACTAGGTGGAGTCTGGAAGCTCTACAATATCCAGATTAAGAACCTCTCTTTCACTGTAGAATGGTTTAACTTCTAAAAATACTGTGTTATATGAACATACGAACATACGAATGTGCAAGCAGAAACAGACCACCAGGCTATCTAAGTCTGCTGGAGTGTGCAGCTAGCACCCCTAGTTTGCAGCTGCCCCACCCCCTTCCCCTTTGTCATCCCACTGCCACCCCCATCTCCCCACCCTCACTCTCCCTGTTCCCTGTCCCATGCCCTTTTGAAGCTGTTCACAGATTTACATGATACCACCCATTCTGGTAGGGTATTCCATTTTGCTACTACCCTCTCTGTGAAAAGGTGTCTCCTCATTTCCTTCCTAAATCTTCCCCTCTATTCTTAGCCCATGCCCCGGTGACCCTCCCCTCCTTAACTTAAAGACCCCATCCCGATTGACTCCCCTCAGATACTTGAATGTCTATCATGCCCCCCATCCCCATCCTCCAAGGTGTAACGATTCAGGTCTCCCAGCTTGCTGTCATAGTCTCTCCCCTCCATTCCACATATCATCTTTGTTGCCCTCCTCTGAACCCCCTCCAGTAGCCTGATATCACGCTTTAGGTATGGCCTCCAAAACTGCACACAGTACTCTAAGTGTGGCATTACCAGTGACCTGTAGAGGGGCAAGATCATCTCTCTTCACCCGGATGAAAACCCCCTCGCTCTGCACCCCAGCATTTTGTTCGCTTTTAAATTAAAAACTCCCAGTGAAACTATTATCTGGTTTAATTTAAAGTGTATAGTGTGAATGGATCTCGGTGTCCCACATTTCTCTACAATATAAATCCTTCTATATCAAGCCAGCAATGCTACAGTTTAACCCTGGATCACTAATACCATATGCAGGCTGCTACAGGTACTTAAAGAAAATCAGCTTCTGCTGTTTTAAATAGGTGTTAAATACTGCACATCTCCCACAGAGTTTTTCATAGGTAACTTAAGTGGTGTTATCTTCTATATAGTAGGTAATGTACAGTTGGTAGCTCATTTCAGTATGATATAATAATGTTCTAATCATGGCATCCATAACAGGTTTATTGTCCCAGTCTCTTTCCTGGCATTGAAACAGGCAGCAAGCAGCAGAATTCAAAGCCTGAACATGACGCTCAGGCTACAATAGTCCACAAATAACTAACTAGTCAATATACAGACTCATAGGATACAAAATAAAGCATAAATATCAGAACATTTCTTGAAAGTAGTGTATTGGGAGGCAAATAGTTATTCCAGTCCTGAGTAGGTTTATACCTAAAGCTTTCATTGGCTCCCATATGGAGGAAATATCTAGCAGCCTCATGTGCTCAAGACACTGACACCAAGCAAAATCCAAGAGCTGAGTGGCCCCAATACAGTAAGGTATTGGCAGCCCACATGTTTATTAATTTCTTTTTGTGTATAGTAAGTAGCCTTGCTTGCCATGAACAATTGGAATGCATTTTGAAATGTATGAATTTTGTATCTAGTTTGGCTTTACTGCTTCTGTTTAAAAAAATGCATAAAAATAGTAGGGTTAAAAAGTATATTTAAAAATAAGTTGGCTTTGGTTGATAGAAGTAGGTCATGAAATCAATCAATCAAAATCTTTATTTAACCAGGCGAACATCATTGAGCAAAGCTCATTTGCGAGATGGGCCTGGACAGGATACAAGAAAAATACACAGCACATTGAACACAATAAAATCACACAATATTTAAATAACTATCTAACGTAGTCAGGGCTAACTATAATACACAGGGTAATGACAGTGGTAGTGCATGAGTACTATATACACACATAAGCAGCTAAATACAGGTTATAGTCAAGACTGGACACTATGGTGTGGTGAAGGCAGAAGAACAAGCATGAGTGGGAGGGGGCAACAAGGGAAGTTAGGAAGCTGATAAGAAAAGGGAGGGAGTTGTGAAGGTTAAAGAGGAAGGGGGAGGGTAGGCAGAGGAACCCATAAGTGTCATAGCAGGAAATAGTGATACCATGGCCATGGGTAAGGACAGACTCTAGATGAGGGGAGAGAGGAGAGGCAGAAGGTAAGATGAGTGCCACAGGGTCAGAGAGCTAGGGGGAATCTGAACAAGAGGTATGCTACTTTAAGCCAACTGAAACCTACACAAGAGAGCAGGCTACACATGGAAAAGCAAAAAAGGAATGCTATGAAAAGGTTAAAGAGGGAGGGGAAGAGGTCAATGAGACAGGGTAGTAAATGTACTGTAAAGGAAATAAGGAAACAAAAAAGGGGTACAGCAGTGAGTGGGCTGCAGATAGAACAAAAAGACTACCTTGCATACATGCTAAAAACTGGGAGTTATCAATTTTTTAACGAAGTGGTCAGGGAGCAAAAACTTTTAAGTTTAAAATCACATGTCTCAGTTCATGAATACATGAAAATGAAAATTGAAATGTTGATGTTTTTGCTAGAAATGTATTATTATTATTATTATTAAACAAAAGAACATGATGACTAACAAATGTGACTTTAAGGGTTGCCCCCTTGCACACACAGGAGCGTTGAATGGAAACTGGTACCAGTACTCCACATAAATCAATAAATATTAATGTGATGGTGGATAAGATTAAAGGCTTAGGTGGGTGGTGGGGGGGGATCTGAAAGGTTCAGGGTTTGTTAAAGAGGAACTGTAGACTGTTCCATTCTGCAATGCTGGAGAAAGCCCATCTGCTGTAGTCTTTTGTAATTTATGTACCGTGCACCTAGCTGACTTGGTCAGTGTTAGTGAATAAGGGCTAAGAACAGGGTGAAGAGGAATGTGAGGTGTGTGGAGGTTGGGGGAGTCAATACTGTTATGGAGGAGTGTGCATCAATGACAGTTCCTGTGGGTGGTAGAGTTCAACCAGCGGACGGATGTACAAAAGGCAATGATGGTTCCTTGAGACACTTTCAAGGACAAACCACCAGAGCCTGTTGTATAGGACATCCAAGCCTGTACAGTGTGACCCTAGGGGCTGAGCAGTACATCAATTCTTCATCAGTCTGAGCAAAGGGGTTGGAATTTTCTCTTACTCTCATGTGAGAATTGAGGCAGTTCCTGGCCCTAAAGAGTGCTCTTAGCCTATGACTCACCAAAGAAGTGATGCAATCTGCATACCTCTGCTAGATGATTGGGGGTCCAACCACACATACAGGTATTTGAGGAACAGGACCTTCTTAAGAGCAAAGCTGTCCTTAATGTGGATGACAAGGGAAGTATCAAGTTTTCAGCATTGTGAATGGGGGCAGGGCAGCATTGCCCTGGTCTTTTTGTCATTGAGAATGACATATTACTCATTTAGCCAAGCCATCATTGCTGTAAAATCAGTCTGTAGTCTACAAATAAAGGATATCACCCAAGAGGGTGTGTGGTGTAAGGGAATAATGCATGCCTCAGGTAGCTGCTAGGCACTTGGCGTATCCTGGTGCCACAACCACCTAAGAAGTGTACCAGACCCTTATGATTACAAACCCTGGAGTGTGTTATCCCACTTATAAAACAAGCTTTTATTTGTTAAAAGATATGTAGTTCAGCTCAGATGTGCAGTTGCCAGAATATCATCAGCAGACGTAACATGTTTCAACAAATAAGGTTACAGGATTTTTGTGGCCCATTTTATAAAGGCTAGTATGGTGTTGTTGCAACAGAGAATCATGTCATCAGCATAAGAGCTGTGCAGAATTGTTACATTTCACATGAGGCCATTTTTGGGAAAAGTGGAAATAATATGTGTACAGTAATTTCAACATTTTGTGAAGTGGGTAGTTGAAATGCAGCTATAAAGAAAACAAACTCTTCCATCCTCCTAAGTCTTTTAAGCTGAATTTTACCACCCCCACCCTAAGCACAGTCCCCAAAACAAGCATAAATTATTCTCCCATGTCACCAAGCTGATCCCTTTATCCCACACCCATCCAGAGTCCTGTCCCCAAAACAGGCAGAAATCATCCTCCAGAGTTCTCCAGTAGACTAATACTGTACCACCCATATTTTCTAAACCACTTCTACAAAAGCAAAAATCCCCTTCCAGAATCCCCACTGCTATCCCTAATACCACCACCAAAATCCCCCTCCTACTAACCTCAGCTCAAATCACCACCGCTGGTCTGGTATTGTTAGTATAAATAGCCACCAAATGAGTCACTGGCAGGTCAATCCATTGCTGGGCACCAACTGCCTCTCCTCTTCACACTCGATCATGAGCACATTGCCACCCCCCTTTCTTTCCTTTCCAGGCTGGCTATGATAGTCCTTGTAAATGGCACAGAATGTATAGTGCAGCACTGTATCTTCCTTTCTTTTCAGAGGAAACATCATAGGAGAAAAAAGAGGAGTTGTGCTCAGGACTGAGTATAAAGAAGAGACAGAAGTGGGCAGTACCCAACAACAGATCTGTCTTCCATTGACTGTTCTGAGGCTAGTCCTGCTACTGTACCAGTACCACATTGGAGGCAGTAGTTTGAGCTACGGTAGTAGGATGGCAATTCAGACTAAGGGTAGGGGTCAGTGAGGAGGTGGCTTGGGAGGGGGATATCTGGCTGTTTCTGGGAATGGGACTTGTGGTGGGGTTGGTAGGTATCAACTTGGAGACTCTGGAGGGTGATTTACACCCATTATAGGGATGGAGCTCAGGATGGGTGTGATACTGGTCAGCAAGGGAGATTCAGAAGGGTGATTTCCACCGGTTTTTGGAGATGGGGCTTTGGGAGAGGGAGACCTATCCCAGTAATATCAGTTGCAAAAAAAAGTGTACAATCTGCAAAAATTTTGATTTTGCCCTATTTTGCAGGTGTAACTACAATACATTTTGGTAAAACACTAATTAGCATACATGTGCTTTGGAACATTGGATGGGTAGGTTACTAATGAATACTGAGGAAAGCAGGGGTCTTAGAACAGCACTGTGAAGGTGTTCTACTTTAGGGGTTCACATTTCAAGAGGGTAGTACCATGAGCAACCTTCCATATGGGCCCCTCAATGTAGTTAATGGGTTAAGCTATCATAAGGTGGTCAAATTGCAGCTCTCTATTACCTGAAGAAAAGCTGGCGAGCAACCAAGTTAAAAGCTTTAGCACCAGTGATATGACCATTTCCTGTATAGTAGCTTTGTGAATACTGTTTGTCACTTTGAGGAGTGTTATGACAGTGGAATGCTTATGACTAGAGAGGGGTCAGGAGTTGAACCCCACTTGCACTCACCCTTACTGAACTACTTGGGTTGTTTGGAGATCCAAATCATTTTACACTATTAAGGCTGAACTGTTCAGGCAGGAAATCACTTTGATTCTTCTGCTTCTCTCTTTTACTCCAGTACTAAAATGTTCAGGCCTTTACAGTGGTACTGTAAACACAGCTATTTCACACAGTGGTTCCTCTCATAATCCTCTCATAATCTAGGGGGGAAATAATCCCCACAGTGCACCAGGGCATTCCTTTCAGGAGAGCCCCAGAATGTATCTGGAAGGATTGTTACACAAGCAGGTTTGTCATGGTGGCTGTCAACTGTTTGTGGTTGGACCAGCAGTGGTGTATAGTTAAGCAATAAGGCATGACCAGGGGTTATGTTAATGGTCTGTTAATCACCCTCTAGGGGCATAATGTGACACAAGGCATTGCCGAGTGCCACATGCCCCTACAGGGTGATTAACTGACCATTAACATAACCCCTGGGAGTTCCTTATTGCTATTACAATAAAAATGTTTTATAAACAGTGTTAAACCTTGTTCAATATATGGTTAAGCTGTACAAGTATGTTAATGAAAGATTAACATAAGGCTGTTAGAATGTTTACAGCCAATCAGAAAGCTTAATTTCTCAGACCATTGTTATATGTTGCAAATGTAAATGAACACCAAGTATAGAAGAGTAAATACGTCTTGAAGCCTTCTGGTGAGTGTAAATTGGTTTTGGAGCCAGTTGTTTAAGATTCAGGCATAAATATATCTTACTAGAAATTTGGGAAGTGGCTGTAAACTCATGTCCATGCAAACAGCATGCAGCATGCTTGCACTGTTGCAGATGCTCCTGAGCTCCTGGTTGGTTGATTGCTTCTGACTGCCACCACCTTTTCACAGAATTCTTGAGGATCATAGATCAAATAACATGGGTGCCTGAATGTTTTTTTGTGGGTTTTTAATCAGTACTCCCTGCAGCTTCTTTAGCTACTTTCCAGGTGCCCTGAGGTACTGTTTATTAAAATATCAGTCCCACCATCTGCCCTGGGGCCAGGAAGCTGTCCTCCACCATGGACTTCCTGTCTGATCATGTCCCTTACTGGTGGCAGTGTAGTAGCAACCCGCTGAGTCCACAGTAATGCAGACCTCAAAGATGGCACTTGTCAGCATCTGAAACAGTGGCATTCCTCCTCTAGTGTCCAGTCTCCATTTTAAGGTCCCATGATGGGGTTTGGATAAAGAGGATGTGTAGCTGGTGAGGTGGTGGTGCTGCTAGGTGAGACACAAAGGGCAAAAAATGTAAGCCCCCAACTCTGGGGAGGCTACATTGACATCTTGCCTATCTCTGTTTTTATTCAAGAGTGTGACCTTGGCACTTTTCCAGATTGTTGGTAGACAGCCCTAGGGTTAAAGAGGGCAGAGAAAGGTGAAACAGTGACTGGAATAGCAAACTCTATGTATTTTGGCATCAGGTCATCTGATCCCACACTGCTTTGGGGTTGAAAAGAAGAGCTTTGAACCTGTTCACAGGGTGTAGATGCCAGAGGCGCATTCAAGTGGGGGACATAGGGGAATGAGGAAGGAACCACTTATCCAGTAGATTGCAGATTGTAATGCATTACTATTGTTACTGATATCATGACAAATTTACTTCTTTCATGATCTTGCTACAGATGTTGGGCAGCAGTAATAATGCACCAAAACTGTATTAACAGAGCTGCTAATTTTCAAGTTGTATAGGTTTTCAAGCATGTAACATTTCAAATTACTATTTCCTAACAATTTTGCAGTCCACAAACCACATTACTACTATAAGAAAGCACCAAATGCCTTAACATACAAGATTCTACACAAGGTAGAAAGATGGCTGCCACAGAGTAGCAAACAATCTAAGAGGCTGCAAGTCTCTTCATGTAATCATTGCTTTTCATGAACTGATGAACTGGCACTCTCAGTATCTGCTGGGATTTAGTAATGTAATGCTACTGTTACAGTACGGGCTGGATTGAATGCTAAACTGAAGTAATGTCTTATTGAAATTACAAGGAAATCATTACCCTTCTCCATACAGGATATCATGTTCTTTTTTGCATGTGTAGGGCTGTTAGACGCCCCAACGGTAGCATGCTGGGCTGCCATGCCAATAACTTGGGTATGGAAGCTGAACCAGAATGTAGGCATAAAGAAACTGTAAAAGCGTTTGTGCACAGACCACACACAAAAGAACTGCAAGAACATAAAGATATGTTGGCAAAGGTTTTTTTGTTGTTCTACTGCAAAAATGCTTAATATTACAAAGTGTAGTGTGGTGCAGGCATGAAGAGTGCAGTATAAAATTGAAAAATGCTTAATGTTTCATGCTTATGTTTGGTGCTTTGTCAAAAGTTGTTGACAAACCGCCAAGCATGTGCAGGAAACTGTGAGCATTTTGGTGGAGGGGGTGCACTGCTTTCTTCATGCCTTTACCATGATGTACTTTGTATTATTTAAGCAATAAGGCATAACCAGGTGTTATGTTAATAAAAGATTAACATAAGGCTGTTAAGAATGTTTATAGCCAATCAGAAAGCTTCATTTCTCAGACCATTGCTATAATCAACATTTTGATGTGGCACTAAATAAAACTTTTGCCAACACATCTTTGGCTTGTGGAAATACTTTTTTGTTTGTTCTGTGAGTGTGTGGTTTTACTGTTTTTTTCTTTATCTGAGTGTTTTTTGCCAACGGCACTACAGGCCCCCAGAGTGGCCTTTCTTTATTTTCTGATACTAGAATGTTAGCAGCTGGGTAGCTGGAGCTGGGGGAGTGCTGCAAATGGCAGCATGGCCCAGCTGGGAGAGGATGCAGCTATGGCTTGTAACCACAGTGACCCAAGTGGTGAGCCATGATGCTTGCTCCTTTTCAGGGACTTGCTGAGTGAGTTCACCGGGGGGGGGGGGCTATGCACAACACTGAAAGAGTGGGGAAGGTTGGGGTTAAATGTGATAGAAAAATGATTGCTACCACCATGACAGCACTAGCATTATCAGACCCAGTATTTTCTACCACTGGACTTTGCTGCGGAGGGGGTTGGCACATCTCTGTTAGTCCTACTATGGGGGGAAACTACAGCAGCAGATAAAGGGGTTGTTTGGGTAGGCTGATCCCAAAAAGAAGCCTGATGAAGGGCATTTGGCCATAGCAGATAAAAACTATTTGGAAAATAATACTTGCCCATGCAAGCTAAATAATCTAAGAAAGGGCAAAACACTTGTGTGCTTGCAAAATGCCTAGCCAGAATTTCTAGGAACAGCAGAATTATTTCAAATACCATACTTACAGAATCTGATAATGTCCTCGTAGACTCCGATTTGATATTTTTCTGCTAAAAAATACTAAAAACTTTGCTGGAGCAAACAAATTGCATGTTTAAATATACTGAAAATCTAGCTCCTGGTCTATACTGTACATGAGGTAGCAAAAGATATGAAGGACGAAATGGCATTCCCATGCATACAATTCTGTGATCTCATTCTTTTTCTTAATTCATTATTTATCCCAGTTCATCTGCCACACTGCCTCTTCCTGGTCTTATCAGCCATGATGTAGGGGACAACATCCCATTGGTGGTATTTACCTTGAACCACCCCAAGTTCTATGTCCAGAGCAATGCCTGCATCTCTTCACCATGCATGAAACCCATCTTGTAGCAGAAACTAGAGCAACATGGCTCTGGAATAGTGCCTCAGCAGCAGCTCTAGTTTGATGAGAGTGATAGGATAATGGAAGGGGGTACACCAGACTCCAGCAATGTGGGCATCCTATGCAGGTGTCATGCTGGTTGCCTACTATTTTTGTCTCCTCTGTGAACCCACTCTCCTGCCACTACATGTACCCATGCTCCACATATGGCTGGGGGGTGAAAGCAAGTGTCGCTTGGACACTGATGACCACCATGCTCCCCTCAGTCACAAGTACAGGAGATGCTGAAACAGCAAGAAGATTTGTTTCTTTTGATAGTTTGACCAGGAAACACTCCCATAGCTGGAACTCATTTCTAGCTGAAATCTGGGTAAAGGAAGGCAATGGGTATAAATACAAAAAATCCAAAAGACTGTATTCAAGGCATCAGAGAGGTACAGAACATAATAGGTGTAGCAACCAGTGCAAGAAATAGTATAAGGGATTAAACAAATAGTGCAAAAAATAGGTTTAACAGTGCCATAATCAGTACTATATCGTAGGGCTATAATCCATCTTAGGGTAGCTGGTTCATTCCACCGGGGAGTCAAACAGATGAAGCATACTGATGAGTCCTGGTAGGACAAAACATGTGTCTATGCCTTCTGTTGGCACCCTTTGCAAACTGTGTGAGATGCCTTTAGGCACCATGCATTTCTGCTTAAAGTTGAACCAGCATAATATTATGTGGTGATTTGCATATGCAGCCCATGATGCTTTGCATTGTGGGGGCATGTGTGATTTTGTAATTCTTTGAAACTTGGCTTCCCAGCCAAATAACCTTTGGGGTAATCATTGCCTCAGTGCTTGCACACAGAGGTTCTTTGTCCTATAATCCAATACGCATACAGAAAAACCTGATAGCTATGCCACTATGATGTCGGGTATGGACCGGGGGGGGGCACCGGTGGGCCAGTACAGTACTATGAGATAGCCAAGTGAAGAGGGCACCAGCAGGGGATGACAGATAAAGGAGGGACTAGGTGCACAAGAAGGTTCTAACGTACCCACTTAGGTACTCCCACATGGTACCACAACATGGTACTGCAGATGTCACAAGGTCAGTATGACCTCATTCCACATAATACACTTGTGTCTGAAATGATGGCTAAAACAGCTTACCAGATGTAGATTGAAAACAATTTACTAACTAAGCATATTTTTTTTATATATATACAGCCTAGCTAAAGAAGATGTAATGGCCAAAACACTGATTCTATTTTTAGTTTTTAGTTTTTGTGGTCATTCATGATCTTCATTCATCTTACTCGACAAAATACATTCAAACTGGTTGTACTTCAGTTGAATCATACAACTCAGCCAGAGGTGGTTAGATGAACAAAAAAATAAACTTCAAAATTCTTTATGTCTATATCAGCTGAGAACTAAGCAGGATGATGGAAATACCAACATAATCACATCATGCACATTTTGTTGTTGGAACCTGGGGCCAAGTATTAAAAACATTTTTATGTGCAATTGTGTCAGAGCCTGAACGTTTTAAAACACATTTGAACACACATAAGTAGGCTTCCTCAAACTTTCTTAGAACATCACCTGAATTTAAATTAGTTATATATTTAAGTTATGTCACTACAGACTACAACCAAACTTTCCTTACTTCAAAAGTGTCTCAAAATGTGTTGGAGCAACCGAGTTGCACGTGAAAGTGTTTCGAATATCTGTCCCATTATTCCCAAAAATAACCTGGTATACACACACTGTTATGTATAATTCAAAACCAAGACAAAAAGAAACTGAAAGAAATCAAGAAAACGCTAAACATTTTGGTGTGTAATATACCTTCAACATATATTCCATGCACTGTACTGTATCATCTCTGTCTTTCTGATAATTGTTGCAACAACAGTGCACATCTGTGCCAATCTGAACTCAGTGATGAGGTGACTACAGTGCTTGAACACCTTTCAGTCTAGAAAGCCGGAACAACTGTTTCTTCCTGTTCTATTTTGCAGCATGACCCACCCACCACCTTCACTTGACTGTTAGAACTTTGGCAATGGAGTTATGCACCTCTTGACATTAATAAAACATGACATTCAATGCAATTGTTGTGTCACCTGTCTTAAAAACAATTGGTTTTGTATTTGGTAAATACATTACACCCAGATCACATTCTCATGTTCAGTTTATCTTTTGAATCACTCATATTCTTCTCAGCACTTGAGTTCTTTGTTTCCACATGTTCAGAGGTGTCATGACTTCTTGCCACAGGCACAGTGGCTATTTTTAAGCAAATCATGACAGTAGTTGTTATTAGATTTTCAACTCAATGACATGGGGCTGACATTATCTAAGGTATGCCTTAATTTTAAATCTGATTGGAATTATAAACACCCCATTTGCTATGCCAATCAGAAATGCTGTCATCTTGTCTTCAGCATCGCCTTGAATTCTAAGAATGTACAAGGCAGAGCCGTTCTACTTGTAAAGGTGGAAAGTTAAGAACAGCCTCAGGCACTGCAATTGTCTTCCACATTCTGTACTTGCAACTCACAGCTATACTTTCAGGTTAAAGTCTCAGTACCTGGCACCACTCTAACCTACCCCCACTGAAGAGTAATCTGCTCATGATTCTTCTTATTACTGTCAGAGCAGAAATTAGTTTGAATGAAATAAAACAAATGAAGAAATCTTGTGACAGCTAATTAAAAATAACCCTGATGCTAAGGTTAATAAGTATGTCATGTAAAGGCATGGAATGATCTGCTTCTGTGCAGGCAGACTACAGTGGGGAGAGGAATTTTTTTTTTTTTTTCATGGAGAGAGTGGTGGATGCATGGAACTGCCTTCCTGGGGAGGTTGTTGGGTCTAAAACAGTGGGGGAATTCAAATATGCATGGGACAGACGTAAGGCAATTATAGTGGGGGGGTGGTAGGAAGTAGGCTAAATGGGCAGACTGGGTGGGCCAAGTGGTCCTTATCTGCCGTCAAAGTCTATGTTTCTATGTTAAATACTGTAGGGAGAAATAACCAAAAGGTTATTATAAATGCACATGTAGATGGGTGATTCAGTGTATTACCATAGAATACCCCATAATGTTTAAGTCTAAATTTAAATTCAATCTGAAACAGAATACACAGAAAACACTCATTTCCTGATGAAATACATTCTGCTAACCTCTGCCTGGAATGTGATTACCCTGAAGTTAGGCTGTAAAATCACTAATACCCACTGCTAACCTCTGCCTGGAATGTGATTACCCTGAAGTTAGGCTGTAAAATCACTAATACCCACTGCTAACCTCTGCCTGGAATGTGATTACCCTGAAGTTAGGCTGTAAAATCATTAATACCCACTGCTAACCTCTGCCTGGAATGTGATTACCCTGAAGTTAGGCTGTAAAATCACTAATACCCACTGCTAACCTCTGCCTGGAATGTGATTACCCTGAAGTTAGGCTGTAAAATCACTAATACCCACTGCTAACCTCTGCCTGGAATGTGATTACCCTGAAGTTAGGCTGTAAAATCATTAATACCCACTAGCTCTAGGACAGCCATATAGACTCACTATGTACAGTTTAAATACTGAAACCTTTTAAACTCTAAAAGCATAGATATGATGTCATATTACTTATGCAATAAAATACAGAAGGCAGTCATGTCTGTGTGATGTATCTACCATGTTGCTGCAATCTGATGTAATAGTATATTACTTATTGATTCAAAGTCAGTTTTTGTATGCATAGTTTAGCTTCTTATACCTGTGCTTTAAATTGTTTATACCTCTCACTTGTATAGTATTCTGAGTTTAAATGATTTTATCACTATTGTATTTGTTCATTGCTTCATACTGTGCTAATGTAATTGTTAATACTGCACTGTTCTGTACTTGCATTCTCCCTGATTATGCCTAAAAATAGACATGTAGAGCCCGATTTTCAAAACCCCCAAGAATGCCGAAAGCCTCTGGTGCACCGAACATATGGCGCAGGTGGCTTGAGACATGCTCTCAGTGCTGCTCGGGATTCTCAGTCTTGTGCACCAAATGCCGCAGGTTATACCAGCTCACCCCCTGGTCTAACTTGCACCACTTGGGTAACCCTTTTTATGGGTCTTGCACCCAATATTTGGCACAAGCTGCCATAAAGTGTGGAAACTGTCGCAGCTGTACCCAATGTACTACAATTGGGCACAGTTGTGTCAGAGGAGTTTGGCGCAGTTGCATCAGATGACTTTGGTTAATGCAGGGTTTGATGCAAGCCCTGCATCAACCTTTTAAAATTAGTCCCATAATGTCTAGTGTACTGATCTGCAAAAAAAAAACTATATAAATAAAATATCAATAACAGTGGCCATGTATTGTGGCAAAAACTGCCCACCAAGAATCTAATGCTCATGCAAATCACAAGTGCACATATGGTCAGCATTTTATGAGTAGAAAACCTTCTGTATTTAAAGGACGTTTCATGAAAAATGTCTGTTTACTCGATCCAAAACCATTTCTTCACAGGATTATATACATCACTATATTATAACTTGTTGCTATACTGTAGCACCTGTGGTTTTGTTATAGGCAAGTCGTCTAGCAAGTGTGCCTTTAAATCAGAATTCTAAGCATGTAATCTTAAAATTATTGAACATTCTCCTCAACATTTGCAGTAAAAGCTTATCAGTTATGCTTCATTAAACTGAGGCATTTCTGCACTTTCTGAAATACAGAATATGACAGAGCATTTAGGTATTGCTGTACCTAAAGGTGGAAGTGTTACATTGCTACCTGGCTCCCTGCTTCATATTTAAAAACTTCATGATCAGTCAGTAATTAGAATGATATGAATCCATCATTCTACTGACACATACACCTACAAAAATATGTTTTTTTATAAAATGCGTTCACACTTTTCCCTGTCAATCAGGAACTGTCATTACAAATCACTTCACTTCATAGATCACATGACATTTAGCACAACATTTCCTCTGCTGATTAAATATCTAATCAAAGTAGAAATATCTCTTTATACTTATTTACTGAGGCCTCACGTCAAAAAGAAATGACAAAACTGCTGAAGCATGGAGAACACCACTGTCTATTTTCTTAAATTTCAAGTAAAAAGAAATTATCTTTTTAACAGCAAATCTGCAACAATCTTAAAAGTCTAAATAGAAACCCATTTAAATTCACTTTAAAAATATCTCAACATGTGGTATGTGTTTCAGAGAAGCAACCATTTGATTAACTTTAATTTTCTTTTTCTGTGGATTCCTCTAAAAACTGAGAAATTCTATAACCCAAATAGTTGAACAGTTCCAGGAGCACTGAATAACTGTTCGCAAATTTTAGGACTGCAATGCCTGAAATTCTAGTGCAAAATGTCAGCTAACTTACATTTTATTAGCGGACCAATAAACCACTGATAAATGTTTCATGTTGTAAATATATTTTTTATTATGTGTTTGTTTGAGAAGGGACGTGGGGTGGCATTGCCAGAAAAATAAAACAATGAGTTTAGTAAAAGGATTTTATTGCATTTTCTCAGTTTGTATAACTTTGACTGGGATCTTCTAGGCACAGTAAACTAAAATTATTTATTTATTTAGTTTTTGTTGACTGAGTAAAAACACTATTCAAAAAATGCCTATTTTCAGGAATGGCCTGGGAGAATTACAGTAAGATTAACAAGCTGTCAAGTGTGCAAATTACAAGATAATATAAATTACAACGAGACAAGCAAAATACAGCATCTTAATTCATTATAACAAAACTACAGTATGTCTGATATCAGTGTGGGGTGAAGCACAAAGCCTCAAAAGTAGAAAAATGTGATGACAGAGTAAGCACAGACCCTGAAAAGAATGAAATGTAGTGTTAGCTTAAGAAAAGGACATTTTGTTTTGGTGAATTTGTGGTATGGTGTTCTACAGAGCTTGAACAATTGCTTGATGTGGCATTGATGTTGCCCTAATTTCAGCACTGTCTTTAAAGGCATATAAATTTACTCAATGCACCAGTGTTTAGAGATAGAGGTACTGAAGTTAGAGCAACATCAACGCTGCATACAGAAGTGTTTCAAATCCTAACAAACACCATGCTACACATTTACCAAGAGTAGAGGACTTCTTTACTTTTATATTGCATTTCTATACTTTTGAAGCTTTGTGTTTCAACCTTCACTTATGCCAAACATATTTTTTACATTCAGTTCCTTCTTTTTTAAAGGGATAGTTAATAACAGATGGCACAGGGTCATAACTGCACACAGAAACATTGTGTGGCACTTAATGCCGCAACCATAAGAGTGTGCGCTGCAATATCATCAGGCAAAACATCGACAAACATAAGCAGCGCATGCCCTTACAGTCAATGGGCTTCTTTTGTTTTTCATGGGGGACAAAGCCCCTCATGCCCCCCAATGCAGGGGGCTTCACTACTTGTACCCCCTGTAATTTAAATAACAAACTCCGTGGAGGTGCGGATGTTGGGGATGGGGAACAACACAATTGATGGGAAAAGCTGTTTTTTTTTTTTACTAAAAAAGAAGCCACAAAAAGTTGCAGCACTGAAAGACCTGGGGAAACCAAACTACAGTCAAAGGTCTCCCTAGCCACTCCACCAGGGGAGCAGCTCAACCAAGCCCCCAGCACACGGCAACTTGATGACTCCACGTAACAGTGTAGGACGACAGGGGTAGCGTTCTTTTACTAGCACTGTTCTACCCCGCCACAGAAACTACAAGTACTCAATAGACAGCGTGGTATTCACCATGCTGTCTTTCATGTGCTATATTGACCTGGTAGGATAATGGATGCACACTGCTTAGTTTCAAAGGCTAGCATTGTCAATAGTTGGGAAGCAGTCCTTGCATTTCTGTGGCATCCCTTGCCTCACTCTGCCCCAGTTACAAACAGTACCTAGTGTCTAGAGGCACACCCTCCTACACCCTGCCACAGTCCAAGCATTCTAGGCATCCAGTGATACACCCTTTCTGCACCATGCCCCCATTCAAGCATTCTATACAAGGATCTGTGACTAAATTATAAATAAAATGAAAATGCCACAAAGGGGCATAATATGCAACTGTAATGAGAGAAGTTCAGGGGCAATAGGAGACAATATTATTTCTCACCTAGAGTGATGGGTAAATGGAATTTGCTGCAAAGTATCACTGTGAACTCTGAAAAGAAACATTTAAGGAAAGATTAGATACATAGTTAAAAGAGGCAAAAATAAACAAATACTTCCACTGAGAAGTTTGTGGGGGGGGGGAGGGGATAGACAATGAGCCTTCATCCATCCTACTATTAGTATGTTCATAAATTCATATCCTTGGCATCCAGTGGCATTCAACTCTCAAATTCTTCCCCAATCCAATAAGTCCTGGCATCCATTTGCATCTCGTCCCACACCCTATACCAATCCAAGCATTTCTGACATTCAGTGTCCCTTGCCTCCAGCACTCTGCCCCAATCCAAGAAACACTGGCATCCATTGACACCCACTCCCTCACTCTGCCCCAATACAAGCATCCCTGGCACTAAGTGTTACCTCTGACCTCAGACCCTGCCCCAATTCAAGCATCCCTGGCATGCAGTGGCACGGCACCCCTCCCACACCCCACCCCAATTCAAGCATCCCTGGCATCCAGTGGTACCCACTCCCTCACCCTGCCACAATCAAAACTTCCTAGTATCTAGTAGTACCACCCACAGTTTGCCCAAAATCAAGGATACCAGACTTTAAGTGCCACCCCTCCCCCTGCCTCAAACCAATAATTCCCTGCATTCAGTGTCACCTCCTCCCTCACCCTGCCCCCAAACCATCAGTCCCTGGTGTCCAGTGGCTCTTTCTCACTCTGTCCCAAACATTTTGTTCCTGGCATCCGGCAGTACCCCACACCCTACCCCAATCCAAGCATCTCTAGCATCCATTAGCACCCCCTCCCACACCCTGCCCCAATCCAAGCATTCTTGGCAGCCAGTGGTGCTCTCACAGCAACACTGCCCCAATTCAAGCATCCTTGCCCCAGTTCAAGCATCCCTTGCATGCAATGGCACCCCTCCCCCACCCTCCCCAACCCAAGCATCCCTGACATCCAGCGTCACCCAGTACCTGGCTCCAATCCAACAATTCCTGGCATCTGGTGGCAACCCTTCCCTTACTCTGCCCCAATCCAATCATCCCTAGCATCCAGTGGCACCCCCTTATCCTGCCCCAATCTAAGCATCCCTTGCATCCAGTGGCACCCCCTCCCACAATATGCCCCATTCCAAGCATTCCTGGCATCCAATGGCACCCACTTCCTCACCCTGCCACAATCAAAACACCCTAGAATCCAGTGGTACCACCCACACTTTGCCCAAAATCAAGTATACTAGGCTTTGAGTACCACCCCTCCCAGTGCCTCAACCATCAATTCCTTGCATTCAGTGGCACCTCTTTCCTCACCCTGCCCCCAAATCATCAGTCCCTGGTGTCCAGAGGTTCTCCTTCACTCTGTTCCAAACAATTTGGTTGTGACATCCAGCAGTACCCCTCACCATGCCCCAGAAAATTAATCCCTAGCACCCAGTTGTTATCCTACAATCTCTCCTAGAAGTTAGTCTCTGTTATGTAGTGGTACTCCATCCCTCACCCTGCTCCCCCCAACCCAAACCTAGTGTCCAGTAATACCCCCCCATCTCCTTGGCTGTCTGCTGTCTGAATAACATAACCATTATTGTGATTATGGACTAGATAAAATGTGTCTGTTTCATTACTGTGGACCATGATAACTCAAAGGCTATGCCTGCAGTTCAATGGCAGGAGCTACTAGCCACACACCCTTTGCTAAGTTATTTAAGCCAGCTTCCTCCAATTAGAAGCATTGTTTTTTGCTGTAGCCAAAGGCCCAACTTGAGCTGTGGTCTCCCACTTTTCTCCCCATGTTTGTCTGCCACATCTCCTTTTTGCTTTTGCACCTTCTGCTCAGTTTGTGCCTCCAGCAGCTTTCTAGGTCAGTATTTTATTTTTTCTACCCTTCCTGACTGCAGCTTGCGCTTCCTCCTTTTTTTCAGTCAGCTACTCCTACTGCACTCCTGTCCTTATGTAACTCCTGTGTTTCTTTCAGTTTGGGTTATAGTGTGATTACTAGTTTCCACAGTATGTCCTACTCATTTAACTAGTTAGTTAGTTAATTAGTTAACATTTTAACCAGGAAATACATATGGGGCTTATATCAGTTAATTTCTAGATGTGTCTTAGGTGAGGGGGGGAGAAGGAGCTAGCTAATAATATTATTACTAAAAATACAAGAAGTCAAATACAATGATAGAGAATTACAAGGACAATCATAAATATATAGGTAATTTAGAAATGAAATGCAATTAGAAAAAAGAAATATGACAAGCTATATATATGTAAAGAAGGGAGAAGTAGTGAAAAAGTATGAACAGCGCAAAAACTAGAGAAGGAGAGTAAGAATACAACAACCAGTTGCATGTAATGAGGTAGTAAAAGAGGCAAGGATCATAGGCCATTGCAGGAAGGATAATAAAAGTAATAAAGAAAAGACTTTAGGGAGGAAGGAAAAGAGGCAAAGCAAAAAGAAAGGGGAAGCGAGGACCAAAGTTTAGGAAAGCGGTAAGAAAAAACAGGTTGACCAAGAGTAGATTTTCTAGAAGGAAGAGAGAGAGAAAATAGGAAGTAGTGTTGTGAAGAGGCTAGGAAGAAGAGGGAGGAGGGGATAAGAGGAATGTGAGGTAAGAGGGAAGGGAGCCAAAACAGAATTTGGATAAAAAAAGAGACACAATGGGAAAGACACCTAGCATCAAGAGAGGGGGGGAGAAAGGACTGAGTAAAGAGAGCAGTGGTAAGTACGAGGTGAGCAATCTAAAGCAAAATGATGGAAAGAATAAATAAATTCTAGTTAGAGCCAATACAGGTGCTCAGAGCTTTTAGAAGCAGATAATAGTTTTGACTTTAACACACTAAATGGGTGTGACTCTACAATCTTATTTACTTAACAGAATGTATTAAACTTCATTGGACAGATGAAAACAGATTCATCCCTGTGACCTGACAGTATAAGTCCTCTTTTCATAAAAACATTAAGCAAAAAGCTGGTGGGGCCACTGACTTTCTAATGTAACACATCCATCAAGGAAAGTACAACTCTTAAATCATGGGGTAGAGGTAATATTACACTGATATTCAAAGGAGGTAATAAACAAAATGCATGTAATTATAGACCGATTAGTCTTACATCAATAATCAGTAAATTGATGGAGATACTTATGCAGAATAAAATACTTGATCATATCAAAATACAGTAAGTGGTTGTACTGATATTTCTCAGGATGCATTCACATCTGGTAGGTCATGTTTAACTAACCTCACAAATTTTTTTGATCCGGTCAGTGAGGCCTTGGAAAATGGAATGCCTGTTGATGTAGTTTTTTTAGACTATGCCAAGGCGTTCGACACAGTGTCTCATAAAACCTTACTAGAGCAGTTAGTCATAATAAATTTAGATACAAGAATCATAAAATGGATAGGATCATGGTTAACAGACAGACAACAGAAAGTAGTTATCAGAGGCCATGAATCAAACTGGAAACATGTCACAAGCAGGGTTCCTTAGGGCTCTGTGTTGGGCCCATTATAATTTAATATACTTGTCTCAAGTATGCAGACAAACAATGGTGTCTGGATTAATAAGTATGCAGATGACTGCAAAACTGGATGTATTGTGAACAATACTGAATCAATTAATAATCTACAGGATAACTTAATTTATGTAACTGGGCTAAAATTAATAAAATGAGCTTTAATGAACAAAAATGTAAGGAAACGCATATGGGTAAAAACAATGATATGGCACAATACGCAATGAACAATGTCCAACTCACAATGACTATGGAAGAAAAAGATCTGGGTTTCATAATAACAAACAATCTTAAATTTGACACTTATATAAATAAAACAGTTAAAAATGTTATGGCATATTGGGGTGTATACAGAGACATATTAAAAGCAGAAAACCAGAGGTAATAATTCCCCTATATACTAGCCTGATTCGACCACATTTGGAGTACTGTGCTCCCTTCTGTTCCCCTGCTACTATAGGCTGTAAAAACACAGTAGAGAGAGTGCAACGTAGGACTACTAAAAAAATAAATAGTGTTAAAAATAAGGACTACAGTGATAGGTTAAGATCCTTGAACCTGTACTCCATGGAATACAGATCCCTAAGAGGTGACTTGATATAGCTCTTTAAAGCTTTTCAAGATGAATCCCTGCTTGTTACTATTTGTCTAAAGCAATAAACAATGCAAAATAACACCAGATCTCATAAACTGCAATTGAAAACTACTATGAGTAAGACAACTAGGCAGAAACATTTCTTTACACAAAGAGCTCCAGCTGTATGGAACACACTACCTAGTAGTGTTGTTATGAGTAAATCAGTTGAACACTTTAAATTAAAAGTGAATTATTACATGGATAACCGCAAATACTGCTTCCATCACTAAAGTTGTGGTGGTGGGTTCGTTATGGACTTTTGGCCTTATGAACCTGTACAAGACTATGAGACTATGAGACCTGTCATGTCAGTGAAAGGAGCTATGACAGGGAAAGGAGTCATTAAAAAAATGCAAATTTGCATTAAGTCAGCTGCTGTAAGTCTCACATGAAGAGTAACATTTACCTGACTGGCGCTTCTATGCCAGATGACAGTCAGCATCAGTTTCTGTAGTTGTTCTGTGGGGAAATGCAGCTTGCTTTTATTCAAAAACAGTGTGCAGTTTTAACACGGAGCATACTGGAGAGCTGCCAGAGTACCACCGGAGAATGCTATTCTCAAGAAGGCAGTGGTGACATAACTGCACATGTCCGATACTCATGCATGCGCAGTCTGAGTCACCCATGTGCAGTCATGTCATTGCCACCATTTTGGGAATGGCATTCTCTGTCAGTACTCCGGCATTGCTCCAGTACACTCCATGTTAAAACTGCACAGTATCTTGGAGTAAAAGCAAGCTGCATTTCCCCACAGAAGAACTACACAAAGTGATGTTAACTATCATCTGGCATGGAAGCGCCAGTGAGGTAAATGCTACTCTTAATTTGAGACTTACAGCAGTTTTTTATGGCATTTTAGTAATGGCTCCTTTCACGGCATCATCACTTCCACAACTGCAGAAGAAAAAGAAGTGTGCTGCAAACTGGGTGTGTTTATGCGGCCGGCGGAAAGGAAGCACCGCATAAACACAGCCATTAAAATGTATGTAGCAGCACTCTGGAAGTACACTGCATAGCGGTCTGGCCACGTGTTTCCACAGTGCTAGTATGATATAATAATTGACCACTGTAGACTAAGTCACCCTAGTCAAAGATAGGAAAGATTCTTTTTTTAATACAGTTTCTTGGTGGGCAGGGAGCAGAATACTTGCTTTATTCTTGTACTATGCACCAAGCTTAGAGTGAAGCTTACAGTGAATTCCATCAATATGCTGTGAAAAATCAATATGCCAGTCAAGGCAGACCCAAAGGTACTTAAAGGAAGAAGCATCTTCAATCTTAGCACCATCAAGGGTATTAAATAGTAGGAGAAAAGTAAGTTTGGCAAGCTTCTGATGTGTGCCAAAAGTCATTGAGACTGTTTTTTTTTTTTTTGGCATTGAGGGCCAGTCAGTTAGTCTTGAACCAGTGTTGAACATTGTCAAAATCCAACTGTAGCTGGGAGGTAAGATCATGGGAAGATGAGCCAGATGCAAAAAGAACTGTGTCATCAGCGTACATATGAATGGATGCAGATGAACAGACAGGGCTGGATATTCAAAAGGGTTGCACCATGCGCAATAGGGTTGTGCCTGCGCAGGTCCGAAATTGCGCCATCCTGCCATATTCATCAGGAGGCAGTTGCGCCCCCCAAGTTAAGCTGAGCAACAGCGCAATGCAAATGAATGCATGCTGAACTGGAGGGGGAGGAACCATGCATAAACTGCACAGCCCGATATTCAGTGGGCTGTGCAGAGTTGTGCAGGCACAACCCCCAACCTGCACCTGCACAACTTTGAGCCAAAAAAAAAGGAGTAAGTCGAGGGCCACCCACAGGTGAGCTGCTGCTTTGCAGGGCGCAACACAGCAGCTGCCATCTGTGGGTGGCCCTCAACCTACTCCCTGAGCCCCCCCTGCAGCCCAATCGCGGGCATATAGTAACCTCCCTCCCCCAACTGGCCTGATCACGGGCATATGTTTAAACACCCCCTCCCCCGACTGGCCCGATCGTGGGCAAAAGTGAAAAATAAAACCCACCTCCCACCAGCCCGATCACGGCACCAAAGTGTCCAACCCCCAAGACCATATCCCTGGTGGTCCAGTGGACCCGCTAAGCCCGATCGTGGCACCAAAGTGTTCAAACTTCCCCAAGACCATATCCTGGTGATCTAGTGTCCCCCACCCACCCACCCACTGAGCCCCACCACCCCTCCCCCGGCGGCGGCGGGCGGCAGCATCCCACGCTCGCTGATCGCCACTGGCTCGGTAGGAGGCAGAGCAAGAGCCACGGGCGCAGGCCTATACCGTTAAAGGCAGTCCAGGAGCGTGAATGAATTCATCTCATTCACATATCTGGACTGTCTTGTGGTGTGGCTGCACCCCTATTGGCTCTTGCTCTGCACCAATGGGGAGCGCAGTCTCACCGCAGTCAGTCGGCGGAGCGCGGGCGCAGGCGGGTGGGATGCTGCCGGCCGCCGGGGAGCGGGTGGTGGGGCCTGTGTGGGTGGGGTGGGGAACACTAGATCACCAGGGATATGGGTCTTGGGGAGGTTTGAACACTTTGGTGCCTGATCGGGCTTAGTGGTCCACTGGACCACCAGGGATATGGTCTGGGGGTTGGACACTTTGGTGCCAAGGATCGGGTTGGTGGGGGTGGGTTTTATTTTTCACTTTGCCCGCGATTGGGCCAGTCAGGGAGGGGGTGTTTCAAACATATGCCCGCAATCAGGCCAGTCGGGGGTTGTTTTAAACATATGCCCGTGATCGGGCCAGTCAGGGGAGGGGGCTGTTTTCAACATATGCCCGCGATCGGGCCAGTCGGGGGTGGGGAACTTTTAACTTATGCCTATGATGAGGCTGCAGGGGGCGTCGGTCCCCGATGGCTGCTGCCTGGCAGGGCGCCAGGTGCAAGTCCTCGGGGATCAGCGCACCTGCATGCCAATGGCATGCAAATGGGGACATAAATAGATGCAAATGGCCCCCTGTGCCTTGCATGAATTATGGCCCCATTTGCATGTCACCTTTTGAATATGGGAAATTTGCACATGGCACAATGGTGCCACCACCCGCAGATACTCCCTCCTGACCATAGCAGTGGCGCAGTTCCACTGTGCCATGCACGGTGGCAGCTGGTGGCCAGGGTGATATTCAAAGGAGCTTCCAATAGCGCAACTCCTTTGAATATTGCCCCAGCCACACCCCAGCGCAACTATTTTGTGCAGCGCAAGGGCTTGCACCACAGAATAGCGCAGTTTGAATATCCAGCCCATAGTGTATAGGTCATTAAGGAAAATGGAAAAGAGAATAGGAATAGAGGCAGGGAGACTGGGAACTGTATTAGGCAAAACAGGAGGTGGGGATAGTAGTCAGGTGTGCAGAGGTGCAAATTGAAGAAAGAATAGCGCAATCAGTAAATGAAGGAGACAAAACCTTCTTCAGGTATATCAGGGAAAGGAAAAGACCAATGTAGGGAATGTGAGGCTAAATAAAGGGGGGGGGAGTGTGCAGAGTGGGACCTAGAAAAAGCAGAAATTCTAAACAAATACTTGTGCTCAGTATTTATAAAAGAAGGGGAAGGGGAGGGACCAAAATTAGGTGGTAGAAACACACATGGGGGGAGGTGGACACTAGTCCATTCATGGAGGAGATAGTCATAAAGTAACTCTCGAAACTAAAAGCAGACTAGGAAATAGAGTTGGATGGGATGCATCCCAGAATACTGAAAAACTCAGGGAGGTACTGGGAGCACCACTGACAGCCCTATTCAAAAAGTCACTTGAGGAAGAAGTGATACCAAAGGACTGGAGGAGGGCGAATGTGGTACCACTACACAAAAGTGGGAGCAAGGTGGAGGCTGGAAATTACATTCCAGTCAGTTTGACCTCAGTGGTAGGGAAAATAATGGAATCCATGCTAAAGGAAAGGATTGTGGCATACTGTGAGGCAAGCGGGGCACAAGACCCGAGGCAACATGGATTCACAGCAGGTAGATCTTGTCAAACAAATCTGATTTATTTGACTGGGTAACCAAGGTGGTGGATCAGGAAGGGGCAGTTGACATGGCCTACCTAGATTTTAGCAAGGCATCTGACACCATCCCACACAGGAGGCTAGTAAACAAGTTGGGCATTCTGGGAGTGGGTTTCAGGGTGGTAAACTGGCTCAGAAATTGGCTGAGCAACTGGACACAGAGGGTGATGGTGAACTAAGTTCAATTCCATGAGAGGAGGTGAACAGCAGGATTCTACAGGGCTCAGTTCTGGGGTCAGTCCTCTTCAATGTCTTCATTAGTGACATTGCTGAGGGGCTGGAAGGGAAGGGAAGTCTCTTTGTGGATGACACCAAGATCTGCAATAGGGTGGACAATCCAGACAGGGTTGAAAGAATGAGAAGAGACCTAAGCAAGTTGAAGGAGTGGTCAAGAGAGATGCAGCTTAAATTCAATACAAAGAAGTGCATCTTAGGGCACAGGAATCCTGGAGAGGAATACAAAATGGGGAAGGGGGAGGAAAGATACTAACAACAACAAAATTGGAAAGGGACCTGGGGGTAATCATAAAGGACAACCTGGAAGAAGTCAAGTAATGTGAAAAGGCAGTGGGGAGGGCCGGAGGGATGCTGGGGTGCATAGGGAGAGGTATCACCAGCAGAAAACAGGAGGTGGTGATGCCACTGTACAGACAATTGGTCAGGCCGCATCTGGAATACCGTGTTCAGTTCTGGAGATCAGCTCTCTGGAAGGACATTGACAGAATGGAGGTGGTCCAGAGAAAAGCAACAGTAATGATGAAAGGAATGCACCAGAAAGCATATGAGGAAAGACAGAAAGACCTCAATATGTATACCCTGGAGGGAGAGGGGGATATGATAGAGACATTCAGGTACCTCATGGGCATTAACAAGGTTCAGGAGGGCAGCATGTTTCAGAAAAAGAGATGTGCAAGAACAAGCGGTCACAATATGAGGCTGGGGAGGAGACTCGGGGTAATGTGAGGAAGTATTTTTTCACAGAAAGGTTGGTGGATTCATGGAACAGCCTCCCTGTGTTGGTCGTAGAGGTTAAAACAATAGGTGAATTCAAGACTGCATAGGATAGACAGAAGGCAACCCTAGTGGTAGGAAAGGGAGGGAAAACTGCAGATCATTTAGGATCTGGAGTTTAAGTAGGTGGGGAAATGGGCAGACTAAGTTGGCCAGGCAGTCCTTATCTGCTGTCAAATTTCTGTTTCTATGACCCAGGACAGACCCTTGAGGGACACCTGAGCTAATGGGGAGTGACGGTGAAATGGATTTTCCTGTCAGGACAGCTTGAGACCTACCATCAATGTAAGAATGAAACCAGCTTACTGAAGAGTCAGAGAGGCCCACAGCTTTAAGTTTGAACAGAAGGAGGGGATGTGCCACAGTGTCAAAAGCTTTAGCAAAATCAACAAAAGTTGCAGAAGTAATCAGACCTTAATCCATACCTATAAGTATGGAGTCAGTGAGCCAAAGGAGGGAGGTGGAAGTGGAATGGGATTTCCTAAAACCAGACTGGAAAGAAATAAAAAAAGAAGAGAGTTCTCAAGAAAGGAAGTGAGCTAAGACAGAACAATGTATGTCTGCAACTTAGCCAAGGTAGGATGGAGAGAAATAGGACAGAAGTTACCAGGAGAAGAGGGATCACCACCTTTGTGTATGGGTATGACAATAGCCTGTTTCCAGACATCAGGAACAGTAGCTGAACAGAAGGAGAGATTTAGAAGTAAAGTAATGGGAACAGCAATGGCAGATGCTGAGAGAAGGAGAAGTTTAGGATCAAGACCATCAGGATTACCTCCTTTCAGTGGAGTAAGGGCAAGCAGAGCTTTTAGGGAAATGGGGAGTACTAGGAGAGAAAGAGAACAAGTGGGGAGAGGAAGGCAGTGAGTAAGAAGGAAGGGGGGGAGAAAGGGATAAGAGAAAGGGCACAGGTAGTAAAATATGAGTTAAAAAACTTAGCAACATCAGAAGGGTCAGAGATAAGGGAGTCACCAACCTTAGGAGTGGAAAGGGAAGACTGAGTCTGAGGGGTGAAAAGAGAGTGTATAACCTTCCAAAACTTGGAGGGGTTATTAATGTTGTTTTGGAGCATGGAACCAAAATACTCAGACTTCGCAAGTTTGATGGCTTCATTACAGGCTTTGAAAGGCATTTATAGTTGGCCAATGATGACTGGGAACCACTCATTTTAAAAGTATCCCAGGCAAGGTCTTGTGAGTGGAGACAAGTACTGTAAGTACCTCAGCTGATATCCAGGGAAGATGTGAACCCAGCACTCTGGTTTTTCTCAGGGGTGCATGACTATGCCATGCAGCCAAGAATTCAGACTGAAAGTATTGTAGGGCAGAATTTATATTACTGTCTGTAGAGATGTGGTACCAATCAATTGACCAAAGATCAGATTGGAGAGAGTCCAAGTCTAGTGACTTAAAAGACCTGAGAAATATGAATTTAGGGGGAGCTTTAGGGCAATGTAGTTTACACACACAGTAAACCATATGATAATCACTGAGTGTATCAGGAAGGATACCTGCATCCACTACATGATGGGAATGGGAAGCGAGGATCCAATCTAGCAGAGTGTGGTTTAAGGATTTGAAATTTAAATGAGTGGGATCAGAAATCAATTGCATCAGCTGCAGTGACTTAACATTTTGTGAAAATGTATTAGCATTAGGGGAGAGATACTTTAGATTAAAGTCACTGTTAAGTAGCTCACCCCTTAATGAGTTAGAACAGAGGAAAGAAGTTCAATAACTGAAGCAGAGGATATACCAGGGCAGTAGTAAACACCAGCAATAGAGCTGGGAATAAAGAAGGGAAGGGAGAATTTAAGGAGGATCATCTTGTGCAAAGAGTGGGAGGAGGCAAAAAGAACAGTCATACACTGGAACCTAGAGAATATGTAAACTGTAACACTGCCTCCCCTTTTAGAGCAATATTGCCTGACTAGGGTATAGCCAGGTATAGTTACAGCTGAATTGTGGACCTTAGGAGAACGAGATTTCAGCTATAACTAGAACATCCAGCTGAAGATTAAGCATGATAAGTGTTAACAGATCAATTTTTGGGAGGAGGCTATGAATGTTTAAGTGAGCTACCCTCAATTCACCATCAATCCTTTGGGAAGTTGCAAAGCTGAAGGTGTAATGAGGCCAGGATTAAATTCAATGTCACTTGCTAACAAGAATAGTAAGTTAACAATGAGTTTAAAAGCACAACTATTCTTCTTGGAAGAGGGGGGAGAGGATGAGAATAAGGAATAGGAAAAGATGGGGATAGAAGGTGCCAAAGAGTTTCAAGGTGAAGCCAAGAAGCAGAAAGAAATTGACACAGAGGTAGCCAAGGAGAGTGGGGGAAATAGGGAACAGAGGAGGAGAGGAATGTAGGTGAAGTGCATAGGGAGAATGTGAGACAGTAGATGCAGTACAAGTCACATTAAACTGTTCCTTCAATTCACTGGTTTAGCATTTTTCAGTGGGTTGCTTAATGTGTGCACTAATGATTGCACTGCATTAATGAAAGTTTACTAATGGTTTGTCTGTAGCTGCTTTTTAACTTCAGGTTACTTTGAAACTTTCTGAAAACTCAGTCAATGCAGTGCAATGATCAGTGCACACATTTAGCAACCCATGAAAAATGCATAAACACTGAGTTGGAGTCTGATTTCACTGCTGCATTGCATTGTACTGTACAGTACCTAATCTCAGCCTCTCAGTAAAATACAGCACTGTAACTTCTGTCTCTGTCACTGGGAAGCCACTGTTGAGTGCATGGAAATAAATGTTATTAATAAATACTGTAAATTACTACTGTATGTGAACATATCAATTAAAAAAATCGGAGCATCATCCGTATAGTCCTTACTCCCGGGTTGAATGATCTCTCACGTGACCCTCCATGGCAGTACTGTACAACTCCATCTGACTGCAATTAAATATAACTAAACAAAACTTTACAAACTTTACAAAATAAAAAAATTTAAGAAGTCAGTGGATCTGTGAGCCTGAAATCAGTGCCTGTCACTGAAAATCATTCAGGGGTGCAAGCAGGAGTGAGTGAGCGATTTGGATGGTGAGAAGCACAGTGGCACACTTAAGAAGTAATGTACAGTATAAATTGGTTCTATGGCATAATGGCAATCGCGGAATAGTGATCACCATTTGAGTGAGTGTACATTGCCAAAAATTTATTATGGCGATGTACATTCGCAGTGACTAGAAAACCAGCGACTGGTTTTCTATATAATGCCGGAGCTGTGCCCCCTGCACCCCTTCACCCCCCCAAACCCCCTACTTAAGGATTCTCAAATGCAGGGGGGGGGTGCCTGCTGGTGCAAAAAAAGCCACGATGCTCCGGACCCAAACCCTGCACTCTGCACATCCCATCTGACCAAGTTCCCCACCATGCTAGCCGACCAACTCGGCACACTCCCTTCCACATACCTTCCCTCCCATTCCTCTCCTTCCCCCCCCAATCACCCAACCTTGCCCACCCAGGTATCTGGTCTCTACCCTGCGAGGTAGCCCTGTACACAGGCACCGTGATTGAGTCATCCTTTTTGAAAGCGCTCAATCGCGATCACCTTGTACATTGTATACCGTATAAACTATATTATGCTTTGTTTAAAAATGTATAAAAACATCAAGGGGCATAGTAATGTCATAACTCATTCATGCACGAGTACAGCACCAGTTTGGGACTGTCTTTTCTTTTCATGAATGCACAGCAGCAGAGGCATGGGACAGTGACAATTGGCAGTCAATCTCAGTAGTACAGTACAGTGAATTCTGTTTTTTCAGAGAATGATGAGTCTAAAATACTGTAATAAATAACAAAATAAAAAAAAATAAACAGGATTAAATACAGCAGATTTGAAGCCATTCATAAACTGAATGCCAGTAATTACTGCATTGCAAATGCATTTAAAATTGGGGGGGCTGAAAGGAATTTAGTGTCTGAAAGCGCACTTATGTGAATTTCATGAGAACTGATGTTTGGTTGAAATAGGGTTTCCAGTTTAAGCATTTTGAGTTGCCACTGCATTGTCAGCATAAAAAAACAATGCCAGAGCAGTGACTTATACTGTAGAGGAAGAAACAGCAGATTGTGAAAGGGTGAAGAGAGGAAGATGGGGGAGAGAGAGAAACAAGAAAAATAAGCAGCATAGTGAAGAAGAAATGAAGGCAAACAATTAGAACTCAGAGAAATGAGTACAGTAACAAGAA
Organism: Neoceratodus forsteri; assembly: GCA_016271365.2. Lineage (NCBI taxonomy): Eukaryota > Metazoa > Chordata > Ceratodontiformes > Ceratodontidae > Neoceratodus > Neoceratodus forsteri. The sequence continues at coordinate 442,403,788 of CM028133.1, forward strand.
TGTAAGTGTTGTATGGGGTTATCAGGTCTAGTTAGGAAGGCAATGGGGATGCATCAAGCCTGATAAACAGAACTTAGAAATCAAACACAAAGCACTCAAAACTGTAGCAGAAACAAATACCAGTATAATAAATAAAACAAAATCCCCCTCCCCAAATGAAGTAACACAAGGGTAAACCACAGCAGTACAGAATAGGGACAGCCAATAAATACTATTGAAAGACACAAATAAACTGAGCTGTTTAGAAAGAAAACAAAACACAGACACACAGCATCATGCGATTGTACAGTGGAAGCTTAGCTAAACTGCACTGAAAGTTGAATGCACAAATGAACTAACAAGCAGTACATCAAACAGTTAGGTAATTGCAGGGATAATACAATGAACATAACAAAGGGAAACACACCCAAGAAAAAACTGTAGCTGCAGAAACCTAAGGAACTTACTGTGGGTGCAGAGTCTCCTGCTGCCCCACACTGGCACCAACAGTATGACAAAACTTAAGCTGCTGCCCTTTAGTGAAAGGACCACAGCAGAGGACTGCTAGTATAATGAACATATAAAGGGAGAGAAACACTGCCCCAGCAGAGTACTTCCCCCTGACTGGAGGAGCTGGACAGTGATAGCACTGGCAAAGTGTTCCACACAAGGTGCCAAGTCCAAGTTATACAGTCCCAGAATAACCCAACCAGCTCAGCAGTACACACAGCTTCCCTTGTGAAGCAGACGCAGAACTGTCACCATGGAATACTGCAGCAATTCAAACATTGCACTGAGTGATGAAACTCTGCCCCCGACAGAGTTCCTCCCTCCAACTAGAGGAGCAGGGCAGTGGCAGCATGGCAAAGTGTTCCACACAAGGTGTCAAGTCCAAGTAATGCAGACCAAAAGAGTTTGACTGGCTCAACAGCACACACAGCTTCCCTTAAGAAGCAGATAAGTATGATTATGCCATTCTACAGATGTGCCTTGTGCTTTTTCAGGCTTTTCCATTTTGCTGTTCATACAGTACTAGGCCACTTGCAAACCATGCAGTTCAGCTGCATTCCTCCTCACTGCTTTTACACGGCTTCATAGCAAGGCAGCAGCTCCCATTTCTGCTCTGTCATTTTAATGTTTACTTAGTCAGTCTGTTTCAGCCTTTCCCACCCTAGCCTTAGCATGTAGCCAACTTCCAGCCTTTTCTGTTGAGGCTAGGTTTTGTCTCTCATTTTGGCCTTTGATGTGCGTTCAAATTTCAGTGCCTTTTCACTTTTTGTATTTTCCATCAATATCAGTCATTCCACTCAGCGGTCATTATTCAGTTAGAATCTTGCCACCAGGGTTCTCCCTGTGGGTAGACAGCTCTTGCTCCTTTTAAAGTCCATATCTTGAGGCTGACTTCCTCACCTCCAGCAGGGTTCCTTCTCTGCAGGCCACTTTTCTGCTGCGGCATCTCCTGGCAATCCCACCAGGTGGTAAGATCCAGCACTCAAGGCGAAGCTTTAGTCATGCAGACCTTTCGTCAGTGCCACCTCACAGTCTAGCATTTAAGGCTTCAACTGCCAGAGGGTGTGGCTCTAAGCTACAGGGGTTCCTTTACCTGTGCAGACCATGTTAGCAGCACTTCTGAAAGCTATTCTCCTTGAATCTGCTTAAGGTCCACCTAGTCTCATTTCATATCCCCTTCCTTTAGTTTCCATTCAAGGATAGGCCTCCTCATGGTCTCAAGGCTGAGTGATAGCTTTTCTGCAATCCCTAATCTCCTCATTCCATGCTTTGATGGGTGGGCCTCCTTAGCAAAGAGAACTGCCTTTTGCTGTAGAGATCGACTTGCAGCAACCCACAGCATTATCCCTTTAGAGGGATAGAGAGAGAGAATTATCTCTTCAAAACTTCCCCTGAATTTTGAACTCCAAATTAACATTTTGAGCCATCATAATAAGTTCCCATGGCAGAAAAGATGGCAGCCAAGGCCATGGATCTCCACAGATTTCCTCCACCACGGGGGGTGGGGCTCTCCTGAGTGCCAAAGGCCATAATGCAGTGTATATATATTAATAAAGTGTTTACCCTACTTGTAGGTTTCCACTATGAGTTGGTGCTGAATGACAACACTCTTACTTTCAGTCCTGCCGTTCCCTCTCTCCTAACAGAAGTCATGACACTTGTTGCTATCAGTTATTAGTTGCTGTTAGTCAATGCTCCAGTCAGTCTGTTTCTGTTATCAGTAATCACCAGTTGTTGTCAGTCAGTATTTCACTCATTCTCTATTCTGCACCTGCTGAGCAGTACTTTTGCACTCCTTCCTTAAGTACTTTTAACCTAAATGAATTATGTTCCTGTCGCACCTCTAGGGTTAGAACCCTCCTCAAGAAGGTTCATTTTCCTTCATGTTACCGTGATAGCGTGGTGTTAGAAGTAGTAGTAGATTTATTTATACATTATATGGTAGTCCACCATGGGACAGAGAGTCTGAATGGCCAAAGTATCCACGTATAACAGTTAAACAACACATTCTTTCAACAACCTTCAGACTATCGACAATGTTGCACAAGCATAACTCCTCATTAAGTTGTGTAAGCCCACTGAACTTAGAAACATATAAACAAACATTGTCACAAAAAAAAATACCATCGTTCCATCCATCCTACCCTATACTGTTATCCCACGATACCACAAGACCTATTGTCTGGACAGGGTTTTCACCCTTGTTCACCACTGTACTCCCACCACCCCCCCCCATATAAATATCAGATCCCTTACTCTGTCTCAGCCACATATGAACCCATTTATGGGTTTTGTTTCCACCTCCTCAGCTAATAGGCAGTTTCATGGCTCAGTCACTCTCTCTCTCTGTGAAGTATTTTCTCAAATCCCTCCTGAATCTCCTCTCACCAGCTTCCACTCATACCCCCCTTGTTATTGACCTGTGATTCCTGTTGCATAGCTCTTCATAATTTACCTTGTTTATTCCTTTCAGGAACTTGAAGGTCTCTATCATGTTGCCACTCTCCCTCCTGACCTCTGGCAAGTACATGTTCTGTGCCCTTAGCAGTTCCTCATATAATCTGCACTGCCAGCCCTGAATCATCTTAGTTACCCTTCATTGCACAACCTCCAGTCTGTTTCTTTATTTGGGGCTTCAGAACTGGGCTCCAGATGGGACCTCACCAGTGTTCTATATAGAAGTAGTATGACTTCTTTCCTCCTACTATTGAAACCCCTCCCAATAACCCTAGCTACTGGAATGAGATGAATTTCATCCATTTCATAATTGCGACTGCTTATTGCTGACCCTTTTCTTAGGAGTCTTCAATGGCACTGAGGATTACAGTAGCTCAAGTAAGATATTACCTGGGGAGGATGGGTCAGGGCAATAACATTCCACTAGGGAAAGACTCAGAGTTGCCACATAATTTTTTATTAATTGTTTTCGACACATAGATGTGCTCAAAGTGTAAGAATCAGGTGCAAGCTATGTTACCCGACACTGGGGAAGGAATAAGTTATTGGTAGGGGGAGGGGCACAAAGGCATCTTAAAATATATAATGTTTACAAAGAAACATACATATGTAGTTTAAAGTTTAAATGGAGTTTAAGTCAATCAAGTACTACCCCCAACCCAAGGTTTCATAAGCAGGGGACATTTTATTGAGCTTTCCCACACATCCTATTTTTACATTTTTACACACATTGTAAGTTTACAGTAGCTGAACCAAATTTTATCACATTTTCAGGATTCGAAGATCCTGACACAAAGGGTCTCATGAGAATTTCAGCTTCCTGGGTCAAAAGTCAGATGAGTTAAGAATAGGGTTACCTCCTGTCCTGATTTTCGCAGGACAATCCTGATTTGGGCAGCTGTATGCTGCAAAAAAACATGAAAAATGCTACATGTCCTGAGATTATAGTAGAAAAAAATATTTTCTGACTTTCCTCTAAATGTTGCAAAAAACAATAATACCTTAACTAAAACACCTTAGAATGATAAGAATCACTAGAAACAACCAAAGAGCTACAACACCTAGTCTTAATCTTGATTATTTAGAGAAAACAATTCTCTTTTTGGTGGCTCTAGTTACTGAAGGGGTATGTGTTTCTGAGCCAATAGACCAAGTAAAAAAAAACACATTACATAGTCATATAGATGTTTTCAAGCTACTTATTTCGGAATTACCAGAAATTTCACTTAAGCATATCTATTCTTGTTTGACAGCCATCTGTTGGCCAGCCGTGAATTGCAGATTGACTGTTTTAACCACTATATGCTAACAGTCTTAGCCTGCAATTCATGGCCAGCAGACAGGTGGCTGTCAGACAAGAATGGTATTACTGCATGGGTAAGAGGTTCTTGTGAGAGGGGAAAGACAGTGTCAGCGGACACAACCACACATTAATTGAGGATTAATGTATGGTCTGCTGTTGCAAGTTAACCAATCCTGCACAACCCCTTCTCTTCCCCTTGTTACAAAATGAAGTTAATGTAAACAGCTTTGCCCCGGCAACTTAAGCCTCCCCCCCAACAGTATTTTTTTAAATGTAAGCTAAGAGGAGATAGAGCAGTGAAACACTAATACACTTGAAAGCTAGAATCTATTATTTCTCTGTTATACTTTGCAGGGCATATCCCCACTAGTAGGGCTAAGTATGGGTTCCATACTGCAGTCCATTATGTAGGACATTTTTACCACATAATTTTAAAGCATATAACTGTTGAATTAGATCTTTCTAAGAAGATTTAGCTATTGCTCTTTGAGGTCAATGCTTAAATTTTAACATAGTTGTATATATACATATACATATATATATATATATATATATATATAATCGATAACCCACTCTTAGGTGTGCGGTCACGCTGGGATATGCACGCCTTGGTGTGCATCAACCACCCAAGGCGCGTGATATCAGAGCATGACAGCACACTGTAGAGTGGATTATCTATCTTATAAAATGGCAAAATTGTTTTAGAGGGGTGTAAAAGTCTAGGTGTGCAGATGCACTCTGATATACGCACAGTCATGTGATGTGTATAATGCAATCAGAACAATTGATTAGGAGCTTCTTCTTTTACCCATTTTATATATATATATATATATATATATATATATATATACACATATATATACACACACACATATCTCTGCCCTCCTCTCACCTGCTCCATCCTCAACCAATTCCCTACACTCTAGGGATTCCCGCTCTTTCTCACTTTCCACTCCATCTTCCAAAGTGGCCAAAGCTGCCTACTCCTACCATCTTCCCTCCTTATGGAACTCTCAGTCTCCCCTCCTACACAACTATCTCTCTCACTTCTCTGTCAAATCACAGCTGTGCCTCCTGCCCACCCCCATTTCTTCCCATAACTTTACATAGCTCTTAAATGATATGTGATATCTTCACTGCTCTAGGACTTTCTCCCTTACCCTGTACCTAAATTATTTTTGTAGTCTGTGTGCTGTATTAGTATATTATGACATATTATGTTTTTTTTTCTCCTTATGTACTGTTGTATCTTGTATACTTTTATCACATGCTTCCTGTACCCCAAGTTGCACCTGGAGACGAGCCTTGGCTCAGTGTGCCTTTCCCAGTCACCAAATGTTTTAAAAAAAAAAATATCCTTGCATATGCATAGTATCTAACGTTTTTTACAAGCCATTAAAGTCTCACTCTGGGTGGATGAAAAAGCACATATTCTCTCTGCACATCCTTCCAAATACAGTAGAAGCCTGACACTAATTACCTCTGGAATTTGATTGTAGCCAGAAGATTCTGCCTATAGAACTTCATCCGCAACTCAGTTCAGATAGCAGCAAATTCAGCAGTTTTACCATGCAAATCCATGCCACTGCATAAATCAAATATGGGATGGGTCTAATAATATGACAGATGTTTTACTTGTGCACTGTGACTCCTCTCTTGTGATCAGTCCTGCCTACACCACTCATGATGACATGTGGTCAAAGACCATTCTATGTATGTCAGGCAAACTTTTATTAGGTCCATGCCAATATATATATATATATATAGAGAGAGAGAGAGAGAGAGAGAGAGAGATACAGATACAGATATAGATATATCAGCTTTCTCCCCATCTAGAGTGAGAATATTAACATAGTCTCACTTTAGGTCACCATGAGGAAAAATATCCTCACTGTAGTTCTTGAATGGCCTTTTCCAGCAACACAAGCTCCACAGTTCCAAATTAAGAACTTTACCTTTCAGTTTATGGCTGACTCCCAAGCAGTACACTTTCACTTTTCCAGCCTTACTTAACAAAACAGTTAAAATCCTTCTAAATGTTCAAAAAAGCATTTTCCCCTCTGATAACAGCACCCACAAGCTAGCCACTTTCAAGACATTTCCCAGACAAGCATTTCCCCTGCAGAATACCTCCCACCATCTCTTGACCATCAACCTCCATATCACCACAGACAATCCTTCACTTCCCACCACCAAGTAGTCTCCTGAGGTGTGCATCTTCATAGGCCATACCCACTAATTTTCCCAATGACCAATCAGACCTCTCACTCAGAACCACGTAATGTGAACTTGCAAGCTGATGCACTGATGTACTGATGCACGCAATAGCATCAAGTATGTCAGAGAGTCAATCCTAAGAAACAACCACTCAGTCATTCTGAATTACCACTCAGGCATCTGAAAAAGCAAATAAATACATATAACAAAAAGTAAAACCACTGAAGATGGTGAAATGTGTGGAATAAATTAAATATGCCATGCTTTAGTTAATCAGGGAACTACAAAAGTGAAAATATTACTGCTGGACAGAGTAAGGTACCTCTTAGGGACAAGAACCAGTATATAACTTTAGTTTATTTGATGAGAACCGGCATAAGACTTTAGTTTATGCTCCAATTCACAATTTTAATTTTTATGTTGGCTCACGCTTGCGTGCCAGCCAACATATTGCATTAGGAGCAGATTTAGAGGTGCGGTCACTGTGGGTGAATGCAGGCCACGCATCAGTAGGTGCATCCCTCATTCTCCAGTAAGACAGCATGCAGGCGTCACACCAGCAAGATGTAATGTGGTGACCACATCTAAGAAATCATCTGCTGCAATGAGAAACAAGCTTCTCATTGCAGCGGCACAGTCTCCTCATGTAAACATGGTGACAGGGGTGCCCCATCCCCCTGTCGCATTCCCCCAATTACTTCTTATTTGCTGATGGGGAGCCCACCCCCTTCAGCATAATGATCCCCCAGGTGTGTATGCCTAGAGGGTGCCCAATCCCCTCGGCATCATGCGCTTCCCCAACAGTCTTCCTTTGCCGATGGGGGAGCCCAGTCCCATCAGCATAATGTCTCCCCCCAATCTGTTGTGTGCTGAGGGGGGTGCCCAATCCCCCTCAGCTCTTGCCTCCCATGTGCTGATGGGGGTGCCCAATCCCTGTTGGCTACAGCCCCCCCCCCAAAACAATCAGGTGACACACTGGGAGCCAAATGTGCCTGAAGAAACAAAAACTGTCCCGCTATGTTCCCTTTTTTTTTTACCCTGTAAAAAAGAAAACAGTCCCTCTCAGTCTCCCTGCCCCCTCCCACAGCCTATGTCCACCCACTGTGGACCCTGCCTCCCCACACCCCCCTCAACCCATACTTACCTCCAGAGTCTGGCACGACGATCTTCAGTGGATTGGGAACGCGTCTGCACTCTTCAAAGCCGACCGCGAACTGAAGAAATGCTGGCAAACTGTATAATGGCATAAATAGGGTTTTTTCAACTTTGGTGCATATCTCGGGCACTTTTGGGAATTTTGACACCAAATTTTCAACATGGGGTTATTGGGACCCTCCTCATGAATTCAGTCACTGTCATGGTGTTATTCCATCCCGAAAGGTGATTTCGCAGTCACTGCGGGGAATCACCTTTCAGGACCGATTAATGAAATGACAGTGCCACTGTTCATGAGCAGGGTTCTCAAAAAGCCTATGTTGCAAATTTGGTGGAAAAATCCCAAATATGGCTGGTTTATGAGTGTGCATTGTGCAGTGTCCATGCACGCTTGTAACTTCGTGAATTTGTAATATTTTCACAATTGGCATTTTTCCACACCTCCTCATGAACAGTACAGCTGTCATTTTACATATCCTGGCTGAAATGTGTTTTCACACGTCCAACGCAGAATGGTGCAGTCGCTATGCGAAATCAGTTTTTGGGACAGTTTGAGGAAATGACGGTGACACTGTTCATGAGCAGAGGTCCTAAAATGCCTATGTTGAAAATCTGGTGACGAAAGTCCATAAAATTACTGTGTTACAAGTGTGCATTGAGCAGTTTCCATGCACCCTTGTACATGCACACAAATTAGGACCTTTCAAGTCAGCCCTCAAAGAGCACATTCTCACTTCATGGTGCTGCCAATGTACCAGCAAGTGCTGGGTCATCTATCTATCATCTTACAGGACCACCCCACCACTGAGCTCCTACTGATAGGGCTACCAAACATTATCTATTAACAATGCCTCCTTTGGCTGCACTCACAAGGTATCTATCTAATTCTCTACTTCACTGCAAATATCAAACCTGTTACTCCCTCCCTCTATCAGCAAACTTATTATTCTCTTGAAAACTGTAAAATACAGCTCTCGGTAACACGTTCAATGCAATGTATAGCTGATCTTGATTCTGCAATATTGTATAACTAAAATAACTGTAATTTTTAGCTGCCATTCTATGTCTATATGTATTAAGTATATATGTTTGTTTTTCTGACACAGAGCCTTTGTAAATGAGTCCCTGACTCAAAGGTTGTAATCCTAAAGTCTGTTAAATAAATAAATAAATAAACCCTTGTAGCTTCGCGAATTTGCAATGTTTTCATGCTACATTTCCAACACTGGCATTTTTTCACACCTCCTTATGAACAGTACAGCTGTCATTTTTCACATCCTGCCCAAAATGTGTTTTCGCACCTGTGGCGCACAATGGCATGGTCGCTTTGGGAAATCAACTTTTGGGACAAATTAACAAAATCACAATGTCACTATTCATAAAGGGAGGTCCCAAAATGGCTATGTTTAAAATGTGGTTAAAAATATCCCCAAAATAATTGGGTTACGGATGTGTGTTGCACAGTTTCTATGCATGCTCATGACTCCGCCAATTATTTATATTTTCACTCCGGATTTTCAACGTTGTCATTTTTTTACACCTCCTCATGAACAATACAGTTCTCATTTTTTACACTGCCCAAAATGTGTTTTTGGACCTGTGTCACCACATGGCATAGCCACTGTGTAAAACCAATTTTCAGGTAACAAACTGATAGTGCCGCTCTTCATGAGATGGGGTCACAAAAAGCAAAGGTTGAAAATCTGGAGTGAAAATACCAACACTCACCTATGGTGTTAGAGTTTCCAACTGTAACACCCCACCCTGTGCAGACTGACAGGCGTCAGGGGTGTAACTTGGAATCATCAGCTGTAATGCTCCCTATTCCATCCCCACCCTGCAGCCAGTGACAGGCATTGTGCTGTGCCTTGCAGTGTTCGTCCACAAAGTTCACCCCATTCTCCTATACTGCACCCACCTCAGTGTATTTCCTTATGGAATGGGGTAAGTATACTGCCCAAAGACCCCAACGCATACCACAACACTTGTCAGTGTCTACAGGATGGGGTGAGGTAAAATGGCATGAGAGTTATAGCTGATGACCCAAAGGCACACCCCAACACCTGTTGGTCTCTGCAGGGTGGGGGTGGGGTTGGCGTCACTTCAGTACTTCACTGCCATTCCTATTATGCATCTCTAACTCCAGCACTACCAATGCCAATGTCTGCGAGACAACATTCGGCACTGACAAATGCTTGTTATTTAAAGGTTAACTAGAACCAGCATATGTCTTTAGTTAGTCAGGGAGTTTCAAAAGTGGAAATATTACTGCTGGACAGAGTAGGGTGCCTCTTAGGATTCCATTCTGTTTGACTGAATTCAAAGTAGAAAGGCTACACAAGAGTATAAACAATAACCACTGTATGGATAAGGCAAGCATGTGACGGAGGGGGGAAGTAGACAGATACCTAAGCAGGGCAGCAGGGGGAGGATTGTGGAATGTAACCAGTGTGGAGCTGCAGTGTTCATGGCGACCCTGTGGAATCTAGGGGGCTGTCCAGTGTGCAGGAGATTTTACAATTTAAAAAGTGAAATAAGATGGCTTACTGAGAAGCTAAAGAGCTTGATGGGTACAGGTGGACAGGAACATCAGAGAATAATGGGAGAGGGGGTGTGGGCAGCAACAAATAACAGCACAATGTACAAGGGGGGGCAAAAGGGAACTGTACAGGTAGCAAGAGAGAACCGGCATGTCAATATATCTCACACTGGAAGAGCCAGGAGGAAGGGTAGCAGACGGCAGTAAAGCCAGAAAAAAGGGAGCAGGGAAAAAGTATCCTAAGGGACATCAGGGAAACTCAGGAAAGCACCAGCTTTAAGGTGCCAATTGCTAACAGGTACAAAGTGCTGGAAGAACTGGGTCAAGGGGCAAAAGAAGGAAGAGGGGTTGAAATACCACAAGAGGTTGGAGAACAGGGAGGACAGGTAGGAGTGGAGGAGAAAATGATACCTAGATTCAGTCAAGGTGCGAAAGTGGAGGCTAAGAGAAGGAACGCAGTAAAGAACAAGGGGGGACTAGTGAGAGGGGCAGACTGGGGCAACCAAAATAAACATGAGGTGAGCAAAGGCACAGTGGAGGCAAGGAACCGGGGGGGGAGTAGGACCACATGGGGATAAGGACAAAGAAGAGGGGGCACTGAAACAGGCACACAAAATAAGGAAAAGGAACAAGAAGAAATAAGGGTAAGGAGTAACAGCCACATAAGGGAGGAAAAGGGGGCAGGGGAGAGACACTCTAGGGTGAATAACATAATAATATTCAGAGATTCCATTGAGGACCCTCACAAAAGGACAATAGTAGCCAGCATACCAGGAATGGAGGTAGGGAAAACACCACTTAGTGTTAAAGATCTGCTGAATAGGCAGAGGGACAAACCAGACCTGGTGTTACACACTGGTACTAATGACCTAGTGGGAGAGGAAGTGGAGGTAGTGCAGGATAGATTTAGCAACATAGCAAGGACATCCGGGGAGTCAGTAAACTCATTGGCATTTTCAGAAATAATTCCAGTCCCTATGGCTAGCACAGCTAGAAAAAGGAGAACAGATGAATTTAATGTATGGCTGGAGGGCTGGTGCAGGGAAGAGGGGTATGGTTTTATAGGGAAAGTGGGTAATACATGGTCAGACAAAGGACTATACAGCCATGACAGACTTCACCTAAACTGGGAGGGAAAAAGAATACTAAAAGCCAGGTTGCGAGAGTACATGACAAGGGAACTGGGTTTAAACTGCTAAGGGGGAGGAAGAAAAGGGAGGCCAGAAAGCCTCCCCATGGGCAGAGATAGCAAAGAGGGTGGGGGACAAGTAAACAAAGTAAAAAATGGGGGAAGAGAGCAGGAGGGGGAGGGGACAAACCAGGACAATCTAAATAAACCAAAAAATAAGGATACTGCAGGGGAAAAGTAGATGGTGGTATCAATGAATGCACGCAGTATTGGTAACAAGATAGCAGAATTGCAGGCCCTCCTAGCAGAGGGTGAAGTGGACATAGCAGCTATTATAGAGACCTGGGCCACAGCACATCATGACTGGGACCTATCAATCCCAGGGTATAAGCTTTATAGGAAGGATGGAGAGACAGAAAAGGGGGAGGGGTTGCGGCATATATCAAGGAGAGAACAGTGTGTGTGAGGGAAGAGGAGATGGAAGGGGGGAACATTGAAACCTTGTGGCTACAACTCCAGAGCAATAGGGGCAGAACAATCAGGCTAGGGGTCGTATATACACCACCAAATCAGGACGAGAAGATGGATAATGAACTGTGTTCACAGTTGTGAAACGCAGCGGGGGAGGGGAGGTAGTAGTGACTGGGGACTTTAGCATGCCCAAAATAGACTGGGATACTCCCACCACATCCTGTGCCAGAAGCCAAGAAATCCTAAACTCAATTCAGGATGGTTTCATGACACAGTATGTGGCGAGCCCCACCAGAGGGGAAGCAATCCTAGACCTGGTACTCACTAATGGGGAGCACATCCAGGAGAGTGACATTAGGGAGCCCCTGGGTGGAAGTGATCACAGCACAGTGTGTTTCAGGATAGACATGGGCAAGGAAGACATCCCTACAAAGACTAGGACACTGGATTTCAAAAAAGCTAACTTTAACAAAATGAGGGAAATGATTAGGGAGGACATGGGGAGCATGGGGAGGGAATGGGGTGGAGAGACTATGGGAAACCATCAAGGGGGCCATTCATAAAGCAACAAACAGTTGCATAAAAAATGAGGGGCAAGAAAAGAGGGGCTAGACCATCAAGCTGGTTCAATGGGGATGTAACTAGAATAGTAAGGGAAAAGAGGGCAGCATACAAGAAAAGCAAAAGAACAGCTAGGAAGGAGGACATAGAGGAATTCCAGAGGCTGGCCAAGCTAGCAAGAAAGAAGGTACAGCATGCCAAAGTGCAGAAGGAGCTCCAAATAGCTAAGGGAATAAAGAAGGGGGAAAAAGCCTTCTTCAATTACTTAAAAGAGAAGAGAGATAGGAGAGATGGTATAGTCAGATTCAAGAAAGGGGATGAAAGGGTAGTAGAAAATGGGTCAAAGGCAGAAGTATTAAATCAATACTTCAGTTCCGTCTTCACGAAGGAAAAGGAGGAACCAATGCCACAGGTGGGAATAATAAAGGAGGGAGATGGGAAAGATCCAATAGGGACTATTGGGATTGAGAGGGTGCGGGAGGGGCTGATGGCACTGAAGGTGGATAAATCTCCTGGGCCAGATAAGATACACCCCAGGGTGATCAGGAACTGGCTGAAGAGCTAGCAGGCCCACTGACAGCCCTGTTCAATAGTTCCCTGGATTCAGGAGTGGTGCGAAAGGAATGAAGAACAGTGCATGTGGTGCCACTCCACAAAAGTGTACCCAAGGAGGACCCAGGCAATTATAGACCAATCAGCCTGATCGCGATAGTGTATAAGCTTATGAAGACCATACTGAGGAGGGGCTGGTGAGGTATATGGAGAACAATGGTCTGCAGGACAATAAGCAGCACAGATTTGTGGCGGGCAGATCATGTGAAACAAACTTAGTAGAGTTCTTTGACTAGGTCACCAAGGCAGTGGACAAGGGCCAGGCAGTAGATGTCATATACCTAGACTTTAGCAAGGCCTTCGATTTGGTGCCGCGCAGGAGGCTAATAGCGAAACTTGAGGGGACTAGGGGTAGGGGAGAGGTTAGTGAGATGGATTGAAAATTGGTTGGGGCAGAACACAGAGGGTGGTGGTAAGGGGGGAATCCTTCAGCACAAAGGAGGACACTAGCGGGGTTCCACAGGGGTCAGTGTTGGGCCCAATACTATTTAATGTCTTTATAAGAGACACAGGGGAGGGTATTCAGGGCAAAATGTGCTTATTCGCAGATGATACCAAGCTCTGTAGCGGGTAGATACCCAGGAGGGAATACAAGAGTTGAGGCAAGACCTAGCCAGACCAGAAAAATGGTTGGGGATCTGGCAGCCGGGGTTCAATGCCAAAAAGTGCAAAGTGATGCACATCAGGGCAAAGAACCCAAGAGCAGAGTGCTACTTAGGAAAAGTTCAGATAGCCAAGGCTGAAGAGGAAATTATAAGCGACCTGAAACAGTCCACTCAGTGCAAACAAGCAGTGGCAAAAGCAAACAGAATGGTGGGTTGTATTGCAAGGGGGTCTAGTAGTTGGCACAGTGAAGTTATTATGCCATTGTACAGGTCACTGTTAAGGCCACACTTGGAGTATGGAGTGAGGTTTTGGCACCCATACCTAAAAAAAGACATGGAACTGCTGGAAGGGGTACAGAGGAGAGCAACTAGAATGATCAGGGGACAGCAGGATAGGTCATACGAAGCAAGGCTGGTAGCACTGAGGATGCACTCCCTGGAGGAGAGAAGGTAGAGGGGGAACATGATACAGACCTTCAAATACTTGAAGGGAGTAAATAAAGTTGAGTGCAAGGGTCTCTTCAACAAGAGAGAGAACAGCACCACTGGTTTAAAGCCAGAACTCAACAACATATCGAGCAGACTAGATAGGACAGGTGGTCTCCTTCTGCTGGCAGCTTTCTTATGTTCTTATGTAAATATCTGTGTTTGCAGGGAAGTGTTAGAAGAGGTTAGGGATAAGACAGCAGCCTTCAGAAGATTTATGAGGGGGGAGGACAGGGAGGAGTACATGAAGAAATCAAGGGATGTGAGCAGAGTGGTCAGGGCAGCCAAGGCATCAAGGGAGCTGAGGCTGGCACAAGGTATCAGAGAAGGAGAAAAGGATTTCTTCAAGTACATAGGGAGTGGAGGAGCCACAACAATCAAATTGTTAGGATCAAGAAAGATGAAGGGTGGCTAGAAAAGGGGGCAGACCAGGGAGAAGCACTCAATGACTACTTTGTTCTGTGTTTACCAGGGAGAAGATTGGGCCAATGCCTCAGGGGATGGGGTGGGCACGGGGGCAGGATTAACAGATGGGGAAATCCCAGTGAACAGGGTGATGGAAGGACTAAAAGACCTGCGCGTAGATAAGGTACCTGGCCTAGACAGCATACACCCCAGGGTTCAGAAGGAGTTGACAGAGGTCCTAGCAGAGCCATTAGCAGAATTATTCAATATCTCACTGGGAGCTGGGTGCGTCCCCCAGGACTGGATGATGGCAAATGTGGTTCCCCTCCACAAGAGTGGTCCCAAGGATGAACCAGGCAACTATAGATCAATCAGTCTTACATCCATTGTGGGGAAGCTAATGGAGACTATCCTTAAGAAAAGGCTAGTAACCTTTCTGGAAGTGAATAGTCTCCAGGACAACAGACAGCATGGGTTTGTCTTGGGAAGATCTTGTCAGACCAACCTGGTGGACTTTTATGACTGGGTGGCTAGGGCACTCTACAGGGGCCAAGTGGTGGATGTCTTGTATCTAGACTTCAGCAAGGCCTTTGATTCAGTGCTACATGGGAGACTGATTAGTGAGTTGAGATACCAGGGAGCAGGGGAGAAAATGGTGGAGTGGATCAACAACTGGCTGAATGACAAGAAGAAGAGGGTAGTCTTAAGTGGGGAAGTCTCAACTCCAAGAGCCGTAACCAGTGGGGTACCACAGGGCTTGGTAATGGGTCCAGTGTTGTTTGGCATTTTCATTGCCGACATCTCACATGGGATTAAGAATAAGATCAGCCTTTTTGCAGATGACACAAAGTTAGGTGCAGTGGTGGACAACACAGAAGGGTGGCAAGGCTACAGGATGATCTGGCTAGACTGGTCAGAAACATGGCAGCTGGGGGTTCAATGTAAAGAAGTGCAAAGTCAAGCACTTGGAAGCATATCACTCAACTGTCCCTGATTTTCAGGGATGTCCCAGATTTTGCCTCAACAGTGGGGCACGGGACCCAAGGCAGCATGGATTCACAGTAGGAAGGTAATGTCAGACATATCTAATTGATTTCATTGACTGGGTGACCAAAGTAGTAGACCAGGGAGGGGCTGTGGACATGGCCTACCTAGACTTTAGCAAGGCATTTGACACAGTCCCACACAAACAATTAATAAACAAATTAGCCAGCCTGGGAGTGGGTCCCAGGATGGTAGCCTGGGTAAAACACTGGCTGGACAATGGGACATAGTGGGTAATAGGAAATGGAGTCCACAATGAAGAAAGAGGGGATACTAGTGGGGTACTGCAGGGTTCAGTATTGGGGCCAGTCCTTTTTAATGTCTTTATAAGTGACATTCCAGAGGGACTGGAAGGGAAAGTATGTCTCTTTGCAGATGACACAAAGATCTGCAATAGAGTTGATATGCAAGGTGGGGTGGAAAGGATGAAAAGGGAAAAGGGACTTGGCAAGGTTGGAGGAATGGTCAAATGTATGACAGCTTAGATTCAACACAAAGAAGTGCAAAGTAATGCACCTGGGAAATAAAAACCCAGGGGAAGAGTACACAATGGGGGGTGAGATACTGACAACAACAAAATGGAAGGGGACCTGGGGGTAGTCATATCAGATAACCTAATGGTGGGTCAGCAATGTGAGAAGGCAGTAAGGAGGGCTGGGAGGATACTGGGATGCATAGGGAGAGGCATCACCAGTAGAAAACAGGAAGTTGTTGGCCCTCTGTACAGACAGTTGGTAAGACCACATCAGAGTACTGTGTACAGTTCTGGAGACCCCATCTCTGCAAAGACATAGGATGGAGGCTGTCCAGAGGAGGGCAACCAAAATGGTACAGGGTCTGCATCAGAAGACATATGAAGAAAGACTAACGGAGTTTAAGATGTATAGCCTCGAGGAAAGGAGGGAGAGGGGGGACATGATAGAAACTTTCAAATACCTCAAGGGAATCAACAAAGTCTAAGAGGGTAGCATCTTTCAGAAAAAGAGATGTGCAAGAACAAGGGGGCACAATTTGAAGGTGGGAGGGTGGCTCAGAGGTAATGTGAGGAAATATTTCTTCACAAAGAGGGTTGTAGAAGCATGAAAAGGCCTTCCTAAGGAGGTCATAGAGTCAAAAACAGTGGGGGAATTCAAGAATGCATGGGACAGACATAAGGCAATTCTAGTGGGGGGTAGGAGGAAGTATGCTGTTGGTTTACTAGGATCTGCAGCTTATCCGTTAGGTAGGGAAATGGGCAGACTAGGTGGGCCAAGCAGTCCTTATCTGCCATCAAATTCTATGTTTCTATGTTTCTAACATTTTCCTCTGTCCCTCGTAAAATTTGTCTTTTTGTGACTGAACAGCAGGGATTGTAAGCAAAAAATAATGTCAAACATTAAAGTTACAGATTTGTTCATCTTTAGAATATGCATCTTACACTAATCCTCTCATTGTATCAGCTTTATGTGTGACTATTACCAGTTTTTAAGATGCATCCCTGATTTGGGGTCTTTGTTCTTGATTTTTTCAAGCCTTGTCCCTGATTTGTGAGGCAAGTGGTTGAGAGGTATGCTTGGAAGCAAGAAACACAAGGAATCATTACTGACTTGGGGGGGTACAGTTACCCCCTACAGAGGAGGAAAAAGATCTTGAGGTGGTAATAACATGGCAAATGAACCTTTCAGCGCAGTGCAGAAAAGCAGCAGCTAAGGCTAATAAGATGCTAGGGTATATTGCCAGAGCAATCATGTCCAGGAGAGGGGAGGTCATCCTGCCACTGTACAGGTCATTGGTGAGGCCACACCTGGAGTACTGCATGCAGTTCTGGCGCCCCTACTTAAAGAAAGATGTTAAATTGTTGGAGGAGGTCCAATGCAGAGCAACCAGGATGATCCTCGGTATGGAGGACAAACCCTATGAGGAGAGACTGAGGGAGCTCAACATGTACTCCCCGGAGGAATGGCAGGATAGAGGGGACATGACAGAAACCTTCAAATATATGAAAGGCATAAATAAAGATGGTACAGTGGGAATTTTAAGATTAAATAGAGGGAGGGACACTGGGGGCACAATCTAAAGTTGGGGGGTAGTAAATTCAGAAGGGAAATGAGAAAGCACTATTTCACAGAGAGAGAGTGGTGACAAGGTGGAATGCATTGCCCGAGGAGGTGGTATCCTTGAAGACGGTGGGCAGTTTTAAGAGGGGATGGGACAAAGTTGGGGGGAAGGTCGCCAATGAGGCACTGGGGGGAGGGTCAACAGCTAGTATGGGCATGAAATTGGAAATGCGGGTAGGAGAGAGGGAGCAGCTGCAGTGTAACAAACTGCTAGTTGTACACTCCAGCAGACTAGATGGACCATCAGGCCTGCATCTGCTGGCATTCTTTGTATGTTTGTATGTTCATATTTCTCCCTTGTGTACTTAAGGTCAAACTACACTTGGGAGAAATATCACAGATATTTCTGAATGGGGCATGGTGCATCCCATATACAGTCTTCCCTCAATATAATGAACAATCGTGGAGCCAAGATAGGCGTTCGTTATTGTACTTTAGAAAATGGCTAAAGGAAAAGTCCCATCCTGATTGGCTGAAACAGCCTGGCACCCGGGCTGTTATTTCTTAACAATGCCCCTGGAAAAACAAGTTCCAATTCAGGGTGCCCTATTACTAACAAGATCCTTGGACACCCCGAATTTCGAAACCGCCAGCTGACATTTTTTCCCGGCTCGCCACTGTTACATAAAAGTGAAACTGAGAAGTCATAGCAGCCATCGCTGCCCCGATTTACCCTTTCTCTCTTTTTGTTTCAAAAACCCAGTTAAAACATCTCTCATTCATTTACCTGAATCGGGTACATCACTTGCTATTCATAAATCCCTTGTTTTACTCCATGCTCACCGCTGCTTTGCCCGCTAGCCTACTGCTTGCTACCTCACATCGCTGATCACTCCCTCCCTACTTTCGCAACGCATGTGGTCATTTTCAGCCGAGTCATTTTTTTTTTTCTTTTATAATTTTCCTTTCAAGAAGCAACATTCCCCAGTTCCGATAAATCCTGCTGCAAACAGCTAAAATAAAGGGCTCTCGCGTCTATGACTGAGTCGCAGGAAGCACAAAGCAAAGGGACAACCTCATCAGACATGCACAAAACCGGCAGCGCCCTCCAGTGGTGAGTCCAGCAGGACAGGGATTGCTTTCCCATAAAACTTACCTTTTTTCTTTTTTTATTTGCTTAAATACAAATATATTTAGTATCCTATATGTTTTCCAAAAATTATACCTCCACCCCATTTTCTAAGTGTAATAATACCCTCCAGGGTGGGCGTTATGGGCTATAACGGACCTTCCAGGGGCTGCGGCGTCGGGCCTCATTACGCCCCTGGGCGGTCCGTTAATAGCCCAATAACGCCCACCCTGGAGGGTATTATTACTTACTTGTTTGTTATATTGAGGGGGGCCAACCTGAAAAAAGGCAACTTTTGCCGATCACATTTTTAGCAGTTAAAATGTAAAATGTAGGGGAATTTGGCAATTACAGAGATCCAGACAGTATCTCCCTGCTGCTGCTTGGGGATGATCTAGGCAAATAGACTTTTTTTTGTCTGAAAACAGGAGAGAGTGCAGCTTAAATATGCATTGCTTGGTATAGTATTCAGAGCCAGTAGCACGCCGAGGGAATTTGCAACTTGTCCCTTCTTCACCCTGCTATCACAAAGGTCTGCCTCTTATTCTGTGATTGTGCCATCACCCCAATTACAATACTAGAATACTAGAACTAGAATAGTACAGCACTATTATCAGACTGGGAGGAAGGGAGAGAGAGAGAGATTGAAACAAACAACAGGGCTTGTAACCTTCAGAATCCAGAACAGCACAAACACCAATTTCATGTGTAGCGCTTATATTGTTTGAAATATGGGAAAGAGCACTACCATCAGACCAGGCAGAAGGGAGAGAGTGAGAGAGAGACTGATATGAACAATGTGTCCTGAAACCTTCAGAATCTGGACCATTGCAAACAAGAATTTCATAACTGAAGTCCATTTTGAAAACGGAAGCCATGATATGCGCTTGGAATAGCTGAGCATTCGTAGTACTGGGGGTCGTAATAGTGAGGGAAGACTACATATATAAATATATTCTTTGCAAAAAGCCCTGTTAATGCAATATTTAGGGTTCAGGCTAAAGCGACAAAAGTAGGGATTGTGGCTTTAGGGTTACCAACCCTAAAACTCCACCTCCACCATAAAACAAATCAGGAGTGCAGTCTTCCTTGGCGTTGTCAACCATAAGGCTCACCACATTATGTATGTATGTTTGTGGAGTATATAAAATGGAGTGAGCTTTAAGGTTGGCAAGGGTTGACCTTTGTATGATGTTCTCATGTGTGCCACTGAGCTGCTAATTCAGACATTTTTTTTCCTTTTTTCTTTTTTCCAGTCAGCTGGCCAGTTATTCCAGGGATGCCACGATAATAATTGGAACTTTTCTGACTCACTGGAGATGGAGCAGGTGAAGAAACTCCCTTGCTCATTTCTTCGGGACATTTTAAAATCTTAAATTGTATCAAATATTATATATATGGCATTTAGATTAGAATTAATACTATGTCCTTTCAGTTTTTTAAGTACGTTCTATACTATTAGCAGGTTGCAGTTAGGAGTCAATTAATATTCTATTTCACTCTGAGTACTGCTTAATATACATAATCTATTTTACTGCAACAAGCAGATTCTTAATCTTTGTTCTTTCCAAATTTACATTAGTGTGATGTCACTTTAAATTCTTCACTATTTAATATGGTAATATGTTTGGAAAGGCCATCCTCTGATGAAGCATGAATATGAGAAACCGGTCGGGCCTTTTTCATGTGTGTTGGTGTGTTTCCCCCGTGTGGCACCGTAGATGTTTTACTAGTAAACTGTAAGTAATAAACTCCTTTTCTGCATTGCAAAAAAAGAAAATGGTCCCTCATCAGCCCCCCCATCCCCTCCCCTATCCCAACCCTGGGGAGTGGGGTGGTGGGTACTCAGTGGGAGGGTCGGGATAGGGGGAGGACAGGGGGGCCAATGAGGGACCATTTTCTTTTTTTCAGGTTTAAAGAATAAAAAGACGTTGGGGGACTGTTTTCTTTTTACAGGATAAAAATAACACAATGTTTTGGGACACTGGGAGTGGGTTTCCCAGTGTCCCACACTTCTGGGGGAGTCTTGTAATGCCAACACTGGGATTGGGCCCCCCCCATTATCGACTACATAATAAAACAATGGGCAGGGTGGGGGGGCATCTGACACTGGGGGTGGGCATCCCAGTGTTGGATATATAAAATAATAACCCAAGGACTATAGGGTGGTGATCAGAGGGTGGGGGGGGTGCCACTAGCCACCAGGCAATATATCTTGTATTTAAGGGGACAGTGATCGAGGAGTGAGGTATGCCACTTGACACCAGGGAAATGGTGGTTCACAACACACACTGCAGTTGGCAGCAGGAGTTCAGCTGTGGCTGCAAAACTTAATAAAATCCACTGTTACGAACATACGAACATATGAATGTGCCAGCAGATAAAGGCCTTATGGTCTGTCAAGTCTACTCGACTGTGCAGCTAGCAACCCTTATATTGCAGCTGCCCCTCACTCCCCTCCCCGACCCTCCCTCTTACCCTATCCCATCCCCTTTTGAAGCAGTCCACTGTTCTACAGGATACCACTTCCACAGGCAATGTGTTCCACCCAGACACCACTCTCTCCATGAAAAAGTGTCTCCTCATTTCCCTCCAGAACCTTCCCCCTCCAATCTGAGATCATGACCACAAGTGTCCCTACCCCCCCTTAACTGGAATAGTCTCCCCATGCCTGTCTTGTTTATTCCCTTCATGTACTTAAAGGTTTCAATTACATCCCCCCCGTCTCTCCTCTCCTCCAGTGAGTACATGTTCATCTCCCTCAGCCTGCTCATGTAGGGGTATGTCCCCTAGTCCCTGGATCATCTTTGGTGCCCTGCGCTGCACCCCCTCCAGTAACTTAATGTTCCTCTTCAGGTATGGGTGACAGTACTGCATGCAGTACTCCATGTGTGGCCTAACCAGTGACCTATACAATGGCAGGATCACCTCCCCTCTCCTTGAAGATACACCACTTGCAATACAACCCAGCATTTTGTTGGCCTTTGTAACTACCTTCCTGCATTGTGTTGAGTTGATCATTGAGCCCATTATAATCACCCCCAGGTCCTTCTCCTTCTCTGTCATGGCTAGCTGACCCCCCCCAACTGGTAGCTCCTTCTTGGATTTGCTCTGAAATGTAGCACTTTGCACTTTTTGGCATTGAATCCCAACTGCCAGGTGTCTAACCAGGTCTCCAATTTTGACAGATCACCGTTCTCATACAGAGAATGCAGCGGAAGGCTCCTCTCACTAAGCTGGGCACCCAGGATTTCGGGTACCCAGAAGAAGTATTACTGGCCCCAATTATGAAAATCAAACATCAGAATCTAGCTAAACAGGGCCCAATTAACTAGATTCTGGTGTTTGATTTGTAAAGTGACATTTTTATGTATTTTTCACGCTTTTTAGTTCATGGGGAAAAAAAACAAGATGGCACCTCACGAAAAATTATTTTTTCTTCACGAAAAAGGATTTTATTCTCACAAAAAAGGAATGGATCTCACAAAAATGAATCCTTTTACGTGAAATCAAATCCTTTGTCTAACTTTTTACCTCTATCCTCGAAAGTAATCTTCCCATAGGAAATAATGGGAACTTAAAAACCGAATAACTTTGCAACAGATTAATATTTTTTCACCAAACAAACACTGGCAGTTCTGTTACTCAAGTCCTTTCTACCATAAAAAAATCCTACTAAAATTCCACATCGTCTGGGTACAAGGCGATCAAGAAAACACTGCAAAAAGTGACAACCTTCAAGGTTTTTGCACTAGCCGGATCTCAGAATCCGCAGATCCTACCAGAGCGAAACTTGCCATGTCAAGAGGACTACCCCACAGCACAACACACACCAAATGTTGTGCAAATCCATTGATCAGTTGCAAAGTTATTAAAGTGAAAAACATTAAACAAGCTACTCACCCTAACTATAGGGAAATGAGTGTGTGTGTGTGTGTGTGTGTGTGTGTATATATATATATATATATATATATATATACACACAGTAGATAGATAGATAGATATTATATATATATATATATATATATATATATATATATATATGTTGTAAAACTTTGTTAATGCATTAGTTAAGGTGACCATGACAAAATATGGAAATCAGGTGTTAGGGTTTCACCCTAACACCCAACCCCTGCCCTTTGGAGACCAGGAGGCATCAGGGGGGAGGGGAGCACCGGGGTCACCAACCCTAACACCCCATTCCATTGTAAAATAAGCTGGGTTGCTACAGTATAGGAGAATGGGGTGAGTGTTAGGGTTGGTGACCCCAATGCCACCCCCTCTCCCTGATGCCTCCTGGTCTCCACAGGCAGGGGTGGGCTGTTAGGCTTAAACCCTAACACCTCATTTTCCTACTTTTGTCATGGCAACCCTAACTGATGCATTAGCAAAGTTTTTGCAACTAATTTCCTTACTTTTTGAGATAGTGTAACAGTATCAGTATGTTATGGTGGGAGCGCAGGGTCCCATCCCTCCACTTAGATAGTATAACAGTATCCTTATGTTACGGTGGGAGTGCAGGGTCCTTTAGACCCTGTGCTCCCATCCCTCCATTGACATACTGTAACAGTATCCTTATGTTATTGTCGGAGAATGGGGTACGTCGGACCCTGCACTCCCATCCCTCCATTGAGATGGTATAACAGTATCCTTATTTGACCCCAAATTTTCAACATAGCCTTCTTATGACCTCACCACACGTACCCAGTATGGAACATTTTAAAATCCCTGCCAAAAATGTAATTGTGTGCCACAAGTGCGAAAACATATTTTGGAAGGATTTGAAAAATGACAGCCATCACATACATGAGGTAGGGTAATACCAAGGCTATGCTGAAAATATGAGTTGTAAATACAGAAAATTTCCAAAGTTACAAGCATGCATAGCAAGATAGCAACAAATGCTTATAACACAACCATTTTTTTAAAGTTTGACCCCAAATTTTCAACATAGCCTTCTTATGACCCCACCTCATGAACAATATGACTGTCATTATGCAAATCCCACCAGACAGGTGATTTTACCAACCAACCATGAAATGACCTTTTTGGCAGGGGTTGCCTAATGACAGTCATATTGTTCATGAAACGGGTACCCAGTCTATAGCTGAAAATGTGGTTCTAAAAATCTCAAAAAATAGCTGAGTTATGGCTGAAAGTTGCCCCCCCCCCATTGAAATACACAGAACAGCATTTACCTTAGTTCATATTGCAGTCATTGGTTCCAGCAGCAAGATGTGTCTTCAGTCGGTGTCAGTCAGTGGGTCTCCAGCTTTGGACCTCAGGTAGTGAGTGAGAGTCAGTGGGGACATCAAGGTGGTGTGGGGAGGAGGGTCTACAGTGGGAGGTCGGGTGCGGGAATGGGGGTGATTGGCGATGGACTTTTTTTTTTACAGTTTAAAAATGAGCAAAAGATACAGAGGATCAATTTTTTTCTTTACAGGGAAAAAAAAAACTTAAAAGGATCATCATGGGGGGGATGCCACAACCACCAATGATTACTCTAGCATGGGAGGGTGGGGGGTGCCACTAGACACCAGGGCTTCCTTAAAACATATAAGTGGCAGAACGCCACTAAAATAAGCAATGTTTTTTCTTTTAAAAACATCTATAAAACAATAATATAGGGATTAGGGGTGGGGGTGCCACTAGACACCAGGGCTAGAGAGGACCAAAAAAATACATTTATTTGGGACTAGATGGTCCCGTGACACTATTTTGACAAGCAGATGGCCAAAAAGCAATCCTTGCTCACCATCTCCTTTCCTTGTTCGCCACCCAGATTCAGCAATCAGCTGGCGGACAAGGATTCCTGGTCTGGCCATCAGGTCAACAAATTTTCATGACCAGACGGCCAGACAAGAATGCTTGTCCACCAGCTGAATTCCTTGTTCCCCATCCTGATTTGTCACTGGCGAACAATGAAATCGGCTGACAGACAAGGATCCCCACTCTGGTCATCTGGTCAAGAAATTTTCATGACCAGATGGCCAGACAGGAATCCTTGTCCACTAGCTGAATTCCACGTTCGCCATCCTGATTCGTCACTGGCGGACAAGGATCCCCAGTCTTCCATGCAGCTACCCTGAAAAATAAAAATACCATTGAAAATAATAGGACCTTAAAAATGCTATAACTTTTGAATGGATTAATATTTTTTCACCAAATAAATGCTGGTCTATTCTATGACTCAAACTCCTTCTACCATAAAACTTTCAGACCACACTTCAAGACTGTCTCTGCACAGGATGATGGGAAAAAACTGCACAAAGTGGTGAATTGTAGGATCTTTCACTATCCAGATCTCAGAATCAACAAATCTGACCAGAACAAAACTTGGCACATCAAGAGATATACCCCAGGAGACTATGCCTGCAAAACATCATGCAAATCCATTGAACGATTGTAAAGTTATTAAAGTGCAACATTTGAGGTTTAACATAGAAACTGCTGCTCAACCTTAACTACAGGGGTGCTACTGCACCTATATATATACTGTATATATGTGTGTGTGTATATATATATATATATATATATATATAATGAAGCCTACCAGGATGAAGCACAGTGTCACCATTTCCTGCATGACAAAAGGGACTAACTCCCTTTGAAACTGCATTGTTTCCTGCATGCAAATCCCCATGAGAGGATTTGGACTGGCTCAACTTTAAGCAGAATTGCATGGTGCTGGAAGGCCTCACAGTGCAATCAGCAAAGGCTATGAACAGCAGACACGTACACGTGTTTTGTCCTCATTTGGACTCATCAGTGTGTCATATCTGTGTCTTAGCCCAGGGAGAGGGAGCCAACAACCCCCACACAGCCAAATTTTAAAGAAAACACAATTGCACATACCCCACTAATGCAAAGCATCATGAGAAACATGCACATCTCCATGAGAAGATTTGGACTGGCTCAACTTTAAGCAGAACTGCATGGTCCCGGAAGGCCTCACAGTGCAATCAGCACACTGATAAGTTCAAATGAGGATGAACCAGGTATATGTGTCTGCTGTTCTTAGCCTTTGCTGATTGCACGGTGAGGCCTTCCAGCACCATGCAATTCTGCTTAAAGTTGAGCCAGTCCAAATCCTCTCATGGGGATTTGCATATGTTTCCCATGATGCTTTGCATTACTGGGGTATGTGAAATTGTGTTTTCTTTAAAATGTGGCTATATGGCCAATATCCTCTGGGATAAGCCATGCCTCAGGGCATTTGCTCTGGGGTTCTTTTGTAGTTCTTTTCCTTCTCCATTTTGGGCTCCTCATGGCCCAAACAAATGACATTCCCCTTAAGGGGTGGCTGGCTCCCTCTCCTTGGGCTAAGACACAGATATGGCACACTGATGAGTCTAAATGAGGACAAAACATGTGTATGTGTCTGCTGTTCTTAGCCTTTGCTGATTGCACTGTGAGGCCTTCTGGCACCAATCAATTCTGCTTAAAGTTGAGCCAGTCCAAATCCTCTCATGGGTATTTGCATTATTGGGGTATGTGCAATTGTGTTTTCTTTAAAATTTGGCTGTATGGCCAATGTCCTCTGGGATAACCCATGCCTCAGGGCATCTGCTCTAGGGTTCTTTTGTAGTGTGTGTGTGTATATATATATATATATGTATATATATATATATATATAATATTAGGTAAGTGTGGTATACAAGGATATATACACATTGAAGGGGCTAATGAGACTATAAAGGCCATGAGGCCAAAGGCCAAATGGCTTTATATTCTTATTAGCCACCAAGATGGATATACATACTTTTAATTAACAGCCAGCATTTTTTATACATGGATAATGATAGCTTTATTGCCGGATACAACCTCCCAGTTGATATTTTTAATTATAACCGGGAGGTTGTAATCATCACCTGCCAATCTCGCTCACGCTCAGCTTAATGCAAGCTAAGCAACTTGCTACCAACTGCTTCAACAAACTTCCTCACAGACAAAATGCCAAGCCAGAAAACAGAGCAAAACATCAGAAAACCCATGAAATCTGTGCATAAAAAAATGCTGCCCATTCATTAAATAAAATAATATATGGGTGAGTGTGTGTGAACCAGAATTTTACACACACCCTCGGTGTGGGAGGCATGTATAAACCCAAGGGTGTTACCCTCCAGGTTTATGTAGCATCCCACACCTTGGGTGTGTGTAAAATTCTGGTCTCACACACCCATCCATACATTATTCTATATATAATAACCAGCCTTGCCTTTTTCCCATAGGGAAACCGTGGCAAAATTTGCTGTTATAAAGGAGCATTTATAATGGCAAACACACGCACGATTTCCCTCACTCTGCGCATGCCCCGCTGCAGCTCTTCTCCTCAGCTGCACATTTTTTTCTTCTGCAGATGCCTTACCCACCAAACAGAATCAGCAGTAAGTACATTTAAAAACAGAAACTGTACAATGGGGGGAAACTTCTCACTGTCGACCAAAAAAAAATTTTTAAATAGAGAACAGCACCATGGACCGCATACTGCAAGCAAACCAGATTGCGGAGCGCTCCGGAATGTATATTCATTTTATATGATTGCTGTGGTGAAAAAGGCAAACTCAGCAATTATATAAAATAAAATATGTGGTGTTGTGTGTAAACTCGAAGTTTACACACACCCTCGAGGTAAGATCTTGCACAAACCCTCGAGCTTCACTCTTGGGGTTTATGTAGCATCTAACCCCTCGGGTGTGTGTAAACTTCTAATTACACACACCACCCCATACTTTATTCTCTATATAATACATGGATGGGAACGTTTCCCCATAGAAAAGGCCATCATTTATTTCCCTGTATACCTGTGACCAATCTGTCACTTAAAGTTATATACCTGCATGAATCAATCAATTACAGCTGTATACTTGAACTAATTAAAGGTATATACTTACACTAATCAAACAATTAAAAGTATATACCTGCACTAATAAAAAGTACACAGCTGCACTACATTAAATCCTATGGGATACCACTAATAACACAATTGACACAGCATTAGGAAGCTAGTCAAACCAATTAACAAGCTGCAAAAGAGTCTGGAAAAAAGACACTTACACAAAACCCTTCCAAACCCAGAAATCTCCCCAAACTCCTACTTGCACTCACTACACGGCATTCTCTCCTTGCTGCAAGAGACTTTCAGCTGCCATAACAGGATTGCAAATTAAATCTCCATAACAATAACCATCCTAACATATTATAGTCAGCAAACAATGAGTAAGCATGGAACACTCTGAAGTATACCCATCTCAGGGACTAATTAGGGCAATAAAGCCACTCTCACCCTTTGGGCTCATGGCCTTATAGCTCTAATTAGCCCCTTGATAGGTATACATCCTTGTATACCCCCCTTATCCATATCTGTATATCACATAGACACATTATATACTGGATATAATACATTTAGATAGTCACAGTTTACCCTATTTTGTAGCTGTAGGTTGTTTTCCTAGACTGCCATTTTGAGCACTTACTGGTTGCTTGGTTTTTGTCCCCTAGTGTTTTTCATGGTGTACTGGGATTCGGCTTCTCTTTTCTTTTTTTTTTATCCAGTTTCGTTTTCCATAGTGCATGGCTCCCTATATAAGGCGCACGTCTGGGGTGCTCTTTCCTTTGCTTTGGTGGAAGTGCATGGTAGGTATGGTCATGAGCAGTGTGAAAGTGCATCCAGCCAGCAGTTTGTGAGCAGCATGCTAATGCAGTTGGTTCGGCAGTACGTTGATGGCTTGTGAGGTCAGAAGCCATGTTTGGAGTGGCTTCAGGCATTCAGGAAGTATAAGGAAACACAGAAGGAGCAGGACTGAGAACTGTGCCAGTTAAAGCAGAAGGAAGCGGGGAAGACGGTCAGAATAGCAAATGCCCAAACTGAGGAAAAGATAGTCAACTCAGTTAAGAAGGGGGATAAAACCTTTTATAGGTACATTAGGGAGCAAAGAAAGACTAAGGCAGGGATACTGAGGCTGAATAAAGAGGAAGGTGGCTTGGCAGAGAGCAACAGTGGAAAAGAAGGGATACTGAAAGAATACTTCTGCTCAGTATTCACAATGGAAGAGCAGGGGGAGCTACCTAATCCAGTCAATATAAGCACTCTGGATAGGGGGATTGATATTAGTCCTTTCGCAGAAGAAAGGGTTCTGAAAGAACTCTTGAAACAGAAGGTGGATAAAGCAATGGGGCCTGATGGGATTCACCCCAGAATTCTAAAAGAACTAAGGGAAGAACTAATTACATCAATGACTACCCTTTTTAATAAATCATGGGAGGATGGTGTGGTACCCAAGGACTGGAGGAGGGTGGATGTGATTCCCCTTCACAAAAGTGGGAGCAAGACAGAGGCAGGAAACTACATACCTGTCAGTTTGACCTCAGTGGTAGGGAAAATGATGGAATCACTTCTGAAGGAAAGAATTATTGAGTACCTAGAGGCTAGTGGGGCAAAGGACCCAAGGCAGCATGGATTCACAGCAGGAAGGTCATGTCAGACAAATCTAATTGATTTCTTTGACTGGGTGACCAAAGTAGTAGACCAGGGAGGGGCTGTGGACATGGCCTACCTAGACTTTAGCAAGGCATTTGACACAGTCCCGCACAAAAGATTAATAAACAAATTAGCCAGCCTGGGAGTGGGTCCCAGGGTGGTAGCCTAAGTAAACACTGGCTGGACAGCAGGACACAGAGGATAATAGTAAATGGAGTCCACAGTGAAGAAAGGGGGGTTACTAGTGGGGTACCGCAGGGTTCAGTACTGGGGCCGGTCCTTTTTAATGTCTTTATAAGTGACACTGCAGAGGGACTGGAAGGAAAAGTATGCCTCTTTGCAGATGACACAAAGATCTGCAACAGGGTTGATATGCAAGGTGGGGTGGAAAGGATGAAAAGGGACTTGGCAAGGTTGGAGGAATGGTCAAATGTACAGCAGCTTAGATTCAGTGCAAAGAAGTGCAAAGTAATGCACCTGGGAAACAAAAACCAAGGGGAGGAGTACACAATGGGGGGTGAGATACTGACAACAACAAAAATGGAAAGGGAACTGGGGGTAGTCATAACAGATGACCTAAAAGTGGGCCGGTAATGTGAGAAGGCAGTAAGGAGGGCTGGGGGGATACTGGGATGCATAGGGAGAGGCATCACCAGTAGAAAACAGGAAGTTGTTGGCCCTCTGTTCAGACAGTTGGTAAGACCACATCTGGAGTACTGGGTACAGTTCTGGAGACCCCATCTCCACAAATACATAGACAGGGTGGGGGCTGTCCAGAGGAGGGCAACCAAAATGGTGCAGGGTCTGCACCAGAAGACATATGAAGAAAGACTAAAGGAGCTTAACATGTATAGCCTCGAGGAAAGGAGGTAGGGGGGACATGATAGAAACTTTCAAATACCTCAAGGGAATCAACAAAGTCCAAGAGGGCAGCATCTTTCAGAAAAAGAGATGTGCAAGAACAAGGGGGCACAATTTGGAAATAGAGGGGGGGATGGCTCAGAGGTAATGTGAGTAAATATTTCTTCACGGAGAAGGTTGTAGATGCATGGAATAGCCTTCCTGAGGAGGTTGTAGAGTCAAAAACAGTGGGGGAGGCCCAGTGTCACTGAGGGTTGAGTCGCTGGTCGCCACACCTCGCTCCATGCTGGTGACCTGGGTTCGGGAAAGAGCCCAGGTGGTGAGGGGACAGCAGGAGCAGACTAGGATTGAGCATCCAATGACAGCTCTCCTAGTCCAGGGGGAAAGGGGTGGGTGCATACCACGCTCTAGTGGTCCTTGGGATGCCTGGAGGTACTGCAGAGGCGCGGGAGCCAAGGTTGGGGGCGGCACAGCAGATATCTGCACACTAGTGCGTGGATGTCATTGCATGCCCGTGCCCCCATTGGGGAAAGAACAGGGAAAAGCAGCGCAAGTCCACGGTAGCTTGATGGCTGCAGTTCACCGACCCAATGATACCTGGAAGTCGTGCGCCGGTAGTGGATCCTCGCCAGGCACAGGGGCTTGGGGGAGCCCCTCTCAATGGCGTAGCTGCCTGTGCCAGCTGGGCATGACAGCTTCGGGGTCAGCGGTGGATGAGCGGTGGCTGGAGAATAGCAGGACTGTGGCTGCAGGTAGGAAAATGTTCAATGATAAAAAAAAAAAAATGGGGGAATTCAAGATTGTATGGGACAGACATAAGGCAATTCTAGTGGTGGGTAGGAGGAAGTAGGCTGTTGGTTAACTAGGATTTGCAGCTTATCCATTAGGTAGGGAAATGGGCAGACTAGGTGGGCCAAGCTATCCTTATCTGCCATCAGATTCTTTGTTTCTATGTTTCTGTCAGCAGGGGAGATGCATTTAAACAGCAGCATGGTGCGGATGGCGTAGTGGGACATGGGAGTCTGCAACATGAAGGGCCTGGACTGCAGAATCATGGAAGACATGGCAGGTGGCAGGTGCTGTGGAGTCTTGAGGATACCCTTGCGTGTAAGAGCCATTTTTACGTTGTGTTTTTTTTCATGGTTTAGGTTGTAAAGTTTTCTTTTTGTAGGCTGAATTATGTAAGGTTCAGCCATTTTGTTTTTTGCAGGTTGAGGCAGTGTTAATTGATGTTTTAACTGGTTAATTGGTGTGGTAATTAGTTGTAGTTAGTGTGGTCCCATAGGGTTGCATGTACTGTAGGTACAGTACATACATTTAATGTATATACTTTTGTTTGATTAGTGTAGGTATATACTTTTAATTGAGTTTTACTCATAGATACACATGAAAATAACTGATGGACTTTTCTATAGAAAATTCTCCATCCATGGAACATACATATATATATATATATGTATATATATATATATATATATATATATATATATATATATATACACACATATACATATATATATATATATATATATATGTATGTATGTATATATATATATATATATATATATATATACATACATATACATAGAGAGAGAGATTTCTAGAGAAAATAAATAAAGGCTATGAGTGGTATATAGAGAAATATACCCAAAGAGAGGGCTATTATTTTTAATTTACCTTGTGTTGGGCTGGATCAGTTTACTGCTGAGCAGTGGTTGGGGCCATTTGAGGGGTTGCCTTGTTGATTGGCCACATGTGTTTCAATAGTATAGTGTCATTTTGGTAACAGGCTCTCTTTTGGCCCTTTCTTTTTTACATAGCGTAGGGTTCCTTTATAAAAGGGTCATTTCTGGATGATCATCTTCTAGATCAATGGTGAAGCTGTGGATTTTGATGGTGTGGCTATGTGGAGTGTCAGCAGCAGCGTAGCGTGTCAGTGGCAGTCAGGAGGGCAGCCTGTGGGGGGTGTTTGCAGCTGAGAGCATCTCTGGAGTTGTGCAACCTGGTAGAGGTGGTAGCAGGGGCATGGGAAGCATGCCATCAGAGGAGGCAGCTGGAGGCTCAAGGAGTGAGATGTCAGCAGGAGAATGGAGGGCTTGACAGTTGAGGAGGGGGGAGGAGTATAGAGCAACAGTTCTCAAACCTTGTCATAGTGAGCCTCCCCTAAGCCATGGAAAAGATCTTGAGCCTCGCCCAAAATACTGAAATATTTTTGGGCCTCCCCATAGAAAAATAGTCTACTTTTCATAGTACATCTGGAATAAATTGAAACCTCTTTGCATAGCAGGCTCTCATGTTATTAAGCTTATTGTAACCCCCCCCCCTCCTCCCCCCAAACAGGACAACCTACTTGCTCCAATATTTTGACTCTCAAACCATTGTTACCACTTACTGCCATACCTTCATGGGTCAGACTGCTTTTTCTGTTTCCCCTCTAACTGGAATAACCTTCCTGCCAACCTCTGCCTCTCTCCCTCTCACCCTGCTCTTAAGCAACTTCTCAGGGATTATTTTGCTCCCTCCTGCTCTTATTGCTAGTACCTGTATGGTTAACTCTTGTGTTTGGACAGTTCTGCTGCCAGTCTAATTGATCAATTGTTCCTCACATTGTTAGTTTATTGTTCTTAATTTGTTTGCACTTTTTTTCATTTTGTATTACTTGAGTGTTTTGTAGATAAATTTTGAATTGTATTCTCTCACTACCCTTCCCTGGGTACACCTGAAATAAGCCATGGCTCAGTGTACAATGCCTTGCCTGGTCACAGACTTGTGAATAAATACATAAATTCACCTACTGTTATCCTCTTTCAGTTTGCCTTATTTCTTCACACAAAATCTATAAAGTTCAAAATTGAAATAGAATACTTTTTCAAAGATTGCTTGAGCCTCCTCTGGAACAGGTTGAGCCCTCCCCAGGAAGGCTGGCCTCACCATTTGAGAACCCCTGGTATAGAGGGA
Organism: Neoceratodus forsteri; assembly: GCA_016271365.2. Lineage (NCBI taxonomy): Eukaryota > Metazoa > Chordata > Ceratodontiformes > Ceratodontidae > Neoceratodus > Neoceratodus forsteri. Next base: position 442,436,725 of record CM028133.1, read on the forward strand.
CATAGCTATTTGGTGAGTAGAAGGAGGGGGGAGTTGTGTATTCTGTGGTCCCCTGACTGTTTTTCATTTGCAGTACAATATTTAGATGAAGCATTGAGGGACATGCTGTTGGGATTGTGTAATGGGGAATGTTTTTTGTGTGTGCCCTCCAAATATTTTTTTGCAGCTTCTCCAGGTCTGTTGGGGGGACACAGTTTATTCCAGGTTCTCTAGGTCTCGGGGGCAGAGAAGTTGTTTTCATACATGAGGAAGGTTTATTTTCAGGGTATGTTCTTTCCTGCAGCTCTGTAGGTGTCCTGGGGAAAACTGAGGTTTTTTTTTTTCCCACAGTTCACAGGCTGTATATTTCTGGAGGTATACAGGCATCCCTCTAGAGGTATACAGCTTTAATTGAGTGGCATACAGCTGTTATTGGGAGGAGTACAGGTTTAACTGGTGAGGTATACAGGGAAACACACAATAATGTTTTCTTATGGGGGAAGTGCCAACCATACATTATATCTATATATATAAAATATGGTTCAGCCCTTGTCCCCATAGGAAAAAGCATCATATATTTCTCCATATATGATGGTAGCCAATTAGTGTATTATGATATCAATTAGCTAATTACACTGTACTAATGTGTTATCAACACCTTAATAATACATTAACACTTAACAAGCATTATATATATATCTTTACTACATATATATATATATATATATATATATATATATATATATATATATATATAGTACTACTATATAAATGTTTTATTAACAGCTTAATAACACATTATTACCCAACACATTACAAACAACTTCAATAACACATGTAACAAGCCACTTAATTACACAGGTAACAAGCCCCTTAATAACACATGTAATAAGCCTCTTACAACCACCCTACCCCCCCCCCAACACTATGGCAAAACACAGAACACAGCAAAAAGTGGCCAACCTAATGCATTATATAAAACAATAAAAGATAGCAGTCCATCATACTCATGAAACAATACCATCTCGGGGTCAAACAAGCTCATAAATGCCACTCACCCTTTGGACTCATGGCATTATGGCTTGTTTGACCTCTCAATTATATTATTTCCTTGTGTACCACCCTCTGCCATCATTTATTCTCTCTCTCTCTCTACATATGCACACTGTATGCTGTGTGTTCCTACTTCTAGATAGCTAGATAGATAGGTTCACAGACAGACAGACAGACAAATAGGCAGGCATACAGATGACTGGAGAGAGAAACTATTTTAGTAAAACATCAGTCTAATGTAAAAACTCTAAACTATTCCTTGTGTACAGAACAAGTCCATTTACACTCAAAGCTGCCCTAATAAAGCTATTAGAAGGGACGCACAATGCAACCCTTTGTGCCCAATCTCACCTAGTACTTCTGTTCTCAGTAGAAAAGACACATCTGCCACCTGCTCTAGTCTGTGTCCCAGCGACAACTGTCGAGCAGCAAAAAGATTGATTATCAGTCAAAAAACATCCCACAGCACCAGATTTTGGTGGGTTAAGCTTGCTGATCCAGCAAGAGACAGTATGAAATTTTCAGTATCCTGTGCCAACATTTTGTTGCTAAAAGAACAGCAGTGCATGTCGCCATGAAACAGAGCCAAAGAACTGCAGATGAAGCACAGAAGTTTCTGTCCAGGACTTGGCTGCAGAGGGGAGAAAAGATGCTTCATTAATTCTTAAATCCTTAGAAGTCTGGGGCCATGTTATTTTGGAGTGCTGTAAAAACGATAGCAACACCAGTCTCTGCTACTGCCTATTAAAAATGTTCACTTTATGAGTCAATTTAAAATGTGTTTGTAAATAGCATAGTTCAAAAGAAGAATATCATGATACTGTAGGTAGTGTGATACAGTGGGCTAGAAAATTATTCCATCTAGTATTGTAATGCATATAGGATGTAGGGTGGATTGCATTGAGCTAACCATAACCAGCTTACCTCTATGTGTGGAAATCAACCCTTTAGCTCAGAAGTAGTGAAGACATACGTGTCGTAACAATGACATACCAAATTTCTCACTTTTAGTACTAGCAACATGTCACCTAACAGTAATTCATTATGTTTTCTGTTCATGACACAAAAGTGGAAAAGAAAAGAACATTTCTTAGTTTCTCATATGCATGTCTACTATCATTGCTTTTACATTATCCAATGACAGAAATAACAAGGTGTTAGTCTAAAGAATGCATTCTACACACCTCCTCGAATGATAATGTGACAGCCCTAATGCTTGCTTTTTTTTAGTTTCCTCCCTTTATCTTAAAGGTCAGTTTACTCATGTCAAATCATTGCTGCATTTGCATTTGGAACACCCCTTCCCTTGCTCAACACATCCACAGGTACAGCACCCCCTCCCAACAGCTCTCACCCCCATGTCTGGAGATGTTGACACGTACTGTAATGTACCAGTCAACCTTTGGATTAGTCATTGAGATAATGGAAGTATGGGACAATTTGTTCTACTTTTTTCAGAAAGGAGTGCACTGCCTCAGGCAGCACTAGCATACATAGTTGCCAGCATGTAGCAGTCCATGCTTCCAAAACAATTCCAGTTCATCTTCATGGAAGTTCTATGAGGTACCACAGGACATGCCATTAGCCCTTTAATTTTTAATTTCTACCATTTCCTTTATCCCCTTTCCTCTCTTTCCCTACCTTCCTCTTACTCTCCCCACTCTGCTAATACCCACTCATTTATAATCTACCATTCCAAAGCCTCTAGTGGGCAAGCTGCAGGCTCCTATAGTCTCCATTTCTTTGGAAAAAAACTCTTCTTGCCCTGCACTTTGTTCATCTTCCTCCTCTTCCCTTCCTTCAAATAATGTATCTCCTCTAAAAGCTCCCCTTACAAACCTGTTTTTTAAGCCTGCTAATTAAAACTACTGTAAATGCAGGCTTCTTGTTAGCAGACTGGTGGATGTGACCAAAACAGGAAAAGATGAATCATCCTATGTTGCTCCGTCCCAGGGATACTAACTAAGCAGGAGGTGACCTGTATGAGCTATGATGCAAAGCTATAGAAAGTGTAGGGAACTAAAACACTTCTTAGCAAGACGTTTAGGAACCATTTGCAGAAAAATTGCTGCTGGTGCTGGGAACTGTATAGTATTTTTCCCCTTTGCAACAAATAGAATAGTAGAAGTCAGATAACTACTTTTTCCAGAATGCTGCTTGTTTTTCCTACACTGACATGTGATCTTGTATTAGTCTAGATTTACCTAATTGTTCTGACAACTTAATTGCATAAATAGCCATTGTATGGCACCTCCTGTTTTTTTTTTCAACAAAATGAATTGTATTACTATACTGTACACTCCATAATATTCTGAGGTAAACAGTGGTGGACTGATTCACATAACACTCTGCTAACATGAAAATAATTAATCTATGACAAACCTGAACAGTGACTGGCCTTGTATTATCCCCAAAAATAGTTCTTCTGTGCTTTGCTGTCATGGTTTATTATGGCAAAAGGAACCCTCGATGGACTTTAGGGGTTAACATTGTTTTTCTAATGCCACATGTAAGTAAGCTATAGTACCCAACAGAGTGAGCAGTACTGGGCTATAATGGACCCCCTATGAGTGTAATAAGGCCCAGCACTGTGGGCAGAGTGCCTTATAACCCCTGGAAGGTCTGGTATAATCCAATACCTCTCACCTCGAATGGTATTACTGTGCTTAGAAAATGGGTCTTAGGTTGCTCATTAACAAAAATGTTTGAAAAAAAAAATGAATGTAAAAAGTTAATAGAAATGAATGGGAAAAGAATGTGTAAAGTAGTCCATCCACTGCTGGCATTGGCAGTAGATGGAGTTGTTTTGTTAGTCTGTAGAGGGCTGTGCTTTTTGACAAATGTTGTCTTGATGCCATTCCATCCCCCCCCCCCCAGTCTGGTCTGAGTTTGCCGTTCTGTTGATCCAGTCCTGTCTCCTCCCTCCCTGTGTATTGTTTGATGACCTGTGACTGATCCATTACGCTCCTGTGTCCTCTCCCTCATGGTCATTTTACCCCACTTCCTAACTGCTGCCTAATTATTTTAAAACAAAACAAAAATAGGTAATACAATCAGTGGTCCTCTCTCAATCACTGCTGGATAGTACTGAAAGGCCCCTTTTAGGAGTCCTTTGATCACAATCACAAGCAGGACTCATGCTGACTTGAACAGTGACCGTTGGGACCACAACAACCAGCAGACAATGAGTGGGTGACTGGTTGGAGGAGAAGGCATGCCAGCAAGGTCGGCTCTCCAAGAGTCGCACTGTCGGCAATCACAGCAGCAGCATACATGGGACATGAAGGTATGGTAAAAAAAAAACTGTAATGAAAAATTAGTCCAGTAGAAGTTGATGTGCAGTTTCGTCAGGCAGCTGGCACTGAACTACAGAGTGTTGGGGGGTCAGTATCTCTCACAAAGTGAGAGAAAAAAAATGGTGGCTCCGTTATACTGAAACTTCTGAGGACACAGTAATTTTGCAAGGTAATCAGGCAGCCAGAGACTGGGACTCACTATTTCCTGGTCTCTGTTGCCTGATACTGGACTGGGTAGTTGGTGGCATTAGCCAATTAGAAAGGAGACATATTTTCTACATACTGTAGGTCATGTCAAAGCTGGTTAAGTCATGCCAATGCTTTTATGCAAGTGACTAGATAAATTCCCTTTAGACTTGCCAAATTTTTTTCTTAACAGAACTAATTAGTCTGGAGTAGAGGTGGGCAAAACTGGTGAGGTTCTGGTTTGGTTCTGCCAGATCACTCTCTGTTTTGCTTCTGGTTTTAGTTTTAGATTCAAGCTGATCACCCTCCCTTTCCCCAACACCATTTTTTAAGAATACTGTCTCCTCAGTAACTATGATCAAACTTCCCTTTTATGTGGCACAGGTCCATGTCAATTAGACTGTTACATGAAATGTAATTTAGCTTTCTATAGTGCATTTCATAAAACTCTATCCTAAAATGTTTCAAAATCCTGGAAAAGGTGAGGAGATAATGTTGCTGACATTACGTGAGCAAGATTCAAATAGTAGCTAAATTACACTGAGATTACGCAAAGGGCAGTACAGTGAGTGGCTCAGGGTTACACAATAAGTGGCAGTGGTAGGATTTAAATTTGGGTCACTGGGTTCACAGCTTTGTTCTAACCAAACTGCCTTTACTGTGCAACCTTCCTCCCCAATCTACTGGCAACCCACCCACCCCCAAACTAGAATGTATACTATAGCTGGTCTCCTGCCTGTCTACCCTCCCTCCTAACACACTTTTAGACACACACACACACCCACCACCACCATCCTGCTTGGCTGTACCTTTTGGGGAAAGAGCCCCTGCAGTATCTTCATCCCCACCTTCTCAATCACCAAATGTTTATTGGGGGAGGACCTGATGGGCAGTAAGTTCAGCAGTCTGTTATTTTTTACTGAGTAGCTCAATTGCACCCTTTCCCCATAGCATGCCACTTGGTCAGTAGTTGAGTGACACAATGAGGAGTTCTGCACTGTACACATGCATCCTCGTAGATAGAAATAAGCAATATGAGTGAATCAATAAAAAGAAATATGAGCTCCTATTGCTTATTACTGTCTGCAAGAATGCATGTGTATGGGACAGAACTCCTCAGTGCTCCACTCAGCTACTGTCATAGTGGTATCCAGCAGGGGAAATGGAAGCAACTGAGCTAACCAGGAAAAAAAACTAAAGGACTACTAAGCTTGCTGCCCATCAGCCCCCTTAATTAACTATTGGTAATCATGGAGTGACAAAGATGTTTCAGGGGCTTTTGCCCCCAAAGGTACAGACAGGTGAGTAAGGCGAGGAAGCCTGAAAGTAAGCAACTGTTTTCAGGAAAAAAGCTCTGAACCATTTCTGAGATGAACCAGAAAGGTTTGGCTCAGACTCAGTTCCTTCTGAGCCACCCAATTTTGAGCGGCTTGTTTAATCAGAGCTTGTTCTGCACACCTCTAGTCTGAAGAGCATGAAAAAGAACTCCAACAGACAAGTAGGGGAAAGACGTGCTGGTAGGAATACTGTGAAGTTTTAGATTGTCGCTGAATTGCTAATACAGTGTTAAACTTTGTGATAAAGATGCACTTCCCAACAATTTACAGCAAGAAGTTTTTAAAAAGGTTCAGAAGTGGGCCGCCCCACCGGCGCAGCGGGGTAGGGGTTGCCGTCACGCGGGCGCCCAGCGACCCGGTTTGGGAACGGACTCGGGAACTGGAGGGCCGGCCGGGGGGAGGAGGATTGAGCGCCCAGAGGCTGCTCTCCTCCTCCGGGTGGGGTGGGATGTGTGTCCCACTGTGATACCGCCACCTGGGTGACCACGGGTGGTGGTGCAGCAAGGATGGCATGAAGCAGGGAGGAAGGACGTCCGCCGGGAGCCGGAGCGTTAGCACGCTGTGATGTGCATCGCTCCTAGGCTCTCCTAGCATGCAGACGTCCTATGGGGATGGGCGGAAAAGAGGAAAAATACCCTCCGGTGCTCCCTGTAGACAGAGCTTCAGGCCCCGATCCCAAGGCCCCTGCCAGCATGGATGATGGATCCCTGATGAAACTCAGTCGCTCGGGGCGGTGGAAAGGGGGGCCCCGCCTCGTACCCGCCTGGGGGTCAAACCAAGGCAGCGTGGGGGGATGACTGCATCTGATGCCGACAGACGAGCAGGGATGCACAAGGCTGTAGGAGACTCCCGCAAGTGAGGAAGCACTGGGGTGAGAAGGGGACGTAAAAAAAAAGAAAGTATAAAAAAAAAAAAAAAAGGTTCAGAAGTCTTTTTCCCACACCAGCCTTTTGTAGCACCCTATCCCATCCTTCTACCCCCGTCCCAACCAGTATCATGATGAACCTTCCTACCATACTGTACACACACACACACACACACACACTCAGCAGCATCCAATCCCACCCCAACCCCCCAGCATTGGAAAAATAATTAATAAAATATCCCTTCCCTCACCTGCTCAGCAACATCAAATCCCATCTCCACCCCACCAGCCATGGCTAAAAAAAAAGATAACAACATATTCTCTACTCTACCTACTCAATACTCAACCCATCCACCCCAGAAGGATGAAATAATTGTGGAGGACAGTGGGATAGTGACAGTTACAGACCCTCCTCTCACAACCTTGACGGTCCACCAGATGACATTACAGTCCTCCTAAAATCGCAAAGGTCGATAGGTGACTCCACATCACATTATGTCAAAAGGCTCTCAAACAGAAAAAGATTTGATGGGAAAGGAGGTGGTGTCTGGATCAAATATCAACAGCACAGTGAGATACCTGGGAAACATGGCAGGTGACATTTTAAATCCATAGGACTTACAAGGGGAAAAACATGCTCAAGAAGGAGGAGGTGAATTGGGACATGAAAGGGGAAAAATCACCACTGGATATAGAATGACATAAGGGCCTTCCTCCACCCATGTCGGCTGGGCACTCCAAAGGGCAGGCTTCTAGTTGCCCATGGCTCAGGAATAATGTACTCCATTCCATGGAATATTGGAAGAGTGGCAGCTGGAAATGGGTAAGCCAGTGGGTAAGAAGTCATGGCTGAAGGAGGTATCACAACAAGTAGGAGAAGGCTGTGGATGGGAGCTACTGTAGAGCATAGCACCATCAAGAGAAAGGCACAATGGTAATAAACAGACAACAAAAAAAAGCTCCAACCACCTGTTTCCTGGTCTTGATGTCCTCACAAGTCTAAGTAATCCCAGGCATCTAGCTTCTCTCTGTCTCTGACCCGTGGTATAGTACAAGAGCCAGATATTGCAGCACCAAACATTAAACCAAGGAGATGGCTGCAATGAGAGGCAGAAAAGAGGGTGACAAAGCAGGTAATGTGGGGTTGCCTTATTTGGGTGATGGTAGACGGGGTCCCAGCTATGTGGGTGGGCTGGGGACACACTACCACTCCTTTCTCTGTCCCCAGTTACTTGTCACTGCTCCCATTTCCTTCCTTTACTTTGCCAGTGTTGTCACTTCCTGTTCCTTGCTCCCACCACCTCCAAGATACCCTTGCTGATTTCTGTTTTTCATATAAATTTATTTTTTGTATTTGTTCTTTTACTGCCTGTCTTACTGTTATATAATTTGGATCTAATTGTAAATACTAGCTATTTTATTTTGCTTTTTTTTTGCAGTGTACTATACTTAATTTTGTATTCATTTTTATTTATTGCTAACTGTATATACCCTTGCTTGTTGTTCCATTTTGGACTACTTGTTTTCTTTACTTCCCTTCCCCACTGCTATAAACCCCCCTCCCCCAACTGCATCTAGAAATGTGCCTCAGTTCAGTGAGCCTTTCCTTGGCAAAATTTGAATTAATCAATCATTAAATGAGCAAACATCCTCAATGGAGAATTGAGGTTATTCTCAAAACTTTGTCTCCCACACTGCAACACAATACAGTGTCACTGAGCTTCTGGATGGCTCATGTCTGGAACGTCTTGCCATTTTTTGTATGGTGCTATTGTTTCGTCTGTTTATTGCTCCGTCTACCACACCATGTTTTTCTCAGGTTGCTTTGGGGACCATCACATTCCTATATCCTAAAGATGGATACAGGTGTGGGCCCATCACATCACAAACTACTGAAGACCAGCACTGAGGTGAGGGTCCTATTATATAACCATCTCTGTGGATGTATGCTGATGTGCTCTCATAATAATAATGTTTGATCTTCATTCAACAGGACAGCCATACCTCTCAAGTGTCCCAAATGACAAGGGACATCTCTCATTTGTCACCTCAGAATTGGTTCATCCTACATGGAGTAGGTGTGAAAGGTTTCTTCTAAAGGCTTAAATGCAACATCTTAAGGTCTCCATATTGCAGGACATGGGGGCTTGATTTTCAAAGACCCATAAGAGCGACACAAGACCCCCACTTGCAGTAAACTCTGGTGCACCAAGGACCCTGCACCAGATTTTGGTAGACGTGGGGTCCCGGCACTGAAGTCACCACCGATGCTCGTAGTAGAGCTATGTGTCAAACACCTGGTGCAAGGGAGGGGATTGACACAGGGTGCCATCATCCCCTGCCCTTTGCCATATGTGAGGAGAGGACATACAGTAGACAGTCTGAAGTTGTCCCAAAGGGCCATGGCACAGAAAAAAGCTAGCAGAAGTGTATTGTGGCCAGTGGCAGCCAGGTCCACATGTACAGCCCCACAGCTCCATACAGCAGCAGGAGACTCCTGGACAGAGGCAGGGAGGATCACACTGAGCTCCTGTTGACATGTCCCTGAATGATGTCAATGGCCCAGTATCATGTTTTGAAGAGAAAACTAGATAGGTCATGATGTCTGTGTGAATGCCTGTGCACAGCACGTGGGCAGTGTTCAGCAATGTACTCCAACAGCACTTGGCACTGACACTTACAGTCCCAACAGTGTGACACCCAACCCTCAATCCACTGACCAGGAGGCAATAGATGTCTGGGCTGCCCAGCACATGTCAGCACATTCACATGGCAGACAGTGCCAGACACAAGTCCTACACTTGTATCACGTTGTTCAGAAGGACAGTTCCAGGTGGTATAAGGTAAGCGACTATGCATGCAATGGGCACTGCACCTGGTAGACATGGGGGGGCCTCAACCATTGTATGTGACAGCATACATAGAAATATAGAAACACAGACAATGATGACAGAAAATGATCAGTCTTCCATCCAGTCTGCCCAAGTTCTGTTTAATCTCTGGAGCCATCCCAGGAACCTACTGTTCCTCCAGGGTACTATCCCTCCCTGTCCACTCCCCATTCTCCTCCATGGTCGTGTTGCTCTTGGTAGCCACTACTCCCTTCATTCTATCCCAGGCCTAATTGAATCCCCTGACTGTCTTTGCACCCACCACCTCTGCTGGCAGACTGTTACAAGGTTCCACCACCCTTTCCATAAAGAAGTGCTTCCTCACGTCCCTCCTGAACCTCCCTCCGGTTAATTTCCATTCATGTCCACATGACCGCGAGTTGGTATTCAGGCTAAATAATTCCCTGCAGTTCACTTTGTTAATTCCTTTAAGGAACCTGAAGGTCTCTACCATATCTCCCTTCTCCCTTCTGCTTTCCAGTGTGTACATATTTACTGCCTTGAGGTGCTCCTCATAGGATCTGCCCTGCTGGCCCTGAATCATTTTTGTTACTCTGCGCTGCACTGTCTCCAACCTGTCCCTGTCCTTTAAAACTGGTCACACTTAAGCAGACTGAGCAAGGTATCAGGCAGCTCACTTAACCAACCAGCAGTCCTAACTGTGAATGAACACTTGCCCTACTGAGTACAGAAGAAAGGCAGTTCAAGGGCTTTCTGAGTCATGCTACTGGTGTTGTAGAAATTGGTGACAGGGTGGAAGCAGTAAGTTAGGGCCAAGGGGTGGGGAGAGTCAGGCCCGGTAGTACCAGTTTGGCTAGCAGACGTGTCTGGAACTTAATTCTGCTAGGTAGTGGTAACCAATTTATAATGTATGATAGAACATTGTTATAGGTAGAAATCTACCTTTTTATAACAACGTTTTACCATTGATGTGACGTCACGATATTGTTAACCCATCGATGGTACGTCACATCGATGGGTTAATAACCGGGAGCAGTCTGGGCATGCGTGCAACTGGATCGGACGGCCTTGAAACGGCCACGGCGGTGAGGGCAGAGCGATGGTGACTGAAACAAAACTGCAGTAAGGAACTGCTTTCTTTTCTTAAAAACCTAAATGGTACCATACACTATAAAATATAATGTATGGTACATCGATGATTATTTTTTGAACCAATCTGGAGGTTGCCATGGCAACCGAAACCTCTTGAGCTTCGCTCTCGAGGTTTACATGGTCGCCCTGGCAACCTCTCGATGATTAACAAACCGGTTAACCATCGATGACCATACATTATCCTCTATGTTTGGGTGTAGAGGGTGCAGCTATGGGTGCACTTCTCAGTCCCAAGCACAAAAAGACAAGCCTTATTACAGATCAGATTTATTCTGCTGAGAATTGAGTCACAAGCAGTTATATAGATAGGTAGGCCATAGTCAACTAGTGGCAGTACTGAGCTTGCCATGATGAGGCATCTAGCATCAGCAGTGAGGGTGACCCAGTTCCGGTACAAAGCTCCCAGTCTTCTGCTTACCATGGACACATGGTGGTCAATGTGGGGAGCAAAAGAAAAGGTATCGTCCAGGATCACCCTGAGTTATTTAAATGTTTCCACTTGTTCAAGTATATGTCCCAGGTCACAGCGGATGACAAGGAGGGGCAATTTTTTTCTTCACTTGTGGGCTTGTGAAGAGCATTGTCTTAGTTTTTTTTAAGAACCATTTTGTTTTGGGAGAATCATTTTTCAAGGGCCACAAAATTACCCTGGAAGACAAAGGTAAAGTTACCAATGCTAGGGTTCTTGGAATAGCTAACAGCATTGTTTGCATAGAAAAGTACATTTGCAGACTGGCAGGCATCAGGCAGGTGGTTTATGAATAAACCAAATAGGGGGCCCAGAATGGAGCCCTGAGGAACACCAATGGATACATTCCTAATGTCTAACAAGGAGTCATCTATCTTAACATGTTGAGAGCGATTAGTGAGATAACTCTGAAACCAGGTGACTGTGTCTTGTGACAGGCCTAGGCCATGGAGTTTATGTTTCTATGAAAATGTTATTCTGTCTATTTACAGGTTGAGCAAAACATCAAGGGAAACTGACAGCTCATGATTAAAATTGGTTATCTTTCTTCTCAAACACTTTATGGGAATCTTTATAACAAGGGTATTATTAAAGCTAGACATCCAGAAGTTTTAAAGAGGGAAGGACATTTCAATTTTGGAGTTCTTGTCTCTAATATTCTTCAGCAGAATTACAAGCTGGATTTTTTTCTTCTGTTGATAGTTAACATATATAAGTATCTAGGGAGAAGGAAATAATGCTTTCCATTAACAAAGGTTATATACCTGTATGATGAGGAAGCCATCTCTGATAATATTTGTAAAACTTATTTACAACCATCCATTTTTTTAAATAAAACAAATGGGCCTCACTTGATTAATAGATTTGGGAGTTTATTCAACTCTGCATTTCCTGACTACTTGAAACTGATGCCAATGACTTTGCTCTCCATCACAGGATGTTATCTACAAACAATGGGGGCTATTCACAAATGGGCAGAAACTACATGCCAAAAGTGCATATTCCACCCACGCAGCTCCGCACCCTCGGGAGATCCATGCAGGGGGTGCATTCATGAACACCAGCCCCTTACGCTGCCCTACCCCCCAGCATGCAAGTTTGTGAGGGGCTGATGGGTGTAGAGCAGCAGATCTGGGCAGGCAGCCAATTAGCTGCCTGGCCCAGGACCCGCAGTGGATTACTTGCACCCATGGGGTGCCATGTTGGCAATCAGCATGCAGTGTGCTGACTGCAATGTGGGGGGGTGCCCCAGTTGTCTGCCCCAGCCTTCCCAGTGTGCCCCGATGGCTGGAGCCCCCATATTGGGGTGGGCTGATGCCACCTGCCATCCCCACTGTGGTCAGCAGCTGCATCCCCAGCGAGCACAGAACTGGCCACTCAGGGTTACATCTCCCACAGGTTTGTGTAGCTGCCAGCTTTAACATGCAGTACTCCACAGTTTTGTAAATCATGTGGAGTGCTGGCACCTCCCTCGCATGGTCTGCCCAGGCACAGAGCTGCGTGATTGGCCAGGGGATCGGGGGCGTAGGTGGCACGTATGTGCTTTGTGAATCCCGCATAGGAGCCATAGGAGCCACAGGCAGGCACAGGATGGGCTACATGCCAGAGTTAGGCAGCCCCAACAGGAATATTTCCCAGAAACTTAACAATCAAATAGAAGTACTAAGTTGGAATATAGCAATAATGGCACTAAATGTAGCCAACCAAATTGGCTAAATATTATCAGTAAATCTGAGATTTGTCTCTAAGAGACATGGTTAGGGAAAACAGATGAAATTAATGGGTTTGCTGCAATTACAGTACCTGCTTTTAAATTCTCACCTTGGAGTAGACCTATTGGAGGGTTAGCTATAGATATTAGCATATCGGGGGACTGTCCTTTTCCAACATTTGTTGAAGTCCCAAAACCTGTTGACTATTAGGGTAACAAATGTTAATTTCTCCTGGATCATCTGTAATGCATACAGTATATACAGCCAGTGAACACCAAATATTTTGATAAATTGATTTGGACATAGATTCATACCCATATAAATCATTTATCAGACACATGGACTCATATTACTTTTCTCTTCATTAGGAACTTAAAATGTTGAATAGGGGCACTTGACAATCTACAAGGCAATTCAGTGATGGAGATATTCTTTGACAATTACAACATCCCATTAAAACATTCCACTGATTTTAAACCAAATGAAACTTGAATTGAGGCATTACAATAGAAAAACTTTACTGTTTTAAAATGTTGTACTAGAAATGGTCAAATCTAGTTCACAAAAATATTTTTCATCAACAGAATCTTTACTATAGTAATAGATGTTGCTTTTTGTTCAGTTTATGATACAGACTGATATAAATCACTTAATGTTATAGAAAGGCAAAAAGGGATAATTTCCACATATGTTTTAAATGTTATTATACACTTGGAAATATTCCTCTACAATTGCTAAATAACAAAGACATACAGCCTGAAATTAAAATAATTAATTGTAAAAAGGTAACCTAGGACAGTTCACTAATTATGTTGCTTAGAGTTGCAGCAAAGTTTTACTCCACTGGCAAAGTTGCCGCGAAGTGGCTGAAATTTGCATCTGTGGAGTTTTCCCAACTCTCAGCAACTTCGACTTTGCCCAAAATCATGAAATTTTCCATGCGAATGGCAGAATTCCGCCTCCAATGTGCGGAATTTTGCACACAAGCAGCAGAATTTTGCCCTCAAACATTGAAATTCTGCATTTCATGGGCAAAATTCCACCATTTGCAGGTAAAATTCTGCACCTCACAGGTGGAATTCCACCATTCACGGTGTAATTCCGCACTACACAGATCCATCCTCACTTCACGAATTGCATTAAAATAGTGGATTAATTCATGGAGCAAATTTAGCCAACTTTACTCATCTTTAATGTTGCTCTACTAAGTTCTGGTCTTAGAAAAAATAGCAAGTGTTTATCACAGTATATTATGAGAAGACAATGTTGCCATGAACATCTTTAATACACAGTAATCAGCTAATTTCTTTATTATATAAACCACAAAAAAAAATCTCAAAAGAAATCTATTTGGTTTAACCAACATGATCAGTAGACTAAAAGGCAAGGCATTTTTATTTAAATAGCATCTAATATCCCTGGGCTCAGGGTGCTTCACAATACAGGTCTGCAACAAAATAGGCATACTTTAAAACATAAAGCAGATCTTCAATAAAATTATATACAATAAACAATAAAAATTGATATACATAGGAGTATGAGACTTCCTAAAATAATTAATTTAAGGAGAATTATGCTTGATTAAATAATCAGAGAGAATACAGTTTTTATTTAAATATGAAAAGCAAGTTCATAGAAAGAAACTCTGGACATTACTACATGAAGCAATCAAAAATAAATTACAAATTACAGGCACTTGTGCCTAGTGGTCCTTACCCAGTTACCAAAGAATTAAATTGAAAAAACTATAATTCAGAACTTTTCTAGAACTTGGTGGCAAAAGTGGCAGGGGATGTTGGTAATAATATAACATCTCAAATATAATACCAAGACTAGTTTAATTATTACTGAAATATTTTTTTTATGATCCTACTAAACTGGATCAATTTGTTCCTATCTATAGGCTTTTAGATTCCGCTAAAGATACAATTCAAGGTCACACAGGGAGAAGTGTGTGTACTGATTAAATCTTTTAAACTTCATAAAGCTCCAGAACACGATGACTGGCTGCTCAATGCCTCATCAAAACATCACTTGGCAATAACCCTTTCCCAAACACTCGAGTTGTTCACATCTTTGGGAACAGCAGTCTATGTGCCAAAATCCAAGATGGATTACACTCAGTGCTTCAAGTACATTGGGGCTGTACTGAACACTTTGGTTGGCTTAGCCTTCCTCCCGTGCAATCGGGCAGAAAAACTGATCAATCTGGTATCCCAGAGCTGCAACAAGGTAAGTCTCAGCCAGAGAGTATCTGAGGTTACTGAGACACAGGGCAGTGGCCATCCCAGCAGTTCCTTACACCCGCTTGCACATGTGAATTCTTACTGATGTATATAAAGTAAATACCAAATGGCAGAGCAAATTTTTTTGTTACAAATTTTATAATCAATCCATAGAACACTTCATCCCCAGTGGATGTGATAAAAATATATCATTCTGATTTATAAAAAGACCTTGTTGATTATTTATATAATAACAGACCAATCAGCCTAATAGATAACATAGACAAAATATTTTCTAAAGTTATTCTTAATAAAGATTGGACAAATAGGTCAACAACAATATTTTGTTACAATTATTTCAAACTGGGTTCCAGGAAAATTACTTTTATTAAATGCTCATCTGAATGCAATTCAATGTTTCATGGCAAAATGTTGCTTCCTCAGGGAAAGGGCGTTACACAGTATGTACTTCTTTCTTTTAATCTTATAGCTTCATGAAGTCATCTGAGAACAGAATAATCCCAGGCAGATATTTTATCAGCTGCAGCAGCTTACTCAATTCTCCCATCTCCCTATGTTCACTCACTATCACTGCCAGATTTACTGTGTTGTATTTTTAAGAACTCTATGTGAGGGGCAACAGTCTGCTCATATGCAGAGAAGATATCTGACCAGAAGTATTCTAGTACCCGATGATTTTATAAAACTACACAATTGAGAGAAAGATGTACACATTACCTCCATTCCCTGACAAAGTGGCATTTTGCTATGAAATGATAGAGTATATTCAGGTAGAAACTTAATACAAGATATTTTCTTGAATATCTGGAGTTCAGCCTTCATTTTCTTATTGCTTAGTTTTATGGATGCCAACAGAAGTAGCTCCTACAATTCATTACCTCATCTGGCTAACATGAATGGCAGTGGTCATTCAGAAATGTTCTTCCTTTTGATCCAGCAAAATTGCTCCATGACTGATTAGTGTTATACATTATTTCTTTTACAGGAATAATATGTTTTAATCCACGTGCAGAAAAAAATATAATTTCTGTGTTTTTTCATGCAGCATTTGACTTGATTTTCAAAATTATCCATTTGGAAAAAAAATTAATGGAGATGGGTCTTAATCCTGAACTCCTCTTAATAATACAGAATCTTCATCTGCATACTTGGTCCCAACTGAGGTACAGCATGGCACTTAAGGGGAATTATCACCTAAATTCAACATAAATAGAGGCATAAAGCAAGACTTAATCCTTGCTCCTCTTCTTTTCAATCTCTCTGTTAATCATATTCCTTTTTAATATGGATCACACTTAATATCATTCCCCAAAATTTATATATCTCCCCTGCTCCCATGTCCCGCCTAATATATGTAGATGATCTGGCTATTTTCTCACTATCTGCAAATGGATTACAGTGAAAACTGGATACATTTCGTAAGTTATGTTTACATTTAAAACCTGAAATCAATACTAATAAAACTAAAATAATGGCACTAGATGCCAGGAAACCATCATTCCATTGGTATATTAGCAATTGCAAGCTTTAGGTTGTTAATTTTTACATGCATTTAGGCATTATATTTTCAAATAATGATAAAGGGAATAAAAATTTAGAAGCCATAAAAATAAAGTTATGTAACTACATGCAAAACACCATATTATTTTAACCACTTATATGGTAGGAATTCCATTAGAGGTTTGATGCATGCAATAACAGCAAAACTGAGTCCCATAGCATTATTTACTACAGAGATACAGGTGTAAGGTGCAGCAATGTGTGCAGCGCCATTGTAGGGATTGACATAGGGCTTGTGCAAGACCTGCATCAGCCTCTTAGAATTGGGCCCATAGTATTTTTGGACAAATCATGCCTCTCTACCTGGCTAACTCGCATGAAAAGAACACTGAACATGATTGGATTTCAACATTTATGGAACTATTTTAGGGTGGAAATTGTCATTTCACAGAGATATAAAGCTATTCTTAAACTAAGGCTTTATAACATAGCCAAGCAATCTGATCTAACCCTTGTGGAAAATTTAGATATAGTGCATGACTGGCAAAAAAATGACACTGATTTAAGCCATACCTAGATTTATTAGTAAACCCAGATAAACTGACAAATACTGTAATTGCTCACTTCAGATTTCAAAACATCAGAAGAAAGCTGCATGAATCCATATTTGGTAAAACTTAGTCAAATAGCTTTGTCATCAATTGCTATTGTGGCATTTGGGATGGAGATTTTAAAACATCTCGGGCCGGCGGTGACCTCCAGCCGACCAAGAGTTCCAGGAGGCCGGGAGAAGCAGTGTGAAAGCCGGCATTGCCCTCCAGCTCCAGCCGTAGAAGGGGCTCCGAGCCGCCAGCGGGCCGGCGGTGACCTCCAGCCGACCAAGAGTTCCAGGAGGCCGGGAGAAGCAGTGTGAGCCGGCATTGCCCTCCAGCTCCAGCCGCAGGAAGGGCTCGAACGCCAATGAACGCGGCGGTGACCTCCAGCCGACCAAGAGTTCCAGGAGGCGGGAGAAGCAGTGTGAAAGCCTGGCATACCCTCCAGCTCCAGCCGCAGAAGGGCTCGAGCCGCCAGCTGGCCGGCGGTGACCTCCAGCCGACCAAGAGTTCCAGGAGGCGGGAGAAGCAGTGTAAGCCGGCATTGCCCTCCAGCTCCAGCCCCGCAGAAGGGGGCTCCGAGCCGCCAGCCGGGCGGTGACCTCCAGCCGACCAAGAGTTCCAGGAGGCGGAGAAGCAGTGTGAAGAGTACAGGCAAAGCAGCAACCAATCGGAAGCGACCGCTGTCTCTGCCTTGCTTCCGATTGGTGCGCCTTTCCCATTGACTTTAGCTGGACTCTGCAACACTTTTCTGGATGGGATTTTTCTGATTAGCTGTAACTTGTGTTAATTTCCTTAAAGAGCTGTTTTTACTTAAAATTGTGGGTAATTTAAACATGTTTTGATGTGATGTTTGCTAGTGATTCAGCCTTTTCTGGGGATCTGTGTGGGCTAGGCGGCTTAGGCTAACCCCCAAACCCTCCCAGTCTTTTGTTGTGCAGATTCTTGTTTCTTGCACCTAATTGCAGATTGCCTGCAATAAGTACCCTTCTCACTGCCTTCTCCTCTGTCCCCTGACTTGCGCGGCATTGCCCTCCAGCTCCAGCACCGAGAAGGGCTCGAGCATCAGCCCGGGCGGCGGTGACCTCCAGCCGACCAAAGAGGTTCCAGGAGGCGGGAGGAAGCAGTGTAAAGCTACCCAGGCAAAACGCAACCAATCGAGGCGACACGCTGTCTCTGCCTTGCTTCCGATTAGTGCGCCTTTCCCTTGACTTTAGCTGGACTCTGCAACACTTTTCTGGATGGGATTTTTCTGATTAGCTGTAACTTGTGTTAATTTCCTTAAAAGAGCTGTTTTACTTAAAATTGTGGGTAATTTAAACATGTTTTGATGTGATGTTTGCTAGTGATTCAGCCTTTTCTGAGGATCTGTGTGGGCTGGGCGGCTTGGCCCTAACCCCCCAAACCCTCCCAGTCTTTTGTTGTGCAGATTCTTGTTTCTTGCACCTAATTGCAGATTGCCTGCAATAAAATTGCCTTCTCATGCCTTCTCCTCTGTCCCTGACTTGCAGCAGCATTGCCCTCAGCTCCAGCAGAAGGGGCTCAAGCCGCTCAGCGGGCAGCGGTGACCTCAGCCGACAAAGTTCCAGGAGGCCGGAGAAGTAGTGTGAAAGGTAACAAAGTCAAAATTTTGCCTGCCCTCCCCTCTTGGTTAATTGTATTTATACATTTCTTTCCGCCATTTCTCTCATCCACGCCCACATCTAATTCCTTCTGTTAACTCCATACCTACCCCGCACAATGCTAACTTGTTTCTTTTGCTCCTTAACCTCTCATCTCCCCATTCCATTATGATAATCATATTATACCCCTGTCATGACGAATAAGTTAATGAGTATGTTCTGCCTCACTGCCATCCACATGTACAACCATCTATTCCTTATTCACTTTGAACCACTATTACACTGCAACCCTTAAGTCTCACATAAAGCCTCTCTAACAATCCAGCTTCCCTAGCCCTTTACATGTATCCTGGATCTATAAAACCCTCTATGCCTGTCCATCAGACTCCTATGTTATGATAAAAGACACACCTATATAACAGCACCATCTCCCACTACACAGTGTGCATCTAGGATTAAGAGGAAATGCCTGATCACTCTCTATCCCTATCCCTTGGAGCCCTAGTCAAATTAATCTTCTACCTCCTTTTATGCATTGGCACCATTGAGATTAATCCTGGCCCCATTGTCAATTTATCTTCCCTTCTGAGCTGACTACCATAAAAGGACTAAGCTTCATACACTTCAATGCTTGCAGCCTCCTAAAAAGTTCATCTTAATACAGGCTTGGGTGGCACATACTCTTCCAGACTTCCTGGTCATCTTGAATCTTGGCTCAGGCCTACAACAAAAGACAGTGTTGTAAACCTTCCCAATTACCAGCTCTTCAGAGCAGATCGCCCTTCCAGGGGTGGTGGGTGCCATATACATTAAGGACACCATCTCTGCAACCTGCCTCATCAACACATCTGAGCCAAATGAATTTGAATGTTTATCAATCGAAATTTGCCTTCCTAATTCGTCTCCATTTAAACTGATTGGATGCTAAGGGCCCCCTCTGCAGGCCTTAAACTGCTTTCTCACCTAGGGTCAATTCTCAACCAAGGCCCTGAAGATACTGCATCCTTGGTGATTTGAATTTAAACTGGTTGATCTAATGTATCTGCACTCTTGATAACCTTTGTGACACTATGGATTCACACAGCTGATTAAAGACCAACTAGGATTAACCGAAGAAATTCCAGCAACAGCTCACTCCTGGATATTATGTTGGTAAACAAGCCTCACTTATACTCACATGCAGGAGTACTGCCAAGTGATGTGAGTGACCATTACCCTATAGCTGGCATAAGATCCACCTCAAACCACCAAATCCTGCAGAATTTATCCTCAAAAGGTCAAAAAGAATTTCAATATCTCAGGTTACCTCCATGACCTGAGTACTACAATATATTGGCAGAGATTTCTATCTTACAACCTCTGTTGAAACAGCACTCCAGACTTTAAGGATATTATCACCAATGTTCTCAATATTCATGCACCTATCACCAGTATCAGAACTAAGGTAAAATCCTGCCCTTGGTTCACCTCTGAGCTTAAAGCAGCCTTGAGAACCAGAGACAAGCTGTGGAAAAGGCAAGAAAACAAAGGACACCAGTGATTGGCTAAATTTCAGAAAAGCAAGGAATTCATGTACAAAAAAATAAGAACTGCCAAAACTGCCTACTATACAGCTGAATTGGATGCCTCCTACAATAACCCATCCAGACTCTGGGGTACAATAAAAGGACTTCTGGGCCAGAATTTACTCTGCCTTAACCACCAAATTGCTACTAAATGACACAGAAATTACAGGTAAACAAGAAATCTTAAATACCTTCAATGTTCACTTCACCACTGCTGGCCTAGCATTTGACTCATCACCTGCAAATATCCTGAGATCTTCCTTGAACCTGCAAACTACTGTGGGACAAATGGCCACTTCAACTTTTTCCTTCATCCCAATATCCGTGAAAGAAGTGGAAGATCTCCTCTCTAATTTAGACACAACTAAAAGTGCAGGTGCAGACTCCCTGGATCCCTATTTCCTGAAAATTGCTTCACATGTCTTATCTGCCCCCCTTACTCATCTCTTCAATCTTTCCCTAACTACTGGATCCATTCCATCTACTTGGAAAACAGCTCAAGTAGTTCCATTACTCAAATCTGGTGATACTAGGGATCTCAACAATTACAGACCTATCTCCATCCTACCAGTACTATCTAAGATGCTCGAAAACTAGTAAACTCTCAGTTAAGGGACTATCTGGATAACAATAACCTTCTAAATTCTGCACAATCTGGATTTAGATCAAAGCATAGCACCATTACTGCCTTAGCCAAGGTAACCAACGATTGGCAGACTAATTTGGACAAAAAAATTTTACCTGTGTTGTGTTTCTGGATTTGAGTAAAGCCTTTGACACAGTGGATCATGACTTATTACTCACCTCCCTTAACTCATTAGGCCTGGATTCCCTATCACCAACTGGTTTAAGGATTACCTTTCAGATAGGTCGCAACTGGTTAGAAATGGAAATTACCATCCACCTCAAACCTCTGCTAAGGGGTGTACCACAAGGCTCTATTCTTGGCCCTATCCTCTTTGCTATTTATATAAACAATATTGATGCCAACCTCACTCAATCTAACATTCATCTGTTTGCTGATGATACTGTATTGTATGTCAGCAATCCTCACCTTCCAAAGCCTGTGAACTTCCACAATCCGAATTCTCCATTCTGCAGCACAATCTACTTGACAAAAAACTACTTCTAAATGCAAAAAAAACAAAAGCTATGTTCTTTACCACAAAGAGCTGTACTACCACTACCCCAGCATCCAACACCCTACATATATCCACCTTACTTGGAGAGAAACTTGAATTTGTTGATAACTTCAAATACCTTGGAGTCTGGATAGATAACAGGCTTGACTATTCTGTCCATATTGAAGAGTTACTTAAAAAGCTAAGACAGAGGCTCGGACTATTTTTTTAGAATAAAACATTACCTAAACAGTGATTCCAAAAAAAAGGTTAATTCAGGCCTCATTCCTATCCCTCATTGATTATGCTGATTTTCTCTACTGCCATTGTTCAAGTCATCTCTTACATAAGCTGGACACCCTGTATCACAGGTCCATAAGATTTATTACTGACCTTCCCTCCAACACCCATCATTGCTCCCTTTATATGGCAGTCAACTGGACATCATTGCAACACAGAAGAAATAGGAATGCTGTTATCTGGATACTCAAAGCGTTAACAGGCAAACTACCGACCTATATCACTGATTGCTTTACCCAAATTACAACCAGGCCATACACCTTAAGGATCAGTAAACTCATCACATTAAAGGTCCCCAATGCCTGCACCCGGTATGGGAGGGCTGCTTTCAGCTATTCCTTAGCAGCTGCATGGAACTCTCCAAAATCCATGAAGCTAGATAGCCTACTACCTCTGGCATCCTTCAAAGATTGTTCTCCGCCCTTTTTCCAGAGCTCTGCAATTGCTTTTATAAAGCATAATCCCCACCAATCTGACCCAACTAAACCCTCCTTTTTCTATCCATTATATTAACTCAATTTCTTTCTTCCGAATCACCTATTATATTCACTTAAAACTAGTTTAGACCATATAACTTATATTTTAGGACTGCTATACCTTTGTCCTCTTTTTTTCCTACAGGCTAAATGGTTCTATTGTTACTTGTATATATGTAAATTGTTGTATATAATCATTTCATGCCATTGTATTGCTATTTATTCTATTCTTGTCTATGTAATAATACTTGTATCCTCATTTGTATGACCACTCAGGTCCATCTTGTAAATGAGCTTTGCTCAATGATGTTCGCCTGAATAAATAAAGATTTTGATTGATTGATTGATCTCACTATCATGTGCCCTTGGTTCAACTTGCCGAAGCAAGGTCTACTCAATTCAGCATCAACTTATCAAGTACAGAAGAAAGCACTTAGCAGCTAATATACAACATTCAAACACATCTAGTACTCACTCAGGAAAAGTAAGCTAGTAACATTATATTTCACTGAATTTACTGGATGCTAAACTGAAAATGCATGGTCCTAAACCTGCAGCTTGGACTTGGGTTATCAGAGTAGGGGCTGGGGAAGGGAGGTGGGCATTAGGTTTGAAAACTCTGAGAAACAACACACCACTGATTTGCAAGGGCTCATGAGGCTCTGATCCCTAATTTTTCATTTCCTTACATTGTCCACTTTGCATTTCAACACTAATAGATGCACTAAGGTACGTTTTTGCAATTAATGTCCTTTTTTTGATACATATATCTTATTCTTCTATACTGGAGGATGGCTGCTCAGCCCAGTCACCAGCTTCCCAAGCTGGCTCCCCTGCCTCCCTCAGTATTCACATACCTGGTCTTGAGTCTCCCCACAAATTCCCCCTAGTGATGGAGCCAGAGGGGGGGAATGATGTCCCCACTCAGTGCATAATCCGAGGCAGACCTGGTCACGTACCGAATGGTGGTGCAGACTCAGGGACAGCTGGGTAGGGCTTCATTAAGTCCCCTGATGTTTCATTTTCTCCCTGACCTACTGTAGAGCATTGAACGAATGCATGGAGGCACACCTATCCGACATTTTCCACAGCCCCCTCCCTTACATTCTCACCCATGTGCTTCTCTGCCACCAGGCTGGGCAAATATGTCTCTCCACCCTGGATGAGGAGAGCAGTCCTTCAGACACTCAACCCTCTCACACCCTGGCCAACCCTCAAAAACTCGAGTCCATTCCCAAACAAAGGTTGCCTTAGCACTCCTCACCACTGGGCCAGCCCACAATTAATGTCTTTACTTTTAGAAAAAGATATTTAAAAGTATATTTATAGTAAAAGTGTCAGACCTGTAACTTGCTTTGCACATAACCCTGCATGGCACTAATGAAGCAGTTGAATGGTGATGGGTGTCACAAATGCACTCCACAGGTCAGGCCCTCTGCTCCCACAGTGCCAACCTCGAAGTGCGATAGTGTGAACAGGGGACAGACAGGGTAACCCTCCTGTCTGTTCTGGGTCTGAATCACCTACTATCCTCGAGTCCTGGGGGTCAAATGTGAACCTTATGCTAGCACACCCAGTTAACAGGCTCCGATATATACCCTCTTCAGGAATGCAGTGCAATCTTTTGCCCAGTGGCACCCAGCCAGGTTTCCAAAATGTACCCTTATGACTCAATATGAGACCTAGGTATATTCTTACCTTTAGCAAGATTAGTAACACATTCAATCCCTTAAGAGCTGTCAGACTTAAACATTGGTTCAGCATTCACATGCAAAAGAAAACTGAGAAGACACAGGCAGTATTTCAAGGAAAATATTGTTTACTAAAAATTGCAAAATAGGTAAAATATCACACACAGAACAAATATATCAATAACTTACCATCACATAAAATAAATGGGAAGTTACAGAACACAAATACGCACGCCTACCACAAATACTTAAAAGTTCCAGATTAATTATCTTTCTAAAGTGCCTAGTTACCAGTCCACAGGCTAAGTGTGTCTTTGATTTTCAGGGAGTCCTTCTGCCACATCTTGTCAGATGCAGGCCATATTAAAAAGTCAGTTTTCCCCCACCTCCTGGTGATGTCATCCATGAGGTCACTGTTAGATCTGTGATAAATCTGTAATCTGAGTATGGATATCCACAAGGATGTATGTTATTACTGTGAAAATCAGCAACAAGCAATTTTCCAAAATATGAGTCTCTTTGAGCAAAACATTCCCTTTGATGTTTCAAAGCCCCACAATCTGTCACCAGTTCTCTGCTAGGTGAGAAAACCACAAAGGATCAGCCTAATGACTTCCCTTCCTGCTAGGATCATAACATTTATATTTAGTTCCCAGCTTCAAAGGCAGGAGCAGGTTATAATGGGTAATAAAATTTCCCTCTGGAAGAAAGGCTTTAATTAGTGGTTTCACTGGTCTGTTTATCACATTCTGCTGTTTCCTCACACTGGCACTTTTGAGGTCAAAGGTCAAGTCTCCTTACACTGACTACCATCCTTAAGCAGGCAGTCACATACTATACACATTTTATTTATAACACAAATATTATACAACATAACAATAAGCAGGTGGCAGAGCATCACAATGGGCATTGTGCCAGACCTGAAGCTTGCTTGGTGAACCACTCATGAAGTAACTGTGTGGCAACATGAACATCACTGCACCTGTAGCTTCCTCTGTGAATGAAGCTGCAGGACACTCAAGAAGCAGCTACATGTTAACGCTCACTGTGCCACACCTGAATCTTGCTTGGCAAGTGGACCTATGGGCCACTCATAAAGCAGCTACATGGTGACATGCACTGTGCCAGAACTGTAACATTTTGTACCAGAGGCCACTGCATCAGAGCTGTAGCTTGCTTTGTGGGTCATTAATGAAACAGATGCATCATGATGTGCAAAGCACAAAACAAGTGGCTGGAAGCAACACCCCCTTCCCCTATTTGATTTCCTTACACTGGGTACCCAATGCAGTCAGCCAATCATACAAAAAACAGGATTCCCACCCACAGCACCCATGCCTCCCCTCCCCCACCTTCAACTATCTTTTAAGTAAAATCCTGCATTGAACAACAACTACAACCCTCCTTTCACCTAAGCCAGCTGCCATCTATTTAAAAAAAAATGTGAAAAATCCCTTTCTTTTTTCCTTTTCTTTTTTTTATTCATATCTTGGCCATTTTTGCCAGTATTGTGCCCATATTTTCAGCTACACAAGCCACCACACCCCCAACAACCTCCACTCCCCAAAACAAATTTTGTGTCAGATTTACAAAATGCCACTTTGGCAACATGAGGGTGTGTGGCGACTTATGCACCTGGAAAATAGGACCCAAAATGGCCAAATTATGAGAAGAAGAACTAAAAAGTACAGTTACATAGGTACTTACCGTAACAGTAGATCTTCGAGAGAATCTTTTGCAGCAGGTCAGACATATAGGAACATATAGGAACTTCCCAGCTGCAGGCATTGTTTCTAGCCAGAGGATTTTACCAGCAGTCAACCTGAGACCACCCACGATGACATTACATGCCATGCCCTGAGACACATAAGCGTGGGTGGTCCCAGATGCTCGTTGTTTTTTTCCCTGTCAGCAACCGTATATGGCTGATATAACCCAAGAGGCCTCCAAGGGGAACCAAGGAGTAGATAGGATTACCTTGTTGTGATTTAGAGGGCAGTAGTGAGTCCCCTTCCTAGAGCAGGATGTGAGGGAGCTTAAGAGTGGGGCAGCATGACCTGCTGCAAGAGATTCTCTCGAAGACCTACTGTTACAGTAAGTACCTACGTAACTGTACTGTCTTCATAGAGGATTTCTCTTGCAGCAGGTCACACATATAGGAATGAATCCCCAGCAGTTGGGAGGAAAAAATGGGCAGTGGAAAAATTCAAACAAGAAATTAAGACAACAGTCCTTGCATTGCAGGACTACACAATCAAAATTGGTCCTTCATTTGGATGCTGTGTCCAGACTGTAATGTTTGGTGAAGATATGAATATTCGACCAGGTTGCCACCTCACAAATGTCTGCTGCCAAAATGCTTCTAAAGCATGAGGTCACCATCCCATGTGTGGAGTGAGGCTTCACCACACCCGGGAGTGTTTCTCATATTTTGTATAATAAAAAATAATGCAGTTGGCCATGGGCCTGTCTTCTCAGTGTTGTGCCTCTGGATAAGCACTGCTTAGAAACAGAATTGCTCTCTTTGCCTGGAGCACAGGAAACACAAAGTTGCACTGTCTTGCACTTTTCTTTTGTACATAAAAGATAATACAGTAGACTCCACCTAATGCAGATGCGGATACCATGGACAATCGCTAAATACAGACAAAAAATGAAAACCCAAACCATCCCCATAGGCTGCAGTATTAATTTTGCCTGTTTATGAGGACGTTGCATGCCAGCAACTCCGGACAGCCGACAGGAGTGATTAGCACTAAGTGATCTAATTTAGAGGACCCGGTGGTGATAAATCACTGAGTAAATGTGCTATTTCTTTGGGAAGGAGAAGCTAGAATGGGGTTCTCTGCAGCACCATGTGAACAAGCAAGGAAACTGTCATGGTGGGCAATCATCTGTGCTCCTTGCAGATGGTCTAAAAGCACTGCAGAGGGGAAACTGGTGGGCATGTTCTGAGACGCTCGTCTACACTCCTTGCAGCTAAAATCAGATGATCTAAAAGCACTGGAGAGGGGAATCGGGACAGAGGATAAAAAGAGTCAGAAAATGGGGGCAAAACCAGACAAAGACTTGCTTACAGTGCTTACGGTGCTGTACTTACAGTGATGAACTGTAGCATGCTGTAGCTTAGTTAGCAGCATACTGGAGCACATTGGAGCTGTTGGAAATGTGCTGTAGCTTGGAAATACAGAACACAGAATGCATTAGGTGGAGTATACTGTAACGGAAATCTGCGAGTTGCATTCTGTTAGGCAATGCCGTCCCCTGCTGGCAGCTGCGGACATTGTTTCAGATGGACACATTATAGCTGCACAAAACTGTCTGCAGTAAGTGGCTTGCACTGTACTGCAAAATTCAATTTACATCTAACGTGTGGAGCCTCACCTGGGTTAGCAGGCTCCACATAGTACACAGGCAGGTGAATAGTTTGGTTCAAAGTGAACTTCGATACTGCCTTTGGGAGAAAATTAGGATTCATGCATAACCACACTCTGTCGTTGTGAAAGTTCAAGTAAGGTTCCTTACACGTAAGGGCTTGCAATTCAGATATACATCTGGCTGACATAATCACTAACAAAAAAAGAGCTTTCCAGGAGAGATACCACAGCTCACATGTAGCCACTGGTTCAAAGGGTGATAAGGTAAGTTTTTCTAGGACAAAATGTAGTCCCATGGAGGTAGGGGGTTCCATATCAGGGGTTTAAGGTGGAGAATGCCCCTCAAGAAAGTTTTCAAAGCCTCCAATTGAGTCAAGTGTCGATCACCCACTGGGACGTGAGAGGCAGATACTGCTGACAGGTGCACTTTCTCTGATGAGTACTTCATTCCAGTATCTGAGCAAGAGAGTAAGTAGTCCAGGATACACTGCATTGAATAGGTGTATGTATCCAACCCTTGGTCCACTGTCCATGTAGCAAACTGCTTCCACTTCATGGAGTATGTTGCCCGTAAGACCTCTGCCTCCTGGGGAGAGTCTTGGAACCTGGAAAGAACTACATCTTCAGGAACTAAGCATGCAGATACAGGGAGTGAAGACTGTGATGAAGAAGGGTTCCCTGAGCTTGAGTGAAGAGTGTGGGACAAATGGGAAGAGGCAGAGACTCCTGGATGGCCAATTGTTGCAACAGTGGAAACCACAGCTGTCTCAGCCAAAGAGGTGCTTTGAGAATCATGGTGGCCTGGACTCGGATCAGTTGGAGTAGAACCCTCTGTAAGAGAGGGACTGCAGGAATGGAGTAAAGGAATGTTCCTGTCCAGGAAAGAGATAATGCATCTAGCCACACAGCCCCAGGACCTGGCTCTGACGAGCAATAGTGTATTAGTTTTGCATTGAGCGGAGAGGCAAAGAGGTCTAATTTAGGTTGACTCCATCAAATTAAGAGGCCTTCAACCACTTCTTGGAGGATCTCCCATTCGTGCACCCAAGCCCTGAAGCAGCCAAGCACATCCACTAGGGTGTTCTTGTTGCCCAGGACATGCACTGCTATCAGGTGCAACCCATGTTGGATTGCCCAGTACCATACTCTCATTACCTCTCTGTATAAGGGGTAGGAATGGGTCCCATCTTGTTTGTTCAAATAATTGAGTACCATGGAGTTGTCCATTTGAATCTGAAGGCAACCCACTGGCAGCAGTTTCTCAAACGCCTCCAGTGCATAAAGAACTGTTCTCATCTCCAAAATATTAATGTGGAGATGCACTTCTCCTTGGCACCACACCCCTTGGGTCTGAAGGTTGTCTAGATGGGCCCCCAAACCTTGGGAGGAGGCATCAGTAGTAAGGGTGTGGTTAGGGTTCGGTATTTGAAATGGGATGCCCCACAACAGGTTGTCCATGTTCCTCCAACATTGAAGGACACATACTGCGGTTGTCGAGACCATGACTTCTGCCTCTAAATCGTTTGTTCTTTGGTTGCACTGCACCCTTAGGGTCCACTGTAATATCTGTAAGTGCAAGCAGGTGTAAGGAACTGCTGGGATGGCCACTGCCATGTGTCCCAGTAACCTCAGATACTCTCTGGCTGAGATTTACCTTGTTGCAGATCTGGGGCACCAGATTGATCAGTTTTTCTGCCCGATCGCATGGGAGGAAGGCTAAGCCCACCGAAGTGTCCAGTACATCCCTAATGTACTTGAGGCACTGAATGTAATCCATCTTGAACTTTGGCACATAGACTGCTATTCCCAAAGATATGACCAACTCGAGCATTTGGGAGAGGGTTATTGCCAACTGATGCTTTGACAAGGCCTTGAGCAGCCAGTCATCCAAGTAAGGAAAGACATAGTTACCTGCATTCGTGAGAGCTGCCGCCTCCACTGCAAGACACTTTGTGAATACAATAGGAGCTGAAGCCAACCCTAAGGGTAGGGCCCTGAACTGGTAATGGTAGTTTTGGAAGCAGAAGAGAAGATATCTTCTGTGGGCAGGGTGAATCATTATGTGCAGGTATGCATCTTTCATGTCTAGTGAGCAAATCCAATCTCCCTTATCCAGTAGGGGCATGAATGTTGGAAGAGTGACCATCTTGAACTTTTTGTATTCTGTGCAAAGATTTAGCTTTCTGAAATTTAGAATGGGTCTTAGATCTCCTGTCCATGTTGGAACTAGAAAGAAGTGGAAGTAAAACCCCCGACCCTGTTGATGAAGGGGAAAAGTCTCTATTGCCTTTTTAAGGTTGAATCTCTGCTGCCAATACTGCCTCATGTTCTGGAGGATAGAAAGAAGTCATTGGAGGCATATTGGAAGGCACAGCCATGAAGTGTAGAGTGTGGCCTAACTGAACCAACTGGAATACCCATGCATCTTTCATTATGCTTTGTCAACCCCGTAAATACAGGGTAAATCTGCCCTCTCCCTCCATGGGTTGGGACCTCAATGCCACAGACTCAGGGGAACATTCAGGCTGTAGGATGTCCCCATTGAGGGACTGAAGGGGTGGAGCGACATGCTTTGGAGGCTGGAGTAGGTCCAGATAAGGAGACTGTAGCCTTATGTTTTCTGGGCTGCTTAATGGCATTTGGTCTTTGTCTATTGGAAAGCCAACAAAAATTCCCTTTATTGTAGGGTTTAGGCTGGGTGTGGTAGAGGGAGTGCACTGACTTCAGAGTACGTCCTGAAGTTTGAAGGGATGTCAAGATGTCCTGAGTCTGTGGTCCAAACAGCTGATGACCCTTGAAGGGTGCATTCAGAATAGAATGCTGGACATCAGGAGCAAAGCCAGATACTCTGATCCATAAATGCCTTCTAAGACAAACCCAGTGGTAGAAGCCCAGGCTGTAGAATCAACAGCATCCTAGGCTGCTCGCAAAAGATGGTGACCAATAGCAGAAGAGTGCCTGGAAGGTACTGAAATGGAGGCAGAAGTAACTCCCTTGGTAGGGGGAGTATTTTTCTTTGTCAAATCCAAAATAGTGTTAACTAGTGCATGAACATCCACCATAGCCAATTGAGGGGTTCCTGTAATCACAAGGGTACTGTGAGTAGACCCTATAGGAATAATAGAAGAAATCGATGCAGGTTGTGGCACCAAATGGCTTGTAGACAGGGGGGGGGGAATGTGTGTCTAGGGTCGTCAGTGAAAAAGCCGTCGATGATAGAGCACAAGAACCTAGGAGATAGTGTCCTTCCCCTGGGTTTACGGCCATTGATGACCATGTGTAACCCTATGAGGGGATTATACAGAGACCCCCTCAATGGAGATGGCAATGGTAGAAGCTGCAACTTTATGACACCCTGGCAGCTTATTGACGAGGACACTGTCAATGAGCAGGTGAAAGCAGAAGGACCTGGTGTCATCGATGGAGTAGAAGATGAAAGCCATAGCCTCTGAGAGAGCAGATAGAACTGCTCTAGTGTTAAGAATTGCCTGAGGAACAGAAGTAGGCTTAGAGGATGTTGATGGGGAGGAGGCATGGGGAGAATGCTTGCTCCTTCTGGAGTGTTTATGTTTCTCCTTTTTGTCAGCCTTCTCCATCAATGAGCGTTCCCAGCCAGAATGATGGGAACCTGAGAATGATGATGAAGATGCATGGGGCATCTTAGATTGATGCTCCCACTTTAGGAAGGCAACTTTATGCTCCATAAGGTGCTCCTTCAACTGCTGCAGTCTTCGCTGTTGGGTAGCTTTGTTAAAGCACTGACACAGGGCATAGGCATGAGTATCATGCGTAGGGCCTAAGCACCTTACACAAAGTTCATGAGGGTCCTCTGTAGTGAGCTTCTGGCCACAGGCACACATTCTAAATAAAGGGTCTGAAAATGACATGAGGAAGGCATGCCGAAACTGGGAAACAGCACACCGAAGAAGGTTTCTTCAAGTATTCTTTTCTCTGTTGACTGAGGCTAAACTCCGAAGTGAACATATAGCATGCAGGTTGCAGCAGGAAAAGAACTGAGGAGCATCTGAGACCACCCATGCTTATATGTCTCAGGGCACAACACGTGATGTTGTTCTGGGAGGTCCCAGGTTGACTGCTGATAAAATCCTCCAGCTAGAAACAATGCCTACAGCTGGGAAGTTCCTATATGTGCCTGTATGTCTGACCTGCTGCAAGAGATATATCCTTGATGAAGAGCTGGATAATAAGCACTGTCCCAAAATACTTCTGCTATGCATGGACATTGAATTAACTATTTTTTTCAGTTTTGTTTTTAGTCATAACTTGGCCAATTTTGACCATATGGACAACAAATTCTCAGGGTGGCCCAGTCGCCACCCATCCTCATAACCTCATGAGTGGCACTTGAAATCTGACCTGAAAAGTGTTTTGGGTGTTGACCCTAAATGATGAGCCCTAGTCTGGCAGCAGTGACTAGCTACTGCTGTTGGTGCTTGCAGTAGTTGCACTGATCCCACTCACAAACCAGCTAGGGCAATGGACACACGCTAAGCTTCTTGTTGTTTGCTTACACTGCTTTTCTCTTCAACAGTCAAAACAAATCTCATTCACCCTAGTATAA
Source organism: Neoceratodus forsteri (assembly GCA_016271365.2). Lineage (NCBI taxonomy): Eukaryota > Metazoa > Chordata > Ceratodontiformes > Ceratodontidae > Neoceratodus > Neoceratodus forsteri. The sequence goes on from CM028133.1 coordinate 442,468,699, forward strand.
CAGTTTATCATAGATGCTATCTCTAACAAAACAGTGTTTTTTAATTAGTGGAAGAAAAGTCATCATAGTATTGGTGCTGCAGTTTCATATGTTTGCTTGATTCAGCACAAGAATGATTTCTGAATACTACATCTGATGTGTGTGTTTTGAGATCCTCTAACAGAAATCAGGTAACTTTTCTTTTACAGAGTGCAAAATGTTTAACTGCTACTGGTCTGCTTGTTAAAAGAACTATTTTTATTTAATATCTTTGTGATGTTGCCTAAATCATCATTTATTTTCTTTTTAGTTATTATAAAAGTAGAGTTGATGGACAGTAGCCTCAGTCAGTACTTCCTACCCTGAATTACTCTTGTGTCATGCAAAGACAGTTTCACTATGAACAGAGATTACAAACACTACTTGCAGTGTCTAAATGTCTGTTATACCTTTGATGCAATGAATAAATGACATACTACTTCAGTTAATATGCAAAATTTGCTTGCATTAATTAAAGTCAATGTTCCTGCTAGAAATAGTGTGAATGTTAAACATGTGAGGATTGTGATGAGACTTGTTTGTGATGAGAAAAGCTGTGGAATTGAATGATTTTGAATTAGTGTGGCATTATGGTGCCATACAAACACTGCATATGTTTTGAAAATAAAAAGGAGATAGTACATGTAGGTATCCTTACAAAAATACTACAAAGCCTTCTCTAAATCACTGAATGGTTACTTGTACACTGTACTCTAACCCATCTGGGATGTAAAGAAGAGGGTTTTTATTACTCTTTAGAAACAAAAAAAACCAGCTCAAAAGATAATTTGGTCATTTCTAATATATCTGCGATAATATATGTTCATTATTATTAGAACATCCCAACTTGGAATTATAAACAAGGAAAGTACACCTGTAAACTGTGAACCAGAAGATAGCACTGAGTGTCTGAGTGTAATATTTTCCTGCAAATAAAATAGGTGTTTTTGAATTTGTGTTTGAAAAGTAGGGAGTAGAGGGGTAGGTAGATTTTGATTCTGCTTGCATTGTTATCCCTTTACTTAGGACTCAGAAATACCTACAGCAAGTATTCCTTCCTTTCTTTAATTCTTGAGACCCAGTTCAAATTTTGTTCACATACAGTATGTTACAGTGTGGGGAAAAAAAAACATTAACACCTTATATAACATACCTCTGAGCACATGATGGTATGTCATGCAGCGTTGTGGTGTGAATTAGCTACAGTGCCTGCCAGCACCTTTATGCCATCATAAAATGAGCATAAGAAAACCTCCAAATATAAACTGTAGACTCTACTGACATGATTACAAGGCTATTACATTACAACTGCACAGTCACCAAAAACGTATTTTAAAAAGTTGCTACCAGGATAGGCACACTGAGATTTGACAGCCTGGGCCAAAGCTACAGTTGAAAGGGATCATTGCATAATCATTACAACACTGGTTTTGCAGCACTGGTTTTGGGTCACAGCCCTTCCTCATGTGTTTAAGAACTGTCTGATGACGGCTCATGGAATGGGGCAGAGGTCACCCTCACAGTCACAGCAGAAACTTATGCAACACCCCTGCCTGTAGAATTGTTACAGACAGTTCTGTGTGGTGTTGCAAAACTGTGACCAAGCCAGAGAGGGATGGAGAACATAACAAGGTTAGGGCAGTAAGAGCCACTCACACGGCCTGGGAATGGAACTAGACAGAGTGAATCCACTGGACACCAAGGATTTTGGCACATAACATCCTACCCTGTCTCAAAACAGAAACACCCATACAAACACATGCTTTCACAGATCTAATCTATACACACACATTACTGTATTAATCTGTTTGTCTCATTATCTCTGACTTCACAGTTTGCCAACCGAGTATTATCCACATCACATTAATTGTGCCATTCCTTTTTGCTATCTGTTATGAATGAATATAACTCACTTCCCACTACAACACACACACTGCCTTTTTATTCATCATGCATTGCCTCTTGTTTACTTACCTACAGTAAATATATCTTGTATTTCCGCAGTAGCATAAGTATAGTTAGGGTTCAGCAGGGTGTTTAATATTAACCCCAAATTTTTGCACCTTACTAACTTTTGCGCTTTTTGACAAAATTGCCTGACAATTTGCATAATGGTCCAGGTGACAAGTTTTATGAGGGATGCTCACTCAGATTCTGAGACCCAGAATAAAAAAAAAAAGCACTTTATGGCCTTTTTCTTGTTGTTGCTGTTTGTTTGTTCAGTTGTGGAGCAAAAATGTTTTAGAATATTGTTCCATAACTTTCAGGGTAGAAGGGGCTTGGCCCAAAGGTGTGCCTTCTGAAAATTTTGTGAAAAAAAATACCAATTGGTTCTTGAGGTATAAAGTTTAGAAAGTTGGCTTCTGAGAATGCTCAGTAAGGTTTTTGAACTAACCCTCCAATACGAAAGAAGAATTTTACTTCTGTGAGCCATTTTAATTTAGTGACAAAATGTGTTTTTCAGTTACACTTTAAGTTTTCTTAACCACACTGTAGTTACAGTGTAACTACACTGTACCAGCACTGCAGTTGCAACGTAGAGCCATGCAACAAATGTAACTACAGTCTACAGTAACTACTACTTTTGAATGTAATTAATGATTACTGTGCCTCCACCGCAGTTACATTGAAACTGACAAAATAAAGTGTGACTTGTTTTTATTTTGAGAGAAAAAAGGCTACTGTTGGCAGTTTGAGCCTTAATAACTTTGGCACCATTTGAAGAAATTGCATTAAATTTTGCATCTGCAGTCAGGGTGCCATGTTCCTATGATCTGGCAAACTTTGTGATAACCGCTTGTCCAGATCATGAGATCCAGGGAGTGTAAAAATAAGAAAAAAATCTTCTTTTTGGACTTTTTTTTTCTTGCATCTTGAGCCAAAATGGTTTGGAATTTCATTCAAACATTTTCAGGGTAGAAGTGCCTCGGCCCAAGGAGGTGCCTTTTGAAGACTTTTGTGGAAAAGATATTAATCAGATCTCAAGTTATCAGGTTTGTAAAATTTGGCTTCTGAACATGGGTCGTGTAGGCACTTTAATATTAAACCCTGATTTTTGCATTGTAATAACTTCAGCTCTGTTTGATGAAATTATTTGAAATTTTGCACGCCTTGTCAGCATGCCAAGTTCTAATGATATGACAAGTTTTGTGATAGCTACTTATCTAGACTCTGAAATACAGGGAGTGTAAAAACATTTAAAAAATGTGATTTTTGGTCCTTTTCTTTCTCATATCTAGAGCAAAAATGGTTTGGAATATTAATCTGAAAATTGTAGGGTAGAAACGGCTCAACCAAAGGAGGTGCCTTTCAAAGAGTTTGTGAAAAAATATTAATCAGTTCTCAAGTTATAAGGTTTTAAAAAATGTTGCTTCTAACCATGCTCAGTAGGGTTTCAGGATAGCTGTTTTATACTTATGCAGTACCGCAAACATAGTAAGGGATGAGCAGTTTAGTGTTTATTCAGTTTCTCCAACAACAGAACCATGACTCAGATTTAAAAGTCTCATTTTTTATCCATATCACCATCATATGAATAGTGCAGTAGGAATAAAAAGTTGAAAAGTTTGAGTCTGACTCGTGGTTCCATTGCTGAAAAAAATTATCAAAGATTAGAGTCAATGGGACACATACTCATTGGAAACATGTACTGAGCTTAAAAAGGCCTAGTTGCTCAGGTCTGCTTTCATCTTAGTTAGTGCTAACCCCAAATGTTGGTACCTTAATAACTTTGGTGCAGTTTCACTTAATTGTGCATGCGTGGTCCATGTGGCAAGTTTTGTGATGGATGCTTATCTGTATTCTGAGATCTGGAATTTTAAAAGGACTTTAAAAATGCACTTTATGGCTTTTTTTTTTTTTCACCTGTGCAGCAAAAATGGTTTGGAATATTGTTCCAGAACTTTCAGAGTAGAAGAGGTTTTTCCTATAGGTGTGCATTTCAAAAACTATGTGAAAAAATATCAATCAGCTCTTGAGTTATAAGGTTTTGAAAACTTATGAGCATGCTCAGTAGTGTTTTTGAGTTAACCCTCTAATATGAAAGAAGCATTTGACTTTTTTGAGCCATCTTACTTTCATGAGAAAAAACTGTTTTTCTTTTGTGAGAAAAAAAACATTACTGTCATGAGTGTGACATCTTGGGTTTTTTATTTGTTTGTTTTGGTGAAAAAGAAATTTAGAAACACGTAAAATTATGCATTTTTTTATGAACCTAGGTAAACGGGACTAAAGAATACTGGCTCACAACAATTTTTTTTGCATTTTCAACCAAAAAGGACTTTTACTCTTAACTCAGCTGTTTTTTTACATTTAAATTCACCAAATTTTCAACAAACTTATCTTTTTAAGGCCTTCAGGCAAACATAGTGGGAGAGAACTGTCACTTCTACCTCTAAATGTGTTTTTATGTTGTAAATAAGTAAGTAAATTTTTATTTTTAAGTGCTTTTCAAAACCAAAGCGCTGTACAATTAAGCAAACATTAGAATTTACAAACTATGACAAAAGTAACAATAATAACAAAATCACAATAAAATTCACAGTAAAATCACAATAAGATAACAGCATACAAACCATTCAAAAGGTTAGAATGCAAGTCCATCATTCCTGTGGATGTCACAGAGGCTTAAAATATAAGTTATGAGAATTTGGGAAGTAAATATTGAAAAACGGGATATGCATTGCGGTACAATTGTGCTGGTATGCATATAATGCTGGACTACAGGATTTGTGTAGGGGCTGAAGGCCACGAAGCAAATTCTGAAGAAGCACTTAATGTTGTGGTAGGGGATTTGTGTTGGGACCAAAGCAAATTCTGAAGATGCACTTAACGCTGTGGTAGGGGATTTGTGTGGGAATCAAAATGCACTAAGCAAATTGTCTACAGATGGTGAGGCCCATACATACATTAATGTAACAGACATAAGGATACTGTATTATTTGAATAGGCCCAAAGGGACCTACACAATTCATACACCCACCTAACGCACAAGAGGGGCCATGCTTCTACACCCAGAAGTGGGTTGTACTTAATCTGTACTTTGTAATTTTACTTGCAAAGTAAGGAAATGAAACCCATTAGGGTTTTGAGTCTCAGGAGTCTAGAAAACTCAGGAGTGTGGTGTACCTGGGGGTTGTTGACTCTAATGCCCACCCCTTCAGCCCATAGCCTATTGTCTGAAGCACAAGGTACAGCTTCAAGCCAGTGCCTCACAGGCATATACTGTTTGGAGTTTGAGAAGTATGGCTCACCCTATGTGGCCAACAGAATCAGTTGTGGCTTTCTTCAAGCAAGAGATCATGTATAACCTTGTATGCTCATGGAAGGGGTGGACATTATGGTTATGGTCCCGAGGAACACCCACCACTGATTTGCCAAGACTCCTGAAACTCCAAACCCTAATGGATTTCATTTTCTTACTTTGTACACTTTGTATTCTTTAAACCTAATATCTGGATGAACATAGTTTTTGCCATGAATTTCCTTTCTTTTAATGATAATTGAATCATATCCACACAGACAAATAAAGTGGTGATATTTCAAGCCCCATTTTTCATGTCAACCCACTTCTCCAAACACAGTGTATATGGTCCAATCTGGCCTTGACACGCTGATCAAAACCTTGTGAGGGAAGGTTCCCCAGCCTGCACCAAATTGTCACCTGTGCAGCAGAATGCTGCACAATCCTTTCCAGCCTAGGAGTGGTGGTTTGTGACAGCACTGGTTTTCATCCTTATGATACCCAGCCTGATCCCTGAGCTCATCCTCAACTCAAGTCACCAGCATGGGAGCACAACATACTACCCACAGGATCAGCACCCAGCCCTGCACTTAGCATTTCATCATAACTTTGTTTTTTACATTTTGACCCAAAATTTTCAGCAAAACCTTTTTATTGCTACTCATTCTGAACAAGACAAGTGTTGTTCATAAAATATTGTCTGAGGTGTCATTTCATGCCACAAGTGCAAAAACACATTTTGGGAAGTATTTCAAAAATGATACTTGTCACGATCATGAGGTGGTGTGAATGGTTCCGGGCAGGCAGGGCATCGCCGGTAGGGTGCCAACAATCAGAGCATCATGGGAGGTCACCGGAAGGCACAGTGCTGGTCCATACAGCTGCGGGGGACCAGGAGGCACAAACCAACATGGTGCAGCAGAGCGGGGACACACAACGCACACCCGCAGACTCACCCACTGAAAGCCTACGGGGTAGAGGAGGCGCATGGTGTGGAACTGGGTAGGCTGGCGTGGCCCGCAACTGCTGTGTGCCTGACTGAACAACAAGGAGAGATGTCCCATAGAGACCACACATCCACCCATGCTGCATCCATTCCCTACTGACTACTATGACTGACAGCTGTACTACCCTTACCCGACAGTGCTCCCTATTGACATGATCACTCACTAGCTCCAGTTCCATAATGTGCAGTCTATGTCCCATCCTGTATAGTGATGGGCTACATGATCTGGAGCAGATCTGCCGGGCATACACTGGATGGCCTCAGAGTACCACGTAGCCCATTTGCTGTATACCTCTGTTGCCAACCACCACATCCACAGGTGTCTCAGTACTATGTGGACATTGCTGGTTTAGTTCCTCCTGTGTGACTGTCAGACCACCTGCAGCCCAGGGGGCATCCAGTGCAGAGGACCATGGCCCTGCTGAATGGCAATGTTGTCCAGTACGCAGCATGCAGGGATATGTATGTGTCAGCACTGAGGCAGCATGACGTACTACCCACAGGGTACGCGTAGTACTCTAGAGCACTGGAAACCTGTTGCACACATGCCCTGCTTGCAAGGAGGCCCTTGTTGTTTGCACCCACTTGTCAATGCTGTGATTGCCGGTGCCCTACCGCTGGCATCCTGACCACCCAGAACCAGTGTGAACAAATGGCTATGTTGAAAATCTGGGGTCTTAATATTGAAAATGATCAAAATTATGAGTGAACATTGAAAAATTCCAAGGTACCTTCATAACTTTGCTGCTGTTTAACATTTTAACCCCAAAATGACCCCACCTCATCAACCTAGTAGGTGATATTTTTCATATCCTGCCTAGAAGGTGATTTTGCAGAGTAAGTGCAAAATCATTTTTTGGGGCAGCTTTAAAACAATCTCACCAACTTGTTGATGTGGTGGGGTCCAACAAAGGAAATGTTGAAAATATGGAGAAAACAAAGTTAAAAAATGACCACATTTGGAGTAAAAGTTCAAAATGAATTGAAAATACAAAATTCTGATGGCTTCTCCCTCCTTCTGGATACTAGGTATCCCTCCAGAAAACTACCCAATATCCAGATCCCATCTTTAGTGGTTGATGGTGCCATCAGTAGAGACTAGACTCCTCCTTTGCCAGAGATGGCTCACAGAAGAAATACTTGCCTTAATGCAATGGAAAACCTCTACAGGGAACTTGGCCAATTTTGAAAGAGTGTCACATATTACTCATGGTTACATGGCAAAATATGTAGAAGCTTGGTACCCTTTCCTCTCCTCCACCTAGTACAAATGCCCAGATGGGCATGGAGGGCTAAGCCCCATGTGCAACATTCACACCAGATTCATGCCTACCCTACCTGAATGTATACCCACATGACAGAAACTCCATCACCCCCAGCCATACGAATAGGGATGGATAATATGAATTCTATGTATACTGTGTAGCCTATGAAATATACAGAATATTATTATATCTACAAATATCACCCTATGACCTTCTTTATTATTGTTTCAATGCCCAATGTGTTTGATGTCTAGACTGTTTATTGTCTGTTTGTTGTATATTAATTGTTTTTTAATGGACAAAGTCTTCACATTTATTGCATTGTCTTAAAAACCTTCAATGAACATGATTGATCACAACAATGCATTGAAAATACATCGACTCCAATTAACTTGTTTTATTAGCTCCTGGTTGGTGTTAAAGGAGAAAGACATGCCTCTCGTTGCTTGGCCTTGAGTCACTAGGCTAGGGAATAATGGAGAGGAGGGCCTTAGGGTTGAAAAACCTTATTGCCATATCATAATTCCATCCTTTTTTTGCTTTGGAACCCTAATGATGAATTTACATAGCTTTTTAGGGCTCTGTAATGCCGGTTCGACAAATAATTTGTCAACTGACATTACAGCAATGGATTTATGTTGACCACAATTGCGGTCGGCATAAATTCATCTGGAAACATTGTGTTTTATTCGGGGGGGAGGCTTCACTTCCCAAATCCCCTGTACTACAGATAATCAACTCAGAGTCAGAGTTGATTCAGAGAGGGGGTGCAAGACCCTGAGAAAGCAGTGCCGGGGTCCCACGGTGACAGTACAGCGACCCATCACTAGGTCACTGTACTGTCATTCATGGCAGCGGTGTCGATGTGTGATTGGTATACATTTTTTTAAGATAGATAGATAGACAGACAGACAGACATTTAGATAGATACCTGCAGCATTGTAGGTGTCCTTGGGGGGGAGACAACTTTTTTTCTCCTCGGTTTACAGGCTATATATCTCTGAAGGTACACAGGTATCCCTCCAGAGGTATACAGATTTTATGTGGAGGTATACAGCAGTAACTGGCTGGTCTACAGGTTTAATTGGTGAGGTATACAAGGAAATACACAACAACAGTTCCTATGGGGAAAATAGCCAACCATGTATTTTATATACTACACTGCAGCACTTACCTCTTTCTCTGCTACAGAAGTCCCTGCATGAACCACTGATACTGTCTAACAAAACCTCTGTTCTTCTTTTGCATTACCTCAGTACCACACAATTTCTTTGAAGTGCAACACTACACCATTACAACCTCCCCCTTATTACCACTGCAAATATTGGCTATACATCCACTGAACACTTTACACAAATAAGCAATGCCTGCATCTTGCACTGTGAATTTTTTAATTACTCCTTTATCTCAGCTCTAGTTTTCTTTTCATTCTGCTGTAACACTTCTCTCTTGAATCACACTGTCCATGCCTGCCCGCCTGCCAGGTAACCTACCCACTAACCCTCCGTCCTATTTCAGGACTCACCCTCACTCCCAAAAGCACCATCACAGCACCTGAAGCATTAATATTCTCTTTTTCCTTCTCCTCATAAAAACCAACCAGACAAACAAAAAAAATGTATTTGTTCATTTAAAAACCTCCATTCACAAACTGCCTTGCATGGGCAGCAGACAAGCTTCTGCTGTCACTCACTCTCTCTCCCCAGCACAGCGTAATTAGCAAAGGTAGGATCAACTAGATAAAATAAATACAAAATCAAATTTAAAACTTAAATAAATACTTAAAATATATTTAAAATGAAAAAACAACCACCATATCGATAGGTATAATGGCTTCTTGCTAAACGAGAAACAGAGCCACCATGTTATTCAAACTGTTCAGCCCACCCACACACAAAATGACAGCTAATACAGTAGTGCACTGCAAACGTATGGAAGTTGCTATCTTAGCAACCACATTTGCATCCATAGCAACCTGACATTTTCTAAGCAAGGATACACAACACTTCACAAAATAATCCTCCATATTTTATTTACAAAAAAAAAAAAAACTAAAGAGAAAAATAAAAGTCAATTCTATTGCACTTCTTCCCTATTGCATAAATGGATTATGCAGTGTGGAACTTATCAAATAAATGATTATGTGCACTCGAGCAGTTTACCTCGGGTAACTCATTTGTGGCACTTGTGGCATACGCCACCCATGAGGTTACAGCAAAGAAAAAAATACTTCAAAGCATACGGCTCCAGCCACACCTCTTCACTGCTGGATCCCTTCCACTACACTCACTTAAACTCACCACCATCTTGTTCTTCAAATTTCTGCAGATTACTTACTTCACCAATAGCTATGCACATCAGGAGAATCATGGTCATCAAGCTGTCCAAGTGTCCTTAGCAACTGCCTAGCAACCACCAGTCTAGGTGCAGCTACATCTGGAAAACCATCAAAAAGTCCCCTATAATCTCTATTTTAAAGAAATAAGTAAATAATTAAAACAAAATCCACCTTCACAGTTTCATTGAACCATATTGCATAAATCGAATATGCAATGGGAACCCCAGTGTGATGCCAGTGTGATGATCTTATCTGCACTGGAGCAGTCTGATGTGGGGCACATCACTCGTGGCTTATGCCACTTGTGAGGATACCCAAAGTCAAGCTGCTCTTATGCAGACAGAAAGGTTATCACACTGAGGTTCCCACTGCATATTTGATTTATGCACAAGTCCCCACTGCATATCTACATAAAAGGAGCATGGTAGTACCCCTATAGTTAGGGCTGAGTAAAGTATTTAATGTTAAACCCCTAACTTTGCACCTTAATAACTTTGGTGCTGTTTGACAGAATAGCCTAAAAATTTGCACATGCAATCAGGGTGTCAAAGTCTCAAGATATGAAAAGTTTCATGATGGCATTCTTGGCAGTTTCTGAGATCTGGAATGCTGATTTTTAAAAGTGATGATATTTTTCCCTCTTTTTTTTTTTGCTCTCACGCACAGCCTACATGTTACAGAATTTCTTTCACAAACCAATAACAAATACCAATTGCAATGGCCACCATCTTGCCTTTTTTAAACCAAAAAACACTGAAAATACTTTTCAAAATGATTTTCAAAAAACAAGCACCTGAACCTAGGTAAACTGGACCTGTTTAGCTAGATTCGGGTGTTTGTGTTTTTAAAATTGCCCTGGAAATAACGTTTCTGGGCACCCAAAAATCCTGGGTGTCCAGTTTAGCAACAGAAGCCATTCACCCATGTTCTCTGTATGAGAACAGTGGGGCTTCCTTGATATCTGCAGCCAGAGAGACTTGCTGTTGACTTGTGTGACAGCAGTGAGCCAGTGATCTTTCTCTCATATCTGCCCAAACCTAGGTCTCTGAATTCATAGTTCTGTACACAAACCACTAGATTTCACTGCCTAGTAGATGAACTGAATAATTAGTTACAAAAATAGGACTGTAATGTCTATTAGCTACCAGCCACTTCCTTGTTTTTGGACTGGCATGAACAAACAGCACCAGGTACTGTGTGCAGTTAAATCCACCAACGCAGGTTAAAGCCTTTGGATAAATGGGAGATCAGGAAGTGATCTGAAGTCATTCAGTAGGAAGTTATGCATTCTGCTTTGACAAAAGTCACTGAACTCCAGAGCTAAGGCTTCAGATACACTGTTTTAGCTTAGTTGAAATCCTGCTGCATGTGGGTTCTCTTTAGCCCCAAAGGGCTACCTTTCTTTAAAGGAGTACTACACTCTCATATCTTGTAAAATGTTATTTGTATCCCTGTTCACAGATGACTCTGTGTAGCTATTGAGGATATACATGTTTGCTTTAGTTTGTTTTCACTGTTCACACCAGCCCCTGTAACTAGCCTGGGAATCTCTACTTTCTGGTTGTTGAAATCTCATTGTCCCTGATACCTGCATTAGCATATGAGAACATGATGCCACTGCATCCATTTATACCATGTATCTCTACACAGAAAGTACACATAACCTCAAACAAAACTCTACATAAACACACAAACTGAATGCAGTTAAAAAAAACCTGTGTTACATCTAAGACAGTTTATAAAGTTAATTGAAGGCAAATGTGGTATTTCACACCTTGCTGCAAGTTGTTTGTTGAAATTCTAAGTAAGCAGGCAGGCATACTGTGGAGTCTAAAGGGTGCTGACACCTCATGTTCTCATATGCTAAAGTGGCTCTCAGGGACAATGAGATGTCAACAACAAGAAAATGGAGAACCCAGGTTAGATACAGGGGCTGGTGTGAACAGTGAAAACAAACTAAAACAATGACATATATCCCTAAGAGCTACCCGAAAAAAATGTGTACATTGATAAAGGAACAAACAACATTTACAAGATATGAGAGCATGATATTCATTTAAAATCTCACTGCTTGTGGGTTCTCTTTAATCCCAGTAAGCTAACTTTCTTTAAAATCCCACTGCATGTAGGTTCAACGATCTGAGAATAAAAAAAATTGAAAACTACAAAGCTGAGAGATTAACAAAAATGTGTATGTGCTAACACTGCATTTAATCAACTGCCATCATGACTGCAGCCAGTACTCCATAGGAGGAAATAAGCTGTTGACACAAACAGAGTAACAAGATATTCAATATAAATTTAACGGGCACCATCTGCAAGAGAAACTACTCTTTAGATGAATACATAAGTACAGCACTTTGACAATGCACAACTGGGAACAAAATATGAATGATTTTAATGTAGAAACAATCAAATGAATTCACTGCTAAATACTGTATGCCCAATTCAAAAAACATACTCATAGTGTAAACACATTACTATAACTGGCAATGGCTTACTTTTACAAAACTTGATCTGAAATGTGTGCAAGTGGTTTAGAGGAGGGGGCACCCAAGACGCTATATAGTATGTTATATAAAGTATTTGAGTCAACACAGAACTTTTCTGGGAGCTAGGCTACCTATGACAGTGTGATGCTGGTGTGTTGGGTGTATGGGGGATAAATTGGAGTAAGGACTATACAGGCATTAGGTCGAACATGCTATACAGAATCTGAAAACATCTGCAATGTTCATCAGGCTTAATAACAGAATCAAAGCAACGCAATCAGAATGCATCTGTCTCTCCGCTCCATTACCTCAGCACAAATGAAAGTTTACACATGTAATTTTGTATTATCAGTCATTGTGTTTATTAATCTCCAATTTTTTTTTATCTTTTATAAATCATTCTGCCACAGCCAGAAAGATAAGTTGTACTTACATTTCTGATTTTGGTGACAATTAATAACATGCTATTATTCTGAAAATGTAATCACTTGGCACAAACCCCCCTCAATAGGGACTAGAGCCACAAAACTTTTAACATGGGCCCAATACATTTTTCTGTGGGGGGGGGGAATGGAAGCTGCAAAATGTACAGCTGTACCAGGAACTCACCAGTATTTCACAGAGCAGCTGTCTTACATGAATCGTGGTGTTCTTACCTTATCTGTCTGTCTGTCTATCTACCTATTTAGCTGTATTTCTGTCTGTCTGTCTGTCTGTCTATCTATCTAAATATCTATCTATCTATCTCCTGACCTACCTACCTATCTATCCATCTCTCTCCCTACCTAGCCTACCTAGCTACATATGTTAAGTGGACTGGGGTGCCCAGTCCCTGTACCACTACTCTCTTCCTCCCTCCCCTCCAGGTCATCCACACCCCCTTCTTTTTGTTTTGTGTGTCAACTTTATTTAAAGATCCAGCAAAACAACATTTGCTGTCAAGTCACATGGCTTACAGCAGCAGGAAAATGTTTAGCAGAAAAATAAGACTAGACAGAATGAAGATTTAGCTTAATATAGTACAACATTTCCCTGGGTAACATATAGGTTGTTACACCATTCTATAATCGATTCTAGAGTAGGTTAATTCCTGTTTACAATCCGTAAAAACTATAAAACTATAACTAAATGGGAAAATGGGATCACCCAGCCAGGAGTCCAACCAAGCCAATTAACCCTGGTACTAGAATATTATAGTAGCAACTTCTTGACTCATTAGACTTTATTGAATGATCACTGAATAGATTACTCAATCAACCCATTAAAAGAAAATATTGTTAATTAGGAATGTTAAGGGGCTTACTATCAGTTTCTCTGATGTGGGCTTCTCAAAGGGCCTAAAAGGTTGGGAACCAGGAAAGATGAAGCACCACCTCCAGGGGGCCCCAGATCTGGTTGTACTTATCTTCATGATGCTTAGCTTTGTACTGCATATGTTCTAGCTTCACACATTGCATTAATAGCTTAATCCAGTGGGCTACAATAGGGGTAGATTCTGATCCCCACAACTGGGCCAGGGCCTGTTTCCCCCCCACAATGCCCAGGTTCCATAATAGGTAGTGTGTTCCTGACCATCCCCAGGGATTCTCCAGAAGCCCCAGTAGGATATTTACAGGGTTCAATGACTTGGTGCCCTACAGAATTCTTGATAAGATGGAGACAACAGCCTGTCAGTAAGAAGTCACCTTTGGGCAAGTCCATATCATGTGATAAAAAGTACCTGGATGGGCCTTACATTTGGGACAGAGATCAAACTTAGTGGGGTCAATCCTGTTGGCCAACACCAGCATAAAGTAAGTTCTATGTAAGATGTTGTAATGAATGGCACATAACCTGTTGCTAATTGAGCACTTAAAGACCTTTTAAAAGAGCACCTTTCCCAGTCCTTTTCACTTTCATGCATAAATTACCCCTTCTTGCACTGATTCTGGAATTGTATTTCATTATTGTCCTCTGCACTTAGTTTTTGCATTCTGAGTTGCCAAACACTGCAGGGTGCACCAGAACTTCTATAGTAAACCTGGTGTTGCTGTGGACCCACAGCTGTACTGCTGACATTACTATAGGGAAGAGGAGTGACTAACATTATGCAGTACAGTGTAGTCACATCAGTTTTGCAAGGGAAAACTACCAGTACTCAATGTACATACTGTGTTCCCCCTTCTCCAATACACCCTGTTTGCAATGCATTATGCCAAAAATCCAAATGCCTTGTCAGCATGTTTTTGTAAAATTGACTTGTGTGTGAGTCACTCCTCTGCCATACAGTAATGTGAGTAGTACAACCCTAGGCTTGCTACAGAAGCTCTGGTATACCCTGCTGATTTTAGCAGCTCAGAATGCAAAAACTGACTGTTGAGGACAGTAATGAAATGCAATTCCAGAATCAATGCAAGAAGGGGTAATTTATGCATAAAAGTCAAAAGGACTGGGAAAGGTGCTCTTTAAATCTCAATCTCTATCTGTCAACAAAGTATTTCTCTCTTTTATAAGATGTCTTTTCCTAGCAGTTGAAACTCCGCCTCCTGTTCTTGTAAGTTTCATATCCTGACTTTCACAAAATGGGGTAATTTATGCATGAAAGTCAAAAGGACTAGGAAAGGTGCTGACAGCAACTCTATCTTATCTCAATACCCATGCTTTGTCACAGAGGAAGAAGTAAGTCAATTTTACAAAAAAACATACTGACAAGGTATTTGGATTTTGGCACAGGGTGTCTTGGGAAAGGGGGAACACACTATGTACACTGAGTACTGGTAGTTTTCCCTTGTAAAACTGCTGTGACCACACTGTACTGCACAGTGTGAGTCACTTCTCTGTCGTATAGTGATGTCATCAGGATCCAGCAGCCCAGCAACTAAATAGCAAAGGCAAAGTGCAGCAGGGCTCAAAAACAAATCCAAATTATGGAAGACAGAGTAAACCTTGGCCACAAATAACAAATGCACACACCCTTTCTGGTCTAGTACTGCATAGAATGGCTACAAGATGTAACTTTCTGGACCAACAAGAAAGGTGCTCTTTAAGGGCTAATGTCCAGTCTCCCTTGGTAAGGGTGATGGGATTCAAATCTCTCTCTCCCATTTACATTCAGTGTCTTGCATTGGGTCTGGCAAGGCTCCCAGGAGTGTTCTATAACACCTGGTTAAAGGGTTCCAGTTAGGCCACCCCAAGCCTCCCAATACCACCTCTTCCAAAGGTGAATGGCCCAGTAAGGGTGGGGAAACCCCTACATCCCTCCATGTCTAGTCCTTATTTGAAGGTAAGCAAAAAAAGCCAGAAGGGTATAAATTAAACTGTCTAGCTAGCTGTTGGTAGGTCAAAAAAATACCCTCCTTATATAACTGAGACAGCAGAGTTAGGCTTGTGTTTCACAAGTAGCCAGGGTACTGAGAAACAGACCTAAAACCTTTCCCTCCTCCCACAAGGCATGTCAGATAGTAGCTTCAGGGGAATACCCAGGAGGGTAATTTAAGATTGTATGGGCAGTTAACCAAGCACAGGCTGAACTTCTTGTAAAGGGGTTCTGGATATGCTTAATTACCCATTTTGCAAGGGCAGCAGCATATAAAGAGTTATACAGGAGGGCTCTATAGGAAGATTGCTCTAAGCATACCCAGGCTGATGTAGTAAGGCAGTCTGGTGCTAGATCAGATAAAAAAGCCAATTGTACAGATAGGTAATACAATCAGAAGTTTGGGAGACCCAAACCTCCCCTGGACTCTGGTTGCCACTGGGGTCTCCTATCTAATCCTCTGTCTCTGCCCCCCCCACCACAACAAAGCAGTGACATATCCTTGGAGAGATTTTAGGTATTTATTTGGGACATGAACCAGCATAGTTTGAAACAAGTAAAGATACTGTGGCAGAATGCACATTTTTACTAAATTCACTTTGCTGAGGAGAGTCAGAGGTAAGGAGCTCCATCCACTCCCCCTTCTTAATATAATAAAAATAATAGTGGACCAGGGTACCCACCACCAGTACCACTTTTTCTCAACTCCCTCTCCCCTCCAGGTCATGCTTTCCCAAAAAATTGGTGATGGCACTGGGGTGCCCACCCTCAGTGCCAACAAAGATCATCCAGACACTGAGATGCTCAGTCCCCAGTGTCAGCTTCCCTGCAGAATAAAGAAAAACATCCCTCATTGACTTTTTAATTTTTTTTGGTTAGCCTGAAGAAAAGAAAGTGGTTCATCAATGATCTGCCCCACCCAGACCCCCACCCACTGCACCCTCATTCACCTGAACAAGCTCTGCAGCATAGATACACTCTCTGATCAAAGACACGTCTTGCTGCTGGAACTGGCAAATACAATATGAGGAAATAAGGTAAGTCCTGTTTAATGTATTTCAATGGGGTTTGAACTTTTATTCATAACTTTATCATTCTTTAATAGTTTTACACCAAATGTTGAACATGGCCTTTTTAGGACCCTACCTCATGAACAAAGGTGGCAAAACTTTTCAAATCTGTCCCAAAATATGATTTCACAGTCACAGCACAAAATGATCTTTCAGGCAGGATTTGAAATGTTTCACCTACCAGGTCCATGACATGAGGTCATAAGAAGGCTATGTCAAAAATGTGGTATAAAAATATGGTAGAATGACCAAGTTATAAGTGAATATTGAATATTTCAATGTTCACTTGTAACTTTGCTAATTTTCAATATTTTTCCACCAAATTTTCAACAAGGCCTTTCTGGAACCCCTTCTAATGAACAAGGGAGGTTAAATTTTTCAAACCTATTCTGAAAGGTGATTTCATGGTCACTATATAAAATCACCTTTAGGGCAGGATTTGAACATTTTCACATACCAAGTTCATGAGGAGGGATCATAAGAAGGCTATGTTGAACATTTGATGTGAAAATATGGTACAATGACCAAATAATGACTGAACAGTGAAATATTTCAATGTTCACTTATAACTTCACTAATTTTCAATGTTTCCACGAAACTTTCAACAAGGCCTTTTTGGAGCCCCATCTCACAAACAAGGGTGGTGAGATGTTTCACATCCATCCCAGAAGGAGACTTTTTTGTGATTGCTATGCAAAATCACCTTTTGGGTGGGATTTAAAACTTTTCACCTACAGGGTTCAGAAGGTGCGATCATAAGAAGGCTATACTGAAAATTGTGTGTGCAAATATGATGAAGTTACCAAGCTATGAGTGAATGTTGAAATATTTCAGACCTGTCAAGTGTGTGTATGCCTGATTGACTACTGCCTGTGATGCCAATGACCCAGGTTCAGAAAAGAACCTGGGGTGTCAGAGAGCTGGCTTGGGGGGGATCAAACATCCATAGGACTGCTCTCATCCTCCAGGAGGGCAGAGCTCTGTGCTTGCCTGGCCCCTGGTGGAAGCTGGGGGAAAGAAAGCCTGGGACAGAATGTCAGGAGGTATAGCAGACATTGGCACATGTCACACGGGAGTGCATGGTGTACATCCTGAAGCTACTGCATGCCACACCTCTGGGGGCACCATGAAAATGGGAAAACTTGTAGCAGGATGGTGACGAGTGCGGACAGGCTCCCACAACCAATCAGCTGGGCACACTAGCCAGAACTGGATCTGGACTGCAGCAGAGGTTGTGAAACTCTGCTGGGGGGGCAAGCCCTGGGAGAAGATGGCTAGCAGTAAGTCCCAGTGGAGGTAGGAGGGCACTCATCTGAAGGGGGATGACTGGGGGGAGATAACAGAATAAGTCTGTGTATATCTTACAGTGTGCATGAGTAACTGAGACTACAGAAGTGCTGGCCCCATACAGGCGTGTGCGTCTGAAGACAAAAGAACTTCTGTAATTTGGGTATCATGGATTTGCATCTATGGGTGCAGGGTCTGAGCTTCTGCACACAGAAACAGTGCTGTGATTTGAGTACTGTGGATTTCTAGCTGCAGAACAATTGAGTGTGCATGCCTTGTGGTATGCATGCCATGGATACAAACCCACAAAGGTAGCACATCAGTGTTACTGCATTTGTACCATCTGGAAACATTTGTATAATGTTTGCCTTGCCTGATGATGGCAGTCTGTGGTTGCTTGTGTGGTCTTGATTTGTTGCTGCTTGAGGGGGAGTTAGGGTTGGAAACTATAGTGCCATGTTTTCCTACTTTTGTTGTATTAAGTTGCACCTGAACTGATACATTAATGCAGTTTTGTTTGTTTTTTTTCAAAGAAAATATCTCTCTCTCATCTATCTATCTATCTATCTATCTATCTATCTATCTATCTATCTATCTATCTATCTATCTATCTATGTATAGACACATATATACACACACTGCAGGTCACAGATAAAGCTATTGCAACCAATTGAAAAAGTGGGCATATAATTTTTAAGCAGTGCTGCAATTTAGTGTGGAGAAAACATTTTAAAGCATGATAAAAAATCAATGCACTAATTTAAAAACAGTTATAGAGCTGTGTGCATGGAACAGATCTCAGCATTCTGTTTACACTAGCAGCCATTACCAGTTGGATAAAGACTACTAGTGAACAAATCAGAACCCAGGATTTTGAACTCAGTATTCCACAAGGTTCATCATTTAGTTTTCTCTAAAGAGGCAAGGCAGGATTTTCAAACAGCACAATGCACATGCGAGTCCAGATTTGGGATGCAACCTACATCTTGCGCAATGTAGCAAAGAAGAAGTTACTGTATTTCCCTAATCAAATTTACTTATGAGAATATGTCCTTTTTAGTGAGACAGAGATACATAGTAGAGTGTGTGTGTGTGTATACATGTGTGCATATATGACTGCATGTGTTTGGTTTCATTTACAAAAGCAGTGAATAAATGAACACAGCTTAAAGACGTGTGTGCTTAATGGATACATACTGTAAGCATGTGCTGATGATGATACTGAACAATGTACTTTGCATAGTTCTGTGCCACAATAAGTAAAATCACTCATTTCAATTATTTGAATATAAGTTCTCCATTTGCTGCCATGCGTATAGGCTTGATAACACAAGCAGTCTTTTTCCTTATGAATCTGAACTCCATGAGAAGCTGTGTGTGGTCTCACAGAGTAGGGTGGTGTGACACTGCAGATCCTCATCTGAGTCCCAGTGTATCCATTGGCTCATTGTGTGATGCTAGGCAACTTATTTGACCTTTATGTGCTGCCCAATAAGAGTGGGCAACAGCAGGGTTCCAATGTAAATTATGCTTCTGCTCTGTTGTAATGTGCTAGGTAATTAATAATTCCAAATGTAAACTATCTTTATGAAGTGCACTTTACATGGTTTTTGAGAACTGGACCAACAGAGACATGCTGATGAAAGGTTGACCCAGGAATTACAACAGAGTGTTTAGCCTAGTCCCAACCAACATATGAGGACCAGTGCTTTAGACAGATCTGTCAATATCAAGGTACAATTCAGTGGTGGAAATTTTTTTTGGGGGGAGCCCAAGGAAACTCAGTACAGGGTGTGAAATGGAAAGTATGACTCAGTTTCAGGAGCAAAATGATAAAACACTATCCCTGTGTAAAATGTTCCCCCTTTAAGCCATAAAACTGATTAAATGCAGTATAAAATGCAGTATATAATAAGGTAACATGTCCTCTGCCAGGTATGCTTGATCCTACAACAAAAGTGGTGGACGCCCCGTGAATTGTTTCCATTTCCAATAATGTTTATCTGTAAATGTATTTGAGAAATTACCAAAGGGGTTTTCAGACACAAACTGCTGAGAGGCCTGTATGCTGATTTTCTACTGACCTGAAAAAATTTCAACTGCTACCTCCTTCCAAATAAATCTCTAAACATATGATTTCTAAAGTTTACATCATTCCTTGAGTGAAAATCATTTATAACTCTCAGCTGCTTTGCTCATGTGATAAACATAATGAATTGTGTCTGTTAAGTGTCACTGAAACTAAGGAGTAAATTCAATAATCTCTTATTTAATTTATTATATTTTCACCATTTAACCTCCTGCGGGCTCCCTAATGTCTATTCAGATTTATATTAAATTAAGCACCGATGCTAATGAAGGGCAATAAATGTGACTGTCAGTAGATTTTTCTTTCATTAAGCACGTTATCCTCTTACTGAGCTGTAAATGAGTAAACATTAGTTTTGTTAAACCATGCAAAGAGACAGGGTGAAAATCATCTTTAATTACAACCCTTAAGCCATTTACTGAGTTTTTACCTTTCATTTTTTTGAATGGATCTATAAAAGGCTCTCCAGTTGAAATATAAACATCAACGTCGTGAGGTATGTCTTTAGGTTCGAATGCTTCTGTGCCATCTATCAGAAACACTCGCCGTGCTGCTGTGTTTAGCTTCAGTTTTTCAGTGCATTCTTCCAGCAGCTAACATAGGAGAAAAGGTAAGAAAGCAACAGATTGAAATGCAGACTATTATAAGTTTTTTAAGACAAATATTGAAACTGAATTTCAAAGGTTAACACAAAATCAGACATGGTCTCCTTCGCCACCAGCATTGTCTTGCATTTTCATATTGCAGTTTATTAGATTTTGGATGATTAAAACCAGACTGTTAGTCACTGATGTTTCATTTCAATAAAATTACTGTACACTAACAAGCAGACAAAGAGAAGTAATTTCTCCTGCATGTGTGTTAATGCTGGTATACATAGTATACTAGCTGGCACTGTTAAAGGGATTTCGACTACTACTTTATGATTCAACGCAGCACAGTAAAAATTAAAAATTAGATTTTACTTTTGGACAAAGTCACATTAGAATGGCTTCTTGACTTAGTGCTGCTGTGTTTTTATTATTACTAAAAATATTGCATTCTGTATCTTGTAATGTGTATGAGAAGATAACAAAACATTTCAAGCACTGTAAAGGGATTGGTTCCTAAGGAAAAATCAGCTTCACATACAACAATTTAAGAGTTGATCCTAATCTCAGGCAAGCAATTACCATGTCAATGTTTGGGGCGACCACCTTAGCAGACATGTCGCTTAATCCATTCTTATATGCTCTTACTCGGATAATCCAGGGCTGATGTTGAAAAACTGGGGGCGTATCAAACCCTTTTTGAGACAGCCGGGGTTTTGAGGATGAAAGTAGCTGTCTAAATCTGTCAAAAGAAAAACAAATATGTAACTGATAGACAATGACTAACAGAGAATGAGTGTAACCTTGGCCCCAGTGCTTTTGCATGGAGTTTTTTTTGGTTAGTGAAACATAACCCTTTTTCACCAAGAATCATAGTCTTTCAATAGCTCTATACATTTAAGTATTCAAAATAGTGCTTTAAGTTACCAGAGCTGTGAAACTCAATTTTGCTGAACCTGAGACAGACCCAGCCTATGGTGCATTCATCATTAGGTTTCAAAGTTACTTGTCTGGACATTGCAAATGCGAGTGTTTTGTATGATTTTTGGGGTAGTCTGGGTTGTTTGCATCTGTGTTGCTCATTGGTGTAATCTTCTGTGTCATCCCTGTAAAAAGAACTGGTTTCCAGTGGGCTTACTCAGAAAACAAAAAAAAATAATAAAACAATATGTTTTGTCATTTGGCACAGTTGTTTTTTTAAGTATCTTTATTTTGAATATTTATCCAAAAAGGCACAATGGGACAGACTACATCTTGTTCCTACATGCATCCTGGTTGGGGAGGGGGTGGAATATACTGAAAACACTGTAGTGTATACGGAAGGACAGACCACTTTGCAACAGATTACATTTGTCAGGTACAAGGTATTGTCTGACCAGCAGTACATATTTACAGTATTTTCGGCAATCACCAATATCCATCCCAGAATCCAGCACTGATGCCAGCTAAAGGCTGGGAAGTCACTGAGGTGAGGTACTTGATTCCTGGTGAGGGACAGGTATGGGCCAACAAGATTTTGCACACACCCCTGCTAGACAGTCCTAAGCAGCTTTAGCATTCTCTGCAAAGGCCCCCAATCAGCCGCCCTTCTGGTCAGGGGAAGGTGCAGTTCAACCAGTCACCATACCACTATCAGGGTGGAGAACAGGGGCATCAAAGGGACACAACAGAAAAAAAATCATCTTAAACAATGAGCAACGTCCATCCTTTTATGATTATGATTCACACTGTTCAATACATAGATTATCACCTCTGTATGCAGGAAGTAACACTAGAACAGATTAGACATAAAACCATATGAGTTAATTACACCAAAATTAGCAGTAGAATCATTATTAAGAAGTCACTATTGTTATTATTTTTTTAATTTCTGAAATGTTTTTGTTTGTTTGTTTGTTTGTTCATTAGAAGTTTTCTACCTGGTAATATTAGATGGGATTTAAAGATTAGTACTTACCTGGAGGCTGACATGTCTAGTTCTGTTCCTTTTCACACCTCATCAGCGTTGTTTATTGTGACATCACAAGTGACTGATCTGATAGCAAGTGGTTGGCTTTTCTTGGTCAGCTGTGATGTCACAGTCAGTGAGATCATAGAGAGCTGATGAGGTATGAGAAGGAATAGAACTAGATATGTCAGCCTCCAGGGAAAGCACTGTTCCACACATCACACCAAGTATTGTCAGGTAGAAAATCTTCTATATAGCAAAAGGGAAGAGAAACAAGAACTACAGTTAGAAGAAATAATAGTTGGACCTGACTGATGGCCCAGAGAGTGACCCTACATGCTCAAATGTTGGCAACCTGAGTTCAGTAACGAACTCAGGAAGCCAGCCGGGCAGCCCAAGGGCAGGACATGTGCTGCCACACTCCCAGTTGGTGAGGGATGACACAGAGTTCTGCCACACTGGCGATCCCTGCAGTGGGCCACGGAGCTTGCTCTTCCACAGGGGGATGTCAGTGCATGTGAGGTCAGGTATGGACATGGCCTGACATCAGAGGAGGTGGGCAGAAGTAGGAAATACAAAAAATGGAGACCCCCATTGGCAGGATGAAGCCCTCACCCATTGTTAGTCCCACACCCCTGACTGAGTCCTGGCACCAGTCTGGATGTGAAGACTGGGGGAATGGCCCTCCCTCCTTCCCCTGGCCCTACCAAGGGGGCAATCTGTAGGGGTCTTAGAGAGCCAGGTAAGTCCCAGACATGGTGGGTGACAGGGCTGGGTGGGAGAGGAGAAGAAGGGGACCAACGGAGCTAAGAGGCCATAAATACATGCAGTATATAAGAAAAGAAATAATAGTTCACTACTTTTCAGAGCTTATTTTAATTTTAGGCAGTAATTAAGGATTCAGCTAAGTTGTCCGCCATCCCTGTGACCCAAATTGAATGATTTAAAAGGTATCTGTTATAAACACCCATTATGCTATATAAGAGATCCTCATTCTTGTTTTCAAATTAATCAGACCAGCTTAAGTAATGAAGATGAGCAATATATCCATTCAGAGTGCTGCATATTTAGCATTAAATGTACTACAATATGTTTTTGTATAGAACTAATTTTTCTGCAAGCCCCAAACCCAGAGCAGGCAGTCAGGCAAGCTGTAATAATCCCCCATTGACGTCAACCCTCAAAAGGATCTGTGAAAAATTATATTGTGCCTTAGCTATCTATTCAATGTTCAGTAGAGTGCATATGGAGTGTGTCCAGCAGTGCCTTGATTTTAACTCGTAAGTTTTTAATTGTTATGGATCTGGCAACAAAACAAAGCATCGTGTGATGAGGGAGGCTTCACGTGCCTAGTAAAACAATATCCCAAACAAACTAGAATTTCAAAATCATGTTTAACTGACACAATCTAACACAAATGCTGCAAAATGCAAGAACATGTGACTAGATGTAATGACAGTGTTTGGTATATATTTGGGGGATGAATAAATAAACAGATTTCTTTGTAAGAATTGACTCCACAGAAATTGCACATCAAATTGCAGTTTAGTTCCTCCATTTGTGAAGCTCTGGTTCCTTCACCTTGACTCTTAAACATGTTTGCCACAATTTATTTGACATTTAAACTGTTTGACATTAACTTAATATTGAGATGGGGTTGCTTTTATTTACTGCAGGCATATACATGGCTGTGTTTCTTTTGCTTTTAGCTGAACCATGATGACAAACTTGAAATCTCCTCTGCAATGTGTGCAGAGGATTATAATAGGGCTATCACAAAAAATGGCAGCATTATTTCTGCATGCCTGCACAAAACCTAAGTAAGCCCATTTGGTATTAAATATACCATCTCCTTGCATCTACAGTGATAACTATATAATCTGATAATGTGATTGCCACAATAAATGTTTCAGACAGGAGGTCTAACTTTTCAATATGCTGCTATGTTGCCTTGGTAAACTTCTTTGATGAAACAAATTAGAGAGCCGTTTTAATTTTCTGGTCTTTTTGGTCTGATCACTTGTTGGAACTGCAAGAATATTGCTAAAAGGAGATGCCATGTCCTCACCATACAGTTGAAAGCAAAATGAAAGTGCTTTGATTACCTTCTCTGACCTGTCGGAGCACTAACAGGTCTGTCTCTCTTGGAGGGCGATATCAGGCTGGAATTGTTTGTACCATTTGATTTACTGCTTTCACTGTCTGAAGTTCCAGCACTACTCTGAACCGATTTTGTTTGATGTGTGGAGCAATCTTGAGATCCTGACCTCCCAGATACCACTGAAGATTGTGGGCAAGAATGAAGGCCAAGAGGAGGCTGTCTTGATCGTCTCTTTCCTTTCATACTGATCAGCGTGGCCTTAGCATAAGGGGAAATGTATTTTCTGGTAGGAGAAACAGGAAAGTCAGATAAAATGCTTTAGTTTATTTGTACCACAGCCTCATAATTAGTGATGTAACAAGAAACAGGAACCTTCTAGTCCTGAATCTGCTAAGATGCTTGTCAATAAGGCCTCTTTAAAGCAGCAATCCGAGTAAGTGACAGCACAACTGCCACAGTTATACGTTAATAAGACCTCCACAAGTACAGTAAGAGACTCCAAATTTAAGGTTTGAGTGAGAGGACTATGAAGTAAAGCTGAGTGGTTCTCACTGCCCAGATCTCTTGAAAGGAATATCTTGCACAGTAAGAGACACCCTGTGAAGGCACTATTAACTTACTACACATCACTCAAATTAGCTAGAATGATATAAAATACATTCTTTGTCATTTTTTGATATTTTCAGTTTGAATCTAGCCATCCTCCCCCTAGCTTTGAAGTGGAATGCTCCACACCTAATGTTCCTGCAGCAATGGCTCTCTGCACTGATTTGCTGAGGTCATATAAGTTATTTATAATATTTTATTGAAAGATATGTTCAGGAACCTTACCCAAATTTGACAGTACTGTTAAACTTCCAGTAATTGTTTGTTCTTTTCATAGAGAAACAATTTGAGGAGTATGATCCTCTAATTATGGCATTGCACTACATGTTTCATTCTTCCGTCTTTCCTCTCAGCTACTATCTGTCTACCAAACCTTTTGCATCAAGTGGCCAGTAAGAGGGCAGCTAAGGTAGGGTATGGAAGTTTTTTTTTTTAGCACATATATTCCTTGCTGCAGTTTCCTCCTTTCTCCAGGGAAAAAAAAAGATTATGATCCTGACTGGGATTTGTGCAAAGCTTCAATGGGAAATATTGTTTTTACAACCTATAACAAAGTTAAATAACAAAAATGTAGGGTGCTAGTCTCCAGCACAATACATTACAAGAACCTGTTCTTTTTAGAATTGTTAAAATTCTAGCTATCATGGGCTTCTGCTTAAAATGTTAAGTATATATTTTAAAAGGGTGAATGAAGGAAAAACTCTTTTTGGTGATTATTGCAAATATTCAAATAAGTCACAACAGGTACATGGCTCAAGATGTATGAAACCTCAGTACAACTATGCTGCAGTGACCAATACTGACACTGTATTTCTACAGACAACTCATATAGGATGGTACTGTATTTTAATTCCCTATTTTAGAATGTGGTTCATAAAACCTGCTTAGCACTAACTCTGCTCAATAGAATTCTTTAAAGTAATTGAACATTAAATAAACCAGGTTCTGAAAGTTGCAATTCAGATTTTGAGTCCCACTTCAAAAAGCTAAGTGATGCATAAAACAGCATGATAATCAGTGGTATTCTCAGCAAGTTCACCTCTGGAACAACATGTTAATAAAATATGTGCCATTCAAGAGAGAACCATCATCATGTTTTGCTAGTATTGCTTACCAGAGACGCTCATGCTCTGTTGTTTCTTGATTGCACTCTTGTGTACAGCTTTGCTTTATTGGACTGTAGTGGCCAGAGATACACCAGAGAAATCTTTGCTCTTAAGCTAATTCAGGGTTTCAGTGTATTCAGTGTGTTCAGTGATATGTCAAGAATATAGCACAAATCCTGCATTGGATATTTAATCCAAAATAATCCCTATAGAAAAAGGTTTTTTTTTCTTCAGAAGACATCCTGGGTACTGCTGCTAAAGATGTGCCAGTGTACCCATACATCAGTAAAAAACACAGTTGGGGCACACAGCAGAGAAGCTTTAAAGTAAATTTAAATAAGTTCCAATTGGATGATGACATAGTGGGATATGACATCTGAGGAAAAGGGACACGGCAATTTCAGGATAAAATGAAGTAGTGCCAGTAAGGAAAAGGTTGGCATGCTGAGCCTTGCATTCCCAGATAGTCTCCCTTTCCTTGTAGCCAAGGCCCATAAAAGAAAGCAGAATTATACCACTCTGTGCACTACTAAAATACATGAACTAACTTTGGGGGGCAATGATCATGATGACAGGATGTGAGTTGCTGTAGATGAATCACTATGTCTCACGACTCCTATGTTCCTAAAAAGCTACCAAGTCAGGAATACACCTGAGACACAATCAAATGAATTTTTATATTTTATTTTTTTTATTTCAGTTTTGGATTACAATAACACATGAAGTCAATTTATGTGAGCACATATACAGTAATGAAAATAAAATGAAATCAGACACCAACAAAAACAAGTCAATGTTTTGCCACCAAGGTGCGTCTTCTTCTTGCAAAAAAAGACTCCCCAAGCAGCAGATTCATGTCCAGTGGCAAAAAGGAAGCTCAAACTGATAAGATCCTTGTCAGAGCTACAGTAGCAGATCAAGGGAAGAGCAGGACTAGCAGTACAGGAGGACCAGTATCAGCAGAGCCTATAAATGAAGTGGTACCAGTGCTAGAAGAAATGCTGGTGGCAAATATATACATTTTCTACTGGCTTTGGCCAGTCTTACCAAGCCTAGGGTCAGAAGAAAAGAAAAGGAAAGGAGATTCTTTATCTTAGTGAGGTGAAGCTGGCTCTTGCCGCCAAGTTTTGACTTCCTATCACACATTTTTTGTCATTATTTGGTTTTTAGTGCACCAAAAAAAAATCAACCTACCTCAAAATTCTTACCAAAAGTCCAACCACAATAACACGTGAAGTTAAGCAACCTCAAACAGCTGAGTAGGAGTATCTAAATCAAATGAACGTGAAAAAATCCAGATCCAAACTCTAATGCTGCCGGGGGTGGAAAAAGATAAAGCATCAGACCATATAGAAGTAGGGAGTGCAGATAGTTTTCAAATTAAAGGTGGGCAAGCTAAGTTTCTATTGTAGCAGAATATCACTGTGTATAGTTCTGGAACAATCAAGGAGAAATCACTCATAACAGTTGGCTCTTGGAACAGAATAGTTGCAACTGCCATGGGGCAGAGTAGGTAAACTCCTCATTTATTCAGCTTATTAGTCATTACATAGATTAAAATCAACAGCAGTAGTCACACATTCTAATTACACAGTTTAAAATTCTGAAGACCCAGGATAACAGACAACTCACAAAAATATTAAGCATTAACAATATATTGTACATGAAACTGAATAATAAAGATATGCGTTCCATAATTCATTAAACAATGTGTCACCAAAAGAAATAGAGAACATACATATAGCCTATACAAAGTGTTAATAATATAATATAAGAACCAATAATACTAAATGATAGCTACTGGTACAATTGTTCTCTTTTTTGGTTGCATGCAAATAAAAAAATTGCTACTCTTACAATTAGGGCTCGTCATTGACTGTTCAGTAGGTAGGTAATACAGTCACAAACGAAGGAGAAAACCGACTTAAAAAATTCCCTCAACTATCTATGTCTCATTGTGGCATAGTATGGAAGCCTTTTATGGGGAGAAAGGACTGCACTCTGCTTTTTTTTTTTTTGGCTCCAATTCATGACAGAGATCTTTTTCCCTGATCGGCCCTGTTACGTAGGGTCTCATACCACCATCTACCAACCTCTGCCGCGACCCCAGCTGAAACAGGGAGGACCGTGGCTTAACCCCCATGGAGGGCCCCCCAGTGAGGGAATGGGGGAGCGAGACCACATCACCCTTAAGCCCCTGCCCCTCAAGACAGGCTTTGTGTGGTGGCGGCAGTCAGGACCTCGTCAGAGGCGTCATCCGGTCATGAATGGGATTTTTCTTGTAGTAGTTCCCCCTGGGATATAGATGTGCAATGACGTCTGTGCACCCATGGTGCTGACATCTGCTGTGTCCCACCCCTTTCTACGGCTTCACTTGTAGTGCCCCCAGCCTCCACCAGATGTCCCTACAGAGTGAAGCGACCCCAGGAGAGGACAGCAGTCCTCTGGATGTTCAATCCTCTCCTCCCCCTGCAGACCACCGGCATCCCAAGTCTGTTCCCGGACACAGGTCTCCAGCGTGGCGCAAGGTGTGGTATCCAGCACCTCAAACCTCAGTGCCACCAGGCCGGCCCTGCACTCTGCTTTTCAGTTTTGTTTGTTGTACCCATAGCCCTATGTTTTATATGGCTCTTATTTCCCCTTGTATGCTCACCTGCTCCTGTGATTCTACTTGCTGCTAGTACTTTGATTCTCTTTTCTGTATTGTACCGAACTTTGTACTCTAATTGAACCAATTGTCACTTCCCCTGTGTAATGTTACTCTGTTGTATTCTCCCAGGTCGTGCCTGAAAACAGGCAACAGTTTTTGTTTTGTGCACTCACCTGGTGAATAAAAACTAAATAAATAAATAATCTGCTGCTATACTGCCACTAAGGTGACCACAGGTGATGATATAGTCAGAGAAGTCAACACTGCAGGAGGAGGAGGCGGTTGAGCTAGCCATTGCAGTGTATGTGGAAGCACAATGTACATAGTTGCCATGGTGATCACAATAGCACCAGGCTTTGGGACTCAATGAAACACAAGGTGACCCCCCCCCCAAAAGGCCATGCACCCCGGCATATGAAAGGCCTGCAGGCCTTACAAGCACCGATCTGGGGAAGGTCTCCCAAGATTAGCATCTTGATCCTCCCTTGGGAATAGCCCTCATTCTCGAGGTGGCCCACTGTGGAGGGGCAAACCACAGTCTCCTGGAGTGTGGCTGATAAGTCCCTCACAAAGGCAGGGTGACATGGCTGGGTGCTCTGCATGGGACAGATAAGGTATATCTCCAGATGCCAGCTTAGGTGATAAACTTAAAAAACAATTCTATGTTACTATGAGAAGACTGTGTGACCCAGTGATTCCAGCACTGAACTGTGACACAGGACATCCCAAGCTCCTACAGCCACAGTACCTGGCTCCAGCTTATACCCAACACTTCATCCTCCTGGGTTTAAGTCCCTCCCAGATAAAACACTGGCTAGAATGAGGATGCCACTGAAAATGAGATCTTGCATCTCAGCCTGGTTATCCTGGGTAAATAAATCGCAAAACAAACATAATCATTGCACTTGCCAGCACAGAAAAAACATCAAGTGCTGGCTGTGTACACAGTCCACCCTTTCTTCACACCAAAAGAATACACTTCACATTGGGTGTGGTTTGAGGCAGTGGTCCCATAAAAATTCCAAAAGAGCAAAGACACCACCATACACTATAAAGTACTGTCACAAAGTGTGACTACATTGCACCAGTTTCCTGTTTCCCACCCCTCCATGAACCACAAGGTGAGATGCCTTTCCAGAATGGTTGCTAGGTACATTGTGACTGCACAGGGAAAGGGGTTGTGCTGGAATGTGAATACAGGGATCAGCCTGGCAATGAACTACTGACCTATGCTTGGCTATACTCAGCCATTCCCGCTCTCCACCTCCAATCCCAAGCCTAGCACCCAACAAGGCCAGAAGAACTACAGTACTAAAGGCAATCTACAGGGGTCACATGACTGCAAACTGGAATAAAGTTCTAGTGGGGAGAGCATTAGGTAGTGCATAGCATCTCCAATCATAAAATCTGGCAGGAATAGAGCTAGGGGGTGGGTTCTACAGGACACCAAGAATAGAAGTGCAGTAGGGAGAGAGATGGAGAGAGGCACTGGACCACCTGTGAGGATGAATGGACCAAATCCACAGTAGCCAAAAACCAGGAAGAAGGTGAGGGGCAAGGGGAGGGGGATGAATGCAGCCATATTGCCATTGTCCAGTGGGTCAGGGTATGGCATGGTGGCAATCAATTTGTGCTATGTCATGCTCCAACCCATATGACTGTCACAATCCAGCATGTTAACCCCATTTGCACCCACTAACATCTGGATCAGTCAGTATGCATTTAATGTTGAGAGACACTGTCACAGAGGGAATCCCCTTCCCCCCTCACCCACAACAATGGGCTGGCTTTGTACAGCACATACTAAAAATGTGTGGAGGCACTA
This sequence comes from Neoceratodus forsteri, assembly GCA_016271365.2. Lineage (NCBI taxonomy): Eukaryota > Metazoa > Chordata > Ceratodontiformes > Ceratodontidae > Neoceratodus > Neoceratodus forsteri. The sequence goes on from CM028133.1 coordinate 442,499,627, forward strand.
TGGGGCACCTGTTTTCCCTGTGGAGTACCACAACACTTTTTATTTGTGTGTATGATGCCCCTTGTATCTATTTTAACATCTAATTTCATTAACAAACTCTATTGAGCATGTACAGTTTACTATAAAACATATTATAAAGTCACTGTTCTATTTACCAGTCTTTGCAGAATGGTTTGCCTACCTGTTCATGAATTCTGTATAAAAATCATTTATCAGGATTGTCTGACTTCATAATGCTCTTGTCACAACATCATAATACTTGCCATGACAACAGTCAGGAGACATATAAATCTAACAACACATACATCAATTATTAAGCAATAAGGTATGACCAGGGGTTATGTTAATGTTTTGGTTAATTACCCCCTGGGGGAGTAATGTGGCATGAGGCATAGCTGAGTACCACATGCCCCCAGGGGGTAATTAACTGGAACTTTAACATAACACCCAGGGAGTATCTTATTGCTGTTATAATAATGTAAGCAAAAACTTTGCTTAAAGTGTACCCTACCTTATTTTGTTTGTAGAGAGGGAGATTTTTTCAAGTTAAATAGTCCATCTGTTGTGCAGTGCTGCGCGTTCTTAAGTTGTTTCCATAAAAGCTTGTTCATGAGCTTTCCAGTGCTCCCATCTGTATCCATGGTAACATGACAAATACCATACAACTTCTGGTTTAAACAACCACAGCAACCAGCCACGTGAACCCCCTACACACCAAGATCTTGCCATCTCTTCCTCTTTCACCTGCAAGACTTCCACTGTCTTGGGTCACATTACGGCAGCAATCATTTCCCCCCGCAGCACTGATGACACAGTCTGGGAAAAGACATCCTGGGCTCAATTTTCAAAGAGCCCTTAGATCACTGCAATTTGTGGTGATCTAGGGCTGTGGCAAACTCTGGGTGCATCAGGGACCCTGCACCCAATTTTGTAAAATGAGGGGTTCCTGTGCTGAAGACCTGGGAGTTGCCAGAGCTGCAGGGCTGTGACAAACATTGAGTGCACCTGCGGAGTTTGACAGAGGGATCCGTCACCCCAACCCCGTGCAAGCCTACACAACCCATGGAGGTGGGGGGAGAACTCTGGCAGGAAGGTGGACAATGGGGCTGCTGGGGCAGTAAGGTTGCCATAGGGCACAAGGGGGGCATGGCAGAAGTTACAGTGAGCAGAGGAAGCACCTGACAGAGGTGTAATATGGCATACCTGACAACCAAGGGGACTGAGTGGTGGGGTTGGCATGGCGATACTATTATGACATGACCCCAGGTGGAAGCAGTCCTGGCAACTGACCCATGGGACTGTGGTTTCCATGGGCAGGTGCCAGGGCTGCTTCCACCTGGGGTCACATCATAATAGTATCGCCATGCCAACCCCCTCTACCTGGTCCCCTCAGTTGTCAAATATGCCATATAGCACCTCTGCCAGTTGCCTCTTCATCATCTCACTGTAACTGCCATCATACCCTCCTCATGCCCTATGGCACCCTAACTGACCCAGCAGCCCCCATTTCCCACCTTCCAGGTCCTATAGCTCAGTCACCGCCCTGCCTAGCAGTGGCACAGGGCCCTCAGACCACCTCCTGGGTGATCTAATGTGAGACCTCTGTTGTGGCCACAGTGGGGCTTATAGAATCCCAAATAAGGGGATGATGCAGCCGTGCCATAGTGCACCTACCTTTGCGACCTGGTGCATGGGCACTTTTGCTGCAAGGGTGGTACAGGGGGGCTTTGCCACATGGCATCTCATATTTACCACAGCTGGCATTTGAAAATTGGGAACACTGCAAACTATGATGTAAGGTGGCACTTGCATCATACACCTTTGGCGCAGGCACCTTGCATCATAGTTCTCCCTTTGAAAATTGAGCTCCCCTGTCTCTGTGCCTCAGATTCTGTTACACATTGTTTGGCAAGAAATCTCGTTCTTCAGCAAGGGCCCTATGACAATCATGAAGAAACCTAGCACTCACTCCCGCTCTGTCAGCACTTAGCATGACAGTGAAGCAGACAGTAAGGAAACTGCCTCATTTATTATTTATTTATTTAAGATTTGGAGTAACACCTTTGAGGCAGTGGCTCTTTTACGAAGGTTCCACGTCAGAGAATGCAATAAGAAAATGGAACAGTTAAAACAGAATCATATTACAATAAATCCAATGAAGGAAACTACAACTAAGAAGTAATACAGCTGGTTTCAGCACACTGGGAAAACAAATAATGACAGTAGCAGATATCTATACAATGGAGAGGAGCAGCCAGCTGGCCTTGTCAAGCAGGACTGAGCACACAGGTGGAATAAGTCTTTCAGTGTGGACTGGTATGCCATAGACAAGAGGCTGAAGGGGAGGGAGAGAAAATCAGTGTCAAGGTGGCACTTGAGGGTTAAAAACTGCGGGTGGGAACAGGGGTGAGGAGGGGAGGGTACAGTTTGAGTTGCTCATGGGGAGTAGGAGTGGATGATGGTACTGTAAAAATATCCATACTGGATTCTTGGGAGAGCCAGGGAGATGAGTAGGTCACAGGGGTGGAGGGAAGGAATATGAGGTAGCCAAGAGTTTAGGGAAAGAGGAAAGAGAGGAGAAAGGATGGGAAACAGGATGGGTACAGTGTGGGCTAAGGAAGAAGTATGGAGGGTTACAGAAGAGAGGGAAAAGAGATGAGGGATAAGGTTTTTGAGCTAGGGTAGTACGTCTAATATTAAGTGAAACAGTCACAGGTAGCACTAGCCACTAGGGAGGCCCATAGCTTGCTTTTAAATAAACTCAGTGAGGCTGCATTTGTGATGTCCTTGTCAAGAGAATTAAACCATTTTGGGACTCTGACTGTGAATGAGCACTGTCCTTGCAAAGTCCAACAGTGAGGAACTTGGAGGGTGGAGCTGTCAGAACTTCTAGTGTGGCGGGCATTGCGGGAGTGGCTGAGGAGGTTCTGAACTCCCACAAGCAGGAGACCAAGGAAGGCCCTTTTTACTGTAAGGCAGATGTGATAGAATAATCTGCCTTGTAAATGAAGCCAATTAGCCTGCTCATAAAGGTCACTGGTGTGCGTTCGTGGAGCAGCCCCAGTAAGAAGCGTGCAAGTCTTGTTCAAGGCAACAGAGATACACCTTAAGGCAGTGTTGGTAGCCGATCCATAGATTACGAGTCCATAGTCTAATAAGAAGACAATAGAGCTTTGAACTGCCTGCCAAAGGGCATTAGCCGTAAGGCAGTGCTTATGCCTGTAAAGGAGCTTGATGCAGATATTTACTGATTTGGCACCATGTCAATGTGACGGGCAAAGGAGAGGGTGCTATCCAGTGTCACAAAAAGATACTTAAAGGTTTACGTCTGCTTGAGGGAAATACCTGAGCAATTTCTAACAATTAGCAGACTGATTTTGTGCTTGCTGTGCGAGCCATGGAAAAGCATTGTTTTTGTTTTCTTATAATTGAATACAAGCTTCTGCTCAATGAACCAGTCTTTGACATCCGAAAAGCTTTTTTGTAGTTGCTTCTCTAGAAAGGTAGGATCAGAGTTCTTTGTATAAATTAACGCATCATCAGCATACAGGAGAATTTGTTCAGAGCAGTAGTATGGGAGTTTTTAAGAAAAATGCTAAAGAGTAGCGGACCCAAGATTGACCCTTGTGGAACACCAGAACGAACTGGAAACAAAGTCGAGAGTGCATCCCCTGTCTTGACCTGCTGCGAGCAGTCTGAGGGATAGCTGTTAAACCATCTGAGGGAGTCCTTTGATAGACCAAGCTCGGCAAGCTGTTGAAGCAATAAGAGATGATTACAGTGTCAAACACTTTGATAAGGTCAATATAGCCTGTGCCAATTAGTTGACCCTGGTTTAAAGCCTGATGGATATAACCCGTAAATTCTAATAGTGCAGTGGATGTACCGTGGCCCTTTTTTAAATCCATGTTGCTGGGGGCATTGAAGGTTGTACTTCTCCATGTAATCCACCTGCTGGTCAGCAATGATTCTTTCAAGTGCTTTAGATAAAGGGGGAAGAACAGAGATGGGCCTGTAGTTGCCATAATGGGCCTTAACACCACTCTTGTGGACTGGGGTCACCTGGGCTAGTTTCCATTTAAGGGGGAACCAGGAAAGCATGAGATACTTATTGATAATCTTAGTGGGGGGACAGTACTGCATTAAGGGTAAGGGCAACAAATTTCACGTCAAGAGAGTACCCACTCATTCTAGTCTTGCTGAGTACATTCAAAAGGTATTTTTTAGCTTCACCTTCAGTCACAACTTTGAAATAGAACGGGGGATGCATATGCTCTGAGGCTGTTTTAATATTATTGCTGTTTCTCGGGGGGGGTTCAAAAAAGTTAGAGGGTAGGACATGGCTGAGTTTGGTGAATGCAGATTTAAATGTGTTGGCAATTATTGCAGGGTCAAGGGTTGAGATGCCATCTATGTTAAGCATGGAGGGCACAGTTCTAGAGCCTTTCCTGGTGAGTTCCTTAAGGTTGCTCCAAAAATGCCTACCATCAGTCCAGAAGTTAGCAAGGGTATTTCTGTAATAGGTTGCTTTTCCCAAACAGATTGCCCTGGTACAGGCATTTCTAGCTGTCTTGTAGGCCTGAACATCTGCATTCTTGCCTGTGGCCCTGGCCCGATGCCAGAGTTGGTCACTTGATTTTATTTGCTGCAGGAGATCAACCGTAATCCAAGGGTCGTCGGTTCCTCTGACTTTTCGATTTTTGAAGGGGGTGTGGACATTGCAGGCTGCATTAAAAATTGAGATGAGAAACTCTAGAGCCGTGTCAACATCCATAGCAGTGTCTACTTGTGACCAATCTTGTTGTCTCAGTAGTGCTTTTAAAGGCAGTAGGTGCCCTCTAGTTAGTACCCTGCTATTAATGGTTTTGCCGGGGGTTTAGTAAATTTGTTAGACCACTGCCACACAATGGGGGAATGATCACTTATGTTATCAGGAAGGACTTCAGTATGTTTAATATTGTCTGGGTGATTTCTGAGCACCCAGTCAACTAATGTACTGGTTCCTGTTCTGTAGTTAGTCCTCGTGAGTGACTGAACCAGTTGTGTGAAATTTGCTGCTGCCGGGGCATCCTTGTACTTGCTTGCATTGGGTGAGTTCCAATTAGTATTGAAGTCACCGATCATTATGACCTCAGAGCTTTGTTTTAAGTTATGGATGCCGTTGAGCACTCACTCCTGCTCTGCCAGCACTTAAACTGACAATGAAGCAGACAGTAAGGAAACTGTCTCCTTTATCTTTGTTTGATGCAGATTGGGAGCAAGTGTTAATGTGTAACTGCCTTAAATTAGGGCACTGTGTACCGAGGGTGCTTGTCCTTTCTGTTTTCTTTGCCATCACCACAGTTCTTGATTTTGGATGACTGGTGACCTCTTGCAGTGAGACTATTTCTGGGAGGGGGCTACTACGGTTGCACAGTGACACAGAGGAACATAATACTTGTACTTGGAAGCAAGTATATGCTGCTCTTGGATGTTGAGCTTATTTGCTTGTGGTGCAGCAGCCTCTTAGCACCCCTTTCACTGAAAAATGGCAGCCCTGATGTCATAGTGGTCTTCCCAACCCCGATCACCCAGTCTCCTGTTATCAAATATCCCTGGTGGTCCAGTGGTTCCCCTGCCCCCTGATCACCCGGTACATATTGGTGTAATGACTCCTGGTGGACTAGTGATTCCTCCTGCTTCCTCAACTATACAGCAACCCTTCACCTGCTCACCCACCGAAAAACCCCACACACACCCTCACCCCAAGTGCTGGTCTCTCTGACAGCAGCAGTTGACACAACTCTCCTCTCACCTCCTTGGCCAGCCAACATCTGACAGTCATGGAGTGCAATCACATACATGGGGTAGGCGGGTGGGCAGGGTCACTGTATTGTCAGGGTAAAACCACTAGACCACCAGGAACTACTACACCAATATGTACCAGTCAATGGGGGGCTGGGGGAACCACTGGACCACCAGGATATTGATAACAGGAGAACAGGCAATGGGGGTTGAGGGAACCACTGGGCCACCAGGAATATTTAATAACAGGAAAATGGGTGATGAGAGGGTAAGGGGAACCACTGGACCACCAGAAACATATGATAACAGGAGAATGGGTGATGGGGGGACAACTACACCACCAGGCCATGTTCAACCGATGTGTACCAGGTGGTCACAGGGTAGGGAGCAGCTTGGCACACGGGTGGATGGCTGCAGTACAGCCACCCTGCCTTTGGTGGGTGGGGTCATGTGTTTAGTGCCTGTATAAGAGCTGGTTTTCAGCGGTGGTAAACAGTGCCACTCAGGGGGCTATTTACCACCAGCACAAACCTTTGTAAATGCCACTACACTAGTATTCAGGAAGGACCCCCTGATTTGCATAAGCACAGCAGTACAGGTAAGCCTGTCAGAAAAAAAACAATTCTACAGAATTTTGCAGCAGAGTTACTGCAGGAAACATGGAAGTTTCAATGGGAATTAATCCCTTTTGTCATGCAGGAAACTGTGACATTGTGTTTCATCTTGACAGGCTCCAGCATATATAAGCGCCTGGGTGCTACCAGGACTGGGGTGCACTCCAGAGGCCTCTGAATATGGTCCTACACAGAGCACCAGCACAAACTCGGGTTATTGCTGGCACTATCCACGTTCACGCCAGCACCAAACTTTGAATACTGGGGCCTTTATCTTTTCTATCAATACTCAGATAATCAGGCTCCACAATTACATTAAGTAAAGACTACTGTATGGTTTTCAGAATGCTGACAACCAATCAGATTGCAGCATTTCTGACATCCTTTTTACAATACCCTTTAAACTATATAGGGAAAAAAGTTCTGTAGTGCTCTCTCTTCAGATGTCCTCTTGTTGTGCTCAAGGAAACCACTAATTTGTTATATAATATATCACTTTATAATCTGTGTATGTAGTTTGTTGCAATGTACAGTGCGACTCAGTTGCCATCATCTGTGTAATATATAAGGGATGTGTAATACTGTATATAAGGGCTATGCAATGGGAACTTGTGGCATAAATGATTTTTCTGCACAAGAGCAGTCTAACCTTAGGTAACCTCACGAGAGGCGTAAGCCACAAGTGAGGTGCCCTAGTTCAAACTGCTTGAGTACAGATAAATAATTTATGCTACAAGGTCCCCATTGCATATTCAATTTATGCAATAGGGAAGGAAATTGTGTTTCTAATTTTTTTTTTTTTAATAAGGTGTGTTTTTTTTATTTATTTGTCCCCAATCATAGGCCCCAGAGGATACCATTACCTTCCCCTGGTATTCATCTGGGTCCCAGCATACCAAGATCCTGGCATCACGTTGCCCAACCACAAGGAGTTTTTCCCTTTTTCCCCTGCTTTTTGTGGTTCCAACCCCTAGGGAGCACCGGCGTGAAGGACATATGTCCAGGCTAACAGCGTGCGAATGCCCACCACCACCAAGTACCTAACAGCATCCTCCCCTCCCCAACTCTGAGAGCTGAGCCAACCCTCTCCATGTGGCAGGACTTGCTTGGACACAGAAGCAGCTCTGAGTGTCCCTCCACCCCCACCCCAGAAGAGGAAAGCATCCTCTGAGATGCTCTGTCCTCCTACCCTGGCCAGTCCCCAACAACCTAAGTCCGTTCCCGAACCCAGGTCGCCAGTGTCAGGAGCAGTAGCACTACCACTGTACCAACAGGCCGGCCTAATAAGGTGTGTTTTAATACATATGTTTAAAAAAATTGTGTGGGCTTCTTTTTTGATAAACCCATTTCAGTGTTCCGTTATGTAGCAGTTGCTATGGTGGTCACTGTGGAGGCATCGTCAGAATGACACGTCAACATTAGGACATATTCATTGACTGGTTCAGCAAACATCTTCTGAAAATTTTCAAAAGAAATGGCGGTGGTGGTTAGCAAGTGCAGTGGATTCTGTGCTGGTGTCTGGTATGAAGTTGCCAAATTGCATGGCAGCACTGGTGGTTTGCAGATTTAATGTTTTTCTTTTGTGTTAAAAAAAATAGTTTAATAGTAATGATGGGAAGCATTGTATTGAGATGGACATAGTGTGGAGTATGTCAGAGGAACTGAAGAAATGACAGAACAAGGTGGAGCACCAGAACGTGGAGATAACACCAGGAAAGGAGAAGTTTTCCAAGAGAAAAAAATTTATGCTTTAATTTTAAAAATTTTTTGGGTGTATGCTGGTGTGAAAATTTCTTTCTACATGCTTTGAGCAGGTTTTGGGGGTTTGTAGGTGTAAGTAAGTGTGGTTGCAATTCAGTGGTTTGTGAGAGACGGGGTGGCTGGAGAGCTGCAATTTAAAATGGAAAGAAGTAAAAGTGCTGTGCTGGGATTTCTGATGGCATGTAATGGAGTGCTTGATAGTGCTGGGCTTTTGGGTAAGGCTTGCAACTTTCAGTTTATTTCTGTTTGTGCTTTCAGCAGATTTTGTGGGTTTTTGTAGGAGCAAGCAACTGTGGTTGCAGTTGAGCAGTTTGTGAGGGACCAAGGACGGCCAGAGATCTGCAATTAAAATGAAAAAAAAAGTAGAAGTGCTGTGCCGTGCTTTGTTTCAGCAAGTAATGGAGGGCTTAGTAGCACTGGCTTTTGGGCAAGGCTTGCACTTTAGAAATGAGACGGGGAAGTGAGGCAGCCTTGTGTGTAACTCTTGCGAAAGTGCAAGTATACGCTGGGACGTAGTGCCAGCTGGTGGGGGGGAGTTGATTGACAGGTAGCGTTTATTCAACTTATGTGTGATAAATTTGGGGTTCTAAAATGTATCACACATATGTGGAAATAAATGAATTTATACAATGACTTTTGGGTCCATGCCTAAAGCATAAATTATATTTGAAACCCACACTTATTCAGGATCGGATTGTAAACAAGCTGTCTAGCTTTAACTGTGATAGCTACCGAAATATCATTCAATTAACAAATAAATATCCCGTGTCATCACTAACTCAGCAAATGTGTGGTCAGTCAGAGACAGATGTTTGTGAAAAAGACAGTGGGAAAAGTACTTGTCAATCTGAAATAATTTAAAGACTGACCATGGGAGGTAGTCAGAAACCTAGAAAAAAAAGAAGCAGGTGCAGCTGCTATAAACCAAAAGGTCCCAAACAAACCTCCTGCCAGCTGTACAGACCCCAGTGCACACAATGCTACCCTTCCAGCTTTAGATACCAGGTATGTGGAAGGTATGCAGACTATGAAAAACTTTAGCTGCTATTTAATCTCATAATTTATAGTTTTCTATGGTTTTGTTTTTCTCATTTGAAACTAAATAAATGTTGCCAATTTCTGAAAACAGCAGTCATAAACATACTGTTTGGTAGCTACAAACAGCTTCGGGAAGAAAATCTTGAGTCTGATACTATGGTAACTCATTTCCAAGTTGCCAGAAATGACTAAATATAAAGAAATTATAGAAATTGTTTTGAGACTGGTACTGAATGTATTTATAAAGGAAAACAAAGTACTAAGTATAAAGGCAAGACCAGGCCTTAGGTTTCGTTATTTTATTTATTTTAAATTGTTGTCAAAGAAAGGCACACTGAGCCAGAGATAGAGTCCAGGTTTGGCCTTGGGGAGGAGTTCGCATGAGCGAGAAAGACATTAAACTACCATTTATAACAATAGTGCAAACTAACAGTAAAGTATAAAATATGAGTTACTCTAACTGTAGTGTGCACCTGAAGCCCTCATGAAGACATTTCCCCAGCACTCCGAGGAGGCCACCCTGGATTCTTGATGTTGTAATACACTGGATACTTACTTCTCTAGTGTGGTTCCACCACCTGATTTCCTCCCCCTCCCCAGAAATTATAATTAACCCTGGCCCGCACAATCTCACCCCACAATTCAATGGGACACTAAAGCTATACAAATACAGTCAATACAACAGATATAAAATGCCAATACAGTAAAAGGGCTATTAGAGACTATGGAAAGGTACAGGTAAATGGAAAGGATGGCAGATAAATGAAGTAAAACAGTATAGTAAATTCTTATTTCAGGTCCACCACCCACTGGCAGTCTAGACAATTCACCCCACCTGATGGTACACCAGTCTTTTACTTCCCCCAAGCCTTCAGAAGATCATGTTATATTAATGGCGTACCCAGCTGATGGGATGTTGCAGGCCTGATGATGTAGTAGGTTAATGTGAGTTGAAGAACAACCAGACTGATGTTAAACAAATGGATTGATACTCAAAATAATTGTAATCTGCAAAAGCAAACCAATAGGTCCAAACACTTTACTGTGGACTTCTGCTTCAGTGGCCCATTAGACACAGTGCAGCCCAAGACATAAGACGCCCCCTCTTGACTAACTAGAAGCAGCTAATCTATTTAGTGGGTTAAAGGGCATCCCCTTCCCCCAAAGTTGGTGGGCTCTGACCCAGGTTTCATAGTCTTCTTCTCCTTTCTCCTAGCAAGGGGCCTTTAACCATCTCAGTCGCATCTCAATGGATGACACCAGCTAGCAGGGCACTGGCCTATCTGTCCACTTGACTAGATCAAGGACACTCACACTCCAGTGGGTGGGCAGAAACAGCTGCTGGTGTATAGCTACTGGCCCTAGGTAGCAGTGCTGTATTCAGAGCACCAGCGTACAGGCACTGCTGGTACTCATAGGGCTCCTGCTGGAAGCAGACCCAAGGCATCTGCTTCTCTTGGTCACTGCTGCGCTTGCTGTTGACAATTCCCTTTGGGGTCTGCAGTAGACTCTTCAGTCTGAAACTCAGCAGATTCTGCCTTTTCTCCAATTCAGTTCTGCCTGAAACTTCTGCTTCAGGCGTGATTTGGTTGTTTGGTCACCAAATGTGATCCGCCCCTTACAGGCACTGAAAGCAGGTCTATCCTCTTAGTAAAATGAGCTTCAACTCTGCTTTTAGTTCTGAAGTATTTACTTATTTATTGAGTTTTGGTAACCGGGTAAGTCCACTGAGACAATTACAGTCCCTTTTTCGGGGTCAACCCGGGAGTGCAGCAAAAGACAACACAGTACAGTAAAAAATCAGCAAATAAATGCTGCTACAGTGAAAAACAAAAGAGTTAACATTATATTCAGAAACATTAACTTAAAATAACATTAAGAAGAAATATATACACGCTGGAGATTACATATTGCGAGTCAGTTACAGGTTGAAGACAGGCAGAAAAACAGAAAAAAAAACATCCAGCAAAACCGCAGTAATTTATACTAGGCAAAATCATATTGCAAGTCAGCTTCAGGATGGGCAGAGGCAGCGAAATCCAAAGACAGGATAGTGATCTTGGTGCAGGAGGGAAGAGATGGTAGGAAAACCAAGGGAAGGGAGAAGGAGGCAAGGGGAGGGGCAGGAAGCAGGAGTGGGAAAGGATATAGGACAGGAAAAAAGAAGAACGGTAATCAGCAAAAGTAGGTGTGACCTGCAGAGGCAGAGAGGGAAGAAAGTAGGAAGGACTGGAACTTAGGAAGAGAGGAGCATGATAAGGTGGAGGGAGGAATGGAGCTCCAGTCAGACAATACTGCAAATGAGAAGGACTTACGGAGAGCGGCTAATCTTGCATTGGGTTTAATGAAAAGGGGGAGAAAGGCTGACCATAGTGTATGAGGGGCAAGTCTTAGATAGATGATCTCAGTAAGGCAAGGAGGGGTAAATTTATGCACAAGCTTATGGATGAAACTCAGGGTGATATACCTCAGCTTAAATTCATAGGATGAGTTCAAGGAAGCAAGAACATCACAGTGGTGGTGGCGTGCATTGGTCCCCAAGGTGAACCTACCCACCCTGTGATAGCCTGAGTTAGGAGAGACAGGGCAGCAGCATTAGTGGAAAGCAGTAAGGCAGTACCATAACTTAGCAGTGGGAGGAGGGAGAAGGAGGCAATCTCATGGCAAGAGGCAGAGGTAAGGAAGGGATGGATGCGATAAAGGAGGCCTAGTTTTTCGTTAAGCGAATTAGTTATGACTGAGACATGAGCATGAAGGGAGAGAGAGGTATCTAAGGTAATGCCCAGATATCCGAAGGTAGTAACAGGCTCAAGTATATCTCGATTAAGAGAGGTTATACAGAGAGAGGGAGATGGGACGTGTGGAGGAGGCTGATTGGAATAACAACATACTTTCGTTTTTTTTTTCTTATTAAGGACAAGTTCATTCTGTCTATACCAACCTTCAAAAGCAGAGAAGTCAGAATTGAGTTCTCAGTTTATCCAGTCAGCATTTGGAGAGGAGCGGTAGATGATAGCAACATCTGCATAGAGATGCACCAAGGTGCCTCCACAGTTGCTGGGTAGGTCATTAATAAATAAGGAGAATAATATAGGGCCTAATATCGAGCCCTGGGGAACACCATGCATGATGGGTCGGAGACTGGAGAGACAGACAGCCCACTTGACCCTTTGGGACTGACAGAAAAGGTAATTTTGGACCCAAAGGAAGGCACCACAGTCAAGGCCAAGAGAATGCAGCTGCTGGAGCAGGACACCGTGGTTCACTAGGTTGAATGCTTTTGTAAGGTCAACGAATATGGTGCCAATGGTAGCACCTCGGTCCATGGCCTGGAAAATATCAGTAGTTACTTTTATCAATGCAGTGAGGGTGCTGTGGTTCATTCTGAACCCATGTTGGAAGGGGGATAACAAGTTGTGGTGTTCTAGATAATTCTGAAGATGGTTGGAGACTATGCGTTCTTGAATTTTGGCCAGGGGGCACAGAATGGATATGGGTCTGAAATGTTCGCCCACTGAGTTAGACCCTGCTTTATATACCGGCATAACATTGGCTACCTTACACTTGTCAGAAACTGTGCTAGAGAGGAAGGACCAGTTGAATAAGTTGCAGACAGGGTGGGCAAGGGCAGAAGCACCCAATTTAAGAAACTTGGGCTCCAGGGTATCATGTCCAGGAAAGCTCTCAGTTTTCAGATTACTGAGAAGCCTCTGGACCTCTTTGAGAGAGGCCAGCTTCAAGTGAAATGCAGGCCGAGACCCACAGTTAGCAGGGGAAGATGTTGAAGGGGCCAAGGGAGGAACAGGGGAGTTCTGGAAGAGAGAGAGGTGTACTTGTGGAGGTCTGTAAGAAATTAAATCTATTAGCAATAGATGAGGGGTCAGTTAGGAAGAAGCCCTGAACAGTGAGGGAGTTCTGGAGTTCAGCAACTTTCCCTCTGACTAGAGAATTGACCTGTTTCCAAAATTCTTTAGGGTGGCAGAAGTGTTCAGTTTGCAAGGATTTGTAGTGGTGGCATTTGGCTCTGTGGAGGATATGTTTACATTTATTATGTTTATTATGGAGTAGCCTATAGATCTGCCAAACAGAGGGCAGCCCACTTAACTTGTACGTCCACCATGCCCAATCTCGGGAGGTCATAAGCATTCTAATGTCCTTGCTAAACCAAGGAACCTTGCTATCCTTGGACCTGCATTTTTTTAAAGGGCATGGTTATCAATGATTTGAGAGAGGGTGGTAATAAAAACGTCCAGTGCTTGATTGATATCAGGGAGGGACTTAATCAGGCTCCAGTCAGTGTTATTAATCAAGGTACAGAAACTACTGGCATCAAACTTGGTCATGTCCCTAACAAAGGAGATCTTGGGAGGAGGGTTAGAGCAGTTATTCCTCCAAACACAGAGCGTCAGGGAGTGGTCGTTTATGCAGTCAGAGAGAACTCTGTCAGCCTTGAACTTATGGGGGCAGTTAGTTGCCACCCAGTCAAGTAGGGTAGGATTACCAGTTTTGTTATTGAGGTACGTGGAGTCCCCAATAAACTGAACTAGGTTAGCATCAGCAAGAGTGGAACTCACTTTGTCAGCAACCAGGGCTAAGCCAATCAATATTGAGATCCCCACAGAGAACAAGATCATGATTAGGGAGGTTGGCAAGGGAGTTAAAGAAGTGAGGGAGGGCAGCAGAAACCTATCTTGGCGGCAGGTAGACGCACCCAACAATTAATTTCTTGACTTTTCCAAGTGTCAGGGAGAGATATATAGTTTCCGCAATTGGGGATCCAGAGTCAGACTCAGGGAGTACTATGGCATCCAGGTCAGCCCGTGTGTACATAAGGACACTACCAGCCCTTTTGTCCATTCTGTCCTTCCTGAAGCAATTAAACCAGGTAGCATTACCTCATGTTGTTTGATGGCAGGCTTTAGCCAGGATTCAGAGATGTAAAGAATGTCAGGGTTTCACTGGGAAACCCAGGCTTCTAATTCAGCCATCCTAAGGCGGAGGCTGTGGATATTCATGTGAGTGATTTTCAGGCCTTTGGGAAGGGGTCGAGTATTAGTGACTGGGTTAAGATCAGGGATGGGGGCTGGAGCAAGACAGAGGGGTCCAGGGTTGAGCTCAACATTCCCGGCTAGGGACAGGAGTAGGAGTACAGAAATATGGATTCATAATGAGGTATAGGATGGCTTCATTCCAGAGATAAAGAAAATGGCTGGAACACGCAAGTGTTTGCAAAGCCAGAACCCTAGGAGGGCAGTGGCAGGTTTAGGAAGGCAAGGAGCACACAAAATTTTGCAGGGGAGTTCGAGCCAGATGTGACATGGAGGGGGAGGTGTGCTAACTTCAGGATGCAAACGTAAGGATTGTGCAATAAACTGGTTAGCACAGCAGAGAAGAATTAGGCAGGCTAGGGTTACTAACCAACCAAGAATAGCTATTGGAGCAATGAATAGGGCAAATAAGTAGTAAAAAGGGGGGGTGCGAGTAGCAAAAAAGAAAGGAATTGGGTAGCTTCAGCAGAGCACAGTGACGAAGAAAAGAAACTCCAGGTGAAATTAAGGAGGACAGAAGACTGAGGGATCAATTTACAGGTGCTATAAGAAGAAATTGGCACTCAGGAACCTTGCGAGCAGCAGAGACTAAGGTAAAAGCAGAAGCAACTTCCAGAAGCTGTGAGACTGTGGGAGGATATAACAGCAGCCAATGCAGGAGGGTTGTTGAACAGCCAATAGGTGCAGACAGGGAGTGCAGGAAGAGCTAAGGCGTATTTAATTCAGGCCAGGGTGGGGAGGGAGGGAGGGATGGCGGGAGAAAAATCAAGGTTTGAATTAACAAGGATTAGAAATGCCAGCCAGGTAAGACGTGGGCAATGAGGGTTCTAAAGTACAGTGTAATGGAGTAGCCAATCCAGGGCAAAGCTGTCAGGCAGCCCACCAATCGCAAGGGAGCACAGCACCAGGGCAGCCAATTGGAGCCCCACAGAGTTCCCGGAGCTAGTCTGCAGGTTTACTGGGCAGAAAGTCTGGAGCACAGGCAGGGCAGATGGTGCAGCCCAGCTGGCTTCTCAGCCACAGCCACTGGAGAAGATGAGTCACCCAGTCAGGAGCTTTTCTGAAGAGAGGGAGAAAAAGAAAAGGAGATTGTTAGATATAGGGCCAGTGGGCAGGCAGAGAGCTAAATCGGGGGTCATGGATAATGGGAAATGGAACAAAAGAGCAAGGCTAAGTGAGAATGGAGGGGAAGGGTGACTAGACAGCTAAAATCAGAACACTTAAATCTGGCACCTGTGGGAAAAGTTTATTAAGAGCAGAGCTGTAGAGATTGATAGCTGGGGGGGGGGTGATGCAGATGTAGGCAGAGAGCCGTAGAAACCCATAGAATGTTGGGGTACAGGACAGAGCAGAGAGTTGTAGGCAGAGAGCTGTGGAAATTCATAACTGCTGGGGTGGTGCAGGTCAGAGCCAAGAGCTGTAGGTAAGAACTGAGGGGGAGAGTAGGAAAGCAGAGGGCAGAGTTCGAGCGAGAAAAGCTGAAGAGAGAAAAACACAGTCAGTTGGGTACAGTTCAAATCCCCAACCTAGCTGAATAAACAGCACACTCCCCAGCAGTATTCCCCAAGCTAAGTGGGCAGAAGACATTAGCGATCACTCCCCCACCTACCTGATCTGGGCCTCTAAGACCAAGCGTCCACCCCCTAAACTACTCTCCTTCCATAATTTCAATAACCCAGACATCCCTTCCCTCCTTCATGATGTTTGAATGATAAACTGGTCAGCCTTCTATACCCTCTCTGATGTGTCCAAGGCTAAGAGTTTCTTCAGAACTGCACTCCTCCGTCTCCAAAATCAACATTTCCCCTGACTACTCTCCGAGTTAGGAGTGGCTGTACATGCTGGGTTACCAAAGATCTCCTAGCCATGATGAGGGAAAGGGATAAGCTATGGTCAGCCTACAAAAATGCCCCCTTCCCTGCCCAATGGAACGAACACTGGCGGCTACGAAACCTTTGTAAACAGTCAGCCCTTGCCAAAAAGCATGCCTTCTTTCTGGGCAAACTAAGGGATAGATCCCCATTGCTTCTGGGGTGAGGTCGGCTCATTACTCAACCCACGCACACATAACCCCATTATTCACCTTGACACTCCCTCCAGACGTCTGGCCGACCCCATTGCTGTGGCTGAGGCCTTCAATAAAAATTTCACAAACCTGTCTACAGTCCTTAGCAAGCTGCCACCCCTAGTGACCACTGATCTCTCTGATCATCCCCCCACCCATACCCTTCAAGCTTCTCCCCGCCCCTCCTTCTACTTCTGGACCATCGCCCCCAGGGACACTGCCAATCTGCTGAGGAGCCTGCCTAGTGGGGCAGCCTGGGCAATGATGTTTTTTTCCCTGCTATGCTTAAATCTATATCACCTGCCAGCTTAAAAACCACTCACCCACCTCTTTAACCTGGCACTAACTACCTCCTCAGTGCCCAGCATTTGGAAGCATGCCAGAGTGGTCCCAGTTTTTAAGACTGGTGAAACGCTATCCACAGATAACTATCAGCCTATATCCTTGCTCCCCCACCTTAGTAAACTCCTGGAAAGGGTTGTCCACCGACAACTGTCTGACTATATTGACATACACAGCCTACTGTCCAGACAGCAACACAGCTTCTGTAAACATCACTCCACCACATCTGCCCTTGCCCTGTTTACCAATCATATTCTTAGTAACATGGACCTTGGAAAGGCAACGGGTGCCATCTTTGTCAACCTGTCTAAAGCTTTTTTTTTTTTTTTTTTTAAACCTCTTTATTGAAATTTTGATGCAAGATACATACACACATACAGCCCAAAAAAGGAAAAAAGACCAGGCCCACACCCCAAAACTGGGTGCGGAAACTATGTACATCCCCTTAACTATATACAATCACAGTTACCCAATCAAACACCATACCCAAAGCTCCCAACACATTGTGGTGGACAAAAAATGTATGCACTACCCCCGACCCAAATTAGGCCAGGTTAGACCCTTCTACCTAACCACCTAGATTTTAAATAAGGTGAAAAAAAAAAAAAACCAGGAACACTAACCCAGCCCACCCATAGGTAACTGTGTCCCTAGGAAAGAGAGGAACCCCATATACCCGACCTAGCAGAAACCTTGCAGTTAGGCAAACCCCATACAAGGAAAGAAAGTAAAATCTGTATAAGGCCTATCAGACCATCATCGCCAGGTTCCATCACCAAAAGCCCCATGAACCCTACAACATTGAAGATACTTCTCACTACTCCTCTTCAGACAGACAGACCCGAACCTCGGACCTTTCAGCTGGATTGCATAGACCACCTCTAAGGTCCTCCAGATCCGGTTGTAAACCTTCTCCTTCCGTCCATCAGCATAAATAATCTAATTCTCTCTAAGACCTGTAAAGGTCCCTCACCCACTGATCATAATCATAAACTAAATCTTCCTTCCAATATTGCAAAACAAATGCTTTAACCACAGCTGACAATAGGGAGATATGATGTAGCCACACTCCCCAATCCTTTCAGATCCCCTAGAATACATATCGGACTAATATATTCGAATAATCTAACACCGGGTCCATTTTATCCACAATCTGACCCCAAAGTGGCTGAATCGAGAACAATTCAAAAAATATGCAAGAGGTCCCTAGGAGCAAACCACAACGAAAACATAGGTCTGTCTGTCTGAGATTTCTGGAGCATAATTTAACAGGGGTATAGTAAATATTTGAACAAATAAAAATTGCATCATATTATACTTCGTATAGGCAGGACATTCATATGTTTCCAAACTTCAGACCAGTTAGGCCTCTGGGGAATAAAGCTTTCTCCCAATATACAATTTGAGACTCAGTATCTGAACCCATATAGTCTATTAATACCTTATAGACTTTGGAGAGAGGGTGCTGTGAAAGATCAATCCTTTAAATTAACCCAAGAAAACACAGACTCTTCCCCTATCCTTGTGGTCCGTAGAAACTTCTGAAGTAAGTTGGTGATCTGGAACTTCTTAAAAATCCCATCCTTTAGCTTGAGTTGGCAAGAAAACTTTGCCCTCAACTACCAATTTTAGATGGAGAGATCCTGAAGCATTAGGTTCCATGACCCCTCAAGATATTATTACCAAGCGTATTAGGATTTCCCACCAGGGGCTGTTCTCTGCCCTTTCTGAGCTTTCTTCTGGGCTGGAGTCAGCCACTCCCACCAAGCTCTAACAGATTTATATATTGGAGTGCCTACCTATGCCCGGCAGAATCTCCCGGTCCACATGTATTAATGCCCTGGCGGGCTTAGCCCTTTCCAGGAGTAGTTGCTCAATCTGTAGCCAGGTGGGTGTATATTCCCTTCACGAGGACTGCCGTCCCATCGGCCCATATATCCTAATTGACCTGCCACATAGTAAGTGAATAAGTCAGGGAGCTTCACTCCACCCTTGGAATAAGGAAGACTTAAAATCTTGTGCTTCCTCCTAGGAGGTTTCGAATCCCATAGGAAATCCGAGATAATCTTTCGGATGCCAACAAATCTAATCCTAGGAATAGGATAAGGGGAGAGACAAATAGGATACAGCAGGCAAGGCAAAAGATTCATTTTAACAAGACCCAACCTAGCAGTGAAATTCAACGGAAGCCTCCTCCATCTTACAATATCCTGTTTAACCTTAACCACAATATTGCCCAGGTTCTCATCCACCCCATCCTCCGACCTAGCCATGATCCAGATCCCGAGATACTTGATTTTGTCAGATGCCCAATTAACTCGGAAATGTTCGAAATCTGCCCTATGAGTATGCACTGTAAGCGGAAGTACCTGGGTTTTAGCCAGGTTTAGCCTATAATTGGCGACCTTAGAGAACCTACCAATGATTCCCAGGGCACACTGAAAACTCTCTGCTGGATTAGATAGATGTAGCAAAATATCATCCATAAAAACTGACATCTTAAGCTCTAACCCCAAGACCTCAATCCCTTGTACCCCAGTGTCCTTGACGGAGGGCCCTTAGAAGAGGTTCAAGATAGATGTTAAAAGAATTGGCGAAAGGGCACCTGCCTCGTTCCATTCTTAAGAAGAAACTCCTTTGAGAGATATCCATTGCATAAAACTCGAGCAGTAGGAGATTCATAAAGGTTTCTAAGGCCCCTTAAGAAAACCTTAGGAAACCCCATCCTATCCATTGTAAGGAAGAGAAATTGGTGAGAAACACGGTCGACAGCCTTCTCGCATCCAGCGCTAGTAATGCCATAGCCGAGTCGGAGAAAGCCGCTCTCTCTAAGATATGATGGAGTTTCCTTAAAGCATCAGGGGCCCCCCTCCCTGGCATAAACCCCACCTGCTCCTGGCTAATCAGATGTGAGGCAACCTTGAGAACCCTATTAGCTAATATCTTGGTAAGAATCTTAATATCTTGATTAATTAAAGCTATGGGCCTATAGTTGCCTGGCAAATGCTTGGGCTTATCTGGTTTGGGGATCAAGGTAATATAAGCCTGGTATAACGGAGGGTGGGGAATTCCTTCCTGCATGTTGCCTAAGAAAAGCTCTTCCAACAGAGGTAGTAAGGTCTCAGCATGAGCTTTATAGAAACTAGCCAAGAGGCCATCAGGTCCCGGAGCCTTCCCATTGGGCAAGTCCATGATGACCTCCCAAATTTCCCGCCGTGACCATTACCCGGGCCTGTTCCAGGCTCAAACTTGGAAGAGGTATTCCCTCCAAAAAGTCTTCAATTTCCGCTACTGAGCACTGTATCCCATCTTGATATATTGCCGCATAATAGTTGGCAAAGGCATCAATCAAACCCTGTGGCTCTGAGATGAACTCATCACCAAATTTCACAGCCACAATCGTTCTTTCCGCCTCCGCTCTTTAATCCTATGGGCCAATATCGGCTGGGCCTATCCCCTGCAGTAAGTACTTAGCGTTCAACCTCCGTGCCCAGGAGTCCACCTGATAACCAAGTATACCCCTATACTCCTCCTTTAGGTCTCTCAGCCCCCTATCTATCTCTTCAGAGGTACCTTCTAGCAGCACCATTGATTTAATGGCCCCTAGTATAAACTCCTCACGAGCCCTATTCAACTTATTCAGCCTGGCAGTATATTCCTGAACCCAGCCCCTATACAACACCTTACAAAGAGGCCAGGCTAAATTCCTATCCTCGAGAGTTGGAATCTGCATCTGAATAATTTCTTTAAGTTTACCCTCCATCTTGAGTAAAATCTTATCGTTCACTAGCACCCTGTCATCCAAGCCTAACGAACTGGCCTGGGAGGAATATTGTCCAGTCTCCATACCAACTGTACTGGGGTGGTCAGAAAGAATCCTGTCAAAAGTGTGCAGACCACCACCCCTTAAAACCTCCCTATCAACCAAAAAAAGTCAATCCTGGAAAAACCTTGTGAGCCCCTGAATAAAAAGTCATCTCGGTCTCACCTTTCCTGTAGATCCGATATGGATCCACCAAAGCAGTACCCTCAAAAATCTAAGCAGTGCCGCATGAGGGGACTAGAAAGATTGATGGGGGAATCTATCCATGCTATTGTCCAAACAAATATTCCAGTCACCCGCCAAAATACAAGGACCCTGAGGGAGCGCAACCATATCAGCCTCCAGCGAGGCAAAAAATTCCGAGTTAGCCGGGGTGGGCCCATAAATAGAGGCACACACCAATGGGCTACCCAAACACAAACCCACCACGTAGACCCCCCTGCCATCCTCCCTCGAGGTTACGCCCTTGATATCAAAAGGGAAGCCTTTCCTGATTAGGAGTGCCACCCCACCCGACGCCCTCGCAATGCCAGACCCAAACACTTTACCCACCCAGCCTTTCTTAAGCAAATGTAGTTCCTCAGTCAGCAAGTGGGTTTCCTGAAGAGCTGCTACATGAACCCCCAACTTATTAATATGTCTAAGAATGACTACTCTTTTCCTCCTACCCCTGAGACCCTTAACATTCCATGACAAAATTCTAAGTGACCCCATCTAACCCTTCCACACCCTGGGACCGTCCCCTATGGCTTTTAGAGGCCTTAGAAACACATGGCTTAGTTTCTCTCTCTTTTCCACCCCCCCATAAACTATCCCCGATCCTTCGATCGCCCTCCTAAATCCGTCCGGAACGTGCATGAGCCCACGCATCCTGGGTCTCCCCTCAGTCCCCGAGTCCATACATGAATTCCTTCAAAACCTGCCTTTCTCCTGCCTCCTCTTAAAAGCCAGTTCCCAAAACCCCACCCCTCTGAAACATTAATGAGAAAACTAATATCACCAGCAAGCCATTGCCTTCTTGGCTTTCAATACCCCAACCTGTAACAAGAAGCGAGAAAAAAAAAAAGAGTCCAGCAGGCAACAAATCAGTCCCTTGAGGCCTCAAAGTCTCTTTTGCATAGTCCTGGACATCCGCTTCTATTCGTCTTATGGTTCAGGTCACTGACTTAAATAGATCAGGTAGTTCCACCTTGAGACTTTCTAAAGCTTCCTCTGCGAGGAGGTATTTTCTGTCGCCTTTCTCAACTTAACCACCAAGGTAGCAGGAGTATTGTAGCCTGAATTTCAGACCCGCCATATATAGCTTTTTCTTGATGCCCAGCGTATTCCCAGTCTTCTCCCTCACTGAGGGGACTAGATCCTGAAACAGCCACACCGAAGCCCCATTCCAATGCAGATTTCTATTAGCCTTGGCTTTCATCAGAACATGGGATTTTTCCTTGTAGTTTAGAAATCTCATTATGATTACTCTAGGCCTCGCGCGGGGGGGGGGGTTCTCTCAGTGCCCGATGGGCCCTTTCCAGGTTGTAACAGTCACCAAACAGAGTGGGCCCAAACAACTTAAGCAGCAGATCCTGCATAAAGGCAACACAGTCCGAGCCCTCAGCCCTCTCAGGTAGCCCAGCCAGTATTAAGTTATTCCTCCGACTTCTTGCCTCTTGGTCCTCTAGGCGATCCTCTAACTTTCTCACTTGTCATTTCACATTAATCATATCCTGATCCAAGGTAGAAGATTTCCTCTCCAGTGACCCAACTCTGGCTTCCAGATCCCCCACTCTCTGAGAAAGCGCATGAAGAGCAGGTTTCAAAATGGTGAAGTCAGCTACAAGTCCCCTCAGGAGCTGCTTAATCTCAGGATGTCTTCTGAAGTGGACTGGCCCTCAGGATCTCCCCTCAAGGCCTCCGCATCATCTGGGACAGGGAATGGGGCTTAGGCGCTTAGCGGCGGGGATCTTGCTGCAAGAGGCTTCGGGGCTGCGACTGCGTTCGGCCATATTCGGCTGCCAAAATGCCGAGAATAAAGCGGTACTCCTCCGGCGTCGATCGGCCCCAAACAGATCGTAAGCAACACTGAGTCACGGTCAGGTAAGTGTGCCTTCTAGACAGAGGTATGGCCCCAAAAGCAGGAAAAAGGAAGCTAAATCGATCGCGGGACTCGAGAGCTTCGGGGAAGACGTCCGTTCCTCGCTAGCTCATCACGTGACCAACCTGTCTAAAGCTTTTGACCTGGTCAACCACACCCTGTTGTTCTCCTCCCTCTGCACCCTTGGCTGCTCTACTGAGACCAAGCAGTGGTTCCAAAGTTATCTTTCAGATAGATCTCAGTCGGTATGTGTAGGACCTTCAACCTCCCCCACCCTCCTAATCGCTACCAGTGTACCCCAGGGCTCCATCCTGGGCCCACTCTTATTCTCCCTGTTTATAAACTCTCTCCCCTCTGACTGTCTCACTTGTGCTGCCCTATTTTATGCAGATTACCTTGTCCTCTTCACTAGTGATAAGGCTCTTGAGAATATATCCAGGGCTTTATCCAATAGCTACACTGTGGCACACACCTGGTTCCACTCACATCATCTACTGTTAATGCCAAAAAAAAAAAAAATAAATGCATGCTATTTGGATCTAAACCCTTCTTATATAAGGTCGCCAAGGCGGTGTCAACCCTTTCCGTAGTCTTACCAGATGACACTGTACTTGAAAATGTACTAACTTTCAAATATCTGGGAGTTATCCTGGACCTGTCCTTCTCCTTTTCCGATCATATCTCTGCTGTTATCTGCCGTATTAACCAGAAACTGACTTACAGGACAAAGTCACTCCTGACCAAGGAAGCCTGTTTAGCCATTGCCCAAGGTAACCTGCTACCCTTGATTGACTACTACTCCCCTAATTACTCACACACATCCTCAGCCTTGCATGCACACCTCTGCTCCACATACAACATATGTCGTTTCACTCTCCTGGCACCATATTCCACTCACCACTGCCACCTCTACCAGACTTTTGGATGGCTCCCAACACACTGCAGATTTGATTGTGGGCTTGGCTGCCTCCTGGACAGCGCCATCAGGCATGGTGAAGCCTCCCCTTATATGTCTCTCCTCAGGTCCAGAACTCCCCCGAGGAGTGTCCTGCATCCTCAGTCCCAGGGATAATAAGTCTCCTTGGCTACCGGGTAGCAGCGTGCTATCTGTAGCTGCTCCCACTCTGTGGCACAGACTCCCCATGCCCATCTGCTCTCTGGACTCCCTTGCCACTTTCAAGACACATCTCAAATCCTGGCTGCTTGATGAGGCCACATGCCATTGCTAGCTTGGATAACTCCCCCCCCCAACACACATACACACACCTTTCTGACTTTTCCCTCTTGGGCTGCTTAGGGCCTCCCCTGCCCTCTCTCATTTCTTTGGACTCCTGTCTTACATCCTTCACTACCTGCTTCTTAAGCTCTCCCACTTGGCTATTGTCTTCAGTGTTTTTTGTTTGTTTGTTTTTACATCATGCATTAATTTGCACTGGCCACTTATTCTTCGTAAATAATTGTACAATAATTGTTGCTTATCTTGATGTATTGATTGCTTGTTTTTTCAGCCTTGCATTAATTCTACTTTCCTATGTCACTTTCTCTGTTCACCAATGATGTATGTATATCCACTTTGGTCACCAGTGATATCTGTATATTCACATGGCTTGTACTCATTGTATAACTTGTTACTACCTCTGTAACTGCCGCCTATGTGGCCCGGGTCGTGCCTGAAAACAGTCCCCTGGATCAGTGCACTTACCTGTTACCAAAGACTTAAATAAATAAATAAAATAAAGTACACAATCACTTAGATAGAGTTCAAATCCCCAACCCGTAGATTACATACAGCAATATTCCCCAACTTGGTTTGAATTAACAAGGATTAGAAATACCGTCCGGGCAAGCTGTGGGCAATGAGGGCCCTAAAGTACAGTGTAATGGAGTAGCCAATCCAGGGCAAAGCTGTCAGACAGCCCACCAGTCGTGAGGGAGCACAGCACCAGAACGGCCAATCGCAGCCCCACAGAGAGTTCTCAGAGCTAGTCTGCAGGCTTACTGGGAAGGAAGGCTGGAGCGCGGACCAGACAGGTGGTATGGCATGGCTGGCTTCTCAGCTGCAGCTGCTGGAGAAGGTGGGTCGCCCGATCAGGGGCTTTCTGGGCAGGAAGACTGGAGCATGAGCAGGACAGGTGGTGTAGCCCGGCTGGCTTCTCAGCTGTGGCTGCTCGAGAAGGCAGGTCCCCTGGTCAGGGGCTTTCTGGGCAGGAAGGCTGAAGCATGGGTAGGTGCATGGGTCTGCTGAAGCAGACGTCTCTCAGTGGTCGTGAGGGCTCCGAGGAGCTGCCTTCCCCCAGCAAAATCTCTAAGCAAGCAAGCTGAAGCAGATGTCCCGCAGTGGTCGTGAGGGCTCCGAGGAGCTGCCCTCCCCCTGCAAAATCTCTAAGCAAGCAAGGTATGTCAGAGATCAGCTTAACAGGACTGCATGGAACGGCTGCTTTAGACGCCTAACCTGATTTCAAATTTTACTTATTTCATTATAGACTCCTAGCTCCAGGCTTGTTACCTTAACTATTACTTGTCGCCATAGGTCTACAGATAGTTTTTATCCACATCATTTTGATCACTGCTACTGTTTTGGGCTATTATTTTGATTACTTTAAAGGACGCCTGCCCAAAGAGGGATATAGCTAAACTGTGATTAAACTGCATGATGCTAGACGCATGTATTGTGCTTAAAGTCCTGCAAACTGCTGCAGCTTACTTTCGGCTTGGATTCCTGGGTTTTATCTGCAGATAGTTACTGTATTATGTGCTCCTACTTTCTGACCTCTCCCCACTAATTTTTAGCCCCTCACCACATGGGTAAAACCCCCACCCCTTTTGTTAGCTTAGCACCCCCAACCGTTACCTGCTATGAAACTACATTTTCTGTTTCTTTTCACTAAGCTGAAGCAGACGTCCGACGCTGGTCGCGAGGGCTCTGAGGAGCTGCCCTCCCCCAGCAAAATCTCGAAGCAAGCACAGTACGTCAGGGATCGGCTTACCAGGATGGCATGGAAGCCCCGCCGACACTTCACGTCAACTACCCCACCACCCCCACCACCACCCTTGGCAAACCCTCACTTATATAGCAAGGTTCAGATCACATGGTTCAGATCATGTGGGAAAATAACCTATCAGTCAATTCTCCCACTAGCAAGCTATATCCTTCCACCACTAGAGGGCAAAAACACATAATTCCCTATTAGTCGTGCACTCCCTAAACTTTTCACCATGCTGGCTCTTCACATCTCTCTAATTGTTTCTCTCTTACCCCTTGCCTCACTACCCCCCTCTATTTATCCATCAATGGAGCCAGACAATTTGGTGTCCGAAGTCGAGGATGCAGTTACTGCAGCACTGTCTACCTTATGCACTGAGACATACCCCCTGTCTCAATCCTGCAACTTGCTGACTAGCCACTGTATACTACCAACCTCCTTCCATTTAGGTCTCCTAGCCCAGCACTCTAACAGCAGTAGCCAAACCCCTGTTGCATCCCTGCCTTTTCCGGCACCTTGCAAGCTCCAGAGAGCCATCCCTTCATAACCTCGCTCCTTCTACTTGCCGGGGATATTGAACCTAACTCCGGACCTATAAATACCCCACTAGTACTCCCCAAGGGGTTCAAGCTAATGCACCTAGATATCTGCAGCCTCTTGCACAAAATAACTTCCCTCCAGCAAATGTTTTTTTCCCTGAAGCCTGACATTATGATTATTTCAGAAACATGGCTCAAACCCCACAACAAAGACCTCAAATTCTCTATCCCAGGGTACTCCATTATCTGCCAAGACCGCCCTGGCAGAAAAAAGGGTGGGAGTATCGCAATGTATATCTTGACCTCCCTCCAGTACACCCAAGTCAATATACCTACGACCTCACAGCCAATCGAGGCCTTGCTGATCAAGCTCTCCCTCCCCTATGCAACCCCCATTTTCATCGCTGGTTCAGATTGCCCACCTGACTCCTCCCTGGTTACCATCGTGGACCTCTTGGGCACCCTGAAATCCCTCGCCACTGAGGGCAAGAGTCATATACTGGGGATTTCAATGTAAACTGGCTTACCAGAGGCAATTCAAA
Organism: Neoceratodus forsteri; assembly: GCA_016271365.2. Taxonomy (NCBI): domain Eukaryota; kingdom Metazoa; phylum Chordata; order Ceratodontiformes; family Ceratodontidae; genus Neoceratodus; species Neoceratodus forsteri. The sequence goes on from CM028133.1 coordinate 442,526,250, forward strand.
GTTTCAAAATCAAGTAGCTGCCCTAAATTTGTCCCAGCTGCTCTCTGAACCCACAAGGCTAAACCGTAAATCGCTAAATCACTCCCTCCTTGACTGGTCCCTGACCTCACACCAGCACCATGTTATAGCTTTAGGCATCCTGCCTGACTCTCTCAGTGATCACCATATGATCTACTCTGTCTGTAAAATTTTCAGGCTTAAAGCCCCACTCATACTATTCTTACTCGTTCATACAAATCCCTAGATCTTTTCCTTCCTAACAGACCTATCATCCACTGACTGGTCATTTATTCCAAAGGTCACCTCTATCGATGCAGCTTGGTACTATTTCCAGCTCAGATTCCTAGCTGCATGGGATCGTACATGGGTGAGGGGCGCTCACTTGCCCTGGATTACCCCTGATATCTTACCAAAGCTAGAGACCAGGTATGGAAATATTTCAAGGCCTCCAGCTCCTCTGAGCACCAAATTATTTACAGCACCCTTCATAACAGCTGTACTTCACAAATCAGACTAGCCAAATCAAATTACTTCAAAGCCTCCTTCCAGGCAAATATAAATTGCCCAATGAAATTCTGGAAGGTGGTAAAATCCCTTTTTTCCCCTCCCTCCCAACCTGGTTCTAAATATTGGCGGGACTGTCATAAATGGCCAGGAAGCATTTGCCTCAGAATTCAATGCCTCATTTACAAGCTGCACCTCTACATTGCTCTCCACTCTCCCCCTCTCCCAGTCCAACCCCTCCCCTCCTGACCTCTCTGCCAAATCTCCTCCTCCCACTACGTCCCTCCTTTTTTTTTTTCAGCAGGTCACATCTCCTGAAGTCTACCATGCCTTGCTCTCCCTAAACCCTCATAAAGGTAAATGTCCCTCTGGTCTGGACTCTAAGATGCTACAAAGGCTGCCCCAGCTATCGCCGCCCCCATGGCTGACCTTTTAAATCTCTCTTTCACCTTAGAATCCATCCCCAAAGACTGGAAGCATGCAACGGTCATTCCACTCCATAAGGATGGTGATACCTCAATCCCTGGCAACTACTGGCCTATCTCCCTCCTACAGGTACCTATTATGGCCAAGCTATAAGAACACATAGTCTTCTCTTAACTCTCCACCTTTCTTAACTCCTTTTCCTTCTTCTCACCCTACCAGTCTGGATTCAGGAAATCGCACTCTATTGCCACCTCGCTCCTCAGGCTCACTGATAACATCCTCGAAGGTATGGACAAAGGCCTTAACACTGCAGCCGTTTTGTCGATCTAGCAAAAGCTTTTGACACAGTCTCCCATGCCCTCCTACTTGAAAAACTCTCCCGGGCTGGGCTCTCTACCCTGGTCACTAGCTGGTTCCACTCCTACCTGGTCGACCGCTCCCAGGTGGTAAAAATTGGAAACACCAGCTCACCTCCCCTCCCTGTTACCTCTGGGGTCCCCCAAGGCTCAGTCCTGGGACCGCTACTATTTTCCATTTTCCTGAATGATCTGCCCTCCACCTGCCCTCACTCATCTATCCAAATGTACACAGACGACACAGTTTTATACATGTCTGGCCCGTCAACAGTTGACATTGAGTCCAGGCTACAGCAGGATTTTAACGATGTTCAGCTCTGGTTCTGTGCAAACCAGCTTTTTCTCAATGCCAATAAGTCAGTCTCCCTGACCTTCGGCACAAGATAGAGACTCTCCAGGCTCCCAAGTACCCCCTCCTTCCACACCCTGGATGGGATTACTCTAGAGGCCTGCTCCTCCTTCAGATACCTCAGGGTATGGCTCAACCAGCATCTCGACTTTTCTGTTCATGTCAATGCCTTACACAAAAAGCTACACCCTAAATTGGGTGCCCTCTACAGGGTTTTAAATAATTGATTAGCAATTTTTTTCTTGGGATAATACTAACTGTACAGAAAGTATTTATATAGGTGTTCTAGAAGTGTTATGTTTGTTAAACACAATGAGGCAAGTGGTATGCATTTTCGCAATGTTTTAGAACTTTTATGAGCAACACGCTAATCAATTTTTTGAGTTAAATAAAACCCTGCTCTATCAGAGTCATGGCTGCTTACTGCCGCCAGCTCACCTTGCACTGATACAGAAAATGATACTCCCTATTTTTGACTATGGCGACGTAGTCTACAGTGCCACTCCCAAGTCCATATTAGCCAGACTGGACCCTCTGTTCCACTCTTTCAGCCGCTTCACACTAGATAGCCCGCCTTCCACTCACCACTGCGCGCTCTACAGGTTCCTCTCCTTTACCTCACTCTATGACCGCTGCCTGTCCCACTGCACCAAACTCACTGCAATATACTGGTCCCTCACTGTGCCCAACTATCTCTCTGATGTGCTGACTATTCCTACTCCTCCTATCCACTCCTTTAGGAACCATGACACATGCACCTTGGTAGTCCCCCGGGTAACCACCTTTAGCAGCCAAGCATCCTTCAGATACCAGATGCCCAAACTGTGGAACTCCCTCCCATCTGCCATCAGACATATGTCCCAGACTAAGCACTTTAGCTCTCTCGTCAATTCCCATTTCACGTCATTTTGTGCCTGCGGGTAATATGTGTCAAATAATCATGTAGCTGCAGACAGTCAGTTTTGGGCTTCCAATCTCCCATGGTTTCACTACCTGGTGGTTTCTGCTGTATTCTGTTTTATTTCTGTATTATTTTGTATGAGTAGGCATGATTTTATTTTTACCGCTGTTTCCTGTTTTTGCTCTAAATTGATTTAAAACTGCTCCGCGTATCTATATACTAGCTTCCTGTTAAGTATGTATTGTATTGCCTCTTGTTTAATTGCAAATTATTGATGTTTACTGTGTTATGTATGTATGTATCGTTTCCCTATAAACCCTTCCCCCAGGACGCACCTGGAATCGAGCACTACTGCTCAGTGTGCCTTCCTGGTAAAACCTTTAAATAAATAGGGCAGATGGTGTGGCCCAGCTGGCTTCTGAGCCATGGTCACTGGAGAAGGTGGGTCACCTTGTCAAGGGTTGGCTACCCACACAAGCACACATGCGTGTACACACACACACACACACACACACAAAAATCAAGGCTCTTTTCGTGACTGGCTCAGATTCACAGAAAACGCTTACACAGTCTGTACAGAGTTTTGCATGCATGCTCTGCAAAATCCAGCTCTGCATTAGTCTAAGACATTCCAGTAAAACATGCACAGTCTGTGCAGAATCCTGCAACATGCAGGCTCTGCAAAACCCAGCATTCACCAAGCTCTTTTGGACTGAAGATCCATACATCTGTTCTTCCTCCTACCTACCAACCTGGTCCCTAGTCTGCAGTCTGTGGGGACAAGAGGAAGCCAACTGCTGCTGCTGCTGGTGGTGTTGCGTTGGACCCCAACAATGTAACCCCAGAATTGGAGAAGGCTTGCATAACCCTAATGAGGTCAAGAAAGCCCATTGTGGGGCAATGAAAAACATTGCCTACCCAGACTCTGGTGCTAGAACACCTCACTTATATTCTTAAAGAGAGGGAAAATGATTCTTTGCTGAATGTGGAAGATTTTTGGACTCCCTCTCACCAACAGAGCCCCATTGCTATGGGAAGGTATTCTATAATGACTGCAAAAGGACAAGAAGTCCAGGAAGGATAGGGAGTCCCATAGCCAGACAAATTCAAGGTAGATAATTTACAGTCACATTAATTGTGAGATGTATTTTAGATTGAATCTCTCTATTAACTATGGGCCCTATTCTCTAAGATGCAGAGAGTCTATGTGCTGCATAACTGGGGCACATAGACCCTCTGTGACCACCGTGCCCCTTGCACCAGATTCTCCAAGGAGGTGCAGGGCTAATACACTCCGGATCCCTTGGCCCACTGGTGATCTCCACATGGAGGAGGTCTAGGGGGTGGTGCAGGATGTGTGCCTGTACTCAGCTCTATTCTGGAAATGTAGATTTGCCCGTGTTGGGGGGTGCAGACTACACATTCCAAGGGTGGCTTGCTTGATGCCTTACCCAGGGATGCTGCTGCTGGCCATGGTGGGAATAGGGGTATGGATAGCCCCCACAGCATGCCACCCCAACCCACAGGCTCCACATGGGAGGCCATGGGGGGCCGACCAGACATCCACCTGCCCTGATGCAGTGGCCACAACACAGTCACCTGGCTACCATGGTGCCCTGTGGGCGCAAGGGATCCAGTGGTGGATGAGGTCCGGGCATCCCATTGGATGCCTGCCCATGTCTGCAGCAGTGCCCCATGCACCTGCATGCCAGGGGGAAGGGTCATAGATGGGGGCCACACAGTGGCCAGTAGCTGTGAATGCGGCCACCGTGCATCGTTTCATGGATGCAGGGCTGCACAGGCAGGATACGCACCTCTGGCACATTATTCCCATACTTGGAGAATCCCCCCATTATGAATGCAATGTAGGTTTCTTGTAGAATGAAATGTTATTCATTATATCCAAATTCTGTTTTCCTGTCTGCTGTTTTTAACTCTATGTAATGATGATGTGTTGTTTTTGTTTTATCTTTGATGTTTAACTTCAAGAGTACAGGAAATGATTTCTAATCTGCAGCTGTTTATGACATTCCCATTTGTAGTACTTATATCCATAAGCCTAAATGATCTATATGTAACTGTACTTGCATAAAAAGTGATATGAAAAACTGCATTTTGCATTGCTTTGTTTTCATGGGCAGCATTCTGTCACAGTTCTCCTCACAGAACCAGTGGTCTGGAATTTTAACTGTCACGGTTCGAGCACAGAACTCTAAACATGGTTCTGATAGGACGATAGCTCATGTTTAGCACTCTGTACTCAAATCAAGACATAGTAAAAACTCCAAATGACTGGTTCCATGAAGGGAACTGTGCAGAATGTTGTCCATAAAAAGGAAACAACTGAAAATACAATTTTTCACATCAGTGGTTATTCAGATACAGTTCAGTATGGCTCATTTGGAGGCAAGTGTTACATTTCTGTTAGTAGTAGCATTACTAACAGCTGCTAATTAGTGCAGATGTCCTGTCCCCTTTAATAAAGAAATTATACACAAAAAAATAAAGCTGGAAGTCAATTTCCACCAAGAGTTAGATTAATAAAGGTAACCCAAACCCTGGAATGTCTTATTACTGCTTCAAAATGGAAAGATTTTTTTCTTGATTTGTTTTATTAATTTAGAATTCTTGACCAGCAAAGGCACGCTGAGTAGGAGCTCAGATCCATTTAGAACATGGATTATTTTTATATGAATAGTTAATTCTTAAAATTCTAATTGTTTAGTCATACAGGAAGATTTACAGACAATAACATTACCTTTTAGAATGCAATCATCAATCATAATGCACCATTTCCAGCCAGTGTTTCCATTACAATCTTGTTTAATCAAAAAAGACAATGCGGCGGCCAGGTAGAGCTATCAGCAGAAAACATGTTAACCAGCCTGCCAGCAGAGCGGCAGCCTTACTGCTTGTGATGCCGCTGATCTGGGTTCAGGAACGAGGCTGGATCATTGGAGGGCCAGCCGGTGGAGGTGGATTGAGTGTTCCACAGGATACTGTCCTCCTCCTCCAGAGAACTGGGGGGGGGTCACTGTCACTGCGCGACTGCCACCTGGGTGACAAGGGGCTGCGGTACAGGCAAAGTGCAGTAGTGGGAATGGGAACCTCTGTTTGGCTGTACAATGCACATGCTTTGTGTAAGCACACCTGTCAGCCAGGGTCCCTGGGAGGAAGGAAAGAAAATGGAATATACAGCTGTTCTCCATGCTAGCTCTGCGCAGCCCACACATCCCATGCTCCGCTGCCCTAGGCTCACTCTTGCAGTCCCACAAGCAGCCTTTCTGAGGGAGCTGGTTCAGTCCAAGGTCCTCACCATTGGGAGAGGATATCACAGGCACCACTCCAGGAGACAGGTAAGCCCTGGGGGATGGCGGGGGTGACGGGGCAGGGGTACACAGGGCTCTGAGAAGAGCTGTTGGTGGCTGAGGGGGAAGGAAAAATGAAAGCAAAAAGAAAAAGGAAAACATGTCAAAGTTTTACAGCATACAACACTCCCCATTTATGGCTGCTTGCAGGACAGAATGTATTAAACCATAACAAATGGTAGACATGTTTGATCCATGTCCATAGGCCTAAAGGTTCAGGGCCAGGGACTTCAGGAGCACAAGCATTTTCTTAAAACTTAGGCTGCTAGTAGATGTTGAACATATCTGAATTCATAAGTTTTAAAGATATACCAACCTGCATTTATTTAATGCAGAATTCAGGGCATTTTGAAAAAAAAAACCATTGTAAATGGGTTATGGGGTTTTCCTACTAAGCTGACAAGGGGAACATCAATGGATTAATATCTTTCTTTCTTTCTTTCTTTCTTTCTTCCTTCCTTCCTTCCTTCCTTCCTTCCTTCCTTCCTTCCTTCCTTCTTTCCTTCTTTTCCTTTCCTTTCCTAAAAATAATGTCACTGTATGAAGATAAACTCCATCAATTATGAAGATGGATGCATTTTACTTTTACAGTTCCACTTATTGTGGAAAAAGAGTCTTGGACCCTCAGCATGAAAGGTTAGAGCTTGGACTGGCATTCACTGCCTATAACAGACTCAAATGGAAGGTTTCCAAAGTTGTGACAATCACGCGATTTATATGTCCATGCTGTTTTCTCCTGGCAAGATGATAGAGATTTGGCATGGTCTCCATGCAGCAGGCTAGTCACACATTTACCAACATTCAACAATTCTCCTGACAGTCGGGTGGGGGGTGGGGGTGAGGAGGGCTGAAGAATGACAATATCCCATTACATCATGTAAAATCACTATCATTTCTAAAGTAGAAGATTTGCTCTTTTACTGTTATGAAGTGGGATTCTACGTTATTTTTCACATTTCTTTTCTAATTATATCTCTTTTGCCTAATTGTGTCAGTGCAGCAGCATCAAAAAGTATTAGGGACAGCACCCTGTGTGACACTGCCACAGCTCTACTTTATTTTATTTATTTATTGTACAAATCGGAATTACAATCCTTTGAGTCATAGACTCATTTCCAAAGGCTCCTCATCAGACATATACAGATTACAAATAACGAAACATTACATAGTATCAGAGAAACATAACAGGGTTTCATACATTGTTATAGGTACATTGTAACAAGGTAAGACATAGATTAACTTCATCAAGTAGATATAGAGAGTTAACCAATGATTTTACCAGGTGAGACAGACTAAGCTGAAAGCTTGTTTGCAGGTACAACCTGGGAGCACGAGGAAGTTAAATTACTTGAACCCAGGTCTCCAGATTTGCAGCTCAGAGCCTTAAACCACTGTGCCATACTGCCTCCTAAAGCATGGAGTAAGTTCATAGCTGTCCAAAGGACATTGTCAGGGAGGCAGAGGGTAGCTGGATAGACGAGATGGTGGGGGGCACAGGTCAATCAGCAGTTGCAGCAGTGTGAGGCAAAGAGGTGGTTTCTAATTGCAACTTTGAAGGAGCCTATTCTAAGCAGGCTGGTGATAAGAGACAGGGAGGGAGTTGTATCATAGCAGAGCCCTATAAGGGAAGGGATTGTTGTGCAAGCAAGGTCCTGATTCCATACATATAGGTTACATTTAGCCTACAGAAAAAAAAACAAGAATTTAGTGAGGTCATTTTAAGGACCACTGGTTCACAATGAGTAGAAATCTATAACACAAATTCATATTTCTGCATAACTGCTGAACTTCATCTTGTATTTTTCCAGCTACACAAACATATACTTTTTTATGTTTGAGCAACAAGCTAACACATCTGCATTATATATTTCCTCCAAAGTGCTTCTTTTTTGAGTACAGGCATTTTAAACAGTAATCTGCTTCCTTGGAGCAAATTTAGAATGCTATTTTATCAATTCACTAAGTTGGCATTGCCAGCAGTGACTCTTACTCTCATTTTTAAAGGAAACCTACTAAGTATGAAAAAATATATCTATTTTCGAACACATTTAGTCAGTCCTACCATACACACTACATATAGAACTATTCATCCACCGTGATATAAACAAGGTCCAGTACAAAATAAACTGTTTTGCACAGTGTAAAGACAGTTTACTGTGCTTTTTTAGAACAATATGTAGACAATAATTGTCTGACTATGCTGTTTTGAAATCAGGAGACAGGTCTACTCCTTATAACCAAATCTGTGCTCAAACTGGTAAGCACATTTTGAAAAATGGTACCCTGGATATGAACTTGGATGTCAACTATCCCGCTATCAAAATAGATCATTCAGTATATAGCCCTAGGTTTTACAGAAAGGGCAACAAGAGACTCATAAGAAAAATCCATTCTCTTCTGTCTTCAAAACCTGCTAACTGTTTCAGTACATATAGTTTTAATATAGCACCCTGCAACATGGATAAATAAAAAAGTCATTCTTACAGATTTCAAACTTTCCACATTGACAGTGATAGCTTTTGACAACAGAACGGACTTCTTAGGGGTCTAAAGTTAGCATTTCCATCTGTCCATAACATATACTATCTGTGTGTGAAAGGTACTGGGGAGTGCAGTGTCTTTTTCTAGGAACACCATAGAGCAGTACTAAGCCTAGAAACAGCAGTGCATGCTGTATATTTTTTTTTAATTGAATCCCTCACTATGTAATGTGTTAGCAAACAATCAGAAACATACTTAAATACGCAGACCTGCATACATCTTTTCCAGTCCTTCCACCTTTAATTGTGAGAAGAGCAGGACACAGACAAGACATGAATGTACTGTCCTCTCCAAATCTCTCCCCAAGCTGTGCTGGGGTACCCACTACAGAATGTCCCCAAGCAAGAGAATACCACTAAGAGGAAAATGAGAAAAATGCTAGGTGCTACTATATTTATTGGGGTGTGCATAAAATACTTTTCTGAGTACAACAGAAGATATAAAAATGTAGAGGTCAGAAAGTATTACCAAACTACAGTGAGATTTCTGAACCCAGTAATAAAAAAACTTAAGCCAGCTAGCTTTAACTGGCTTGTTAAGTAGCACTTGCACCTGTTTAGGTAAGTCAGTATTGATGAGTGAAGGTAGACAGAGAGTGCCCAAAGTCAGTTACATAAACTCAGGTTGTTCAGGAAGGGGAGGGATGAGGGGAGGGAGTCTGCTGGTCAGCTGTAGGGGATGCGGCTTTGCCACCTTCCAGATGGAGTTCAGGGATGCTGGTTGGTGCCCAGTATGCAGAAGGATCATAGAACTCAGTGACTTGTTGTTTGCCCTTAGGGCTAAAGTTTGGTATTTGAGGAGCCCCATATAACACGGCATAATGGTGACTGTAGTTCCATTACTACTGCGTAAACCATGCACAAAAAATGGGCAGGTGGACTGTGGTGAGGGAAGGGGGAGAAGGAAGGCAACAACATGGAGGAGACACCTGGGCCAAGCACCCAGAATAGATTTGCACCTCCTATAGAATCTGTTCAAATAGACTGCACCAACACAGAGGCAGTGGGTATAAGTCCTAGGGAACAGGTGGCATCTAGTAAGCATGAGCTAGTGGGAGGGAAATAGGTAGGAAAAGCAGTAGCAAAAAACATTTTCAAAGCAACAGAAGACTCAATATTTAGAGGTGATAAAAAAAGTCAATTTGGGTACATTTTAGCATTTTTGTACCTCTGTTACTTTGTCCTCTGTATTGATTAACACAACATTTTCAGGATCCAGAGACCCTAGTCCAGACTTCATGCCTACCAAATTTTGGGCAAATTGATTGAAAAGGCAGTTATTAAAGTGCAAAATCGGGGTTTAACCTTAAAGTGCTTATGGTGCCTGTATAGCAAAACATTTATTTCCACATGTATTTTATATATGCAGCCAGCTGTAGCCACCCAGGGCTATATGCTGCTCAGGCCTCCACCATCATTTAGACCAGTGGTTCTCAACCCTCAAATCTTGGTGGCCTCAAGGGACTTTAATTTCTACCAACAGAACTGACTGGGACCTCACTCCTTTTTCCTTCATCTCAAAGTCCCTGATATACCCCATATCTCCTGATATAACAAGCTTATTTTGACAGAGTATACACTAAATCAAAGTCCCTGCTGTATTTTCATTTGAAATGTATAGCTCATGTTGTTGTTTTTTTTAACAGTAAGAAATTGTCCATTCTATTACCTTTGTACTTGGAGCTATAAAGAGCTCTGTGACCACAGAAAATTGTGCTGATATGCCACCATTGGCACCACAGTAGCGATATTGCTCGTGATGCTGGCAACACACATTCAGGAACAGATGGAGGTCATCAGGGGCCAGCCAGGGGGAGGAGGTTCACGCATCCCAAAGGACGCTCTCCTCTCTGGGGGGGGGGGTTGCCAGCTCTGCCACCTGGGGGACAACAGGTAGTAGTGCAGTCGGAGAGTCATAGAGCAAGAGGAAGGATGCAGGCTGGTGCCGCACGACAATGTACGGTCACGTGGGTGCACATGCGCACCCTCACTCTGTGCATCCAGAGGGGAACCAGAACAAGGAAGAAAGCCCTGGCCAGGCAGAATGAACACTGGTTCTCTGCAGGCCCCTCACGGGTGAGGTGGTGTTCCTCCATCTGGGAACTTAGCCGTGCAGTGATAGGCTCGGCCTGCTGGTCCCCAGGAGGGGTGAAACAAGTGGAGGACTGAGTCAGAAGGTAAGTTCATATGAGAAGCTGGGTGACAGGCTGGGGGAGCTGATATGAAAAAGGACCTGGTCGGAGAGGAGGAAAATAATTATGCTGGTGGCCAGATGTGGCCATGTTGGCTTCATTTCAGAAACACTCATTTAGATAGTAGCTGGGGTTTTCTCCCTATTTTTCTTTGCCTTCCTCTATCCCATAAGGTGGACCAGCTGTCTAGTGATCTCAGATGATGCAGTATGCTCTGGGTGCATGCCCCCTCTTTGCATTGGAATAGGCTCCCCAGCCCACTGCATGGAGCCACTGCATCGCCAGCCACCTGAGTTGGCTCCCAAACCCAGCCTGCCAGCACAAAAGCATGATGCGCTTTCACTGAGCCATCAGGTGGCCATAGCATGTAAAGCATTTAACTAACATAAAAAATATTTCAACACTTTAAACACTGAGATTTGATCTCCAGAGCTGGACACAGTACTCCAGGTGAGGTCTCACCAGCAATCTATACAGTGGCAGCACCACCTCTCTCCTTCTGTTGGTGATACCCTCCCTATACACCCCAGCATCCCACTGGCCCTATGTACTGCCTTGTCTTGCCACCTTGAGGTCATCAGATTACTCCCAGGTCCCTTTCCTATTTGGAGACTGCCAATACCTATCCTCCCATTTTGTACTCTGCTTCTGGGTTTCTGTGCCCTAGGTGCATGATTTTACAGTTTTTTGCACTGAAACTCAGCTGACATGCCCTTTCCCACTCCTTGAATTTCCTCAGGTCTCTGCACATTCTTTCCAGTCATCTGGAGTGTCTACCGTATTGCAGATTATGCTGTTTGTTGAGACATACAGGTTCTTGCGAGGAATAAACAGGATGGATTGTAAGGAATTGTTCATGAAGAACAAGGATACAGTAAATACAGAACACAGGTGGAGTCTGGTGAGGGACAGATGGAGCAGGGATGTGAGGAAGTTCTTCTTCATGGAGAGGGTGGTGGAAGAATGGAATAGACTGCCCAGAGAGGTGGTTGAAGACAAGATTGGCAGGGTTTAAACTTGGATAGAACAAATATAAAGGAATTGTGGGACCCACAGGCAGAAGAGCGGAAGGGATACCAGGAGATGAGGATGATGTCTAGCCACTAGGGATCTCAGATCTCTAAACCCAGTCTGGTGTTAGGCCAAGCATGGAGCTACAATAGACAGGAGAATGGGCAGACTGAATGAACTTCTGTATCATTTCGGCTGATGCAGTCTGTTTCTCTGTTCCTATCATACAGTTTTAAAATAGCCCTTACCAACAGCACGTAAATCAGAACACCCACCGAGTTTACAGAAAGACCATTAATGATGGAACAATAACAGAATGCAGACTGATATTTAAAACACAGCTTCTACAGAAAACATAGGCTTACAGATTAAATACAGTTCTCCTTTAAGAATAAAACCATTTTCTTCACAGACCTTTATACAATTATTTTAATTTTCTCACCAATCAAATAATGAATGTAAAAGCAAGCTCTTTCTCAGCAAGGAATGAAAACCTTTCAAATTTAATTACTAGTACTCCCTTTGGCAGCACATATACTTAAATGGGAAGAATACAGAGAAAATTACCATGGCGCGTGAACAAGGACAACACGAACATTCAAGATGTGCTTCATATTTTCAATGTTGGGGACCAAAGTTTTGTCTGCAACAGAATTCTTGAATTTTTCCAAAAGTGGAAAATGCAAAGATATATGTACTTTTTCCAGCTAGGAAATGCAAAAAGCATAGAGAATTGGAAAAACCTGGAAAACAGTTATAACTTAGACTGAAAAGTCAGGCGCACGTATTTCCAGATAAGAAACCATTTGTTAACACATCGCAGGCCCCATATTAAAAACATAGAATCTGATGACAGAAAGAAACCCATGGCCCATCAAGTGTGCCCATAGTTGTTACTACCTTCCCTTCCTGCCCAGTACTGCAGTAAATTATTCACCCACCCTCCCTCCCTTCCACTTCCTCCCCTGTCCACATTTCCCCAACTGGGTTTACAAGTCCCCTGGCCCTGGCCCTGTCCCACACATGTTTGAATCCATTAAGGGTCTTTGCCCCCACAACCTCCACTGGTTATCTGCTCCAGGGCTCCACCACCCTTTCTGTGAAGAAAAACTTCCTCATGTGCTTCCTGAATTTACCACCCACTGGTTGTTCCCCCTTGTGACTACATCTCTGTTTCTGTTTTACTCTTCCAGGTCGTGCCTGAAAATAGTCATTTCATGGCTAGAGCACTTACCCGGTAAACAAAAACTAAATAAATAAACAGATCTTCACAATTACTCTATTTATAGCCATTATGAACTTACAGTTTATCACTCCCCCCTCTGGTCTCCACCCAGTGCATGTTCAGAGCCTTCAGATGTTCCTTGCATGATCTGCCCTGCTTGACCTGAATCATTTTTGTGACCCTTCACTGCACTGACTCCAGTCTATCAATGTCCTTTCTCAAGTGAGGACTCCAAAACTGGGCACAGTACTCTAGGTGAGGCCTCACCAGCGATCTGTATAGGGACTATATCACCTCCCTCTTCTTATGGTCAAAATCCCTCCTTATACACCCCAGCATCCTAGATGTCTTCCCATAGGCCTTGTTGCATAGTTTGGTTGTTTTGAGTGAGTCACTGATGAGGACTCCCAGATCCCTCTCCTCTACTGAAGAGGCCAGCTTAACCCCTACCATCCTGTACTCCATGTGTGGTTTCTTATTCCCTAAGTGTATCACCATGCACTTCTTGACACTGAATCTCAACTGCCAAACCTCTGACCACCTCTCAATACGTTCTATGTCCCTCTGAAGTTTCCTCACACCTTCCTCACTGTCTGGCTGTGACAAGGTAGAACAGGACCCTGTCCCATTTGTTATGGAGAAAGTGTTTAAATGCAAGGATCTTTCCTTTTCTGTCTCTTCTCTGTCTGGTTGCGCAACTACATTTTCCCGTGAGACATCGGACTTGATCATCCCAACAGATTTGCAGTTCTTTGCCTCTCACTGTCTCTCAGTTTTCTCTTGCCATTTTTCCTCCCTTGCATATCTATATCTGCTAATATAAAAATATGTGCAAATCATTGTACAGAAATGTAACTGATATTGGGATCCCTTTTGTTTAGAAAATATATAGTGTTACTGTTGAAATGTATATAATTATAATTTGAGATGATTGTAAAAAGCTAATGGAAAACTCCAGAGGTTACTTGAGTGCAAATGTTTAAGCCTTTTGCAAAAGCTGTGCAAATGAGGCCTCTCAGCTCAGGCACAATGTGTTCTAGCAGCTCCTGCCCTGAAATATACAAAAACAGGATGCTTGCTAAGGATGGGGGTTGAAAGGACTTATAAGAGCTAAGCTGCAACTGCAAGAAATATTAGAAGAAAAAGGGACACTGAGACTGAAAGCAAAAACTATTTCATTTCTCCTCTGTACATAGTTATTATGAACAAGTTTATTTTTTTATATTACTGCTACTGTAAATAAATATTTTTGGTGAATTCTACAACTGCTTCTGGTTTTCCCTATGCTTCCTGACCTGTGCCTCAACGACACCACACTGCCGCAAAGCTTTGTCATCAGCACAAAGACAAATCTTTCCCTGGATAACTTCTTCAATGTTACTAATGACATATTAAATAAGACAGGTCCCAGACTGATTCCTGCCACACTAATACATGTGAACCCCCATCCTCAGATTTGACCCCGATAACCACCACCCTCTGCTGCCTTTCACCTAACCAGTTTCTCATTCACTTGACTAATCCATACAGTACTGCTAAGTCCTCCAGCTTTTTGAGCAGCCTCTTGTGTGGCACAGAATCAAAGGCTTTGATTAAGTCAAAGTGCAGTAGAGCAAATCCACCACCTGGCCTCTGCCGACCATCCTAGTGACCCAGTTTTAAGAAACATGATTTGGTTGTTCTGGCATGACTTTTTTGACATAAACCCATGCTGTGTGCTGTCCTGCAGCCCAGTATCCTCTAATTAGGCCACTAGGCTTTCCTTCAAAATGGTCTCCATCAGTTTGCCCATGATGGATGTACAAAGCTTACCAGTCTGTAGTTGCCTGGATCCTTCTTGTCCCCCTTGTGGAGTGGGACTACATCAGCAGTTCTACAATCCCCTGGCATTATCCCCAGCTCCAGTGAGTCATTAAATAGTGGGGACAAGGGCTCTGCTGGCTCAGAAGCAAGTTCCCTAAGTACCCTCAAGTGCAGGCCATCTGAGCCTAGAGCTTTGTCTAGCCTAAGGGCCACTGACCCTCTCCCTACTCTTTCATCTGTGATCACCACCTTCCCCATTTCCTGTGCCCCATGTGACTGTCTTAATCCCACTTTCTGGTAGAGGTCCACCATCCTCTAAAGTGAACACTGAGCAGAAGTAATTGTTTAGGACATTGGCTTTCAACTCATCATATTCCACCACCCTAACCCCTAAGCTAGCCTGAGAACCCTTCCCCTAGTTTTCCTTTTCTTCCAAATGTATCTAAAATTCCTTGTCCCCTCTCTTTACATCCTTGGTGATATGCAGTTCTGTGTCTTCATTCTTCAGTTTGACTGCCTCCTTTGCCCCTTTAACTTTGCCTGACATTCCTCCCATTCATTCTCCCCTTTAGCCACCTTCTGCAGTATATTATGAAAGCCTTAATATTTTCCCCTCATAGCCTCCTTTATCTCCTGAAAGAATCAGACTGGTGGTCTCATATGCTTATTCCTTTTTGTGACGTTCTTAGCGCATGATTCGGTCCCTCCAGAATTGCTCATTTAATCATTTCCCACTTTTCCTCAACCCCCTTGATTTGGTCTACCCTCATCAAATTTTTCCTGACCCTTTTTCTCATCTCAGTAAAATCTGTCAGTTTCAGGTTCAGTACTACCCTGAAGAGGGGGCTGAAGTTCCCCACAGCCATCTTAAACCACATGTAATTGTTATCACTGGACTCCAATGGTTCCCTGACTGCCACCCTGCCCATTACCTTCGAGTTGGCGATTTCTAAGTTGAAGATGATGCCTGCCAAGCGGCTTCCATAGCCAGCTGCACCAGCAGACAGCCTTGCATAACATCCAGCAGCATCTGCCTTCTGCAGCTCTTGGTCACTGGGTATCCTAGTTGATCTCCTGCAGATTCAGATTCCCCACCATCACTACGTCCCCTTTTGCTGCCAGAATTCATGCTGTTCAATGCAGTAAAGTATTTTAGTGTGCTGAAACTGCACTTGAGTATATGAAGAGCATATTCAGACACTGTGCAATGTGATAGTGTGCACAGTAATATATACCCCATGTGCTCCATGGTAACATGTGTGAGATAGATACATTTTTAAAAAGAACAGTCATGTGAGTGGATAGCTGCTAGCAATGAAAAGCATATGGTGCAGGGAAACAGTACACCCACTGGTGATGTGCAAACACAGATCACAGTGGTGGCATAAGGAACAGTCATGGCTCAGTGATGGTGAGGCAAACACTGTAGAACAGCACAAACCACACACAGCAACAACACATAAGTGAACTATCAAATAACCACAAAAACACAGTTGTACAAAAATAAACATGTCTTATTGAAACAGTACATTACAAATATCTGAAGCAGTGCAACACTGTGGTGTGGTCTACATATGAACATACAAATGTGCCAGCAGAAACAGACCACCCGGTCTATCTAAGTCTGCTCGAGTGTACAGCTAGCACCCCTAGTTTACAGCTGCCCCACCTCCCTCCCCTTTGTCATCCCACTGCCACCCCTCCACCCTCACTCTCCCCTCTTCCCAGTCCCATGCCCTTTTAAAGCTGTTCACAGATTTACATGATACCACCCATTCTGGTAGTGCGTTCCATTTTGCTACCAACCTCTCCGTGAAATAGTGTCTCCTCATTTCCCTCTTAAATCTTCCCCCCGCTATTCTTAGCCCATGCCCCGGGTGTTCCTCCCCCTCCTTAGCTTAAAGATCATGTGTGTCCCATCCTTATCGATTCCCCTCAGATACTTGAATATCTCTATCATGTCCTCCTATCCCTTCTATCCTCCAGAGTGTACATATTCAGGTCTCCAGGCTGCTCTCATAGTCTCTCCCCTCCATTCCACATATCATCTTTGTTGCCTCCTCTGCACCCCCTCCAGCAGCCTGAGATCACACTTCAGGTATGGCCTCCAAAACTGCACACAATACTCCAAGTGCAGCCTTACCAGCAACCTGTAGAGGGGCAAGATCACCTCTCTGCTCCTGGACGAAAAAACCTTCACTATGCACCACAGCATTTTGTTTGCTTTTGCAGCTGCTGTCCTGCACTAGGTAGTATTGTTCATGGTGCCTGTTACCATTACCCCTTGGTCCTTCTCCTCCTCAGTGATTTCCAGCTTAACCCCCCCCCCAGCCAGTATTCTCTCCTCTGGTTCTTCGCCCCAAAGTGCATAACCTTACACTTCTTTGCATTGAACCCCAGCTGTCACCTCTCTGACCACTCTTCTAGCTTGCTTAGGTCCCTCTGCAGCTGCTTCCATCCCTCCCCTCCATCCATCACTGCTCCCATTTTGGTGTCGTCTGCAAACAGATTTACCTTGCTCACCACCCCATGTGTAATGTCAGATATGAAGAGCCCAAATAATACTGGTCCCAGCACAGAGCCATGTGGCACCCCACTCGTCACTGGCTTTGGAGTTGAGAGCTCCCCTCCCACCACCACCCATTGCAGCCTCCCACTCAGCCAGCTTGTAATCCAGTTCTTCATTTTTCACCTACCCCTACACCAGTTAGCTTCCCCCCAAGTCATCCATAAGGCACCGAATCAAAGGTCTTGCTGAAGTCCAAGTAAAGAATATCCACTGCATTACCCTTATCCAGCTCACTTTTCACCCAGTCATAATATTGTATCAGGTTGGTTTGACAGGACTTCCCCGAAATGAACCCATGCTGCCTCACATCCTGGAGGCCGTTGTCCTCCAGGTACGACACCAGTCTTTCCTTTAGTATCATTTCCATGAGGTTTGCACGCTATGGACGATAATTACCCAGTTCGTCCCTTTTTCTGCTCTTGTGTAACAGCACTACATGTGCCATCCTCCAGTCCAGGGGCACACATTTTGACTCCAGTAAGGTGCTGTACAGATCCGACAGTGGCTCCACCAACACCTCTGCCATCTCCCTCAGCACTCTGGGGTGGATACCATCCAGCCCTGGTGCCTTGCCTACCCTCAGTGTCTTCAGTCCCTCTAGGACTCTACCTCCCTCAATCCTTCCATCTGTCGCCTCCTTTCCCCTTGTTCCCACCCTCACAGCCCGTGGTGGTAGCAGTCCCCTGTTTTCTTCTGTGAACACTGAGCAAAAGTATTCATTCAGTGCTTCTGCCTGTTCCTCCCCTTTTTCCATCCACTCCCCACCCCTTTTTATCCTCACTATTGTCTCCTTGCACTTCCTTTTCTCCCTGATGTATCTGAAAAAGTCTCCCCAACCCCCATTAATTCTCTGCACTAATCTCAGCTCCCTCTGGGCCTTGACTTCTCTCACTTTTCTGGTCACCTCCCTGGACCATCTTGCATACTCCTCCCTGTCCCCTTCCTTCCACATCCTCCTATACTTCTGGTGGGCCTCTCGTTTTGCCCTCACCACCTCCACTACCTCACTGTTCAACCAGCATGGTTTTCTTGCTCTGCTCCTCTTACTCTGTGTCTTGGTGCAGGCTTCTGTTGCCTCTGTAATCCCCGTTTAATAATATCCCATTTCTGCTCCACGTCCATCTCCTGCCTTATGCTCTCCAGTTTCTCTTTCAGTACTTCCTGCATCCTCCCAAAGTCCGCCCCCCTGAAGTTTACCACCCAGGTTACTGAGTTCTTTGGCTCCCTGCACATCATGATATTAAACCACACCGTTTGGTGACCACTGTCAGCTAGTGGGTCATCCACCCTTATTTTCCTTACTGCCTCCCCATTCAACAGCACCAGATCTACAAAATAACAAACTCCCAAAAAAGGGACATAATAGCTTTCTAAGAAACACCCACCCATGTATGCCACACAATTTGCCCACCCACAACGGAACTCAAGTTACACAAAAATAAAAATAAAAAACAAAACCTCACAGATAAAATTCTATTTGGCCCTCATTAGCCATCATTTGATTCATCTGCCTCCTGTCTGGCCTGTGGTGGTGGAGCCTTCCCCTACAGCATGGACATCAGCTCAAGAATGGTGGTAGTATTGTTATCCACTGCCGCCTATATGTCAGCAGTGTTGTCATTAACTGCTGCCCCCACGGTCAGAAAAATAAAAGCTTTCCAGTGCAGCAGTTGGTTCATTCCATCTATCTCCAGATCAATGTGAAACCTCTGTGTGTTCTGGAAGTCCACTATGAAAGAAAAAGTGCACATTAGCATGCAATGCAGTCACAAAGCAATACACAGTCAGTACATGAGCCATGATGACTGCATCACCAATGAAACTGCAGATGGCCCATGTATCAGTTGTGAGTATGCATTATAGACACACATGTAGACTGATCCAGACATGCAACCTCTAGCTGACTGCAGTGACTACATTGCACCAAACAGCAATAACACTGCAGACAACACAGCCTGTGCAAGCAATCAAAATCTGTATAATTTGTTGAGATGTGAACCAGTGATGTCAAGTTGACACAAGTGTGTCTCACACACATGTGGCATAGTGGTGTGGATGGTTTGTGACCAAGCATGCACATGGGTTGTTGTGAAATATCACATGGCAAAGCCATGTGCCAAAAGAGCAACACAACAACATGTCGACCTGGCAACAACTGGCTGACTAGCATGATATCCCATAAAGAGTTAAAACATGACACCACAATAAAAACACTACAGCCACACAGTTATGGGTGTCCAACTGGCAAGCAATCAGGAGAGTGTACACACAGCAAGTACTTATACTGTAACTGGACGTGGGAATGTGGGAACTTGCAGCCTATAGAGAGCAAGAAAACAAGGGATGACACATGACAACACCAACATGCACAAATCACTGGACACTGGCATACAAATGGGGCAGGTAGCTGGACTTCACTAGCTGTCCTACACAACAGTCAGTACAGCAGTTTGTCACAGCTGTCACTCCCACTGCTGCCCTCAGCTGGGGCAGGCGATGCTGTTCACCTTGACACTAGTCGTCACACCTGTAGTAGTTCTGGACACAATTACGCACCACACCTATGCACCTTGTAAGTCTCCTCCCAAAGGACTCCCACATGTCCATATGTCAGGAGAGTGGCACTGCCTCCACACCCTGACTCAGACAGCCTCTCCTTCCTAGATGTTACAAGCACAGTTAAGTGGGTGAGTCCTTGGGGTGAACCTGTGCTCCCTCGGTCTCCTCTCTCTTCCTTGGCCTCATCTGGCTGCCATACTGCCTGCTGTCTTGCAACCCTAAGATAAAGTTGTTGGAGCTGTGGTCTGTATTGGTGCAGCAAGCACGCAGATCATATGGGCTTTGTGCTACACAAACAACATAACACTGTAAACTTTGTTGATCAGCAGGTGATTTGACAGTACATTGTGACTTATGTACTCCATGTCTTCATTCACAATGCATTATTGTGCATGCACAGAGATCTGTGATAGCACAACATCACTGTATCATCAGCGTGTGTCCAGCACTCCACAGTAAGGACATGATAGCAGTGCTCACTGTGCATGTGGCCATTGACTTAGCATGGCACAAAACAATACGTTCAGAAGACATTGCTATATTGATATCTGTTATGCAAATGCACTTAATACCTAGTCTGCGTGCAAATGGAGCATTATAAGTCATTACTGTAATGTATTCCCACATTAGCATGTCATTATCCCTGTAAGCATCTAAAAGGAACTTGCTCGTACCCCCTCCACACAGGCCACAAGCTGACACAAGAGACAGCTGAAGGTAGGTTTGACATGGAGGAATGCATTCTGTCCCGTTGAGATGAAAACTGTTAAGTGTGTGCAGCACAGTAGTGTTAGCACCTAATGTTTGACAACCTTTACCCAGGTCACAATGGCTGGAGAAGGGTCTAATCCCAAGCAGCGTCCTTAATTCACTGAGGTGGAGCAGGATTCTCTCATACGGGATATGTTGCCAGGGAGGCTGTCTTGGATGGAATAAGGCTCCACAGAAGGAACAGGGTACAACCCGGAAAGAATTGACTGAGGCAGAAAATGCACAGGGATGCCTGCCCTGCTCTGACTTGGAATGCAAGAAACAATGTCAGTGTGATGAGACTCAAGACCAAGGAGTGCCTGGCTGCAATAAGGGCTTGTCAGTGGGAACTGCAGATAGCCCTTTGAACTCTCCCACGCTGGTACAGACAGAGGAGCTGCTGGCAACCACCATGTGGCAGAATGACATGCATTGTGAACCAGGTTGTGGTTTTGAGACTTCCTCCAGACCATCCCAGGCATGTGGGTGCCAGCTATAGCACTGATATCTGGGACTGACACAGCTAGTCACTGTACTGTGGCATATCACACTGTAGTTAGTTATTGTTGTGTAATGGTGTTCATATGGTATACTCTGCACATAAATGGCACCACAGTTTCTGTGTGGAAGGTTTCTACCACTGAGTACATGCATCGCATGTAGCTGCACAGGCAGTATGGGTCTGTTCATTGTTACAGTGATGCCTCTGCAGACAAACTGTGTGCCATCAAAATAAATGTCAGGATTACCTGCTAATGGAGGGCTCCTTACCTTAAGATGTTTCACCTTGTGGTGCAAACTAACAAGAGCATATACAGAGGAGTCAGTTGTCTCAAAGGTAGAATACATCAGCACAGGCATGAAATTACCTGGAACTGGGCGAGGCAGCTTGCCTAATCCCTGGCATTTTATTTTATCAAAGTGATACCAAACAGCATCAATTATAAATCGTAAGAAAAAAATTTAGCACTTTAAAATAAAAATATTTTTATACCATCAGGGGTAGCAAACCCTTGGAACCGACTGCCCCTAGAGGTGGCTATCAACAGAACCAAGGACAAATTTAAAAAACGTCTGGACAGTTATATTCTTTCTGGTTGACAACTACAATATTATTCTTTGTAAATATATAGGTGCACCTATGGGCAGCTATGCCTTCTCGCTCCTTACTCTCCTTAGTATGTTCCTGCATGGCTATTCCACAGTTTGTACTGTAGAGAGTTGGTCCATTAATATTTTGATTTATTAGTAAGTTTTAACTGATCATCACAACACCTCTCCTCATAGACAGCTCCCCATAGGAATCCAATGTTCAGACAAGACACTCCAGATGCACGCCAGGATGACATGCACATGTAGCCTGCTGAAGTTTGAATGTAAGACACAATGCCTTCAATAGAGCATGAGAAGCATAGGTTCAGGATCATGGAAATACATTTCCGTAACATAGTGATCAGAACCACCAAGCATGTAAAAAACTGTATGCCATGTCACAGCACTGTGCAATGTTCACCCTTGTTCTACATTTGTCCCTCCATAGGTCGATATACAGTCACAGAGGAAGACCAGGTAAGCCCTGCATCACCAACAGTGAGGGTCAAAAGAGAGACAAAGAAACAACCAGCATCACATGCATCAGCTGGGGAAGAGCACAACCACTTCACCATCCTTCTGTTCACCAAAGGGGAGGATGCCCAGTAGGAGAAATGGGAGATTGTACCATTGACCAAGGACAGAGATGATGATGAGGAGGAAATTCTGATTATAGGCCTCTCCCCTAATGCTTCACACTGAAAAGTCAAGTGTTGTGGCACAGGCCACATGTATCCACCAAGTTGTGCAGCAGCAACAAGCCCCACCCCTGGGCCGGGTTTCTGGGGATTTAGACAGGCCACAGCAAGAGGTACATACACAGTGTGGTAACACCACCCCACACCCCATGACCATAAGCTGTACAGGATCCTCACCCAGTTCCAGATCATGGTGCTGCCACACCAGCTGAACAGCCATGTCTCTCACCCCCACCCAGTCCAGGCAGGCAGCATGCTGCAGAGGACTGGTGTCTCTTGCATACTGCTGTCACTGCCAGGAGTCATTCACACAGGAGGTCCGCAGGCTGCACATGCAGCTACAGGTGCAGGACAAACATGCCACTACTTGACATGCTACCCTGGAGACTACAGTGACTGCAGGAAAGCCAACAATTGCATGGGCAGTTTAAGCACACACAGATGTGGTTACAAAGAACACAGCTGCTGTGCTGTACACGGCACTGGCCTGCTTGAGCATGACTATGTCCAGAAAAGATCTTCCACGGGGCAGGCACACATCACTGAGGGTGACACCACTTGGTGTGCATTCACCTAGTACTGCGGGCCCCAGCACTGCAGACATCACTTACACCAGGGTATGGCCTGCAGACCTCTTCACTTGACATTACACCATGCTCCTGGGAATGTGGCATGGTGCGCACATCCCACAGCCACCAGCAGTCACCTACCCATGCCTCACCCCAATGCCCCATGAACCAGACCACATTATCCATGGGTCTAGGGTCTATACTGGGGCTCCTGGTCACCAGGAGCACACACACACACCCTAGGTGCCAGTGCCCATTCTTGTGGTGACATTCCCCTTTTCTATCCCACACAGTGAACTGCTGCTATTTTAAATGCCCCTCCTTTTCAGTCCTGCTCAGTGAACTGCTGCACTTCTAGTTGCCTCATGCTTTCTGTTCCACTCAGCAAACAACTGCTTTTATTAGCTGCCCCTTTCTGTCCCATAGAACAAACTGCTGCTTTTTCTAGTTGACCCACCATCTCATGTCACACAGAGAATTGTTGCTTTTCAGTTGCCCTATCTTTTCTGTCCTACACAGCAAACTTGTTTTTTTTAGATGCCCCACACTTTCTGTATCGCACAGCAAACTGCTGCTTTTTTTAGATGCTCCACCCTATCTGTCACACACAGCAAACTGCTGCTTTTTTACATGCCCCACCCTCTCTGTCTCATGCAGTGAACTGCTGCTTTTTTTAAATGCCCCACCCTTCCTGTCTCACACAGTGAACTGCTGCTTTTTTTAGATGCCCCACCCTTTCTGTCACACACAGCGAACTGCTGCTTTTTTACATGCCCCACCCTTTCTGTCTCACACTGTGAACTGCTGCTTTTTTTAGATGCCCCACCCTTCCTGTCTCACACAGTGAACTGCTGCTTTTTTAAATGCCTCACCCTTTCTGTCTCACACAGTGAGCTGCTGCTTTTTTAAATGCCCCACCCTTTCTGTCTCACACAGTGACTGCTGCTTTTTTCAGATGCCTCACCCTTTCTGTCTCACACAGTGACTGCTGCTTTTTTTAGATGCCCATTTCTGTCCCATAGAACAAACTGCTTCTTTCTCTAGTTGACCCACCCTCTTGTGTCACACAGCAAACTGATGCTTTTTTTAGATGCTCCACCCTGTCTCACACAGCGAACAGCTGTTTTTTTTTAGATGCCCCATCCTTTTTGTCTCATGCAGTGAACTGCTGCCTATTTCTGTTATCCCCAATTCTTTATTAGCTTTCAACACTTTAGCCAACAAAGCCTATGAAAGCAAACAACAGTAGGTACTGCTAGAGGGGAGAAGGAAATGTTCACAATGCAATTAAAGCAGCAATACTAGTTATCCAGCAAAACTGTCATCCTTTTGGCAATTTAATTCTCCCTCTCCTTCAACAGGCCCCCCCTTCTCATTATATTTCCTACTATTACCAGTCACTGCAGGACTCTCTAGTTTCCATGGAAGGATAGCATTTCTATAGCTGGGGTCAATCCATTCCAGGTTCCTCGCCCACTAGAAATTGGGCTGTCATTTGGAAACACCTTTATAAATTTATAAAATTAGATGGGTACCGCATTATGCAATTTAACATTATTCATAATCTTTATTATACTCCAGTTAAATTACATAGAACGGGCA
Source organism: Neoceratodus forsteri (assembly GCA_016271365.2). NCBI lineage: Eukaryota > Metazoa > Chordata > Ceratodontiformes > Ceratodontidae > Neoceratodus > Neoceratodus forsteri. Next base: position 442,550,764 of record CM028133.1, read on the forward strand.
GACTTCATGACGATTCTTGTTCAAGATGTGGGAAGGAGCCGGGCACCCTACTCCATATCTTGCGGTCCTGTGAAAAGGTAGCCCCCTTTTGGGAGTCCATTCATACACGTCTCGATCCCTTGTTATGGCTCTCTGACGCCCTCTCTCCTGAAATATATATTTTAAGAGATTACACTAATAGTTTACTGGTGAACCAAAGGCGTCACATGGCCTTGGATTCGGCATGTTTGAAAAAAGTAATCTTCCGTCACTGGCTTGACCAGTGTATACCCCAGTTTATTGAATGGTACAGGGAGATATTGTTTGCTTTACGAACTGAGCACCTCATTGCTGGTGAATTGCAAAAGTTTACCCGGGTTTGGGAGCCCTTACAGGCCCTACTGATGATCTGACTATTCACTTTTAGTGTTCCCTTTTGGCCTCTTCCTCTGTACTGGTGTGGAAATACCCTGGCATCTCTATCTTTCAACTATAAGATCTCTCTCTGGTTATCCTCCGGTCATGGTGGGGGGCTGGGGGTATGGGTGGAGGGAGGAGCGGGGGGGTCATTGTTTTGTTGTATTTTGCATTACAAATTATTCTTTTCCTGCTCACAATCCTAGTATCTATTCTGTCACTGTTTATGCAAGATCTGTTTCCTTGTTATTGCAGAAATTATGCTTTCCTGTTTTTCAATAAAGTTTATTAAATAAAAAAAAGTAATTCTACCTTTTTTTAGCAGTAACGTATTCTTGATAATCTTAGATTCTTCATCAAGATATTTTAAATTCATTCAGCTATTTTTAAGACCATGTTTAATTACAATTTGTATAATTTCCGTGGCTCTACAATAAAGATGGCAGCCACCAGTAACTTTGGAAAATCTTCGCAGAGATTACATTAACAGCACTCACTGTATTTATAATGCAAATATGTCAGGTTGTGGCCAGCACATGTTTCTGATGGCTAGCAGCACAACACCACTCTGATTTGCTTATATCTACTGTATGATTGTTGACATGGCAAAAGACCAAAAACTTTCAATAACTTCAAAATCCTTTTTCTTGCCTTGGGAATGAAATAAAGCAAAACAATAATCAGATATTGTCCAACTGGGAACAGAAGTAGGAGGTTAAGAAAGAGGTTTGGTTTATATTCTGTTTTAACTGAAATATTTGAATAGTTTTGTACTTGAAATTAATTCTGTGTGTTAAAAATTACTACTTTGAGTTAGAACTGTTACTTGGGCTGTGATATTGTAACTATTGGGGCTTGTGGGAACACTTGTTTTGCAGTGATAATTAGAATGAAATTTAATTTGATGTTTGCCTGTGGGGTGGAGTCCTCCCACCCACCCACCCCTGTTTTGTAGGTTTTCTTAAATACTGAAAAGCCACTGGGGTTGGGATTGAAGGGCTGCATTTCTGTTTGTGACTGAAATTTGAAGCAACAGGAACTGGTGGGCCTGTGACATCATACGGTACCTGATGTCTGCATACACACACTGTTAGTAGGACTGGACACACACCAGATTGTATGTGTTTGTGAGACTTGGGAACATTATTGGTAGGGTTGAAATAGGGTTCGTAAACAACTGCAGTCAGTACAGAGAGAGAGAGAGATGGTATTCCAGTGGGAAGGGACTGAGAAAAGGGGTACGTGCCATTATGAAGAGAGAGGGACAAACAGGGTGGCCACATTCCACCATGGCAGCATCTTCGGTAGGGTTGTAGGTTGCACAGGCTGTGGGGTAGCAATAATTCTCAATTGGGCCTGGAGAGAGGGAGGCTGCCCACTCTGTAGACAGCTATCTCATATCAGGAGTGAAGTATATTGGTTAAGGGGTAAGCTGGAGAAGTTGGGGGTGTGACCAAGGATAAGGGGTGTGGATATGGGCGGCAGAAGGGTGGGGCTGAGGGGAGGTTGGGGCAATGCTCAGAAATTACAGGACATTATGTTACACCACGCAGGAGGGGGGATATTAGGGACAGAGGGCTCTTAGATAGGGATGTTGATGCTAAAGGGAAAACTTACGGGGTAAACATTCTGAATATAAAGAGAGTGGAGGGTGAAGAGTCAGGAGGGGCTGTTGTGGGGAAGCCTAGAAGAGCAGACAGTGAGAAGGGAGGGGCTGTTGTGGGGAAGCCTAAAAGAGCAGACTGTGGAAAGGGAGCTCCTAAGGAGAACAGGGCAAGAGGGGAGGAAGAGGAGCAGTCGGGGGAAACTCAGGTTACTTGATGGAGGCTGGCATAGAGTGTTACAATAAATTTGAGCTACTAAGCAACCTGGGAGGAGGAAGGGGTATGGTGGAAATGAAGAAACTGATACAGAGGCTGGGGAGTCTGATACCCATAGGCATCACAGACCAAGCGTAAAGGATAGAAATAGTCCCAGAGGGAGAAGGGAAACTTAAATGTTAAGCAGATGGGGGAGATGCAACATATTGCAGACATGAGGGAGGAGAGCACGACTGGAGAGAAACTGGGAGACAAGGAGGCAGGGGAGGGGTCCCCCTTCAGGAGGGGTGTCTGTACCAAGAATGGGGCCCTAGGTAAAGGGGACCCACAGAGGTCCTCTGGAGACAGGGGTACTATTACAAGGGAGGATGATGGTGGTGTGGGGGAAGTGGAAACCATCAGGGCCAGGATAAATGGTTCTGATAAGAGAGGGTTAAAGGGGACACCTATTTGGGGGCTGATTTAAGTGGGCAAAATAACAAGGGAGGCAGAAAGGGGAGGGTGACAAGGTGGTCTCTAATAAAGCAGAAAAATTCCCATGGAATTGAGATCATGAATAAAGGGGGGGGATGGGGGTTGACAGTGCATAGTGGAGGTAACCATAAGGATGATGATTATGTTAAGGTTCTGTTATTGGGAGACTAGATGATTGGGGTATCCATTGGGAGGGACAGGGGGGTGGATGCCATAGCCAGGCGAAGGTACTGAGTATCTCTGGGCTGACGGTGCACAGAGCAAAGTTCATGGTGTACGAAATGGTTAGGGACTGTGGAGGGAAACCAGATTTCCTGGTGCATTTGGGAACTAACAATCTAGAGGGAAATAGCGTTTTGGAAATCCAAGCAACGTTCCGAGAACTTGCCAGATCTGTTGGATAATGGATGCAACATTTCCTTTTCGGAGATATTGCCAGTACCAAAGGCCTCAGTGGAGAAAAAAATGAAGATCACACAGGTTAATGACTGGCTCAGGAAGTGGGGTGAACAAAGTGAGTCAGGGGTGTTAGGGAATTGGAAAGGAGTTTGGGAAGCTAAGGGACTGTATGCCAAGGACAGGCTTCATCTTGCCCCATTAGGGAAGGAAGTCCTTAAACAGGGGGTGGCTGACTACATTCAAGAAAAGTGGAGTTTGAACTTGTGAGGGGGGAGGGATAAGGGAGGGGCTGACCAGAAGCCTTCTCCTCCAGATGAGGGGAGTAGCCTTCAAAGCCAAAGGGGGGGCAACAGGCTGGAAGAGGAGGTTTCAGGACGAGCAGAGGGTGGAAGGAAGTATAAGGAACCTGGGTGGGGTTCGACAAAGGAGATCAGGGACAAGGGTGGGGGTGTTAGTAAATGCCAGGAGCTTGGGAAACAAGTTGCCAGAGTTCCAGACCATGCTGTTCGGGGTGGATGTGGCGGTGGTCACGGAAACATGGGCCAACAAAAACCATGACTGGGACCTAAACGTGCGGGGGCACACTATGCTTAGGAAGGATAGAAAGGAGGGCAAAGGGGGTGGAGTGGCTATGTTCAATAGAGATGACAGAGAAATTGCTAGGGTAGAAGAGGCAGAGGGAAACATGGAGGCCTTATGGGTCACCTTACGAACCCCGGCAGGAGGTAAGGTCAAGCTGGGTCTAGTATATAGGACCCCCGGGATGGGTGATATTCTGGAAGATGGTTTGCTGGACAATATTATTGCCCAGTGTGGACCAAAAAGGGAGGGAGTGGTGTTGATGGGGAACCTTAATATGCCAGGTACAAACTCGGGAACCATGTCCTCTAAGGTGACCAAGGAGCAGAGGCTGCTGGACGGCTTCCAGGATGTGTTCTTAACACAGAATGTGATGGAGCCCACAAGAGAAGGGCATGTCCTGGACGTGGTTCTGGCGGATGGGGATCTGGTAAGGGACCTGGTTGTAGAGAATCCCCTGACTGGGAGCGACCACAATACAGTCTGGTTTCAAATAAGCATGGAGGAAGGGGGGAGAGATCTAGGATACTGGCAGTGGACTTCAGGGGGGCAGACTTTGTGGGCATGGGAAATATTCTCAAGGATCACTTGAAGGGGATTACAACAATGACAAATGTGGAAAAGAGATGGGAGGTCATAAACCGGGGACTTCATGAGGCAGTCAGGACCTGCACTAAGGTGAAGCGTAAGGGAGCAAGGTCACAGAAACCATGCTGGTGGTCCAGTGAGGTTCAGGTAGTGGTCAGAGAAAAGAAGGCTGCCTACAAAAATACAAAACAATGAGAGGGGATAGGGAAAAGTAAATGCACCATCTTGCATCTAGAAAAGTCACCCGGATGGTGCGTGGGGCAAAGTCCAGTAAAGAGCAGCGGCTGGCTCAGGGGATATCATGAGGGGGGGAAAGGGGTTCTTCTGGTACATTGGGGAGCAGAGAAAAACTAAGGACCATCTCGGCAGGTTGAGATCAGAAGGAGGGTGGGTGGAAGAGGCGAGGGACCAGGCAGAAATATTAAATGAGTACTTCGCCTCTGTGTTCACTAGGGAGGGGAAGGGGATATCTACAAAGCATGGCACAATGGGGATAGAAGTGGTAGTGAGTGGGATCAGGGAAGCAGAAGAAATGGAGCAAGAGGGAGGGAGAGGTACCCAAGGGGTGTCACATCATGATAAGGATAAAAAGGCCAGTAAGGTGGAGGGGACGGATGATGCTATCTCCACCGAAAGGGTGTGGTTAGCCCTTAAGGGCCTAAAGAAAGATAAATCTCCTGGGCCGGATGGCATTCATCCAAGAGTACTATGGGAACTGGTGGACATACTGACTGCACTCCTGGTAGAGCTCAACAGGTCGATTGAGACAGGGAGGGTACCTAGGGATTGATGAGAGGCACATGTGGTGCCAATCCATAAAGAGGGGTCAAGGGAAGTACCAGGTAACTATAGACCCATCAGTTTGACCTTGTGGTTGGAAAATTAATGGTGCGTATACTAAAGGAACAATTGGTGGTGTACTTGGAGGAGGTGGGAGGTCTGGATAGTCGGCAACATGGGTTTGTGCTGGGTAGATCATGTCAAACCAATCTTGTGGAGTTCTACGAATGGGTAACATCAGAACTTGACAGGGGAAAGCCTGTGGATGTATTATTCTTGTACTTCAGCAAGGCATTCAACTCTGTCCCCCACAATGGTCTGATGGAGAAACTGACGGGGCTGGGAGTAGGCCCTCTGATGGACAGATGGATTGAAAACTGGCTAGCTGGACGCACTCAGAGAGTAGTGGTCTGTTGGGAGCTCTCAACCCTAGAGAGACTGGTAGTGGGCACTGCAGGGCTCGGTGCTGGGTCCAATCCAGTTTAATGCATACATTTCGGACATCAGGGAGGGTATAGGGTGTGAAATGAGTCTCTTTGCTGATGACTCCAAGAAGGGAGCAGTAGTTGAGGGGGAAGAGGGGAGGTTGGCCCTGCAGTGGGACCTGGACACCATGGAAAGGTGGGCTCACACAAGGAAATTAAATTTCAATATCACCAAGTGCAAGGTGTTACATCTTGGGTGAGGAAACCCTAAACACAGGTACACCCTGGGAGGAGAGGCGCTGGAGGCCTCAACAAGGGAAAAGACCTATGGGTCATGGTGGATGCATCTATGAATAACTCCGAGCAGTGCAGGAGAGCAGCTAGCAAAGCAAACAGGATGTTGGGATGCATCGTAAGGGGGATCACCTCTAGGAGCAGTGAAGTGATTCTGCTGCTGTACAATGGACTGGTTAGACCACACCTTGAGTACTGTGTACAGTACTGGAGACCACACTTGAAGAGGGACATACAGCTCCTCGAGAGGGTACAGAGGAGGGCAACTAAGATGACATGAGGACTAGGGGATTTGACATATGAGGACAGACTTGAGGAGCTCTGCCTGTTTTCATTGGAGAAAAGGAGAGACGGGGGGACATGATTGAGGTCTTCAAGTACCTCAAGGGAATAAATAGGGTAAACACAGAGGGGATCTTTAGACTAAAGCAGGGAGGTATCTCCAGAGGGCATGGTTTGAAGTTGGAAGGTGGAAGGGTAAGGAGGGAAGAGGAGGAGGAAGTTTTTCACTGAGAGGGTGGTGGATCCTTGGAACGTGCTGCCTGGCGAGCTGGTTCAGATATCCACAGTGGAGGGCTTCAAGAGAGGGTGGGATGGACACAGAAAGCAGATATATCAGATGATGGCCTGGCCCAGGAGGGGTGGGGATGGATGATAGGGGTTTCTGGAACACAAGGGGGGGGGGGTCTCGGTACCTAACTAGGGATCTGAGGTTTGAGCAGACTCGATAGACCGTAAGGCCGAATCTGCTGGCAATTAGTATGTTAGATATATTGATGTTTTGGTTTGTCCTAACTGCCCACCAAGTTATTCAAATTTTTGTTAACTAGTACTGCTGGTTTAAAGGCATATGATGAATGTAATTAAGTTCAAAACTATGCAGTTTCTACTCAGATAAGGTTTAGTGTTACCAAAATTGACAAAACGTAGGAAATACCTAAGACTAAGGTATCAGTGTGTACGGGGGGTAGCATTAGGCAGAGACGAATGCATAACAAGCATATGTCAATGCCAAATGTTCACTGATGGTATCGCTGTTCCACCAGGTCTTGCTAGTACACATTTTTTCTATATATTTACTCAGGATACAGCATATGAGTTGCAATATCTAATTTTCAGTGGTGTCCTGTGTCAAATCAGATTGCTATATTGTAATTACCCAGGACACGGCAGCTGAGAGGCAATATCTACTTTTAGGTGGACTCCCAAATTTTGACCCCAAATGTCCAACTATCTTTTTATGACCTGGCGTTATGATCAAGATAGGTGGAATTTTGAAAATCCCATCTGAAAAGTGATTTTGCTGTGCGACTATGGCAACACATTTTGGAGGTGATTTGAAAGAAAAGGACACCTGCCATGTTCAGGAGGCAGGGTAATACAGGGGATATGTTGAACATTAGGGTCCAAAATCCACAAAATGTAAAACTATGAGTAAATGTTGGAACAATTAGTTTCCTCATAACTTAATTGGTTTTTCACATTTTTACCCCAAATTTTCAACATAATGTTTTTATGACCACTCCTTCTGAGCATGACAGGTGTTATTTATAAAACAAAGACTGCAATGTCATTATGTGCCACAAGTGTTAAAACATATGGCAGGATTTGAGAAATGACAGCTGTCACATTCCTGAGGTGATGTCAAAAATGGCTATGATTAAAATTTGGGGTCAAAAATATTGAAAATTACCACAATTACAAGCGTGTGTTGAAAAATTGCAATGTAGACTCATAACTTTGTTGTTCTCATATTTTTACCCAAAATTTTCTACATAGCCTTTCTATGACCCCATATAGCCTTCTTATGAGCCCACCTCATGAACAAGGGTGAAGAACATTTTCAAATCCTGCCCAAAAGGTGATTTTTTTGCCACAAGTGTGGAAACGCATTTTGGCCAGGATTTGGAAAATTACAGCTGTCACATTCATGAGGTGGTTTGACAAAGCAGGCATTCCAGGGAAGAAACAGCAGGGAATGAAGAGGCGGCTACTATTTTCAGAGAAGGGAAGTAACTGCAACACAACATGCTTTCATTCTTACCTGTTTACATTGGTGAAGGATGTAACTGCAACACAAAGTGTTTTCATTTTACCTGTTTACACTGGTGTTTGTTCTAGGTGTGTGTGTGTGTGTGTGTAGAAACAGGGAATTTTAGTATAGTTGCCTGATTGTTTTTTGTGGGAGTAGGGGGCAGCAATGTAGCTACCACCCCACCCCCGCCCCGGCAGGGGGCAGCAATGTAACTGCCACTCACCCACCCCTGAGTACACCCTACCTTTATAGATACCTGTGTCATACAACTTCTTGCATTTCCTTAAGGATGTACCTGAGTAATACAACTTCCTACATATTCTTAAAGGGAACCAGCCTGCTCCTCCACATAACACTACTACCGGGGAGCAGGACAGAACCCCTTGCAGACAAGAGAAGACAACAAGAAGTACACAGCTTGGAGTGAGGGAAGTGCTTTTTTAGCTTTTTGTTTTGTTTTGGTGTAGTTGGGGGACAAACTGTGTTTCAGCTGCAGCAACGCTAGGAAGGAGCTGATTACTACTTGGACTACAAGCTGATAGTAAGACTGTTCTTGGGTATTACTCTCTTTGGGGGGTGAGAACAAAGGTGCAGCATCTCAATCTGTAGTGGGTAAAAAACTTAGAGATAGTGCTGTTTTATGCTTCTTTGCAGTGTAACAGTTGGTAAGGTATTTTAGGTAGGAACTAAACTGTTACAAAACAAGCATTTGTCAATGCCGAACGTTCGCTTGCAGGTATTTGCAGAGGTGTTTGGCATGTATGGTGCTTTACCCTAATGCCCTGTGCGATTGCTGGTATTTGCACAATAAATTGTCAGCATGATGTTTTTGTTACCCCCATTGTGCGCTACATAGGCAGAAACACGTTTTGGGCAGGATGTGAAAAATGACAGCTGTACTGCTCATAAGGAAGTGTGGTAAAATGCCAATGTTGAAAATCTGGAGTAGAAATATTGAAAATTCGCAAACCTACAAGCGTGCGTGGGAACTGTGCAACACACGCTCGTAAAACAGTCATTTTTAGGAATTTTTTCACCAAATTTTCAACATTGCCATTTTAAAACCTCTGCTAATGAACGTGATTCCCTGTGATTTTCTTACTGTGTCCCATACATTGATTTCGGACACCGACTGCGCCATTGTGCACTACATGGGGGGAAAGACATTTTGGGCAGGATGTGAAAAATGGCAGCTGTACTGCTCATAAGGAGGTGTGGTAAAATGGCAATGTTGAAAATCTGGAGTGAAAATATTGGAAATTCACAAACTTACGAGCGTGCGTAGGAACTGCACAACGAACGCTCGTAAAACAGTTATTTGTAGGAATTTTTTCACCAAATTTTCAACATAGCCATTTTAAGATCTCTGCTCATGAACAGTGACACTGTGATTTTCTTAATGTGTCCCATACATTGAGTTCGCACAACCGACCGCGCCCATTGTGCGCCATATGGGCAGAAACACATTTTGGGCAGGATGTGAAAATGACAGCTGTACTGCTCATGAGGAGGTGTGGTAAAATGGCAATGTTGAAAATCTGGGTGCAAATATTGAAAATATCGCAAGCGTCTCGAAGTGCGTGAGAACTGCGTAACGCACGCCTAGTAAAACAGTCATTTTAGGAATTTTTCACCAAATTTCAACATAGCCATTTTAAGACCTCTGCTCATGAACAGTGTCACTGTGATTTTCTTAATGTGTTCCATACATTGATTTCAAGACAATCGACTGCAGCCATTGTGCGCCATAGGGCGGAAATACATTTTGGGTGAGATGTGAAATGACAGCTGTACAACTCATAAGAAGGTGTGATAAAATGGCAATGTTGAAAATCTGGAGTGAAAATATTGAAAATTCGCGAACTTATGAGCTCGTGCGGGAACCGCGAACTCACACCTCAACAGTCATTTTTGATGATCATTAACATGGTTGGGACCCCTTCATGAGTGATGTTAGCTGTCACGCATTATTAGCGCCTAGGGCGATTTCACGCAGTGACCGCCCAGTGCCTGCAAAATCACCCTTCAGGCCCGAATAACGCCATGACAGTGACATCAATCATGAGAAGGGGTCCCAAAAACCCCATGTTGAAAATTTGGTGCAAAAATTCCAAAAAATGACTGAGATATGCAATAAAGTTGAAACCCCCCTATGTAGCCCATTATACAGCTTACCGGCATTTCCTCAGTTCGCAGTCAGCTTTGAAGAGTGCAGACGTGTTCCCGGTCCACCGGAGATCGTCGTGCTGAAGTTCGGAGGCTGGGTGCGCAGTGGGTGGGTGCGGTTTGTGGAGGGGGTGGAGACACGCCGGACCGCTTTGTTTTACAGGGAAAAAAGATGACGTGGACGCTTGCCACGCTGGGGTGGGCCCAGCGTGGCAGAAGATGTGTGGGGGCCAAGGAGCTGAAGGGGATTGGGCACCTCCGGCAAAACAACAACGGGAACGGGTTTGCCACGCTGGGGTGGGCTCCTGCGGTGGCAGCAGGATGGCTTTGGGGCCGTGGAGCCGACGGGGATTGGGCACCCCTGGCCGGCAAACAAACAATGTTTGCCATGCTGGGGTGGGCCCTGTGTGGCAGGAAAGCTTTGGGGGTGGCGTGATGTGCGCGGGGGGGAGCGCGTGACAGAGGGGATGGCGGCGGTACTCAGTATGGCAGTGGTGTTTTCCTTTGAAGCAGAGGAACAGCATTGTCATACTGAGCTCCTGCACCCATTGGTGCAGGACCACCACACCTACTCAAGGGAGCAGTGCATTGGATGGGAGAGGCACACCTCCAAGTGTGCTACTCTCCCAAAACGTTCCTTGCGCATGCACACAAGCGAACGTAAAAAGAGAAAAATAAGAGGAAAAAAAAATATGGATAGTACTGTAGTTTCCAGTTAGTACTGTAGTGGTACTGTCTTATGCTTCGTTGCAAGTACAGTTGGTGTTGAATTTTCAATTAGGGTCTGGGCTGGTAGGTAACCTAAGATAGGACTGTATTTTCTAGTTAGAACTGTATTTTCTAGATAGTACTGTTTAACGTGGGTAGAATAGTGGGCTGCAATGGATGTGGGGCAGCGGTTTGAATGAACATATTGTGGAAGCTAGAAGGGTGTCCAATCTGTCACAGGCTGAGGAGTTTCAAGGAAGAAGTGTTGTGGCTCAGGAGGGAGTTGGAGAAGATGGGGGGAATGAGAATCTAGGGCAAGAGGGCATCCCCCAGGAAGTATCATTAGGATACAACATGGGAGGTACATTGGATCATGGGAGGGGATGTGGGAGCAAAACAAACAAGGGGCCTAGCACTGGAGGGAAGGCTCAAGTTAGGAGGCAGGAACCAAGGCACAGCAATGAGGGGGGCAGGAAATAGGTTTGCAGTGCTGGCGACATTGGTGGAGGAGAAAGGGGTGCGGGATACCCAGGAAGGGGCAAGACAGGGAAAGGGAGGGGAATGCACAAGGGACAGTAGCTAGTCTAAGGGGTGTGGCAAGGGTGAAGGGATGAGGGGCACAGCTGGAGGGATGGTCGAAGGGAGCAGGGATCCAGGGGAGTGGAGCAGGGTGGATAGAGAAGATGTCAGGGGCATAGCAGCTGTGGCAGTGGAGAATACCGATGGAGAAAGGCAACAGGGACAAATGGGGGGGAATTGTGTGCAGGAGGAGGAGTCAGGCAGGAGAGGAACAGTGGCAGGGACAGGCAGGGGGGATTATGTGCTGGAGGAGGAGTCAGGCAGGAGACAAACAGTGACAGGGACAGATGAGGGGAATTCTGTCCTGGAGGAGGAGAAGGAGTTAGACAGGAGAGGAATAGAGGAGAGGAAGCAGGCAGATTTAAATATGGGGGAATAATAATACTGGGGGATTCAATACTAAGGGGGGGTAAGGTGCAGTAATGGGGGGAAAGGCATAGTCGTATATGGGTGGAGGCCATGCCAGGGATGATAGCTGAAAGAGTGGGACAATCGGCCCTGAAATATGCTAGAAGGGGAAGGGAGAGACCTCATTTAATTCTACATCTGGGGACAAACAACCTGGCTGATAGTACATTAGAGGTAGTCCAAAAGAGGTTTGAGGAGCTGGGAACTTTATGTGAGGACGAGGGTAGATCAGTAACTTTTTCTGAGGTATTTCCAGTGCCTAAGGTGAGCATGGCTAGAAAACAAAGGATCAAGGGATTTAATGAATGGTTAGGCAAATGGTATCACACAAAAGGGTATGGGTTAGTGGGAGGGTGGGGAAAGATCTGTGAGGACGGTAGACTATACGTTAAGAATAGACTTCACCTAAATGAAGAAGACAAGAAGGTGCTGAAATGGAAGCTTGGTGAGTATATTGAGGTAGCTGGACATTTAAACTAGGAGAGGGGGGTGGCAGGTGGATGGAGGGCACACAGTGGCTATGAGATGGAAAGAAGAGAAAGCTTACCCCCAGAACAAGGGTGATGAACTAGGTAGAAGCAATAGAGGGGATGCTGGAAGTGGAGGGCAGAGGGATGGAAGGTGGTCACCATGAATGCTAGATACCTGAAGGATAAAATGAATGACTTACAGACCCTCATGGTGGAGACTAGGTTTGCTGGCCAAGGCACTTAGCTTCACCCGAGCACTTTTCTTCTAGGTTGCTTGAAAGGACAGAGCAAAGAACTTTACCAGAGCAAGGATAAGGATTAAGGCTTCTTTTGACTTGGCAGATTTACTGTGTTGTTATTTTTATTTTGTACTCACAGGGATTGTTACTGTTTGTTGCTAACATTTTATTGCTTTATTTTCCCTAATTCAAATTGTTGTTGCTGGGTACACCTTCAGCTACATTATTACAGGTTGTGCCTACAGGTGTGTGCTTACAGATTACTGCTGTAATCTTCTGATTCAAATTGTCTTTTGCAAGGTATATCTTCTGTTACTGCTTTATTTTTCTCTGTAGCAAAGTGTTTCTTACAGGGTATATCTTCTGTGACATGATTACAGGTGGTATTTTACAGTTTTATCTATCATTAGAATAAGCTTTCAGGGCTACTGCATTTGTTGCTGGCTGATTTTTTCTGCTCTTACCTCCTTGTTTCTTTCATCCGTGGTTCTTCTTTTTTGTCAGGGGAAGGGCCCAGCCACCCACCCCCATCCCCAACCACCCCACACTACACTTCTTTTATAGGGTAGCACAGTCATCACATTTCCTGTAGCAAAGCAGGAAGGGGTGGATCAGAGGGGTACCCACACAGTGACCTCATTTACAGGAGCTCTAGTATTTTAACTTGTTATAACAAGTTATACAAAAACAAACAAAACACAAAATCAAACTTTTGCTTTCATTTTCTTCCTTCTAATTACTCTGACCAGGTTGTAAACCCAGCAACTTATCTGGAATGGATATCATTAACTGCAGGTACTGTGGAACACTTTTCAGAAGGGAGTGTTTACAGGATTTAGGACACTGTCCTTCATGCTAGGCCATTAGAGAGCTAAGGGCTCAGCTCCAAGCAGCATGGGCAGAGATTGCATGCCTCAAATTGCACATTCAACAGGAAATACTGTATATTATAAGAACCGCCCGCCATTTCCCCAACATCCAACAGAAGCACCTCGACTGCAGAGGGTAGTTGGTCCAGGAGGTTGGCAGGTGGTTAGGAGGGACAAATTGGGTGCCCCATCACTCGGTGCTCTTCAACATATCACCTCCACAAACCATATAAAAACTACAAACAGGTATCTACCTCTATCTCCGAAATAAAACAAAGGGGCAGAGGACACTGCAGAGCAGGACTCTGCAGCACAGGAGCTAGCACAACACTCACCCAAAACAGGAACCAAAACACAAAAAAAAGCAAAAAGGAAATCCAAAACACTTCTGATCATAGGAGACTCCATGATTCGGGGAGTTGATACATATCTCTAGCCAGGGTAATGGTCAGATGTCTCCCAGGTACATCAGCATGGAGAGGCACTGACAGCATTGCTAAAATTGTTCAGAAAGCAGGAGAAAACATTGATGTCCTGATACACATAGGGACTAATGATCTCGCCAGCCGGTCAGTTGTGGAGACCAAGGAACACCTGACCAGGCTGGGTGACAAACTATCATCCATTTCATCTGGCTTCTCCTTGTCTGAGATCCTGCCGGTCTGGGAGAGGGGGACAGATGGACGTAAGGTCAGAGAAGTGGAGATAGGGGAGCTAAACATGTGGCTCAAAGGCTGGTGCCAGGAAAAAGGACACAAATTTGTAGGAAACTGGAAACAGTTCTGGGAGCGAAAGTTCTTTAAATTTGATGGACTGCATCTGACTAAGGAGGGAGTCAGTGCATTGGGGCAGAAGTTTGTCATCTTTGCAGAATATTTAAATTAGTAAATGGGAAGGGGGTGCAGCACCTCATACATTGAATGGGAAGAACACACTTCCCCCCTCAGCTAGTGGTCAAACAGGAGTTCAGCATGTTTGTAGTTCATTTGCATCACCAGGTAAAGAAAAAGGTCTGACTTCCCATATGATGCACAGGGGAAACGCTGGACCGCGCCCAACAACTAACACACCGAAATCTGGCCAATGGAAAATCATGTACACAAATGCTCACAGTCTGGGAAACAAGATCCCAGACCTGCAGGCAATAATGATAGAGGCTAAACTGGACATAGTAGCCATTAGTAACCATTAGTACCAGTAACCACACTTGGAAGACTTCAGTACCTGGCTATGTACTGTTCAGAAGAGACCGAGGTGCAAAAAGGGGGGGGGTGGAGTGACCCTTTATGTCAATGAAAATATCAAAGCTACAGAAATTCAGAATACACGTAAGGAGCCAGAAGAATGAGGTTGTGTACAGGCCTCCAGACCAGGGGGAGGACACAGACACGTTACTGTTTAGAAGATATACAAAACATGACAGCTAAAGGTGAGGTTCTGATAATGGAAGACTTCAACATGCCACATACAGATTGGTCAATACCAGCAGGGACATCTGCCAGAACTAGACACATGGTGGATTCCCTGCAGGGGGAGGGCCTCAAACAATTGGTGCAACAACCCACAAGAGACAGGGCTATCCTAGATCTAGTACTGACTAACAGGGAAAGGATCAAAGATCTCCAGGTAGAAGGTCACCTGGGTGCCAGTGACCATCACATGGTATATAGTTCAATTTGGCACTAGAACAAAATCATCCCACTCCAAGGCAAAAATATGGAACTTCGGAGGAGCTGACTTTGATAAGATGGCCAATAGAGTTAAGCTAGCCCTGGGAAAAATAAATACAGGTGAGGGGGTACAGGCAAAGTGGGCAAGCATTAAAGATGCAATACTTGAAGCAACATCCCAATGTGTTAGTGAAAAAAGGAAGTACAAAAGAAGAAGGAAACCACTTTGGTTCTCAAACACAGTAGCAGAAAAGGTCAGAGCCAAAAGGCTGGCTTTCAGGAAATATAAGGGAATGCAGCTGGATGAAGATAGGGAGGCATACCAAACTTCCCTAAGGGAAGCAGGGAAGGCAGTAAGGCAGGCAAGGGCCCAAACTGAGGAAACACTAGCACGAACAGTAAAAGAAGGTGACAAGACTTTCTATAAATACATTAGTGAAAAGAGAAAGTCCAGAAGGGGTATTGCTAAGATCAAAGGAGATAAGGGGGCATCTGTGGAGGAGGACCATGTAAAAGCATTTATCCCTAAATAGATACTTCTGCTCAGTATTTACTGAAGAGAAGGTAGGATAGGACCCACAGCTCAGCATCATGGACACCGGGGGAAGGGAGGTGTGCACTAGTCCCTTCACAAAAGAAAGGGTCCTACAAGAGCTCAATAAGCTCAGGGTGGACAAGGCAATGGGACCTGATGGCATAAATCCCAGGGTACTAAAGAAGCTAAGGGTGGAACTAGCAGAGCCATTATCAAAACTGTTTAGTGAGTTTCTGAGCACAGGAGAGGTACCAGAAGACTTGAGAAGGGCTCATGTGATCCCACTCCACAAGAGTGGTAGCAGGGAGGAGGCAGAGAACCACAGACCAGTCAGTCTTACCTCAGTAGAAGGCAAGATTATGGAGGCACTCCTTAAGGAAAGGATAGTGCAACACCTGGAATTCATAGGAGCACAGGATCCAAGACATCATGGGTTTACAAAAGGAAGGTCCTGTCAAACTAATCTCATAGATTTCTTTGACTGGGTAACCAGAGTGGTGGACCAAGGGGGAGGAGTTGATGTTGCCTACCTTGACTTCAGCAAAGCTTTCAATACTGTTCCACATAGAAGATTGATTAATAAGCTGGGTAGGCTCGGGGTGGGTCAGACGTTGGTCAACTGGGTGGCAAACTGGTTGACGGGGAGAAAACAGAGATTGGTGGTAAATGGTATACAGTCAGAAGAGATGCAAGTCACAAGTGGGGTACCTCAGGGATCAGTTCTGGGGCCAGTCCTCTTCAATATCTTCATCAGTGACATTGCAGATGGATTGGAGGGAAAGATTTGTCTGTTTGCAGATGACACCAAGACCTGCAACAGAGTAGATGATCCAGATGGGGTGGGCAGAATGAGAAGAGATCTGGATAAACTAGCAAAATGGTCTGAAGAGTGGCAACTGGCGTTTAACGCAAAGAAGTGCAAGATCATGTACATAGGGAAGAGAAACCCTGAAGCCACCTATAGGCTGGGAGGGGAGTTGCTGGCAGTCACAAGGGAAGAAAGAGACTTGGGCGTCATCATCACTGATGACCTGAAATCATCCAAGAAGACCACTAAAGCAGTAGGTAAGGCTAGAGGAATGTTGGGGTGTATTAGTAGGGGTATCACAAATTGGAAGAGGGAAGTAATAATCCCTCTTTTCAAGACACTGGTTAGGCCCCATCTGGGGTACTGTGTGCAGTACTGGAGGCCACACCTTCACAAGGACATTAACCAAATTGAGGCAGTCCAGAGTAGGGCATCCAAAATGGTGCAGGGACTGCATCAGAAGACATGAGGACAGATTAACTGAGCTCAATATGTATACCCTAGAGCAAAGGAGGGAGAGAGGTGATATGATTGAAACATTCGAACACCTTAAGGGCATTAACAAGGTGAAAGAGTCTAACATGTTTCAATATAAGAAAAATAGCAGGACAAGAGGACACAGCATGAGATTAGAGGGAGGCCGATTAAGGTGTAATGTGAGGAAGTTATTTTTCACAGAAAGGGTGGTGGATGCATGGAACAGCCTACCTCAGGAAGTGGTGGATATGAATACAATGCAGGGCTTCAAACAGACATGGGATAGGCATAAGGGAGCAATACAGATGAGTATGAATAGATAGACCATTGACAGTACAAAGGCCAATTGCACATTCATGAGGTAGAAAAAGAAATAGGCAGACTGGATGGGCCTTGCGGTCCTTATCTGCCATCAACTTCTATGTTTCTATGTAGAGGGAGGTGGACATGGCAGCCATCATGGAAACATGGGCCACCCAATATCATGACTGGGACCTGGCGGTCCCAGGGCACAGAATATTCCACAAGGATAGGGGAAAACAGGAGGGGGGGGAGTGGCATTATATATGAGGGAGGGGCTAAAGTGCCATAGGGAGGAGGGGGAAGAGGGAAAAACAGAGTCATTATGGCTGCTAATCCAGGATTCCAGGAATAAGACTCTCTGGATGGGAGTGGTGTACAGGCCACCCTCCCAGACAGAGGAGTTGGACAGGAAACTTGCGAGGCACATTAGAAAGGCATGCAGGAAGGGGAGTGTGGTGGTTGTGGGGGACTTCAACCTGCCGGGGGTAGATTGGGGAACCCCAGCCACCAGCAATAAAAGGAAGCAGGTACTGTTGGACGCCTTTCAGGAAAGAAGAAGAAGAAGAAGACTCAGCATTTATATAGCGCTTTTCATACATCCAAAGCACTTTACAAGCAATGCTAGACTGGTAGTGAAGTGACTGAATGTGTGGTGGCTGCCATATCGCCCATCATCACCCACACACAGGCTGGATAATTGCATGAACCGGTTTATGGGAAGGGGAATATTGGCCAGGACACCGGGAATGTTCCCTACCCTTTGCGAAGAGTGCCCTGGGTTCTTCTACTTCCACCTGGACACCCACCAGGACAACACCAGGATGGGCAGAAGGGACCTCGGTTTAACGTCTCATCTGAAGGATGGCACACCCCAGCAGTACAGTACCCCCCAATACTGCACTCAGATGCCAGCGATTTTTAGGTGCAAGTCCAATCCCAGTGTGGGACGAGAACCCACAACCTTCTGGTCCAGAGGCGGATGTGCTACCAACTGAGCCACGCTGACACAGGTAGTCAGCGAATCAACCCGGGGGGGACACCCTCGACCTAGTGTTCACAGATGGGGAGTTTGTGAGGGATATCAAGGTGGACAAACCACTAGCAGGGAGTGACCATCACTCAGTATGGTTCAGGTTGATCATGGGCAAAGAAGGGGTGGCATCCAATGCAAAGGTGCAAGATTTCAGGTGGGTGAATTTTTCAGAGATGGGGGAGGTAGTGAGTGGATACCTGGCCAGAATCCAGCCTAGTATGGACACAGACCAGAGATGGGAGCTCATTAAGAAGGGCATACTAGAGGCTACCAGTCTCTGTAGCAGGACTCAGAGTAATAAGGCCAGGGCAAAAAGACCAAGTTGAATGAACAGGAGGGGGTTGTAGAAAAGGTGAGGAGAAAAAGGATGGCCTTTAGGAGATACAGGAAATCAGGGAGGAGGAAGACCGGGATGAGTACCTGCAGAAGGCAAGGGAGGTGAAAAGGGCAGTGAGAACAGCAAAAGCCATCAAAGAGCTCAGGCTGGTGCAAGGCATTAAGGAGGGGAGAAGAGCTTCTTCAGGTACATCAGGGAAAAATGGAGCTATAAAGAACAGATAGTAAGGATTAAGAAGGATGGGTAATGGGTAAAGAATAAAGAAGGGGGGGAGAAAAGGAAGAAGCACTCGATGACTACTTCTGCTCTGTATTTATGAAAAAGAGAGGGGGAGTGCTACCCAAGGGAAGGTGGGGGGGCAGTATAGGCTGGGGAGGGAGTAACAGATGGGGTGATCACAGATGATAGAGTGCTGGAGGGCTTGAGAGTGCTGAGGGTGGACAAAGTACCACTGCCAGATGGCATTCACTCCAGGGTACTGAAGGAGGTAGCAGAGATCCTGTCTGGGCCCTTGGCAGGCCTATTCAATGCCTCACTGAATTCAGGATGCATATCCAAGGATTGGAAGTTGGCTCACGTGGTTCCCCTGCATAAGAGCAGCCCCAAAGATGAACCAGGGAACTATAGACCAGTGAGTCTCACATCCATCATGGGAAACTTAATGGAAATGATACTGAAGGAGAGGCTGGTGTCCTTGCTGGAGTTCAATGGGCTACAGGACAGTAGACAGCATGGCTTTGTTGCAGGCAGATCCTACCAAACCAACCTGGTAAATTACTATGACTGGGTAACTGGGCAGATGGACAAGGGCCATGCAGTGGATGTCCTGTATCTGGACTTCAGCAAGGCATTCAATTTGGTGCCACATGGGAGACTTGGAATAAAACTTGAAGGCACAGGGGCGGGAACAAAAATGGTGGAATGGGTGACAAACTGGCTGCAGGGAAGGCAGCAGATGGTGGTGGTAGAAGGAGAAACTCTCATCCCCAAGGGCAGTAATGAGCGGGGTTCCACAGGGTTCAGTGCTGGGATCAGTGTTATTTAGGATATTTATTGCAGACATTTCCATGGGCATCAACAGCAGGATCAGCCTGCTTGCTGATGACATCAAGATAGGGGCAGTGGTAGATGACATAGAGGGGTGGTAGAGTTTGCAGGAAGATCTGAAAAAGCTGGAGACCTGGTTGGACACTTGGCAGCGGGGGTTAAATGCCAAAAAGTGTAAGGTACTGCATTTTGGGGCAAAAAATCCATGGAGAAACTACCATCTTGGGAGAGTGCAGCTGGTGGAGACTGAGAAGGATCTGGGGTGGTCATCACAAGATCAATGAATAACGGCACAGTGTAGGAAGGCAGCAGCAAGGGCCAACAAAATGCTGGGTTGCATTGCAAGGGGAACAACATCGAGGAGGGGGGAGGTGATTCTGCCACTATATAAATCATTAGTTAGACCTCATCTCAAATACTGCATTCAGTACTGGCATCCGTATCTGAAAAGGGACATTAAATTACTGGAAGGGGTGCAACGCAGAGCAACTAAGATGATCCAGGGACTGGGGGACTTACCATATGAGAGTAGGCTAAAGGAGTTGAACATGTACTTGCTTGAAGAGAGGAGGGAACAGAGGGGATATACGAACATACGAAGATATGATCGAGACATTCAAGTACATGAGAGGGATAAACAAGAGTGGTACAGAGGGGCTATTCAGGGTAAGGGTGGGGAGGATCACTTGAGGCCATGACATGAGATTGAAGGGGGGAAGGTTCAGGAGGGAAATGAGGAGACACCTTTTTACAGAGAGGGTAGTGGCAGGGTGGAAAGCGCTACCAGCAGAGGTGGTGGCCTGTAAAACAGTGGGCTACTTCAAAAGGGTCTGGAACAGGGGAAGAGGGAGGATAAAGGGGGAGGAGGGAGGGGCAGCTGCAGAATAGGGCTGCTAGCTGAAAAACTGAGCAGACTCAATAGAAAAAATGGCCTTTTTCTGCTGGCAAATTGTGTATGTTCATATGAAATGGCTATGTTGAGAATGTGGGGTCAAAATATTGAAAATTACCACAGTTACGAGCCTGCATTCATAAATTTCATCGTAGGCTCATAACTTTGTTGTTTTTTAATACTTGTGCCCCAAATTTTCAACATAGCCTTCTTATAAGCCCACCTCATGAACAAGTGCAGAGAAAATTTTCAACTCCTGCCTGAAAGGTGATTTTGTGCAAGGACTATGAAATCCCCTTTTGTGATGTAAAAACACATTTTGGCCAGGATTTGAAAAGTGACAGCTGTCACATTCACGAAGTGCTGTGAAAAAATGGCAATGTTGAAAATTTGGGGTCAAAACATTGAAAATGACCAGTGATATGAACCTGTGTTGGCAAATTTCAACATAGGCTCATAACCTTGTTGTTTTTTTAATATTTTTATGCCACATTTTCAACAAAGTCTTTTTATGACCCCACCTCATGAACAAGGGCAGAGAAACTTGTCAGCTCCTGCCTGAAAGGTGATTTCATGCCGCATGTCTGCAGTGCATAGAGGATTATGGCCTTGAACTCCCAATGGGAAAGTAAGGGCTTGGGGGGGTGGGTGCTGAGTGGGAGGGTCAGGTGAGGGGATTAACGGTGCAACAGACATCGATGGATAGTTTTCTTTTTTTACAGGGTTAAATAAAATGATGAGGGATAATTTTTTTTTTATTTCAGATGGTGACAGAGACACTGGGTAATTGGGCACCTCCAGTATCAGTGTTATGTTTGTGGGGGGGGATGGGTGCTGAGAGAGAGGGTCAGGTGGGAGGGCAGTTACAGGGGAAGTAGCAACAGATGAGGTAGCAACACTGGGGGATTGGGCACCCCCAATGTCAGTGTTATGTTTGTGGGAGTGGTGCTGATAGGGAGGGTCGGGTGGGGGGACAGTTACAGGGTGCCAGCAACAGACATCGATGGGTGGGTTGTCTTCGTTATAGCTGATGTCTGTAGCAGCACGGGACTCTTCCTGGATGTTTGAAATTCTTCAGCAGACTGATCATGACAGATCAGCTATGCTTGCTGGGCAGTATAGATCAAAGGAAAGAGCTGGCCCATGATTGGATCAGCTTTTTCTTTTCAAATACACAAAGTTACTGTCCAGCAAGCCAAAACTGTGTCATATTCAGCCTGGCTGATGATTGGTGTGGCACTGACCCACCCCTTGCAGACCACTCTGCATTGGACCGACAGTGTCACACCCCTTAAAAGGCAGTCTCATAGAAAGATGTTTGTGTGTGCGTGCATGCACGGCAAACATAAAAGCACAGCACACTGCACAAGCCTGGAGGTGAATAATATGGTGTGACACAGACTAGTGGAACAGCTGTACAATATAAAAATATATTTTTTTTTTCTTTCCCTCAGAGCCCTGCAGAAACAAATGTAGACAAACTACAGGAGGGAACACCACATCTACCATCTGTGGCCTATCTCTCTCAATCCTCCCACAACCACTCACTCAACCACACAGAACACAGCACAGAGTACAACAACCAAAATGTATATTATTTCGCTCACCCTCAAAAATGCAGAACAGCAACAGCAGAATGGAACACAATTTATAGCCAAAAATCCATAATGCAGTGGGAAAAAAGGCTCAAAAGGGCACAATTCCACCAGAGAGCAGCTAGGTCTAACTATACAGAATGCAAGGGATTCTAACTGTGATGACAAACCACCAAACCAGACAGGAAGGGCAGGCAGCTACTTCCTGCCTATTCACCGTAATAGTACAGTACTGATCCATCAGATCTACAAGAGGATCCAATGGATCCCCAGATTTGAATCCATTGGATCCACACCCCTCATTTGGGTCCATCTACTGGGTCTGAGGTTGGCAGATACTTTCTAGGATATCATTACTATTTGATGGTATCCTGAATCCTTCTTTAGGGGGCACTATCCTGTGGTATCTGATCTGAATGAATACTATCCAAGACTGCTAGTTTTTCAACAATAAGTTGCTGATAGATACAATGAAGACCAAAATAATGACATTTTGTAGTAATAGTAAACTGGATAATGGTTCACTTTGGGGACATAATACCTTCTCTGATAAAACTTTAGAACATGTAACTAAATATAAGTACTTAGGAGTATATTTGGTCTCATTTGCCAACCATGTTCAGCACTTGGTTAAATTTGTTAATATTCAGATTTGATTGTTTTATAGATGTAACCCCTAGGTGGCGCTATCCCAAGGGCTACTACCCCTGCCTGCTTGTCTAGTAGCAGGTTAAGGGGCCTGAGTTCTGAAATGGGTGCCTCCACCCGGAGGTCAGGGTTGGTAGTGGTCAAGCTAACCAGGACACAGCCCTCCGGGATACTGTAACCCCCCTCTTTCCTTACCAGTGGCCAGAACAATACACAATAATCACTTTCACAATACCCCTGATACACCACGCAAGCACCCATACTGTTTGCACTTACCAACAGGGCTTTCTTCCAGCCCGACCCTGGGGACCCCTGCAAAATAAGGTTATACACAGCAAATAACAGCAGAACAGAACTCTTGCACAAACTGGAACCACAGTCAGGGCAAATGCAAAAAAGAGTTAGATCTGATTTATTTCAGGGGCTTGAACAAGGGAGTGACATAATCAGGTTAATTTGCTTAAAGGCTCTATCAATCGAACAGTTATGCATGCACTTCAGGGTCCATAAACAGTCACACACTTTGGGTACCCAGATGGAGAATGGTGGGCTAGCCAGGAACGTTGCAGCTGGTTGGGGCCCTGTGATGGAAGAAAACAACATGTACAACACACACTATTTGTAATCCAGAGCCGGAGGGCTCAGTTCATGAAAAGAAAACAACAAGACAATCAGATGACACACTTTTAGATTAGGCTGTTGTTGCAGGAAGCTACCCTGATGATTACTCACGATACCCAAGACTGGACACAAGCTGGATGAAAATCGAGACAGCAGGTGGTTAATCTGGAGTCCCAGGAGAAGCAGGGCCCACACAATTCACCGAAGCGTCATTCCTGTTCAAGAGTGAAGCAGGGGGCTGATCCCCAGGCAGGTCTCTCATCGGTGGCCCTCTCTTTGCAGTGGGATAGTCTGGCAGGGCCAGCATGGCATGGCCCAGGCCAAATGGAGATGAACGCGGATTCAGTCCGATTAGGCTGGATAAAGCTTCCAGCAAGCAGAACACAGTTCACACAGTGGGGAATCAAATCATGACCCACTTTCAATACACAGCACATTTAAACGTAAGGAAATTCTACTGTACCAGGCAAACCGCTCTCTGGTCATGATCGCAAAGTCTCTGCACAAACCGGGGATTCAAAAGCAGCTGGAAATCCTGACAGGCCGATCGCATTCAGCAAATCTTCGGTCCTCTTCAGGTTAAAGCCTGATCACAGGCCAGTGGCTTAAATAGTCATCACAACTCGGATTCAATCCGAATAAACTCTATTTTCCCTCTCAGGGACAGCAGGCAGACAGGCAAGCCAAAACTCAGCCCTTTCGCAGTTCGCCCATGCAAAACTACACAGAACTGCTGTTCAAAAATCACTTGAGCTGTTACTTCTTCACTTCTCAGCTCAAAACTGAAACTAGCTGCAGCAGCCTGGGAAATTCCCCAAGATCCAAAAGGTTTGGTTTGCTGATCCTCCTGTCAGTCACAACAAAGGCGCCCCCTTCAGGTGCAAAAAGGTGCAAAAAGTCCAAAACTACAATTCCTACAGATTTTGACTCCAGACAGCTCCTGTAGTCCGGCTCCATTTTAGGTCCCACCAGTACTGATTGGTCCAATTCACAGTCCAGGACCAAGATAGTGGAGATAAACAAAACAGTCCTTGCTGCAAAGAAGGTAGATTAGACAAACTACATTGTCATTATCACTCTAAATGATTTTCAGCAAATAGTTACATCTTTCAACAGATCTCCCTCTCAGATTACTTATGACTGCAATCCAGGCAGCTCTTAAAGAGAAAGTACATAGAGGCTATATAGGCACTCTCTGGCAATCACATTTAAACTGCTAAAACACAGGACACCAGCCTGGCAATGAGCATTTAGGCAAGCTCGAGGAAGACTTTTCAGGAACCCCCATTTGTAGGGGGGTTATATAGAAATAAATCTGACTTTACAAAGGAAACTAAAAAATTATCAGTTCAAAACTGTGCACTATCTCTAGTTGATTACTGTACTGTACTGGAGTGTGTGGTATGGCAAATGATAGTGTGCTCTTCAGATAGCCGTGAACAGCGCATGTACAGCAGGCTTGCCTTAACTGTGAGCAATAATACTCATATGTGTGATCAGAATAAATTATCCGGATGGCTTCCCTTAGAGCATATGGAAATACATGATAATGCCTTGATTTGTAAAACAGCCATGCTTGGTATAACTCCTGTGGGTATTAGTGTAATATGCTTAAGTTAGAGGTCCACAGTAATCCCCAGTGTACCCAGCAAAGGTGCCCAAAATACAGAAAAGAAAGATAAATCATGTAGCCAGGTTGCAATTCCAGCTAGAAGTAAATAATGTGCCTTAAATGGAAGTCTGTGCTGAGCTGCTCATGCTCAGCATTCCACTTCCAGAACCAGAGTGTTAGGGTTTGAAAGTTTCAGTTAGAGTTAGAGAGATCCTGGTAGCTGTGGAGGGGAGAGGATGCAGCAAGTCTGGGGGGACACAAAAAAGGCTTACCTGGTGGATTGAAGCCATCCCTGCAGGCTTACTTGCGTGCCTACTCCCTCTCCAGCTGCTGAAGACTGCCCCAGAAGCAGTACGGCACGGTCAGTGGTGCCATTGGGGCACCATATGAAGAAAAGACGACTGGTTCCTGTCGCCAGGCCTAAGAGCCCTGTTTATTTATTTATTTATTTTAATTTTAATTTTAAAAGTTTCTCCGGTCCCTCATCGGCGGCTAGCAAAGGCCGCATCACCGGTTTCCTCATCGGCCTTCCAGTCTTCCGATGCATTGCCTGCATTCACCCTCCCACTGCCAGTATACCTCCCACCTCCCAGTCCGCCTCAGAGTCCAGAGAGGAGTGGTGAGTCGGTGGCAGCACGTTCTAATGTGCTGACCGCCACCTTACAGTACCAGGACTGAATTTTATTTATTTATAACACACACAGTAGGTGCAAAAGGAGCGGCTGAGTGCCGCAGGAGAATTGGGTCAAAGGACCCTTAATTTAGTATTCAAGAGCGGCGGGATTAAGTGACACCCACGGGGAAGGACTAACCCAGTAAGGCAATAGAAGAGGCTATACATATTCAGCAGGGAGGTGGGACAAGGTGGGTCAGCCAGAATTTAAGGGGCTCCACCATAAAACGGCCACAACTGTTAGAGGGCAAGTAGAATCCCTCAGTTTTGAAAGGCAACAGGGCCATTTGGGAAGTTAAAGGGGCAGCCAAGCCCCAGTGTTAAAAGGGCCAGGTTACCAGGAGGCCCAGTGGGTTACAGGGGCTTATTTAAAGAGGCCCAGTAAAGTAAGGGCACCAGGCTCAGTAGTAATAGGGGCACCAGGCCCAGTACAGTTGGGGCACCAGACCCAGTAGTAAGTAGGGCACCAGGCCCAGTACAGAAAGAGCACCAGGCCCAGCAGTAGTAAGGGCACGAGGCCCAGTAAAGTGAGGGCACCAGGCCCAGTGGTAATAAGGGCACTAGGCCCAATACAGTTAGAGCACCAAGCCCGTAGTAAGTACGGCATCAGGCCCAGTATAATAAGGGCACCAGGCCCAGCTAGTTGAAAGGTCAAGATTAGGCCCACGAGTGTTAAAGGGGCCCAGCCAGTACCGGAGGCCAGCGGATTTCAAAGGGGCCCCACCAAGTATAGGCCCACAGATCTTAAAAGGAGCAACACAAGGCCCAGGACCTGTGGCTAGCCATTTAGGCACACAGATGTTATAGGGGCCCAGAGATAGAAGCGACCCCCAGGTATAATTGGAGCCTAGCTAGCCACGTAGTCCCACCAGTATTAAAGGGGCCTGGTCACACATCTACTGCATAGCCTTCCAGAGAGCCTATTCCCCACCATAGTGTTTCCACAGTAACAGGAGAACCCGATTTAGCTAGGGGACCCCGTTATAGTTAGGTCCACCAGAGCTAGGGTTGAATCAGTACACTAAATTGGCTGTATATTTACTGTGGTCTGGACACCGAGACTGCATATTTATTGGCCACTACAGTAGGAACTGAGACTATGTTTCCATTTGCCTGCATTATTATTCATCCTACGAACATTACTGAGTGTCAGAACTGTGTTGCATTGCTTTGTGCCAGCATTTTGGTGCTGGAAAACCACCTGAATCAGTCTTCAACAATCTTCAGAGTCACTTCACACAGGTGCAAACCCTGTCAGTCTTCACCTACTCTTCAGGAATCATCCTCCAGTGTATCCAGAAGCAGCCAACAGCAACTCTATAAAGAGCCGTACCACAGTCATCTCAAAGTTGCATCGTCCTGTTTATTTTCCTCTTACAGTTTCTCAGTACGGTTTGGCCCAGTGCAGAAGTCTGCTGTCCATTTCTTGTTTTCACATCTGCAGCAGAGTACTGTTTGACTTGTCAGTGTCAGTTCTCCGAGTGACGTTCATTTTGCTGTTTTAGTGTGTCCTGGCTCGTCCGGCTATGGACTCCAAGTTTGGTTGCAGTTCGACATTCGATTTATTGTTTTGGTGAGTGCCTTTGCTTGTCCAGCCTTGGAACTCAGAAGACCAACGCACTTCGATGCCCAGAGAAAGTGGTTGCCCAGAGTACAAGAGTGGTCCAGAGGTCCTGATCCAGTGGGAGCATCAGCCCAGTGTGTGTCTTCAGTCCAGAGGGAGTGCTTTCCTGGAGTCCAAGAGTGGAACAGAGGTTCTGATTCTCCCGATCCAGTGTGTTCATCAGTCCGGAGTGCATCTTCAGTCCAGAAGCGGACTATTGATTCTTCTTCTTCTTCATCTCTTCACTTGGCAATCCAGAAGTGAATTGTGGCCAGGTGGTTTGCATTGCTTCCTCTTCCGGGCAGTCCAGAAGCAGACTGCAGCCAGATCTTGTATTCCTTTCCGGTGACCCTCAATGGGTTCTTAGCCAAAGAAATCTTTCACGTATATTCCGGCAACCCTAGAGAGGTGGGGTGTGGCCAAGAACTCATGGTCTGTTAAACCCTCTCTGTATGCTTTAGTTTCAACAATGATTTCCAGAACTTCACTGGCAAGGCAGTGGAGAGGTTCCACATTTCTTTTCGATGACAGAGAAAACTTATGTGCACCAACTGCCAACCATCTGCTGCACCCATCTATTCATCAACCATCTATTCTCTTGTAGCATTAGAGTGGCTGTATTTTAAAATCTTAGTTTAGAAAGAAGTGCACCTCAGGGTTGAAGCAAGCATTAGAGTATAGGGAAGATGATCTTACAGAGTAGCTGTTACAGTCGATTAATCCAGTCTGATATCTTGTAATATAGAGTTTCCCTCTTATAGGGAAGTATAGGTAGGATGCCCTTATGGCGTAGCTGTTACAGCTGATTATTTACTGTTCCTCTTGCATATAGTGAAGTATAAGCCTCCTGGCACAAGATAAAAGTAGTAATTTGTGTATGTGATGGTTATCCCTCTCTCCTGTCCCTACCCTATGGTCAGTTGCTAATAAACTAGTTCCTTCTTCTAACAGTGCCCCCTGTCTCTCCATTTTGGTGAAGAATTACATCACATAACCAGATAGGAAAAGAACTGCCTTACCACCTGAGTGGATGTATGTGAAGAGTCTGACATTCTTCTTTGGCTCACTTCACTTGGTCTGAACAATAACAATAATCACCCTATCCATCCATCCATTCCATCTCTCTCTTTCTACCTCCTCTTCCTTCTCCTCGGCTCGCTTCATTAGTGCTAGTGTACTGTGCCATTAATAACTCTTATGTCACTAGAAATATGAGTCAAGTGGTATAGCACCTACTGTACCTTTCAGGAAAACATCACTTGGACACAGTGAGCTCTAACAGATACTGGAACAGGTTTTTAAGTGAAATAGGAAACTGTGAGTCTCTAAGAAATTTTAAAGACAAATTGCATGAATTACTTACTAATCTTCAAGTACATTTGTCAATGTATGTGATGATGATGTACTGGTGTGTATGCTTCATGTCTTTAGTACACTTGTGCCTTTGAAAATGGACATGTATGCACAAAGACTGTTACTGGGACAATGACAACTGCCCTATGGCGTTGCACACAACCTGCATATTAAGGGAGAGGAAGACCTTTCTACTGGTGTAGGTATGAGCCCCTCCCCTCTGGGGGTGCACGGATGGCCATATGCTTGCAATTAATGCCACCTAACATACAACGTGGCTTCTAGGGGTGGTTCTAGGTTGTGATGCAGCAATTCACACAGCTGCATGAGCACAGCACAGTTCAATCTGTACCAGCCCATGATCTGAGCATCACTTAGTTCCGTGAATGGGTATATGTCTGGTGCACACTGGGTACTGTACATTGCTTATGACAATCCCTCCTGTGCTGTGGTTGGTTATGTTACCTGATGAGCTGCATGAGTCAAATGATGTGGGCCATTATGGTGTGGACCTCTCCTGCCTCCCTGATACTTTGCTGTGTGGTAATGTCTTGTGTCTGTTTGCACTTGAGTACAACAGGCCTTTGGCAGTCCTTAAATCATGAAGTGCTAATCGGCTGTTAGCGCTTTAGCAAGTGTTTCGATTATCACGATGTGCACAGTATGCAGGTCTCTACCTCATGTATGTGCAGCACATACATTTGTTTAGCACATCTGCGCTACAGTGTTTGCACAGTGCACCTTCCAGTGACAAAATAATGTCGGGGCCTATCTCACTGCACTATTGCATGGTTTGGGCTGTGTAACCCCCCTTTTGCATTATGCAGTCCCCTTGAGTACACGGTTCCATCAACAAAAGGAAAAGGAAAGCAATAATTCTTCTGTAAGCTTAGTCTTAGAAATACTGTACAAGGGAAATCAGCAAGTAAGGGTACCCAGAGGGGACAGGATTGTCAGAACCCTGGTACAGCGGTATGTATATTTGTAAGTACAGCATCCTGTCAATTTAACTTTGAACATGTTGAGTCATGGAAAAGGAGCTAAAAAGTAAGGAATCATGATGATCTTTTTTCCTCTTTTTGCTAGAAATTATCAATCTACTATTTATTATTATCTCTGCTGTAAGTCCTTTTGCCCTGGAACAGTTAAAGTTAAATATATAAACATATGTATATTGCGCCTCTATTGCAGCACACAATTCAGATTTACAGATATCACTGAGGTTTATTCTTATTCTAAAGTGGCAGTGCATGTTGTGATGAAAAGTTTGTCCGTATACCATTTCATTCAGTTTTTAATTGCTCTTCTCTCCCGGTCTGGTAATATCCCTTCTGTCTCCATTTTAAGTCTTTTTTAGCAGTTGTTCTTTAATATGGTTATCCCTGGGTTTCGTCAGTTTCCTCAGCTGTTTCTGCACATCTATTGTTAAACATTATTTTTACGGTGCCTAAGATGAAGTAGCTTGCGACAGACACTGTTCTCTGGGACCAAACGCTCAGAAGCAGCTGAGAACTATGTTGCTAGGGATAGTCATATACAGTATAAGATGTGGGACCTGATTTTTCAAATGTTAGTGCTACACTTAGAATTAGCCTCACACAAACTGTTAATAGGGCTGTTGGTGTTATTTTAAACAGCACAGTTAGAGCTGCACTAACATGTTAGCACAGAATCATCAACTACTACCAGGAGGCCATGCCAATGAATGATGGCTCTGTTAATACAGATCCCACAGTATTTTTAATGGTTCCTGCATGCCCTAATGGAACGTCAGCACAGTACTAGTTAATGCTTCCTGAAACCATGTTTTAGCAGCGCTAATGATGACACATTGTGAAACTACCACTGGACTACCAATATTTTATTCACTATACTGGGATTGGGAGAGGGAAGAGGCTACTACACTATTAGTGAAACATTTTCTTTGCAATACTAGAATAGGTTGAGGGAGGTGGACAACTGGATTACCAAAGAATTATTTTGTTTACCATACCAGAATTGGATGAGGGAGGGTAACCACTGGACTATTAAGAAAATATTGTATTTACCATATCATAATCTGGTGAGGGGACAACTTGAGTATCAAGGAAATAAATATTTTGTTATACCGGGACCAGGTGAGAAAAGGGGATAATGGGACTACCAGAGAAATATTTGTTTCTGTTACCAGGATTGGATTAGGGAGATGGACCACTGGATTACCAGGAAATTCTTTTATTTACCATACTGGGATAGGTGAAGGGGGGGACCATTTGCCTGCCAGAGAATTATTTTATTTACCATACTTGGATCAGGTGAGGTCAAGGAGACCACTGGATTACCAAGAAATTCTTTTGTTTACCTCATCAGGATTGGGTGTGGGAGGGGAGACCATTGCACTACGAGGAAGTACAAAGAGAATAATGAATAGGTGCCAGTGTATTACCATCGAGTAATACCATCAAGAGGTTCTGGACATGTAGGAACTTCGAGAGCGAAACTCGTGAGGTTCCCGTCTCCAGAACCTCAAGATGGTACTCACCAGTAATTCACCGGCACCTATTCGTTATTTTTTTTAATATGTGGATCTTGGATTTTGTTTTGTTTCATTTTTTCTTTCTGGCTGGTATTCAACAGTTTCAGACACAGATGCTGTGTCATAGCCAACTGCCGCCTTCCTTGTTGCTGCTCTCATCGTAACCCACTGCGCTACACCTCTCCTACCTTCATTCACTTTATAAAAAAAAAGTGGTTGATAGTCCTACCTTTTTACTTTTTTCAGCTGAAGTTTCTCATTTTTCTGAGGGGGAGAAAAATGTTATGTTGCGAGGGACTATGGTCTTGCTAAGTGAGAAAGCGAGCCGCCATGTTTTTAAAAATATTGTGCCCACCCACACATGAGACACTACCAATCAGGAGGCACACTTAGGGCGATGTGAGGGGCAGAAGGCATCTTTGTGGGTGCTTGCACTGTGTGATGACTGTGGTAATACTATCGTTGAGGAGTGCAACGATAGTATTATCACACTTAAACAATACTATAAAAAGTGATAGACAGTAGCATTATCAGTACATGTTTGAGGGTATTACCAAGTTTTTTTTTGTATGCTTTACAGACATATTAAATCCAAGATCCATATGTTAAAGTATTATAATTACTGATGAGCATTTTTAATGCTCTGATTATGGGTTGCTAAACAAGCATTACAACCACCTGGTTGTAATTATGTGCTACAGCCATGCAGTTGTAACTTTTCCCTTTGAATCTAGCGCACACTGTTTGCGACATCACCACTGATTGATGGAGTGAGTTGGATGGGACTGGCTTTAGCAAGTGGGTGACAGCTCATGACTGACAGCATCTGTGCCATGTGTCAAGGAGCTGGCATGGGTGAGTTATGGTTTGCAGTTGTTTGTTTTTTTAAATATGCCTTAAAAAAAAAAAAAAATATTTTACTGTCTGCTTTTCCCAGGGGAAGGAGTAGAGGTATGAAGAGCAAGAGGAGATGAGGCAAGTGACAGACAGAGCAGGTAGTGAGGGGGAGGAATGGGGGGGAGAACACCACATTTCTTAAAAATGCTCTACAGTAATGATAAAAAACAGCACATGGGTGGGCATGTGTAAACCAGAATTTTACACATACCCTTGGTGTGGGATGCTTTTATAAACCCCTCGTGCTTCGTTCTGGGAGTTAATTAACATGTCTCACCTCATGTTTTTGTAAAATTCTGGTTACACACACACACACACACCCACACCCATGTATTATTCTCTATCTATTTACCATACTGGAATTGGAAAAGGGAGGGTCCTTAACTGCCAGGAAATTACTGTACAAGTGTTAGAACCCCAACAGAATAAATATGTCACTGAACCTCTCAGAACTTCAGTGCACACAGTTGTAGATAGGGGTTGAAGCATGGCACCACTGGAAATGGTAAACTGCATCTCAGATGGTCTGTCCTTGGTAAATATGTTGCAAATCTGACTGACCACAAAAGTCTCCACAGTAGTACTACGGAACTGAGCTATGTAAGGCTGTATTGTAACTGTGAGCACAGTTTCCACACAATCCCTGGAGCAAAAGATTGCGCCTCAGATGAAATCGGTCCATAATGAGATGCTAATTTTATGTTATGGCTTTCCATAAGTAATGAGGTCATTTGCACGTAGATGTTCAGGAACTGCAACTTAGTGCAACAGCAGTTACAGTGCTAGTACCTTAGGGGCACCCTAACTGCTACTGTGCTGATGTGCAGATTATTGCTTCTACTGAGTGTGATACCCTACTGTGGCCATCAGGGGGCTGTGCATTGTGACTGAGCAACCTTCAGTGCTTGTGTTTGTGCAGCTCTCCAGCAGCTATTTGAAACCATCCCTTGGGCATTCAAAGTTTGCTCAAAGTGTTTTTATAGACAGAAAATGCAGTGCTTTGTTCAATATATTGTTTAAGGACGGGACTGTGTATGGAGCAAATCTTGACTTATAAAAACTGGGCCTGTGCTCCTTTTATGATTTGAAATATACAAAGTGCTAAGGCACACTCAAAATGGGGAATGGCAGGTATCTTACAAGACTGAAAAACAGAGCAACCTAAAACAGAATAAAAAGATATAGGTTAATGTTTTCACAATATTATATACACTGCAGCTTTAAGAGTAAAAGAAAATTACATGCAAAACTTATAAAAACACATGTTGTACACTGGATTTGTGTTTCTCTGATGATCCCTAGCATTCTGTTACCTGTGTCTGTAACGGTTTTTCTTTTTCACTTTTCTCTTCAAGTTTTATAACCCCTGGGGGTAGCCATTTAGGCTTCTTTTATTGCCTCTGATCTGTCAGAATTTTCCAAGAATGCATCTGGGAATGACGTGAATTAGGCCTTGCATTAGAACTAAGGGCCAAGGATCCTAGTTATAATCTGGTCACACCATCTAACTGCAACTACTTGTGAAAGTAACTGCTTTGAGAAAGTGTTTGCCCCCAGTGGAAGTCAGATTTTCTAAGTGCCAACTGTTGTAATTCTTGGATGGTGGCAATTTTCTTTTAAAAGTGCCGTCACTGGTTGATAATAAAGCCAATACATCTTTGAAGGACTTAGGTCTAATTCACATCATTCCCAGAGGCATTCTGGGGAAATTCAAACAGATCAAAGGCAGTAAAAGAAGCCTATATACTGTAGCTACCACCAGAAGCCATAAAACTGGCAGGGACAAGTAAAATTAAAAAACAACCTTGTCACAGACACACGTAACAGAATGCCAGGGAACATCAGAAAAACAAAAATACAATGCACAACATGTGTTTTTATAATTTGTGCATGTAGTTTTCCTTTAACATAGCATTTTAAATGTCTCTGTCAAGAACCTTTTTGTATGGCAATGCAATGCAAGACAAGGCAATTGTATTCTGATAGTGCCCTATCAATGGGGCTTATGGTACCTTACAGCAATACAAAACGTTAAACAGTTATAAACAAAATTATGCAAACCATCCAGCAAAATAATAATTGTAACAAGTTTCTGTAGGTTAACATTAAAGGGAAAGTTCTCATAACCTATTTTTCGTATACCTGTGTAGTTTGTAAGCAAGAACAATGATTTCCTCTCTCACACCCCCCCGCCCCCAACAAATTTTATCCTAATTTAAATTTAAATGAAGTTGCTTCACTCTGTTCTGCCTTGGTTTGAAAACCTGTTTGAGTCCATTTCAAAGGTCATGACCTGACACATGCAAGGTATCAGAGTAGTTGTTGGTTGATCGCACAAGCCACCAGAAAAGCTGCTCTCAGTCAGTTCTGTCAGATGTCATCTGAGCTGTGTTCTTGTCTTGTACTGAGCATCAGACTTTTCAAGGCAAGTTCCTTACTGTCTTCTGTTGTTAAGTCAAGTAATTTTTTTTATATGGTGCTTAAACCAAATGGCTCTGAGCACCTTACAGCAGACAAACAGAATAATTAAAACAACAGATTAAAATTTACTTTGAAAGTTAGGAGACCAGTCCAAAACATAAACTAAACAAATGCATTTTCAAGTGTGAGTTAAAAATGGTCACTGAGGGAGCTGCCCTCACGTCACGGGGAAGGGCATTCCACAAAATCGGTGCTGCTACACCAAAAGCCCTATCCCCAAAAGATTTCAGTCATGAGCGAGGGACAGAGAGGAGGTCTGCCTCAGCTGACCTGAGAACACGAAAAGGAGCATAAGGAAGCAGGAGGTGTTTCAGATAGAATGGACACAGACTGTGTAGGGCCTTGTAAGTTAACAAACAAATCTTGAAACTGATGCACTACCTGACCAGAAGCCAGTGGAGGACATGGATGTGCTCGGAATGAGATGTCCCAGCCACCGACTTTGCTGCCACATTCTTAACAAGCTGCAGGCGGTGCATCAGCCTTGTGGAAAGCCCCAGGCAAAGAACATTTCAATAGTCCAGTCTTGATGAGATAAAGGCATGCACTAGTGTTGCCAGGTCGGATGGTTCAAGATAGGGACTGATCCAGATGATATTACAAACATGTTACTAGCCACTGCAGACTCCAGCTGGCACTTGGAATTCCAGAGTCAACTTAGAGTTCACAATGACCCCCAGATTCTTAACCCTATCTGCCGGACAGAGAGTCACTCCTCCCAATGAAGGGAAAACAGTACTCCCAAAGGTCACAGGAGAGCCATGTCAACCTGGCTCCACCAGTAGCACCTGCATCTTAGATGGGTTCAGCGTGAGCCAGCTAACTGCCAACCAATCTTGGATCTCTTTAAGACACTCGCCCGATCCCAAGAGAGCTGCCACATCGTCTGGAACACAAGACACATACAGCTGGGTGTCATCTGCATAACAATGAAATGCCAAGCCGTAGCACCTAATGACCTCCCCCAAAGGTAGCATGTACACAGTGAATAACATGGGGGCCAGGATAGCCCCTTGAAGCACTCCACAGCAAAGCACAGCAGTGCTCGATGTATAGGAGCCAAGTACCACTTGCTGTGTCCTGCTGGTTATGTAGGACTCAAGTCACCATAAAACAGCGCCCAAGATACCCACATAGTGCTTAAGGTGAGCCAAAAGCACACCATGATTGACCATATCAAATGCTGATGAAAGGTCTAGAAGGACAAGAATAGAACATTGTCCATGATCCCTTGCTGAAAAGAGATCATGAAATACCCTGACTAAGGCAGTCTCTGCAGTATGGCAAGGCCAAAAACTGGACTGGAATGGCTCATAGATGTCATACCTCTCTAGGTGTCATTCCAGGTGTGATCCCACCACCTTCTTGATCACCTTCCTTAAAAAGGGAAGGTTTGAGACAGGTCTGTAACTAGTAAGATCACCAAAGTCCAAAGAAACCTTCTTAAGAAGTGGCCTCACCACCGCCTTTTTTAGGGTGGAGAGAAATACTCTCTCAAGAAGTGAACCACTGACAATTACCACCATAACTGGACTGAGCAAATCCAAGCATTCTAAAAGGAGTCTGGTTGGCCCAGGGTCCAACATACAGTAGCTGGATCGGAGTGCAGAAAACACCTGTGAGATATCACCCAGAATAACTGGCCCAAACTCAGCCCACAAAAGCAGAGTACCCATCACTCACCCAGACCGGACACCATCAGCAGCTGACAGGCTGCTCAGGGAGATCCCAGCCCTGATGGCGCATACCTTGGCTAGGAAGAAATGGCTGAACTCCTTGCATTTTTCATGAGAAAATGCTTCACAAGACTGCAGAAAGACTGGATGTAATAATCTATTGACAGAGTTGAAAAGCTGAGCTGGCCAGTTCCTCCAAGCAGTAATCACCCATGACAGTTATACTGTCTTTTTAAGGTTGATTGCCTGCTGATACTCAACATAATGGGTTCTCAGTACCAATCTGTTCACCTCCAGATGGGACATCCACCAGCAACACTCCAGCCTCCGCCCCTCAATTTTCAACTTCCTCAGTTTAGCATCAAACCAGGGTGAACTGAGGCATGAGGTTAGGGGGTGTACACAGAGGGTGTTGAAAGCAGAGGAGAGGGTGACATTATAACCATCCACTGCTGCCTCAACACCCATCCCACAAGCCATCTGCATGCTTGAGATGTCAAGGATCTCCTGGATGCTCTGAGGCTCCGAGTGTTTAAATGAGCAGTACCTGCCCATCTTCACATGGGGAATTGAACGTGGAGCCCCGCAAAGAAATTGAATGACATGATGATCTGACCAAAAGACCGGATCAAGCTTAACATTACTAATGTCAAGACTGATTGAGAAGACCAGGTCCAAGATGTGGCTGTGTTTGTGGGTCCCAGTAGCAGCTGTTTGCACAAAGCCCAGGGATGACATCACCTGGAGGAACTGCTCACCAAAAGAGGATGTGTCATGGTCAACCCAAGCATTGAAGTCACCCAAAACCATGAGTCTGGGCAACTACAACACTAGATCAGCCATAAGCCCCTCCAGTCCCTGCAGGAATTCGTGCCCACAACCAGGAGGATGATATATGAGCACGATCCTACAGCTTGTGCCCAGACCACTTTTTACAGATATGCATTCAAACGACCTGGTCTGTCCCAAAGGGTATGCTGACAGTTTCAATGTGGATCTTAAGCAGATGGCTACCCCACCCCACCCTCTTCACTCCCTCCTTGGGCAATGTATCACAGAGAAACCCCGTGGAATAGATGACTCAAGTACAGGACCCGAGTCATCCCCCAACCAGGTCTCTGTGATACATACCAGGTCTGCAAAGGAATCTGAAATAAAGGCCTCAGTCACAGCCATTTTATTCCTAAGAGACCTGGTATTACAAAGAACTACCCTAAGGGGAGAAGCCAAGTTAGCTGGTCTACTGGCCATCTGTTAAAATGACAATTCAGAAGCCTCAGGAATAGGGATAAGGCAGGATTTAAAGTGTCTGAGTCTGAAACAAATGCTTACCTTTGTATATATACACACACACACACAGGAAAACTAAGGGCCCATGACCCACTGGTTGTGAAAGTAGGTATGTAGGGTTTCACCACACAGATAGTAGAAGATATCATACTACACATAGAAGGGCATATCATACATAGCCCCCTTTTTATTAATAAATCAACTGTTGGAATTGCATTCTAAAAGCTGCAAGATGGTTTGTGGCACTTTTCGGACAGTTTCTGGGTAAGAAGTTTCAGGGTCTGAACTAGTGTAAACAAAAATAAATAGGATTTGGGGCACAAAACATAACTACCAGACCAGGTTTCAGGCCAGGCCTTCAGCTCAGATATCCCCCTTTACATGTTGGGTAGGTACTAGGCTAAAGCTTTTGCTAGACTCAGTACAGTTGGTGCTTACAGATTTTCTGTTTTTTTCACCCCCTCTTCCCCCAAGGTTTCAGGCTGGACTTTCAGCGCACAGAATCCCCCTTTCCTGAAGCTTCCAAAGGAATAAAAAAAAAAACAGACTTACTGCCCCCACCCACCACACAGGTTTTCGGACAGGCCTTCAATACAGATATCCCCCTATCTTGGCACTTCAAAAGGCATACAAAAACAAACAGACTTGCTGCCCACACCCTCCCTGCACACAGATTTCAGACCAGGCTTTCAACACAGATTAAAGATTTATCTTTTAAATGGTGGAATAGCTCTATGCACCAAAAACTACACAAAGTTTGATTTTTTTTTGTCACAGATAGATACATTTTAGGAAAATCAGGTACCTACTCTTCAGAATTAATTGCCCTCTTAAAGGCTTCCACCAAGAGGGGTGAGGGAGTGTTGGGAACACAGAATGGCAACACATTCCACCCAAAGGGGCAGCCACCCCAAAAGCTCTGTCCCCTGACAGCTTTAATCTTGAACATGCGACAGATATTATACCCACACAGGCAGGGTGAAGATTGCAGACAGAGGTATATACATACATGAAATCTTCAAGGTGGGTAAGGTCCAAACAGTGCAGGGCATTGTACAGTGGAGCCAGCCCAGATGCAGTTCAGTACCTTGCAGTAAATGGCACATTACAAAATACTGCATAACGAAACAGATTAATTGACATTGAATTCCACTGTTCACTGCAGTATACTACAGCATCCTGCAGTAATGCTGCAGGGTGCTACATTACATCCTAGCTGGCTCCACTGTATGTTAGCATGCTAATCTTGAAGTCGACATGCCTGCAGGTATGCTGCCAGTGCAGATCATACAATACCAGTGTAATATGCTCCAATTGTAAAGTCTCAGCAATCAATATGGCAGTACTACAAAAATTTATGTACCTCCTGTCTCACACTCTCCTCCCTGGAGGGTACTTTTCTTTCTATTATTCACTAGTATTTTTTTTTAGTACTACCTTATGGTGTGAGTATAAGCAATGAGTAGTTTTGATTTGGTTATTTACTGAGATGAATTCATATGTTTATATTGGATATACTGTACTTAGACTGTGTATACAATCTGAATTCAATTTTCTGATTATACTAAAAACATATAAAAGTAAAAAATTTAAAAAAAGACATCAAAAATGGAAAGAAATGGAAATCAATAATTCTTTTGTAAACTAAGTTGTAGAACTACAACAAGAGAAATCCACAGGGGACCAGGGTCAGGAGTTTCATAATTATGTGTCAAGCAAGCGTCTGGCAAGAGTTTCATAATTATGTGTCTGTCAAGCATCTGACAGGATCTTGAAAAGCATCCAAAAGTGGACGCATCTGAAAATCCCACCTGTGACAGATTTCCAAGCCACGCATGGTCTCGCAGCACTTATGTCTGAAATTGGCAGCATGCACCCAAATTTGAATGCATGCTGCTAAAAAGTTGGTCCAAGTGTCAGAACTGTGTAATGAACCTCTAAATAAATATAGCCCCAAGTTTCATCAGGCAGACTGGGGATGGACCCAGTGAGAACACATCCATGAGTTAAAAAGCTGGCCTCTGATCTCCAGGTTCCAAAAGACTTCCTAAGAGTTACCCAGACCTTAAGGGATTGATAT
Source organism: Neoceratodus forsteri (assembly GCA_016271365.2). Classification (NCBI taxonomy): domain Eukaryota; kingdom Metazoa; phylum Chordata; order Ceratodontiformes; family Ceratodontidae; genus Neoceratodus; species Neoceratodus forsteri. Next base: position 442,590,139 of record CM028133.1, read on the forward strand.
CCAACTGAAATGGCAAAACCAATTAAATAAATGACTTTTTAATGAACAGTGGAAATAGATCTGGGCTAATGCCAATTATGTAACGAACTTGGGAGTTTGCATAGAGTTGCTGTTAGATAAGGAAACTGTAGCAACAGAAATATGGGGGGGGGGGTTCAAAGCCTATGTTCAGATACAATTTTTTATTGTACAACTTTAGACATAAGCTAAATTACCCCAGTGTCCAACTTTCAACTGAAACAGTGCAGGGGTGGAACAGATGACTGGCATCTTAGGCAAGGCAAGGCAAAATTTATTTATATAGCACCCATTCCAAAAGGCTGCAAGCATTGTACAGAATAAAAAAAATCAACAGCAATATTAAAATGAATGATATAAAAAATATGCAGACAGTATTTAATCAGGAAAGGTTTTCTGACATAAATTGGTTTTAGAGAGGCTTTAAAGGCCTCCACCGAGTTGGCCATTTGGATATTTTAAGGAAGTGCGTCCCAAAGCTGTGGAGCCAGCACTCCAAAGGCTCTGTCCTCAGATAGTTTCAGTCTAGATGGGGCAATGAACAGGTCCACATCAGTGGAGCGGAGAGAGCGCATTGGGTGGTAGGGGAACAGGAGCTCTTTTAAGTAGTCAGGACCCAGACCACATACGGCCATACAAGTCAATAAGCAAATCTTGCAGGTGATACCCAAATGCACCGGAAGCCAGTGCAGTGCACGCAGCCCCGGTGCAATATGCTCACTCTATAAAGAGCTCACAATCATCTGGGCTGCAGCATTCCAAACTAGCTGCAGGCATTGCATTAGACCCCCCAGATAATCCTAGATACACAGCGTTACAATAATCTAACCTTGAAGTTACAAAAGCACGGATGATTGTTGCTACAGTAGGTCATCCAGAGCAAGAAAAGGCTTAATCCTGGTGATATGCCAAAGATGATAAAAGCCAGACCAGACAACAGGTAACACCTGCTTTTTGTGCATCAATCTACTGTTCAAAATGATACCCAGGTTCTTTACCGTATCAGTTGCCATGAGAGGTCAATTTCCTATTGGGAGAGCCATACCATTCCCGGCAGCTATGCCTCAATAACCCGGTGCAATCACCATGACCTCTGTCTTGTCTGGGCTAAGACACAGCCAGTTCAGAGTCATCCAGTCATTAATCTCAGTCAAGCACTGACTCATCGCCAAGCCACTATGCCATCATCAGGGAAACAAGACATGCACAGCTGGGTGTCATCTGCATAGCAGTGAAACCCAATTCTGTAATAATAATAATAATAATTTTATTTACAGTATATGGCGCCTTTCAAATATCAAAGTGACTTAAATAAACAACAGTTAAAACAATCAAAAAATCATTAAAAATATTCAACAATACCAAGAAATTATGTCAGTCAATATTCCAAAAATGCTTTTTCCCAAAGAAAGGTTTTCAGACCCCTCTTAAATCCCTCCACAGAAGTGCACTTCCGTAACTGATAGGGTAAAGAATTCCAAAGGGTGGGGGCAACATACGAGAAAGCTCGAGCACCAGATGATTTCAAATTCACCCTTGGAACCTCTAGCAACCCCTCGTCGGCCGAGCGGAGCAATTGATCGGGGCAGTAGGGAACCAGAAGTTCTTTCAGATAAACCAGGTCCAAATCGTGTAGGGCTTTGAAAGTCAGGAAGCCAACTTTAGAGGTGATCCGCCACCAAACTGGCAGCCAGTGCAGTTCGCACAGCACTGAGGTAATATCACAGGATCTGCAAGAACCCGTCAAAAGCCAGGCTGCAGCGTTCTGCACTAGCTGCAGGCGATGGATTTCAAACCCTGAAAGCCCTAGATAGAGGGAGTTGCAGTAATCCATGCGCGAGGACACAAAGGCATGGACTAAAGTTGGAAGGTCGGCAGATGGAACAAGATGCCTAACCCTGGCAATGTTCCTAAGATGGTAAAAGGAAGTCTTGATGGCAGCAGACACCTGCGACTGCAGTGTCAGTCTATCATCAAGAACCACCCCCAGGTTACGCACCCATTCAGAGGTCAGGAGAGAAACGCCTCCAAGAAAAATTCCAGAGGATGTAGCACTACCGGACCCCCCTATCTGTCAACCAGGGTCCACAACCAGTACCTCAGTTTTTTCCGAGTTCAACCTCAGCCAACTAGAATCCATCCACTCCTGGATTTCTTTTAGACAGCTGTTAAAGACTGAGAGAGCTCCTTCCTGGTCGGGGGCAAAAGAAAGGTAGAGTTGGATATCATCTGCATAACAGTGAAACCTCAGCCCATACCTTCTAACAATGTCTCCGATGGGTAGCATATACACCGCAAATAGCATGGGTGACAATACTGAACCCTGAGGCATCCCACACAACAAAGCCGTTGAATCCGAAGAAAAAACCCCGGACACAACTCTTTGTGATCTCCCAGTGAGGAATGAAGAGAACCATCTTAAGACAGTTCCTGATATTCTGCAGAAGTGCCTCAGGCGTTCTATCAACACCATGTGATCTACAGTGTCAAACGCTGAAGATAGGTCGAGGAGAACCAAGATGGAATGGCTCTTCCGATCTCTAGCCATCAGGAGATCATTGAGCACCTGAACCAGCACTGTCTCAGTACTATGTCTTTCATGAAAACCAGACTGGAGGGATTCATAGATGTCATGGATGGTCAAATGGTCCTCCAGTTGTGCTGCCACTTCTTTCTCAATTACCTTCCCAACAAAGGGAAGGTTAGAGATAGGTCTGTAGTTTGCAAGACAGTCGGGGTCCAAGGTAGTTTTTTCAAGAGTGGTGTCACCACCGCCTCTTTCAGGGAGCTAGGAAACTCACTAGATTCCAAGGAGCACCTGACTATCTGCACAAGGATTGGACCAATGATATCAATACAACCCAAAATTAGGGAAGTCGGACCAGGATCCAGACTACAGCATGTAGGGTGCATAATCTGGATGATCCTCATGACATCCATGAACTCTGGCTGACCAAAAGAATTCCAGGAAAATTGAGGCACAGTGGTCTCACACCGGTCCACGGCAACCCCCTTAGAGTGAGATGGCAGCAGTTCCACCCTAATGTCAGCCACCTTATTTGCAAAGAATCGAGCTAGCTCCTCACACTCTAATTGCAAAAAAGATTTCTGAACTTGCAGACAGGCTGGGTTGCACAGTCTGTCCACAGTTCGAAATAGCTGAGCAGGTCGATTCTGAGCAACCGCAATCTCCCTGGGCAGGAATTCTGTTTTCTTACAGGTGATTGCAGATTGATAAACCAAATAATGGTCCACAATCTAAGGTGGTCAGCATCAAGGGCGGACCTTTGCCAGCAACGCTCTAACCTTTGCCCCTGTCTCCGCATCTCCCTCAATGTCCCATCAAACCAAGGGGACTTGGGGCGAAGGGAGAGGGGGCGAACATGAACTGGAGCAATGAAATCCAGAGCCCCTGCAACGGCTATGTTATAAGCAGACATTCTGGATCAATGCTTGCGAACGTGGGAGACGAGAGGTCAAGTACCGCCGCAAGGCCTTGGGGATCTATATCCCGTAATGGGCGGTATCTAACCAATTCCACAGGAGAAGGCCTTCTAGAGGGGGTGCAAAAACTAAACCCCACGGTGTAATGATCAGACCTCCTGACAGGTTCCACCCCCACATTGGATGCTTCAACCCCTAGGAGGAAGATTAGGTTCAGAGAGTGTCCAAATTTATGTGTAGCAGTGGAAACCACCTGTGTAATGCCCAGCGTTGTCATTAACTGGAGGAAGTGTTGACCAAATTGTGAGAGTTCATCATCGACCCAGGCATTAAAATCGCCCAGAACCATCAATCTGGGCAACTCAAACGCCATGTCGATGACTTAAGTCCGCTAATTTTCCTGGAAGGGAACACTATCACCGGGCGGATCGTAAACAGAGTGATTCAAAGCCCACCTGCTACTACTGTACACTCAAAGGACTCCAACCCACCTCCACCAGTACCTCCGCAGGCTAAGTTCGGTCTTGAAACAGACCGCACCCCCCCCGCGATCCAATTTTGGGCGGTGTATCACTGAGTACCTGGCCATAGTCATAGCCTCCAAAATGGGGCCAGAGTTCTCATCCAACCAGGTCTCAGTGATGCAAGCCAGGTCCACCGTACCAACAAGATCAGCAATAATTGCCATCTTATTTTTAATGGACCTGGCATTGCACAACACTGACTGAGTTGGACAAACCTCGTGAGCCGCCCGGCCTTCTGCCTACCGTATTCGGTGGTACCCTTGGGTATAGGCACCAGACATGGAAAACCATGATTTGCATTCCATTTCACTCCAGGGCACCTTCTGGACCCAACCATCCCAATACGGTGACCCCCCTCGTCCATCCTCCCCTGTTCATAACCCGTCACCCTTCTCCCTCTCCTACGCATAATACCCAACGCTCTACAGCGCTGGTAGGTCTGTACCATCTGATGATCTCCCCCAGTGACAGCATGTACAATGAGAACAACATGGGGGCCAGGATCAAGTCTTGCAGGACTCCGCAGAAGAGCACATAAGGCCCCAAGGTGAAATTCCCTAGGGCAACCTGCTGTGTCCTCCCAGCCAAGAAGGATTCAAACCAGCACAAAACTGGAGCAGAAAGACTCACATAACCCCACAGGTAATCCAAAAGTGCTCCATAGTCAATTGTGTGAAAAGCTGAAGATAGGTTTAAGAGCACCAGGATGGAACATTGCCCTCAATCCCTTGCTAGGAGGAGGAGGAGGTCATGAGTTACCTTAATGAAAGCAGTTTCACTACTATGTCAGGACTGAAAGCCAGACTGGAAAGATTCATTCACAGTGACCTGTTAGCTGCTCTGCCACCACATTTTCTGATAACCTTCCCCAGAAAGGGAAGGTCAGAGACAGGTCTGTAATTCACAAGAATGTCAGGATCCAGCGATGGTTTCTTCAGAAGGGGTCTGACCACTGCCTTTTTTAAGGCTGTTGGAAAGAGTCCCTCTTAAGGGCCCCATTAACAATCTTAGTAAATACTGGACCCAAGAATCCAACACAACCAAGAATCAACCAAGTAGGATCCGGGTCCAGAATACAGTTTGTAGGGCACAAACTGGATACTGCCCAGAGTACCTCAACCACTGAGACCAGCTGAAACTCATCCCAGGCAGGCAGATCTATATCACACAAGGGACGACTATTGCTGGCCAGCCATGGACCACCCAGGGAGATACTGGATCTAATGGCTGATACCTTGTTAGTAAAAAATCGACCGAACTCCTCACACTCCTTTATAGAAAACATCCTAACGGACTGCAGACAGGGAAGATTCAGCAACCTGTCTACAGTGCAAAACAGCTGAGCAGGGCAATTTTTCCCTGCAGCAATTGACCATGACAGGAACTCTGCCTTTTTCACATCAATTGCCTGCTGATATTCAACATATTGAGGTTTCAACACCAGTTTGTCCTCCATCAACCTGGCCTTCATCCAGAAATGCTCCAACCTCTATCCCTTAGTCTTCAATTGATACAGCTCAGCACAATACCAAGATGAACTATAACGGGAGTGTGACAGGAAGGACCGAACTTTTCTTAATTCTGTTGCAACAGTTCTTCTATTTCTTAGCCTAATCTATCCTTTACAATTTCTAGTCCATAAGGTTGGCCACCTATGGGCACCCCATTCCCTTTCTTGACTTTTTTATAGTGTCCTCATTAGTTTTCCTTTTCCCTCTCAGGTCCTCATACAGGGAAGTTATTGTGGTGACTACCAAGCATATGTAAAACAGGTTGTGTTTATCATTGTTGGATTTAGTATGTAATAGCACTATGTCATAAAATACCTTGCTCTATATACCTTATGTTTATGAAACCTGTAAATGTTGAAAATACCATGGCACTAGGTGTTTTTAATAATGGTAAAAAGTACTAGGTGACTATTATAGAAATTAAGTTAGTTGTGCTATTTAAAATGCATGTAAATTACTGTAAACTGAACAAGTCTGAAATGGCATGGTGATTTACATATATCCCATGATGCTTTGCATTATGGAAGTATGTATGATGCTGTATTTCTTTCAAACTTGATTTGTTGCCAATGCCCTTTGGGGTGACCCTTTTTTCAGTGGTTCTGCATTGAGGTTCTTTGTCTATAGCTTGTTTTGTTTTGTTTTGTTTTTCTTTTTGAGCCCCCACTACCCAAGCAAATGAGGCCCACATAGGGATGAAGGGTGTTCACTGAAAAGTGGTTAGATCAGAGATAAGTGTCAGTAGGCATAGGATAAGTGCAGAGAAAGGACATTAATAGTCTGTTGTTGCAAACTGATGTACTGAAGAAGGAATATGCTTTTGCTGAAGCTTATTTCCTGTATTTTGAATAAACACCACACAGAGATTGTGTGTTGAACCTGGAGTTTGGTGTCTGGTCCATTTGTTATCCTACAACCCCTCCACAGACTTGGTGTCACAAGTGGGCTAACTTGCTGGATGCATCTGGACTGGCCGAAGAGGGACATTTTCTGGTGAATATTGCCCAGATATCCCAGGTGGACCGATGCACCAGGAGTTGCCAGAGAAGAAAGCCCGTGGAGTTCTGACCAGAACCATGGCTGACAGACTGAGAGAAGCTGCTGCCTGGACTGGACCTGGGAGCTCGGAGGAAGGCCAAACCTGAAGAAGACAAAGAGATGCAGGTCGAGGCAGACTGGAGGTGTGAGAGACAACACCCAGGAGGTGGAGACCCTGATGAGGATGATCCACTGGATGAGTGGGCAATGGCTGGAGGCAGACAGATTACACAGAGAGGCAGAACACTGGTGCCAGGTGCTTGAGAGGTTCCTGCCAGAGAATTTGGACAAAGAGTCGGAGGAGGATTTTGCGTGGGCTCAGTTTGAGGAGGACCCCCTGACTGAGCAGGATATTCCTTTGTTTCCTGTGTTCCCAGGATGTTATCTGTTGAAGGTCAGAGATGCAAGTATGGAACTTGAATGTGAGACCCCAGGTAAGACTGTGCCTATTGATAATGTGCTGGGGTTGAAGACTTCAAGCAAGCAAGAAGAAGCCTATGAGGCTGAAGGGACTTCTTGTATCGATGCAGCTAAATCTATTAACAGTATTGACTGAGGTATACTACAGGTTAAAGTTGCTAATTTTACCAAAATGTTACAATATGTTAAGATCAAGGAGGTGTACATGTGTTTTTTTTTGACAGAAAACCTACCAAGGAGGAGGTGGGTGGAAATTGATAGGAACCTGTATTGGAGTAACACCTAGAGTGTCTACCCTTAGGAGTCTATATCAGTAGCAAGTGAAATGATTGAAACAAGAGACATAGTGGGTTTTGTAGAGGGGTTGAACCTAGGACTGGGCCCCTGCTTTAAATTGACATGTCTGGTGGGGTGCAGCAGGTAATTACTCACCCCAGAGAAATTGTTTCTATGGTACTGGACTTTACAGCCATCCAGATTTTTTGGTTAAGAAATATGACATACTTTCCCTAAAAGGAGATAGTTCAGGAAAGGTACTGTTAGTCTCTGTTGAGAAATGTGTTAATGCCTCAGGGTAAAGAATGATGACATCCACTATGATTATGATAGAATGTTTATCATTAATAGGGACCCTGAGACAGAGCTTCCTGAGATGGACGGGTGGAAGCTCCATCCCTTCCTGGAACAGGAAGGTGTTAAGCAGTCTGCAATAACTGCTTCCCTCTTAAGGTGGGGGATATGTGACAGGACGCTCCTGCCACTCTTTAGGACTGACCTTTTCTTAATTCTGTTGCAACAGTTCTTCTATTTCTTAGTCTAATCTATCCTTTACAATTTCTAGTCCATAATGTTGGCCACCTATGGGCACCCCCTCCCTTTCTTGACTATGCTATAGTGTCCTCTTTAATTTTCCTTTTCCCTCTCAGGTCCTCATACAGGGAGGTTATTGTGGTGACCTCCAAGCATATGTAAAACAGGTTGTGTTTATCGTTGTTGGATTTAGTATGTAATAGCACTATGTCATAAAATACCTTGCTCTATATACCTTATGTTTATGAAACCTGTAAATGTTGAAAATACCATGGTACTAGGTGTTTTGGATAATGGTAAAAAGTACTAGGTGACTATTATAGAAATTAAGTTAGTTGTGCTATTTAAAATGCATGTAAATTACTGTAAACTGAACAAGTCTGAAATGTCATGGTGATTTACACATATTCCATGATGCTTTGCATTATGGAAGTATGTATGATGTTGTATTTCTTTCAAACTTGATTTGTTGCCAATGCCCTTTGGGATGACCCTTTTTTCAGTGATTCTGCATTGAGGTTATTTGTCTATAGCTGGGCATGTTCATTAAAAGGGGTTACCAAAGTGTGACATGAGAGTCAAATTTTCAAATTAATTCTAGGTTACATTTGTGATGCATTTCAAAAAATTATGACCCAAGTATGAAAAAAGAAACATACTGGGAAATAAAAGCCTCAGAGGTTCCTGAGATAAAAAAAACTGAATTGTGGTGAGTGCAACAAGTGACACCACACACCGTGGTGAATGTAACACCTGACACAAGACATTTGTTTTAGTAGTAAAAACTTTAATAAACATATGTAGTGAGTTGTATTAAATCATGAGAAACAAATATTTGCAAGAATTGTATTACAATAATTGCAAATTTGATGTTCTGCACCATGTACCGTGGTGAATGTAACAAGTGACACCACACTTACGTTTCACTTACTAAAACTGTACTAAACATGCCTAACAACTAACATACTACTGCTACTGACTGGCATACTGCTATAAAACATGAAATAATGTGACAATTACATTACTGGCAAGTGTGATGCTTAACACCACATACCATGGTGAATGTAACGAGTGACACCACACATTTGTTTCAGTTTTACAGAGTTTACTGAACATGTCTAATGGCTAATATGCTACTACTAATACCTGACACAATGCTACAAAACCTGGAGAAATCTGACAATAATAACAGTAGTGACAGATGTGATGTCTGACACCACATGCAGTGGTGAATGTAACAAGTGAGACCACACATTTGTTTCAGTAGAAAAAAGTTTACTGAACATGCCTATGGCTAACATGCTACTACTAATGACTGACATAGTTCCACAACACCTGGAGAAATCTGACAATAAGAATGTTACTGAAAGGTGTGATGTTTGACTCCACATACCATGGTGAATGTAACAAGTGACATCACACTTATGTTTGACTTACTAAAACTGTACTAAACTTTCCTAACAACTAACATAATACTACTACTGACTGACATACTGCTATAAAACATGAAAACAATCAACGACTACATTACTGGCAAGGGTGATACTTAACACCACATAATGTGGTGAATGTAACAAGGGACACCACCCATTTGTTTCAGTTTTAAAAAGTTTACTGAACATGCCTCATGGCTAACATGTTACTACTAAAAACTGACATAGTGCTACAAAGCCTGGAGAAATTTGACAATAATAACAGTACTGGCAGGTGTGATGTTTGACACCACATATCATAGTGAATGTAATGAGTGACACCACAAAGAAAATCTATTTTAACCCCCCACCCCAAATACACAGTATAATCCCTTTTACAACTGATTTCCAGCAGTTTCCCATGACATGCAGTTGTCACTGGAATTTGCTCTGTGAAAATGTGCCCCACAATCAGTGAATGATTGTAACCGAAGACTACCTGTGGTGAATGTAACTGCAGTGGTCATTACTGCATGCAGTGCTTATCTTCATGGCATGTAGCCCTACAAAATGGAGGAGCCACATGCAAACAATGGGTTTTAAACCATAAATCAGCTACTTCCTCTATGGCTGCAGCTTGGTTCTGAGGGGCAGGTTATAACTTTGCAACTGTCACAGACTAACAGGTAAACATTGGGCCTGATGTGACCCCAAGTAGAGTGAGCTGCTGGAGGGGTCAAAGATTGCACTCCCTTCTGTGGGAGAGCTAGATCAGGCAGTAACACAGTCAATTATCACAAGGAGACAAACTGGGAGAGCAGCCAGAAAATCATTTAAAGTGTTAATAGCACAATTACAGATTTGGGGGTCATTTGGGTGAATGTAACATGCTGTGACGCCAACGGTTTCATTCATCACATAAAATACAAAGCTGCACAAATTAAAAATGGAGCATTTCATAGAGAATAATGCATATGTAGGTGTGTGATATGCATTTTTTTACACACCCAAGGTGTGTGACAATATATAAATGTTGAGAGCGAAGCTTGAGAGGTTTATATATCATCACACACAGAGGGTTTGTAAAAAAAAAAAAACACTGCATATCACACACCTACATATGTGTTATTTTTTATAATAACTGATGCTAAGTAAACAAAGCTAAGAGTCTTACCATTACGTGCTTCCTGCATTGCTAATTCAACCTCTGTATGGGCTCCATGGCATGCTGGTTGTTATGATGACAAGGTGAAGGTTCAACAGCTTCTTCATTGTTTAAAGTTTTAAAAAAACTGAACAGTTCCATTTTCTGACTCATAAGTACCTTAGTGTGGTACACATAACCTGGCACGAGACAGTAAAAGTCATATCAATTCGCAGGTTGATATGACTTTGCCATATCAACTTGCAGGTTGATATGACTTTGCCATATCAACCCACAGGTTCAAATGACTTTTTACAAGTCTCAAAAATGGGTTGATATCGGAGGTCACCAGTTATTATAATGGGCTAAAGAATACAGATAATAAAAAAACACAACTCCAGATTAGTAAGCAGATTTACTTTATTAAGGGAAAACAGTAAATAAAGCTTGCAAAAACAATTAATAAAACATGTTTTTGCATGCCACACTTTTTCAGGTAAAAAAGGCAGCAAAATGGAACATGACACTCCATCAAAATAAAATATGGATACCCTAGAATTCTATAGTTATGTTATTTATCTTCACATATAACCAGCTTTCAGATTTAGTCAAAAACATATGACTGACCATTCTTGATTTTTAAAAATGTGCTATGCACGATATGGAGGGCATTGGTAACCCTTTTTCATGAACAGACCCAGCTTGTTTTTTGTTTTTTTTTTTCTTTTTGAGCTCCTACTACCTAAGCAAATGGGGCCCACATAGGGATGAAGGGTTTTCATTGAAAAGTGGTAAGATCAGAGATCAGTGTCAGTAGGTGCTGGCTAAGTGCAGAGAAAGGACATTAATAGTCTGTTTCTGCAAACTGATGTACTGAAGAAGGAATATGCTATTGCTGAATCTTATTTCCTGTATTCTGAAAAAACATCACACAGAGATTGTGTGTTGAACCTGGAGTTCGGTGTCTGCTCCATCTGTTATCCCACAACTCCACCACAGAGAGGTCAAGGGACAAACACAGAAAGGAGCAACAGTGTCCAGAGTGGATGCAAGTGCCAGGTTATAGTGCTCAATGGCCACCTCTGGGCTCTGAGTACAAGCCAGCGACATACTCAAGACATCCAGTGCCTCCTAGAGTTTGCAAACCTACAATTTATTTCAATCTGGTTAAATCGGCTAGGATGGGGATAATGACTTCATCCCTCTGCACCAGGTGTAGGCAGGGAATGGGGTCTTTACTTCATCTTATGTGGGAATACTCCAAGATAGCCCCCTATGGGATAAGATTAAACAAAAGGTGGACCCCCTTTTGGGTCTAGAGGATTATTTTACCCCTGACATTTTTATTGTTGGGGATTACCCGGGTGTAGCAGTTAAGGAAAGGAAAGGAAATATTATCTATCCATGATTTCTTTATCTGTGAAAAGAGTGTTGCTATTCCACTGGAAATATCAAGTGGATATTTCTTACACAGAGTAGTTTAATGAGCTGTTGAGTAATCCCCGCTTTGAGAAGATGATAGCCAGCCCCTGCAATAGAATGGCTGGTTACAATAAGGAATGGGGCAAACTGGATACCTTGTTTTCTATTGCATCTTCACCTTGAGCGGATTGTTGAGCACTGCCTTCAGCCTGCTACAGCATATCTTTATGCACAGCATTCTGTTTTTATCTTAGGGTTAATCATCTTGTCCCTCATCATTTATGAAAAGTGGTTTTGGTTTAAGGGGTAGGCTTACAACCTTGTATTGGATCGTTCTCCGTTTCCTTTTTTTTGGTGGGGAGGGGTATTATTGAGAGGGGTTTTGTGTTTGTTATTTGTTGTTGTTATTTTGTATCTGTATTTTTTGTGCTACAATATCAATAAAGCATATTAAATTTTTAAAAAAAAGCTCCAATTTATGTTTAAAAAGGCACCGGATAGCCTCCACAGACAGATTCATTATCAATCCAGGGATTGAAATCCCCCAAAACCAACAGTCTGGGAGCTTCCAATACCTGCTCGGCAATGAAGTCTTCCCACTCCTGCAGAAACTCACTCCCACCCCCCGGAGGATGGTAGATGAGAATGATCCTGCCACTGACACCTGCACCACACCTAGCTATCATACACTCAAAGGACCTGATAGTTCTCATGGGGAGTGCAGTGGATCTAAATCAGATGGCCACCCTGCCCACTCTCCAGTCCCTCCTCAGGCAATGCACCACAGAGTAACCAGATGGAACAGATGCCCCCAGAACAGGTCGAGTCATCACCAGACAAGTCTCTGTGATACAAACAAGGTCTGCTGAGGAATCAGTGATGAAGCCCTCCATCACTGCTGTCTTATTCCTCAGTGATCTTACATTACACAGAACAGCCTAAAGGGGAGAAGTACAGCTAGGCAGCTGGACTACTACCTGCTTTATGACATTATGCAGGGCACTGGGGAGGGGAACCAGGCATGGCAGTCCCTTGTATTGGTTCCGTACCTTCCCCGGGCATCTCCTCAACCCCACCACACCAATCCTTCCCCCCAGTTATCATACCCAGGATTTCCTCTGCAGAGTTTGTCCTGCTTTTGAAATTTAGCATCTTTATTATTATTACGTCATACACAAAACTACAAAGTAACAAAACAGATTAACAAACCTAGTTAAGTCCAAGTGCACATCCAAGTAAGTCCAAGCACAGGAAAGTGCAACCAGAACCCAATCTGTCCCTGGATCAAATATGACAAAATTAACAATACTCATACCCCTATTAGACCCTCCTCTCCATCCCCCCTGCTCTCTCTCTCTCTCCCAACCTCCCCCTTCCCCTGGACTGTGCCAAATAAACTCAACATTACAGGATAATAATAAGACATAAAAGTAGGCCTAACTGAGACTAACAGAGGCATACGTTAAATGGATCTAATTCAAATACAGAGCGTATAGTTTACCCCATTTATTATTAAAAGAGTCCATGTGGTTTCGGGAGCTAGCTATCAGTCTCTCGGTATTGAAGCAGGCCGATAATTCCTTCAACCGTTCAGCATAAGTTATAGTCAATTGATCCATCCAGTGTTTGAGTACCAATCTTTTAACTACAATTGAAATTATTGCCATATGGAATCTGCGCTCCTGGACCTTGATCTTGGAAAACATTCCTAAAATACATATCTCTATAGTAAACAATTCCTCCAATCCTAATAGTGGATCTAGCTTGGATTGGATTGTATACCATAATGGAGCCACCTTATCACAATGCCAAAATATATGTAGCAGGTTCCCATCGGATTTACCACACCTAGTGCATGTGGACACAGGTAGCTTGCCCACTTTAGCTAGTTTAACTGGCATATAGTACAAGTTGTTTAGGACATGATACTGGGTGAGTCTATGCCTATCCTGAGTATGGTATCTATGCAAATCTTTCCTGATTTGGCTCCATGCAGGGTTAGCACTCGGCAGAAGAGAAGTCCATATTTTGGATCCTGGAAAGGTGTTAGGAAATTTAAGTCCCAGGAGGTAGGAATACATCCTCGAAATCCCATGGGACTTGTTTGCATGATCTTGAATCTGGTTTAGAAAAGTCCTGACCTGGGACTGCTTAAATGTGGTTCCAAAAATGGAGACAATAAGATGTCTCAGCTGGAACACTTTAAAAATTTGTTTCTGAGGTATATTAAATCTGCCCATTATTTTGAGGGAAGAAAGGAGACCGTCTTGAGAAAACAGATTTTCCACTAGGACTCCCTGTAACTGAGGAAGCCATTCTGGGGAAATCATAGATCCCCTTATGATTGAGGGCGGTTCAGGGGCAATGTGAGGAAGTATTATTTCACAGAGAGGATAGTGGATGCATGGAACAGCCTTCCTGAGGAGGTTGTGGGGTCTAAACTGTGGGAGAATTCAAGAATGCATGGGACAGACATAAGGCAATTCTTGTGGGGGGTAGGAAGAAATAGGCTGTTGGTTAACTAGGATCTGCGGCCTATCCTGTAGGTAGGGAAATGGGCAGACTAGATGGGCCTAGTGGTACTTATCTGCAGTCAAAGTCTATGTTTCTATGTTTCTATTTGATGTTGAGATTGAGGATAAGGGATTGTGCAGTATCCCCCTTAGGTGAGATTTTGAAAAAGTTCCAACATTGGGTTAAAACTTTGAACGAGGTACCAATGACCGAATTTTGTATTGGAATTGGTAATGCCAACATAGTGTAAAAAATATCATAGGCGAATTGAGGTTGTGCAATTCCAGTAGCCATCTTTCAAGCCATAACCAAATAGGAGGGGACTCATTACCTACGGGCAAGAACCATCTCCCCAATTTGTACAAGTGACTAGCCCAGTAGTAGAGAGTGAAGTTAGGGAGACAGAGTCCCCCCAGTTCTTTGGGAAGGCTAAGTTTAAGAAAGGAGCATCTGGGATGTTTGCCTTGCCAGATGAATTTGGAAAGGGCGGAGTGGAGTTGCCAGAAACAGGATATTGGGAGCCAAAGATTCAGTAGATTTAAAGGGTAAAAGAGGTGGGGTAGGACATTCATTTTCATAATACTAATACGGCCCCATAACGAGAGGGGGAGGTTCACCCATCTTTGAAGATCCAACTGAATGTTCCCCACTAAGTCGTCCAGATTGAGTTTCTTAAAAGACTCGGGGTCTTTAGTAAGATATATTCCTAAGTATTTGATTGAGTGAGAGGACCACTTCATACAAAAATGAGTGAAGTTGGCTTGGTGAGTGAAAGCATTTAAGAGAAATATTACTGTTTTTGATAGGCTCAATTTGTAGTTAGAAAAAAGTCCGAACTGTGTGATAATTTGCAAGGCGTGTGCTAATGAAGCATCTGGATATGATAAATGGAGGAGGATGTCATCCGCATAGACTGAAAGGGTCAGGAATTGCTGGTACACTGGGCAACCTGTAACCTGAGAAAAGCGCTTGATGCTAAGTAAAAGGGGTTCCAGGTATAAGTTAAATAAAAAGGGAGACAAGGGACAACCCTGCCTAGTACCTGTAAACAAAGAAAAATGAGAAGAAAAAACCCCGTTGCAATAGATTTTGGTGGTAGGAGCTTTATATACCGTCTGGATCCGATGAATGAAAGATGCCGGGAACCCCATTTTCTTGAGCGTTACCCAAAAGAAATCCCAATTGACTCTGTCAAAGGCCTTTTCAGCATCTAACAAAATCAAAGCCATGGGAGTCTGGGAGGTTTGAGCAGTATGGAAAATATGAGAGAGAGTTCTAAGATGATCAGCTGAAGAACAGCCTTGCGCAAAACCCACTTGTTCAGGACTCAACAAGTGAGACCAAATCTTTTAAATCCTAAGAGATAGTATTTCGGTTAATATTTTAATGTCGTAATTTAAAAGCGAAATTGGGTGGTAACTAACCGGGTCCTGGTGAGGTTTGTCCGGTTTTAAGATTAGAACAATCGTGGCTTCTAACATAGTGGGGTCCAAATTGTCTGCGGTGAACATATATTCATACAAATTAAGAAGAAGAGGGGCTAATTCTTTACAGAAAGTTTTATAGAAATTGGAAGGAAAGTCGTAAGGACTTGGGGACTTATCTAATGCAAGCCCGTTAATTGCTTCCTCCACCTCTACCAAAGTGATTGGAAAAGATAGAACAGAACAATGGTGAGCTTGTAACCATGGGAGATTGAGACCTTCCAAATAATGTTCTATACTTGAAAGAGGAGCCGGAGAGGAGCATTTACTATATAAAATACTATAAAAGGTTTCAAAGACCTGGGTAATGTCTTGTGGAGAGGTTTTGATGGAGCCATCTGAAGCTTGTAAAGAAGGAATTAACCTTGAACTTTCTATTTTCCGTAGGCGGAGGGCTAGCATTCTGCTCGCTTTCTCTCCTTGGTCAACGTGTCTAGCCTTGGTTTTAATGATGGCATACTCTGCTTTTTCTTTTAATAAGTCTGTGTACTCGTTCCTAAGAGTTAATAAAGTTTCCAGGGAGTTTGGTGAAGAAGATGAAGATAAGGAACCTTCGACGACCCTTATTTGTTTTAACAGAGAAGCGATTCTGGCCTCTCTTTGCTTTTTCCTTTTGGAAGCTAGTTTAATAAGTTCTCCCTTGAGATAGCACTTAAAGGAGCACCATATCGAGTCCTCCCTTGGGGTGGACCTTTTGATAGTTTCCATAAAGTCGGAGATTAACCTCTTTATATGAGAGACTATTTGCCCCTCCTTGAGAAGTTGTGTGTTTAATCTCCATTTAGTGTCCCTTTGAAGTTCAGGGTCAGGTGCAATCAATAACCATGCAATAGAGTGGTCAGATATAACAATTGGTTCGATTCCTGTCTGGCAAAGGCCGGATAAGAGGGAGGTGCTGATCAAGATATAGTCTAGTCTGGACCAGGACTGGTGAACCTGGGAGTAGAAAGAAAAGAGCCGACTAGAAGGGTTAAGAAGACGCCATGGATCGCACAACCCCAAAAGCTCCATGAATTCCACTAAGGCCTTTTGTGGAGGGGATAGAGGTTTTAATGGCCAGTATGTTCTGTCCAGATCCTGAGATGGTGGGATATTCCAGTCGCCACCCAGAATTATCGGGGTGGGCAGAAAACCACCCAACCTGTCAGCTAAGCCCATCAGGTAGTCTGCATCTCCTCCGACTGGACCATAAATAGAGCCCAGCACTACTGTGGTGTTATTAAGTGAGCCTTTAACTATCATGAACCTATCATCTGGATTGGCTAGACTCTCTTCTGCCACGAATGAAATATGCTTTTTGATCAAGATTGCCACCCCCCGGCTCGATGATGACCCACTTGCCATAAACACTTGGTAAAAGCCCTGTCGGCGTAACCCATTTGTTTCAGTGGCCTGCAGGTGGGTTTCTTGCACTAAAAGAATATCTATATTTAAAAGAGCACAATTCTTGAGAACCTGATATCTTTTCGTTATATCTCTGATGCCTCTGACATTCCATGTGGCAATTTTAATTGGTATCAGAGTCATTGTCTATTTTAACAAGAGGGAAACATACATAGACTACTGGCTGAAAATTAGAATTCAAAAGGCACACCCCAGTCCCATCCCCCTCCCTATACATCATCTGAAAACATACTCTAATGAAACAAGAGCATCTTCCCCCTCACCTCTCTTGAACATGTACATTGCTGAAAGCATAACTGATATTAACCATCCCTCTTTAACTGCAGTAGATTTCCCCCCGGGAGAGGACTTCCAATCTATATAACCCCCCACACCCCAAAAAACCCTCCAACTATGTACAAAAGGTCCCCAAGTGATTAAGAGAGCATACATTAATCCCCTTATAAGTGACACTGAGGACCAAACCCAGTTGGCAACATTTCTGTAAGCGCCTGAGCTAGAACATACACAACAGGCCCGAGAGGGAGTACTATGAACCAAATCTGAAAGGAGTCTCAAATAAAATCGGAGGACTCCATAATCCGCAAGGCTCCCAATAAATGCGCCACTCACCCCCTTCGCTGGGACACTGTGCAACTCTCCCTGAGCCTGCTCCATCCCGGAGCCCTCCCACCCAACCCCTTAAGTCTACAGAAATAAGCCTCTACCCTAGTATGTCCCTTGTTAGATCATCATTATTAAGATGAAGGGAACATTAAAAAGTTTAGAAGGGTCTTACCCCAACAAATCTATTATTACAACCTCAAAAAGCACGTAATACAACAACTTACTTTGAGGCAAGCAGTTGCTCGAAATCGTAACCTTTAAGGCCAGCCAGCTTTATTTATCAGAGCTGATCCAGAGAGTGGGGGCCTACGAGTCTCCCCCAAAACTGAAGGTATACTACTATCCCCGAAGTTGCCCGGACCTCGAGTAAAAAAGGGAAGTGACAGGGGAGCTGAAATATTTGATGGGATCTGGTCTTCCATCCCCGATAACGGTATGTGGGAACACCCAGCAATCTAAAGGTTCCTACCCTCCCATAGCTGGAGCATACAGACACATCCGCGGGGAAGGGTTGGCCTACTAGGCCTCGCTACAGCCTGCCAGTCACTCCTGTCCCAACCGGAAAAACAAACAGGAAGAAAAGGTGATAACAAGACTCAAACAGGTAAATGCCCAAAAGTCAACACTAATACTAAGCCCAATTAACCCTCGGATGATTTCTACAAAAGTTCAGCCTATCTTAAACAGGTTGGGTAGCTTGATGGCAAGGTCCATGGCTGCTTGCTCAGAGGAGTCATAGGAGTGCCATGTACCTTCGATTACCACTTATAACCTGGCAGTATATGCCATCTTGAAAAGTATGCCAGCAGCTATCAATTTGCTGACTGTAGGGTGGAATGCAGAGAGTTTCTGTCATGTTTCAAAGGGGAGATCTTGTGAAATTCTTATTTTAGAGGTACCTCACATAATGGCTTGCAACTCTTTCGATTTAGCTAGGACATGCTGCTTTTCCACAAAGCTTAAGAATTTAAGTATGATAGGCCTAGGAGCTGCAACAGGTAAAGGCTTCAGCCTGAGAGAGCGGTGGGCCCGTTCTATATGGTATTGTGGGTTAAGCGGGAATGGGCCAACTATCTTGTTGAGAAACTTTTGTAGAAAGGTGATAGTGTCCACACCCTCTTCAGCCTCAGGTAGGCCAATAATCAAAACATTATTTCTCCTGCTTCTCCCTTCCAAATCTTCAGTTTTCAGTTGAAGCTTATTAATTTGTTGACGGAGGTGAACAATTTCTGGGTCCACCTTCTCCCTCCACTTCTCCAATGAAGAAGTTCTGGCCTCCGAGTCACCCATTCGTATCGACAGACTGTTAAGGTCTCCTCGTATGGACTTTAATTCTGTTGAGATATCCTCCAGAGTTTCCCTGAATGGCAGTAGCTCTTGAAGAAAATGGTCTTCAGTCAGGGGAGTCGCAGGAGAGCCAGAGGAGCTTAGTTTAGAAGGGTTTCCAGAGCTTTGATGTTCTGACTTTTTGGTGGTTTTCTCCGGAGTGGGCGGCAGAGTGTGTCTGATCCCGGCCTGCCTCATCTCAGCCTCCATCGCGGCTGTAAAGCCGATCGCGATGCAAAATTTAGCCAGAAAAATGATCGCTGAGGACAGGGACGCTTAGGAAGCGTAGAGTTAAGATCTGATGCGTGTTTTTGCAGGTAGTATAGCAGAAAGGGGGTTTAGTAGAGGGCGAAAGGCAGGAGCTCCAAGGTAGTGCTGCTTCTAGGTGCTCTACATCACGTGACCCCACTGTCCTGCTTTTGCAGGATTCCCAGTTCCTTGCAGTAGCTGAGAACCTCTGCAGGGGGAACTATTGGAACTCCTGTGAAAGGGTGAAGCAGCCGCAGGTGACCTCTGGAGTAGATATGCCTAGCAACAATTCCTCTACACATCCTAACTAATGCAAGACAGAAAGCAAAACTACAATGCTAAAAGGTACCCACCTTACCCAAAGCCACCATCATAAAATTGAACAATCAACAAAAACGACTCCACCAATCCCCTACAATCACACAACATTCACACTTAAATGCACACCAACAACCATACCCTGACACATTAGCATTAGTAAAATAAATATATAGATAACCAGACCAAAGTCCAAAATTTTAGTCCAATTCAAAGTCCAAGAAGTAAATGAAAGGAAATTAAGAAGCGTTGATAACAATATGTGGTAAACACAGCAAGCAAGGGGGGAGGAATAGGAGAGCTCTCTCACAGCAACTCCAAATCCCCAGATGAAACCCCACAGAGACCAGGAATCATCCACTCAAAGTGATCCCAAAACACTGAATTCCACTGAAGGAAGGTGCTCTCACCACCCACTTCAGTGATATCAGCTAAGTCAGACAAATCACTAATCAAGCAGTAGCGGTTTCTGGCTGTGCAGGTATCTGGCTCCAGTAATGATCTAATATTGTACTCATCCAGGGAATACAAGTGAAAAACAGCTAGAGCTGACAGTCCTGTGGCACAGAAAGAATTCTGTTGGATGCTCAACAAACCCCTAAGAGCTATACAGTTAGGGAACGCTTCCGCAGGCCCATCAGTCAAAGAGTCTGCCGGGATACGTCAGGAACAGCCAGCCAAATCATTGCACAAATTACCAGACCAAGCAAGCAGCTAAAACAGAATGTGTCCACAGTATAAGCCAATATAATATAACCAATTAAGCCGACAGTTCAAGCCTTCCAGCCAGCCCACTTATGATGTATAGGTCAAGGTAATAAAGCTGAAGGATGGGCCAGAGTAAGCCTCAGTGCAAAATGTAGATTATAAAGCTGGCAGGATCCTTGATGGCAATGTAAAGCTGTGGTTTGTGAATGACAAGATCCTTAATAGCCAGCAATAGTCCGCAATATTTGTAAAGCTGAGAAAGTTAAAAGTAAAATGTTGAAAGATTTGACTGAGATAAGCTGCGGCAGGTAAATCCCCATGGAGCAGTAGCACCCCAGGCAGGAACAGCAGCACGCTGAAGCAGTGACAGGTTCAAACAGACCTGCAGAAGGTTAAAACAGACCTCCGGACTCTCATTCATGGCTCTCGGTGACCGAGAAATTGGACTCCAAGCTCGGGCGATAAAAGTTTAAACTTAAATGTAGGTGGGCATCAGCAGAAGGAAGCAAGGGACTCTGCCAGTTGACTAAGGTAAGGTACCTGTTTATGAGTGTGTAACAGTCATTGCTGGGAAGGGTGAAAGGTCAAAGATAGGCCAAAACTGGAACTGGAGCAACACCGTATCTAGCATAGTAGTATAAAGAGATTTAAACAAGGCACAGGAGAATACAAATAGAAACAAACAAAAAAATTGGAAAACTAGAAACACCCTATCGGGATAAGGGTACAAAAGTACTTCCAGGTAACACCAGGAGAACAGAAGTTGAAAATGTGGGAACGGTGCAGTGGCTGTGGAGAGGCAGTTTCCAGAGAGACATTCTAGAGACTGAGGTGTTGCCCCATCTGCACACACCTCTCTGGGTTGAGGGAGAAGGTTGCTAAACTCTAAGCCAAGCTGACTAGGATTCAGGAGACCTCTTCATGCATCCAGGGTCCCCCAAGTTTGCTACTATTACCTCAGAGGATGCCAGGGAGGAGGAATGGCTGAATTATGTTGGCTCTGGAAGAGTGGGGTGTGGGACAGAGACACATTCCTCCACCAGTACCACTACATAACTTCTATGCCACTCTGGCAAAGCAGGACTGCTGGTAGGAGGCACCTCTGATAGTGACCAGGAAGGATGCAGGGGCCCTCCATAATAGAGATCCCAGAGAGGATGGTAGAGGACCCAGAGGAAGAAGCAACTTCTGGTGGGTGACTTGATTGTGAAGGGTATAGTTTTGGGAATAGGAAAGACGGGAGAAGGCAGGTTAGGTGCCTATGTGGCAACATAGCCCAGAGGGATGGGAAGCAGATCCTAAGGATCACTAGGGCAGTAGGATGGGAGGGAGAGCCGGATGTCATTGTCCACCTGGGGACTAATGACCTCATTATTATGGGACTGGGATACTGCAAGGGGAGTTTAGGGAGGTGGGGAAGGGTCTTAGACAGGTAGCTTACTCCATGGCTTTTGCTGAGTTGCTGCCTTTCTATGAAAGTGGAAGAGAAGCGGGATTTGCACCAGGAGCTTAAACTCATGGCTGAATGAATGGTGCAGAAAGGAGGGGTTTGGCTACACTGGGGATCCATCTGGTAGGATAAGGGTTTATACAGTGGAGATGGCCTGCATCCATCTGGGAGGGGAACCACAGTCCTCAGTGGACAGTTTAAATGTTACTTCAATTAACATTTAAACTAGCCAAGAGGGGTGGGGGAAGGAATCAGGGAGGCAGGAAGTACTCCATCACAGACTGCAGTAGAGAGTAAGGAGAACCTATGGGGAGAGGAATCCCCCAGCATATAAATTAAAATAAAGGATGCAGGATAGCAGAGATAAAGGGGGAAGGGGAGCATTAAAATGAGGGGGGAAGGAAGGAGGCCAAAAAGGAAAAAAGGGGGGAAACAAGCAGACTGGAAATAAAATCTGAAAGGCCATGCATGTGAATGCAAGAAGTCTAAGAAATAAGATTCCATGCCTAGAGGCCATCATGGCAGAGGCCAACCTGGATATTGTGGCCATTACTGAGTCATGGTGCATTGAAAACCATAACTGGGACATGGTCATACTAGGCTATACTCTGTTCAGGAAAGACAGAGTGATAAGGAAAGGAGGGTGTGTGGTGTTTTATGTGAGGGAAAGCAGAAACGTGATGGAGACACAGAAAATACAGAAGGAAGCAAAGGTACTGTGGATCATACTGGAGATGAGAAATGGAGCCACTATTTGCACTGGCGTGATCTACAGACCTCCAGCACAGGGGAAGGAATTAGATAAGGTACTGGTGGAAGCCACTGGCAAGATGGCAGAAAAGGAGGAGGTGCTGCTGGTGGGGGACTTCAATGTGCTGGATGTAGATTGCAGCCTCCCAGCAGTGACTTCAGCTAGATGCAGGTACATCCTGGACTTTCTGCAAGGGGCATTCCTCAGGCAACTAGCTAGTGAGCCTAGCAGTGTGACAAGGCAGCATGGAGAGCTAGTGGGATGATGGGATGCACAAGGAGGAGTATCACCAGCAGAAAGGAGGAGGTGGCATTGTATATCTCACTGGTAAAACCCCACCTACAGTACGTGTCCAGTTCTGGAGACCACATCAATGAAGGATATAGACGGAGTGGAAGGAGTCCCAAGAAGAACAACTAAAATGGTGCAGGGTCTGCATCAAAGCCCTATGAGGAAAGACTAAAGGACATCAATAAGTACACCATGAAAGAGGGGGGGTGGGGGATATGATAGAGATGTTTAAATAGCTCACAGGATTAAATAAGGTATGGGAGGGATATATTTTTCAGAAAGAAAGGTGCTCAAAAATAAGATGATGTTATGAAGCTGGAGATGGATAGATTCAGTAGAGATGTAAGGAAGTACTTCTTCACAGAAGGAATGGTGGATATCTGGAACAGCCTTCCGGCAGAGGTTGTGAGGTTCAAGAATGCATGGGTCAGGCACAAGGGAATAACAGTGGAAAGGAAGTAGAGGACAGAGAAAGAGCTATAGATCAAATATGGTCTGTGGTAATAATGTAGGTAGGGAAAAAATGGGCAGACAGGTGGGCCAAGCGGTCCTTATCTACCATCAAATTCTATGTTTCCATTTTCAAAGCTAGGACGTAGCTAAGCTCAGTTTTCAAAACTCTTGTTTAGTTACTGTGTGTCCTATTTGCAAAGTTTAGATCTAAATCTGCCTGGACACAATTTTCAGATGACGTGTAACCTGGTCTATCGTTGATATCCATGTCTAACATTTTTTAATCCAAAACTGGATGCAAATGACCATAAAACAGCTCTAAATTCTGCAGATAAGTCCAACTTTTGAAAATATCTCCAGCAAGACAGAACATAGACTAGACTTATCTGGGAAGTTTCTGATATAACAAGGAGTTGTATCCGTTTTATGATTTTTGAAGATCCAACACAATGTAACCATGAGTTGCATCCATGTTATGACTTTTTTTTGTACTTAATCATTTTATTGAAGTATATATGAAAGCACTCAAGCATATACAATGAAAGGATATCCAAAATATGGAAATACAAAAGGAATAACTTAACAAGGCACATTATGTAGAGTCAGAGTAACGCAAATGCCTAAAATACACATATTAATACTAATAAAGTTAGCCTTAATTATATCTGAAAAATTAATATAGAGATTACATTCAAAAGGTATATTGAGTGCAGAAGGGTAAGCAAATATAAATAGATGCTGAAACTTGCTATAATAAGGCATTCAATAATTTGTATAAAGTGATACCTATTGGAATACAGATAGTATACACCAGTAGGGAAAACGAAAAGAAGAAAGACAACAATAAGAAGGGAAAGAAAGAAAGAAAGAAAGAAAGAAAGAAAGAAAGAAAGAAAGAAAGAAAGAAAGAAAGAAATCTGTGCATAAAGATGTATAAGAGACCCTAATATGGGAGTAAAGGAAAACGACTAGGTGAGTCTTAAGGATTAGTGTCTGTGGATCTTGAAGATTCAATGTACTTGAAGTAATCCTGCCAATAATGATTGTATACAGCGAGTCGATCATGAATAACGTGGGACAAACGATATAGCGAGGCATACTGAGAAAGGCTTTGCAAAGCATCTGAAAGGAAGGGAACAGAAGTGGATTTCCATTTCATGAGAATCAGACGTTTTACCAAAAGAAAAAGTATGTTTAGTCATCAAAATGTGCATGTGAAAGGGAAAATGTATTTGGAATGAAGATGCCTAGAAGGAATAATTTGGGATCAAAGGGTAGTTTTTGTCCTATAATTTTAGAGGCAAATGAGTGTATTTTATGCCATAGCTTGTTAATAGAGGCACATGGCCATAAAATATGGAGCAAATCTCTGTTGGTCTGGTTACAGCACCAGCAGTTATTGTTATTGAGCAGGCCCATTCATTGAAGAACAGAAGGAGTTCTGTACCAGAAATGTAGAATCTTAATTTGTATTAACAAACTGCGGGTATCTTTAAATGAGTCATGAGCAAGGCGCCAACATTTGCTCCATTGTATATCTGAGATATTGTAATTAAGGAGAGTGCTCTATTTGTTTTTGGCTGACAGTGATTGATCAGGGAGATTGTCAATAATGTCTTTATAAATGGAGCTATTTAGCTTTGTGGTTAATTTAACCCAGTGCGAAATACGTGGGTCTAGAAGGGTATGCTTATACACCAAGTTAGTTATAGAGTTATAAGCTGATCGAATTTGTAAAAAACTTCCAGAAGTCCTGCTTAAGGAGTTTCCATGTGATCTGTAAATCCAAAAATGATCTAAGAGTGAGTAAGTTCTGATCCAAAATATCTCCAAGAAAAAAAAAATGCCATTATTCTTCCATGAACTACAGAAAATTGGGTGGTTTTCTAGGGTGAATATTGAATTGCCCCATAAGGGGGCATAGATCCAAGGTTTGGGGTTAGGTTTTAGGAATTTGTGGATTAGTTTCCAATAGAAAACAGAGGATGATATAGTGGGATGAGATTTTAGTTTGGAAGTGAGGGGGTTATAGATAAAGGAGGTAGAAACTCCACCAGGACACAATACAGATTCTATTGCGATCCACAGTGGAGAGTGGGATGAAGGTTTCTGAAACCATTTAATAGTTTGGGCTGCCTGAAAAGCCCAAAGGTAGCCTTTGAACCAAGGGAGTCCAAGTCCGCCTCTTTTCCAGTGTGATCAAAGTTTGTTACAGTTAAATCTCGGGGGTTTCCCCTTCCCATATGAAACATTTTATGACTTTTGAAAATCCATTCTGATGTAACTAAGAGTTGAATCCACTTTGTGACATTTGAGAATTCCACCCACACAGTTTACTACAGGACATTTTGCTGAGAGTCTTTTCACAAAACAATCTGACTGAAGTACAGAAATATATTGTCTTTCTAGCCCTGTCTCTGCAGCAGCGAAACGTTTGCTCAAAAACATAGATAAAACGACTCAGTTCAACCATAAAGGAAGGCTTGGAGGCACAGTAAATGAGATTTATCAGGTGCAGAAGCTGATGACCACTGACAGAAAGCTACATACAAACATATGAAATTTGCCAGCAGAAAAAGACAATTTATGTCTATCAAGTCTGCCTGATTTTGGAGCTAGAAACCCTATTCTGCAGCTGCCCTTCCCTCCCTCCTCACCCCCCCATCCTCCCTCTTGCCCTGTCCTAGCCCCTTTTGAAGCAGCCCACTATTTTACAGACCACCACCTCCACTGGTAATGCATTCCACCCTGCCACCACCCTCTCTGTAAAAAAGTGTTTCCACATCTCCCCCCTGAACCTTCCCCCTTCCAATCTCATGTCATGACCCCGAGTGACCCTCCCCACCATTACCCTGAATAGCTCCTCCGTGCCAGTCTTGTTTATCCCTCTCATGTACTTGAATGTCTCAATCATATCCCCTCTGTACCTCGTCTCCTCCAGCAAGTACATGTTCAACTCTTCTAGCCTACTGTCACACGGTAAGTCCCCCAGCCCCTGGATAATCTTGGTCACTCTTCGCTGCACCCCCTCCAGTAATTTAATGTCCCTTTTCAGGTATGGGTGCCAGAACTGCATGCAGTACTCAAGATTAGGTCTAACCAGTGCTCTATACAGCGGCAGAATCACCTCCCCCCTCCTTGATGTTATTCCCCTTGCGACACAACCCAACACTTTGTTGGCTCTTGCCACTGCTTGCTTACACTGTGCCAAGTTGTTCATTGATCCCATGATGAGCTCCCCAGATCCTTCTCCTCCTCAGTCTCTGCCAGCTGCACCCTTCCCAGTTGGTAGTTTCTCCTTGGATTTTTTGCTCCAAGATGCAGTACTTTACATTTTTTGGCACTGAACCACAGCTGCCAAGTGTCCGACCAAGATTCCAGCTTATTCAGATTTTCCTGCAGACGTAGCCACCCCTCCATGTCATCCACCACCGCCCCAATCTTGGTGTCATCGGCAAACAGGCTGATCTTGCCCTTGATGCTCTTGCATATGCCTGCAATAAATATTCCAAATAACACTGGTCCCAGCACTGAGCCCTGCAGAACCCCGCTTGTCACCGCCCTTGGGGATGAGAGTTCCCCTTCCACCACCACCCTATGCTGCCTCCCCCGCAGCCAGTTATCACCCATCCCACCATTTTTGGTCCCGCCCCCATGCCCTCAAGTTTTATTCTAAGTCTCCCATGTGGCACCGAGTCGAATGCCTTGCTGAAGTTCAGGTACAGGACATCCACTGCATGGCCCTTGCCCATCTGCCTAGTTACCCAGTCATAGTACTCAACCAAGCTGGTTTGGCAGGATCTTCCCACAACAAATCCATGCTGTCTACTGTCCTACAGCCCACTGGACTCCAGCAGGGACACCATCCTCACCTTCAGGATCATTTCCATTTGCTTCCCCACAATGGACATTAGGCTCACCAGTCTATAGTTCCCTGGTTCATCTTTGCAGCTGATCTTATGCAGGGGAACCACGTGAGCCAACATCCAATCCCTGTGCATGCATCCCAAATTTAATGAGGCATTGAACAGGCCTGCCAAGGGCCATGCTAGAATCTCTGCTATCTCCTTCAGTACCCTGGGGTGAACGCTATCTGGCCCTGGTGCCCTGTCCATCCTCAGCGCTCTCAAGCCCTCCAGCACTCTGCCTTCCTTGATCACCCCATCTGTTACTCCCTACCCAGCTTGTACTGCCCCCCACCCCCCTTTAGGTAGCACTCCCCCTCTCTTTTTTGTAAATACCGAGCCGAAGTAGTCATTGAGTGCTTCCACCTTTCTTCCCTTCTCAGTCCATCCCTGTCCTTCTTAATCCTTACTATCAGTTCCTTACAGCTCCTTTTCTCCCTGATGTACCCAAAGAAGCTCTTTTTCCCCTCCTTTATCCCTTGCGCTAGTCTGAGCTCTTTGGTTTGACTTTTGCTATTCTCACTGCCCTCATTGCCTCCCTTGCCTCCTGCTTGTATTCCTCCCAATCTTCCCCCACTCCCCAATCTCCTGTATTTCTGAAGACCACCCTCTTTCTCCTCACCTTTTCCACAACCCCCCCCGCCCATCCAGCTTGGCCTTTTTGCTCTGGCCTTTTTACTCTGAGTCCTGCTACAGGAATTGGTAGCCTCTAGTATCCCCTCCTTTATGAGCTCCCATCTCTGGTCCATGTAGATACTAGGCTGGATCCTCACAAGGTACCCCCTTGCTATCTCGCCCATCTTTGCAAAATCCACCCACCTTAAATCCAACACCCCTTTTTCCCACACTCAACCTGAACCATACTGAGTGATGGTCGCTCCCCGCTAATGGTTCATCCACCCTGCTATCCCATACAAACTCCCCATTTATGAGCACTAGATTGAGGGTGTTCCCACCCCTTGTTGGTTTGCCGACCATCTGTATCAGGAAACTTTCCTGAAGGGCATCCAGCAGTACCTGCTCCCTTTAACTGCTGGTGGCTGGGGTTCTCCAGAGAGTCCTTTTCCTGGAATCCTGGATTAGCAGCCAGAAAGACTCTGTTTATCCCTCCTCCCCTCCTCCCTAATGCACTTTAGCCCCTCCCTCACGTATACTGCCACCCCCCCCCTTCCTCTTATCCCAATCCTTGCAAAATATTCTGTACCCTGGGACTGACAGGTCCCAATCATGGTATTGGGTGGCCCATGTTTCCGTGAGGGCTGCCATGTCCACCTACCCTTCCACCATGAGGGCCTGTAGGTCATTCATTTTATCCCCCAGACTCCTAGCATTCATGGTGACCACCTTCCATCCCTTTTCCTTCCCTCCCTCCTCTCCCTGCTCTCTACTTCCAGCATCCCCTCTATTGCTTCTCCCTAGTTCATCTCCCTTTTTCTGGGGGCTAAGCTTGTGCTACTTCCCATCTTGTAGTCCCTGTATGCCCTCTCTCCACCTGCCACCCTCCTCTCCTAGTTTAAATGTCCACATACCTCGATATACTCTCCAAGCTTCCGTTTTAGCACCTTCTTACCCTCATCATTTAGGTGAAGTCTATCCTTAGCATACAGACTTCTCTCCTCCCAGGTCTGTCCTCACCCTCTCATATCCTTTGACGGGACACCATTTGCCTAACCATTCATTAACTTCCTTGGTCCTTTGATTTCTAGCCGTGCTCAACTTGGGCACTGGTAGTACCTCAGAAAATGTTACTGATCTACCCTCCCCCTCACATAAAGTTCCTAGTGCCACAAACCTCTTTTGACTACCTCTAATGTACTATCTGCCAGGTCATTAGTCCCCAGATGTAGAATTAAATGAGGCCTCTCCTTTTCCCTTCTAACATATTTGGGGACTGATTGTCCTACCCTTTCAGCTGTCATCCCTAGCATGGCCTCCACCCATTTACAACTATGTCTTTCCCCCTTGCTACCCCACCTGACCCCCTTAAGTTTTGAATCCCCCAGTACTAGTATTACCCCCCTACTTCCATCTGCCTGCTTCCCTCCCCTGCTCCTCTCCTGTCGGACTTCTTCTCCACTAGCACATAATTCCTCCCATCTGTCCCTACTGCCATTCCTCTCCTGCCTGACTCCTCCTCTTGCACACAATTCCCCTCATCTGTTCCTATTGCCTTTCTCCCATCAGAATTCACCACTGCCACCTCAGCTATGCCCCTGACATCTACACTATCCCCCTTGCTTTGCTCTCCTGTATCCCTGCTCCCTTTGACCATCCTTCCAGCTGTACCCCTCCCCCCTTCACCTCTGCCACCCCCCTTAGACTGGCAACTATCCCTTGTGCACTTCCCTCCTTTTCCTTCTCCTGACCCCTCCTCCTTCATCAATGTTGCCAGCACTGCATACCTATTTCTTGTACCTTCTGCATTGTTTTGCCTTGGATCCTCCTTCCTGATTTAAGCCTTCCCTCCAGTGCCAGGTCCTTTGTTTGTTTTGCTGCCACACCCCCTCCCAACCCCCTCCCTCTATCCGAGGTACCTCTCCTGTTGTGTTCTCATGATACTCCTTGGGGCAGGCCCTCCTGCCCTGGAGTCTCTCCCCCCCTCCCCTCATCCTCTTCAACTCCCCCTAAGCCACCTTACTTCCTCCTCAAGCCTCCTCAGCCTGTAACAGATTGGACACGCTCCTAGCTTCCACAGTATGTTCATCCAAACCGCTGCCCCACACCCACTGCAGCCCACTAATCTACCAATGTTAAACAGGACTATCTAGCAAATATTGTTCTAACTAGAAAATTACAGTCCTACCTTAGGTTATCCACCAGCCCAGACCCTAACTACATACACTGCAACAAGCATAAAACAGTACTCTCTGCAGCTCTTTTACCCACTACAGATTGAGATGCTGCACCTTTATTCTTACCCCCCTCCCACAGTCAGTAAAGCCCAAGGCAGACTTACCCTCAGCTTGTAGTCCAAGTATTGATCAGATCCTTCCTAGTGTTTCTGCCTTGCCCAGCTGTATATTACTCTTCCTCCCAGGTCTCCTTGGGGCCACTTCTTCCAATGAGCTCCTCCTCCTGCCCTCCTCCAATAGGTGCTCTTCACCACTCAGAGTGATCTACCTCCTTATAATATGAAGGTGGTGAGGGGTGGTTGGGAGAACTCTTTGCATGCTCATGGCTGGGCTCTGCCCTTTATGGCCCAGCCACACACTCAAAAATGGCACTCCCACTTTTGATTGGCTCCTCCTGGAGCCCTGGTGATTGATCCTCCACCAATCCCCTTGTGGAGCCAAACACTGCCTTGCCCAGCAGCGCAGCTCCCTCCTTAGACCTCTGGCACTCCTCCCTTAGCTCCCAAATCTACTGAAACCCTTCCCAATGGCTCCAATGAGCCACTGATGCAGTCTCCCAGCTCTTTGCATGCTTGTGACTTGGCTCTGCCCTTTATGGCCCAGACACACACTCAGAAACAACACCCCCACTTTTGATTGGCTCCTCCTGGAGCCCTGGCAATTGGTCCTCCACCAATCCCCTTGTGGAGCCAAGCACTGCCTTGCCCACCAGTGCAGCTCCCTCCTTAGACCTCTGGCACTCCTCCCTTAGCTCCCCGATCCACCGAAACCCTTCCCAACAGCTCCGATGAGCCGCTGATGCAGTCCCCCCCAGCTCTCTGATGCTTTTAACAATTGATGGATACTATGGTGGAATTTTCTACCACACACTGAATTTTGTTTCCTTGAAGAAATATTTTGAAATCCAAAAGAAGTCTAATGAGATATGCAAAGGTACAGGTATAAGAGACACTGGCATAGAAGGAGTTAAAGGGAAACCTCATGATCCAGGTTAGGGTCAGGGAGATGATTTTTTTTTTCTGAAAAAGGTATGAAGGAAAAAGAAACCAAGTTAAAAAAAACATTGCATAACTGTAAATAGTGCATCTGATGATATATGCCAATAAAGAATATCAAAGGATAAAAAAATACATGAATAGAAGGAAGGACATTTCTTTCATATAATACTTTTCCTACACTCAGTATCCCAAAGCATTTTACAAGCCTTGAACTGTAGTACCTGTCTCTAGGATTGTACATGGACATTTACGAGCTAGTAAGAGCTAGAAAAAGTGATACAAGCAATTATCAATGCAATGTACCCCAAACTTGAAAATGATGGTTAACTTGTGATCTCTCCATTAAAACAAGAGATCACTTGACCCAGACATTTTGGTAAACTATCATCCCATATGCAATTTGCCATTTCCGTGATGTGGAAAAGGTGGTTACAGGACAGCTCATAGGAAACTGGAGCTCTATGCTTTTTTTTTAATATCTTTCAATCAGAATCTAGGCTTGGTTACAGCTCTAACACAGCTTTGGTGAGGGTGGTCAGTGAGTCCACCTAAGCCATGGACTGAGGACAGCTGTCCATGATGATCTTTTTGGACATGACAGAGGTATTTGGCATCTTGTTGGAAGTGCTGTAGGTCTAAGGCACGGGATGGGACTGTGTTATACTGACTCAG
Source organism: Neoceratodus forsteri (assembly GCA_016271365.2). Classification (NCBI taxonomy): domain Eukaryota; kingdom Metazoa; phylum Chordata; order Ceratodontiformes; family Ceratodontidae; genus Neoceratodus; species Neoceratodus forsteri. Next base: position 442,621,863 of record CM028133.1, read on the forward strand.
CTCATATCTCCGGAACAGGAAGCAATATGTGAGGCTGGGTTGTCACCCATCCTGCTGGTATGCAGCCCAATGCAGAGGTCAGCTATGTTCTATTCTAGCACTGATTCCATTTTACATATGCATGATGTCTCTAGGGTAGATTATAGAGAGATACCATACTGGTTGAAATTTCTACACAGGTGACCCACAATTGTACCTCCCTTTCTCAGCTGAGTCTCAAAGGCATGTCTCAGCATGGAATGACAGCCTGTCCAAGAGTGCTTTATGGCTCCAGAAGTTGGCTCAGACTAAACCCTGAAAAGAGTGACTTATTGCTAATATTGAGAGAAAGGCACCTGAAATCTTTTTTCATTCCCTTCCCTGCCATTGATGGGTAGGGCTCTAGTCAGCAAAACTGGTCTGTAATTTAGGTGAGCTCCTGGACCCCAGTCTGACCCTTGAGTATCAGGTCAGAGCAGTGGTCCAGAGTGCTTACTGTCATCTACAGTTGGTAACATTGCTAGATTACATCACTTTATTCTAGGTGCTGATCTTAAAATGCTGGTCTTTGCCTTTATTACTGCAAGGATTGACTACAGAAATGCCCTATGCATGAGTCTTACTGGAAGGTTAGTCTGTCAGCTACAGCAAGTACAGAACCAAGTGTTCAAATTTTAAAGATTGATGGACCTGGACCTGATGGCATTCACCCTAGGGTACTAAGGGAGTTGGCAGAGGTCCTGGTGGGGCCACTGGCTGATCTGTTCAATACCTTCCTGGACGAGGGATGTGTACCACAGGACTGGAGAATGGCCCATTTGGTGCCCATCCACAAAAGTTGCACAAAGGATGAACCAGGAAACTATAGGCCAGTGAGCCTCACATCGGTCATGGAAAAGCTCATGGAGACCATCCTAAAAGAGAGGCTAGTGAGCTTCTTGGAGGAAAACAGTCTCCAGGATGGTCAACAGCATGGGTCTGTAGCAGGCAGATCCTGCCAGACAAACCTTGTAGAGTACTATGACTGGGTGACGTGGGAACTGGACAAGGGCCATGCAGTGGATGTCCTGTATTTAGACTTCAGCAAGACCTTTGATTCAGTGCCGCATGGTAGGTTGGGGGGGGACTGGAACTTGTGGGGGTGGGACCAAAAATGGTGAAATGGATCACAAACTGGCTAAAGGGAAGGCAGCAAAGGGTGATGGTGGAGGGGGCCTCTTGTCACCGAGAGTGGTGATGAGCGGGGTACCACAGGGATCGGTACTGGGACCAGTGCTGTTTGGGATTTTTATTGTACATATCTCACACGGGATCTGGAGCAAGATCAGTCTGTTCACAGATGATACCAAGATGGGAACTGTGGTTGAAGGGGTGGAAGGGGTTGCAGGAGGACCTGACTAAGCTGCAGGAGTGGGCAGAAACATGACAGTTGGGGTTCAATGCCAAGAAGTGTAAGGTTCTGCACTTCAGAGCCAGGAACCAGAGGAGGGATTATCACTTGAATGGGGTACAGTTGAGGAGCTCCACAGAGGAGAAGGACCTAGGAGTGATCATTATGGGGAGCATGAATAACTCCACTCAGTGCACGAAGGTGGAAGCAAGAGTCAACAAAATGCTGGGGTGTATTGCAAGGGAGATCTCCTCCAGAAGGAGGGAGGTTATCCTGCCCCTGTATAGGTCATTGGTCAGGCCCCATCTAGAGTACTGCGTGCAGTACTGGCGTCCATTCCTGAAGAAGGACAAAAGATTGTTGGAGAGGGTGCAGCAAAGAGCCACAAAGATGATCCAGGGATTAGAGAGCAAGCCCTATGAGAACAGGCTGGGAGAGTTGAATATGTATTCACTGGAGGAGAGGAGGGATGGGGGGATATGATCAAGACCTTTAAGTATCTAAAGGGGACAAACAAGACCAACACAGAAGGGATTTTCCAGATAAGAAAGGGGAGGCACATGAGGGGGCATGCACTGAGATTGGAGGGGAGAAGATTCAGGAGGGAAGTGAGGAGACATTTTTTCACTGAAAGAGTGGTGGACAAATGGAACACCTTACCAGATGAGACAGTGTCCTGTAAGACGATGGGCAATTTCAAGAGGGGTTTGGACAGGGTAAGGGGAAGAGATACTGGGAAGAGAGGGGCAGGAGGCGCAGCTCCGAGATGCGGTGCTGGCTGCACACTGGAGCAGACTCAATAGACTGTGAGGTTGTTTCTGCTGGCAATTTTGTATGTTCATATGGATTGAGATACAGATGATAACACTGGTTCTACACAATTGCAGAGGTTAACAGTGAGGCAGCAGATTACCTATAAGGATCTACTTCTCATTCAAACCCTAGGTGGACCAGGCCCCTGTTATTTGAAGGATCTGTGGGTGTTACATCTATTGACAAGCTCTCTCCTGTATGTGAAACTGTTACTACTGGTGGTGCCACCTTCCTGCCTTCATATGGTGAGGGGATAGATCCTTCACTGTTGCCACACCAACTTTTTGGGACAGGCTCCAATTAGAGATTCAGCTGCCACTTATCTTTATAACTTTTTAAGAACAAGTTAAAAGCACAACTCTTTTGCAAGGCGTTCATTTGTCTTTATATCACCTGGCTCTGGGAACTTGTTGAAGGGCTTTTTTGAATTCTGTTACTTCCCGGTGTTTATCTAGTACTGCTGCTGAAACATTTACTAGTATTGCTGAAATGTCTTGTATATTGCTACTGCTGTTTCTCTGATCTCTTATATTGTTTTTTATTTTCACCTTGAAGCACATTTGCAGGAAAAGCCAATGAAAGCAAGGAAGAGCAGGGATTGCTAAAGGTGAGAGTGAAATGTTTGCAACACGATTAAGAGCATAATATAGAAAAAGACTGCTGCAGACTACACAGTTTCTAATAAACTAATTTGTAGTATTATTAAAATTCAGAAAAGTAACAGTCATTTTTGTATAATTTTTTTAAAGTCATGTAATATAATGATACAAAAACTAGTATTGATACAGTCTGGTGATACAATAAAATAGTATTGATACAATGTGTTTGCCATTTTTAGCTGTGATGCAGCTACAAAAATTTACCTATTATGTACTCAAAAAGCTATTTCAAATACTATAGATGCATATAGAATAGTACTGGCACATAAAAACTATCACTATGACTGATTCATAATGATCCGATTCCAAGCTTTCATTTAGAAAAAACCTTAAGTTCTAAGCCTAACAGTTCAAAAGTTACTGCTTTTCAAATATAATTTATGGAATTATAAAATATAATAAAGATTATTTTTGGAAACTGTCAAAATATACCTACTGGGTCAATACAGCGCATGGAATATATAGTATTAACCATGCTGTGAAGAGCATGCTACGAATTACAGTGACAGGGGTACAACAGCGATAGGGAATTGCCACTACCCCGTCACTGTATAAATTACTAGGAAGGCATAAGTTACTGTGTGCTGGGTGCCTGGTCTAGCTGCTCTCATGGTGGAGTGGTTAAGGTACCAACACATGCATACTTGGGAGACCTGGGGCTGTAGTTCGATTCCCTGCAGGTCCTCCTATACTACTACTTTTACTGTCATTTTCTTATTTTTTGCAAAAAAACAAAATTCCTCCCGACTTTCTCCCCATCTCCTGAGTTCATCCACCCCCGGAGTTTATTTTAATTCTGGTGGGTGTGAGAGGTAAAGCCCCCCACGTCGGGTAGCCCATTTATTTCAACGGTGTGTGCTGTTTCTGTAGGTCGCTGTTTTTGTAGGTCAGTGTATTTCCCAACCTTATTATAGCACATGCCATTTTGCTTGCTGCATTTGTTGCTGTACTATTATTGCATGTGTAGTTATGACACCGTGCCCAAAAGATACTAGTATTTTTGCATGTGGTTGTTCTGTTTAAAAATAAATACATTATTTTCTAGTTCTGTTTATGCTATGCTTTTGAACTGTGTATTGCACCTAGAAAACCTGCCCCAATGGGCACAAATATGAAAAACAGTTTAATTGATTGTGCTGCTCAAAATAGGCAAACAATGTTATTTAAAAACACAGCCAGTTGTTGCTGTTTATGTCAGACACACATTTTCTGTTTGCAAATTAGAACATTTTCTAACTGTTAGTACTAGGTGTGATGTTTGGAACACAACTCTTCCTAGAAGCTAACACATCTTGTGTTATTCCTCGTCACATAGTACCTCATTAACATTCTTCCCTTACTCACTGTGACATAATACAGTAAGTGACCAATAGGGCAGCATGTGATTGGCTCTTTTTAGTATATCATGGTGTCATAATCAATAAGCTCACTGTGATGATGGGGGAATGAAAAGGAACAGCACCAGATATATCAGTTTCCAGGAAGAGAACTGTCACACATATAACAGCTAGTACTGTCAGACAGAGTCATATAAATAGCAACAAGAACAAGAAAACATACTGCAGATCTGAAAAGTAACAACTGACTACTTATAAAAAATAATAGTATTTCTAGGGTGTGTAGTAGCTCTTTAAGGAAACTCATGGAGAATAAGCACAAAGAAAGAGAGGGAAGCTTAAGTTCACTGTAGGGAGGTTAATTAAGCAAAGTGAAGTTAAGAGACTTGCTCAAGCTCCCACAGTAAGTGACAGTAGTGGAATTCGGCTCTGGGTCTCCAGATTCACTGCTCTGTGCTCTGAACACTAAGATAAACTGCCTCCCACAAACATAGATAGGTAAAGATATCTTACACCAAGACATGGTTTCCACATGACAAAAGCATGACAAACAAGCAACTGAACACTGTATATCTGTAGTGTACAAGATTTAAAAAAAAACTGAAATGACAGACACGCAAATATTTTGTTTCTGCCAGTCTCTGTTTACTGTTGGTAGTAGTGTCTGCACAGTCCTTGTACACTGATCAACTGATGACGGAACTGTTACTGAATTGCCGCAGTTAGCAGAAACACTGCTGCTGCTGCACCACCAGGCTGCACACCCTTCTGCTCGAGGGACAACCCGGTTTAGGATTGATTAGGATTCCCTCCAATACAAGGCCTGAAATTCATTCCAAATGCCAACCCGTGAATCTGTAGTGGCAAACAGCACCAAGACATACAAGGGGGTCAAAATTCATGGGACAGTGGAGGTGCTGTGGAGTTACAGATTTTGGGGAGCACAGAGATACTGTATACCTAGATTCTAATACCACAAAACTATTCTAAATAGATCCAAATACTTTTTTTTGAACCGTGAAATTGTCATGTTCCATGTACAGTGGCGACAATTTGTCCAGTCCCCCTAATATGCAGTGACATTGCATCCGGAAATTAATCTTGTCAGCGACAAGACAGACTGTTCCAATTTGTCCCCATGATGTAATGACCATGGTTTTACAACTGCGGCATTCTGTCCAGGGACCAAACGACCATACACGCATCTGGCCCTATTGTACTATGTTGACTTCCTGGGGACCTGCTAGGCCATCTTTTAAATGATGGAATAATTTTATGCATCAAAAATTGCACTAAGTTCAATTTTTTCTTTCTTTTTTTTTTGTTTTGTTGTAGATACAATTTTTGAAAATCAGGTGCTCACCCTTCAGATGTATGTGGCAGATGAATCAAATGCAAAATGAATTTGTATCTGACTTTTGCAGCAAATTTCAGTAAAGTGTGACATCTTATTAAAAAAAGGCATTTCGTTTTTATTAAGGTGCATGGACATCAGTCACACGAGTGCAGACACAGATACAAGTGCAGCAGGCAGCATACCTCTCAACCTCTTGCCTCATGAATCAGGGACAAGGCTTAAAAAAATCAGGGACAAAGACCCAAAATGAGGGACACATCTTAAAAATTGGTACTATTCACTCAGAAAGCTGATAGAAGCAAAGGCTTTGTGTTAAGATGCATTTTCTGAAGAAGAACAAGTCTGTAACTTTTATGTTTGACATCATTTTGTGCTTTTAATCTCCATTGTTCTGTCACAAAAACACAAATTTTACGAGGGACAGAGGAAAATTTTGAGGCAAAATCAGGGACAGTTGAGAGATATGGCAAGCAGTTGCGTTTGTGTTTACCCAGTCTGGAAATCCCACCCCGGGTGTTCAAACACAACTGCTGCACTAATGAAAACGTAAGCCGACTCAAGTCTGGGGAAATGGGACATCTTACAAGTCAGAAAAAGGGCAATCTGAAATGGAATAAAACGAATATGTACAAATTGTTTCAGCGTGGCATAGAATGCAGTTTTAATCAATTTCCAGAGAGTGACAGAAAGATTACAAGGCAGAGCTCTTTTACTGACTTACCAGCAAGAGTTTTACCTGGATTAGCAGAGCAAAACTACAATTTTCATCAGCTGCCACTGCTATATAAAACTATTTATGTATAGCAACTGTTTGGTGCACATCTGCTTTCACTCAAAAGCTGAAATGGAGTTGATTCACTGAAGAGCATGTGCAAAAGGCTGCAGATATTTTTCTTATTGCTATACCAATTTAGTTTTGTGTCAAGTCGACTGCAATGCAAACATTTTTTGAATGAGACCTTCCCTGCTAAACTGTAGATCTTTGCAGGAGTTTGGGCATAGACTAGAACAGGATTTCTGTATTTATATTGCACTATTGATTAAGAAAATACATCACAAACACTACTTTACAAAGTGGACAGATACTGGTAGTGCAGGGGGCTGTGTGCAGACAGAAGTAGAGCACCCACTCATTTCAATCCCGAGTCACCGGTGTGAGAATAATAAATTATCTTTCTTTTTCCTGTTCGTCTGCCAACTAATCCTGTGGTCACTATTTTAAGAAACCTGTTAAACGTCACCATGCAGCTAGGCATTTTCTTAAATATCCATAAGAGTTCCCTTTTCAGGTTAAAATGCGTTCCTTTTGGGTTTCTCAGTTCATGCACACAAATTACTTGCTCCTTCAATTTTCAAAATATTTGAGCAGGATAAATATATAACAGGAAAAATGCTCTGTAAATAATTTTTGTCTTTTATTGGAAACACATGCTTGAGGAGTCCTGCAATAATTGTATCATTTCCGTTCTTAACATTTTATTTTAAATTGTTTCTTTCTGGTGGTGCATACATAAGTGTATTTCTTTTGAAAGCCCTGTAGAAGTGTTGTATCTCCCTAACCTCACCCTTTTTTCTTGAAGATTGCTTTAAGTGGCATCTCACATGATGGGCCCATCTTCAACATACTGTAATTGCTTGCCAGTGCAACCTGCCAGATAAAGGCACCCTTATGTGAGCAAATATGTTTTAAAGCATACCTCTCAACATCACAACTCTCAAACCAGTCAATGTGGACACCGACATGGAACTCAAATTGGAAGAAATGGACAAAATGGAGAACACAAACATTTCTTTAAGGTGTATCACTAGGATTATCTTCTTCCTTCCGTCTTGCACTCCCTTACAGGCTGTTTTGTACATGGGCAAGTAATACACAATGTTAACTGTATTACTACATGCTAAGAAACCATGTGGACCCTTATTAAAGTAACACAGGCAATAAGTACTTCCTTGTGGAATTGGCCCCTCCTGGAATTCCTCGGAGGTCACTTGCCCAGTGACCAGGGGACTAATCCCGGGGCAATATCTTCTGAAGTCAAATGACCAAGAACGTAGTGAACAACTGGCCTTTGCCCCAAGCTGTGGGGGCTAGAAGTAGCCTGCAGTAGGAGGGGCAAAGGCCAGGATTCTTAGGAGCTGGTCAGGAGAGGAATTTCCTCTTTCTTACCAGACCTCCAGAGAACCAACTAGATAATTCTCTCTTCCTGCACAAGCCCTTTCAGATTGGTCTCGAGGTTTTTGGTTGGCGGGCCTCTAGGCCTGGCATGGGGAGAGTTACTTTTCAGATCATCGGTGGCCAGGGCAGCTTTACCTGGGCCATCTTTTAAAAAAAAATAATAATAAAATGAATTAAACAATTTGGGGTGTGGGTGAATTTTCTTCTCAGTCCTCGCTTTATTTTGTTGCATTCCTTAGGGGCAGGGTTTTGCCTGGCTCTCGGCCCGGCTGCATCTTTTCCCAATGGGTAGGGATTGGGGGGTGCCCATGGCTAGGCTCTCACTCCTGGGCAGTGCAATGCAGTCACTCTTCTGATTCCACAGGGCGTTATGCGGGATACATGATTTCATTGCAGCCTTTCCCTGCGGGACTGTTCCGGGTCCGTGCTGGCCACAATTTAAAAAAACAAGCTTGATCGATGCATCCGTGAATGCTGGACAACCAACAACCTTGGGCAGGTGCTCTGCTAGGGTCTCCATCCCTCCAGGGCCCTGGCAGGCTTTCCCTGGACATGCCTGCTCATTGAGGACCACACCGCTGCCAGAGGCTCTTTGCCTACATCCACCCCCCCCCCAATTTCTCCACAGCTCACTTACCTGGTCTTTGCAGCATGTGTCCTGGGAGTTCCCTCTGGATTGCTGCCCTGGCTTAGTTCTCTGGGCTACTGGATCACACTGCAGATCTGCTGGGTTTTGGGGGAATTTGGAGAAACAACATGAGGGGGTCAGTATGCTCAATGTCTCATGTCTTTTGCACATTCCAGCGATCCTTTCAGTGGGAGGGGGTAAGGGGGTAACTGCTGCTGATATGGGGATCTAGGTTTAAATCTCCCATGGCCCAATCTAGTTGCTGCTGGCTGGGTGCTGCCACTGTGCTGCTTTCCTCAGTGTGGCGGAGGGTAGGTCTTGCTGAATCAGCAGCGAGAATTGAGGCACAGGAAGAGCAGGAGATAGGCTGCTTGCATTCTCGTTAGCTCTCGTGAGAGTCACAGTGACCATCTTGCCTGGGTCGCTTCAGGCTACTCTCTGCACGTAGGGGCCTCCTACTCATGCGGGACTACTCGCGAGGTTTCGCTGGCCATCTTAGGTGGGCTCTTACTGTACACCCTTGCAATTAACCAGTTTTTTGCTCTTTGGCAGGTCATGGTTGGTGGACAGCATGGGCATTTCATCTCTCTTCCCATCTTTTTTCCATGCTCCCAAGGGTCTCTAGCAGGGCAGGTTTGTAAATCAATAAATACATATCTATTTCAATAACTAATTACAGACAATACCTAATAACCCACAAATAGTACAAGTCAATCCAAAAAAAAAAAAAACATTGCCTTTCACCAGGGCTTAGAGCAAAAAACCAAAAAAACAAAAACAAAAGGGAAATGTCAAATACAAGAAATCTATGTATAACTCAAGTCATAACTAATATGTTTAGACATCAACACAATACTCAGGGACAGGAATGAGGGGCAGCCACCCATCCCAGGTTATTCGCTATATGCTACTGCTTATGCTAATATGGCAGTTTTGTTGTTATTTTTGGTTTCTGTAGGTTTCAACTAAACTTTAGCACCATGAACACAAGGGGAAGGCCCTCTCAATCCTCTCAAGAATTTAGGGACACCCTCCAGTGGCTGATGCAGCTGGGAGGCCCTGATTGACTCCAGGTGGTGATGCAGGAAACACCAGAGCCGAGTCCCAGCGAAGACAGACCACTCAAGAGATTGTGGATGCCGTCTGCAAAAATGGTGGAGGTTATGCAGCTAGAGAGATTCAGAGGAAGGCGACACCAGGGAGACAGCCAGAGGCACCCAGGGGTTCAACAGCACTTGTAGAAGATGATGTGTTCTATGGAGAGCAGGAGAATTCTCCGGATGAAGAGGAGCACCCTTTGGAGGGACCCAGCACAGTGCTGCCATCGCCAAGGGCAGTGAGTGAGTTGTGTGACAGGCCTCCCATGGCTGACATTCCCCTTTTGGAGCATCAGTCTGGGCTTCATAAGAGGGAGGGATGGCCAGCATAACCATAAAGGCATCAGGCAGTTGGGGGTAAGTCATGCAGGACTGGGGAGATGCTTATATGCGAAGGATCTCACTAGAGCTCACGGTGCAGACAAGGGGTGGAATAAGGCCACAGAGGCACTGGTCATGGTCCCACCTGACCCAGCACAACCTGCACAGGATGGGGTGCTGCAACCCCCACTAGGTATACAGTAAGGCTGGTGGCCGATTCCTATTCCTTGATTCCCCCCAAACATGCCCAGTTCTGCTCCCTCTGGGCTTCCCCAGCCACATCAGCAGCGGGCAGGAGGGGGTCTTGCTCTCTACATTTGGGTTTCCAGCCCTGGCCCTCAGCCCCATGAGGGAGGCGACAATTTTTTGGAGGTGATAATGTGAGTAATAATGTCATGGTGTCACAAGGCCCTTCTGCACTGGTGATATGGGCGGTGGCCCAAGGCACAGGGAAGGGTCATGGGTCATGACATAAGGGTTCAGCTGTGGCTGCAGAAGCACCGCTAGCCCCCTCGGCAGGAGATGGTACCACCATGCGGTGGAGTGGCACCCAGGAGCAGCTGCAGGTGGATCAATCAGTGAGGCAGGTTTGGGGACTGCAGCAGTGGGGGGGGGGGCTGGCCCAGCAGTGGATGATGCCACTCAGCAGCAGCAGGTGGTGCCAAAATCCAGCCATGTTGTGGCACAGGCATCGGCGTCCCAAGTGTTGCCCCCCCATCATCGACCCAGCAGGGCCATTGGGCATACGTGGGGGTGGATGACCCCATGAACACCCACTTAACAGCTGCGGTCAGGGACAGAATTTGGAAAGGGGAATACATTGAAATGTTTGAACTGCTGCAGTGGGAGCTACCTGATGCAGTGGACAGGGATAAATTGAAACAGGAGAAGCTGCGTTTGCCCAAAGTGCCCCACACTTTAGAAAATTAGGTGGCTACTTTTGACATTTTTATTTCAATATATTGTGGGAAATTTCCACAGAAAATTGGGCAGTTGCTGAAGTACAGAGATAATATCAAGAACGCACACCTAGCGTATGAAGGGAATGCCTGTCTGTGGTACAATAAGCTTTTCCAGATGCTTCTCATCAGATCACCGGATATGTGCTGGGACAAGATTGATCATGACCTCTGGCTCAGGCACATGACCCGGGCAAGGCCGATTAATGTTGCCTACACTGCCATTGGGCACATGGTCACCAATACCCCTTGGTCTGGCCAAAAAGGGGCAGGCACTTGCAGCAGTACAACACGGGAAAGTGTTTTCAGCCGTACTACAAATTCTGGCACAAGTACAGCAGTTGTGGTGGTAAGCACAAGTCTAGCACCTGCCAGGCAGGAGGAGGCCCAAGAAAAGGGGACGGTCAGCAGGCCAATAACAAGCAGGGAGGCAAGCATTTCATGAAAGCTGGTGAGGTCCCCAATAAGAATTGATCGTGTGTCCACTTGGCTTGACTGCTACCCTTGCAGAAAAGACGTATTATACCTACTGGATGACTTCACCAATGGGTTTCACATCCCTTACCATGGACCATGCATTTCCACCATGGCACATAATTTGAAATCGGCTACTGCTCTGCAGTATGTGATTCCAGAAAAAATACGCAAGGGTTGTGGGACCTTTTGACAGTCCGCCACTGAGTCCCTTATGGATATCACCTCTGGGTGTGGTTCCAAAGAAATCACCTGGAGAATACAGGTTGATTCATTACCTATCTTATCCCAAAGGGGGCATCAGTGAATGATTTCATTAGCCCCGAAGATTGGTCAGTGTGTTATGCGTCTTTTGACTTAGCAGTCAAGCTCATTCAGGAGGCAGGCAAGGGTGCGCAGCTGGCGAAAAGTGATATAAAGTCTGCCTTTCACCTCCTGACAGTCAATCCATAGGATTTTGACTTACTGGGTTTTTGCTTCAAGAGGAAATTCTATTATGATATGGCCATGCCTATGGGTTGCTCCATTTCGTGTGCACCCTTCAGTTGTTTTCTGGAATGGGCCACTACACATTACAGTGGCATCTCCAGGACAACTCATTACTTGGATGATTTTCTTTTCATCAGGGCCGCAGGTACTTCTGAATGCAGAATGGCCCTCACTTCCTTCACGCACTTGATGGGCAGGGACTGGGGGGTGCACGTAGCTAGGTTCTCGCTCCTGGGCAGTGTAATGCAGTCATCCTTCCAATTTCACAGGGTGACATGCTGGCACACAAAAAGACTGAGGAGCCAGTTACCAGGCTAACTTACCTTAGTATTGAGCTGGACACTGTAGGCATGGTGTCTCGAGTGCCAGACGAAAAAGTGGAGCAACTGGGGAAACTGGTGGCCGAGGTCAGGTAGGCTAAGAAGGTTACCCTGAAGACCCTGCAGTCATTGACTGGACACTTGAATTTCACTTGCAAGGTGGTGTCACCTGGCAGGCCTTTTTCAAAATGGTTGGCATGGGCAACTAGGGGCTCATTACAACCTCATCATCATATTAGGGTCACTGTAGACATGAGATCAGACTTGGCGGTCTGGGGAAAGCTTGCTTAGGCACTTCAACGGTGTAACCATGTGGCAAACTGGCGCACATTTCAGGCAGGATTGCCAGATGGTTACTGACACTGCAGACGGATGAGGTTACGGAGCACACTTTCAGGCATCATGGTTTGCATGCCCGTGTGGGACCAGGGGTGGATAAGGAAGGGTCTCATGAAAAATGTGACCCTGTTGGAATTCTTTCCCATTGTGGCAGCGACCTTTGTCTGGGGGGGGGGGCATCTTCAGAACAGGAAGTTCCTCTTCTAGTCAGACATCATGCAGGAGGTGGCCATTATGAACTCGCAGTCCTCTAATTCCAAGGAATTGATGAGGTTATTAAGGGTTTTTGTGCTGAAATGCCTACAACTCAATGTCTCCTTTAAGGCAGTACATGTCCCTGGGGCATTGAATGTAATTTCAGATGCCCTCTCTCGATTGCAGTTCGACCACTTTCGACAGCTGGCACCTGCAGCAGAAGAGCACCACATTCAAGTGCCAGCCTTCTTTTGGCAAGCTGCAATCCAAGAATAGCCAAGCTGGTACAGCACATTCTGGCCCCAGAGACATGGCATAAGTATACGGCATATGTGAACTACTTCTGGGAATTTTGCAGGGATGATGGCAGAAACTACAAGCTGCTCCAGCATGCCCATATGATTCATAAGTTCGTACATTTCCTGATTGGCTGGGGCATGGCCCTGGCTTACATTTGCAGTCACCTGTCTGGCATAGCCTTCATGGCGAAGATGGATGGGTTGCCGGGATGTGACTGGATCATTCCTTATAAGAAAAATGATTGAGGGGTGGTGCAGAATGTGGGGCAATAGGCAGGACAGTAGGCAGCCAGTGGATGGGGTCCTCTTAAGGGAGATTTTAGTGCTCTTGTCAGGGGTCTGCACATCTGAATATGAGGCAGTGTTGTTTAAGACTCTATTCACCACTGCCTTTTTGGGGGCTTTTAGGGTTTCTGAATTGGTCGAGGACCCTTTCTTGCCAGTGGGTCACAACATGCAATGGGGTGATATTTCAGTTAAGGGAGATTCTTTGGTTATTGTATTGTGACACTCCAAGACGGCGCAGCTTGGCCCTCCCCAACCTGAGTTCCGTTGGGCTCCAGGGCAGGTGCTCTGCCCTGGGACCTTTATGGAAATGTACATGGACTGCAAGACAGGGGACATTTTTCACACACGCTGATGGGTGGCCAGTTACAAGGTATCAGTTTGTCACAGTTCTGTGGAAGGGCACTGGTGCAATGAGCAGGGACCCAGGGGTTTCAGCACACACTCCTTCAGGATCACGGTGGCCATCAAAGCAAATAGGCTTGGTTGTGGAGAGGGGGAAATTCAGGCCATCGGGAGGTGGCATTCAAAGGCCCATCAGGGATATGTTAGGCCCACCAAGCCAGGAAACAGCACAGATATAGGTATATCAAAAGGATAAGGTTGTCAAAATCAGATCAGATATTCGCTCTTCCCTCCCCAATGGGAGCGACGGTGGTCGCCAGGAGATGTCGAACACCCAGTTTGGATGGTCTGACTTCAGCCTTCCCACAATCGAGGATGTTGTGATGATCATTCGAGCACTGCGACCGACCTGCTGTGATTTGGACCCAGGCCCTACACGCCTTTTAGTGGGTTGTGTGGATAAGATCGGCCTAGTCCTAGCTTTGATCATCTGGAAGTCTTTGGAGAGGGGAATTTTTCCAGATCCCCTTAAAGAGGCTATAGTTAAGCCTCTATTAAAGAAATCCTCTTTAGATCCAGATTGTCTAGCAAATTACAGGCCAGTCTCTAACTTACCCTTTGTGGGTAAAGTTATTGAGAAAGTGGTCGCAGCGCAGTTGGAGGATCATCTGACCAACAACAATATCTACGATTCTCTCCAGTCTGGATTTAGGAAAAGGCATAGTACCGAGACAGCGTCAGACGGGTCAAATGACCTCCTAATAGCGAGAGAGATCAGAGGACCCCGATCCATCCTGGTACTACTTTGATCTCTCTCTGTAGCGCTTTGACACCATTGACCATGGTGTGCTGTTGGAGCATCTGCGGTCAGTCTGTGGACTGTCTGGTACGGTCCTCAGATGGTTTCAATCTTACCTCGAGGGTAGGACTCAGAGAGTGGTGTCGGGAATTTTTTACTCAGCATCATTCTCCCTACCCTGCGGGGTACCGCAGGGCTCTATTTTAGCACCCATGTTGTTTTCGGTGTATATGCTACCATTAGGGGCGATTATTAGACGATACGGTTTGGGTTTTCACTGCTATGCAGATGATACCCAGCTGTATATGTCTTTTGTGCCCGGTCAGGACGCTGCCTTGTCGGTATTTAATAACTGCCTTGAAGAAATCCAAGACTGGATGAATGGGAGTTGGCTGAGGTTAAACCTGGAGAAAACTGAGGTGTTGGTTGTGGACAAAGGTCGCTGTGAGGCGGGTCTGCCGGAGGGATCACCTTCAGGCTTATGGCTTGGAGGTGTTCAGCTGACGACCTCAGATCAGGTGCGGAATCTTGGCGTAATAATTGACGACCGTTTGACACTTAAATCTCAGGTGTCAGCGGTCGTTAAAACTTCCTTTTTTCATCTGAGGAATATTGCCAGGGTGAAGCACCTGGTTCCTCCAGAGGACCTTCCAACATTGATCCACGCTTTTGTTACCTCCAGGCTTGACTACTGTAACTCCTTATACCTAGGGCTATCGGGGGTTGAACTTCGCCGTCTGCAGCTAGTGCAGAATGCGGCAGCCAGGTTGTTGACTGGATCCTCTAGATCCAGCATATAATGCCTGTGCTTTCATGTACGTAATTGGCTGCCAGTGTTTTGGCGAATCACCTTCAAGGTCGGTTTACTGACCTATATATTCTACATGATCTGGGACCTACCTACCTGAAAGAGCTCCTTTGCTCCTATAGTCCCTCCCGCTCCCTCCGATCCACTGACGAGGGATTGCTAGAATTCCCAGAATGCGTTTGAAAACATCTGGTGCTAGGTCGTTTAGTTTTATGGCACCTACCCTGTGGAATTTCTACCCCGCCAGTTACGAGATTGCCCGACCGTCCTTAGCTTTAAGGGAGCTTTGAAAACCCACCTTTTTAATATAGCTTTTAAGGATTTATATTAGTTTTAACTTTATTGTATTTATTGTTATGTGAATTTGTACAATCGCTTTGATTTTAAGAAAAGCGCCTTTTAAAAATAAAGATGAATTGAATTGAATTGAATATCAGAGGGCGTTAATTAATCATTTATGATTTGTCTTACAGGTGCGCTCCCAGAAGACAAAACCTTTTACGTGATTGGCCATTCCTTTGTCATAAGAGCCCATGAGTGGGTAGCTTGCCAGGGGCAAGGTGATCAGCTGGGCATCCCAGGAAGCAGAGCAACAATTCAGTGGTGTGCCCTCGGTGGCATGAAGTGGGTGGATCTGATCCCAACCCTGAGAATCCTCGGTTTAGTAACTTCACCCCCTCACAGGATGATATTACATTTGGGGGGGTAACGATTTGGGTTGTTTGTTATCTATAGATATAATGATGGCTATCATGGTCGATCTCAGCCAGATTAGGAGACATATGCTGGACACCTAGCTGGCATGGTCTAGGATTCTTCTTCGAAGGAAGTGGAGAACAGGTGAGGCGGCTAGGCTGCTTTGGAAGGTTCACAGGGAACTGAACTGGGAAGTGTCCCGTTTCTGCTCCCCTCAAGGGATTTGGGTCATAAGTCACTGAAATATTGTAGCAGGGTGTAGGGGTTTTTTCGATTCAGATGGGGTGCATCTGTCAGAAATAGGGCAGGCTATGCTTAATTTTAGTTTATAGAATGTTTTAGAGGCATGGTTATAGGTATTTGCCTGGGGGCATTGTTGAGGCAATTCGTAAAGGTTTTACGGATCTAGTGGCGGATGTTTTGGTATTATGGGAATTTTATTAAGGAGTGGACCAGTGAGGGTACACTCATGAAGGAAAACTGTGACTGTTTTGGATGGAGCCGGGCAAGCGTGGGGCCACGGTCGGGCAGTTTAGGCCCAGTGAGGGTATAACTGCTTGGCTGTGGCCTAGCAGGATCCAGGTCCATCGAGCTTCCTTGTCATTGGAGCTCTCTGTCCTGGTGGGGGCTCTGCTGGGATTCCTTTTGCCCTAGGCTGGCTTGTGAGTAAAAAGAGTTTGTGGGTTTTAGCCGAATACATCTGCTGCCCTAGGTGAATACTATATATTCCATGCTTTGTATTTGTTATCAGTATGAGATGTCTTATTGTATATCAAACTGTTATGATGTGTTTTGTATATTGACAATCTATGTCGAAGTAAAGTTCGACCTTTCTGCCAAACACTAGGTGTCATGTTTTTTTCTTGGATCGATTGGGATAGTTCTGTCTGGGCATGGCCCCTTCTGGAATTCCTGGAAGGTCGCTTGCCCAGTGACCGGGGACCAATCCCAGGGAAATACCTTCTGAGGTCAAATGACCAAAAAGGTAGTGACCAACTGGCCTTTGCCCCGAGCTGTGGGGGCTAGGAGTAGTTTGCAGCAGGGAGGGACAAAGGCCAGGATTCTTAGGAGCTGGTCAGGAGAGGAATTTCCTCTTTCTGGCCAGACCTCCAGAGAACCAACTAGTCCCTCCCTACTGCCCTATATTGGGGGTTGGTGATTGTTCTCTGGGTTCAGCAGTAAGGATATGTATGTGTATGGGTGGAAGTTTCGGCACTATGGGAATTTTATTAAGGAGTGGCCTGGTGAGGGCACACTCATAAAGGAAAACTGTGACTGTTTGGGACGAAACCGGGACAGCAGCAGTCCACGGTCGGGCAGTTGAGGCCCAGTGAGGGTATAACTGCTTGGCTGTTGCCTAGTGGGTTCCTGGTCCATCAAGCTTCCTTGTCATTGGAGCTGGCCGGCCTGATGGGGGCTCTGCTGGGATTCCTTTGGCCCAAGGCTGGCTTGTGAATAAAAAGAGTTTGTGGGTTTTAGCTGAATACATCTGCTGCCCCAGGTGAATACTATATATTCCATGCTTTGTATTTGTTATTTGTATGACATGTCTTATTGTATATCAAACTGTTATGATGTGTTTTGTATATTGACAATCAATGTCGAAGTAAAGTTCGGCATTTCTGCCAAACACTAGGTGTCATGTGTTTTTCTTGGAGGGATTGGGAAGACTCTATCTGGGCATAAGTGGAACCAACTGATTTGGGGGGGGGGGGGGTGAAACATAGAGTGTTCCATGCAATACAACATCCTTGATGAGGTACATTATGCTTTAAAGGGAACAGTAACATGCATGCGTCAATCACTTTGTTACTCAAAACTGGAGTACTATCATGGTACTTTAAGTAAATGTGCACTTTGGTTTTACTGCAAACAGACTGATGAGAAAAGTGCATTTACTAATAGCCAACTAAAAATATTTATTTCTTTACTTGAGTTTTGAAAACTAGACCCTTTGTTGATCTTTGGGATCCTCCATGCTATAAGTCTGCCTTAAACTGAATGAAAGCCATTATTGATGATTAGCTTCTGCTGTCTTTCTCAATGGAAGCTAAGTGCATACTTGCAATCCTTGTAACTTATTAAAAGTAGCTGCAATTCATAAATTAAGATATATTACAACATATTTGCTAATAGTACAATTTTACTATAACTGTACATTTCTTTTTATTCATACTTTGTGAAAGAACTGAGTGAAGTACAGTCTAGTAATGCACAACCTTTTCCTTCTGTTACAAAACAGTAGAGTATCTGAAAAAAAAAACACAGGCAATCCAGTCACTTACCATATTCTAAGACATGAATCCCCATGAGGCCAGCAATCCTATTCAAAGGCAAAAAATGCTGCTACTCAGACAGGCCTGGGTTCAATGGGAAGTATGCAGTTCTAGGCGATCACGCACTTTATTAGTAGTGAATTCACCAGTAGGATAATGACAGTTGCCAAGGTTTTAGACTTGTGGCTTACTGCCAGACTCTTGCCTGTCAAATAGTCTCTTTTTCTTATTTTGTCTACAGAAGCTATAGAATTTACATGGCTCTGCATTACTTACAATATACAATGCACTACATCAAACTGGAACATAACTCTTTAATCCCCCATTATTTGATAGCTCCTTTATTTCATGTAGATGTCACTCTATCACTGTACAGCCTTAGTTATTTACATAGAACATTTGACTTAAAGAACCTTTTCATCCGTGCTCTATGTATGCCTTCCTTCATCAGAATTCTCAATAACCAGCTTTTTGCTTTTCTCCCCCTCTTCCTTTAATTCAAGTATGCTTTTTTTATAAACTTTCAGTATTCAAGCAGTCCCTAGATTATTTTATATGTGTGTTGATAAGGCTTGAAATCTTTGCGTTCCTTTCATAGCTATTTGGAGAGGACATCTCATACTACTGTAAGTTGATCGTCCAGTGAAGTACAGCTTGCTTACATGGTACACAATACAATAATCTTTAGTTTGTATAGCCTCTCTGATACAAACTGTACCCCCAAAATGCTTAACATGATGTACACAACGGTAAGGCAATCAAAGGGTGATGAGTGGATGCTTTAAAAGAAAAAATGTGCACTGCATGAAGATTTCATGAAATTATGTAAAAATTATTTTTAAATGAACAAATCTAGTCAGCACTTCAAAAGGGAGGGTGCAGACCAAATTGACCTTATAATTCCTAGGAAGACCATTCTTCCCTATTTAAAGCAGCACCTTGTTTAAGGATTTATTAAATTACAGGTGCATCAATATCTGCAATTGTTACTGAAGCAGTATATGTAGTGGATGTCATTCATGCTCAATGGTTTTGACCAGTTAAATAAATACATATAAATAAATACAGATTATATGGCACAACTATACTGCTGTTAAACTTAGGCTATGAACAACCCTCTGTTAATGGTCCAAGATGTGTTAATTCTTTAAATTATTCCCCTTCCTATTTTTCTTTTAAAAAGTAATGCGAGGATAGACAAACAGCAAGGTGGCACTGGCTTACAGTGAGGCAAGTTTCTGAAGACCATCAGACCAAGGACTAGCTGAACTGTGTTCGTAAATGTGCTTTGAGGCAGACTGCAAGTTGACACCATCTTTTTTACATCAATGCTCAAATGCTGACAGTTCCAAGAGTGAACTATAAAGTCTGACTCAGTTCCAGGAGTAAAATGTGGAAACACTGTGCACTGTACCCCCAAAGGGGTAGCACACCACCACAATGACATGTCTCACCAGGTCGAGATTGGTCACTGGGGTGGTCTGCTGTATGCCAACACGGCAACTCCTGGTGTTTCAGCCCCATCCCAAACCAACTCAGACTCAGGGTTGGTTAATTAGAGATGGGGTAGGGGGCACAGCTCCCTGCCTGAGGAGTTCGCCCCCACAAAAAAACACCTCTTCCTGATGGGAACACTGCCAACGGTAGGCATCGTTCCTGTTGCTGTTGAGCATGTTGACAATGATGTTGTCAATGTGTTGACATGGAACCCACCAAAGGCATACAACTGCCTAAATACAGTCCAGAAATGCAACCTATAATAAGGAAACATGCTGTCGGACCCCTGTTAGGTATATTGGATCATACATCAAAGATGGTGGGGACCACCAGTGAATTTGTTCCATTTCCAACAGTGATGATGATGCTGCATTTACTGTTTTAGGTTAAACGTGCACTGTCACCCATTCGTGGGGTAACTTCAAGTAATTTCTTTAACTCTAAGGGGAAGACTCTGCAAGGGGCTTGCAGCACACAACCCCCCCCCCAAAAGGATTATCATCTTGTATGACCTGTTTGGCTTCTGCAGTGAAATCACGATCCTCTGTAGGGACACTCTAGGGAAAGTAGCTGCCTCCACAATGTGGAGACTAGGAAGGAAGTGTGCAGGAATGGAACCTTGGAGTGGTAAGCAGGAAAGTAGAATAAACTGAAAAGTAAATGGTTCCAAATGGTAAGAGGGAAAAGTCTGCCACACCAGTCTGTAATTAAGGAGCAATATTAAAGAGCAGTATATTGCCCTTATTCTGACTTCAGGGCAGAGCAGGGATACATTCTATTTAAGCCTTATAGGTCTGTGACCCCCAGGAGCATGAGGATCACAGGAGAACAGGGCCTGAACCGACTTCTGCAGGGATGCTGCAGGGAACTCAGCTCTGGACAGAAATGCATGAGATGGGCCAGCCTGTGGCATGCATCACAAGTAGAACTACTTAGTCTGAACTAGGGGCTATAGGTGCAAAATCATCAAGCACTCTATGTAGGGTAAGGGAAAAAATACATTTAAATAAGTGTTTTTTTTTAGTTCCATCAAAAGGAGGGGTTGTGGTACAAACTGTGCAAAAACCAAAGTGAAAACTGCAAAGTGCTCTAACGCCCCATCTAGGTTGAGGTACTGTACATTAGCAAATAGTGAAAGGGATTTGAGAAGTCTGCAGAAGAAGGAACTGTAAATTAGAAAGTAAATATCAAAATGCCATAACATGACTTCTGGTTATGGTGTTGAAACAGTAGGCTGCACACAGGAATATCTCTATGGTTGATGACCACCAAAAATAACTTTTAATTTACCAAAACAGACACTAAACCTCATACACTGTAGATAAAAACAAGCAAACATACTGGGGATGAATTCAGATGTCTTAACTGTGCCCACACCATCACCTCTTGCTAATCCAGTGAAAAAGTTAAAACTGGGATCTCTGGGCCTGTCACACATGCAGGCCATTACCGTGAACCTCGAGCTGCCACAAATGCCGATGGAACAGCCACTGTTGATATTAGGAGAGATGGCATCTCTTAAAACAATTGTGACTGATTCAATTACAGACTAAAAAATTAGGTGGACACTAAAAAGAGGAGAGTTTTAGATGCTGAAGAATGAATCTCTAGCTTAGAGGACAGTCTGGAGCACTCTAAGCAAAGACAAACTGAGGATAACAGGAGAACTAAAAAACTGGAAGAAAAGCCGAAATAGCAGGAAAATTATTCCAGATGAAACAGCATCCTGTTATTTGGGCTCCTGGAGAGGGCAGAACACAGAGACCCCTTAAAGTTTATTCAGAACTGGCTAGTGGAGACCTTCCCCCTAACTGCCAAAACTTACATGCTGGAAAGGGAGTATCATGGAAGGCAGAGCATGAAACTAGGACTGGCAGACAGACACAGAGTTGTGATTATAAGTTTCTTGGGTTTGCAAGACAAAATTTGTGTATAGAGGGACACACAAAAAATACCCATCCTAACACACCAGAGCAAACAATTACAACTACTCAATGATGTAAGCCAGGAAGTCAGAGCTAAAAGAGAGGTGTTTGCAGAGAGAAAGCAGGCATACATGAGGCCAATTTAAAATTCCACATTATATATCCAGCAAAATTAAGGGGCTGGCTAAGAGCAGGAGATAAGGGACGGATTTTCAAAGCCCCTAGAATTGTGCAAGTTGGATGCAACAAGCACCTTATGCCAAGGCATGCACCCCAAGCTATTTTAGAAGCAGCCTGCATCAAGCAGCAGGCTGCTTACACAAAAATGTGCCTGTGCCAGCCTTGTGCCACAAAAGTGGCTGCGGCACGGCGCTAGGGGGCTTGCGGCAGACCCTGGCTGCCACAACCCAGAATTCCCAATTTCAAAGCCCTCCCCAGGGACAAAGTGCCAAGTACCATTGGACCAGCCATGGGCTGCTCTAACAATGTAAACATCCCTAAGGCCTACTGAGTCATAATGTGGCATGTTAACAGCGTACGACATATGGCTAGCTCAGTACAGCGCAGTATGCTACCGCTACTGGTGCAATACTACGTATACTGCTGTATGCAGTATTGCACCAGTAGCGCTTTCCCAGGCAGAGGATAAGACCTCTGCTGGTAGCAGGTTCCCATGAGTAGCTGCCGTGGCTCACAGGACTGAGCCACAGCAGTAGGAACCCAGGTGCTGTGTCTGGACCGGGTTTGATTCCCAGTCCAAGAAACATTTTATTTTTTTACGACTTGTGTGCTCCCCGAGTTGCCCCCCCCAGACTTGAGAATCGTAAGTGGAGGGGTTCAGGGGGTGCAGCCCCCTGTAACGGGGGGTGTGGGGTGAAAACCCCCAGAAAAAGACTTATCCCTCATGGCAGAAATCTTTCTTATTGTATGTGGTTGTGCCATAAGCATAATATCTTCGACATTATGACCCCGTGCCCCTAGGGAGAGTAATCCACCATGTGCCACTGTATGCCCCCCTTAATAGGCCAGCAACTGGTTCCCCAACCCCAATGTGCCCATAACCTGTATGGTACAGTACACGATATAAGCCCTGGTGATCCAGTACCCCCACCACCGCCACCACCAAGCCCCGATCTGCCCATTCCCAGTAACCCACAATTACCCCTAGTGCCCTCCTCACTCCTATCCCAGTAAATGGTACTATGCACCAAAATCCCTGGTGATCTAGTGTCCCCCCACCCCCCACCTGGCAGGCACTGCCAACCACCCCGCTTCCCCCCATCCAGACCCCCGATTCGTCGACCGGTACAGCCTTCCACACACCATCATGGCTGACCGCCAAATGAACTGTCAGAATGAGTTCTGTTTGAATGCACTCTGACAGTTCATTCAGGAACAACCATGGTGGTATGCAGAGAAGCTCTGCCAGTCACCCAATCATGGGTCCAGATGGAGGGGAGAGAGTGGGTTGGCAACTCTACCAGGGTGGGGACCACTAGATCACCAGGGATTTCTGTGCAGAAATTACTTACCGGGATTGAGGGGAGGGTACTAGGGTACTTGTGGTTACCGAATATGGGCAGATCTGGGCTTGGTGTAGGGGCACAAGCCACTAAAATGCCCCCATACAAGGCAGCAGCTTGCACCCCATCCATCCCACGGCTTCTGCGGCATTCCCAGTTGGTGCGCCATCTGTATGGTGCACTGCCAGTATTGTTGCAAGCCATGGGACTTCGGCGCCGGGACCCTGTCTAGTTGAAAATTGGGCGCAGGGTCCAGGATGCATTGGCACTTGGCGCAAGCTGCCTTTGTCGCAGCTTGCATCCGAAGTTTGAAAATCTGGTCTAAGATCTTTACAACAATGAGTCGGGTAAATTCTGTTTAGTAAAATAGTTTCCCAATGTTTTTCCATATTCCTGCCCACTGAGGCCCACCATGGACACAGTGGGGCCCAAATAAGGTACTATTCTATGGTTCATACTATGGTAGATAGAGCAGCAGAAGGCAAATGCCCATTTGAAGCTCCTATCATTCACTGGTAATAAGACAAGTTGGCTCCTCTTAAAATTAGTTGATCCAGTTTGTTTTTAAAAATAGATTTACTTTTGCAAATGACCATTGTGTTTTTTTCCATATTGCTTTGCTCCCTGGTGGCCTCAAGCAGGGATGTTCTGTTTCATCCCCACCCTACCCTCGACCAGCTACCACCTCTCCCATACTCACCAGATTTCAGAGGCCCCCACAACTTGCCCTCCATCATGGGACCAAGAAGGAAGGGCCATCCTTCCCCCACCTAGACATTCTCATCCAGTGTGGATCGATGGTCCAGGTGGTGGCACAAGTCGGGGCAGGCAGGCAGAGTGTCATGGAGCCTGAGTCCACCTTCTCTTTTCCACATTCTGCCCTGAGTCCTCTACTATCGTGGCATGTAAACATGCATGCGAGGAGGTGTGCATATGCCACAGAATGTTGCCACTGCCTCCCAGGCCTCCACCTGGGGGCAGCCAAGGGCCAAGATAGCAACCCTCCCTGTTCCAGGAGAGGAGAGGAGAGCAGTCCTCTGGATGTTCAGTCGTCTCCCCCCTGGCCAACCCCCAGTGACCCAAGCTTGTTCCCGATCTCAGGTCACTGGTGTGGCAGGAGGTAAGGTGCACAGGGCCTCAGTCCTCCACACCACTGGGCTGGCTCTCTAAGGACTATTTCTAACAGAAGAGAATTCTATGGACTTACCATCCTCTGTGAAAAGAAATAGTTTCTTTCTAAAGTGTTTAATTTTATATATTTCACTTAAAGAGGATGACCTCTCATGACAAAAGAGTCCTGTTTAAATTCAAGCCCCATCTCAGTTATCATATAGGGGTAATTCACTACATCTCACAGTAACAGTAAATCCACCCCTAAGTTGCCTTGTCTCCAAAGGCATTATTTAACCTTCCATGTTACTGCAAATCCCTGAGGCCAGAAATTTGTTTAGTCATTCTCCTTTGTACCTTCTTTACCTGTATAACACCTCCTTTTTTAAATGGACACCATAGCAGGGAGGAGTAGTCCAAATGTGGATGAACACATGATTTATATAATGGTGCAATAATGACTCAGTCTCTTGATTTTAATATTCATTCGTATAACCCATAACATTTTATTGGCTTTGCATATAGCTTTGTCTGTTTGTTTCATGTACCCTAAATCATTGGAGATTATAACACCTAGGTCACTTTCATTTTACATTTCTGTAAGCAATTGCCCACACAGATAGTACGGTATTTTGTATTTTTAGCCCCTAAGTGCATAATCTTGTAATTTATGAGGTTAAAATGCATTTCCCACTCAGTAGCCCAGCTAGAGATGAAATTTAAGTCATCGTATAATCTGGACATTTCAGAAGCTCTAGCACAAGGGCCCCCTATTTTTCAGTAATCTGCATAGTTAGTGGACCAGTACCTTAGGTGATTAGTCAGATCAGAGATGGAAATGTGAAACTGAAGTACCAAGCCCTATGGAACACTACTAGACATGGTCCCGCTCTGCAAAAGCTGCCCATTTATTAACACTCTCTGAGACCTACCAGCCAACCAGTTTCGAGTCCAGTAAATAAATGTTGGGTTTATGCTAGTTTTCTTTAATTTTTCAATTAGTGCCCAGTGCAGGACTAAGTTGAACACTTTACTAAAATCCAAGAAGATCACATCACATGGTATCTTCTTGTTGAGATGGTTACTAATTTTTTTTGTAAAAACACAAGAGATTTACAATACAAGACCTTCCCTTGGATAACCCATGTTAGTCAGAGTCAAAACCACATAATATAGCTGATATTTTACTTTTAATTACTGGTGTACTTTCCATTACTTTGCAGAGGATCGGAGTAAGACTATAGGTCTGTAGTTGGTCACATTATGCGTTTCACCTTTTTAAATAAGGGAACACATTAGCTGTCTTCTGGTCTCGAGGAATGCAACCACTGTTTAGGCTTTTTCAAATAATAATTTAAGAGGATACTGTAAATAACTAGCCATGACTTTAATAATATTTTCTGTTATCAAATCAGGGCCAGGAGAGGAGTTCAGTTTAATATTTTTGATGTATTGCTAATGTCTTCTATAGAAATCTCAATAGCCTGATTTATGCTAATATTGCTATGGGCTGGTGTCTTCTCTTTTTTTGGCATGGACATCACAAAATATGTTTAATGGGGCCTATGTACAAAAATAAGATTGCCTTTGTACAGCATATCCAAGGTGCGCAGGCAACCCTAAGTAGGAATGCCATGCACCGGGGGTCCCGTGGACCCCTGGCAGCATTCACAGACAGCGAGCAAGCCAGTAGTGCAGAGAATCCCCTGGCTGCATGGACAGCAATGTGCCAGGGGAGGTCGGAGCATGTTGAGGATGTGTCTGCACTACTCACCATTCACTAAGATGCATAGTGCAAGGCACGGGGGGGCACAGGTTACAGGCGGCAGGAATCTGATGTAACCCAGTGCATGCCCCCATGGACTTCATCCATCAGTCGCAGTGGGATCGGGGAACAAACCCCCATGCTACCCCTGCCCACTGGGCTGACAGGAAGGGCTGGGGCAGCTGGGTGAGTGCCCATTTAAATCTCTAAGTTATGCATAGCTGTGGATCCATGCAGGCTATGCACAAACACCCCATGGGCACAAGGGATCCACTATGGGACCCAGGTCGGGCATCTGATTGGATACCTGCCTGGATCTGCCCCTCTGCACTGGCCCACCCCATCCTCATGAACCTGCGCATCATGGGGGGGGGCACCGACAGGTGCCCCATGGATGCATGCAGTAGTGAATACCAAAGCACCCTGTGCCTGTCCGGGGCCATGAAGCTACTGTACATGGGTGGGGTAATTGCCTACGGTGCTTAATTCATGCCTGTTTGTGGACAGGGCCCATTGAGAATATTTGCCATATCCTTGAGCGTATTAATACTTGAGCATATTAATACTTGATTGGCAGGGGAGGGACCACTAGCCACCCGGGCATATGTGTTTTGTATAGCTCAGGCAGATGATCAGGTGGGGGGGCCACTAGGCACCAGGAAATATGTTTATTTTACATCTCTGGTGGGTGATTGGGTGGGGCAGGGACCTCTAACCACCAGGGAAAATGGTCATACATCTCGGGTAGGTGATCGGGTCGGGGAGGAACAACTGGATGCCAGGGATACTTATTTCCAGCTTGGGTATGAGTGTGGGTGGGAGGAGGGATCACTGGATGCCAGGGACACGTATGTTTGTTAACTTGGGCCAGCAATTGGTGATCAAGGGGACCACTAGAACAGGGGAATAAGATTAGTATTTTACCGATCAGGCTGGTGATTGGCGATCATGGGGGAGCCACTAGCACTAGGGTATAACTATTTTTTTACCTATTTGGCCGGTGATCGGTGATTGGGGGGGGAGACCACTGGCACTGGGGAATTTCTTTTTAAAATTCAGCCAGCGATCAGCGATCATAGCGGGGGGAGGGACACTAGACACCAGGGAAACAGGGGTGCCTATGGGGCAGGGGCTAGAGGTGGGGTGCACTAAACTCCAGCCGCAGCCTATGTAAATGGGTTCATAATGGGTATACAAATGGCCACATAGTGCCCTGCTTTCCCAATGGGCTCATTTACATGGCTGCGTTTGTGAATTCCAAATAGTGCACCTGTGCTATTCATTGTGGGGCCATTCTCCTGGCTGCATGTCGGGGCAGCACTAGTGGGGTTAGCAGTGACTGTACTGGGTAAGCACTGCCTTGTCCTGGCCCTTTTCACAGTCAGATAGTGCAGTGCTTATCTGACTGGGAATAGCAAGATTTAACACCTGCACAACCACAAAGCACAGTGCAACCTTTTATGCTTTGCTTTGCGATTGTTTTGTAAATCTACCCCAGGTCTCTGTGATAGCTATTACATCTTGTTTTTCATGTGAAGCCAGTGCTAAAAGTTTATCAGATCTATGATTTAGACTGCCAACATTCAGTAGCAGACAACTGATTTAATTTGATCTTGGTATTTTTTTTTGGGGGGGGGTTACTAACCATATGATAAGATGGTGACTTATACTGCAATGTTCCCCCCCATTAACCAGTTTAAACACAAGTGGCTTCATTTTATAAGTCGCGGTTAGATTGGCAGATGCTGCGCCGAACCCCCGCCTGCAGCAAACATGGGTGTGCCAGAGACCCTGCACCTGATTTTATAAAAATTGGGGTCCTGATGCCAAACTCTTTGGGTTTTCTGAAAGCTGACAGCTGCAACATTGAAACAGCATACTGGAGGGGAATGCCACAAGCCATGGGAGAAGGTTTGCAGCAGCAGCAGCCAGCAATGGTGACCTGCCGCTGGTTGCCCTGATGGCTGGCAGATCATCCAGGGCACACCCTGGCTCACAGGGGAGGTAGGATGGGTCCGACTAGGGAGAGGGCAGTGACAAATGCACCCAACTGGGCAACTGTGGGGACAGTGTGGGTCCATGTGGGGAGACAGATGCACCAGCACTACAGTGGGAGGGTTGCGGGATATGACCTGCCACAGGCCACCAGCTGCTTCAGAGGTGGCCTGGCAGGTGTCAGGGGCAGTATGGGTGCCTTCCCCAAGGGGGTACAGGATCACCCCCCACCCAGCAAGGGCTCCAGCAGTTGCGCAGGGCTCCAGACTGGTCTAATGGCAGGGTCCGTGCACCCATTCCCCATTGTGGCACAAGCCCACTTCCACCATGGCACAGCAAAACAGCCATCGCAAGGATGGTGCAAGCTCAGTTGGTACAGGCGGTCCCCCCAGTGGCGCAGCCTGGCTTCAAAAATCAAGACTGGTGCAAGGTGGCCAGCCCACTGCCGCAGAAGTTGGATTTCCATTTGCGAGGCCGGCGACCCGGGTTTGAGACCAGACTCAGGGTGTCAGAGAGCTGGCCGGGGGGGGGGGAAGGATTGAGTGTCTTTGGGACTGTTCTTCTCCTCTGGAGGGAGGCGGGAGTGACCGGTACATGACTGACCCCTGGTGGTAGCCAAGAAGAATATAGCTGCTGGAGCCGAGCCGTCAAGGAGGCGTGCTGGATGTTTGCATGTTGAGCACTATGTCATTGCATGCCATGCCTCCCAGGGAGCCCATTATCAGAAACAACTGCTGCCAGTACTGTTCATGATGCCTCATCTCCCTGGCCCCCCAGCCACCCTCCATGATACTTGGCCGGTGACTGAGTGAGGGTCTCCATCAATGCAGCCTGGCCCCATGGCCCCGGCTTGGGGAGTAAGCCAGGGAGGCCTCCCAGTGGTTCTTCTGCTAAGAACCTTGTACAGTGTTCCATGGGGACCATGCCTGCTCAACAGCCCTACTCAGAGGGACAATCCTGGGTGGATCGCTGCTCTGAGTAAGTCCAGGAGTGGGCGGAGGTTGGAAGAGTCAGGGGCTAAGCTCTCAGAGGACTGGCACCCAAAAAGCGTACTAAATAAAGGACTGGGTGCAAGGTACAGTGCAAGAAGCCCACTGTGCCATTTCTCCTTGAAGAAAGCCCCTTGCACCAGTCCCAATCATTTGAAAATCAGGCCCAAGAAATCTAGTGTCAATTTAAAGCAAACTCCCAGGGCTTTTGCACCAAGTTTATTGAGATGAAGTTCATCTCTCAACTAATAAGACTGATTTGTAAAAAAACATGTCCCAATGATCAATGAAGGAGATCCCGTCATTCTTGCACCAGTTAGACAATCTCTCATTTATTCTTGAAATAGTAAGATTCTTTCCCATGTAGGCATGTGGTACAGATAGGATGCCTAAAATGGCAACCTTATACCTTTTATCTTTTACTTTTTTATTTAAGGACATAAGTTCATATCAAATATCCTTTTTTTGTGCTGCTTGCCCACATCATTGATGCCCAGATGTAGAACTACAGAATTTTTGTGAACAAATTTTGTCTTTCCTTGTATTAATGTTTGATATTTTTGCCCAGGAAAACAAGACACAGTGGTGTGAACAGCTTATCCAACCTGCAGATGGAAATGGAGATGTAGGAGCAGGACTCAAGACAGAGGCTACTCTTGCACTTAGAGTGTCTACTAGCTGTAAATAAGGATTACAAAATCGGCAACAGGCTCACAAAAGAACAGACACCATTTACAGGACTTGGCCTTCTTACCCAAACCTTGCAATATGAAGGAAACTGTTCTCATGACTGAGACCCACATAGCATACATACCTGACACCACTATATTAAAGTCTGACAGGAAAGCATACCTGAAGGAAGAAAAGACCTGAGTGAGTACCTGGGTTGGGACTTGGGAGGGGGAGACTGGGCCCTGCACTGGCTCAGCAGTTGTGGACTTACAGTGCAATGAACAGGGGGAACAACGGGCATACCCCTTGACCACAGAGGGAGGAAATCTGAATAGTTAAAATGTCTCAGTTAGCGGTTTACCAATTTGTGATGCAGTTTGGAATGAAAATGGTAGGAAAGATGAGCGGTAACAGCAACTTTGGAGCTGGCAGCATGTCTACATGAACATGTGAGATGTAGTTCACTGTATGCAGGTTCACACAGCACTGTCAGCAAAAGTGTCAGCTTGGCTTAGAAGCTCACTATATGCAGCGCGCAGGTTAAATATCCTGTATTCTCACACTTTCACCAATCATAATAAAGCTACCTGTCTCACTACAAAGCCCCCAACTGGCCAATAACCAACTAAACACTGGAGACAGCTAACACAAAATTTATGTTGGCCATTGGGGAGGCAGTGTTGGTGTTGCCCTCAGGGTTAAGTTTTTGAATGCGGGCATTGTTTTTCTTAAGTGCCCCTCACCAGCTCGACTGACCATAGGGCAAATGTCCACTAGACACAAAGTGCAGAACAGACTTGATAATGGGGAGGCAGTGATGGGAAATGGCTTAAGCGTCTAAAGGGATACTAAAAGTCTTGGGGAAATATTTGTTGTGGAAGGTCTGCCTGCTTTGCTGAGTAGTAAGGACAGAGTAAACTAACTCATTTGTGTGCCAAACTGTTAATGGACAATTCACGTTACTCCACTTACACCACAGAGATCGTATTTTAGCAGATATTAGTAGAGGAATTGTATGCTCAGTTTATATTTAATGGTTTGATGTTCTCACCTGAGTTATAAGTCTGCTTATAACAGTGTTTGCTGTTAATTAGACTAACAAATGTAGCTGGTTGTTTGCATATTCACTTTTCTTTTTTCATACCAGCATAAAGTATATTTTGTAGCTAAAGGTGTGATGCATATAAAATTCATACAAAGAGGGGAGTCAAGCACACATGACTGCCTCAATAGTAACTACCCAGATGGGATACTACTTTGTTCTAGTGGATGTCATAACAGTTTGCCAGATGCAAGCTCAGGATGGAACCACTCGTAGACTTAACTGGATGATTAAGTGCTATGAAAATGTTGCTGTGCTAAGAGTAAAGAGTAGCATGGTACCTTGTGGAGAGTATATAAGGCATTTTACTGTGCAAAAACCAAAGCTGGTAACCATTTTTGGAAATGTGGGATGATAGGAGATAATGTCATAAAAATGTTCACATACAATGTAAAGGGGATCCACAAAAAAAACCTGACGGTTTCAGAAAGATTAGATATTCGAGTCATGTATCTGCAAGAGACTCAAACTAGAGGAATGAAGGCAGCTAAAATGAGGTGGGACTGTGTGGGACAGACTTTTGTAGCCGGGGTCAGCACAGTTAAGAAGGTGAGGTCATAATATTAATTCACCAAAAAACAGATTTGCAACTCTAGACAAGATGGGAATATACCGAGGCAGAATTTTGATGTTGACAGGGAAGCTAAATAACCAGGAAATAGTGCTGATGAATGTTTATGGTCCCAATAAAGATAGCCCAGACTCTGTGAATCCCATACATGGGACTTTAAAACAGTATACTCCCCACATCATTCTTCTGGGGGAAGACTGCAATGTAGCTATGAATCTGCAATGTACAGCTCCAACCCAATAAGAACCATGTCTCTGGTGACCAAGAGTGTGGAGGTGGTGCTAGATGACCTGAGCATGGTTGATGTTTGGAGGCTACTGTATCCAAATGAACATGGCTATACCTTTAGATCAATGGGCATCAGATCACCATTAAGAATTGCTTATTGGATGCTGTCATTAGAGGGAATACCAGGACTACAGACAATAGAAACACTTCCAATGTGTAAGCCCCCCTTGCGGGAGGGCTTATTCTTACCTCTAGGGCCCCTTCTCCCGGTGCTTAGGGAGTTTGCGCACTGTGGGGGGTGTTTTTTTTTTCTGTTGCCGCCAGTTGGGACAGTAGAGAGTGGATAGTATATAGTATATACAGAGGATACAGGCGGTAATGGGGAGAGGGACGGCGGGGTTTGCTGCAGGGCAGTTCAGATGGGGAGTCCCCCCTCCTCTTATGCAGGTCGGCAGTTTTGGCAGCGGTGCGCTGGGTCTTGGGTTGGGTCTCCCAGAGAGGCAGGCAG
Organism: Neoceratodus forsteri; assembly: GCA_016271365.2. Taxonomy (NCBI): domain Eukaryota; kingdom Metazoa; phylum Chordata; order Ceratodontiformes; family Ceratodontidae; genus Neoceratodus; species Neoceratodus forsteri. Next base: position 442,653,789 of record CM028133.1, read on the forward strand.
ACAGGCAGTTGAGGTCGTTGGGTCCAGAGTTCCCTTGGGAATTTGGGTGGTGACAGCATCTGAGGGAGCAGTGCGAGTTTGGCAGAGCAGGTAGAAGAGGACCCCAGGGGGCACTGGGTCCAGTTTTGGAGAGGATGTTATTGGGACATCAGGGGCTGTTGAGGTGGTGGCAGGACCTCCAAAGGGGATTAGAGGATGGTGGCAGCTCCTCCCTATCCCAGTTCCCCAGTGGCACAATGGCTCAGGGGGTGGAAGGTGGGAGTGGGTGGCAGCCTGGACTCGATAAGGTCTGCCATGCTCATGTCTGGGGCAGGCCCCAGGGCCTACAAATGGGTAGGCCTTTAGGCCAATGTAGGCCACACCCATCTCTGGCAACAGGCTTTTACTTGGAAGTAGGGACCCACTGTAACTGCGTGACGGGCTCGGCTCCAAGGATAGCTGCAGGGAATGCATGAGGGAGAATGTACCTGGGACCAAGCCAGGACCAGAACTAATGGGAGGAACCCTATGGGAGCAGCAGTGGAGGTTTCAGGCTGTGCAATTTTCATCACGAGCATGAATTAACTTGGTGGCAGCAGAGGAGTACATCACTCCCCTGAGGAGGAGAAAAGGAAACTGAAAAAAAGGTTCAGCATAAAGGAAGCGGTGACAGAGTAAGGCTCTTACCACCGCCAGTGGGTCATTGGGAGCTTCACATTCCTGGAGGTTTTCAGGAATAAAACTCTGGTTCTGGGGGTTAAGTTTGCTGCTCGTTCTATTGTGTACGGAAAATCCATGCCTAAGAATGCTTTTAGTTCTCTCTCTCAACAAATCAGTTTTGATAAATAAGTTAGCCCCATGGAGCTTGATTAGTTAAACGTTTTAAGCTACTGGGACCCTGAGCTCTGTAACTGTTTAGGAGCTCAGCAAAATAAAATTGATTTGGTCATAGAAATCGGAGTCCAGTTTGATTATTGCTGTAGAAGGATTTTGATGAATTATAAGTCCCCTAGTTTTTAGGGATCTTCACAGTTTTTCCTGGGGTCTGAAGTACTGAATTCCCTATTCCCTCCTGCTCTGGGTCTGCTGGGTTGGAGAAGCTTGAAGATGAACTGACCAGTCTACCTTTCAGACTTCTTGCTGGGTAGGAAGCTGACCACCCTTGGGGCTCAGTGTCTTGGGGTTTGAAGACATCTTAAAGTAAGACACCCATGGTTTTATTTTGATTTTAACCTAAGGAGAGCTTGGTAAGGTTCTAGATTCTGAGGCCCCCTTCCCACCGTAACATTTGGCTCCTAGACATGGGAAGGGGGAGCTACAAATAACAATTTCGGATCACTCTCCAGTAAAAATAACCATGGAAATAGATAAAATGTGTCCACGTTATTCTAGATGGAGACTTGAATAACTTCATACTGCAAGGTAAAATTATCAAAGAAAAACTAGAAGCAAAGACAGATAACTTTGCAATCATTCTTTGGACATGAGCTAAGCAACACCAAAGGAAGCACTGAAGTGCACTCTGAGGGGCAACTTAAGAGCTATATGCACCAACAGAAAGATGAAACAGGATGAAACAAGAACAAAACATCTGCAAGAAATTGCTCATCAGGAAAGGAGACTAGAAATAGAGAACACAGATGCTACGTGGAAAGACTAGGTGAACACAAAACACAAATACAATGAAAATCTATGAGTCTTAAGAACGTGCCTACAGAACAGCAGCGATAAACTACATCACAAGCGGGGCCAAGACAACAAGAATAACAGCACTGAGGCTAAAACAAAAAAACACAATCCATATCAGCCAGCCCAGTGGCGTGGAGGACTGTGGGGCTGGGTGCCACACTTCCTGCCACACCAGCGACCTGTGTTCGAAAACGGACATGGGTTGCTCGGGGGCTGGCTGGAAGAGGGAGGACTGAGTATCCCTAGGACTGCTCTTCCCTCTTGAGGAGGGGGTGTATGTGGAATCTAAGTGGCAGTGCAGCAGAATGTCAGGGGAAAGGCTCCTGCCAGCAGACACTGGGCGCCTCTGTAGAGGTAGAGCTTGCACAAAGCATCATTGCATGTGGTGGGGAGCCCTCTGGAAGAAGAAATGGTGGAAAACCCCCACTCAGGATGAGAGAATGGCCTGACCCCCCCCCCCAACAGGCCCTACACTGGCAACTGAGTGACTCCAACCAGATCCCGTGGCAGAGGATTACGGAAGACAAGGTAAGACAGAAAGAAGCCAGGCAATGGGAATGGAGGGACCAGACCAGATGGGGGCAGGCCAGCAACTGAAGGCAACAAAATACTGACTGAAAAAAGAACAATTCAAACTGAATATCAAGAGACTAAAAACAGGGAAAACCACACTGATCATGACAGATCCGTTACCAAATTAACATACTAACATACTATTTGCCAGCAGATTAGGCCTTACGGTCTATCGAGTCTGCTCGAACCTTAGATCCTTAGTTGGGTGCCGAGACCCTCCCATCCCTTGTGCTCCAGAAACCCGCATCATCCATCCCCACCCCCCTGGGACAGGCCATCATCTGATACATCCACTTCCTGTGTCTGTCCCACCCTCTCTTGAAGCCCTCCACTGTGGATCTCTGAACCAGCTCACCAGGCAGTGCATTCCAAGGGTCCACCACCCTCTCAGTGAAAAACCTCCTCCTCTTTTCCCCCCTCACCTTCACCTTCCAATTCAAACCATGCCTCTGGTGATACCTCCTGCTTTAGTCTAAAGATCCCTCCATGTTTACCCTATTTATTCCCTTGAGGTACTTGAAGACCTCAATCACGTCCCCTCTGTCTCTCCTCTCCTCCAATGAAAACAGGCAGAGCTCCTTAAGTCTGTCCTCATACGTCAAATCCCCTAGCCCTCGTATCATCTTTGTTGCCCTCCTCTGTACCCTCTCCAGGAGCTGTATGCCCTCTTCAAGTGTGGTCTCCAGTACTGTACACAGTACTCAAGGTGTGGTCTAACCAGTCCATTGTACAGCGGCAGAATCACTTCCTTGCTCCTAGAGGTGATCCCCCTTACGATGCATCCCAACATCCTGTTTGCCTTGCTAGCCACTCTCCTGCACTGCTCAGAGTTATTCATACATGCATCCACCATGACCCCTAGGTCTTTTCTCCCTATTGAGGCCTCCAGCGCCTCCCCTCCCAGGGTGTACCTGTGTTTAGGGTTTCCCCGACCAAGATGCAACACCTTGAACTTGGTGATATTGAAATTTAATTTCCATGTGTGAGCCCAGCTTTCCAGGGTGTCCAGGTCCCCTTGCAGGGCCAACCTCCCCTCTTCTCCCTCAACTACTGCTCCCATCTCGGAGTCATCCACAAAGAGACTCATTTCACCCCCTATACCCTCCCTGATGTCCGATATGTATGCATTAATCAGGATCAGACCCAGGACCAAGCCCTGCGGTGCCCTACCAACCTCTCTGGGTTCAGAGCTCCCCACAGACCACTACTCTCTGAGTGCGTCCAGCTAGCCAGTTTTCAATCCATCTGACCATCAAGGGCCTACTCTAACCCCATCAGTTTCTCCATCAGACCATTGTGGGGACAGAGTCAAACACCTTGCTGAAGTCCAGAATAATACATCCACAGGCTTACCCTGTCCAGTTCTGATGTTACCCATTCATAGAACTCCACAAGGTTGGTTTGACATGATCTACCTGGCACAAACCCATGTTGCCGACCTATCAGACCTCCCACCTCCTCCAGTACACCCAATCATTCCTTTAGTATACTCTCCATTAATTTTCCCACCACTGAGGTCAAACTGATGGGTCTATAGTTACCTGGTACTTCCCTCGACATCGATTGGTACCACATGTGCCTCTCGCCAATCCCTAGGTACCCTCCCTGTCTCAAGTGACCTGCTGAAAAGCTCTGCCAGGGGTGCAGCCAGTATGTTCGCCAATTCCCATAGTACTCTTGGATGAATGCCATCCGGCCCAGGAGATTTGTCTTTCTTTAGGGCCTTGAGGGCTAACCACACCCTTTTGGCGGAGATAGCATCATCCGTCCCCTCCACCTTACTGGCCTTTTTATCCTTACCCAGATGTGACACCCCTGGGGTACCTCTCCCCCCCTCTTGCTCCATTTCTGTTGCTCCCCTGATCCCACTTACTGATGTTTCTATCCCTTGGTACTTGCTTTGTAGATATCCCATCCCTCTCTAGTGAACAAGAGGCAAAGTACTGATTAAATACCTCTGCCTGGTCCCTCGCCTCTTCACCCACCCTCCTTCTGATCTCAATCTGCTGAGATGGCCCTTAGTTTTTCTCCGCTCCCCAATGTGCGGAAGAACCCTTTTCCCCTCCATGTATCCCTGTGCCCAGCCGCTGCTCTTTACTGGACTTTGCTCCCCTCACCATCGGTGACTTTTCTAGATACCAAGCTGGTACATTTCCTTATCCCTATCCTCTTGTTGTTTATATTTTGTAGGCGCCTTCTTTTCTCTGACTGCTACCTGTACCTCACTGGACCACCAGCATGGTTTATGTGACCTTGCTCCTTACATTTCAACTTAGCACAGATCCTGACTGCCTCATGAAGTCCCGTTTATGACCTCCATCTCCTTTCCAAACTTGTCATTGAGGTAATCCCTTCAAGTGATCCTTGAGAATATTTCCCATGCCCATAAAGTCTGCCCCCTGAAGTCCACTGCCAGTGTCCTAGATCACCCCCCTCCCCCATGCTTATTTGAAACCAGACAGTATTGTGGTCGCTCCCAGTCAGGGGTCTTGTACAACCATGTCCTTACCAGATCCCCATCTGCCAGAACCACATCCAGGACATGCTCCTGCCTTGTGGGCTCCATCACATGCTATGTTAAGAACACATCCTGGAAGCCATCCAGCAGCCTCTGCTCCTTGGCATTGGAGGACATGGTTCCCCAGTTTGTACCTGGCATATTAAGGTCCCCATCAACACCACTCCTTCCCTTTTGGTCACACTGGGCAATGATGTTGTCCAGCAAACCATCCTCTAGAACATCACTCATCCGGGGGCCTATATACTATACCAGCTTGACCTTATCTCTGCTGGGGATCGAGGTGACCCATAAGGCTCCACGTTTCCCTCTGCCTCTTCTACCTAGCAATTTCTATGTCATCTCTAATGTACATAGCCACTCCACCCCTCTGCCCTCCTTTCTATCCTTCCTAAGCATAGTGTGCCCCCGTGCGTTTAGGTCCCAGTCATGGTTTTGTTGGCCTACGTTTCCGTGACCGCCGCCCACATCCACCACCCCCGAACAGCATAGCTGGAACTCTGGCAACTTGTTTCCCAAGCTCCAGGCATTTACTAACACCAACCCCACCCCTTATCCTGATCCTCTTTGTCAGACCCACCCAGATTCCTATACTCTCCATCCTCCCTCTGCTCCTCCTGAAACCTCCACCCCAATCTGTTTCCCCCTCCCCACCTTGGGCATAGAGGCTACTCCCTCATCTGGAGGAGGCTTAGTCAGCCCTCTCCTTATCCCTTCCCCCTACAGAGTTTAAACCCCACCTTTCTTGTATGTAGTCAGCCATCCCTGTTTAAGGACTTCCTTCCCTAATGGGGCAAGATGAAACCTGTCCTTGGCATATAGTCCTTATCCTCCCAAACTCCATTCAGTTCCTAACATTTCAACCACTCTCTTCACCCACTTCCTGAGCCAGTCATTAATCTCTGTGAGCTTCATTTTTTCTCCACTGAGGCCTTTGGTACTGGCAATATCTCCGAAAAGGAAATGTTGCATCCTTTATCCCGACAGACTCTGACAAGTTCTTGGAACCTTGCTCTGATTTCCAAAATGCTATTTCCCTCTAGATTATTAGTTCCCAAATGCACAAGGAAATCCGGTTTCCCTCCACAATCCCTAACCATTTCATACACCATGTACTTTGCTCTGTGCACTGTCAGCCCAGAGATACTCACTACCTTCACCTGGCTATGGCATCACCCCTGTCCCTCCCTGGATACCCTAATCATGAGTCTCCCAATAACAGAACCTTAACACCGCCATAATCCTTATGGTTACCTCCACTATGCCCTCTCAGCCCCCCCCCCCTTTATTCATGATCTCAATTTCGTGGGAGTCTTCCTGCCTTATTAGAGACCCCCTTGTCACCCTCCCCTTTCTGCCTCCCTTGCTATTTTGCCCACTTAACTCAAACCCCCTCTGAATAGGTGTCCCCTTTAACCCTCTCTTATCCGAACCATTTATCCTGGCCCTGATGGTTTCTCCTTCCCCCACACCACCATCCTCCCCCCTTGTAATAGTACCCCTGCCTCCAGAGGCTCTCTGTGGGTCCCCTTTAGCTAGGGCCCCATTCTTGCTACTGACCCCCCTGCTGAAGGGGGGCTCCTCTCCCACCTCCTTGTCTCCCAGTTTCTCTCCAATCATGCTCTCCTCCCTCATGTCTGGAATATGTTGCATCCCCCATTTGCTTAACATTTATGTTTCCCCTTCTCCCTCTGGGACTATTTCTATCCTTTCCATAGCCGGTCTGTGATGCCCTATGGTTATCAACTCCTTCCCCCCAGCCTCTGTATAAGTTTCCTCATTTCCACCAACCCCTTCCTCCCCCTCTAGGTTGCTTAGTAGCTCAAATTTATTGTGACACTCTATGTCAGCCTCCATCAAGTAACCCGAGTTTCCCCTGACTGCACCTCTAAACTGCCCCTCTTCTTCCCTTCTTGCTCTGTTCACCTTAGGAGCTCCCTTCCCACAGTCTGCTGTTTGAGGCTTCCGCACAACAGCCCCTCCTGACTCTTCCCCCTCCACTCTCTTTGTATTCAGAATGTTCACCCCGTACGCTTTCCACTTAGCATCAACTTCCCTATCTAAGGGTCCTCTGTCCCTAATATCCCCCCTCCTGCTTAAATTAATAAGGTTTTTTATTTTTTTTTACCAAATACTATGAGCATCAGAGAGCAAATGTGCACCAGCTGATATTGTAAAGTTCTTAGACCAAGTAAACGTGTCAGGGATAGATGAAATCCAGCAAGAGTAACTAAGCTGGCCCCTGGATAACCAGGTATGTTATTGTGATATTTATTTGATTGTGATGCACTTTAAGCTCTGGTCTCCATTTTACCTTGCTTCATTAGAGACGTCTATCAGCGCTGCTGACCCTGGGACAATCCTTTTTTGTAAAGCAAGAATTTCATTTTTTTTTTTTATTTGCATCTTATACTACATAGCCACTAGAGGGCTACAAAAGCTGTCTTTTCTGTTAAAGAGGAAACACATTATATTTTCTACTTCCTCTTCTGCTCTAGTGGACCTGAGATACCTCTCTTTCTGAGGACCATCCCCGGGGTTTTTCTGCCTGTTTCTCAGGCCAAACCATGCTCATCCACTAAGGCTGCAAGACTTGAACACCTGTCCCCACTCCCATTCTGTACCGGTGGAGCAGGGCCAGAAACAAAAACGAAAGCTACAGACCAATCTTGCCACACCGGATTGCAGCCTTGAACCACCTCACTGGCTCAGCTGCAAAGAGTTGCTCTACAGGTACGTTCAGTGCCAAAACCGCCTCTCAGCCAACAAAAGGATTTTGAACTTATGACACCTGATCGCTGATTGGTTTAGGCTTCTAGTGACTTTTACTGCCAGCTGTTGAGGCGTTTAGATCTACCATGGGAAGTTACAGCTGGTTCCTCGGTGTACCACTAGCTTTACTAGCACTCAGCTCAATTCTTCAGAACCCTCATTCCTCCTTAAAGTGGAATGACCCTTGCGCATCTCCCTGTCCTGCGTCCAACAGTTCCTTTCAGGTAGCCATTCTGGACTATTGGGCTTCTCAGCTGTCTCTGCCGGGGAGTGGGACATCTCCCGAGCTGCCTCTGCAGATTACTCCCCCATCCAGACTCGAGACTTCCTACTCATGGCAAATTCCAGCCAGGACACTAGTAGCTGCAACACTAGGCCAGTATAATACCAGGAGTGGGTACAGGCCTACCCATCAACACCGCCTCCCCTATCGCCCAAAAAATAGTGTTTACAAATTACAGTTCGCTATCTTAAAAAGAACACTGCTTCTTTTACTATTGTGCTCAGGCAATGTCGAACTCAACCCAGGACCATTAGACACCCTTGCTTCTTCATCAGACCTGGCAGGTATCAAAGGAATGTCTTTTATGCATCTTAATGCCTGTAGTTTGCTGACAAAGTTCACCCTTATCCAGGCTTGGGTGAGCCACACCCTACCTGACATCCTAGTGATCACTGAGACCTGGCTTAGGCCAGCCACCCCAGACAATGAAATCAATATCCCAAATGATTTACTCTTCCGAGCAGATAGGCAATCAAGAGGAGGTGGGGTGGCAATTTATGTAAGGGACAAATACTCAGCCACATGCATAGACACATCATCCTCCCCCAAAGAATTTGAGTGCTTGACCCTAAAGATCGAACTTTCTCCTTCTAGTGCACTCTGTGTAATAGGCTGCTACAGGTCCCCTTCTGCCGGGCCTCATCTCCTGTCTCACCTCAGTTCCATACTGGGGCTCAGCTCCTTGGAAACCATTATTCTTGGCGACCTGAACTATGATTGGCTATCAAGTGCATCGGCTCCCTTGAAATTCTTTTGTGACACTCTAGGGCCGGTACAACTCATTGGAGAGCCTACTCACCCAAATAAAAAGAACCTTAACAACAGCTCCCTCATAGATGTAATTTTGGTTAGCAAGCCACATCTGTTCTCTCATGTCGGAACATTTTTCTCAGGCATTAGCGATCATTGTATAATCATCACCATTAGATCCATGCACAACACACAGTTTGTGGCAAAGTTCTCTATGAAGAGGTGCAAGTGCAACTTCGATTTGTTTGCATACATCCATGACTTGAAGCATTCACCGCGATGGCAGGAATTCATCCTAGCCAAAACGGTTAACAGGACATGTACTATTTTTTACGATATTTTAAGTGAGGCTTTAAATAAGCATGCACCCTTGGTTAAGGTGCGGGTCAGGAGCAGCACTTACTGTTGGTTCTCACCTCAGCTCAAATCTTCCTGTTAGAAAGGGATACTTTATGGAAAAAAAGCCCGAAGAAGCAAGAACAACTCGGATTGGTGTCTTTTTAAGAAAGCACATGACAAGTGCACCAAGTTTGTCAGAGCAGCCATTGCCGCCTACTATCGTTTGGAGCTAGCCTCTGCCACAAGAAATCCTTCAAAGCTCTGGAAAACATTAAAAGACATGTCTGGACACACACTTGGTAATTCCATTCCAGCAAAAATTAAGTCCGGTGGCAGCATTATCTCTAACCGATCAGAGATATTGGAAGCCCTCAATAACCATTTTGCAACGGCAGGGCTAGCATTTGATACTTCCCCCTGCCAATGACCTCTGCATAGCTCAGGGCCCACCAACCCAATGAGTCCCCCCCTACCGAGGAGGCCTTCTCCCTCCTGCCTGTCTCTCTAAAAGAGGTGGAAGACCTACTGCTGCAACTGGACACCAGGAAGGGGGTAGGCTCCGAATTCATAGAGCCATACTATCTGAAATGTGCCTACCATGTGCTTGCAGTGCCAATCACCCACCTATTCAACATGTCACTCTCCCAGGGTAGCCTCCCCCCTCAATGGAAAATAGCCCATGTCATTCCTCTACTAAAAGCAGGTGACCCCTGTGATCTAAATAATTACAGACCGATCTCCCTCCTCCCCATGCTGTCTAAATTACTAGAGAAAATAGTGTGTGGCCAGCTAGGGGGTATATTTAGAATCCAGAAGCCTATTAAACCCTGTTCAGTCTGGATTCAGAGCAAAGCACAGCACCATAACAGCCTTAGCTAAGATGACCAGTGATTGGCTCCTAGACCTTGACAACAAGAAGCATGTCTGTGCCGTTTTCTTGGATCTTAGTAAGACATTCGACACAGTCAATCACAGTCTGCTTCTTTCCTCCCTAAGCACCTTAGGCCTGGACCATAAATCTATGTGCTGGTTTGCAGACTACCTCAGAGAACAGAAACAGCAGGTTAAAGCTGAAGGTGATCTTTCTCCATTAAAACCTATGCCAAGGGCCGTGCCCCAGGGCTCTGTCCTTGGTCCCCTCTTCTTTGCAGTCTACATTAACAACATCAATGACCCCATCAAAAAAGCCAACATCCACTTATTCACGGACGACACTGTACTGTACTTGAGTCATCCCAGCCGGAAGCAGCCTGTGAAGATCTTTAAGCTGAATTTAACCTTCTACAATACCAGCTCATAAACAAAACGCTTTTGCTCAATGCAAAAAAGACAAAAGCCATGCTCTTCTCCCTCTCCTTGCATGCGGCAATTCATGCTGGAGGGAGGGGCTATCCCACAAATTACCACTGTTCTTGGAGAAACACTAGGGTATGTAGCTAAATTCAAATATCTAGGAGTTTGGCTTGATCATAAACTTTCCTTCGCCAATCATCTCGAAGAACTACAGAAGAAACTAAGGCAAAGATTAGGACTATTCTACAGAATTAACCAACTGCTCACAAAGGAGGCCAAGATTCAACTGGCTCAAGCTACCTTCCTATTTTTAATAGATTACGTGGACCAGCTCTACAGCCACTGCACTGGCTAAGTTGGACACCCTCTACCACAGAGCTATCAGGTTCATTACTGGCCTTCCAATTTCCACACACCACTGCTCCCTGTACTCATCATTAGGCTGGACTTCCCTTCACTATAGAAGGAATAGAAATGCTGCCCTATGGGCCTTCAGAGCGGTGACCAACAAGCTCCCCTCATATGTCTCAGATTGTATTCCCTGGAGCGTGTTAGGCACCTACGCTCTAAGGAGCTATTCCCTAATTGCCCTCCAAGTTCCAAGGGTCAACACTAATTTTGGCAAAGCTGCTCTAAGCTTCTCTTTACCCACATTGTGGAATGATTTACAAAGGAACTTGAAGCTGAGCTGCCCTGTTAGCCTGAATATCTTCAAGGTGCTCTACGATCACTACATAAAAGCATCTTGCAAATGTTTTCCTCACCACTAGCCCACTAATTCCACAACTCCCCCTTTCCATCCTGACACTCGCCATCTTTCTACCCCTGGCTCTCACTCTTTTCCTATTAACTCTTCCTGCTGCACCCACCCACCCTTCCCTGTCTGCTCCAGCCTGGCTAATGTCCCACCCTTCCATAATAGTGTCCCGATTATCTACCTCCTCCATCATTGTCATAATAAACAAGTACACGACAGCCATCGTCACTTTCTGTGGTTTTAGCCCAATTTTTCCCCCAGTAAATGTGGTAATATATCCCTCCTCTTCTTACCTCTCAACCTGCCACCCCATACACAGCCTCTTTCCCCTATAATGTAGTTGCCCTGCCTTACTTAAAATATCTCTGCTTATAACCCCTGTATGCCTATGGTTGATTGTACATCTGCTGACTTCTTCAATTGTAAAATAATGCTTTTTTTTTGTTTTGTTTTTATTTCAACCTTGTACTGTACTGTATACACTGTATATACTTTTTCTTCCTTGTATAGTATTGCTTTTTGTATACCTGCTTCTGTACTGTACTTTGATGTATTCATGACCAGGTCCACCTTGCAATTGAGCCTTTCTCAATGGTGCCCGCCTGGATAAATAAAGATTTTGATTGATTGATTGAGATCATAGAGGCTATCCAAAGCCTTGCTCCAGAAAGGCACCTGGAACAGATGGCTATACTCCAGACTTCTACATCACCTAAGTTGTTCCTATTTTACTGGAGGTTTACAAGGAAGCCATGGAGCAGGGCCCCTTACCAAAAATGATGCAAGAAGGATTTATTTTATTTATTTATTGTGATCTTGGATTAACACCTTTGAGGACAAGTTCATTACAATCGGTTCCACATCAGGTAAAACAATAAAAGTAACAACAATTGGTTTTACAGGTAAACAGGTAATTCAAAGACTAGACATACAATGCTATATATTATAAAACTACAGAACAATAGAAAGAATAACAACAATGTAGGCATTGTATAATATATGCCAATATTTCAAGGAATGGACAGGGTGAAAAGTAAGGGGTATGTGTGCAGGGTGAGAGATACTTCAGCGCATGGCCTCGTCAATAGAGGGTCAGGGGAGTGAGACTATCTGAGAAATTGTCACAGTGACTGTCAAGTAGGGAGGGAAGTTAGGAGAGTGTGATAAGGGGTGGACTAGTGAGGAAAGAGGGGGTGAGGGGTTAGAAATAGCATGACTGTGGAGGAACAGGTGGGGGGTAAGTTGGAGGAGGTGAAGGATTCCAAGGGAGTTTCTGGCAAGTTCTAATTATCTACAGGGAAGGCCGGCCCAGTGGCACTGAGGGTTGAGGTGCTTGGCGCCACACCTCGCATCATGCTGGCAACCCGGGTTTGGATGCGAGCCCGGGCTGCCAGGGGTCAGTAGGGGAGGATAGGATTGAGCATCCGGAAGACTGCTCTCCTATCATCAGGAGGGTTGTGGGAATCCACCGCTCAGCAGTGGCCCCTGGGGACACCCAGAGGCACTGCTAGAGCCAGTGCAACGGAGGGAGAAGTGCAGCGGACGTCAGCACGTCAGTGTGCGATGTCATTGCACGTCTGCACTCATGGGGAAAAAAACAGGAGGAAAAATCGGCAGCAGCACTCACGGCAGCTTGATAGCTGCAGCTTCCTGAGCCTGGCAGCGGCCCGAGGTTGACCTAGCACACCGGTATTGGATCCTGGCCTGGCATGGGGACTTGGGGGGTTCCCTTTCATGGGTACAGCAGCATATGCCAGCCAGTGTGTTTGGGGGGCGCCCCGGGGGGCCGTCGGGGGAAGTGTGGTGGCGGCTGGATGTAAGGCAGAGTGGTGGCTGCAGGAGGAAAATAAAGTAGTGATAAAGAAAAAAATTATTATCTATAGAGAATCGGTCAGAATTTTGCAAGGTAGTGGGTCGTAAAATGGATGCCCCCGGGGTGGAGTAGGTAGGAAAACCGCTGTTGAGAACCATTCAGAGTTAGAGTAGTCACAGCAGGCCATTGAAACAAAATGTTTCCTAAGCTTTTGTTTAAAGGGGCCTAATGAAGTTACAGAGGAGATATCCTGAGGCAAAGAGTTCATCCAGTAAGGAGCATGGTGAGCAAAAGCCCTCTGACCTAAAGAGGTGCGACAGCGAGAAACTTTGAAAACCATACTGTCAGTGCTTCTGGTACAGTGGCTATGTTCATAGAGAGTGAGGAGCTTCTGAATACCAGTGGGAACCAGGCCTTGCCTAATCTTTTTGGCCAATAGACAGGTTTGGTACCTAAATCTGCCATCGAACTGGAGCCAGGTTGCATGTTCATACAAATCACAAGTGTGTGTTAGCCTTGGTGAACTGGTAGCTAAGCGGCTTGCTTTGTTCAGTGCTACTATTATACGGTGGAGGGCCGTGGTCATTGCTGAACCATAGACTACTAGTCCATAGCCAATAAGTGAGATCACTGAAATATGGATGGCCAGATTAGGAGAGACTTTGCTTGTGTCTATGAAGCATACCAATGTGTCTGCTGACTGTCTTTGCAGTATTATCAATGTGTTGTGAGTACAACATGGTGCTGTCCATTGTAATCCCTAAGTATTTAAAGTGTTGGACTAGTTCCAGCGGGGTACCAGCCACATTAGTGATGTTGAGGGGCTATGTACAATGCCTGTTTTGGATGCTGAAGAACAACATTATTTTTGTTTTCTTGTGGTTCAAGATGAGTGTTTGATCACTGAACCATCGTTCTGCATCTGAAAAACGTTCATGTAGCTTCCACTCCAGGTACTTAAGGTCAGGGTCACTCGTGAACAGGACTGCATTGTCAGCATAAAGCAGAATTTGACACTGACAGGAGTACGGGAGCCGGTTGAGGAGTATGCTAAATAATAAAGGACCCAAAACTGAGCCTTGGGGGACACCAGAGCGCACAACATTTTTGAGATATAATGATGTTCATCATTGATAACATTATTATTGAAGCCTGGAAAAGTTGAGACTTTGTGTTCCAGCTATCACCCTCTTACATCACTAAACCTAGATGCAAAGATCTGTGCAAAGGTGTTGGCTACCCAGCTGCATCAAGTACTTACAGGACTCATCAGCTCACAATAATCTGGCTTCATACAGGGCACCAAATACCGGACAATTTAAGAAAAATTACACTATTAACTCTACAAATGACTAAAGACAAGGACCATTCTGTGTTTATCTCTCTTGATGCCGAAAAGACATTCGACCAGGTGGAACGGTTGTACCCCTTTCAGGTGCTGGGGAGGTGCTGCCTTCCCATAGTCTTCACTGACATGATCCAGCTCCTATATACATCTCCAAGAGAAAGATAGATATTTATTTATTTATTTATTTAGCTTTTGTTAACCAGGTAAGTACACTAGACAAACACATGCCTATTTTCAGGTATGACACAGGGGAATACAGGAAATCAAAGAACATACAGATAGATAGATAAATAGATAGACAGATAGATATCTTATTTATAAAAGCGCCCATTTCTAGAGACTCTGGGTGCTGTAGAATAAAACAGTAATATATAAATATTATATAAAAATACATACAATTCAGTTGAGAATAGGTTAATTAAGCTGTCTACCCCACTAAAATAAACAATCAATCAATAAAAACTTGCCAAAATAGGTATGTTTTTAAACCCTTTTTAAAGGCTTCTACTGAGGGGGCCTCCTGTAGATAAACAGGAAAGAAGTCCCACAGGGTAGGCGCGGCCACCGAGAATGCCCTGTCCCCAGAATGTCGCAACCTAACCCTGGGAACTTCAAGGAGGCCTTCCCCAGCCAAACAGAGTGCCTGAGGAGGAAGATAGGGGACAATGAGAGCTTGCAGATAGACAGGTCCCCTATCGTGCAGCCTTGGTCAGCACAAATGGACTAATATCAATTGGTTTCTGTCTGACAAGAGGTATGTATCAGGGCTGCCCACTCCTGCCAGCAGTGTTCAGTCTGGCCCTAAAACCTTCATTTGGCAAAGGCAAGCAGACCTTAACATAAGAAGAACCCAGATTACAGGTTGAGTTCATAAGGTTACAGCATATGCAGATGACTTCATGCTGTCCACAGTAAACCCTGCAAATGTCCATTCCACACCTGATGGCTCTGATACAGGAATTCTCCAAGCTTTCCGGTAGACTAAATAAAAATAAAACAGAGGTGCTCACATTAGGAAGCCACTGTTACAGGACAGAAATTGAAGAAATCAGTCTAAAATGGGCTTCTCAATTTGTTCAGTACCTGGGTTTACATCTATATCCCTCACTGACGGAAACTATTGCAATCAGCTGGAAGAAACTCATGCAAGCTTTGGAAATTGGACCTAAATAGATGGCATACCCTTCTATTATCGATGGAACACAGAATTTCCAGTATAAAGATGAATGTTCTCCCCAACACTATTCATGTTTACCATGTTACGCAGCTAACCAGGATATCTAAATGGATGACACTACCAGAAGAGCAGAATGAGATGAAATATCACCAGACTGGCTACAAATAGAAGCAGAGGGTTGTAAAGAGGAAAACACTGAACTGGCAGCCCTGCCATTTAACAGATTGCCAGAATTATTGAGGAACATGCCAATAGCATTAAAAAAAACAATGGTATATATCACTACATAAGACAAATGCCACCTTGAAATATAACAAGTACCAATCAATGGGGGGAACCCACAGATTAAAATTGAACAGTTGGAAATAACCACTCCACATAAATTAAGTTTAGTAAGCGTTTATTAACTCCCAATCCATCCTCCTCCTTCTTCCCTCCCATCACTTGCATCACTGTGCTTCTTTCATCGCTAAATACAGGTTTGAGGCATTGCCCTCATACCTATCCACTCTCGCCATCCCCATTCCATCTGCCACATACTCCCTTTGCTCCAGGGATCCCCACACTTTCTCCCTCCCCCACCCTCACTCCTCTGCTGGGCAGTCAGCCTTCTCCTATCATCTCACCTCCCTCCCTCCCTCTGGAACCTCGCTCCTTCTGCCATCCAACTCTCACCTTCCCAAACCTAGCTGAAGCCTGCTTAAACTCTTTCCCCCCATACCTGTCAGCTCCCTACCTGAGCTCCCTTTTCCCTCCTCCCTAGTTCTTGCCTCCTCTCTTGGGTGAGTTTTAGTCCTCTCATTTCTCTGCAATGAAATGTTTCCAGCACCTGATAAACTTTGTTAGAATGTGTCATGCTCCAGATAACTGTTTCTTAGAATTTTGTACTCTTGCCATGTGAAACTACTTTTGTTTGCACCTTATTTGTATGTAATCATCTATTCCATTGTATTTACTTGATGTTTTCTTCTCCCTGCTCTCCCAGATCACACTTGGAAATGAGCCTTGGCTCAGCACTGGGTCTAAAGAGTGCCAACAAGAATAGCGTTGGCTAGGAGTGCGCTGCAATAATGGTGCCGATTTTTCTTTTTCGGGGGGGTTCTGCTCCCTGCACCCCCTGGATTTAAGGATTTGCACTCCGGGGGGGGCAGATCATGGGGCAAATTAAATTTCTGGGGCTGTGGAATACCATTTCCATGGCTACCTGTATAAAAAAAAAAAAGTCCCGGGGTATGCTAAAAGATAGGAGACCAGGATTAGAACCCTGGTCTTTATTGTTGCTAGTCAAGCTACTTGATGCTCCAACCCTCCACACCACAGAAGCAGCTCACCTAGCATCCTGGAATCTGGTGCTCTTGTGTGTAATCGGCACCACGGACAGCGACCAGGGGAGTGCTTACAGCAACCACTGTAAAACCCCACTCGCTGTCCATGTGAGCACTTACCAGACAAGTGCCAAATAATGCGGCGCTGTTCTGGTAGCGCTCCCTTGACCGGGTACCCCTCGGCTCAGTGTGCCTTTCCCGGTTACCAATTTAAAATAAATAAATACATACATACATAACTACATAATTAGGTAAGTAAATAAACAGAACAATTTTATTGTACAGTTTCATTAATATTTCATACTTTTCTTGGCAATTGAAAACACAAGATCTTGTTATGTAATGTTGTTGTTGTTGTCCTCCCATATTCTCTTCTTCCCTATTTCTCTCCCCTCCCCTCCACCCCCCCGTGAACTCCTTGGGTTGTTTAATAAGTATATCACTTGGTACTTCAGATGAAGAAGTACACCCAATAGGCCACCCTGCATTTTAGGACATGCCTAAACCCAAAGGATGCGGGTTGTGCATCCGGAATAATAAGCCACCAAGGATGCTAATAATAAGGTACAAGGTATTGGACAAAACAAATAAAGAGGTACATTACAGGTCATGGTAAGGCCAAAGAATACTGGCCAATAGTTCAATACTCTGCAGTAAGTTATGCCTTTACAGTACCTAGGAGGCTGGGGTTGTTCAGCCTCTAAGTAGAAATTTGTGAAGGCACTGCAAAGCAGATAATTGTAAGGTGACTATGTTACATTGGGAACATGTTGTATATAATGCCTTTGTGCATGGCATATTTGTTGAAAACACAATAAAATCTTATTTACAAAAAAAGTTTTATAACACCTTATCTAGGGTATGGTGAGTAGGCAGTTAGGGAAGGGGATTTTGGAGGTCTGTTTAGAAAGGGACTGTAAAGTAGTAAGTAGCAGCTAAAGGACACTAAGTAGGATGGAGGTGGTGGTATGACTGCAGGCTAGTTAGCTGTAGAGATTTTAGGGCCACCATTACGTGGGCTACCCTCTGTAGCGTAGGTAACTGCTCCATTTGCAAGAGCTCTGCAGAACTCCAGTCACAGTGGTAACAGCACTGGATGAAATATACCTGCTGTTCAGACAGCTGGGCTAGAGTGTGCAACCAAATCTTTACCCTTCCCTTCCACAGAGGCCCATGAGCACGGGGGTGGAAGATGGTGGGGAGGAGAAAGGGGTAAAACAGGGTATGCATGTGGTAAAATAAGTCCTTCAATCATAACTGCAAACTGTTTGCACCCCTGGAAGAAGTGCAGGTACCTGACTCTCCCAGGGGAGGCTGTGTGTCAATCAGGAGAAAGAAACAAGCTGGAAGTGCAACACCTAATGGGGGGAACAGGAAGAAGGAACCCAGCAGGGCACTGGTAGCTGGTAACTGAGTGGTTAAGAGCATTAAGAGGGTTGTGTACGGGAGGGAGGGAGGAAGGAGGGAAGAAAGGAAAGAAGGAAAGGGGAGAGAGAGAGAGAGAGAGAGAGAGAGAAAGAAAGAAAGAAAGAAAGAAAGAAAGAAAGAAAGAAAGAAAGAAAGAAAGAAAGAAAGAAAGAAAGAAAGAAATAGATGCCTACCAGGGACCTCAGCAGGGAGAAATGGAGCCAGAATTTAGGGATAGTAAGTTGGATGGGGGAAGCCACAGGTACTAGTACACACACTTAGGTACTAATGACCTGGCCAGTCAGCAACTGTAGGTAGTCAAACTGAACATCTGGAAGCTGAGGGACAAGTTGAGAAGGAAGGCAGCTTTGTTGGCATTCCAGGAGGTTCTACCAGTGTGGGATGAGGGTGAAGGAAGGGTGAGATAGAAGAAAGTAGAGACTTTCAGTGATTGGTTGAAGGGGTGTTGTCAGAAAAAGGGAATTCAGTTTCTGGATGACTGGGGTGAATTCTGGGATACAAGACTCTTTAAAGATGATTGCCTTCATCTCTCTCAAAGAAGGGAACCAGTGCATGCGGACTGAAGTTGGATGTCTACATAGCTAGAGATTTAAACTAAGTGGAAGGGAGGCTGGAGCTAGGGGAGCCCTTGAAAGAGGGGAGGAGAAAGGGAGCCTAGCTAGGACTCTTCAGAAATGAAGAGGAGGCACAAAGAAGCTAGGGATGGCATAGGTAAGAAGCAGACTGGATCAAGGAGGCGAGGGAAGGAGATCAAGGGAAGCAAACAGGGGGCATGGCAACAGGAGGGGTGGTGAGACAGGTGCAAAGGACAGAGCACAGGTATTGTGAGGGGGATAAAGAAGGGAGGATGGAAGGTGGTCTGCACGAACACCAGGAGCTTGGGCAACAAAATTAGTGAGCTCCAGGCAATGGTGGCATATGCTGAGTTAGGCTTAAAGGCTATAACAAAAATGTGGGGACTGGAAAAAATTATTGGGATCTGGTTATCCCAGGACCCAGGTTATATCCTGTAAGTAGGATTAGGTGTAAGAGCAAAGTACAGGTGTAGCCCTCTACATTAAGGACAGCATAGAAACTACTGAGGCTGGTACTATTAAAAGGGAGGGGGGTTGAAGCGGAGTCAGTTTTGGTGGAGCTATGAACAGGTGCAGGAAAGAAGATAAGGATGAGAGCGGTCTACAGAAAGAGAGGGCAGGAGGACGAGGGGTATCAAGAACTAGGGGAAGAAATCCGTAGAGGGGCAGCAAAAGGGGAACAATTGGTTGTGGATGACCTGAACCTTCCAGACATCGACTGGTCTACCCTCATCAGCTAAGACAACCAGAAGTGAGGCACTGCTGGGCACAATGCAGGACTGCTTATCAATTCAGAGGTGGTGGAAGGGGTAATCATGAGAGAATCACTGGTGTCTAGTGACCACAATACCTTGTGGTTTAAACTGGCCCAGTGTAACTGCAGACCTTCTTCAAAGGATGTAATCCTAGAGCTCAGAAGGGCAGACTTCAGTAAAATAAGGGAAAGGGTTAGGGAAAAACTGGAGGGAATAGAGGTCAGATGAAAAGGCTATAATCAAAAGTGACTATTTTGGAATGACCCAGCTCTTATAAAAAAAATTCACTAAGAGAAACTAGTATAAAGGCTGATTTGGTACTCCAAAGAAGTGAGAGAGGCCATGTGGGGCAAAAAGAGTGCCTTCAAAAGATACAAGAAGAAGCAAGGGGAGGACGAATTGGGGGGATATCAGGGTAAGCTAAGAGTGTCAAAGGGGGAGGTCACAATGGCAAAGATAGAAACAGAACTGTGCATTGCCAAAGGTGTCAAAGGGGTGAAAAATAATTATTTAGGTACATCAGGGAAAAAAGAAAGACAATACTACCAAAGGAGGGAGGGTAGCAGAGGGTGACAAGCAGAAAGCTAATGTTTTAAGCAATTACTTTTGCTCAGTATTAATTGTGGAGGAGAAGGGGCTTGTACCAGACAGTGGTGTTAAGGTCTCCACAAGTGGATGCAGAAAATGGAGCTGGCAGTGTTCATTGCAGACAGGGTAAGGAAGGGGTTGGCAGCCCTCAACATACAGTAAGTAAGGCACTGGGACTGGATGGGTCATGACATGAGGATGCTTAGCAGTGTTATTGGTTCAGTAGGTAGCATGCTCACTTCTGGGGCCAGAAGATTGGAAGGTCCTGGATTCTAGTCCCACATCAAGTAATTGAGGTAATACACATAATTTACACTGCAGTTCAGTATGAGTGGGGTACTGCACTCTTTGAGATGCCATACTTCAGATAAGATATTAAACCGAGGTCCCTTCTGCCCTTCTCTGGTCACACTCCAGGTGGAAATAAAAGATTGCATGGCACTTATCAATGAAGAGTGGAGGAATGTTTTATTAAAACAAAAGAAAAAAATACTCACCATAGTAATATTGTGTCTTCCAAGGTGTCCTTCAGTATGCTTGGCTACTGAAGTATGCCAGCTGAGTTCAACTGTCCTGGAGGTGGAGTTAATGCTAATGATCTGAGGAATTAGCCAATCAGAATCAGAGCACGGGAGAGGTTGTGCTGTCTTTAGCTTGTGCCTGAGGGCACTCAGATTCATTCTGCAGCTGCAAAAAGGGGAAAAAGTGCCCAATAATCTAGTCTATCAAAAGAATCATAAAAGCCATTAACCAGAACAAGTAAGAGGAAATATAAAACACACATAACTGTGAAAACTTTATATCTAACCAATCTAAACAGTCAAAAATTTGGCAAAGGAAAGGACTGTAGAACCAAACTCAGATTATGTAAGGGGAGGATGGGTGGGAGGTCAAGCATACTGAAGGACACCTTGAAAGAAACAATATCACTATGGTGGGTAATTTTTTGCTTCTCACCCCAGGGGTCCTTCAGTATGCTTGACTATTGCAGACTACAAAGCAGTGCAGTTTGGAGGAGGGCACAGAACCTACTTTAGAAACAGGTTCTGCAGGACTGCTGTGCCAAATTTGGTCTCTAATCTAGACTGTACATCCAAGCAATAATGCTTTGTGAAGGTGTGTACAGTCGTCCAGATAGCTGCTTTGTAGATATCGAGCAAGGGGATGTCCCTTGCACTGCCACTGAAGCTGTAGTGTCCGTAGTAGAGTGGGCTGTAAGGCCCTAAGGGGGATGCTTGTTAGCCTTGCTGAAACAGAACTAAATACAACAGACTATCCAGCAGGAGACAGTTCTCTTAGTGGCTGGTCTGCCCCTGCCAGCCTTGCCACAGGTGAGGAAAAGCTGGGTATGAGAGCTTCTGAGCTGCTTGGTGTGTTCCAGGTAGTATTTCAGTGCTCTTTTAACATCCAGACTGTGGAGTTTATGCTCCCCACGGGTGGATTTGTCTGTAAAAAAGACAAGGCGTGTTATAGACTGGTTGAGATAACATTCAGAGACTAA
The DNA here is from genome assembly GCA_016271365.2 of Neoceratodus forsteri. NCBI lineage: Eukaryota > Metazoa > Chordata > Ceratodontiformes > Ceratodontidae > Neoceratodus > Neoceratodus forsteri. The sequence goes on from CM028133.1 coordinate 442,675,252, forward strand.
CTTAGGAAGGAATTTCTTGTTGATTCTGCGGACTACTAAATCCTTGTGGAAGAGAATGTAGTTAGGCTCAGTACAAAGCTTGCAGTTCAGAAATTCTTCTGGCTGAAGTAACAGCTACTAAGAAAACAGTTTTCCAAGTGACATTCTTTAAGTCTGGCGTAGCCATAGGCTCAAAGGGAAGCTCCATGAGTTTAGCTAGGCAGAGGTTCAAATCCCATGGGGGAACAGGCTCCCTAAGTGGGGGTTGAAGGTGCAGAAGGCCTTTGAAAAACTTTTTGAAGATGGAATGAGAAATTATAAATTTCTCCTTGCCAACAGAAAGATAAGCCGAAATGGTTGCCAGGTGAACCTTGAGGGATGAGGCTCTAAGGCCTTAGGCCTGCAAATGCACTAGGTAGCCCAGAAGAGAAGACAGAGTGGATCTCAGAGGGTTGATCTGCCTGTCTCTGCATCACAGAGAAAATATTTTCCATTTAGAGGCATAGGTCTTCTTAGTGCTGGGCTTCTTAGCCAGACAAAGGATTTTTAAGACTTGTTCTGACTACTGAGAATCTGGGTATTCTAGCTCATCAAGTACCAAGCTTTGAGGTGAAGAGATTCTGTGCTGGGATATGTTATCCCTGTCTGAGGCAAGATCAGGAGACTGTGGCTCAGGGGGAGGTGAATAGGTCTCTTGACTGACAGGGCAACAAGCAGGGAGTACCATGGTTACCTTACCCAGTCTGGAGTCACCAGGATGATGGTGGCCAGCTGATCTCTGAGCTTTAAGAGAACTCTGAGGAATAAGGGAAATGGAGGGAAGGTGTACAGGCACTTAACTGTTCAATCCAGAGCTAGAGCATCCACTGGCACTGCACCCAGTGCTATAGGCCTGCAACAGTAAAGTGGGAGTTGGTGGTTAAGGTTGGAGGCAAAGAGATCTATCTTTGGGGTGCTCTACCTCCTGAATACTGTGTCCAGCACTTGCCTGTTTAGGGTCGACTTGTGGTGGCCCTGACTGATGTAATTCAGAGTGTCTGTCAGCACATTGTCCTTGCCTGGAAGATGGATGGCAGACAGCTATATGTATAAGAAGTAAGCCAGAGACCAAACCTTTATGGCCTCTGTGCCCTCTTACTTGTTGATGTAGAACATGGCCGTGGTATTGTCTGTTCTGATCTGAACCAACTGACGTTTCAGCTAGGGGGCTAGTTTAAATACTTGCCAATGAGGCATTTAAACCTATCACCTAGGATCCTGGTTCCCCTCGTGGATAGATGCAGACCATCACGTCAGTATAGGCCTGTATCCCTCTAGGTGGAACTCCAGTCCCCAATGAAACCACAACCGAGCTCGGCACCAGCTTTTCAACCATTCATTGAATCCCATGGTGCGGAGTACCTTAGCCTCACCCGTGCCATAGACAGGCAGCAGCTCCGAGAAGGTTGCCATGTGTGCTACTTGTTTAAGGCCCTTCCCCAACTCCACAAACTCCACTTGCACTGCTCTAATCCTATTCCCAGCCAGGTCATTTGTCCTTAGGTAGACAATGATATCCAGCTCCCTCTCCTGTGCTGCTGCTCCCATGATCCTGAGGATTTGCTTCCTGACCCTCACAGCCATAGCACCGGGCAGGCACCCTGTCTCCCTCTCCCCTCTCTCCCCCCCAGTCCTACCCCCCTAACGATTGAGTCCCCCACCAGGAGTTGTTTCCTTCCCCTTTGGGATCCCATACCACCCTCCTATGGGTCTCCTTTTTGGAGGTTCACCAGCATCATCATTGGTCTCCACTGTGGGTGCCACCATAGAGGAACCACGCTCTGCCAGAACAGCGTATGAATTGTGAAGAGATACAGCTGGAGGGATGCACCTCTGTTCCACCATCCTCACCCTTCCTGAGCCAACCATGGTCCAACCGCTCCTCTGTCTTGGCAACCTTTGAGATAGTGGTAGTGGCCCTGGTGGCCCCTGGGTGGGGGAGGAGGTTTCCCAAATCCTTGCCAGGTCAGCCTGGAGACAGGCAACCTCCTCCCCCAGACCAGAGGGGTGCCTGCAAATAGGGCAGCATCACAGCCTCCAGAACATCTCCCAGAAGACTGCCACCCCACAGTCAGTGCATTGCACCACTCCCCACATGTCTCTCTCCCTTCCTGTTTAAATTTTTATTTATTTATTTGTTAGTGGAACCTGACAGTCCAATGGGACCAGTGCATGGATGACTTAGACCAACTTGTCTCCATCTCAGAACCAGTCCACCAGACTCTTCGATGGTGGCTAATTCCATCCAACCTCTCTGAGGGCATGCCCTTCTGGAGGTCGCCCCCCCCCCCCATCTCTGACCACAGATGCCTCAGGCATGGTCTGGGGAGCCCACCTCACAGACTGCAAGAGTCAAGGAACGTGGTCTGCATTGGAGAAATCTCTCCATATCAATGTGTTAGAGATGAGAGTGATCCTCTATGCCATGCAAGCTCTGCAGACATACCTAGTCCCAGGCCACCTACTCATCCAAATGTCCAATATGTCAGTGGTGTTTTATATAAACAAGCAAGGGGGAACCTATTCGTATCCCCTCTGCAGGGAAGCCATGAGAGTATGGCACTGGGACATCAAACATCAGCTGGAACTCTCTGCAGTACATGTTTCAGGTGTTCAAAACAGCTTGGCCAATGACATCAGTCACTCTCGGTCCAAAACCCATGAGTGGGAACTCCTACAATCAGTCACAGAAGATATCTTCAACAGATGGGGTCACCTCAAGTTAGACCTCTTTGCGTCCCCACTCAATGCAAAACTGCCCAGTTTCTGCTCACTAGATCCAGAGTCTGGTGCTTTCTGGTGATATGTGTCGTCCCTTTGCCAAACAGGGAGATTCCTACATGCCTTTCCTCCCTTCCCACTAATTCAGAGAGTCCTCCTCAAGCTGAAGTTGGAGGAAGTGGACATGATCCTGATTGCCCCCTTATGGTCTTGACAAATATGGTTCCTTCTACTTCAGCAGCTGGCAGTGGAGCCCCTGCTCCCCCTGCCTCTGAGCTCACACTTGCTCTCCCAGGAGAGAGGGACACTAGTCCATCCAGATCTGAGGTCGCTGTACCTGCATGCATGGCTCCTGCAGACTTAGCTGTTTCTTGATTTTTAATCTCCGCTATAGTGGCAGAAGTCCTAGTTGTCACCCAGAAGCCTTCAACTAGGGTCACCTATGCGATGAAGTGAAAGTGGTTTTGCATCTGGGCCTCCAATTGCCACCTTGACCCATTTACCTGTCTTGTAAACTCAGTCTTTGTGTACCTCCTTTTGCTCTCAGACTCAGGCCTTAGCTATGTGTCCATTAAGGCAGATCTTTCTGTTGTGTCTGCTTATCATGCACCAGTACAGGGCAAGACCCTTGCTCAACTTGATTTGTCCCTCACCTTCTTGCGAAGTATCTTGCATCTGAAGCCCCCCATTAGGGACCCCATCCCTCCATGGGATCTTTTGTTTATTTTGCAGAAACTCACTTTGCCTCCCTTCAAGATGGCCGCAGATTGTGAGCTAAGCTTTCTGTCATGGAAAGCATTATTTTTTGTTGCAGTTGCTTCTGCTCAGTGGACTTCCGAGCTTCAGGCTCTGATGTGTAAAGAGCCTTATTTAGTTTTCCACAAGGACCAGGTGTCCTTGCGGACCAATCCTAAGTTCTTGCTTAAGGTGGTGTCCGAATGTACTCTTAATCAGGACATCCATCTTCCAGTTTACTATCCATAGCATTCAAATCGAGGGGAGGCTCTTCTTCAAACTCTGGACATTCCCTGGGCCCTTCACTATTATCTGACTCATACCCAGGATTCCAGAAAATCTGACCAGTTGTTCATTTCATTAGCCCCAAGAACTTTAGATGTGATTGTTTCTAAGCAAACTTTATCCAAATGGTTGGTTCATTGCATAGTTTACTGTTACCAGGAATATGACAAGCCTTTACCGGGCTCAGTAAAAAGGTCATTCTACCAAGGGAGCTGCTGCTTCCTTAGCATATCTGAAAAACATGTCAGCAGCAGACATCTGTGCAGCTGCCACTTGGAGTTCAGTCCACAGCTTCATTAAGCACTATAGTTTGGACAGTGCCTCCAGGCACAGGATAGGCTTCGACTTTGCTGTCCTGCGGGGCCTTCTTTCATGAGGAATTCAGTTTTTCCAACCTCTTTTCCTCCACCTTTCCATCAAGGTTTGTCCTTGTACTGCTTGGGATGCAGTCTTCATGGAGCAACCTGCTGCAAGAGCTCCCCCACAATGTGAGATAATACAATTACGTAAGAACTTACAGTAACAATAGATCTTAGAGAGCAGCTCTTACAGCAGGTGCTGCTTTCCCTCCCTCCTTCCCTCAGGCATCTGCTTCTTCATCTTCAGCCTTTTCATCATATCTCCTTAACCAGAGGAATCTCCTTGGTTCTCTAATTTCTAACTGTGCTGATGTCTTCGGTGGGAGACCTGAGGTGGTGCTGGGGGGGCCGCCCCTTTTATATCATAGGCGATCTCGGGGGTGGACTGATGTTGGGGGCGGTCCCCTGCTATGGACTGCTAGCTAGAAGTTTTCTGTGGGTTCCTGGTGCCTGCTGGCTTCAGTCCTTATGGTGTAACCTGCTGCAAGAACTCCTCTCAAAGATCTACTGTTACGGTAAGTTCTTATGTAACTGTACTTTTCTTCAGCAGTTCCAACCACGGTCCCCGCTCTTTTATCAGGCAAAAAATATTAGCGCCTGCAGTAGAAAAGTAGCACTTTTAACTTGTTATATTTGAAATACTTAGCGGTTCCCTAGTTTCACTGGGAACCACATTTTTCGTTATAAAAATGTAACTTTTGCCTTTGAGGGAACCGTTTAATAGCGGTTCTATGATGCGAGGGAACTGGCCATTTCCTTTCATTTTTCCCTATTGGGAACAGCATTTAAACAGGTTTTCTGATAAATTGGCATGTCAGAAAGACCTAAAAAGAGGACTGGATCAACTGGTTTTAAAAATTGCTTAAAGTACTTTAGAATAGTGGCCAAGGCAGACAGTCACAATATTTGTTTAAATATGGTCCAGACCATAACTGTGAACTTTGCTCAAAATTATGTTCTAAAACAGTTAAAAAGGGGGCAAAAATGTTGGAAATAATGGCCTCTCAGTTTGCGTCCCCCTCTAATAAAAATCCTGAAGAGGGGTCTTCATCTCAGCAAAAGCCTAAAGACAAGTCCTCCAAGGACCCCGTAGAAAACAAATCAGACCAAAATAATAATGCTGACCAAGCCAAAAAAAAAAAGACAAAATGAACAGGCCCCTGATTCAGTGCCTGCAAAAAATAAATAAAAAAAAAATATTACTGCCCCTCCCACTTAGAAGCAAAGGGAGACACCAGTGACACAAAAAGATACACCCTCTGCTGAAGAAATGGCTAAGGCTCAGCAATTTTATCAAACTTTTCAGGCTGTGGGCAACCTCTTTAATGCCCCTCCTGATCCTAGTAGCCCTCATCCCTCAGACCCTGGACTGGGCCAGGGTTTTTATTATGAGGGCGATGAAGAGGAAGAAGGGGGGAACCTTTAGAGCCAGATGTATCCCCTGACCAAGAGTTTGGCACCCCCTCTAATGGCCAGGAGGATTTTTCCTGTCATTACACTTCTGTTCAGCATATGGTGAACACCCTAGACTTTATCATCTAGGAGACCACTGACCAGGAAGAGGAGGCAGACTTCTTAGATATGATGGGTCTCCCTCCACCCCAAAAGTTGCTTCTGCCTATCCATAACTCCTTTTGCAGGACAACATTTAAACTGCTTCAGAACATCACATCTAATCCTGGGGTGAACAAGAAAATTGAAAAGAAGTATCAACTGGAAAGAACTAATGCTGAATTTCTTTATATACACCAAGACCATGAGGGAGTGGTGCAAGCTGCAGCTTGTGACAAAGCTTAAGTACATCTATCCTCCCAGCCTCCTGACAGGGAATCTAGGAAGCTGGATTTGATGGGTAAAAAATCTTACACCACAACCTCCTTGCTGCTCTGCCTCTCTACTTACATGGCCTATGCAGCACAGTACCAAAAGGCTCTCTGGAACTCTGTGCTAGCTATTAGCCAACAGGCCCCAGACAGAGTAGCTCAGGATTGGGCAGAAACTGTTAAGACTGCCTTAGAGGCCACAAAATACCAATTCCTTATGGATGTGGACATTAATGACACTGCCTCCAGAGCCGTGGCCCAGGCCATATCTCTCAGACCCTTTGCCTTGCTGAGGACAGCCAACCTCTCTCAGGATGCTCAGACTAAAGCTATTGATTTCTCCTGTGAGAATAACTCTGTCTTTGGGGATAAAACAGAAGTTTAAATGAAAAAGCTGGAGGAATATAAAACCACTTATAAAAGCAATGCAGCCAAAGAGAAAGCCTCTACTTCCCAGAGACCCCCGAGTAGGGGAAACAGAGGCAGAGGTTACCATCCAAGACCCTTTTACCCTATGCCAATGTCTATGCCCCTATACTACTCTCAGATGAGATGTTACTTCAGGGGAAGAGGGAGGAGAGCACAGAGGAGAACTGACAGCACAGAGAAGAAATTACCCCTCAAATTCCCCAAAGGCTCAAGTCAAGCAAATCTCCAGATTGCAGCATTCAGGTTGCCTCCCCTCTCCCAGATGGAGGAAGGATGACCCACTAGCTCCACCACTGGCACCACATCACCACCGACAAGTGGGTGCTAGAGGTGGTGGGTCAGGGTCTGACACTGCAGTTCAAAAAGTTTCCCTCCCTACAGAGACACAAACCTCTGAAACCTCTCACCCCAACAGAAAAGCTATGGTTGGAGCTAGAGGTAAAGGCTATGCTGTTTGCAAAAGCAGAGGAAAGAGATCACTCCCCCCAGTAAGAAAAAGGCCTCTATTCCAGGTACTTTCTCACACAGAAGAAAAATGGGGATTGGCGGCCCATTATGGACCTAAGGTGCCTGAATAAACACTTGCTCAAACCCAAATTCAAGATGGCCACCCTGGCAGTGGTGATCTCATCCTTGCAACAGGGAGACTGACTAGCCTCCTTAGACCTCAAGGACACCTATTTTCACATTCCATTCAGGCCATCCCACAGGAAGTGCCTCAGATTCAGATTTCCCTCCGGCCATTACCAGTTTGCAGCTTTGCCATTTGGCCTTACTTCAGCCCCCAGGGTCTTTACGAAGTGCCTGGCAGTGGTGGCTGCTCACCTCAGAAGATAACAAGTGTCCAGCTTTCCATATCTGGATGACTGGATAATAGTAGACAAGTCCCCACAGAAGGTCAGAGACTCACTCAACCCCACACAAAGTATCCTGGAGTCCCTGATCAACAGAGAGCAGGACAGAGGTAAATGGAAAAAAAGGCAAATGCAGTCAGGACAGGGAGGAGGGATAAAAGAGTTAAGGCCATCAAACAATGGAGGGTGATGAGTACCAATGCCCATAGTCTGGATAACCAGCTCCCTGAGCTAGTAGTCTTGATGGAAGAGGGACACTTGGATATTGTTGCAGTCACAGAAACATGGTATACAGAGAACCATGACTGGGATGTCAATGCAACAGAGCTAATGGGTAAACAGGAAGGAGAGGAAGCAATGTGGGTCACCCTGGAGACAGAAAATGGCACCTCAATCCGTACAGAGGTTGTATACAGACCCCTGTCTCAGACTGAGGAACTGGACAAGGAAATAATAGAAAGCATCCTTAGAATGGCAGAAAAAGGAGAGATATTGTTGATGGGGGACCTGAATATGCCTGATGTTAACCGGAACACCTTTTCTGCAGCCACATCCAAGAGCAGGGTCATTCTCGATGCTCTACAGGGGGGCATGCCTCAGACACCTAGTGTTGGAACCCACTTGGGAGGGAGCAGTCTTGGACCTGGTACTCTCAAATTGGGAAGGAGAGAAGATCTCAAATTTAGAAGGGGATAGCCATCTGGGAACAAGTGACCACCAAACAGTGTGGTTCACGATAAACACAGCCATAGGGTCAAACCATACAAAAATGAGGGAATTGTACTTAAGGAGAGCTGACTTTGACAAAATGGGAGAGTGTCTCAGAAAAGCACTAGCAAACAGATGAGAAGGAGGGGTGGAGGAACAATGGGGAAAAATCAAAACTGCCATCACAGAGGCAACAAGCCGGTGTGTGAAACAAATAAACAAAACTAAATGAAGGAAAAATCCACTACAGTTCTCAAAAGAGGTGGCGAGGAAGGTTAGGGAGAAAAATATAGCATTCAGGAAATATAAGGAAACATAGAAGGAGCAGGACAGAGAACTGTACCAGTTGAAGCAGAAGGAAGCAGGGAAGGCAGTCAGAATATCAAAGGCCCAAACCAAGGAAAAGATAGCCAACTCAGTTAAAAAGGGGGAATAAAACCTTTTATAGGTATGTTAGGGAGTGAAGGAAGACCAAGGGAGGGATAGAGAGGCTTAATAAAGGGAAGGGGGGTGGGCAGAGGGTGACAGTGAAAAAGCAGGAATGCTGAATGAATACTTCTGCTTAGTATTCACAAAAGAAGATGAGGGGAAGGTACCTAAACCAAACAACAGAAGCACTCTGGATAGGGTGATCGATACCAATCCATTTACAAAAGAAAGGGTACTGAAAGAACTCCTAAAACTGAAAGTGGACAAAGTAATGGGGCCTGATGAGATTCACCCCAGAATTCTAAAAGAACTAAGGGCAAAACTAGTGACACCACTGACTACCCTTTTTAACAAATCATGGGAGGATGGGGTGGTACCGGGGAACTGAAGGACAGCGGATGTGATTCCCCTTTACAAAGTGGGAGCAAGGCAGAGGCAGGAAACTACAGACCTGTTAGTTTGACCTCAATGGTAGGGAAGATGATGGAATCACTTCTGAATGAAAGAATTGTTGAGTACCTAGAGGCCAGCGGGGCACAAGACCCAAGGCAACATGGATTCACAGCGGGAAGGTCATGTCAGACAAATCTAATAGATTTCTTTGATGTGGCCTACCTAGACTTTAGAAAGGCATTTGATACAGTCCCACACAAAAGATTAGTAAACAAGTTAGACAGCCTGAGAGTGAGTCCCAGGGAGGTAAACTGGTTAAAAAATTGGCTAGACAACAGGATGCAGAGGGTAATAGTAAACTGGGTCCACTCCGAAGAAAGGGGGGTTACTAGTGGGGTACCGCAGGGATCAGTCCTGGGACCTGTCTTCTTTAATGTCTTTGTAGGTGACATTGCAGAGGGACTGGAAGGAAAAGTATGCCACTTTGCAGTTGACACAAAGATCTGCAACAGGGTTGATACATAAGGGGGGGGTGGAAAGGATGAGAAGGGACTTGGCAAGGTTGGAGGAATGGTCAAAAGTATGGCAGCTTAGATTCAGTGCAGAGTAATGCACCTGGGAAACCAAAACCCAGGGGAAGAGTACACAATGGGGGGAGGTACTAACAACAACAAAAATGGAAAGGGACCTGGGGTAGTCATATCAGATGACCTAAAGGTAAGTAAGCAATGTGAGAAGGCAGTAAGTAGGGCTGGGGGAATACTGGGATGCATAGGGACAGGCATCACCAGTAGAAAACAGGAAGTTGTTATCCCTCTGTACAGGCAGTTGGTGAGACCCCATCTGGAGTATTACGTGCAGTTCTTGAGACCCAGTCGCCACAAGAACATAGACAGGATGGAGACAGTCCAGAGGAGAACAACTAAAATGATGCAGGTTCTGCTCCAGAAGCCATACGAAGAGAGACTAAAGGAGCTTAATATGTATACCCTCAAGGAAAGGAGGAGAGGGTGGACATGATAGAAATGTTCTCATACCTCAAGGGAATCAACAAAGTCTAAGAGGGTAGCATCTTTCAGAAAAAGCGATGTGCAAGAACAAGGGGGCATAATTTGAAGATAGAGGGGGGATGGCTCAGGGGCAATATGAGGAAGTATTTTTTCATGGAGAGGGTGGTGGATGCATGGAACAGCCTTTCTGAGGAGGTCATGGGGTCAAATACAGTGAGGGGATTAATGAATGCATGGGACAGACATAAGGCAATTCTAGTTGGGGGGGGTAGGAGGAAGTAGACTGTTGGTTAACTAGAAACTGCAGCTTATCCAGTAGGTAGGGAAATGGGCAGACTGGGTGAGCCAAGCAGTCCTTATCTGCTGTCAAAGTCTCTGTTTCTATGCCACAGATTCAAGTATTTAATGTATTTAGTTCAGGAAAATTTCTTGGGAATAAAAAAAAGATTTTAAATCCCTTTTAAATCTTCCTACCAGTAAACAGGGGAATCATATAGAAGAAAGGCTGATTTTTTTGGCTTTTAAAAAAATTGCCTAATTTAGCACAAACACTTTCATTTTCTAAAAGGGAAGTGTATAGCTGCCAGAGGCCAGGACTAAAGGATTTTGGCAACTTGGTTCCGAAGGCCACCTTGACCAGCCCATGGTCAGAGGTCTCCGTCGAAGCAACCCTATTCCCATAAATCATTATGCATGGTGAGTTAAACAGATAATCAATTCTGGTAGATAATTTACCCTTAAAAAAGATCTGCTTCCCTTCCCTCCCAGTTGGAAGGCAGCATCTACAAAATTAGCTTTAGGCAGGGGAGCTTCCCCAGTGTCATGCCCACACTCGCCCATCAATAAAAAAGTCTGTGTAACCCACCATTCAGGATGCACCTGGAAACAAGCTGTTGCAGCTTAATGTTCCTTTCCTGAACAAATATTGCAAATAAATAAATAAAATAGGGAGCTGGGTTCAGAGCTGGCTGAGTCCCTGGCTGAGCTGTTCAGATGATCATTGGAATCTGGTGCGGTGCTGAAGGGTTGGAGGTCTGTGGGCATGGTACCGCTCTATAAGGGATGGAGGACAGGGAAGACCCAGGAAACTACAGACCTGTAAGTCTTACCTCCACTGTAGGGAAACCAATGGAAACCCTGGTCAAAGAAAGCAGAGAGACCTACCTAGAGGCAAAAGGGTACAGGACAACAAGCAGCACACATCTGTGGCAGGTAAAATAGGGCAGACTAGATGGGCCTTTTCTGCTGACACATTGTATGTTTCTGTGTTTTTGACTGGGTCACAAGAGTGATTTTATTTATTTATTTAAAGTTTGGTAACTGGGAGAAGCACACTGAGCTGAGTCTCGTTTCCAGGTACGACCCCGGGGAGGGGAACAAGGAGACAACAATTACATAGGTACAGAGTAACAGGCAGGTTACAAGGTTGCCTGGGTAAGAGCAAAGTCCAAATAAAAACTATATGATGAAGAAAATGATGCTTGACAACAAGACTGGAAACAGGCAGTTTACAGAGCAAAATGTACAGGCAAGACAAATACTGGATACAAACAATTTAATTACAAGGAGCAGTCACTGATGGGTCAGGTCCAGTAAACAAGCACAAGAAAAAATATATATAAATACAGCTGGTGAGTTAAAGAGCAACATGAAAGTTGCACTAAACAAGGCGAGCATAAGAATTGCAAACGGTCATGACCTGGACTTAGATAAGCACCATAGGGGAATTAGTTGGGATGGTTGCAAGTACAGGAGGGGGTTGGGGAGTGGTAGTAGGTACATTTAAAGAGGTTTAGCGATGGAAGCATATGGAGTGAGGAGGAAAGGGAGTTCCATTTGTGTGGGAAGTGTAATGAGAAAGCAGCTTTTCCAAAGTTGGAGTGAGGACAGGGAAGGGAGAAAGTACGAGGGTCTCGTGTGTGGAGACGGTAAGATGTATGAGAGGAGGGAGAAAGAAAGAAGGTAGGGGGTGAGAAAGCCAAACCAATATTTGGCTGTGATGATGGAAGTGTGATGGCTGCGGTGGGAAGATAGGGAGGGAGTGACAGAGAGTAGTAGAGGGTACAGTGATGAGTTCTGAGGGGGGTGTTTAAGGTGAAATGATAAAAGGCATTGAAGAAGGAGTCCAGCCTGGAGAGGGTGGATGCAGGGGTGGAGCCATAGATGACATTGGTGTAATCAAAGAGAGGTAGTATCATTTTGGTGAGGAGTGTCAGGCGAACAGGGGAGGAGAAGGCATCTTTGTTTCCATAGAGAGCACCAAGTTTAGGGCGGAGCTTAGAGTGCATGTAGTTAATGTGTGTGGAGAAGTCGAGACAGCTGTCTAACCAGACACCTACTGTAGATATTTGTAGACCAGAACTGATTCCAGTGTGGAGCCATCAAGGGTAGTGAAAGAGGCGGTGTGGTGAGTCTGGCAAGTTTTTTGGGGGTGACAAACTTCATGAAGACTGTTTTTGAAGTGTTAACTTTTAGATGCTTTGCTTGGAACCACTTCAGGATGTGAGTGATATCAGATTACAGTTGAGTGGCTACCTCTGGGCAGAGGGTCCAGAAGCATAGAGGATAGTGTCATTAGCATAAAGGTGTATTTGAGAAGAAGAGCATACTAGGGGGAGATCGTTAAGAAAGATGGAGAAGAGGATGGGACCAAGAATTGATCCTTGGGGTACCCCTGCAAGAATTGGGAGGGGGAGAGGACATCACTTGCCTGAACACATTGAGAACAGCCAGATATGTAGGAGCTAAACCATTTGACTTGAAAGAGGGGAGAGGCCACTGAGTTTGAGTTTGGTGATCAGGAGGGGATGGGAGATGGAGACAAAGGCCTTGGCAGGTCTTTGAAAATAGCTGAAGTAAGGTGGCCTTGGTCCATGCCTGTAAGAATGGCATTGGTGACCCAGAGCAGGGATGAGACAGTAAAGTGCTTTTTTCTGAAAGCCAGACTGATAGCAAGAAAGGAAGTTAAAGGAGGTGAGAAAGTCTGTGAGTCTGGTAAGGATAAGAAACTCTTGAAGATTAGCTAGGACAGGGAGGAAGGAGATGGGGCAGTAGTTTCCTGTGTGGAGTGATCACTGCCTTTGTGCATAGGGATTACTTTATCAGTTTTCCAGGCCAGGGATACAGTGCCAAGGGTGAAGGCGAGGTTAAGCAAATTGGACAGGGGATGGACAATGGCTGGGGCTGAGATGTGAAGAGTGAGACGGTCGAGTCCATCAGGGCTGGTTTTGTGAGGTTTCAGGGCTAGAAGGGCACAGAGCACCTCTTGGATGGTAACAGGGGAGAACTGGAAAGGATTTGGAGTTGGAGAAGTAGGCTGAGGAGCAGGGGGGTTGGTAGGGGCAGAGGGTAGGGCACAGGTAGTAAAAAATGTGTTTGGTGTTGAGGCAATGGTGAGGGGGTCCGTGTCAAGCTTGCTACTACAGAAACTGGCTATAGATGGCAGGTGGTAGATTTACTCTACTTCGATTTTAGCAAAGCATTTGACTGTGCCAGCTGAGCAGCAGCTGGAGGGAGGAGAACAGCAGAGTACTGCATTTGACATTGACATCTCTGCCACTTTTGAATTTGCATCTGGGAATGACCTACAGAACAGTTGTTCAAAAAGTTTGACTCAGGTTTATTTTCTATATATATATATAATTTTCGTTTTGATGAGATATGAGTGGTTACTAAACTGTAATTAAAAGGAATTAAGGAGGTAAGTAAAGAAATGAGATAGCAGTTTACAGGACACAAAAGGTTTTGACTGAATTTATAGAAGAAATTAACTACGAATCTAAAGAAGAGGAGTATCTTCATAAAGATAAGAGTGATTAGGAAGCTTGTTAAAAAGTTAATTACAGGAAGAATATTCACAATGTTTAGTTATATTTTAAGTAGATACAAAATTAGATGTATGCTCTAATTAAGTGAATATAATGATAAAGAAAGAATATGTGCGGTTGTTAAGCATACGTGCTTTACTTAGAACATTATTAAAGGAAATATTTGAATTTACAGATGAGATAAAGGTACAAATGAAGAAATATGAATACAGATTACATAACTAGATTTTGATGTATAATATTTATGTATTCTTAGATACAGCATCTTTACAAATAAAGAAAATATGAAAAGCAAGTGCACAAACTATGAATCAATTGAGGTAATGTGGAAACTTTACAAAATAATTTTATGAAATATATGTATATATCATTGTTAATGAATAACTGAATATTAATTTTAGAACTATTATACACCTTTTCAGCCAATCTTCAATGAAGAGGTCTTTATGATCTTGAAACGTTGGAATTCATGAAAAGAAATAACATTGGCTGATGAAAAATAAAACAGTGCCCATTGAAAAGCAGCCTTTTGGTCCAATATCTGTTCTTTTTGCTAGCAGATGTTCAGCATATCCAAAGTACACAGCTTTTCTGTCTCTGGGAGCAGAGCCCAGAGACAGATTGCAGAACATTTTTGTATCCCAAATGTTTGCTGAGCCCTCTGAGGTTCCGGGTAGGCCAGAAGACCACCCCCACACCATTTTCATGGACACCAGGAAGTAGTAGACCCCCCCCCCAGTTCACATCTGCCAGGGGAACTGGCTGAATAGCCAGTTTGCATAGGAATGCCTGCACCTCTTCCCATAGTATGGTAAAGTGCTCAAGGGAGTAGAGGCAAGGCCACAGAGGTGTCACTGGGGGTTGGGACATTATGGCTGCAGCGTATCCATACTGGACGATGTCCAGGACCCTCTGTGGTAACTGTCTGCCACTAAGGCAGGAACAGAGAGATCCTGCCCCAACCTCCAATGGGGGATCTGGTGGAGGGTAGAGAGAGTCAGAAAGAGAAGATAGCTGACATCCCCATCTGCCACATGCCTTGGAGCTTTGTAGGTGGGCCCCCATGAACTGCTGCTGCTGGTGCTGCTTCTGGGGCATATAACCCATCCCTGACCATAGGAAGGTTAGTTGTGAGAACTTCTATGAAAGAAGCCCCTGGCACAGCCATGCTGTGGGTCATTTGGTGTCAAGAACCAAACAGTCCTCACACATTTCTGGGAAATCTTAAGTTCATTAAGACTGACTTTAACCTCAGACCTAAAGAGCTTTGTGCCCTTAAAATGGGACATGCAAGGCTGAGTGCCACATGTGTTAGGCAAAACCTGCAACTTGGTGTCAAGAATGGCATCTTAAGCAAATGCCAGATGTGGCTTCCCTGTCTGTCACATCAGGCATCATAGCTGGATCTCAAGAGATGTTATCAGCATCAGAGCCCTCAGACACATAGGTGAGGGCTTCCTCCTTAATCCTCGGCCCGCCATCTTAATATGAATGCAGATTACACCATCCTCTACTACAGTGCAACACCAATGTTCGAGGCTAATGCAGTACTCCTGTCAGATTTTAACAACAATCTCCTCCTGGTTCATCAAAAACTGCTTGATCCTAAATGCAACCAAAACTAAGTCTATAGTGTCTGGATCCCACAATTTGCTAACTTGTTCAGCTGATCCACTTGCAATCACAACATCAGATGGTAACACTACTGAGCAATTCAATGTATTCAAATATCTAGGAACCTGGCTTGATGTATCACTTACAAGACATTCAGTAGGTATATTGATCACATCTTAGCAACCATATGGCCCAAGGCTGCATCCGTGCTAGTGTGAGGAAGCAAGTAGTCTCACACTTCCTGCTCCCATTCCATTGGATATGAAACAGAGAAACAAAAACACATAGATGATGATGACAGGAAAGACTGATGGTCCATCAAGTTTACCCATATTACCCTATCACACCCCGGAACCTATCGTTTCTGTGCGGTCTTTGCTTACATTATTCCCCCTTTTGTTTGCCATGTTTCCACCTCACTCTTCCCACTGAGTAGCTACTCTACCCTTCACTCTGTCCCAGCTGTGTCTGAAGCCATTTATGGTTTTGGCACCCAACATCTCTGTCGGTAGACCATTTCATGGCACTACCACTCTTTCTGTAAAATAATACTTCCTCACATCCTTTTTAAATGTCCCCACCCCCCCATTAACCTCCACTCATGACCCCATGTCCTAGCTTCTCTGTTCCTGATAAACTTCACCTCACAGTTCACCTTGTTAATTACTTTTAGGAACTTGAAGGTCTGTATCATTTCCCCTCTGTCTCATCTAGCTTCAAGTGATGTTCAGTGCCTTTAGCCAGTTCTAATTGGATCTGCCTTTCCGACCCTGAATCACCTTGATCACCCTGTATTGTACCTTCTCTAGCCTGTCCCTGTCCTTTTTTTTTGGGGGGGGGGCACTCCAGAACTGGGCATAGTACTCCAGATGTGGAATTACCAGCAACTATACCGTGGCAACACAGTACCTCTTACTTTCCATTGTCAAACCCAGCCTTGATGTATCTTAGCATCCCGTTCACTTGCTGAAGGCCTTGTTACATTGGCTGGTTTGTTTAAGAGAGTCACTAATGATGGCACCTAGGTCCCTCTCCTCTGATGTTGTATCCAGCTTCACCCACCCCATACAATACTTTGCTCTGGGGTTTTTGTTCCCAAAGTGCATCATTTTGTACTTCGAGGCATTGCATTTCAGCTGCTAGTCACTGGACTAATTTTTCAGCCTTTGTAGGGCTCTCTGCAGTTCCTTAATCACCTCCATGTTGTCAGCCCTACCAGAGTTTAGTGTCATCTGCTAACAGACAAAACCTGCCCGGGATTCCCTCTCCTGTGTCACTATAGGCTGTTGGTTAAATAGGATCTGCAGCTTATCCTCTAGGTAGGAAAATGGGCAGACTAGGTAGGCCAAGTGGTCCTTATCTGCCATCAAAGTCTATATTTCTATGTTTCTACTGAACATATTGAAGAGGACTGGACCCAGAACAGATTCCTGTGGTACTTCGCTGGTGACCTCTCTTTCAACTGGTCTGACACCATTCACCACAACTTTCTCCTGTCACCCCTCCAATCAACTCCTCTTACTATTTCCTTAGCTATTTCCAGATCCCCCATCTTCTACAGCAGCCTTCAATATGGCACTGAGTCAAATGCCTTGCTGAAGTCAAAGTAAAGTATATCTACTGCATTTCCCTTATCAACTACCCTGGTTACCCAGTCAAAGAATACCATTAGGGTGGTCTGACAAGGCCTCCCTGCCACAGATCCACACTGCTTACTATCCTGAAGCCCATATTTCTCTAGGTGTTCCACTAGTGTCTTTCCAGCAGTTCCACTACCACGGAGGTAAAGCTAATGGGTCTATAGTTTCCAGAATTCTCCTTGTCCTCTCTCTTGTGCAGTGGAACAACTTCTACCATCCTGAAGTCCGTGAGAACTACCCCCTGCTACAAAGAGCTATTGAATATCCCCACCAGAGGTTCTACCAGACACCAGTGGTATCTAACACCAATGCCAGTTCTCTTAGTATGCACGAATGCATTCCATTCGGCACCAGGGCGTTGTTTACCTTCAGGGCTGCTAACCATTTTCTGACTCTTATAATAGTACATTTCTGGGACCCCTCTATCAGCTACCTTTATACTGCTCTCTGACAAGGGCCCGCTGCTCTCCCTACTGAATACAAAGCCAGAGTAGTTGCTCAGCATGGCTGCTTTCTGCCCGTCCTCCTCTATTATCCTGCCCCCCTCCCCCTCGATTAGCCTGACAATTCCCCTACTGTCTGTTTGGTCCCTTATACAGTATGTCTAAAAAACTGTTTTTCCCTTCCCTTGACCCCCTCTGCAGTGCGCAGTTCTGTGTCTACCTTTGCGACCCTGAATGCCACCCTGGCCTGTCTAGTTTTTTTCCTGATACTCATCCTATTCTTCATCCTTCTACTTTTCTTTGTAACTTATAAAAAACATCTTTTTAGTTATTGCTGCCTCCCTGACCTTTAAAAAAAAGCAAATTGGTCTCCTGTACTTGTTCTTGAAAACTGTTTTCATGCACGTTTTTGTTGCTTCGAGAATGGTCCCTTTTATATACCCCCATCTGCTACTCTGATGTTGTCTACTCCAGCTAACCTGCACAGGGCTAATTCCTTCATGTTGTTGAAATCCATCCTTCTGAAGTCCAGCACTCCAGCCTTTAATGAAGGCTTATGGTGCTCAGGTCCAACTCAAACCATATAATATTGTGGTTGCTGGACCCCAGCAGTTCCTCAACCTGCACTCTGCCTACTCTTGCTGAGTTGGTGAGTACCATATTGAGAATAGCAGATTATCCAGTGGGATCCCTGACCTGCTGAATCAACATGCAGTCCTGCAAAGTGTCGCAAGCAGGGTCAGGTTTCTAGTGCTCCTAGCTGCTGGGATGTCCCAGTAGATGTCTGGCAGGTAAACATGTCCTACTACTACAACCTCCCCCTTTTCCACCCCTTCCCTACTTTTGCTCTTAGCTCCTTATCTCTCTCTCCTCTCCTTCCCCTGATGGCCTGTAAACCATCCCAAAGCAAATTTTCCCACCTGACCCCACAGTGAGTCTACCTCCCCTTTTCCTTCAATTGATACAGCCTCTACTGCCTCTTCCTTTTCTGACATAAATGGCCACCAATCCACCTCTACACATCCCTGTGTCACACATAAATAAGGTACAGTATATCCATGGGTTATCAGATCTCAGCTGTTGTTTTTTTGTTGGCCTATGTTTCTGTAGTGGCCATTAGATCCAGCTCAGAGTCTGCCAACAGTGCCCAGAGAATGGAGACATTATATACCGCTGTGCAAGTAAAACCACTTTGCTGCCCTGGCTCACTTGTACAACATGTAATGCAGTTTCATCCTCTCCTATGGAGGTCTACCTATCATTGTCTGCTGTATGACCAGCTTTACTGGCTAAGTCCCTCAATAAAGTAGGACTACCGTTGACTCTCTCTGTTGAACAACTGTGCACAAGGAAAAGCCCCTGATTATCCTTTGCCCACCTCACACAGCCAAGCAGTGCCTACTCATGCTTTTCAACAACAGCACTCACCTTCTCCTTTCCCAAAATGTAATGGGAAGTTGGTAATAAGACCTTTTCATTTGCAGCAGCAGACACCTGGAACACACTTCCTCTCCAGCTGAGGAATGCTTCTAGCTTGTGTTCAGGTTCAGTCTTTCCAGCCACCTTAGACCTTCCTGTGTTCATTCTGGTCTAGAATCCCCCTTTCCCTGATTATGACTGTGATTATCATGTGCAGAGCAATGCTCATGCTCCTTGTTTACTGGCACTCCACTTTGTTAGCTTACTTTGATTATTGTTTGGATGTACAGTACCTACCTTTACAGCGCCCCCCCCCAAACACATTTTGCCTGGATATAACTATTTCTGCTGGACTATGGTAACCTGTGGACTGCTGCTGTCCTCCCTGAGACCCCCACGAAAACAAGATGCTGCATTTTATAAATAAATTAACAGGCCCATCAAACATACTGTAGACAATTCAGCTCAATTCTTTCCATATGCGGTTCTGATACTTGGTCAGATAAGCTTGGTAATTAGTGATCTACAGGTTAAAAGGCAAAGCTGTGTTTGCCCATGATGTCCAGATTTCTGGACTCTCTTTCAGGAGGTCTGACACTCATCCTTTGAGGGGATGAGCTTGTCATGTACAGCCATGATTACCACCAAATCAGTTTCTGTCTGAGTAACATTATATATTTTTTAATCTCTTGGAGCCAAATACTCTTTGTCTGCATTTCTACAGATGGCCAGCAAAGTGATGGGCCCCTGCCAGGCAGTTAGGGCAGAATATTCCAGTGCAGCAGAAATAAAAGGAATGACCATAGAGCAGGCACTTTCCACCTCCAGAAAGCCATACAGATTCTTTTTAGAAGAATATTTGTCCTCCAAAGAGAAATTCAAAGTCTCTTTTACCTGCCTCAATAATGCCTGTAAAGTAGGGTCCTCAGGAAGAGAATGGAGCACGTATAGGACCGTATCTTTACTACTTGAGGACACAGTGAAGCCAACTGCATCTTCTAGCCCCAGAGGATGGAGAGGCTCAAGATCTCACCCCCAATTCTCTACCCCTTCCAGGTAATCAGCATTGTACTCCCCTTCCTCCTCCTCCTCCTCCTATAGGGGAGGGGGCTGGGGAGTCACATACCTTGAAAGGGGGACCTGAGAAGTCACTGCAGGTTCAGTTGGTGGCACTTGAGAAGGCAGTTGAGGAACAACCAGGACTCCAGATAAGGTGAGTACCAACCTATTTCACTTACCTCATTTTAGGAAATACTCTTCAGAAATGTTTTTAATAAGTACCAATACTCACCCAAGATCGGTAAATGCTGCACACTCCATAGAATAGTGCTTCATAACATAACTGGTGATTCAGAAGGAGCAGTTTTTTCCCAGATTTTCAGCACTCGTACCCATCCCAATATTGTTTTACCCACTATATTTTAAACTGGTGAGTAAATTACTCCCACCTGCCAACATTAGCTGTAGCATTGTTGGCACCTGATCAGTTCTTATCTAGAAAAAACTACACAATTTTTAAAAATACACTACTCACTGCACTCCGTTCAGACATTTGAATGCATCGAAATTTGGTTTTACTCACCTCACTTTCAAAATGAGGAGTAAAGTACTCATCCCAAAAAAATCTTATCTGGATATCTGGGAACAACCCTAAGACAAAGAAGGCAGCAATCTCTTTGTCAAACTGGATAATTTGGCCAGCCCTGCACCTGGAATGGCAATGACAGCCAGAACTGTTTATGTGGATGGGGCTGCCACCATCACCAGTGTCGCTGGCATCAACAAGACGAAGCTCGTAGATGCAAATGGGTGGCAGTGGTACCCGGTATTAGATCCAAGCATTTCACAGGAAGATGTTCAGCCTTGCAGAGGCTGAACATCCCTAGTTTGACAATGCACCAGATGACTCTTTGGACTTACCATCCCATTTGAGAGTGGGGATCTGGATCGTTGATGAGCGGGGAGCTGCATCGACTCCCTGATGACAAGCAGTCTGACCAGCGGCTCTCCATCAACAACAGAGAAGAATCCAACTGGACAACTGCCTTACCTGGCAACTTTGACACACACCTTTTTTTCACCATTAACATATTCTCCTTAGATGGTGGAAGAATCAGTGACTTGGCAGGCACTGTAGCAGCTTTGTCTATTTTCTCTAAATAATGCTCCAAAGCTTTTTGTCTGGGTATTTGTGTAGTCTGGTTGAAATCCTGGCACGTGTTTCAGTTTTTATCATCATCATGGGCTAGACCCAAACAGCACATACACAGCTCATGTGTATCATAGAAACATAGAAACATAGACTTTGATGGCAGATAAGGACCGCTTGGCCCATCTAGTCTGCCCATTTCCCTACCTACAGGATGGGCCTCAGATCCTAGTTAACCAACAGCCTGTTTCTTCCTACCCCCCACAAGAATTGCCTTATGTCTGTCCCATGCATTCTTGAATTCTCCCACAGTTTTAGACCCCACAACCTCCTCAGGAAGGCTGCTCCATGCATCCACTACCCTCTCTGTGAAATAATACTTCCTCACATTGCCCCTGAACCGCCCTCCTTCTATCTTTAAATTGTGTCCCCTTGTTCTTATATGTGTCTTTTTCTGAAAGATGCTACCCTCTTGGACTTTGTTGATTCCACTGAGGTACTTAAAAGTTTCTATCATATCCCCCTCTCCCTTCTTTCCTCAAGGGTATACATATTAAGCTCCTTTAGTCTTTCCTCATATGGCTTCTCTTGCAGACCCTGCACCATTTTAGTTGCCCTCCTCTGGACTACCTCTATCCTGTCTATGTCCTTGCAGAGATGGGGTCTCCAGAACTGGACACAGTACTCCAGATGGGGTCTCACCAACTGTCTGTACAGAGGGATAACAACTTCCTGTTTTCTGCTGCTGATGCCTCTCCCTATACATCCTAGTATACCCCCAGCCCTCCCTACTGCCTTCTCACATTGCTTGCTAACCTTAAGGTCATCTGATATGATTACCCATAGGTCCCTTTCCTTTTTTGTTGTTGTTACTACCTCCCCACCCATTGTGTATTCTTCCCCTGGGTTCTTGTTTCCCAGGTGCATTATTTTGCACTTCTTTGCATTGAATCCTAGCTGCCATACTTCTGACCATTCCTCCAACCTTGCCAAGCCCCTTTTCATCCTTTCCACGCCTCCTAGTGTATCAACCCTGTTGCAGATCTTTGTGTCATCTGTAAAAGGCATACTTTTCCTTCCAGTCCCTCTGCAATGTCACTGATGAAGACATTAAAAGGACTGGACCCAATACTGAACCCTGTGGTACCCCACTAAGTAACCCCTCTTTCTTCAGAGTGGACTCCATTTACAATTACCTTCTGTGTCCTGTTGTGCAGCCAATGTTTTACCCAGGCTGCCACCCCTGGGACCCCTCCCAGGCTAGTTAATTTGACTATTAATCTTTTAGTGGGACTGTGTCCAAGCATGCTTGCTAAAATCTAGGTAGGCCATGTCCACAGCCCCTCCCTGCTCTACTTTGGTCACCCAGTCAAAGAAATCTATTAGATTCGTCTGACCCCTTCCGCTGTGAACCCATTCTGCCTTGGGTCCCTAGCCCCACTGGCCTCTAGGGTACTTGACTATTCTTTCCTTCAGAAGTGACTCCATCTCTCCCTACCACAGAGGTCAGACTGACAGGTCTGTAGTTTCCTGCCTCTGTCTTGGTCCCACTTTTGTGAAGGGGAATCACATCCGCCTTCCTCCAGTCCTCAGGTACCACACCATCCTCCCATGATTTATTAAAAAGAGTAACCAGTGATTTCACTAGTTCCTCCCTTAATTCTTTTAGAATTCTGGGGTGAATTCCATCAGGACCCATTGCTTTGTCCACCTTTAGTTTTAGAAGTTCTTGCAGAACCCTTTCTTCTGTGACAGGACTGGGATCGAACCCCCTATCAAGAGTGCTTCTGTTAATTGGATTAGGCACTTCCCCCTCCTCTTTTGTGAATACTGAGCAGAAATATTCATTCAGTATCCCTGCTTTTTCACTGTCCCCCTCTGCCCACCAACCGTTCATTCTATTCAGCCTCATTGTCCCTCCCTTTGTCTTTCTACGCTCGCTGATGTACCTATAAAAGGTTTTATCCCCCTTCTTAACTGAGTTGGCTATCTTTTCCTCAGTTTGGGCCTTTGCTATTCTGACTTCCCTCCCTGCTTCCTTCTGCCTTAATTGGTACAGCTCTTTGTCCTGCTCCTTCTGTGTTTCCTTATACTTCCGGAATGCTATCTTTTTCTTCCTGACTTTCACAGCCACCTCTTTTGAGAACCATAGTGGCTTTTCTTTTATTTTGATTTGTTTATTTGCTTCACACAAAGGCTTGTTGCCTCCCAGTGACAGTGATTGATGATTCCCCATTGTTGCTCCACACCTCCTTCTAGCCTGTTTGCTAGTGCTTTTCTGAGGCACTCTCCCATCTTGCCAAAGTCAGCCCTCCTAAAGTCCAGTACCCTCACTTTTGTATGGCTTGACTCTGTAGCTGAGTTAACATGAACCACACTGTTTGATGGTCACTTGTCCCCAGATGGCAACCCACTTCTAGATCTGAGATCCTCTCACTGCCCCGTTTGAAAGTCGAGGTCTAGATTGCTCCCTCACGAGTGGGTTCCAAAACTAGCTGTCTGAGGCCTGCCACCTGTAGGGCATCAAGAATGGCCCTGCTCTTGGATGTGGCTGCAGCAAATGCTCCAGTTAACATCTGGCATATTCTGGTCTCCCATCAACAGTATCTCCCTCTCTCTGCCATTCTAAGAATGCCTTCTATCATATCCTTGTCCATTCCTCCCCTGACATGGGGTCTGTACACAACCCCTGTGCGGATTGTGGTGCCCTTTCCAGTCTCCAAGGTGACCCACAGTGCCTCCTCTCCTCCCTGTTTACTCTTTTGTTCAGTTGCTTTTATCCCTTCCTTTACATAGAGAGCTACTCCTCCCCCTCTTCTCCCCTGCCTGTCTCTCCTGTAGGTTATGTACCCTGGTATGTTAACATCCCAGTCATGGTTCTCTGTGTACCATGTTTGTCACTGTCTCCATTTACCCCTGCCCTTCTCCCTATCGACACCTCTATGTTGGTGTTTGTCGCACTTACTACCATGATTATTTGGGGGGGGCTAGGATTTCCCTGCTCCTTTCCAGTACCTCCCCCCTTGGCTAGTTTAAATGCTTGCCAATGAAGCATTTACACCTATCACCTAGGATCCTGGTTCCCCTCCTGGACAGATGCAGCCCATCATGCCAGTATAGGCTTGCATCACTCCAGGTGGACCCCCAGTCCCCAATGAAGCCAAATCCCTGAGCTCCACACCAGTTTTTCAACCACTGATTGAATCCCATGGTGCAGAATACCCTAGCCTCTCCTATGCCATAGATGGGCAGCACCTCCGAGAAGGTTACCGTGCGTGCTACTTGACTAAGGCCCCTCCCCAATTCCACAAACTCTTTCTGCACTTCTCTAATTCCTTTCTTAGCCAGGTCATTTGTCCCTAGGTGGACAATGACATCCAGCTCCCTCCCCTGTGCAGCTGCTCCGGCAATCCTGAGGATTTGCTCCCTGTCCTTCCAAGCCATGGCACCAGGTAGGCACCTTACCTCCCTCTCCCCTTCCTCCCCCAGTTCTACCTTCCTAACAATGGAGTCCCCCACCAGGAGTTGTTTCTTTCCCCTGCAGGGTCCCCTGCCACCCTCCTGTGGGTCTCCTTTGTGGAGGTTCCCAGCATCCTCCTTGGTCTCCACTGCGGGTGTCTCCATAGAGGAACCACACTTTGCCAGAATGGCATAGGAATTGTGGAGAGGTACAACTAGAGGGATGCGCCTCTTTTCCACCACCCTCCTCACCCTCCCTGAGCCCACTGTGGTCCAACCACTTCTCTTTCTTGGCAACCTCTGAGGCAATGGCAGTGGCACTGGTGGTCCCTGTATGGAAGAGGAGGTCCCACAAATCCTGGCCAACTCAGCCTGGAGATGAGCAACCTCCTCCCTCAGCCCAGAGAGGTGCCTGCAGATGGGACAACACCGCATCCTCCAAAATGTCTCCCGGAAGACTGCTGCTCCACAGCCACTGCACTGCACCACTCCAATCATGTCTTATTTCTGGCCCCTTAACTGTTTGCAATCCTTATTCTTTCCTCTGTTTTTTTTCTCTCTCTCTCCATACTTTCTGCCTGTGTGCCCTTTAAGCTCCCGATTGTCCTATTCTGAGACCAGAATATCCTATATTTCTCAGTAGACCACTTACTTGCTCTGAGGCAGACCTCCAGCAGCTAGAGGGGGTCAGAGAGCTACTCTTGACCTTCTAGGATGGTGGGTCTTTGGTGGTTCTGTGATCACTCACTTCCTGCTCCCAAACAGGAAGTTCCTGTTGTCAGTCAAATCCAGTGCCTATAAAAATAGAACTAGCTTTGGGTGGGGGGTAGAGGGGAGGGATGAAGGGCAATATAGTCCCAGTAGAGAAGTTCAGTCACACAGCAGTCCTTTCTCCTGGTGTCTTCTGCCAAGCTATTAGCAGAATCTTTCTAAGGCAGTATTTAAATGTAGCTTCCTTCTAGCTAAGCCACTCCCCCTACTTACTAGATCTTTCTACAAGTAATTTAAACCTCACAGTGATTAAGTTCTTTCAATCACCTGAGATTTACACCTAGATAACTGTTCAGATACCCATTCAGTTTAGTTAACTCAGACAAACACACACTTATTTTTTGTTTTGTTTGTTAGTTTTTTTTTTACCCTAAATTAAAGGTCCAAGTACAAAAGTTCTTCTTCTTTAGTTCCAGTAGAGAAGTTCAGTAACACAGCAGTCCTTTCTCCTGGTGTCTGGTGTCTTCTGTCCTCATTATATACCAGCTTTCCACACTGACAGTGGTGACAAAGCACTTTACTAAGCAACAATGTACACCAGCACATGAAAATTCCCAAAGAAGTCCCTACCAGAGAAGAATACATTCCACTGGAGAAACAACAATGATAAAAAAATAGCTTTCCCTGCTCTGACATTCACTTTCTCAATGGAGGGAGGAAAAGAACTGAAGTGGCTAGGGCCTTCCCATGTTATACAGGTGATACTATGTGCCAACAACATGCATGTAGGCATGTCAACATGGGTGATCCAACTTGTAAAAGCTTCACACAAGGTCCTTGTGCCAATGGCTTACAGTTTAGTGTATGAAGGCTCGATGGGGATACCCTCAAAGAAGGGCTTATGGTTCAGATAGTGGGCTATCAAGTCTGGCAAGATATCTGATGGTTTGGATAGTGTGCTATTTGATCTGGCAGAATATCTCAAGGTTAAGATAGTGTGTGATCAGATCTGATGAGATATTTAAAGGTTCAAATAGTGTGCTATCTGATCTGGTGGGATATCTGAAGGTTTGGATAGTGCAACATCCAATTTGGTACAATATGTGAAGGTTCCGACAGAGGGGATATGCAATGGCATGACTCAAAATATGAAGTTGATCTGTAAGTGTGAGGTGGCAGAAGTATAACTCATGAGATGTGGAGCCACGAGTGAGTTATGAAAGTCCTGCCTACCCATAAGTGATGATTAACTACATGTCTTGATTCAGACTATTCAGTGGCAGAGCCAGTTTTGGGAGCATTTGGGAAGCCGGGGGGGCATTCAGTCAATCATGGGCTCCACAGTGGGCACTAAACAGTAAATAAAGATGGTGGTGGAGGCACCACTACTCACACTGGGGCAGCTAGGAGGGGCCACCGCCCCCTCAGCCCCCCCCCTAGCTCCGCCACTGAGACTATTGCATATTTCATTTCTATGACAGTTTAACAATTATAACTTTTTAATCATCTGTTTCTATGAAGACTAAACTGTTTCTGTTTGATTTATCTGATAGAGTCAGTGCTCCACATGGGTATTGTGAGGTCCTCAGCATTGCAAAAGCTGCTTTCTAAGTGGTTCAGTATTCCATTGTGATGTACCCAGTTTTGTTAGATGCCAGTTGCAACATACCCTAAAAAGCAAGCTATCATGATATCTTGCAAGGTGAATCCCAAAAATATCAGTTTTATTCTATGGCATTTCTTTCTACACCTGTTGTAAAAAGTGAATTATTCACTGTAACAGAATATCTGAAGGTTTGTATAGTGCGCTATCCAAGCTGGTGGGATATCATACAATTCCATTGTGCACCATATGTTCGAGCAGGATATCTGAAGGTTTGGATAGTGCACTATCTGATCTGGCAGTATATCTGAGAGTTTCTAAAATGAACTATCCACTACAGCTGTGTGTACAGTTTATATGATCAGGACTATCCAAAACCAAAGAGATAGTTTCTGTATAACCTTAAGAGAGACAGAGTGCTCTGTGTCATTCTAGGTATCAGAATATTTGTTGTAGTGAGCTAATTATACAGGAGTTATGATTTCTAATGAGCTTTTATAACATTGTACACTTGCACATTCAGCTGTATCTTGAAAACCAGTTATAAAATGGGAAGGGAATTTGGAGCCTCCTCGTTTGATAAAGCAATTTTTAATCCATTGGCTTGCCACACTACAACCAATTGATAAAAACAAGTCCTGCCAACAAGGTCAAATCACCAGGAAAAAAAAACAGTTTTCATTTTTCAAATGGCAGACATTTTCTTCTTCAACTCAATAAACAAGCATTTGTCAATGCCGAATGTTGTCTGGCTGGCACTGGCATTGGTAGAGCAGGAATAAGAGAGATGCATAATAGGAATGGCAGTAAAGTATTGCACTGACACCAACCCCACTTCCACCCTGCAGACACTGACAAGCATTGGGGTGTGCCTTTGGGTCATCGGCCATAACGTTCATGCCATTTCACCTCACCCTACCCCGTAGACACTGACAAGTGTCGCGGTGTGCCTTGGGGTCTTTGGGCCTTACGGACACCCCATTCCATAAGGAAATACGCTAAGATGGGTGCAGTATAGGAGAATTGGGTTAACTTTGGGGCTGAAGAGTCCAAGGCACACCACGATGCCTGTCACTGGCTGCAGGGTGGGGATGGGGTAGAATAGCGTGAGCATTACAGCCGACAATCTTAAGTCACACCCTTGGAATCTGTCAGTCTCTACAGGGTGGGGCATTATGGTAGCAAACCCTAATGCCCTAGGCATTTGTTGGTATTTTCACTCCAAATTGTTAACATGGGCTTTTTGTGACCCCACCTCACGAACAGTGGCACTATCAGTTTGTTAGGCGAAAGGTGATTTTGCGCAGTGACTACGCCATTTGGCGCCACAGGTGGAAAAACACATTTTGGGCAGGATGTGAAAAATGACAGCTGTACTGTTCATGAGGAAGTGTAAAAAAATGGCAATGTTGAAATCGGGAGTGAAAATATGAAAAATTGGTGAAGTCACGAGCGTGTATAGAAACTGCATAACGCATGCCCATAATTAAATTATTTGGGGGATTTTATTAACCATATTTTCAATATAGGCATTTTGGGACCTCCGCTCATTAACAGCAGCACTGTAATTTTGTTAATCTGTCCCGAAAGTTGATTTCCCACAGCGACCATGCCATTGTGTGCCATATGTGCGAAAACACACTTCAGGCAGGATGTGAAAAATGACAGCTGTACTGTTCATAAGGAGGTGTGAAAAAATGGCAATGTTGAAAATCTGGAGTGAAAATACTAAAAATTGTCCAAGTTATGAGCGTGCATGGAAACTGCAGAACACACACTTGTAACACAGTCATTTGTTTGAATTTTTTCACCAAATTTGCAACATAGGCTCTTTGGGACCCCACCTCATGAACAGTGGCACTGTCATTTCATTAGCTGGTCCTGAAAGGTGATTCCACGCAGTAACCATGAAATCACCTTTCGGGACTGAATAACCAAATGACAGTGTATGTGTTCATGAGGTTGGGTCCCAAGAACCCCATGTTGAAATTTTGGAGAGAAAATTCAAGAACATGGCTGAGATATCCACCTAAGTTGAACCCCCCCCCCCCATTGATGCCATTATACAGCTTACCGTGATTTTCTTCAGTTCGCAGTCGGCTTTTGAAGAGTTCAGACATATCCCGCTCCACCAAAGATCGCCTTGCCAGACCTCTGGAGGTAAGTATGGGGTGAGGAGGGGGTTGCGGGAAGTCCTGATGACAAGGGACTGTTTTCTTTTTTACAGAGACTAAATGGATGTCATGGGAATGTTTTCTTTATTTATAGGTTTCACAAAAAAATAGATTTTGGCACACTGGGGTGGGCTCCCAGTGTGCCACATGAGTTTGGGGGGACTGAAGCCAACTGGGATTGGGCACCCCCGTCAGCAATGAAAGTGTAGGGGAAGGGGGACATGATGTTGATGAAAAGAAAGTGTGTGTGTGGGGGGGGGACATGATGCCGACAGGGACTGGGCACCCCATTGGCAAACAAATTAGGCATGGGGGGATACATTATGCCGACGGGATTGGGCACCCTGTCTGCAAACAAATGGAATGGGGGGCATGCCGACATGGGGATTGGGCACCCCCAAAGTTGGCTTTCTGGGGATTGTGTGGTGGACAGCAGGAGCAGCCATCTTTATTGAAATGCTTCACCTGGAAAGGCACATACGGGAGGCATCTCATCTGTGCCGCTGCATCACGAGCTTGTCTCTGATTGTAGTGGCACATTTCTAACAAGTTGTGTCCACTTTACTTAATTCTTGTGTCAGCGCTAGCATGCTGGCTAATTAGGGAATGAGGGATGCACCTACTAAAGTGTGCCCTGCATTCGCCAACACTGACACACCTCTGCATCTCTTCTACTACCACAAGATGTTGCTTGCACACATGCAAGACAACATAAAAAGTAAAACTTTCCCACTCATTCACCAGTCAATGAGTTACCAACAAAGAAACACTTCTTTATTTTGTTGAAATATTTAATTTCTGTAATGCTTTTTGCCTTAATTGACTTTAATTTTCCCACACTTGAATCCTCTGCTTAAAACAGTGCCTTCCCACTCTACTCCAGTGGAGATGCAAACGCACCATGTCATCTGATCAGTGGTTTCAAAGTAATCACAACTTTTTACAACTGACTCCATTCCAAATGCTAAAGAACCATTTTGCTAGAGCCTCCAAATTAAAGTAATCATATGACTTTCCCAAACAACAGTCATTCTGCTACAGTGAAGATGGAAACTAATGAGTGATGTCCTGTAACACAGTCATGACTCAGTACCCGGTTTCCTCTGGGGCTGTGGGAAGGAACGTTGGGTGGTGATAGTAAGCCACAATAGGTGGCTCAGATGGGAAGCCTCAGTACTGATCAAACAGCACCAACCAAAGGGGCTGCTAAGAATGGAACTACACTGAAAACTAAACCAAAATCAACTAACTAATATTGGCTCAATCAAAAGCATTTAAACACCCCGCTAACAATCAAAGCATTAAGCAAACACACTACACTATAGCCCATATTCAACCCAAACTATTGCCCCCTGGGGATAGCCTATCAGCGGAGGAACTATTTTCTACATACTTGTACTAGTTTTAAAAGTTTTTAACATTTTGTTTCTACAATTTGGCAACACGATTCATTTTATAAGCATGATAAGAGACTCCAGGATGTGGGTTGGAGCTTGGATAACCGCATATCTAGGGGGTGGAGGCACTTGTCATTTGACTACATTCATCACTATGCTCCCTGGCATTCGTCTGCCCCAGTGCAACCAACTCCCTCATGTTTTATTGCTTTCTTATCATATTCCCTCAGAACTTGACATTAGGATTGGCTGGGACTTCTAGCAGAGATGGGCATATTTTCTCACATGTTCTCATGGCAGAGACTGTACACAGTGGTTGATAGAAAAAATACAGTCATTATGGCTAAATACAGGGCTGCATGAATTTGTACACTGTCCTTTCTATGCAAATCATTATATTCTGCTTTACATCATTATACATTCAAGATCTGTACCAGTCTGTTGCTTGAAAATAACAAGTGATTCTCACAGTCTTGCACAAATAGATTGCACATTTCCGTTTCCAGAACATGTTAAACGTATCTGAGTACACAACCCATACTTTGTTGATTGCCCTCAAAAGTAACATAGGGCCCCATATTCAAAGGGTAGTGCCCACATGAACGTAGTTAGCACCAGCACTAACCTGAGTTTGCACCAGTGCTCTAAGTAGAGCCATTTTCAGAGGCCCCTGAAGCACAGTCTAAACCTGGCAGTGCCAAGGCACTACCCATACTGCTAAACCACTGCAAATGTACAGGAGGGGGTTTCTCATGCATACTGGTACAGCAGTATATTCAAAGGTTTGTGGCAGCCCTAAACTGCTCCCAGAGCAGTGCTATTTACTCCCGCTGAAAACCACATCTTATCTCATCATTAAGGCCACACCCACACCCCACGAAGGCTGGGCAGCTGTACTATAACAACCCACCCAAGTGTCAAATGTTCACACCTCCACAATCACCCATCTGTCAATCTACTGCAGTATCCCTGGATGTCGCGTGGTCCCCAACCCCCCAATCACCCATTCTGCACTGTAAATATATATCTCTGGTAGCCTAGTGGTCCCCCCCCCTGATCTCCCATCCTGCAATGTAAATGTACATCCCTGGTAGTCTAGTGGTCCTCCCACTCCCTGATCACCCATCCTACCTTGTAAATGTATATCCCTGGTAGCCTGGTGGTCCCCCCACCCCCGATCACCCATCCTTCAATGTAACTGTACATCCCTGATGGTCTAGTGGTCCCCCTACCCATGATCATCCATCCTGCTTGTAAATGTATATCTCTAGTAGCCTAGTGGTTCCCCCATCCCCTGATCACCCATCCTGTGTTGTAAATATACATTCCTGGTAGTCTAGTGGTCCCCCTACCGTGGGTCACCCATTATGTGACGTAAATGTATATCCCTGGTAGCCTAGCAGCCCCCCACTGCTGAGCACTCATTCTGTGATGCAAATGTATATCCCTGGTAATCTAGTTGTCCCTGTACCCCTGACTACCAGGGATATATATTTAAATTGGGTTCCATCAAGTTGGTTCAACAGAAAACCTGCCAACCAGCTTTACAGTGATGATACAATGTCAACCGTGATCACCATCCGCATTGTGGCGTCAGGAACACAAGTGTGTTTTCTGCGGAGGCAGCACCCCTTGCAACCCCTTATGCAGGGGCTTCACCCCAACACACCCCAGATTTTATTATAATCACCTCCATGGTGGAGGTGGTTCAGGAAGGTGGCACAAGAACTGGAGAAGCTGTGCCGGGGTCATGCGCGATCATTACAGTGACCGATCATTTTGTCGGTTTTGTCACTGTAAATGACTGGTCACTGTAATATTTTTGATTAAGTTACGTGCTACATTTACATTGCAGGATAGGTGATCAGGGGTTGGGGGCACTAGACTACCAAGGCTACACATCAGCATCGCAGGATGGGTGATTGGGGGTGGTGGGACCACTGAACTATCAGGGATACACACTGACACTGCAGGATGCATGATTAGAGGTACAGGGACTACTAGACTACCAGGGCAGTGTCCATTGCCACCCTGCAGTGGCACTAGGGTTCCTCTGCTCACATGCAAATGAGCCCATAATGGGCATGCAGATGTCCCCTTAGTGCCTTGCATGCCCAATGCGCTCATCTGCATGCCCTAACTACATATGGCCCACAGAAGCCCTGGTGCTTTGCCATTCCAGGCAGCACTGTCTCCTGTGGGCCATATGCAATCTAGGTCCATGTCACTGCAGCATAGATCCACTTAGCGCTGCACCAAACATGGTCCAGTATTCAAGTCAGTTTGTTTGCTCCGTCAGTGACTGGTAACCAGTTGAATATAACGCAGAGCTGGACCTGTACTATCACAAGCACATCACAGGAGGCTGTGCTACACTTGCAGCTGGCTCTGAATATCGAGGCCATACAGTTCTTTTTTGTTTTTTTTTTTCTTTTTTTTTTAACTCGTTGGTAACCAGGTAAGTCCCACTAGGCACAACTGCCTGTTTTCAGGGCGAACCCGGGTGCAGTGGGCTGGTTACATGACTTGCTCAGAATTACACAGTATGCTGGTGGAAGTTGAGGGAATCAAACCCAGGTCTGCCGGATGTACCAAGCTCATTCACAACTCATTACTCTAACCTCTAGGCTATACTGCCAGCCTTGTTATGTGATGCATGAGTATAAAATTTGGTTTTTGTTGTGGAACCATGGAATAGCCCACCGTAGGGGGTGGTGGAAGCCAAGACAGTGGGGGAATTCAAGCAGGCATGGGACGTACACTGCGGGATACACAAGCAGGCAGCTAAGTGGGGGGGGGGGGCAGGAAGCCAAAGGCAGACTTGATGGATCATACAGTCTCCATCTGCTGACAACTTATATGTTTCTGTTTTACCTTTAATTTATATGTATATAGTGACTTTTACAGTAAACATGCCTTGTGTTTGTGTTTACATGGAGAGAGAGAGAGAGAGAGAGAGAGGGAAAGAGATAATAAATATTAAAAACAAGTTTCCTTTAGGGCTAACTGTCTACCAAAGCTAAATATCTTTTGGCCAGAATCTGTGCCACAGATGCCACTATTAATACTGTACATGCCATTTCTTATGAAACCTGCTTTTAGTTTTATTCAGAAGAGTTCAGCAGTAACAAATCCTCTGGAGTTTTTCATGCTGTGACATATTACAGCTATAGAGGTTGTGTGCACAACTTTAATTTATATCATTCTCTCTGCTAACATCTTTCAATGACTTTTTACTGGGTTTCAGGGGATGTTTGATTCCCATAGATTTTTCTTGTGTTATCTTTGAGAGACGTACCTTGGCAACACAGAAGCTGAAGATGAGGATCTGCTGATTTTGTCCATGTACTCTTTTACTAACACATCTTCGAGACTGCTGTGCCACGAGTGTAGAGATGAAGCACAAGATATGCTGCTCCTTCCTGACATCCCAGAGGTCTTACTGCTAGCTGCACTAGCACTTACTGGTCTCTTCTTCTTTACCATTGCCTACCTAGTAAAACAAAAGACATATTAAGCAATAAAATACAATCCAGTCTAGTATTTGTGTGGCAAGGTATTCAAATTGTTCGCATACACCAGAACATTATATGCTAAAATGCCATAAAGTAGCTTGATCACGTTCACAAAAAGTCAGGATGGCAGCACTTTGAGCTTGATGCTAGTCAGTCTTACTCTAAACTGTTTCTACTTTGTTGTTCAGATGCATATAAGTTATGAAATCAGGTACTGTGGTGTATACTTAGCATCTCAGACACAAGGTAAGGTCTCATACCTGTAGTGTACAGACTCTACATGAGTTAACCCCCAACTAGCAGTTTCTAGAATGGTCCCTAATATTTCGGTGTCCAGTTCCCTTAAGCACTTTTATTCTGTGGACGCACCAATCAGTGAGTGTGCTACACCATAACTGCCCATAATCCACTCATCTACATCTACCAACAATCCTGCTTCCGTGCTGATGTCACAGTGCAATCTGTCTGCACTGAGAGCTGCAGCAGGTAACACACAAGTGTGCAGTACATGCCTGAATCTGCTAATCGCGGGGTAACTGTGTGAATGCATAACATGGCAGATATGTGTCCATTCCCAACCTGTCATTTTGGAAATCAACCTTTCCCAAACCGTCTCCGCAACCAGATTTTGTCTCACTCCCATTGTAGCACCCAGTGCAGATATATTTTATGGTTGTATCAACAATGCAGTGGGATTGTGGGTAGAACAGTGGATTATGGGTAACAACTGTACATTACCCTCTGATCAGAGTATAGACAAGATAAAATACATAAAGTGATCTGAGGACCAGAGAACTTGAAACAAGTCCAGACACTATTAGTAGGGGCTGATGCCCCGGATGCAAATGTTAGGCTCTATGCACAAAAAAAAAGATGGCTATGTGCCACACATCCAAGGCATGTAGGCAGCCCTAAGATTGAATGCCAAGCAGCAGTGGTCCTGTAGACCCTCGGCAGCATTCACAAACTGTGCACAAGGCAGTTACATGCCGGATCCCCCAGCTGCGTGATCAGCAACCCACCAGGGCAGTCAGGGTGGGGGTGTGACAGGGTGTGTGCCTGTACTAAGCGCCATTCACCAAGGCACGTAGTCCCAGGCACAGGGGGCATGAGTTACAGCATCCAGGACCCTGCCATAACCCAGTGTGCCCCCCCACGGACATCACCCTCTGGTCACGGCGGGACTGGGACACAGCCCTCCATGCAGCCGCAGCCCACTAGGCTGATGGGAAGGGCTAGGGCAGCTGATCAGGTGAGTGTCCATACATTTTATACATTTTTTGTATTTACGTGGATCCACTCCTCTGATGTGCACCCACCCCATGGGTGCAAGGGATCCACTATGGGTTCTGGGTCAGCCTCCCCGAGTCCACCCCTCCACACTGAGCCACCACCCATGATCCTGTGCATTGGGAGTGGGGCCGCAGACAGGTGCCCTGCGGGTGCATGCGATCATGAATACTGTGCACCCTGTGCCTGTCCTGGACCGTGGAGCTACGAGGGTGGGGTATGTGTCTTTGGCATGTACCTTCCACCCCCCAGGTGAATAGTGCCCATTGATTGTAATATAAACCCATTTATTTGTAGGCAACAGGGATTCAGTTGCTAATCCCTAACAGAACCGATGGTAAGATTGTTTTGATACACAGTCACTATATCAGAGTGGAAGTCAGGCATGTTGTATTTTTTGTCAAATTATTTTGATACAGGTAGTTTTAGATTTTCCTCAGACTTCTGACGTTAAACTGGATGCAAACACACAGGAACTCCATTCTTCCACCTGTTACAAAAGTGTATGAGAGTTCTTGCAACTCTCATCTTTCTGCACTGAAAACTATGCTAGAGATGAGAGCTACCCACATAAAAATCTAGAAGTGATCAAGGATTTAGTTAATTTAGTTTCAGTAAAAGTCTGAACATCTATGAGTTGAAATCTGGAAGTCTTTCCAATTTTTTGCAAATCAAAACACTTTCAGGGTCTCACTTTTTGAAGCCAATGTTCTAGGAAGGACCAGTTTTGGATGTTAATATAATATAGTACTGGTAAAATACAATTTCTTTTTGAAAAATACATAATTTCAAATTCATATTTCCAAGGAGATTTGCATTATATATTTGTGATTGTCTGACCTAAGCTCCCCCCCCATTTATCATGAAACTGACCCCCTCAGACCTCTAAATCTCCTCCCCCTTCCCTCTATCACCATTCCCAGTGATTAAAGTTTCCCTATTCTGTCTGTCTTATCCCCATTTCCCATACCCCCCAGCTCCTATTCTACCACTCCCCTATCATGATATAGGCTTTGCCTGGCTGCATTGTTATTCTGTATTCTCCTTAAGTTTGCACTTTATTTTGTCTATCATGCAGTGTCCACCTTTCCTGTTTTTTGTAACTTACTATGTAACTGTGTTTGTCTTTTATCTGACGTGGAACCTTTGTAAACGAGCCTCTGGCTCAAAGGTATAGTAATCCAATAAATAAATAAATGTCTTTAATGGGCAGACTAAGCAGGCCTGGCAGTCCTTACCTACCGTCAAAGTCTATGTTTCTGTGTTTCTGACTTCCATGCTTGCAGTTTTGGAAGTCATCTAATTTTTGGTTTTGCATCTGAAAGTCAATGACTTGCTCACCCGTTATTTTGCTTTATTTTTGGAAGTCAAATACTCCCAAAATGGAGTTAACTGAAGCCCTGGCAGTGAGAATTCCCCCCACCTAAACATTTCTAGTTTAACTACTGGTCACCAGGAGTATTGTGTGCCATATTGCATAGGGTACCGCACTACAAAAGGAATGCAGGTGTGTCTGAAAAGGTGCAGTGTAGGGCTTTTAAAAGGACAGAAGTATACATATCATCGATTATAGTCTAGTACTGGTTTGCTATTTCAGGCTACTTTTAACATTGCATAGGCTGTTCTGCAAGCTTGGTGATGAATTTAGTTCTCATAATAGGTGACAAATAACCAGAAATGATGTCCTATTAATTAAAGCATGTGATCAATAATAAACACACTGACCCAGTGCATATCTAATTCAGTTCTAATGCATATTAAAAACTTGTTCACAGGAAACTAAAAAGCATGATGTTTAGACACATTTCCATTTGTATTTCTTATGATATATGAAAGTATTTTCCCCTCATTTCCAAGGACATTTGCATTATAGCACATCTTTGTCCGTTTGTATTTGTTTTCTCTTGCTTTTGAGTCCCCAGCTGATGCCATGATATGCTGTTTATGATAGCATAGACTACTGCAGTGGAAATTATTATGATATAACTATGACATAATTAAAAATATATTACATGAAAAGTTTGGAATAAAATTCCATCTGGTATTAAACAATCTAGCACTTTGTTGATAATTAAAACAAGTTTTAAACATATATGTACAATACTGATGGCTGTAACTGAATTTTGTATTAATTTAAGTGTTTATCATATTTTTCCCCCAAATGTTTTACCAGGAGAGACACTAAGCTGAAAGCTTGTTTACAGATGTGACCTGGGAGCACAGGGAAATTAAGTGGGCTTGCTCAGGGTCACACAGTATGCAAGTGGGGGCTGTGGGATTCAAACCTAGGTCTCCAGATTTGTAGCTCAGAGCCTTAAACCACTGCGCTACTGCCTTCCTAAATATTCTTGTCTTAATGTTTGGTATACATCCCATTTTGGCCGGCGTCATGCCTGTAGAAGGGTCATATGATCCAGTGTAACCACCCAGAGACCAAATCAAACAATTACATACATACACACACGCACACACACACATATACATACATATATGCATAAATAAATGTCTTGAATGTTAATTTAACTAAAAATCTCAGGAGTGTAAGTCCTCATAAATGTACAGTAATTGCAAATAGCTATGTTTAGGAATCAGTTAGGGGTATAGCACAGATCCTCAAAGGTAGAGAAATGCCACATTTGGTTCATAAGTGCTCTGAAACTATATGATTCTGTGGTGTGGTATTCCTTGGGAATTGAAGAATTGTTCAACACAGCATCTGTGCTATGTTGACTTCAGCACTGTCTTCCAAGGCATGCTCTGTATATTTACTCATACACCAATGCGTTGAGCGATGGTGTTGAAGTCGGGGTAATGCTTGTGCTGATTTACACAGTTGTCCAAACCCCGTTGAATGCTGTGCCACAAAATCACAAAGTTTCACAGTACATTTTACCCTAACACTATATCTCCCTATGTTTGCAGCTTAGTGCTCCAGCCCTAACCAATGCCTAAATATAAGTTTTTGTAAACAACACCCAGCCTTTTTGAAAATGATAAAACTGCACATTTATTTGTATTGACAATGCTTGCTTTGCCAAAAATGTCACTGGTGGCTAGTTTGTCTCCCTGCCCTCACATCATCTGATGCTAAATAGTCATTTGGGTTCATGCCCTAGCCCATGCCAAGCAGTGACATGCATCCAGTGGTGCCCATCTTTCATATCTACTCACTGTGCAAACAGTCCCTGGCATTCAGTAACACCCCATCCCTCTCCCTTCCCTAAGCTAAGCAGTCCCTGATGTTCAGTGGCAAACCCCTCCCTCACCCAACTTCAAACCATGCAGTTCCTGGTACCAGTGGCACCCCCTCCCTCTCTTCTTTGGCCAACATTGTTACTTTTTGTACCAAGCAGTCCCTGGTGACCAGTGGGTTTTCCAGGCTTCAGACTGTCTCTTATCAGATAGTCACTGGGGTTCATGCCCCCTTCACTCCAGCCCATGCCAAAGACTCCTAGGCATCAAGTGACACCCTTTCCCTTGCCTAGTCCCTGTACCAAGCAGTGTCTGGTGTCAAATGATATTCAATCCCTCTCTCTGCCCCAAGCAAAGCAGTCCCTGGCCTCCAGTGACAACCCCTTCCCTCATCATCACCCAGAACAAACAGCCCCTGATGTCCAGTGACACTGCCTCCCTCACCCATCCACAAGCCATGAAATCTATGGCATCTCACTCACCTTACCCCATGCTAAGCAGTCTCTGCACGTGCATTACTGACATTTGTTAAAATAATTATAACTTACATAGTCCACAAATCATCAGTTCCAAAACTACAAAAATACCATGTTTCAGCTTTTGGGCAGGATCTGTCAGACCTGAACATTTCAGGTTTCAAATATTCACAGTTGTTTTGTTACTGGGGAGCACAACATTTCTGAAAACTAATAATTTTGACAATTTTGACTCCCCATCTGTTAAACTATTGTAACCAACTCAACCAGATTTGGGGATTTAGAAATCCTGCCATGAAGGGTGTGTATGCCAATTTTTAGCTCCATAGAGCAAAAGATGGCTGAGTTCTTAGCAGGCAAATATTGTGATTTAACATGTTAAGTGCCAACTCAACTCTAGCTATAGTGGCCCTACCACCCACTATCATATGTGATCAGTGAATTCCAAAGTCACGGTTTATAATCAGCTAGTTCTGATTTAGGAAATTAATAATTATAAGGCTGTAAACTGCTGGGAATCTTTTTTTTTTTTTTACAATTTATTTACCCAAGATAGTCCAGCTGAGATGCAACACCTTGTTTTCTCTGGCGTTCTGCATCTGCACACTTCCACAGCTAGCTAGACTGGAACAATGAGATGTAAGGCAACTTGCCCAAGATACCATAGTGAGCATTTTCTCTTACAGGGTTTGGATCTGCTATCTCCTATTTCCCCAGATGGTGCTCTAACATCTGGATGATGCAGCTTCTACATCATTTATTTATTTATTTATTGGTTTCTTTTTCTTTAAAAAAAAAAAATTATCTGAGGATCAGTGGCAGGATTTTTAGTACAATAAATTAATAAA
This sequence comes from Neoceratodus forsteri, assembly GCA_016271365.2. Taxonomy (NCBI): domain Eukaryota; kingdom Metazoa; phylum Chordata; order Ceratodontiformes; family Ceratodontidae; genus Neoceratodus; species Neoceratodus forsteri. The sequence continues at coordinate 442,714,773 of CM028133.1, forward strand.
AAGGGAACTAGGAGAACTTCAGTAGCAGACAAGTAGTGGAATTGCAGTACAATGTGGGGAGTGGTGCAATGCAGTGGCTGTGGGGCAGCCATATTCAGGCAGACCTTCTGGACACTGAGGTGCTGCTCTATCTGCATGCATCTCTCTGGGCTGCAGGATGAGGTAGCCAGACTCAGAGTGGAAGTAAACTGGGTCAGGAGTACCATCACCCCTATCCAGGGACCACCCAGTCCAATGCAACTGCCTCAAAGGATGCCGAGAATGAGGAGCACTTGGATGACAGTGGGCTCATGGAGGGTTAGAGCAGTCAGGCAGAGGCATCCCAGATCCTATTCACTCAAGAACTCATATGCCACACTGGCAAATGAGGACAACCAAATAAGTACCAGAGAAGTGGAGGGAAAGGATGTGGAAGTTAGCCAAGGAGGTGACCTCAGCGGAAAGCAGTGGACCCCAGAGGAGGAGGAAGCGAATCCTGGTGGGGACTCCATCACAGAGGGATCTAGCTAGGAACACAGGAGGGGAGGACAGGAGGTGAGATGCCTACCAGGTGCCACGGCATGGAGGGATGGAAGGAAGATCCTGGGGATCACTGGGAAGGCAAGGCGGAGGTAAGCTGGATGTCATTATCCACCTAGGTACTAATGACCTGGCAAATGGGGAGCCAAAGGAAGTTCAGGAAGAGTTTAGGAAACTAGGGAGGGGTCTCAAGCAAGTAGCTACTTCTGTCACTTTCTCCAAGTATTACCTGTGAGAGGCAAGTGAGCATAGAGTGCATACCAGGAACTTTAACTCATGGTTGAAGAACTGGTGTTGTGAGGAAGGTTTGGATTCATTGGTGACTGGGGACCCACCTGGAGGGATGGAGGTTTGTTCAAGCCTGGCCTGCATCCATCCTGGAGGGAGTCCAAGCACTCAATGATAAATGCTACATTGACAAGTATTTAAACTAGCAAAGGGGTGGCAGGCCAGCAAGGAGGTACCTACTCACCCCCCAGCTAGCAGTGGAACCAGTGAACCAGAAGAGTGGCTATCTCTGCAAAGCAGTGTGCAAAAGATGGAGATTAGTGCCCAAGAGATGGATAAGCAGAAAAGGGGCAAAATTCAGCAGAAGGGCAGACAGCAAGGAGAACCAGGGATAAATGACAACCAAGGAAGGGGCTGGAGTAGAACAGTGAAACAGTCTAGGAAGGTCAAATCATGGAAAGCCATGTGTGCAAATGCCAGAAGCCTTAGCAACAAGATGGAAGATCTGGAGGCTATCATGGTACAGTCAGACCTGGACATTGTGGCCATGACTGAAACCTGGTGTAATGATAACCATGACTGGGAGATGGCCATACCTGGCTACAACATATTCAGAAGAGACAGAGCAGGCAGGAAGGGAGGAGGAGTGGCACTGTATGTGAAAAATGACATATGGGCCACAGAGATCCAGGAGGAGCAAAATGGGGGAGAGATACTGGGGGTTAAGCTGGAAAGGAAAATGGGGACAGCCATCCGCACAGGTGTGGTCTATAGACCACCAGCACAGGAGGAAGAAACAGATAGGGGAGCTGATGCTAGCCATCCAAGGATGGCAGAACAAGAAATGAGGTAGTACTGGTTGGAGACTTCAATATTCCAGACGTGGACTGGAGCATCCCAGCAGCAGCATCAACTAGGAGCAGATTTATCCTGGACTCCCTTCAGGTGCCTTCCTCAAGCAACTGGTCATGGAACCAACTCGGCAGAAGGCAATACTGGACCTTGTGCTCACAAACAGGGACAGTGTGATGGGGGTAACAGTGGGGAGCACCTGGGAAACAGTGACCACCAGTCATTGTGGTTTGAAATCACAGAAAGAGCAGAACCAAACCACACAAAAACACGTATCCTGGATTTTAGGGGCAGACTTTGGGAAAATGGGAGATACTTGAAAGAGGCATTAAGGGAATGGGACAGGAATCAGGGTTGAGGAACAGTGGGTAGTATTAAAATGGGGATTACAAGAACAACAGAATTATGCATTAAGCAGGTTAGTAAGAGAAGAAGAGAGACCATTATGGTTTTCCAAAGAAGTAGCAAAGAAAGTGAAAGCCAAAAGATTGCATTCAGGCAATACAAAAGACACAGGCAGAAGGGATGGGAGAAGTACCAGGAGAAGCAAAGGGAGGCAGGGAGGTCAGTAAGGAAGCCAAAGCTCAGACAGAAGAACACATTGCAAAATCAGTGGGTAGAGGGACAAAACCTTTTACAGGTACATAAGTGAAAAAAGAAAGACAAAGGGAGGGATAGTGAGACTGAGCGGGAGGATGGGGGCTCGTGGAGATGACAACAGTAAGCTGACATATTGAACAGGTATTTCTGCTCAGTCTTTACTGAGGAAGAGGAGGGTAATGGGTCTGAAGGGAGTACAAGGGTGAGAATGGTGCAGAAATGGACACAAGGCCCTTTACACAAGAAAGGGTCCTGAAGGAACTGGAAGTAATAAGAGTTGATAAAGCAATGGGGCCAGATGGGTGCACCCCAGGTCCTTAAGAACTAAGAGAGGTGGTGGCTGAACCTCTGGCTATCCTGTTTAGCCGATCACTGGAAACAGGGAGGTACCCAAAGACTAGAGGACAGCAGATGTAGTCCCCTTATACAAAAGTGGGAACAAAGAGGAAGCAGGAACTACAGACCAGTCAGCTCACCTCGGTAGTGGGAAGATGATGGAAGCACTACTGAAGGAGAGATTGGTGGAACATCTGGTTGTCAATGGACTACAGGACCCAAGGCAGCATGGTTTCACCAGGGGGAGGTCATGTCAGACCAACCTCGTTGAATTTTTTGACTGGGTGACTAGGAAGGTGGATCAGGGAGGGCAGTGGACATGGCCTATCTGGACTTCAGCAAGGCCTTTGACACTGTGCCACATAGAAGACTATTACACAAACTGGGGAATATGGGTGTGGGCAGGACAGTAGTGTGGTGGGTAGGTAACTGGCTGGGTGGCAGGACACAGAGGGTGGTGGTAAATGGCTGTCACTCCACAGAGGGAAGAGTGACCAGTGGAGTACCACAGGGATCAGTGCTGGGACCGGTCCTATTCAACATCTTCATCAGTGACATTGTGCAGGACCTAGAAGGCAGAATTTCACTGTTCGCTGATGACACAAAGCTCTGTAACAGAGTAGACACACCAGAGGGTGTAGACAGAATGAGAAGCGACCTGCAGAAACTTGAAGAATGGTCAGGGGTTTGGAAGTTGAAATTCAATGCAAAGAAGTGCAAGATAATGCATATGGGGCACAAAAACCTGGCACAATATATCAGTTGGGGATGAGGATATAGCATGCACCAAGCAGGAAAGGATCTTGGGGTTGTCATCTCTGATGACCTCAAGGTGGGAAACAGTGTGACAAGGCAGCAGGTAAAGCAAATAGGATGCTGGGATGTATAGCAGGGCATCACCAGCAGGAAAAGGGAGGTCATAATTCCGCTATACAAGACACTAGTGAGGCCCCACCTGGAGTAAAGTGTACAGTTCTGGAGACCATACCTACGTAAGGACATAGACAGGGTAGAGAAGGTTCGGGAGGAGGGCAACAAAGATGGTGCATGGATTGCATCACAAGTCCTATGAAGACAGGTTGAAGGAACTGAACATGTACTTCCTGGAGGAGAGGAGGGAGAGGATATGATAGAGACATACAAGTATCTTACTGGGAGGAACAGGGTGCGGGGAAAACACTATTTTAAGCGAAAAAGATGTTCCAGGACTAGAGGGCATGGGATGAAGTTGGAGGGAGGACGATTCAGAGGAAACATGAGAAAGAATTTCTTCACAGAATGGGTGGTGGACAAGTGGAACACCCTGCCAGAGGAAGTGGTGGGGGCTGAAACAATCACGGGATTTAAGAATGCAAGAGATAGACATAAAGGAATTCTGGAGGTCAGGGGTAAGGGGCAACAGACTTCTAGGAAAACAAACTGAACTTACAAGCTCAAATGGGCAGACTGGGTGGACCATAGGCCCTTATCTGCCGACACTGTCTATGTATCTATGTATCTATGTATCATTACTGGTTATCTACATCAAAGTCCCACATCATTGCATTTACACACACAGACACCAAAAATAAAGGTAACATTTAACAGACTGCCAGTAGACTAGACCAGGTACTGTGGGACCAGGAATTTAAGAAATATACCAAATAAAATATACCAAAGGGTACATACAGTAAAAGGCTGCAATTGCATTTTTGGATTATGTTGATAGATATAAACCACTTTTGCTTAAACTGGCCTTTATAAATGTCACTGAACCCCCTAAATGCAGTAACTGCTTTATTACGGTAAATACACTTAGGGTCACTTTATTTGTTATATAATTCCTGGTTAGTCATTACCTTCTGAAATGAGTACTTTAAATCCATGAGTGTGACACAACACTTGGGTGTGATGGAATTTATTTGCTATATAATTTCTGGTAAGAGTCATGTACACCCTGAAACTAATACCTCATAATCCTCCACAGCGTTGGCATCACATTAAGTATAATGGGATTTACTTGTTATATAATTCCTTGTTAGGGTCATGTACACCCTGGAACTAGTACCTCACAATCCTCCACAAGTGGGACATCAAGCCTTGGTATAATGGGCTTTATTTGTTATATAATTCCTGGTTGTGTACCTTCTGAAACCAGTAGCTCACAATCTTCCATGAGTGTGACATCACACTTGAGTATAAAGTGATTTATTTTTTATATAATTACTTGTTAGGGTTGTATAGTCTTTGAATTCAGTACCTCACAGTCCTCCATGAGTGTGACATCACACTTGGGTATAATGGGATTTATTTGTTATAATTTCTGGTTCAGGTCATGTACCCCCAGAAACAGTACCTCACAATCCTCCACAAGTGGGACATCACACTTGGGTATTATGGGCTTTATATATAATTTATTACATCATTCCTTTTTTGAATATTGTTTTTTTCTAAAAAGCCCATGCCAGAAAGCATCCATTTCCTCTTATAAAGCAAGCAACTCATCCAGCACTCAATTCTCCCTGCCCCCATACCCCCATGCCAAACACCCGTAGATTTGTTTTACAACATAACTTGTTAATTCTGACATTCCTCTTCAATACTGCCGATAAACTCAGCGTCTTACTTGGACTGCTCTACACTTTCACCCATCTAGTGAAACAGCATTCAATACTTGACAAGTGGAAGTCCAGCACAGTTTAAGTAAGACATTTTAGGCACTATAATGGAACAGAAAGTGCTGTTCAAAATGCATCTGCATGCTCTTATTAATTGAGAACATGTTTTTGAATGTTTGAAACTGGCAAATATAAGGTGGATGACTCATTGAAAAGTATACAGACATGCATGCTTTCCCAGCTCACAAATGAGCACTGTATTGATTGGCTAATGTTGTCATCCACTTACATGTGACAGTGTTTAGCATCTGCGTCCCTGGTTCATGACACTGGTAATGTAGCTGGCATCTTATGGTAAGAATAAGTACAATGAAGTCCACTGGGCCACCAGAAACATCATAGAAAAGGTGCTTGGGATGCTGAAGAGGCCCTTCCAGTACCTGGATAGGTCCAGTGGGTTCCAGCAGTACAGCCCCACAAAGGTGTGCACAATATTCCTAGCCTGCTGTATACTCCGTAACATATTGTAACAGTCCAACATGGAATATCACAGCATGGTCAACTGGGGGACATGGTGGACAATGTGGGTGTGACAGATCCACTACAGGAGAAGTAAGACTGATGGGTTTACAGCATGGCTTGACACTACACAGAATGGTAAAGGATCATCTGACGACTGCAAACTTCTGAGAAAAAAGGTAAGGAACTGCACAAAAGAAAACGGGGTAGTGTTGATGTCACATACTGCATATATTCAACAGTAACACAGAGTCATATGGGAACAAAAGAAAGGTAATACTACATGACCATTGCATCACCAGTAATGCTGTAAAATGCAAATCATGGAGTCAGACAACCGCTGTCATTATGTGCATACTCCTTGACAATGTCACACCTATACAGATCAGGCCTGACAATGGTGCATGCTACTTATGTGCCCATCCTCCCACACTTCCCACCTTGAACAGCCCTTCCATGTGTCATACTATATGATGCACAGCCCTGCCATGTGTCACACACTGGAACTCCTGCAAGGTGTCAGGGGGTGGTCTGTGGACAGGGATCACAGGTGTGTCCAGCGATGTTATTATGGTGTACCATGGACTTGATTGTTTGCTGGTGGGGGAGGTGAAGGCCATAGAATTGGTTGCACAACAGGCACTAGCATACAATTATGTGATTGTGATGTGCCAAGACCTTGGCCACGCCGCCCTGGTGTACCCTATGCCTGTGAATGTGCCTGAGATTGTAGTGCAGTGGTAAGCTCTACACAACACTTTACACTTGTCTTCATGGTATCAGTTTGTACCTTAACAGCCTGTGCTTAGCATTCCATCAGGACATTCTGCTGCCACACACTATGCTGCATGTCAAGCACAGCCTATGAGATGTCTCTTGATGCTTTCAGATGGGCACACAACTGCTGTATCTGCTGAGCAGCGGTATCATGCTTTAGTTATGCAGCATGGTTTACATTTTGATGAACCTTCTTCATTAGCTGGTGCACTTCAGCGCTCACACTCTCCTGTCAAGCTATTGCCTGACGATAGAGGACTACAGTCTCTTCTTGTTCTCATAGGTTAATAATTAGTGGGTACATGATCTCTTGTTGTTGTCATAGGTTGAAAGTTAGGGGGGGAAATAATTTTCTGTATGCCCTCTGCACAGGTGCAGGAAGAACCTGTGGTGCCACTGTCCCGGGATTCACTGCCTGCCCGGGGGCCACAAGCACTTGTGCCTCTGGTGCTGGCATCCCAGTAGGAATTGCCACACAAATGGAATGGTGCACATGCAACTCTTGACCAGTGTGTGGTATCTCCACGTGACTGTGGACTGGCTGGTGCCACTGGGCCATCATGGACTTGTTGCTGTTGACCAGTGTGTGGCTGCTGATGGTTTGAATGCAGTGGAGTTCTTGGAGTGGCACATGTTACACTCTTGCCAATGTTATGCCTCCTACTGTCTGCAGCCTGGGATTGTGGCCATGGGAAGTGATGCTCCTGAAGGATAAGGGTCTCATCTGTGTCTGCCAGGGTATTCTGCGCAACCTTATCTTGTTGCACCGTGTCCAAGAACAGCAGTATCTTGTGTTGCAATTCCTATTCTCTAAAAGTGTCCTACACCAACAGGTCTTTCTCAGAGAAGTGCTGCTGATTGTCCTCTCTGTACTACCCTGCAACTGTATCTGCATGGCATTAAACATGCATGCCCATGGGTATTGTGCACAGATATGTACAGCAAGCACTGAACCAATGATAGCCCACTGTATACATGAACACCTGTGACATGCACATGCATGTGGTGTTGCATGTGTGACAAAGCAAACTGTGTACCAATAACCTTTTAAGTTACACACTTGCACATGCAACACACATCTGTGCCATCATGCACCCTCTCTGTGTTTTGTGTCACATGTGCAGCTCATGGACTCACCAATCCAGGAAGGCCCTGCAGTGGAGTCAGTAGTACCTTCCACACTTTCAGCCTTCTGGAGGATGAGCGTAGTGACAATGAGGTCCTCCACAGGGGTCATGACTGGAGCCATAGGGGGAACCCCACCCATCGAGTGCATGCTCCTGCTTGCAATTGACAGCTTTTATTTTAGACCTGTGACGCATGTCCCAGTCATGCTTCTTGACCTTGCATCATTTGCATGTTATGTTCTGATAAATGTGATTTTACGCTAGCACTAGCACATATTTAACATGCTATTGTTTGTTGTAGCACTGACATCAGCAAGCATGAAATAACAGCAGGCGGACATTACTGTGACATCATGTCACTCAGTGGTGACATCAGCAATTGCTGCAATCATATGTGTTTGTGTACACTACTACACGTCTTTGCACAAGCTGCACAATCACATTAGCCCATTCTTTTCACTTGCATGCTGTGTCATCTGCATCCACAAACTACACAGACACACTCACAGCATTAGTGGGTGCGGTCCTGATTTCTGAAGTTTCTTCATAGGTGTGGCAGCATATCTGTGAAGCCAGCTTCAGCAGCTGGAAATTGTTGGCCACGTGACCGGTGCCTCACAGCTGCTGAGGTCACTGAACTGGTCACAGACATGAACAAGAAGGACAAACTCTTTGGAACAGGGTCAAAGATGCTCTAAAAGTCTCAGATGTTGGATATCTAGAAGACAGTGGCACAGCCCATGACACATGCAGAGCATGTGAAAAGGACACCCATGCCTTTGACACCCTCAATCATGAATTCTTGTTGGAGAGGCTGATTGGTCTTGCATTCACAGCTGATACCTTTCACAGTTTTGGAGATATCTTACTGGTCATGCCAGTTAGTTTCTCTTTCTGAGCATCAATCTACATTGTTACCTCTTACTAAGGGGGTCCCTCAAGGATCAGTCCATGAACCGGCTCTTTTTTCTCTCTACTAAATTGATTGATGCTTTAGTTGGTGTGGAAGATCATCTGTACCAAACAACACCATTATTTACTTTTCTTCCCCTTGTTTGGATTCTGTAAATAGTTGCTTACAGTAGCGTTTTGCCAGCCTTCAAACTTTTCACTGTAATTCGAAATTAGCCCTGATTGCTAAATAAACTAAGTCCAGTTATCTGGCTCCTGCATCCACGTATCCCATTTGCCTGAACAGACAAATTCACTCCTTTATTGTGGATGATGTCCTAGAAGTCGTGGATTCATATAAATATCTATGCTACCAACTTGATGCCTCCTGTTCAGGGTCAGTTCATATTGATAATGTTTCCAAATCTATTTAGAAGAAAATTGGCTTTCTACACAGAAACAAGTCTCTTATTCCCTTGGCTGTCTGCCCCAGACTGGTCCAGTCCCTAATTTTCCCACTCTTTGTTTACATGGACATTTGCTATGACTTAGCCCCAAAAGGCTCTTGTTATGAATAAGACATTCTATATAGACATCTTGCTTGCTTTGCCTCTGGTGCTCCCTATTTCATCCATAACTGCCACCTGTTTAGGCAATGGGGTTGATTTTCTCTGAAAGACAGACAGTTGCTTCATTAACACTTTTTTGCTTCATGGGCTGTTCAGGACAAATTACCATCCTATCTATTGTCCATAATTGTTCCTAGGATGGCAGTTTCTACCCTACATTGTGCCAACTATACTGAACTTGGTGTTACCCATGTTACAATAAACAAAAGGTGAACATACCTTTACTTATTTCAGTCCAGTGTTTTGGAATGCTCTCCATTCCTTAATTAGGTCACCACCCACTGCTCTTTTACTGCAGTCCGAACTACATAATTGGTTTCTTAGCTCACTTTCACTCATAAAACCATGTTGTGAGGGCGTAACCTGAAGGACTATGTCTTTGCTGTCACTTGTGTCTCTTGCATTGTTTATATTGTTTTTCTATGTTATTTTAAATTTGAGCATTATTTTATTTTTAATGTTGCACATACTATTTGTGCATTATGTTGTAACTACAGGATCCTGTTTTTGTGATTATGTTATGCTGTGGACACTACTATAAATGAGCTTCAGTTCCATGGTCCTACTATTAAATAAATTAAAATGAAACTCAGTGCAGGCAACAGTGGGATGGCCTGGGCAGAAGGGAAGAGGGCTGTCTGAAGGTGCTGGATGCATAGATGGCCACTGTAGGTGTCACTTCCACTGGTGAGTATATGCTGCTCTCCTGTGCTGTGTAAAAACATGGTAGTTGTACTGTTCTTTTGTGTTGTGGTATCTATATCACATTACTGATGGTCATGCTGGGGTGCCATACAGAGTGGTGCCAGCCAGGATGCAGCACAATGTCTCAAGTTACTGCACGACAAAAGGGATTAACTATTATTGAAATTGCCTTGTTTCCTGTAATAACTCTACTGCAGTATGATGTAGTTGTGCACTGCATCCTGGCCGGTACCACTGTATGTATCTTGTATGGTTATTATTGAGACCATCACATGGCACATGTATGAAGGGGACAATGCCTGCAGGTTTTGAGTTGGGGACTACAGTGTATTGCTATATTGCCACATACAGTATTTATTGTTCTCTGTATGCAGTGCTGAGTCCAATGGGTTGTTTTTGTGGGTATGCTGTTCCATGGCTCAACCACTCTCTCTGTAAAATAAAACTTTCTCCCATCTCTCTTGAATTACTCCCCTGGCAGCTTCCACTCATGTCCCCGTGTTCTAGATTCACCAGTGCAGCAGAATATTCCCTTGCAGTCTACCATCTTCATTCCTTTCAGGAACTTGAAGATCTCTATCATATCTCCTTTCTCCATTCTGGTCTCCAGGAAGTACATATTTAGGGCCTCAAGCTGATTCTCGTAGGATCTGCCCTGCTGGTCCTGAATCATTTTGGTTAACCTATGCTGTATCATCTCTAGCCTGCTTTTGTCTTTTCTTAAATGGGAGTTCCAGAAGTGGGCACAGTATTCCAGATGTGGCTTCACCAGTGATTTGTAGAGAGGCAGTAGTACCTCTTTTCTCCTGCTGTGGAACCCTTTCCCAGTACATCCCAAAATTCAGGTTGCTTTGCTGTAGGCCTTGGTACATTGGCAAGATTGCTTTATGGAGTCACTTATGACTCCCAGGTCACTTTACTCAGTAGTACGGTCAAACTTAGCCCTCCCACACAATATTCCGCCCTGGGTTTCTTTTCTTATTCATTAGGTGCATCGTCTTGCACTTTTTGGTGTTGAATTTCAATGGCCAAACTTTAAAACACCTCTCTAGTCTTTGCGGGTCCTTCTACAGCTACCTAATCTCTTTCTCGCTGTCTGCCCTGCCATGGAACATAGTGTCATCCGTGAAAAGACATAACTTGCCTTGTATTCCTTCTACTGTGTCACTGATGAACATATTGAAGAGGAATGGACATAGGACTGAACCCTGTGGCACCCCACTCATGACTTCCCTCTCCCCTGACTAGATCCCATTTACCACCACCCTCTGCTGCTCTACCCTTCCCCCCAGCTCTCCATCAATCTAACTAGATTCTTCACTGTTTTCAGGTTGTTCAGCTTCTTCAGCAACCTTCTGTGCAGCATGGAGTGAAATGCCTTGCTGCAGTAGAAGTAGAACAAATGCACTGCTTGTCCCTTTTCCACTGCCCTAGTTACCCAGTCAAAGAACACTATCTGGTTGGTCTGGCAAGACATTCCGGCCTCAAGCCCTTGATGCTTACTATACTGGAGCCCATTTTTCACTAGGTAGAGTGCTAGGCCCTTTTTGATGACTGTCTCCATTAGTTTACCTGCTATGGAGGTAAAACTAAGGGGTATGCAATATAGCGTAGAGGTTAGAGCACTGAGCTACAGACCAAAAGACCCCTTAGTCATGGGTTTGAATCCCACAACCACCAGAAGTATATTGCCCCAGAACTAATCACTGCACATATCAGATCACCCAATCTTATTCACGGACGACACCAACCTTTGTGGGAGGGTGGACACCCAGGAGGGGATAGAAGAGCTAAGGGAAGACTTAGCCAAGCCAGAGAGATGGCCTGGGATTTGGCAGTTGGGGTTCCACACCAATAAATGCAAGGTGATGCATATAGGGGCAAGAAACTCTAGGGTAGAGTACTACATTGGGAAAGTACAAGTTACCGAGATGGAGGAAGAGAATGACCTGGGGGTGACAATTACTAGTGATCTGAAGCAGTCCATGCAATGCAAAAATGTGGTGGCAAAGGCCAACAGGGCACTGGGATGCATCACAAGGGGAATCAGTAGCAGGAACAGCAAGGTTATTCTGCCATTCTATAGATCACTGGTGAGGCCTCACTTGGAATACAGGGTGAGGTATTGGCACCCATACCTAAAAAAAGATATCAGATTGTTAGAAGGGGTGGAGAGGAGGGTGACCAAAATGATTAGGGGACAGCAAGACAGATCATATGAGGAGAGGCTGGGAGACTTGAGAATGAACTCCCTAGGAGAGGAAACATAGAGGGGGATTATGATAGAGACCTTCAAATACCTGAAGGGAGTAAATAAAGTACAGTGTGAGGGTCTCTTCAACAAGACAGAAAACACCACCACCAAAGGACACAGCCTAAAGCTGGTGGGGGGAAGATATAGGAGGGAAGTGAGGAAGCACTTCTTCACAGAAAGGATGGTGCCAGCCTGGAATGAGCTGCCGGAAGGGGTCGTGACAGCAAGTACAGTGGGTTCATTCAAAACTGCCTGGGACAAACACAGAGGAAGTCATAGGTCACAAGAAAAGGGAAGGGAAGAGGAGGGAGCAGAGGCACCAGAGTAGGGGTATAAAGAACAACTCCCCCCACCCACCCCAAAAAAAATCAGGCGGACTAGATAGACCAGCTGGTCTCTATCTGCTGACAACTTTTTATTTATTTATTTTTATTTGTTGAATTTTGGTAACCGGGTAGACCCTCTGAGACAAGACAGTCCCTTTTTCAGGGGTGACCTGGGAAGTGTAGTACATTGATAGCGCATTCATTGACACAAGAAATTAGACAAGGGGTAGTCATACAGTAAAAGAGTACATCAATTCTTATTATTCTTATGTTCTTATGTCTGTAGTTTCTTGGTTGCTCTTTGTCTCCTCCCTTGTGGAGTAGGACTACATAGAAACTGATGGCTTTTTCTGGACAAGTGAAGGGTTTGGTGGTTGCTCAGGTCAGTGGGGGAGCAGGAGCTGGACCAGAAGGGGTACAACCCCATATGGGCAATAGGTCCCAGGGCAGATAGGGAACTTTCGGCAGACTAGATGGACTTTTGTTTTTTCTCTGCCATCGCTGTCTGTTTCTGTATTTCTAGGTTTCTATCTGTTATCATCCAGTCATTCTGAACCACCCCGATAGTAGGGAGCTACTTAATAACCCTGCCAGGGTTTCGGCAAGTTCTGATGTCAGTTCCCTGAGCACCTTTATGTGCACATTTGCATCCCACCTGGTCCTGAAACCTTATCTATTTTCAGGGCTACTAGTCCGTTTCTGACCCTTTCTCCCATAAACACCACCTGCCCCATTTCTGGGGCTTCCTCTTGCAATAGCCATTATACTGCTTTCAAGCAAGGACCTGCTATTCTCCACTGGGAACACAGAGCAAATGTAGTCATTTAGAACGGCTACCTTCTGTTCATTCTCCTCTATTACTCTGCCCACCTGCGTAAGCCTAATAATTCCCCCTCTCATCTTCCTTTTTTTCCAAATGTATCTAAAGAACTGCTTCCTCCAACTTGAATCCCTCCACAATAAGCAGTTCCACGTCTGCCTTTTGTGTCCTTGACTGCCTTCTTGCCTCCCTCATCCTAAACTGGTATTCACTCCATTCCTGATCTCCCTGATGCTCTTCTTCTCTAATGAAGGCCCTTTTTAGCCTTCACTGCTTCCCTGACCTTCTTCAAGAACCAGACTGGTATCATGTGCTTGTTATTCTTGGTAACCAGTCTCAAGCATGACTTAATTGTCTCTAGAATGGTCCCCTTAATTACTTCCCAGTCTCCTCCACTCCCATGATATCATCCACTCCCCTCAGCTTACCCTTGCCTAGTTCCCTCACCTGGTCAAAGTCTGCTCTTCTAAAATCCAAAATCACAAACTTTGATAGAAACATAGAAACACAGAAGTTGTCAGCTGATAAGGACCTCTTGGCCCACCTAGTCTGCCCAGTTTTTCCTATCTACTATGCCACCGCAAGCCCTACTCAATCTCCCGTCGTCTCCACACCTAGCCTTACTTCCAAAGTCCCCTTGTATATGTCCCATGCATGCTTGAATCCTGCAACCATTTGGCACCCACCACCTCTGCTAGGAGGCTGTTTCAGTCATCCACCACCCTCTACATGAAGAAGTATTTCATCACATTTCCTGTGAGCCTCCTCCCCTCCAGCTTCATGGCGTGACCCCTTTTCCTCAAGCTTCCTTTTCTATGGAAAATGCTACATTCCTGTAACTTATAAATACTTGTTAGGTATTTTAATGTTTCTATCCTATCCCCCATTTCCCTCCTTTCCTCTGGAGAGTACATATTTAATTCCCTGAGTCACTCCTGGTAGGGCTTTTGATGTGGGCCCTGCACCATTTTAGTTGCCCTCTTTTCTACTGCCTCCACCTTATCTATGTCCTTCTGGAGGTGGAGCCTCCAGAATACTGTTTTTAGCTTGCTGGATGTGTTATTGCCCACAAGTGTACATCACCATTGTGCTTTTCGATGATGTACACTCGATCTAATGGCGATGGCTCTTTTGCGATCGCCATTATGACATGGAACCGTTTGTTCAGTAAATCACTGCTGCTGATTACTTTTGTGTCTGCCATTTTTCACTTGTTGCTTGCACTACCATGTGCATGTTGCTCTGCAGGAAGGGTACTATTAACTCTGTGCCTTACCTGCTGTATAGCACTGCTTACTATTGCACCCCTAAACCGATACAGATTTTGTGCTCACACACTTTCATTGTGAGTAGATTAATATACATGTATACATGTGAATGCATACATTCCTTCTGGTACATACCATTTAGTGGGTGCAAGCTATGATTTGCATTGCATTTTGTTCTTGGTTACAATATCTTGCCTTTTGTATGCCAGCAGCATTAAATAAAAATCATAGGATTAAACAGATACATTTTAAAATAAATCCACAAACTGGTAGCCAGGTGGAGGGGGATTGAGAGCCTGGCATTGGTGTTTGAAGTAAAATAGGAAATAGTAGTTTTCTCAATGGGAAACAGGCTCCTGGATGAGAATGACTTCTTCAATTTTAAATAACCAGCAATTATAAAAAATAAAATATAGGGAGCAGTCACAATATCTTGCTTTCTATACACCTTCAGTGTGTGATGCATCTGTTGTTTATGTGGGTGTCACATGTCAAGTGTGTAAAAAAAACATGTTACACACTACTACCATACATTATTCTATATGTGACATGCAGAGAATTATGACTTCCACTGGAGACTATGCAACAGGCACCTATACATTTCAAGAGCATAACAGACCCTCTCCATGCAATTGTCCCTGGTACTAAAGAGCAAGAGGATGAGAAACATAGGAAATACTGTATATGAAATATACGCAGAAAGTAGTCTTTATATTATTATTTGAAACGTTGTGCTTTAGACACATCAGAAATTAGTTCTTTAAATATGACATGGATAGACAGTCCTCTCTTGGGAAGCGGAGAACTCATTCTCCAAATGTATTTAATCATGGCCTATTTTGGTCAAGGATGACTAAATATGCCAAGATTACATTCTGTGAAATGGTCTATAGGCCACCAAAATATGACTATGACTGCCAAATAAAACCTACTGTATATCTGCATAGTTACAAGTGTAACCTAGCCTTAGTTAGGGGTGTATTTTTGTAACCCACTACCTGGCTAGTCTGGGTTCAGGGAGAAAACATTTGCTCAGCATCAGGGCTAGGTTTGGAACTTCTGGTCAGGGTGACCCAAGTAAATAACATAGGAAGCAATGACTGACAATGTCCAAACCAGGAGTGGGATTCTAAAGTGTGGCTTTTTATTCACCTCAACACAAGAATACAAAGCAAGATGGACCCCCCCCGGGATACACTCACTGGATATGCAGATCATGCAGAGGTCAGAACACATCTTCTTCATCACACAACCCTCAGGTTCTGAACACATCTGAGCTCACACGCCCAAACTGGTACTCTCACTCTTGGATTCCCTGGCATGGCACTCTGGCCTGCACCAGTACACTTTTCCACATGTCATGGCATTTGATGGTGGCTCCCTCAACCACCCATGAGCACTTCTAGCTCTAAAGGAAAAATCTCATCTTTAATCCCACGTCTGGGTACTTTCGGCAGACACTGGCCAAGTGCCTGGGAGAAAGCTATAGGTGCCCAAAGTGAATCCGTGGAGGTAAACCTGGTTACTCCAGATGGAGGTCTCCCACTTCTTTGTTCCCAAATCCATACCCGGCCATTCATTTGGAGCAACATCTTTCTTTGAACTCTCTGGTTGTAGATTGCTATCTCAAAATGTATATCACATTTAACATTCTGCTATGTAGCTGGTGTACTGACTTGCAACAAACTGTAAGTGGCTATGTCCATCCCTGTAGACTCCCACTGGTTAGATGCATTTCAAGCCATACACATATCTTAAAAGTACTGTACTTGGCTAGTCATTTCCTGACCCCACAGTAGGCAGATACTTTTACACAACTTTCTTGGTGAAAAACATGGGCTCTGTGTCAGAGCAGACTCACCATGGTTCGCAGGTGCCCCAGGGCTTCTCTCACAAAACACAAAATTCTCTGGTAACTCTTGTCAAGCAGCTTTTCCCATTCCTAGCAGGGTCAGGGGGTTGCCCTTGAAATGCTGGATTCTTTCCCCCATCCCTCCGGGGATGGGGCACTGGAACAACTTGGGGAGCGGTCTCTATCATTTCTGTTTGTATCTTCAGTCTTCTTCTCTAGGGTGAGAACACACTACCCTGCTTCTGATGTAGCTGTATGACAGAGCTAGGCTCTGAGTGGCTGCCAACTGCAGCGCACCTCCGTCTTCTCTTGAGTCTCCCTCTAGACTGTCTCAGGCTGACTTTGAAATCCCCAACATTCTAACCTAACTCCCTGCAGCCAACATTCCACTGTGACTTATGCTGCTGCGAGAATTCTATAGTGATGTCATCTCTCCAGCTCAGCTGAGACTGAGGACAGACTGAGACAGTGTGAAACCCATTTAACTGGTGTCTCACAAGCTGCCTTTCCCTGCCTGCCACTAGTTCTAAGTGGTATTCTAGTAACCCCTGGTGACAAGGGGGTTACACAAGGAGAGTATATGGCTCCACAATATCAAAGGAGATAAGGGGGATTGTGAGGAGGAGGACCATGTAAAAGCATCTATCCTAAATAGATACTTCTGCTCAGTATTTACTGAAGAGAAGGTAGGACAGGGCCCACAGCTCAGCACCATGGACAAAGGGGGGAGGGAGGTGTGCACTAGTCCCTTCACAAAAGAAAGGGTCCAACAAGAGCTCGATGAGCTCAGGGTGTACAAGGCAATGGGACCTGATGCATACATCCCAGGGTGCTAAAGAATCTAAGGGTGGAACTAGCAGAGCCATTATCAGAACTGTTTAGTGAGTCTCTAAGCACAGGAGAGGTCCCAGAAGACTGGAGAAGGGCTCATGTGATCCCGCTCCACAAGAGTGGTAGCAGGGAGGAGGCAGGGAACTACAGACCAGTCAGTTTTACCTCAGTAGTGGGCAAGATTATGGAGGCACTCCTTAAGGAAAGGATAGTGCAACACCTGGAATCTACAGGAGCACAGGATCCAAGCAGCATGGGTTTACAAAAGGAAGGTTCTGTCAAACTAATCTCTTAGATTTCTTTGACTGGGTAACCAGAGTGGTGGACCAAGGGGGAGCATTTGATGTCACCTACCTTGACTTCAGCAAAGCTTTCGATACTGTTCCGCATAGAAGATTGATTAATAAGCTGGGTAGGCTTGGGTGGTTGAAGTTGGTCAACTTGGTGGCAAACTGGTTGACGGGCAGAAAACAGAGAGTGGTGGTAAATGGTATACAGTCAGAAGAGATGCAGGTCACAAGTGGGGTACCTCAGGGATCAGTCCTGGAGCCAGTCCTCTTCAATATCTTTATCAGTGACATTGCAGATGGACTGGAGGGTAAGGTTTGTCTGTTTGCAGATGACACCAAGATCTGCAACAGAGTAGGTGATCCAGATGGGGTGGGCAGAATGAGAAGAGATCTGGATAAACTAGCAAAATGGTCAGAAGAGTGGCAACTGGGGTTTAATGCAAAGAAGTACAAGATCATGCACATAGGGAAGAGAAACCCTGAAGCCACCTATAGGCTGGGAGGGGAATTGCTGGCAGTCACAAGGGTAGAAAGAGACTTGGGCATCATCATCATCGATGACTTGAAATCATCCAAGCAGACCACTAAGCAATAGGTAAGACTAGGAGGATGTTGGGGTGTATTAGTAGGGGTATCACAAGTCGGAAAAGGGAGGTAATCCCGCTTTACAAGACACTAGTTAGGCCCCATCTGGAGTACTGTGTGCAGTACTGGAGGCCACACCTTCACAAGGACATTAACCAAATTGAGGCAGTCCAGAGAAGGGCAACCAAAATGGTGCAGGGACTGCATACGAAAACATATGAGGACAGAGTAACAGAGCTCAATATATATACCCTGCAGCAAAGGAGGGAGAGAGGCGATATGATCGAAACATTCAAACACCTTAAGGGCATTATCAAGGTGAAAGAGTCTAACATGTTTCAATATAAGAAAAATAGCAGGACAAGAGGACACGGCATGAGATTAGAGGGAGGCTGATTAAGGGGTAATGTGAGGAAGTTCTTTTTCACAGAAAGGGTGGTGGATGCATGGAATGGCCTACCTCAGGAAGTGGTGGATATTAATACAGTGCAGGGCTTCAAACAGGCATGGGAAAGGCATAAGAAAGCAATATAGATGAGTATGAATAGATAGGCCATTGACAGATCAAAGGCCGATGGCACATTTATAAGGTAGAAATAGAAATGGGCAGACTGGATGGGCCTTGCAGTCCTTATCTGCCATCAACTTCTATGTTTCTATTGTTCCTATCTTCAGCCCAGTGTTGAGGATCGTTTGTGTGCTTTACTTCCAGAAGAAGAAATTAAAATAAATTGCAACTTCATTAGCGAATGTAAATTTTTTGAGAAGTGCTGAACATCCTTCTTAAACACTAAGGAACCTTTAGTCTTGATGAAGGAATGAATCCTTACACCTAATATAAAGTTACACTATGTGAATGCATATAGATACATATAACCCAGGCCATTAAAAACAAGTATTTTTTTGCTGTTGCTGTCTCTGTGCTGACATAGTATTCCCCTGTTGAGATATACTTTGCTTCCAGGTAAGAAACAGTCTCTGTTTTAGTTCAATATATAAGGATCACAATTTCTTCAAACACATGTAACACTGCCTAAAGCAAGCAGTACAATCCTACACTACTTACTTCAGATGTTGTAGGTTAGTTAGATTATAAGTGAATCAATTCAAAAGTCTTACAAGAAAGGGTTACGTTTCAAGCAGACTTGAATTAATCAAAAACACCTTTCTAAGATATGCATTTCATTCAGTGAATGAACAATTTCTCAAATTAGAATTGATGAAATATGTGATACACTGTAAAATTACACCTTTTACATTTCTTTACTTTTAACTAGCTAAGCAGAAGCAAAACATCTGAAGTGATATCTCCTAGGTCCCTTTCACTGTTCCCCTTTACCTCTATTCACAGTATAACCACGTGATGACACAGCACTTTGTATTACTGCACATTATTTTTGAGAATCTAACCACATACTGTAATACATGATTCTTATAGATATTTTTATATGTGGATTCTCTGTGTTACTTAATATTGTTTGTAATAGAGTCTGCAGCCCTAACTTGGCATTAGAAACATACAACGGTAAGGGCAGATAATGACACACTGTCTATCCAGTCTGCCCTGGGACCCCACCTTGAAGCTATTATAATGTAGTAATAATAGAGGATGTACTCAGTTTATCCATGTATGCAGTGGTTCATACACTGTATATAGGAGCATTCATAAGCTCCAATGATACACACAGACATCAGCATTCCCCAGTGTGACTGGCTGGAGAATTGAAAAGAAAAGGGTGTGATGTTGTATTACATGACTCTATGACAACTGACAAGTCTCCATGAGAACAAAGCTAACCCAGCTTTATTTATTTCTATTTCATTAATTTAAGTAACATATTTGTTATTGGTTACCCAGGAAGGTAGTCTGAGAAAATGTCTCCCGTGTTCAGCTAAGTCTTGGGCAAGATAGATGACAGCTACGGTTGTAAATGTTTACACCATATACAGTATTATTACAAAGTATCTTGACCTGCTGTGAAATTTCTAACACCAACTGTCATCTGCTTAATATTCCATAGTACAGCAGCCTCATATTTCCAGACAAGGGGACTCTGAATTTTTTGTTTCACATTTTTGAATAGAAATGTGAAAATGTGACATAAAACAACATTGTCAAACATTTTAAAAAACAACATGGATTTAGTGGCCCAGTATGTTTTTTGTAAGGGGCTATCATGCCAAACAAACCTCATTTCTTTATTTGCAAATGTCACAAAGGAACTGGATATGGAGAACCAAGTAGATGTTGTATATCTGAACTTTAGCAAAATGTTTAATACTGTTCACGTAGGAGGCCAGTTCATAAACTAAAGGACCCTGGTATGCATATGAATGTGTATATATATATATATATATGTATGTTTGTATGTGTTTTATTTAGTTTTTATAGACCAAGTAAGTACACTAGAGAGTATGTTATTGTGAAAATTATTACGATGTTATAAACTGAGGATTATAACTTCATAGGTAGTTAAAACAGGAGGACCAGGGTCATACATCTTGAAGATCTTGTTTTCATGCAACTATCTGCAGTAATAAATAACAATAATAGATCATAATAATGTAATGTACCCAGCAAGCTTCCTCAGTACATCTCATTCCCTTTGCAGACTGTTTACCTCTTCCATGACTCTACTGTGACTCCCTCATTAGCACTGTGACATCTACAAATTGAATTGTCTTTAATGAGACCCCAACTCTAGTTCGCTAATGAAAATATTGAACAGTGGGGGACCCCATACCAACTGTTTGGGAACCCCACTAATGTCTTCCTCCCAGTCTGATGTCTCCCATATGCCACTACTCACTATTCACTGAGCCCTATAACATAACCTGCACTCCATCCATTGTGCTATATTTCCTGCAGTTATACATTTCCTTAACTTTGGAACCAACTTCTCATGAAGAAACATGTTGAATGCTTTACTAAAGTATATTACACCAACTGTAATTCATTTGTCTAGTTCCTGTGCTACGTCCTCAGAAAAGGCCAACATACAGATTCAAAGATGGCCACCTAGAAGTGTACATGAAGGATTCTCTGCTGTGGCATGGCCTCACTGAAATGCACTCTAAAATATAATAAGCATTTGTCAATGCCGAATGTTTGCTTGCTGGTGTTAGCATTGGAAGTGCAGGAGTTAGAGAGATGCAGAATAGGAATGGCAGTGAGGTATTGAACTTCACGCCAAACCTACCCGCACTCTGCAGAGATAGACAGGCATTGGGGTATGCCTTTGGGTTGTCACACATAACGCTCATGCCATTTCACCTCACCCTATCCTGCAGTCACCGACAAGTGTTGCCTTGGGGTGTTCAGCTTTACAGTCACCCCCGTTCCATAAGGACATATGCTGAAATGGGTGCAGTATAGGAGAATGAGGTGAACTGTGGGGCCAAAGAGTCCAAGGCACACCTCACTGGCTGCAGGGTGGGGGTGGAGTGGCATTAGCATTACAGCCAGCAATCCAAAGGCACACACCTGACGCCTGTCAGTCTGTACAGGGTGGGATGTCATGGTTAGAAACCCTAATGCCCCAGGCCTTTGTTGTATTTGCACTACAAATTTTCAACATGGCCTTTTTGTGACCCCCACCTCATGAAAGCATTTGGGACCTCTGCTCACGAACAGCGGCACTGTGATTTTGTTAATCTATCTCAAATGTTGATTTACCGCAGTGACCGTGCCATTCTGCGCCAGATATGCGAAAACACAGTTCAGCCAGGATGTGAAAAATTACAGCTGTAGCATTCATAGGGAGGTATGAAGACATGGCAATGTTGAAAATCTAGAGTGAAAATATTAAAAATTCTTGAACTTACGAGTGTACATGGAAACTGCGCAATGCATACTCGTAACACAGTCATTTCATGGAATTATTTCACCAAATTTTCAACATAGGTATTTTGTGACCTTTGCTCATGAACAGTGTCACTATGATTTTCTTTAATCTGTCCCAAACATTGATTTGCCACAGCGTCGGCGCCCCTGTGAGCCAGATGTGTGAAAACACATTTCAGGCAGGATGTAAAAAAATCACAGCTGTAGTAGTCATAAGGAGGTGTGCAAAAATGGCAATGTTGTAGGTCTGGAGTGAAAATATTACAAATTCTCAAAGTTACGAGTGTGCGTGGAAACTGCATAACGCACACTCATAACACAGTCCTTTTGTGAAATGTTCTCACCAGATTTTCAACATAGGCATTTTGGGACCTCCACTCATGAACAGCATCACTGTGATTTTCTTAATCTGTCCCAAATGCTGATTTCCCACAGCGACTGCGCCATCGTGGCCACACGTGCGAAAACACAATTTGGGCAGGATGTGAAAAATGACAGCTGTACTGTTCATACAGAGGTGTGGAAAAATGGCAAGGCTGAAAATCTGGAGTGAAAACATTAAAAATTCTCGAAGTTACGAGCGTGTGTGGAAACTGCGAAACGCATGCTCGTAACACATGCATTTTTTGGAAGTTTTTCACCAAATTTGCACATAGGCTTTTTGGGAGCCCATCTCATGAACAGTAACACTGTTGTTTTGTTACTCAGTCCCAAAAGGTGATTCTGCACAGTAACCATGAAATCACCTTTCAGGACCGAATAACGACATGACAGTGACTGAATTCATGAGGTGGGGTCCCAAGAACCCCATGTTAGAAATTTGGTGCCAAAATTCACAAAAATGGCTGAGATATCCACCTAAGTTGAAAAAAAAACAACATTTATGCCATTATACAGCTTACCAGCATTTCTTCAGTTCACAGTCGTCTTTTGAAGAGTGCAAATGTGTTCCCGGTCCACTGAAGATCATTGCGCCGGCTCTGGAGGTAAGTATGGGGTGAGTGGGGGTGTGCAGAGTCTGGGTGTGGGTTGAGGGAGGAGGACGCCAACAGTGAGGGACCATTTTCTAATTTTCAGGTAAAAAAAATAAATAAAAACATCAAGGGAAGGTTTTCTTTTTTTAACAGATACATTTGGCACACTGGGGTGGGCTTCCCAGCATGCCACGTGAATTTTTTTAAGGGGACTGGAGCCGACGGGGATTGGGAACCCCATTGGCAAATACAAAAGGGTCTGTGTTTGGGGGGGGGAGACATGATGCCGGGGGGATTGGGCACCCCCCTCGGTAAAGAAAATGTGCTTGGGACATTATGCCAATGGGGAGTGGGCTCATCTGCCGGCAAATGAATTGGGGAAGGGGCATGCTGATAGGGGGATTGGGCACCCCTGTCAGCTTTCATGGTGACTATGAGGTGGACAGTGACAGCTGCTGCCATGTGTATTGAAATGTTACACCAGGCAAGGCACTGCCTTGCAATGACAGAGCGCTCCCTTATTGCAGCGGTGAATCTGTTTCAAGCTGGTGGCACGCTTGCTGAACTAGTGTTAGCAGCAGCATGCCACAGCATTGGGGAAAGAGGGCCAAGCCCCAAAATGCAGTGGAGGCATTGGCCACCACAGTGCCGCACATCCAAAAACCCGCTTCTCTCCTAAGCGGCCACATAATATTTCTTGCGCATGTGTGCAAGCAAACATAAAAATAACGCAGAAGTTTTAGCAGGAGACAGGGTATGTGGAGACAAACAAGGATAATCAATAGCAGCTTGCATTTCTGCCCTAAAAGCCAGACACATTTTCCACAATACCATCAAGTTGACATACTGCTCTAGTTTACACATTACCCTTGGATCACATTGAGAATGCTACCAACTGTTAGGACTCACTGCTGAATAAAAAAAAAAAAACTGATGACACATGGGATACGCTACTTCAGGAATTGTGGCAAGACTTTAGCTCAATACACAGTAAACTAGATTAACTACTACACAGCAAAATGTAATAAATGCATCCAGTAATATAGGGGTGCTGACTTATGGGACGGACAAAGCTAAATTCACAATAAGTAAAACAGAGGACTTAAGGCCCTCCCCCCCAAGAAGTGATGACCACAAAAGATGAGCAGTTACTCATTTCCCTTGCCTCAAAACTGGACGATCTGCAGAATAGAGTCCATCACTCCAACTTACCCTCCCAAAGGGCACAGCAGGTGAGGTAAGCACCCAAGCAAATTTTCAACTGCCTTTTTGCAGGTTTTCTAGGGGGAGGTGCCACGTGGGCAGTATTTAGCTAAACTGCAAACATTATGCACCAATCCATTGCCAGCAGAGGAAGAATGGCAGGGCAAGAGCATATTATTAACATTTTACAAGTACTCTGACAAGGAAATAGTACTGCAAAACGCTAGTCACTAAAGCAGTCATAGAACCAAGGGCTTCCAACTGATGGAATTTCCAAACACCACTGCTGAGCTGGCAAACAAATGAGGGAGTTCTGATGAGAAGAAACAAATGCTGAAAACTAAAACATCACCTTTGTGTGCCTGCATCCTGCTAACTGCAAGACTACAAATGATGAAAAGCACAAATATTTCACAGCACTGGGAAAGGCTCAGGAAGTTGTCACTGCAAACTAAAGACTGGCTTATTGGGTAAGCTTTTTCTCCTAATCCAGATCTTGTGCAGGGTTGGGGGAATTGAAGTCCACTGTTAAAGCTATGATGCTGAATGCAAACTTCCAAAGGTCCCATTTTACTGAAATAAACACTGACAGTATGAGTAGCTAAGGGCACTTAAGACTGCTACAAAAATTGGTGTTTCATACTATTTAACCCACTGGGCCCATCATATGATTGACAGGCCTTGACACCTGCAAAGGAGTGGCTTTTCAAATTCCTCAAATGACAAGTATGAGGATTTTTTTTCTTTTCTCTGTGACTGTAATTAAGTGTGGTGCTGTACTAGACTAGCGATTATGAGCAACAACATTTTGAACCCTTGCCTCCATCATCCTACAGGAATCCAGCAACCACAGTGCACTGATCAACTTCATCTGGAAAACCCTGGCACTAATGGTGGAGCAAAGCATTCTCATTTATAGAGGGAGGAATGACTGTTTCTACTGTTGCCTGTGTGGAAGAGATAAAGAAATATGGACATGTCGCAGCATGGCACTTGCACTGCCTGGCTAGAATGAATACTGCCAATTTACTAACCCCCTTCACTCAGTCTTTTTCACACACTGCCATTTTCCCACCTGCATGTATCCAACACATGCTACACAAAGAGATGTCTTACTGATGAACTAAACACCACCTGCATAAACTAAACCAACTGGTAGACCGCTTGGTATTGCAACCAAAACTGAAAAAAAATAGCTAAAGGAAATTAATTTAAATCAAAGTCATTGTGGTTTTCTATGGGCAAAAACACTCCCTACATCTTTATGCACTGAAACAGAACACTGACTATCATGGAAGAGGCTCATCTGGATCTAGAGGTCATTACAGAGATGTGATGCACTGCACACCATGACTAGAACATGGCCATACCAGGCTACACACTTTTTAGGAGAGGTAGGGCTGAGAAGAAGTGAGAAGGGGTGGCCCTGTATGTAAGGGAGGGAATAAAAGCCACCGAAGTGCAGTTACATTAAGCTGAGGAGAGTCTAGATGTGCATGGACCATCCTGGAGATAGACTGTGGAACTGCTATCCAGAGGGAGAAGTCTACAAACTGCCAGCACAAGGGGAGGATATGGACAGGCCCCAAGGAGAGGCCATCGTCATGATGGCAGAGAAGTGGGAGATGCTGTGAGCTGGATATTTCAATCTACCACGTGTGGAGAGGAACATACCAACTACAGCTTCAGCAAGGAGCAGGGCCATCCTAAACTCCCTACAGAGAGATTTTCTCAGGCAGCTTGTAAAAGAACCTAATAGAGTCATCGCAGTGTTGGACTTGGTACTCACAAACACTGACAGCATTGCAAATGTCACAGTGAGAAGCCCCTTGTTACCAGTGCTCACCATATTGTGTGGTTCAATGTAAGAAAACGAGCTGAGGTGAACTATATGAAGACAATGATCCTGGATTTCAGGAGGTAGATTTCAAACAAATGGAAGACTGCCTTCAAAAAATGCATAAGGTGTTATAGAAACACAGAAAACTAGAATTTGTTGGCAGAAAAGAGCTGCTTGGCCCACCCAGTCTTCCCAGTTTTTCCCTGCCTATTCTGTTCCAGCAGACCTTAACTGGTCCCCTGTGATCCTTTCCCCCTTTTAATGTTTGCATGCATGCGTGTGCAGCAAACATTTTGTTACAAGAATGGCATTTCAGATGTGTGTCACTGTTAGGTCCAGTGCTGCTCAGGCTGCAGTGGGCTCGACAGTGACAGGCCAATGTTCAGTAAGGCTGATCATGACACTGTTCTTGGCTTGTGGGGCAGAAAGTTCTTTTAACTGAATGGAGTGAGACGCTCCTATCAGACAGCTGCTCGATCCTTTCATCTGCATGACGCCACCCAGCAAGCAGCTGAGTGGCGTCATGATAAGCTCCTAGTTCCCCCATCCCCCATCCATAACGAAAAAAAAACACCCAACTGTCAAGTGTCCCGTCCACTTCTCATTCCTCCTCATGCCCCATCCATGACAATTAAATACCTTCCCACTGCCAACTATCCTGCCCACCTGCCATTCCTTTCCCATGCCCTGTCCATGACATTTAAATACCCTCCCACTGTCAAGTATCTCACCACCTCATGATCCTTCTCCATGCCCCATCTGTGACAAATACCCCCCGCCAAGTATTATGCCCACTTTCCGATCCTTCCCCATGCCCTGTCCATGAAAACAAAATACCCTCCCAGTGCCAAGTATCCTGCCCACCTCCCAATCCTTCCCCATGCACTGTCCATGACAATTTAGCACCCTCCCACTGTCAAGTATCCCACCCATCTTCAAATTCTTCCCATGCCCCATCTCTGACAATGAAATACCAATACCCTCCAACTGCTAATCAATCAATCAATCAATCAATCAAAGTCTTTATTTAACCAGGCGATTACCATTGAGCAAGCTCATTTTCGAGGTGGACCTGGGTTTGTTAACAAGGGACAATATACATGGGATGCAACACACAAGAAAATAGTAATAATACAAATAAAATGAGATACAATAATACAGTATATACAAAGTATCAGCAGGTAGCATTGACAGTAGTATATGTCTGGAACAGAAGATACAGCTAGTTTTGGGTAGGACACAATTTTTCATAAAAGTAAAGAAATATACATATCAGGTGTACTGAACACAAATAAAACCTAATATAAAAAGATATATAGTGATACAGTATGGAGAATTTAGAGCTGGAACCAGGGTCAAAGGAATGTGGAAGGGACAGATATGGAGGTAGAAAAAGGGGAGAGGGAAGAGTCGATTATAGATGTGATCAGTCTTAACAGTAGTAATTAGAGTGTGCTTGGACTTATGGGAGTCACTATTTAGGGTAGACAGGCACAGGACTCCTTATTATGATGTAGATGTAGATATAGAGATTTAAAAGCTGCTAGGCTGATGGGGTGAGTTAATTTCAAAGTTTTTTGCAGCTTGTTCCACATCTGAGGGAGCACAAAGCTGCTGGCTGCTCTGCCAATGCGAGATTTTGCTTTGTAAACAAAAAGGTAGATATATGAGGTGCTTCTCAGGACATACTTCCCCAGAGTCATCAAAGGTAAACAGACAGAGATATACTGGGGCAGTTTATTTGAGATAGCTTTGTATGTCCAAACCGTAGCATTTTTTTGCCGTCTGTAAGCAAGGGATGACCATCCCACTGCCGTGTACAATGCACAGTAGTGGGTTGAGTATGGAAGACTCATGATAAATCTTATGGCTCTGTGATATGGCGTATCGAGTTTGGCTAGGGTACCTGCAGGTCCCTGACTATATAGAAAGTCTGCGTAATCCAATAGGGAAAGAAAGGTAGTTTGAACCAGTTTCAGTTTAGCGTCTCTTGTGAGGAGAGTATTAATCCTAAAGAACAGACCAAGTCTTTGTCTAAGTTTCTTTGCTAGTTCTTCTAAGTGATCTGTGAAAGTAAGTCTATGGTCTAACCATACCCCCAGGTACTTGAACTTTGGTACGTAGTCCAATTGCTCTCCTAGAATGGTAGTCATCTGTGGGAGTGTCCCAGAAATTGCAGGATTTATTGTATTTTGAAGGGGTGAGAGGAACATTGCTTTGTTTTTTTGTTTTTTTTTGCATTTAAGAGCAGTTTCTGGTTTATAAGCTGATGTTGCAGCAGATTAAATTCATTTTGAAGGGCTTTACAGGCTGCTTCAGGTGTGGAGCTACTAGCATAGAGTATCATATCATTCATGAATAGGTGTATTTGTGCTTCTTTTGATGGGGGCATCTATGTTGTTAATATAAATGGTGAAGAGCAAGGGACCAAGAATGGAACCTTGCAGTACACCCCTCAGTAGGGGTTTTGGTGAAGAAACTTCCCCTTCTGCCTTTACTTGTTGAAGTCATCCTAAGAGGTAGCTGGAGAACCATTTAAAGGATAGGGAATCCAAACCAATGTTCTGGAGGGACGACAGAAGCAGTCTGTGATCAACGGTATCGAATACTTTGCTTAGGTCCAAGAAAACTGTGCAAAGTTTTTTTTTGTCTAATTCAAACTGCCAGTCGTTTGTCACCTTGGCTAGAGCAGAGATTGTACTGTGCTGTGCTCTAAAACCGGATTGTAATGTGTTGAGCAATTTTTCTAATTCCAGGTACTTCCGAAGTTGGGAGTTCACTATTTTCTCCAGCATCTTTGACAGGATTGGAAGTAGGGAGATTGGCCTGTAGTTACTGAGGTCAGTAGGATCTCCTGACTTAGACAAAGGGACCAGAAGTGCATTTTTCTAAATGGGTGGTAGGTCACCCTGGGACAAGGATAAGTTGAAGACATGCATAATTGGGACTGCGAGGGCACCGTAGCCGACCTTTAAGAAGTAGGGGTCAATGAGGTCAGCCCCAGAACTTTTCCTAGTGTCCAGCTGAAGAAGAAGATCTTCGACTTCTTTCAGGGAGATAAGGCTGCAGAGAGAAGGATGGACTGGGGATGGGTTTTTCTTTTGTATCCAATCTAAGTTGTTGGTGAAGGATATTCGGAGGAGAGGAGTCAAAGGCTAGCCCTGCAGGGACAAAATGATTATTGAGAGCATCGAGAACAGACGGTCTGTCGGAGATGACAGTATTGTCGATCAATAATTTAGTAGGTAGGGAATTTACAGTGGTGTGACCTTCAATGTCTTTGATAGTCTTCCAGAATTTGGAGGCATTTCTTGAGGAGCTCTCCATCTGAGAGCAGTAGAAATTAGCTTTGGCTTCTCTGACCATTTTGGTGCAGAGGTTCCTCGCCTCAGGAAAGAATTCCAGTAATTTATTAAACTAGTTTTCCTAGCAGTTCTCCAGAGTACATCCCTACTCCACAAAGCATCATTCAGGTCTTCTGTAAACCACCAACAGGATTTGTTTCTGGCACAAACTTTTACTATGGGAGCATACTTGCTGAGAGCCCCTAGCACAATTTCTGAGAAAATATCATAAGCTGTAGTCAGGGACTTGGCTAGATAGAAGTACTGCCATCACATGGAATCTCTTAGGTCTGATATATACCCACGGAAATCAAAGTTGCGTATGCACCTTTTAAAGGAGAATTTTGGTACAGTTGTGGATTTAAGAGTGGATCTTACATACACGATGAAGCAATGGTCGCTAATATCAGAGAAAAAGACACCAGCATGGGAGAATAAATGGGATTTGTTAACTAAAATGATAGCCAAGAGAGTACTGTTATTAGGGTTGAGCTTGTTAGGATGAGTAGATTCATTTTTTTAGCTGTGACAACCCAAGGGAATCACAGAACATTTTAAGTGGGGTGGATGCACTGGAGAGCCAGTCTAAGTTGAAGTCCCCTTTCATGATACACTCTGAAGATGCCAAACCCAGGATGTTTTCGAGATGTTTTAACAACTGTAGTCCAGCTGATGGGGGTCTGTAGCATCCTATTATACATAATGAGACACCGGTGGCAATATCAGTCTTTAATGACAAGCTTTTGAATTCTTCTGGGACAGAGTTTGAGTCAATTATGGAGGCAGAGAATTTATCCTTGATGTAAATAGTTACCCCATCACCTCTGGTTTACCTGTCGGCTCTGAACAAAGAGTAGGAGAGGATGTTAACTTTGTTGTTACTGGTCGACGGTCAGAGCCAGGAGTCCGTAATCACCAGAACATCTGGAGCAGTATGACATACCCAGGCCTGAACAGAAATGATTTTTTTTAACAGGCTGCATACATTAACATGCAAGAATATAAGCCCCTTGAGGCTTTGTAGCTCTGCGGGGGATTCCATGGGTGCCAGAGGGCCTGGATTAATCTCAACATTTCCTGAGCATAGTAAAAGCAGGAACAAGAGTTTCCTGCAGAGTCCTAGGTGAAGTGTAGGTGTCTGGGTCTTCTTTCGGTTACGTGATTTGTCTGCGGCAGTATAGGGAGTTCTGAGGCTAGTTTCCAGTTTTCCTGATGCTGCATACAATAATACCCTGACCGAGAGAGTCAATGGGGGTGGGGGGGTATGCAGAAGGTGGTGTAGCCCTGTGGGCAGGCTCTAGGAGAGTTCCTGTATGCTGGTGCAGGTGAAGGACCAGCAGCGGGCTAGGGGAAGTCAGAGCACATACAAGTTCTTCTACTTGATAGGAAAAGTCCCGGTCGGACAATGTAAAAAAAGAGCCATTCTCCACTCTAGGAGTTATTTTTTGATTCACGTTCGAGTCCAATACATGTAAAATGAGCAGAGACAAGCATAGAAGCAGGTAATGTGCCCTCATTATGAGACTATCACCCAATGGGCACTACAAGTGCGGCAAGAGAAGGGATTCTCAGTGGAGGAGAATTTTTTAATCCCTGCAGAATACTACTATAGGCAGTGGAGCCTGAAGCAGTAATCCTTAAGTACAGCTCCTAGTCAGGTTAATAAGAAAAGAGTTCACCTGACTATAGAGTAGTACTAGGGGCAGAGAGGCTTTGAAGCAAATTTCTTAGCTACTACTCTGGAGCAGACTAAGTACTAGAGAGATCACCTGACTTAAATCAACTGCCTTAGCAAGACAGGATATGCTAGTCAGCAATAAGCAAACCTAAAGTATCAAAATGGTATCCTGTCCACCTCCTGATCCTTTCCCCTTGCTCTGTCTGTGACAATTAAATGTCCTCCAGTTGCCAAGTATCCCAACCCCCTCCTGATCCTTCTCTGTGCCCCATCTGTGACTGTGACAGTTAAAAGTAAAAAAAAATAAAAAAAAAAATTTTTGAACCATCACTGGAGTAATTCTACAGTTCTCTTTTCTGTAACCCCCCATCTGTTGCGCGACAGCATTTCTATCTGTCTATGTCTCTTTCTGGTAGTATTGCAGTGGATTGGCCACCTGCTGCCACATTACCATACTTTTGTTTCTTTCTTTAAGCTCTATAAGAGTATTAATTCCAGTGGTGTGTTTGAAAATCTCCCCCTATGCAACAAGCACTTTCTTTTGTCTGCCTACTTAACAGGTAAAAAGCCGTTTGTCTCCAATTTC
The DNA here is from genome assembly GCA_016271365.2 of Neoceratodus forsteri. Classification (NCBI taxonomy): domain Eukaryota; kingdom Metazoa; phylum Chordata; order Ceratodontiformes; family Ceratodontidae; genus Neoceratodus; species Neoceratodus forsteri. Next base: position 442,746,248 of record CM028133.1, read on the forward strand.
TGTGTGCAGGTATTGGTAATACTACATATGGTACGTGTGATAAAGGAAACCAAAACATAGGAAAAACTAAAGAAAGGGTCTCAAAAGCACAGTGTGTGCCTTTAGAGCCAGTAGTAGCCATGCTCTGTTCTGCTGAGAGAAAATGTCTCTCCCTGCGTCTGCTTTTAGACGCTGTTTTGTATTTTACCCTTTCTCTCTTTGCCTAAAAAGGGTTAGCTACTGAAACAAACACACAAACATGCATTCTGGCTAAAATTAGAAAGCTATCAGACAAAAGCTAACAGTTTAAACAAATAGCAGATAACACATTAGGTCTTGCAGGACATGTGTAAAAACTATACAGAATCAAAGCATAATTGTAGTGTTACCTGTAGTTTCCTGGTGAAGGTGGTTGCTAGACTATTCCCAATCAGAGGAGACCTTCTAGAAAGGTGCAGTCTCCTATAGGGAGTCAGCAGCATCCTGTCTGTGCTATTTATGAGTTGTGGGATGTCAGTCACCCAAAAATGGGGCAGAGTCTAGACTCATTAACATCTTCTTTTGAATAAAAACAGAATTGTATGTAGTATAATAAATTTATTGTTGTTTGCTGTTATCCAGAATTGACTATTCAGTAGAACTAAACTGGATAGTCAGTAAGTACACGTCTAGGTAGAATGTTATATGGAATATGTGAAATAAAAGAATTAGAGGTGGACCTTGCTCTTTAGGGGAGGAGCCTGGGTGCTTTAAAAACCCAAGATCCAGCACCTCTAGTTCAGATGTAGCTTGGAGTTGGTGCTGCTAACATCTCCAGTTTAGGGTTCTCCGAAGGGAGACCCGACACAGTCTTTATTAGGACTCTAGCTACCTGTAGACGCTGAGCTGTGTTTTTGCTTTGTTTATTTCCTTTTGAGTTGTGTATTCAGAAACAGTCATTATTTTGTATCCTACATTATTTATTTCTTATTTTCTTTATTTTTAATAAAAATAACCACCTCTTGTTAGATGTGGTGTACCTGATATGCTGTGTCTTGCCTGATCATAATTACCCTATGACAGTGACAATCAAATACTCACCCATTGCCAAGTATCCCGCCCACCTCTCAGTTCTTCCACTGTTCCCCCTCTGTAATGCTGTAAAAGAAGAAAACGGTCCAGCGACGACTTGTGCCCTCACGCCCTATGTCAACCACCCTATCAGCACCCACTACCACACACCCTCAGTCTCATACTCACCTATCCAGTCCAGTATGTCCTGCTTCTTCTGAGCTCCACTGGAAAGTGATTGAAAACAAAACTAATTTGGTTAATGGCTTTTTAATGTCCTCTGAACTTTTACTCATAACTTTGTCATTTCTTAATATATTTTACCCCACATTTTCAACATGGCCTCTTTTTAACCTCACCTCGCTCATCAACTCATCAACCAGGTAGTTGACATTTTTCAAATCCCCTCAAACATGTTTTTGCAGTCACTCTGCAAAATCACATTTCAGAGGAGATTTAAACAAAATTCACCTGTCTTGGTCATAAGGTGGGGTAATAAAAAGACTATGTTGACAATTTGGGGTCATATTCTCAAAAAACAACAAAGTTATAAAGCAGCACTGAAATTCTTTAACCTTTACTCACAACTTCACTATTTTTACAGATTGTGACCTCAGCTTTTCAACATAGCCTTTTTTATCCCATCTCATGAACAAGGCAGGTGTAATTTTTTAAATCCCCTCTAAAACATGTTTTCACAGTTACTCTGTGAAGTTACCATTCAGACAAGATTTAAAATGTTCCACTTGTCTTGATCATTTGGCCGGGTAATAAAAAGACTGTGTTGGAAATTTGGGGTCATGATCTCAAAAAAACAACAGTGTTATAAATAAACATTGAAATTCTTTGTATTTACTCCTACCCTTGCTATTTTACCAGACTGTGACCCCACATTTTAAACATATCCATTTTTGTACCTCACAGCAACAGAACATATATCATTTTTTCAAATCCTGCCCAAAATGTCTTTTCACACTTGCACTGCAAAATTACATTTTGCGCAGAATTTTTTAAATGAGACCTGCCATATGGCTGACCTGCTGGGCACTGGCATGGAGTTCCTCTGTGACGCTGACGTTCTGGGTTTGGGAACAGGCCCAGGAAGTCAGAGGGCCAGCTGGGGGGGGGAGAGGTTGAGTGTCTCATAGATGGCTCTCCTTCTCTGGGGGAAGGGGGTCTGCGTGTATGGTGCAAGTCAGACCCCTAGCAGAGGCTGGGGGCTTCGCTGTGACTGGCACCTGGACTTCTCCGGAAGTGTGTCGGATGCTGCTGTCATTGCAGGCCATGCCTCCTTCAGGGTAGCAGCAACAAGAAAAACAACATTACATCCGCCATTAATGATGCACGCTCCTTGTCCCCGATCACCAGCCATGGCACTCTCTAAGCTGGCCTATCCCATCCTCCACTGGCTCTGGCCTGACCTTGTGTCCCACCCTGGGGGGAAAGCCAGGGAAGCAATGTCAGTAGGTGCCCCTACCGGCAACCTTCTCCTGTCACTGCATCGGGTCACGTCAGTGCTGATGGCTCCGCCCTGGGGGATAATCCAGGGAGTATCATTCAGGAGGTAAGTCGTGGGGGCGAGGAGGGGATCTGGGGAGGGGAGGGCTGAGCATTTGGCAGTCTGCGGTAAGAAAAAATATACTAAATAAATTCTTTTTTTTTTTTTTTAAATGAGACCTGTCATGTTCATAAGGAGGTGTAATAAAAAGTCTATGTTGAACATTTGTGGTCAAAATTGAAAAAAACAAAACAAAACTATGAACAAATGTCGAAATTTTTCAATGTTTGCACATAACATTGCATTATTTTTACTTTGTAACCCACATTTTCAACATACTGATGTTTTTAACCCCCATTGAATGAACAAGGCAGGGCTTATTATCAAATCCCCCTCCAAAAGCTGTTTTATGACTATTCCACAAAACAATGTTTGGGTCACATTTCATAAATGACACCTGTCGGGCAAGACTCACAAAGGACTTGCGCTCGGCGTATCTCAGATTCCCCGGTGCAAATGAGGTGCGTCAAGCACCAACTGTGTGGTATTCACAGAAGATGCATGGGGGAATGCTCCCCGCACATCCCTCTGTGAATACCACAGTTGGGCCCAGCCCTGGATGCGCCAGTGCAACCCCCTGGTTGGGCTGGAAATCCAATGGGGCCATTCAGTATAGCACACACCGCAAGCTCATTGGTTGACATGGTCCACTAATGGGCTTACAGTAGTACTGTAGCTGTCATTCACAGACAGATCGGTTGGTGAGCAGCTGTGGTGGAATGCAGGTGGGTCTTGCTGCCTGCCGATTGTTGGGACCTGCTGGGACAGGGGATTGGGGTGGGTTGGGGGAGCCTGAGTGGGTGGGGGTGTGGGGATACCACTAGATTGCCAGGGTTTACTGATGTTGGGTCATATTATGGATGGGATTTGGGGATGAGGGGCCACCGAACCACCAGGGCAGTGTTGGTGGTTTACTGCATTCTGTGATTGGGTCTGGGTGGGGGTCTCTTACATCTCCTCTACCTCCACAGTGTGCGGCATGAATCAGGGGATACGGGCAGGAAGGGGGGTTCTGATCTTTGCACAGTACCGCCGTGCTGAGCGGCATGACAACAGGGATGCAGGCAGGGAGGGGGAGCTGTACTTCATTCTCTACCACCACAGGGAGTGGCAGTATAACAGGAATGCAGGCAGTGGGGGAGTTGTACTTCATTCTCTACTGCCGCAGGGAGTGACAGTCTAATGAGGATTCGGGCAGGGAGGGGTGGAGCTGTTTATACCTCTTGACTGTCGCGGTGTGTGGCATGCACCTGTAGAGTTGGGCAGGGTGGGGGCACACTGGACTGCCAGGGTGGGCAGGCTGCTGTGCTGTTGTCTGCAGTATGGCAGCCTGCCAGTGGGTGGCCACCCACTTATGTCTACTTGAAGTAGACTTATCCTTGGGAGACGTATCTCCAGACTTGCTCCGAGGATGCAGCTCCACATTGGGCTGTGAATGGGGCTGTGCACCATATGCATGGGCATGCCCCCTGCACAGCCCTTCCAGATGCGCCGCCTATCATTATGGATGGTATGCAGCACATCTGTGATGCATTGGTGCATCGGGGATGCACTGATGCATTGGTCCCCTTTCAGAATCATGCCAGTGCACAAGTCAGGGATGCGCCGGTGCAACTTGGATGAGCTGGGTGCATCCCTTTTCAGAATCCTGCCCGTCATGTTCATATGTTGGGAAAAAAAACTAGCAATTTGAAAATTCAAGGTCACAATCTAAGAAAACGACAATGTTATGTGCAAACCTTTTCATTTCCTAGTCATGCAAATTTCATTATTATAACTCATGTCATTAATTTGTTAATTATCGCCTCTGCAATATCAGTGGCGAACACCTACATAACAAATACAAGTAAGCAGAACCGGCCCAGTGGCGCGGAGGGCTGAGGCACTGGATGCCTTACCTCATGCTATGCTGGTGACCTGTGTTCGGGAACAAGCACAGGCCATCGGAGGTTGGCAGGGGAGGAGAAGGATCAAGTGCCCAAGGGACTGCTCTCCTTCTCTGGGAAGGGGGACACCAGTGATCAGCGCTTGACTGCCCCCTAGTGGAGGCCGAGTAGCAGTGCGCAGATGCTGCAGAAGAGGGGCAGAAATAGGGCAGACACCTGGAGGAGTGCGTGCGGATGCATGCATGCTCCCTCCGCTGGTGTCATTGCACACCCCACTCACACAAGAGAGAAAAATGGAAAAACACAGGAGTCCACTGCCACAGGATGATGATTGCCCCCCACAGTGCCGCCGGGAGGGCACCTTCCCATAACTGGATCTGTTCTGGTGGTTTGAGGGTCTCCTCACTCCCTGCCATGAGGGGTAATTCATGGGGACTGAAATGGAGGGGGTCTCATACCTGGTCGGTGCACGGGGGGAATGTCAGATGGCACTGGCGGGGACTCCAGGGGAGAAAAAAAAAGGACCAACAACAAAAAAAAAAAATGCAAGTAAGCAAGCATTTGGCATTGACAAATGCTTGTTATGTACTAGTATTCTCTATGTCTATCTTGTGCATGTTTGAGCCCTACTCCCCCCCCCCCCAACACACACAGTTTTTGCCCATATTAGATCTTGTGGCAGGATGTTCCAGGCATCCACCACTCTTTCAGTGAAGTAGTATTTCTTCACATCTTTCTTCAGTTTTCCCTCAGCTTTGTTGCATGCCCTCTTGGTTTGCTATACTTTGTCATTTGAAACAGGCTCTTACCTGTATCATGTTCACTCCTATGAGGTACTTGTAGATCTCTATCATGTCCCCTCTCTCCCTCCTCTCCTTCAGTGTGTACGTATTGAGATCCCTCAGTCTCTCATCATACTTTTTCACATGCAACCCATATAGCATTTTAGTTGCCTTCCTCTTGACTACCTCTGCCCTGTCTACGTCTTTTCTGAGATGCGGCCTCCAGAACTGTACAGAATATTACAGGTGTGGTCTCACCAATGATCTGTATAATGGCAATGTCATCACCTCCCTCCTTCTGCTTGTGCTACTAATCCCCATGTACACCAATAATCCACTAGTCCAGCTTGCTGCCTTGTCCCACTGCCCTGCGATTTTGAGGTAACTGGATAACTGCCATACCTTTGTCCACCAGTCAAGTTTTCTAAAGTCCCGTCTTATTTTCTCCACCTCCTCCTGAATATCCACCCTGTTACAGATAGGGGTGTCATTTGCAAAAAGGCATATCTTCCTTTCAAGCTCTTCTGTGATGTCACTTAGGAAGATGTTGAACAGGACCAGTGCCAATATTGAACCCTGTGGCACCCCACTGGTCACTGGCGCCCCACTGATCACTCTCCCCTAATTAGAGTGAGTGCCATTTACCACCACCATTTGCTGCCTGTCCATTAACCATTTTTTTACCCAGTTTACAACTCTGGCTCTCACCCCTAGACTATGCAGTATCTCACAAAAGGCTTTAAAATGAGGTCTTTAATGGAATTCTTATCCTTTAAAAAAAACCTGCAAAGAGATCAAGATATTTGCTCATTATCTAGATAAATGGCTAGTGTACTTGGATGAAAACAGTAAAATACTAATTGTATTTTTTGATCACACAGTTTCAAAAAATGGGTCTGTGACCGCTCCAATGTTGAAGTTTTCCTTTTTGTTTTTTCAGGGTCCTCTGCCAGCCCTGCCGCCAAGCTTCTGCTCCCCTTTGGCTCCGATGGACTGGGACTGCAGGTAAGGGCTGGAGGTGGAGGTAGAAGAAGAGGCGTGCCTGATTCTTCAGTCATTCAGCAATATCAGCAAAGTCTGAGTTCTGCTGCCACACCACACTTCACCGACATCAATTAGGTACTCCAGCATGAGTGTGCATAAGAAAACGGGGACTTTCCTCAAGTCCTGCCTCAACTGAACTGGACACAAACATAACCACGCCAAAACATTTGGGGGCACATTTTTAAGAGCTGAGGCCCTGTGTAAAATGAGTCTTTTGGACTAGTGCCTATGAAACAAACAGGTGGACACTATCTTTGTAAGACTCTGACCCCTTTTATCATGACAAAGGGGTCAGAAGGTAATACCAGCACCAATAATGTACTGAGGAGCCTGCAGCAAAGTCAAAGGGCTCATTGGCTCTAGGAGGGTCTTGTTATTTCACCTGGAAGTTTGACAGTCAATCACATGTCATGTGACAGTCACACAGCCCTCCTCCAGTGACTGAAGGAGGGACTAGCCAATTTGGGGTCTGGAATCTTAAATGAAGTAGGAGAAATTTCTGCAGTGGCAGTCAACCTAATCCAGCCTGGTCAAACGCATCAGGAGTCTGGGTGAGAGACAGTGAGGAGGCAGCAGCCCTCTCTTCTGCCTGCCTGTCTGTGCAAACCTGGAGGCAGACTTATCCTTGAAAAGCTGGGACGGTGGAGATTGCCAAACACAGAGAAACTATGAAATAACTGAATACAAAAACTGGAGAAAAACAGTCTGAGAGGGTAAGCTGCCCTACAGTTGTGCGCAGTATTACCCTGGGAGAAGTTTTTTACAACAGACCCGAGGGCCTGCAAACTATGAAACCGCTACAGCCAGTCTGAAAAGATGCTATCACAACCACTACAGCCTGGTGATTACCCAGTGCCAGAAATTGCTTAACACTGGTCTGGGGGGATGGGTTCTTCTAAGCAAGGGCTGTATGCAGACACCTATACATTGACTAAAGGAGAAAGCCAGAGCTGTGCTGCTCTGCTTGAATCGCTGAGACCTAAGCCAGAGAGAAAGTAGCTGAACCAGTCACTGCAGCTGAGGGCCAGTACATCCAGTGAGGCCTGCACTGCCTGGAACCATAACTAGTTAAACACAGTCTTGATCCTGCAATGTACATAATGTAAGTAGTTACAGTAGACAGGGATAAAAGCTTTATTTGGAACCTGGAATAACTGTCTTAAGCACCTGTTCAGGATACTGTGGGACTACAGAATTGGCCTACCAGCAGTGGATAACAATGAGCTATTTTATTTTAAGGTTTATTTCTTCACATGTTACAACATAGCAATGTGACAGTCAATGGGCCTGCACCATTTCAGTAGCACGGTAATCAGTGAAGCACCACACACTCTGTAAGGGACTACAGAGATACAGAGATATATATACATAGTGATGGCAGGAAAATGCCTGTTGGTCCGTCCAGTCTGCCCCCCCCATCTAACTGCCCTGCTCTGACTTTAGTAACCATCCCTCCCCTTTGTTTCTGCACCCATTTTTCTAACTGATCCCATATGCCTACCCCATTCCTGCTTGAAGTTGCTCACTGATTAGGCCTGTACCCCCACTGATGGTAGCGTGTTCCACTTTCCACCACTCTTTCTGTGGAAACATGCTTTTGGGCATCCCTCTTGAATCTCCCCCTGCAAGTGTAAGTGAGTTCGCTCTTGAGTACTCAAGTTCAAGGAGAAATGTTCCTTGGTGTCCTCCTTATTTATCCCTTGCAGGCACTTGTGTGTTTCAATCATATCACCCTTTACCCTCCATTTCTCAAGGGTGTACATGTTCAAGTCCTGTAGCCACTCCTCATCTGCTTGTCCCCTAGTCCATAGACCATACTGGTTGCCTTATACTGTGCTGCTTCCACCATACTGCAGTCTCTTCTTAGGTGTGTACTGCAGTACCTTGCACAGTATTCCAGGTGTAGTCACACCAGTGACCTGTAAAATGGGAGGATCTCCTCCCAATGTCTACTGCTTATCCTCCTCCTCCCTATACAACCCAGCATCTTGTTTGCTTTTCTCACATCTCTGCTAAAATGGGCTGTTGTTTTAGGCTCTCTGATATCATGACCTTCAGGTCCTTTTCCTCCGTGGTGCTTTCCAGCACCACTCCCCCATTTCAAATTGCACTCTTGACTTCCTCTTCCCAATGTGCATTACATGACTGACTTGGGCACATTTCCATATGTTAATACATGCACACTAGGTAACATTTTACCACTTATACATAACTACAAACATTATAGTCTCTCTTCAGTTTTGAACTGTTTGTGTCCAAACACATTGTTCAGATAGTCACGTAGAGCACACCATATGTTAAGAGCTAAGCAGCTAAAAAGTTTTGTCCCACCTCACTAGACACTCAAGTTTCTTTTAGTAAAGACTTGTCGACAAAGCTCAAGTTATGAACATTAGAGGACAGTAGTATTAATCACATGAGACAAGAATTTTGTTTCTAAGCAAGTTATCTATAAAACCGGATAAACCAAGTGAACGCTTAGCCATAGGCAAGCAACTAGATCTGCATATAGAGAGTAATGGTAAGCTGAATGACCAGACGACAAGGCAAATTGCCAGATTTTGTTGTATGCAACTGTCCATTTAAAGATCTCAGTTAAAAAATCATTAAAATAAGCTATGAATCCATTGTTTAATGTTGGTTAAAAAATTCCTTCTACAAACACTTTCCTGCATATCCACTAGCCATTAGACTATGCCTACGGTACCTCTGCAAGTGAGGCCAAGTTTACAACTGATATACAGTACTTACTTACAGTCAATACAGTGCATGCACAGATAGATCTAACAAGGGATTAAGTGAGATTCTATGATATTTGAAATAATGATTTGTCTCTGTATTATGATGCAACTGTCTGTATATGCCATTTATATCACCTGGGCCGTGCCTGTAAATGGTCCCTGGAACCATTGTATTTACCCGATTATCAAATACATAAATAAATAAGTGTAGCCCCCCCCTACCAATTTGGGGTTTACCTTAAGTATCTTCTTGAGCTCCACCCATGTCCACTGCCAGACAGATGTCTTGCATAGATAGTAAATCCCTGGGTATTTGCTTAATCCTGTTGATTTGTGTGAGAGTGCCGTGATGTGCCTCCGCACCTGTCCTTTTAAGATCTTATCCAGTGTGTGTATAGTAAATGGTCTGGGCTGGGTTTGAATGTTTCAACACTCACAATCAGCCAGATATGGCATTAATTTGCTCCACTCTGCTGTCAACAGTAGAGCAGAGGGAGCTTTAGCTATTACTGTAAATATTTATTTCTAACTAGCTGTCATATCTAAATTAGAGTGTTTGTTTTAACCTGCCTTTTTGCAATTTGTTATCCAAATAGACGCTACCATGTTTGGTCCAGGACTTCCAGAATTTGGACCAGTTGGGACACAGGGTACCTTGAGGGGTCCTTAGTTCAAGTGCCTCATAGGAAGGAAAACTGTAGTTCTTCTCATCTCTTCTCCCTTCTCCCATGCTGATGTCTTCTTCTCAGACGCCAGCGACCATTGTGTTATTGCGGGAGTAAGATCCACCAACAACCCAGCACCCATCAGCAAGTTCTCTATGAAGAGATCCAGGCGCAGCTTCAATGAACATACCTACCTAAACGAGCGTAAGTACTCCCCTCAGCGGAAAGATTTCTACCTGTCCAAAACGATTACATCAGCTTACAATATCTTCCACGACTTTCTATCAAGGGCCCTTAATAAGTATGCTCCCCTGATTAAAGTTCGAACTAGGACTAAAACCTGTAAATGGTTCACCCCTCAGATCAAGTCCTTGCTTCTAGAAAGAGATAAACTCTGGAAAAAAGCACGCAGACTGAACACTGCAGAGGACTGGAACTAGTTCAGGAGACTACAAAATTTATGTACCAAAACAATCAGAGAATCGAAGGCCACCTTCTTCAAATCCTAACTCGACTCTGCCACAAAGAGCTCAATCAAGCTCCGGAACACAATCAACGATCTGCTGGGTCACTCCCCAGGAAATTCACTCCCGACCAAGATTACCTCTGGCAACTCGACCATAACCGAAAAGATGGATATACTTGACGCATTCAATAACCATTTTGCTACTGCAGGCATGGCATTTGAGAACTCCCCTGCAAACATACTTCGCTCCCAGACTGCCAGCCAACTGCCTGAAACTCAGATAGCTTGGCCTTTCTCACTTCAACCTGCCTCACTGAAGAGGTAGGGACCTCTTGCTTCAGTTGGATACTAGAAAAGTGCTGGGGCCGACATCCTTGACCCTTACTTCCTAAAAATTGCCTACCACGTACTAGCAATACCCATCACCCACCTTTTTAACTTATCCCTGTCTCAGGGCACCTTACCACCTATATGGAAGACAGCACATGTCATACCTCTGTTCAAATCCGGTGACCCTGGCGATCTCAATAACTACAGGCCAATATCTCTCTTTCCGGTCCTGTCCAAGCTCCTAGAGAAGATTGTAAATGCACAGCTGAGGACTCACCTTGAGTCTAGGGAACTGCTAAACCCTATGCAGTCTGGATTCAGAGCTAAACATAGCACTATCTCAGCCCTCGCCAAAGTTACTAACGACTGGCAGCGTAATCTTGAGAGCAAAAAACTTTATTTGTGCTGTTTTCCTTGATCTAAGCAATGCTTTCGACACTGTCAACCATAGTCTGCTCCTCTCCTCTCTTCAAACCACAGGTGTGGACCCCTCCTCTCTGCTCTGGTTTACTATCTTACAGGGTGCCTTCAACAAGTTAAAGCTGAAGGAGGCCTGTCCGTCTTAAAAACTCTGCAAAGAGAGGTACCTCAAGGTTCTATATTAGGGCCCTTACTTTTTGCAATCTACATTAATAACATTGACTACTGTATAAAAGAAGCCAACATCCATCTGTTTGCAGATGATACAGTTCTCTATGTGAGTCACCCAACACCTGAAGCTGCCTGCGATGACCTACAGTCAGAATTCAACCTTTTGCAAAGTCAACTCCTCCAAAAAAAGCTACTCCTTAATGTCAAAAAAAACTAAAGCGATGGTCCTCTCCCCTTTCATCCGTACAGCTAACTCTGTGTCCAGTGGGACAATTCCCCAAATCACCACAGTTCTAGGTGAAAAACTAGAATTTGTTACAAAATTCAAGTATCTGGGAGTTTGGATAGACCAAAGATTCTCCTTCATTGAACATATCGAGGACTTGCTAAAATGACTTCGGCAAAGGTCTGGCCTGTTTTTTAGAATCAACCAATTTCTCACTAGAGATGCCAAATAACAACTGGTCCAATCCATTTTCCTATCATTGGTTAATTACGCTGATTTCCTCTACAGCCAATGCCCCAACTCTTACATAACTAAACTGGACACACTCTACCATCGAGCACTGAGGTTTATAACGGGACTTCCCTTCGACATGCATCACTGCACCCTATATGCGGCAGTGGAGTGGACATCACTAAAGTTCAGGCACCACAGAAACGCCACTTTCTGGACCTATAGAGCCATCTCTAATAAGCTGCCTTACTACATCTCCTGCTGTCTTCCCCTGAGTATAATTGGGAAATACGCGTTAAGAAGTTACTCAGCTATTACACTTAAAGTACCCAAAGCAAAATCCCGCTTCAGCAGGGCAGCCGTAAGCTTCGTGCTACCTACCTTATGGAACGATCTACAAAAAACCCTCAAATTAAGCACTCTGATCGGTATAAATGCCTTCCAGACCCTTTATTTCCATACAATCACAGAAGTATGTAACTGCTTCACCCATTCAGACCCAGTACCAGTGTCTGCACTGGTATATAACCATGCCTAGACCCAATGTTAAGTACTGACCCCCTAGCTTGCTCCTCACAAGCCTAATTGTTCTCTCTCTTATCCCCCTGTCTTATCAACACTCGGCCCGTCCATCCCTTGTCCTTCCTTTCCCAACCTCGGATAGGAGCTCACTACCCCTGAGTTGTGACATCCTACCATGCCCGTACTTTATAGCATTCAATCCCATGGCTCACACATACTTCTTTCCTCCATCCACCTTCTCTACATCCCATTTTGCCAACTCCTCTCTGTGCACCATGCCCTCCTAGCCTTTCTCCCCCACCTCCCTCCCTCCCTTCCCCCCTACCTTCGCCTCTACCAGGTGTATATTTTTATTTTTATTTTTTCTTCCGTTACTTCCTCCTGCAACCTTAGATAACCTGCTTTGTCTTCCTATAGACACTTCTATGTATGTAAATACCCTGTAATCTGTACAATATCTGTATAATTCCATGTACATATGAACTTTTTTCTTCCACTCTGTAAACAGTATTATCTGTATTGCCTTATAAATACCTGTATTGACCTGTATATACAATTGTTCATGCTCCACCCAGGTCCATCTTGCAAATGAGCTTCTGCTCAACGATGAACGCCTGGTTAAATAAAGACTTGATTGACTGATTGATTGATTGATTGTAGTTTTACAGGTTAGTGCCTAAACTGACTAATGAGAGCATCAGAACTGTGATTGACAGCTCTCCTAGCCAACCGGAGTGCTAGAAAACCAAACTAGTTCAAGAACTGTTAGAAAAAAAGAGAGTTTAGTTGCTGTTAGAGCAGAGAGAGTGAGCAGCTTGATCTATTGTAAAACAGCTCCAGGAAACAAGCTGAGGAGATTTGGCACGGAAAGGCCTGACTTGCCTTTCTGTTATTGTTTTCTAGTACTGGACTGCTTGATAGCAGTGATCGGACTAATCCAAAGCTAATCTTTGAATTGTGGCAGTTTACCCGAGACTCTGAGAAAAGCAGCTTGAGATATTGAACCGACAGGAGCTACTTTGAAGCGTTCAGCCCAAGAGTTGTGTGAGAGACTGTTTTTCGAATTAAGAGGCTTGCTCAGTGAATCGGCTGAAATAGTGAACCAGCCTGAAATAAAATTGAAGATGTAGAGCAGTGCATGCTGTTCTTGTTAAATGTGCTGAATGTTTATTTGGGTCACAGCTTACTGTTCAGGGACTCTGGCTTGCCAGAAAGAAGCCTTCTTTTCCAGCGACTGAACTGTCTGACAGCTGGAGGTTTTCACCAGGGAATGAACTGAACTTTGCCAGAAGCGTTTATCCCGCCTTAGGCCTATGCTAACCTCAGCCCAAGCCATATATTTCTGCACTAGTGACTGTCTTCTTGGCAAGAGACCAGACTGGGGATCCAGCCCCTGTGCAGCAAGACATCGCAGGTTGCGGCCACCTGGAGGGAAAGGCTGTGATGCAGAGGTGAGTCATGCCGGCCCAGCTTCCCATTGCTCTTCAGTTTCCAGCAGCAGGTCTTCATATCGCTAGACCATCCTCAACCAACTGGTGTCATGAGTAAACTCAGAGTAGTTTCTTGCAACTTTTCTTTGAATCTTTCTGTAGTACCATCTAATTGCTCCAGTGTGTTTCAGGGTTAAAAAGGACAGGGCCAGTCGGCCCTGAATGCAAATAACCGAAGCCTTGTTTATGCATGTTTAATTGCCTTTTCCTCCCATCAAGGGCCCCAACAACAGCTGCAATGCCAGCCACCCCCTAGCGTCGATTATGGCCAGCCACCATAACAATCTGGGTACCCAGGTTGTCAGAGTGTTTACTGAGGGACCAAAGTGCATGCATCCATAGTAACCTGAATCAAATCAGTAAAGTAATCATTCTTCTGGATTCACGCCCATCCTGGTTCACGTCCCCTTAATAAATCTGATTTGCTGTTTCACATTTAATCTGGCTTATGAGCATATTCTTGGTGGTGTACAGTATTGAAAGTGCATGCTTGCCTTGCTAACATTGTCTTTACAAGGGGTTCCAGGGGAGCTGCTGAAGACCAGTCCCTGGTGGTAGGTGCAAGGGGTGTGTGCATATTGTTAATGCTCATTGCTAACTGTGTGGTAACTACTGAAGAGGGTTATTTCCTATTATGATGTATTGGGCCACTAGACAGGTTTATGGGTGGTTATAGCTTCCAAGAGGGTTATAACAGGTTAGGTCGATACCCCCACTATTATTACTCTGGGTGGAGGCACCATAATATCGAATCCAGGCCCCTCAACCGATGGTTAGAAGTACGGGTACAGGTGGTAACCATACAGATAGTGCCGCCTAGGAGTTACATAAATAAATACATTTAAAATAAATGTACTTTCTTCAAGTGTAATGCAAGCTCAGCTATTTATAACTTACTTACAACTGTCCCTCTCTAATCTTGGTTTGAAGTCAAACATAACTTTAGTTTTTCGGGTATTTTGTACCACTTTCCTCTCAACCATTCTTGGACCTGCCTAAAGTCATAGTTTAAGTGAGAGTTCAATTCAGTATGGGGTTTGGAACTGTTGCACCATTGTAGCTAGTGACAAGTTGCAGTATGTCCAGATACACCGCTATATATCGTGGTAAGTAAGTAAATAGGTAAATGTTATTTCTAATGGTGCCTTCCCAGAGGGCCTATAGCACCTTATGATAAAATGCAGTAGTAGACAATCTCAGTGCATAAACAGAAACACAGAAACACAGAAACATGGAATTTGATGGCAGAGAAGGACTGCTTGGCCCACCTAGTCTGCCCATGTTTCCTACCAACAGTCATACCGTAGACCCTACTTGATCTCTGGCTTTTCTGCCCCTTTCATTTCTTCTATGGTTCCTTTATACCTATCCCATGCCTTCTTAAATCCCAATACAGTTGTTACTCCCGCCACCTCCTCAGGGAGGCTGTTCCAGTCATCCACCACCCTTTCTGTGAAGAAGTGTTTCCTTACATTTCCCTTGATTCTACCCCCTCCAGCTTCATCGCATGGCCCCTTGTTCTTGAGCATCCTTTTCTCTGAAAAAGGCTTCCCTCTTGAACCTTATTTATACCCCTGATGTATTTAAAAGTCTCTGTCATATCCCCTCTTCCTCCTTTCCTCTGTACATTTTGACGTTATTCAGTATCTCCTTATAGGGCTTTTGATGCAGATCCTGCACCATTTTAGTTGCCCTCCTATAGACTGATTCAACTTTGTCTATGTGCTTTCGGAGATGGGGACCCCAGAACTGGATACAGAACTCTAAGTGGAGTCTCACCAGAGATTGATATAGAGGTATCCCCACCTCCCTCTTTCTGCTGTATTATAAATAAATACAAGGACACAACTCAAGCAGTTTAAATAGACAAAACACAGCTGGGATGGTGATAAATAAAGGATATATCTCATTCTACAAAAGCTTATATAAAAAGATGAGTCTTAAGATCCCCTCTTGAAGGCTGTCACCAAGGGGGCCTCTCTGAATGCCCTGGGCAGCAAGTTCAAAAGCACCAGACCAGCCACCAAGAAGGCCTATAGTGAAGCCTGCCAGGATGAAGTACAGTGTCACAGGTTTCCAGCATGACAAAAGGAATTAACCCCATTCAAACTGCATTATTTGCTGAATTCTACAGAGTTGGGCTTCATCCTGGTGGGCTTTACTGTAGTCTCCTGAGATTTTTAACCCTGCCCTCAGTACAGCTAAGAGGTCCACCTCAGTGGAGTGAAGAGCATGAGGACATGTAGGGATGAAGGAGATACAACAGGTAGCCAGGCCTTAACCCATGTAAAGCCTTGTAAGTTAGTATACCAACTTTAAAGGAAATATGCCACTTAACTGGCAGCCAATGCAGTTCACACAACACTAGGGACACATGACACATCCTCGGAAGATCAGTCCGTAGCCTGGCCACTGCATACTGCACCAGCTGCAGGTGCCATAGAGTATCTCCATTGACCCCAAGGTACAGAGCATTAAAGCAGTCACGTGGAGAAATCACAAATGCTTATACTACTGCTGATCGGTCCCTGGGGGGGATCAGGGATTGAATCCAGCTGATGTTCTCAAGGTGGCAAAAGCTACTCCAGACTATTGCTTACACCTGAGCCTTAAGTGTCAGACCTTTGTTCAGAATGGCTCCCATATTCTTCACCTTTGTGGCTGCCATAAGCTTTGATGGCTGAGCCAAAGCCCAGTCTCCTTCTTTGTAGCTGCCACTCTCCACCTATGACCTGGATCAACTACCAACACTTCAGTCTTGTCAGGTTTGAGTCTCAACCAACTCAGTGACATTCAGTCCTGTATTTCAGCCAGACACTTATTTAGCACATCCACTGCACCTGACATGCTGGGTGGAATCAACAAGTACAGCTGGGCATCATCTGTATAGCAGTGAAACCCTAGTCGATACCTTCTAATGATTTCTCCTAGGGGCAGCATGTATACTGCAAACAACATGGGCAAGAGGACTGACCCCTGTGGAAAACCGCAAGGCAGTGACACTAGCACTGAGGACAAATTCCCCAACACAACACTCTATCTCCTGTCCCTGAAGTAGGACTCAAACCAGCAGATGACTTTGCTGGTGAGACCTATGAATTCCCTCAACCAGTCCTACAACAACCCATGGTCCACAGTGTGAAAAGCCGAAGAAAGATTGAGGAGAACAAGAACCAATGATTCTCCTCTATCCCTTATCTAAGAAGGTCATTGTGTAGCCTGACTAGTACAGTCCCACAGCTGCAGGAGTATCATGGAGCACCATTTTGGGGGGAAGTGGGACTGCAAAGCAAGTTAATTAACTTCTCCTCTGTGTAACTGCACAGTGAACTGTGGATATGTGCAGATAATTTTTTTACTGCTGTTTGGGGGCTGGGAGGAGGGCTGCCATGGGTAAGTTCTGAGGGAGGGAGGCAAGATCGAGCAAACAGAGCCAGTGGTTGAAGTGCCAGACTGCATGGTTCAGAAAGCTCAATGGGGCCTTGCCCTCTGGACTACAAAAAGGGTGGAATTGTAGTTTTTCTGTCCCGTAGCTGCAAGAGCATCACTGAGCACCATTTCTGAGGGAAGCAGAATAGCAAAGCAAGCTAAGTAACTTCTCAATTGTGTAACTGAATGGTGAACTGTGGAGATGTGCAGTTAATTCTTTTACTGCTGTTGTGTGGGGGTTTGGGTGCTGGGAGGATGGGGAAGGGCTGCAGTGGGTGGGCTCTGAGGGCAATAGACCAGATCGAGCAAATGGAGCCAGTAGCTGGAACATCAGACCATGAGGCTTGCTCGTCATACAAAATTCTTACAAAGCCAAATGACCTCTCACATGAGAGATCCTGAAGCATGTGTGCCACAAAGCAGGGGTGTGGCATCTACCTAAGTGATATCTGGAGGCCTCAGCAGGGAGGACAGCAGGCCACAGACCACACTGCTCAAAGGACAGCAGTTAAGGCAAAGGGAGAAGCAGGAAGTAGGTGGGAGTTTGACAGAAACTGTAGCTATTACCTATCTGGAGTCTGCCTCTAGAGGGATAAAAGCTCCTTAATGCTAATGGGGATAGCTAAGTGCATTAGTAAGGAGCGCCTAGAATGTAAAATGTGGAAAAGGGGCATGCAGTGGGGGTGGGGGGGCAGGAAGGGTTGTAGGGTGCAGAGGATGTGAGGCAGCTGTGTTCATGGAAGCTCTCTGGGAGATGGGGCAATACCTGGTTTTCAAGCATACTGGACAGCTGAGGGCGAAGGTATGCCAGTTGAAGCAGGGGATAGATGTGCTATGGGGAGATGATCTGTAGGGTACAGATGGGAGAGGCAGTGGAGCCACAGGGCCTGGAGGCAGACAAGAGGGAGAGAACAGCAGGAGAGCCAAGGTGGGGAGGGGACCACAAGGGAGGAAAGGAAGGAGGAAGGGAGTGGACAGGTCCCCAGAGTCCATCTCCCCAAGCCGGAAAGAAGACCAAGGGCAGGTGGCATGGATAATGATAAGGGGTGTGGGCAAGGCAGGGAGAGGAGAGGAGAGGAGAGTGTTCAGTGGGAGCACCACCACATATGCCAATGCAAAATAGGTTCCTCCTCCTGGACAGAGGGGAAAAGGGAGAACTTGGAGGGAAGGGCAAGGGACAGTGAGGCAGAGAGGGAAGGATACAGTACGAGGAAGGACTTCAAGGATGGTAGGGAGAGGGGGAGAGAAAAAAGTTCAGGCACAAAGGAGCAGGGAAGGGAAGTAGGGAAGGGGCAGTGGGAAGAGAAAGTGTGGGGATGAGCTGAGGAGCAAGCAGAAGAAAATGGTTGGGGGAGTGCCTGGGGCACTATAGGTCAGGTGGAGGGAGCTGGGACAGAAGTAGCTGGTGCAAGGGGGTCTAGAGGAGTA
Source organism: Neoceratodus forsteri (assembly GCA_016271365.2). NCBI lineage: Eukaryota > Metazoa > Chordata > Ceratodontiformes > Ceratodontidae > Neoceratodus > Neoceratodus forsteri. Next base: position 442,764,666 of record CM028133.1, read on the forward strand.
TCGGAAGTGCTGAAGGGGAAGAAGGGGACAAGCAGGAGTAGGTAGTGGCATGAGCAGAGGAGGAAGGAGCCCAGGAGCTGGGAAAAGGGTGGTGATATTGGGGGATTCAATAGTTAAGAAGGTGAGATCACGTGATGAGCTGAAGCCGATCGGACATTCTCTGTGCTGCTCCGAGGCCCTGCTAATATTAACAGCTTAAAACCTCCTAAATCCATTCTTTCTCAGCACCTAACAGGTTGTAGCAGAGCAGAGAAGTGAAGGGGGCACATTACGACGAGGATTGCTGGAGGAAACTTGCTGAAAGTCACAAAGGTAGCTCCCATGGAAAACGAGCACTGGGCCGAGTCAGTAGGCCACCAGAAAGCATCGGAATGGAAGCAGAGGTGACTGAGCCTTTGGCAGCAAGATCTCCCGCTACTAAGTGGCCCAAGCCCCATTCCCCCATGCCAAGCGACCAAGAGGAGGAACCAGGGAAAGAGGGGTGTACTGGCTCACCTAATACGGACCTCCAGGATATTAAGGCAATGTTACAGGGGCTGGTATCAGATTTTGCAGTGATGAAGCCAGTTCTACATTCTCTGGCCCAGAGAATGGGAGACGTGGAAGCTCAAATCTCCTCACAAGAAAGAAAAGCGATGGTGATGGAGCAGGACCTGGTGGGGGCTAAAAGACAGATTAAGAAATTGGACGAAAGGATGGATGATCAGGAATCAAGAAGCAGGCACAATAACCTGATCATTGCAGGGCTCCCAGAGAGGGCAGAGGGGCAGGATTGTGTGGCATTTATGCAAGAGCTCTTGTTTAAATTGCTGGGCCCTACTCCCTTCAGCGAGGCGTACAATCTGGAGAGAGCCCACCAGGCACTAAGGAAGATGCCACCTCCGGAAGCCAGGCCCCGAGTGATAATAATGCGCTTCCTTAACTACAAAGAGAAGGCACATGTAGTGCTTACTGCTAGGCAGAAGAAGGTGTTACAGTGGAATGGTGCATCCCTCTGGATCTTTCAGGACCAGACGCCAGTGATTAGGGAGAAGCAGAAAGAATATGCCGAAATCAAAAAGAAGCTTTACCTGGCAGGAATTAAATTTCAATTGCAATATCCTGCGACCCTGGTGGTGCGGTTGCACCCCGGGGAGAAGAGGTTTCTTACCGCAAGGGACGCTCTTGAGGGGTTGAGAGTGGAACTCCCAGTCCTGTTCAAGGCTGCATCTTGAAACCATCCTAAATGGAACAAGATGGGACACTTAAAGGACAGAAGTTGGGCAAAATAATGATTCTGCTACTTAGTGAGCTCCCATGTTACACGGAATTATTGGATAGTAATAATTTTCTAATATAGTGGGTGTTTAAAATTGAAGGGATTGGTGGAGTTGGGGTTGGGGGGCCTGGACGATTTGATATTGTACCATTAAATGGAGAGAGATTCTTCCCCTTTCCAAGGGTTATCGGACTTGCTAAGACTTTCTGACAGGGGTTAGTAGTTTTGTTTGGGGTGAATTATTATAACAGAGCTTCATAACATATAACTAGCTGTTATCCTGAGGCATGAAGTATTGGGGGTTGACTGAGCTCGGGAACTGTGTTGCATAGTAGTTAACCTACTGCTATTGAATCGGTGGGGATTTGGAGCTACATGGTTAAGATAGGGGCGGGGGCAGCGCGGGAACGGGTTCATCCATGATTCCATGATTCAATATCAGGTAGGCGATCGATCGATGGATCAGGGGTTGCGGGTGGGGAGCAGTGTGAGGAGGTTAGGAGAGAGAGAGAGTCCCCTATGGAGAGCAATTCAGGAGCAGACTTTGCGCAGATGACTGTTATAAGTACAACAATGGGAATTTCCTTTAATGTCGGGTATTAAAATAATCTCTTGGAATGTTAAGGGGCTTAGGGGTAAAACAAAGAGAATGCTAATTTTAAAGCATATTGAACTAATGGGGACTCATATTGCTGCATTGCAAGAGACTCATCTATTGACCGAGGAGGTAAATGGGCTTAAGAGAAGGTGGGTAGGGCAGGTATATGGGGTAGGCAGGGAAAGAGCTGCAGGGGGGGCAGTGATATTGATAAAGAGAACATGTTCATATGAGGTGGTTCAAATTAAGGCGAGGGAGGATAATAGAGGAATATATGTCTCAGGTATATTAGAGGGGAAATTTATTACCATGGCCTCTATATATGCCCCAACGCCTTCAGACCTGGGGTTCTTTGCCTCCATTGAAGGGGACATAACGGTCCTCCCGTCATCCTCGCTAATCCTGGTGGGGGACTGGAATGCATGCTTCAATAATCAAGTGGATAAAGTACCACCGTCCAGAGGTCCTATGTCTAAGGCCCAGGTAGCCCTGAACAGACTTTTGGAGACCACAGCATTGGTAGATCCATTTAAGATATATTCGACAGGCGGTATGACAATGACTTATTATTTGGCAGTCCACAAGACTCAATCCTGTATTGATTTTTTTCTAGTAAACAGGGAAGTGATAGGGGAGATCAAGGAAATGATAACAGGGGCTAGAATATACTTGGACCATTCTCCCATTCAAATAGTGTGGGAACCCAGAATGGTTCCACCCAGACGGACAGGTGGAGGTTAAATGATGCTATGTTGGCAGAGCTTCTGGTGCGTGATAGGTTAGAGGAAATGTTGAGGGAATTCATGCACCAACAGGTCCCTACCATGCAAGAGAAAACATTAGTATGGCCTGCCTGCAAGGTAGTGTTTACAGGCGTGGCCCAGGGTATTGCGGTACAGCGATGCAGGCAGAGGAGAGCAAAGGAGGAGTTTCTACTAGGGGCAATAAACTTTTTATCAACTATGGAGGGTTCCCCTGGGGAAGTAGATAGGGAACTTAAGGATTTACGGGAAGAGCTAGGGGATATTGCCAACAGCAAAATTGAATTTTGGCTAAATAAAATTAATGCTAGATACCTGCTGCATGGTGACGCCCCGGGGTGGTTTTTGGCAGCCAGAGTTAAGGAGTGGGAAGCTAGCAGAATGATTTCATCCATTTATTGGGAGGGGAAACTCTTAACTGAGTCACAAGAGATGGCGGAGGCATTTGCTTCATACTATCAGGAAATTTATCAGGCGGATGAGCTAGCGGGAGAGAGGGAAATTGGGAATTTTTGGGGAGAGATCCCCCTGCCAATTCTGGATCCAGTTCAAGCTATGGAGTTGGTGGCTCCGATCAGGGCATCTGAGATTATGGAGGTGGTACAATCGCTACCTCTGGGTAAAACACCAGGGCCTGACAGTCTTACGGCTAAATTTTATCAAGTACATCTACAAACCATACTCCCTAAGCTCCAGGAGCTGTTCCGAGCTATCATGCAGGAAGGAGTATTTCATCCCCCATTGTACCAGGCTTATATTACTCTGATCCCTAAACCAGGAAAAGCTAGGGATCTTCCCTGTAGTTATAGACCTATAGCTTTAATGAATCAAGATATTAAGATTCTTACAAGAATTCTGGCAAATAGGCTGTTGCTAGTCGCCCCTAGTTTAATCAGTCAGGAACAGGTGGGGTTTATGCAGGGAGAGGGGCACATGATGCCCTGAGGAAACTACACCACATATTGAGTTATGCACCTGATTCCCAGTTACCACTAGCACTGATATCGTTAGATGCGGAGAAGGCCTTTGATAGGGTCTCACACCCCTTTTTGTTTGCTACCATGAAATGGATGGGCTTCCTGGAGAGTTTCCTTAAGGGCGTTAAGAACTTATACGCTATGCCTACTGCTAAGGTATTATGTAATGGCTATTTGTCGAAGGAAATACAATTAGGAAATGGGACTAGGCAGGGGTGCTCTCTCTCACCAATACTTTTTAACATATACCTGGAACCTCTCCTGAGGGCTATTAATAAAGACGTCCATATTAAGGGAATCAAATTAAAAGGGTGGGCATTGAAGTTCTCTGTTTTTGCAGACAATGTATTGTTGCATTTAGAGGAGCCTGCAACTTGCTTTAAGAGAGTAACGGAGGTTATAGAGTCCTTTTCCAAGGTCTCCAACTATAAACTTAACTTGAACAAGACTCAAGTTCTCCCCCTAACTCCTTTTGTTACTAGGGAGGATTTCTTCCTGGTGCAAATACAATGGCGCCTAGATAAAATTCAATATTTGGGCATCTGGATAGCGGCCAATTATGAGAGGGGGGCGGAACTTAATCTTTGGGGTATTATATCAGCACTCAAAGAGGATATCCTAAGGTGGAATAAGCTGCCATTAAATTTTACTGCCCGAATGAGCCTTATTAAGATGAATATGTTACCCCGTTTGTTATACCCGCTGTATCTGGCCCCTTATAGCATCTCACGTAAGTGGTTCAACATTATTAGGAGGTTAATTTCAGGCTTTCTGTGGAAAGGCAACCCCCTTAGAGTGAAATACAATCACTTGCGTTTACCACACAAAAAGAGAGGGGTCCAGCTTCCTGATCTTCAGGTGTATTATGTAGCAGGCCAGTTGGGCTTGATGAACTGGTGGGCTAAAGAGCTAGACGAGGGGAGTTACATTCCAACTTGGCTTCAACTAGAGAAGCAAGGGCTGAGAGACGTAGGCCTCAATCCCAAAGCAATGGTGTATGCTAAATTAGGGAGCATCTTCAAAAAGAACCATGGGAACCCAATGGTAAAGATGGTGGAGGTATGGTGGTCCTTACTGTCCCCAGTGCAGAGAAGGGCCCAAATGAGGGCTGGAGATCAGCCCATTCTGGGTAACCCGAATTCTGTAATCGGGAATCAGGTAATTAAACAACGGTGGGCTCCTCAGTTATCAGGCTTGTACCTTAAGGAAGTTGCTCAGGGTAACAGAGTGGTTTTTCCAGCACGTTATGACGGAATGCCTTCTTTTCAGAGGCTTCAAATTAAGCATATGTTGGAGAAAGCATTAAATAGGTTGGGGGGTGCTGCGGATACTTTTTTTTCCTGGGGGTTGCTTAGGGAGGTTGATTTAGGAGCCCACCCTCTTTTGCAAATATACAAAGTGTTATTGAATTTTCTTATCCCATCTTCTGCTAGGAGGGTTATATATTGGGAAGAGCAGATGGCCCCTCGGCAAATAAATTGGGATGACATTTGGAGAAGCAGCAAGTATAATATTATACCTAAGTATAAAAGTATACAATTTTTCATTGTCTCTAATCTATATTTTACCGCTGTGAAACTATGTGATAGAAACCTAAGACAGACAACCGTGTGTTTTAGGTGCGAGGCGGGAGTGGGGGATCTACTGCATGTGTTCTGGGCCTGTAGTAAAATATCCTCACTCTGGGAGGAAATTATAAGACGGATGGACCTAATGTTAGATTACTCAGAATTTATAGTACCTGAGATTTGTGTGTTGGGTGACTACTCCCAAATTTCGGGTGCTGCACCTAAATATCACCTCTCCTTGATGACGGCGGTAGTCAAGGGCTTCTTATTAAAGCATTGGAAGGATGATCAAATTTATCGTTATGGTCATTGGGTAAAAGATTTACTGGGGATGCTGAATAAAATAAGGAAGAATCTATACTTGGAGGGGAGAGGAGTTCTTTATTTGAAATGAGTTCTTTATTTGAAATGTTGGGCAATGCAGCTTAATCTGCACAGATAACACATGGATGAACACAGGCTGTCTGTCGGATAGGGAAGCACAGAGGCTATAGGTTTTAAGTTGTGGAGAAGTTTTTCTACTTTTCCTTTTTCCCATTGCCTGATCCTAACTGGTGAAGCATAGAGATAACCTGATTTTAGAGACAAAGGGAATCAGCTGCTTAGTTGAGGTCTGCGCACTATTGAAGGGGGGATAAGGGGCTTTTTCTCTCTCCAGGGGACACAGGAGGGTGCCGCCCACAGAAAGAAGGGGGCAAGGGATAGGAGGTGTATAAGGTTGCTTGGAGCTTATTTTTTCACTGGGTTTTTAGAATACTGCAATTAAGTATTTAGGAATATATGCGTATTGTGCTAGAAGCAAAATAAGTAAGAAATGTTATCCCTCTGGGGGTGGGCATCCACTGTGACTGTAAATAGAGGGACTGTATATAGTTGGCGCAGTCAGTTTGGGGTTGTGCACCCTGGCTTCCCAGGTATTGTTTTGTTTTCTTGGTGTGATTATTTTTGTTTGTTGTATTCTGAAAAAGAATAAAGATGGTTAAAAAAAAAAGAAGGTGAAATGGGAAGGGGAAGGGTCAAGAGCACACCATAGGAGGGCAGAATGTATGCCAGGGATGACAGCAGGGAGAGTGGGGTCTCTGATAGTCAACCACGTGGGGCAGGAAGGTGGGAAACCCGCTGCTGCAACTGTCTCTAACAGATATTCTGCTACTCTCAAAACACTCTTGACATAGCCCTTTGGGCTGAACTTCCCATCTCACCCCCCCCCCCACTCCCTCATGGCCTTCCATCCCTCTGCCGGTACCTGCTGGTACTAAATCTGTCACTCTGAAATGTTTCTAATTATTCATTGTGTTCTAGCAACTATGTAAAACTATGTTATTCGGTGTGATTGTATTCTGTAAATATGTAACACTGTATGTCCTCTCTGTGACAAGGTACCTTTGTAAACGAGCCCCTGGCTCAAAGTTTATAAATCTGATTGTACAATAAATAAATAAATAAAAGTCTCATATAATAGTACACCTGGGTATAAACCACCTTGCAGAATGTGAGGTAGGGGTAATGCAAGAGAGGTTCAGGGAGGTTGGGAAAATCTGCACCAAGACAGGGAATACAGTAGCCTTCTCAGAGGTGTGCCCAGCCCCAAGGACCAGCACTGTGAGAAAAGTTAGAATTCAGGAATTTAATGTATGACTCAAAGGGTGGTTTGAGGCAGAGGGGTACAGGATAGTTGATGACTGGGAGTGGACCTGGCAGAACAAAGACCTGTATGTGCCAGACATGTTACATCTAAGTAAAATGGGCGCAAGGGTCCCGAAGGGCAAGTTGGAGGAATTCATGAGAAAAGACCTCAATTTAAAACTGACAAGGGGGACCAGCAAGGTGGTGGAAGAGGCCGATGGACTTCTCCCAATCTGGACAGAATAGGGAGGAATGAGTGAGAAGAGAAGAGGAAAGGAGGGACTGGGGAGGGGAGAGGGGGCAGAACAGGGTAAAGGGGACCAGAGTCACATTGGAGGGAAGTGTCCCTGAACACCAGAAACCTGGGAAATAAAATGGCTGAGATGCAGGTGTTAATAACCAATGGAAAGGTGGATATAGCAGCCATCACAGAGACATGGGCCACACCAAAATACAACTGGAACCTCCCAATCCTTGGGTAAAAATGTGTAGAGAGTGCAGGGAAACAGGTGGGGGAGAGTAGCTGTGCATATGAAGGCGGGGATAACCTGTTCCAGAGAGGAAGGGTCAGATGGAAAGACAGAATCATTATAGATGCAGGTCCAATCCACTAAGGGGAAGAAACTAAGGACAGGGGTAGTTTGCAGACCACTCTCACAGGATGAGGACTTGGACAATGTACTGGGGTACCAAATCATGGCTCTCACAGGCAATGGGAAGGTAGTACTAATAAATGTGGACTTCAATCTGTCTGAAGTGGATTAGGAAATTCTGGCTACCTCCAGCATGCGGAAGCAGGTACTGCTGGATGCATTACACAGTGGATTCCTGACACAGGGTATCGCGAAGACCACTAGTGAGAGGGACGTACTGGACCTGGTCCCATCCAACTGTGGGCATGTTCAGAAAGTAAAGGTGGAAGCGTCACTTGCAGGGAGCGAACACCATGCAGATCCACCTGGACATGGGCAGAGGGATGGTCAGGACCAAGACAAGAGTTTTGGATTTCAGGAAGGCTGACTTTAATAAGATGGGAGAATTTCTAGTAGAAAAACCTTGCTGTGATCAGTGAGGAGATGGATGTGGAACAGGAACGTGCAATAACAAAGGAGGAACGGACGGAGGTTACTAGTGAGTGTGCCAAAATCATAAGCAAGAAATCCAAGGCCAAGAAGCCCAGCTGGTTCAGAAAGGAAGTTTCAAATGCACTAAGGAAAAAGAAGGCAGCCTTTCAGAAGTACAAACGTACTCAGAATGAGGATATGGAGGTCTATAGTGCTAAATCAAGAGTGATGAGCAGAGTGGTTAGAGATGCAGAGAGTGCAAGGGAAGTACAGCTGGCACAAGGACTGAAATAAGGTGAGAAGGCCTTCTTTAAATATATAAGGAGGAAGATGGATACTAAAGAGGAGACTGCTAGGTTAAAAAAGGACTGAGGTTAGGCAGAAGGGAGTGAAGGGAAAGAGAGGTGCTTAATAAGTACTTCTGCTCCATTTTCACAAGAGAGAAGGATGGAGCAGTGCCACAAGGGAGGAGGGAAGTGGGGATGAGTAAGGAGGGGAGAGTCACTGACAGTGTGATGGAGGTGGACAGGGTGCATAGTGGCCTAAAGGCACTGAAGGTAAACAAATCCCCCAGGGCCAAATGGAACGTACTCCAGGGTCCTAAGGGAACTGAAGGAGGTGCTTGGAGCCCCACTGGCAGACCTGGTTATCATCCCTCTGGAGTCTGGAAGTGTGGCCCAGGACTGGAGATGTACACATGTGGCGCCTCTCCGTAAAAGCAGTCCAAGAGATGAACCAGGAAATTACAGGTCAGTCTGTCTGACCTCTGTAGTAGACTGTACTGAAGGAGCGACTGGTGGGCTTTCTCAAGGAAAACAGGCTGCAAGACAAGAGGCAGCTTGGGTTTGTACTGAGACAGTCCTGCTAGACTAATGTGACTTAATTTTTTAACAGGGTAACCAAGACAGTGGAGAGGGGCTGAACAGTTGATGTCTTATATCTGGACTTCAGCAAGGCCTTTGACTCTGTACCTCTTAGGAGACTGGTCAGGAGGTTGAAGGATATGGGGGGTGAGGGCCAAGCTCACTAGATGGATCACAAACTGGCTGAAGGGACAGAAACCAAAAGGTAGTGGTTGGGGGTGATTTCTGGAGGCTAGGCCTATGACCAGTGGAGCCCCACTAGGCTCAGTGCTCGGTCCGGTGTTGTTTAACATCTTCATCAGTGACACAGCAGATGAGATCAAAGGTAAAGTCTGCCTGTTCAAGGACAATGCAAAGCTCTGTGGGAGGGTGGACATAGAAGAGGGAGACAGGAACTAAGTGGAGACCTGGCTAGGCTAGATAAGTGGTCTGGCATTTGGCATCGGGGGTTCAATGCTAAAAAGTACAAAGATATGAACTTAGGGATGAGGAACCAAGAGACCAAATACTGGTTAAGTAGTATGCAGGTCACCAGGTCTGAGGAAGAAAAAGATCTGGTGGTTATAATCAAGACTGAGCTGAAGCACTCAGCACACCGCAGGAGAGCAGCAGCAACAGAAAATCAGATGCTGTGCTGCACAGCCAGGGGGATTATCAGCAGGAAGGTGGAGGTCATACTACAGCTGTACAGATCACTGGTAAGACCGCACCTAGGGTACAGTGGGGAGTACTGGTGCCCTTATCTTAAGAAGGAAGTCAACTTGGTGGAGACAGTCCAAAGAAAGGTGACCAAGATGATCCAGGGCCAGAAGGGCAACACCTAAGAGAAGAGGTTCAGGGCAGCCAACATGTACTCCCTTGAGGAGAGAAGGGAGAAGGGGGCTATATGATCGAAACCTTCTAATACCTTAAAGGTACTAACATGTTGAATACGGAGGGCCTCTTTAGTCTTAGAGGGAACAAGTCCACTAGGGGGAAAATACTAAAGCTGGTAGGGGAAGATACAAGAAAGAAAGATGAGAAGATACTTTTTCACCGACAGAGTGGTGGCCAACAGAAACAAGTTGCAAGAGGAGGTGGTCTGCCTAAAAATAGTGGACATCTTCAAGACAGGGTAGGACAGAATGAAGGGGAAAGTTGCTAGTGGAATGGGGGGAACTGAGAAGGATAAGGGGGTGTTTAGGGAAGGGGGGTCAGATCCCACTGTAGACATGGGAGGGATCTGCACACTCAAGCAGACAAGATAGACCATAAGGCCTTTATCTGCTGGCATGTTTGTATGCCCATACATATGTTCATATGTCTCAGTGATATTCCTGAACATAAATCCAGACTGGAGAGGCTCCTAAATGTCAAAGACTATTAAGTGTGACTAGAGCTGCAATGCAACCACTTTCTCAACAACCTTACCCAAAAAGGGATCTACGATGCCGGTTCGACAACTATTTCATCGACCGGCATCACAACAACAGATTTATGTTGACCCCGAAGGACTCCCAGTCCTTTTTTTCTATAGGGGGCTCTGCCCCATGAATCCCCCATGTGAGGGTCTGCCGAGTCTGAGTTGATTCGGGAAGGGGGTGCAGGACCAGGAGACAGTGTGCCCGGGTCTCTGGCACACCATTACAGTGAACTGTCGATGTTATCGACATCAATGTAGTAAGCTATAATGGTGTCGCTGTCTGGGGGTATACCCCCAAAAAGAGCAGTTAGAGACAGGTCAGTAATTTGCCAGGTTATAGGGGTCCAAAGATGTCTTTTTCAGAAGAGGCCTCATCAGTACATCTTTCAATGCAGCTGGGAAAAAAACCCTCTGACAAGGAGCACCAGAATATCCCAACGAGCACCAGGCTGAGATGCCCAACACAGCCCACCAGTAACCACGTGAGGCCTGTATTCAGTTCACAAAGAGTTGATCACAGCTCATAAATCACCTCAATCACCTTTTCCATCATCATCATTAGTCTGAACTCTCCCCACAGGGCAAAAATCAATTGACTCTGGTTAAATCCTTTGATAATAACCTCAATGTTCTGAGACATAAAGTATTTGCTTTCCAATCTGGACTAAACTCCCCCATGACTAATCACTTCCACATTGTAGTACAGTACAGTACTTGGGGTTGTAATCAAAAAGTCTGTTAAGGCAATTCTCCCTGCCACTCCGCTACAAGGTGGATTATACTCACAGCCAAAGTTGTCATTTTCAGAGATGCAGATCTGGATTATTAAGAGAATTCATTCCCATAATACTCCTCTAGCAATATCATAGTCTATTTTAGCTACATTTAAATAGTCTTCCATGTATATCAGCAACCCTCCCCATATCTGTTTTGATGAGCTACTATCTTTGTGTAATAGACCAGGGGCTCTCAGATGGTGAGGCCAGCCTCCTTGGGGAGGCCCTAACCTGTTCCAGTGGAGACTCAAGCAAGTCTGAAAAAGTACTGTATTTAAATTTTGAGTTTTATATATTTTGTGTGAAGAGATGGATCAAACTGAAAGAGGATAACAGTAGGTGAATTTTATGTATTTATTTACTAATAGGTGACAAGGGAAGGTGAATGAGCCAAGGCTCATTTCAGGTGTACCCGAGGAAGGGTAGGGAGGGAATACATTTCAAAAGGTAGCTGCAAAACAATCAAGAAATACACAACGAACAATAGTGCAAACAAATATGAACAATAAACTAATAATGAGTGGTGGTAATTGATTAGTTTGTAGACTGATGGCAGAACAGCCCAAATACAAGGGTTGAACATAGAAGTGCTCAGAGCAATAGCAGGAAGGAGCAAAATAATCCCAGAGAAGTTGCTTAGGAGCAGGGAAGGAAGGGGAGAGGCAAAGTATGTAGGAAGGTTATTTCATATAGAGAGGAAACAGAGAAAGTAGTCTGACCCATGAAGGTACTGCAACAAGGGGTAACAATGGTTCAAAAATAAAAATAATGGAGCAAGTAGGGTGACCTGTGAATGGGAAGGGGGGTTACAGTAAGCTTAATAATAATATTTATTTTATTTATTTATTATTCAGATAACACCTTTGAGCACATTAGCTCTTTCTCAAAGGTTCCACATTAGTATAAGACAAAGAACTGAATGTGAGCCAAGTACTCAAAGGAGTTTCAATTTATTCATGGTGTACTTGCGCAAAGTACAGTAAGTTATTTTTCTTTGGGAAGGCCCAAGATTATTTCAGTTTTTGGGGGAGGCTCAAAATCTTTTCCATGAATTTGGGGAGGCTCATTGTGACAAAGTCTAAGAACTATTGTACTAGACCATATTCTGGAGTAAATAGGTCAAGTCTGGAACTAAAGGATTTAGTCAGTACATATATGAGACGCAGTTTTTTAACATACTCCATTGCAAAATAAAGGTGTTCACAGCATATCATTTCTGACTGATTAAACTGCATAATAAGAAAAAAGGTATTATACATAGTAAAAGGCTTTACAAAAAAAATTTAGCTATACATGTCATGTAGTACCTGTACAAAAATTAAGGGGTTACATGTTTAATGGTTTTTTGAACTAAGTGTCAAAAACATAGCAATGAGTATTATTTTTAACTCTGAGTATCTCACTAATTAGAATTAACACAATTCTATCTCTTTAATCTTCTAATTAGCAATTAGCAGTCATTTAATTAGTAATTTGTATGCAAATCATAAAGAATATTTCTGTTCCTCCCATTGTCCCAAAATCATGCATATATACACTATAAAACAGTTTTATAGTGAAATTCTTTAAAGATACTGCATTTAATGTTTTTACTTTATTTACATATACTGGTACTTTAATAAAACTTAAGCTAGTAATCATTTGCATCTAGGTAGACAGGGATATAAAATGCAATCATAACAATGTTGTTGAGACTGATGAATGCTAAATCACAGCATAAAGAGTACATAAAAAATTGAAATAATGTCAAAAAACAGAAATTTAGGCAAAGTACATACAGTTTATGTAAATGCACGTTAAACCATTTAAAAGCATGTCAGTTTGAAATGATAATGTGCACCGATTTCAAAACATGAAGAGACATACTGTACACATCTTGATGAAACTGAGATACACAGTTAAATTTGTATAATGAAGTCTAACCATTAAAGAACAATACTCAATCTAAAATTAAATAAACCAGTAACTTCTAATATTCAGTTTTATGCAACTTTTCTCTTACTACAATCTGCTGTAATCTGTTCAACTGACCAGCCAACAGATAATTGTTTTACATTGCTAGTATTAGGGGTTATAAAACATAGCAGGCAGACATATCTACAGGAGTATCAATAGAAAACAAGTCAAATCAAAAGATCTGTAAATAACCTGTTAATTTGAAATTAGAAATAAAAAAAGGTTCAAAAAACTAAGTAAAAAAACCTTAAAAAATAGAAAAAACTCATACTCATGCAGAAAAGGTCCAATGCATGCCAGCCTGCCTGTGCAGCGGCAAGGCATCCGCTTGCAGTTCCAACATCCCAGGTTTCTTAACAGACTCAGGAGTCAGAGGGCCGGCTTTGGGGGGGGGGGGAAGAAGTATCAAGCATCCCAGGGACTGCTCTCCTTCTCTGAGGGGAGGGGGAAAGAGTGTCCATCACTTTATGGACCCCTGGCAGAGCCTGGGGGTACCGCTGTGGCTGCTGCCATCACCGTAGGGAGACAGTGTGGACACTGGACGTTATTGCATGTCCCCACCCTCAGCGTCCAACATTCAGGAAAAAGCCAGCCCCTGGGCATGATGCCCTGCTATGCTGCCATCTCCACTGCCACCAATGTCCACTGGGGAGTCCCGCTCCTGTGGCCCCGGCCCGTGAAGTTAAGCCAGGGCTTGCCAATAGTGTCCATCGGGAGCACCTGCCCAGTGTCCCCACCTGGGGGGTAAACCTGGGCATAGGGGTTGGTAGGTAGGGCAGGGCTGAGCTCCAGTAAGGATCGGGGGCTGCCCCCCCAAAAAAAGGTCCAGTGCTAGGACACTTCAATTTCAGCAGACAAGTGCAAAAGCATGCCAGCCCTACTAGTGAGCCTCAATGTTTCATGCAACAGTACTTTGTCAAGAAACTCTTGTCTGTTTGAGTGTGAATTTTTGCCATTTTCATGTTGGTCATTTAAGCAATAAGGCATGACCAGGGGTTAGATTAACAGTCTGTTAATCACCCACTAGGGGTGTAATGAGGCACGAGGCGCAGCCGAGTGCCATATTGCCCCTAGTGGGTGATTAACTGACTGTTAATCTAACTCCTGGGAGTGCTTTATTGCTATTATAAAAAACACACCAAAAGAAAAGAGTTTAAAGTATACTTTTTCAATGTTTTCCTCATTTAGAGGGATATTTTTAATAAAATAGTTCTTCCACCAGCAGTTTAAGAATGCTGGTTCAAAATCAGAATGCATCATTCCACACATTCAGCAGGGCTAGAGGATGGAATCCTGACAGGAAGAATCCTTGTGCCATGGTGATCAGGCTGTACATGACAGTATAACATGGATTAATGTAAGGCTGTTGGAATCCTAACAGCCAATCAGATTGCAGCATTTCTGAGAACCTTTTTATAATTCAAACTAACACACAGTGATCCTGAGCTGCCTTATCTTTTGTACTACAACTCAAAACACATTTACTGCACATGTGCAGGGACGTACGGTTTTTATTGAATTTTGTGTCCTCAGAAACATATTACACAGATTTGAGCAAGGGTGTTAAGCACCCTGTCCTTCACATTTGGTTAAAAAGTTCCCTCCCACCCCACCCCGCCATGATCACCTTACCTCAGCCATGCCAGCAACTTGAGTTTGGGAACAACATCAGGTTGCCGGAGATTGGCAGGGGGGAGATCCAGGCGCGCATACAGTAGCCGTCAGGCAGCTCTCCTCTCCCAGACTGTGGTGGCTTGCTGACTCGACTCGTGGCTATCTCCCCATGTTGCCTTGGCTCGCACAGGGGAAAACACAGAATGGTACCCAAGGGTTGGCCTGCACATTGTGTGCCTCCCCAAACCTATACCACCACCTGGACCCTCAGTGCCATCTGGATATGGACTCTGAGGGTGGAGGATGGTCCTCACCCCTCTGGCCCTACCACGGGGCAATCTGTGGTGGATCTGGGTAAGTCCAGGAGAGGTGGCAGCTGGGGGAGGTGGGGATGGAGCATCCAGCAGTGCGAGGGATAAAAACCTATAGAAAAAAAAACATAAATAAAAACAGTTTAAAAACAACATCTAAAAAAAAACCTGTCCCACAAAACATGAACTGCACATGCGCTGGGACTTAATCGTTTGCCTTTTTTTTTGGGGGGGGGGGGTTACCCATAAATAACTTAAAACATTTTTAACATTTTAAGCCCACATTTTAGGAATTGGCTACTTATGACAGCCTAGTGGGAACTGTCAGACCTAGCAGACAGGTCTTCTGCTTCATGTAGGGCCCACTGTCCTGTGTGAAACATGCTAGATTCACTGGTGTTCCCTATGGGTCTACTACTTTGTACAGGGCCTGCAGAGCCCTGCATGAAGCAACCTATAGGTCCAGCACTGTACCAGAAGGGTCTGGTGCTTCACACAGAACCCACAGGGCCTTCAGTGAAGCAAGCTACAATTGTGGTGCCCTCCTCACAGGTCTGCTGCTGCATTCAGGACCCACAGAACTCTGGGCAAAACAACTTACCAGTCTGGTGCCACACCCAATGAGTCTACTGCTTTGTGCTGGCCAGCGCAAAGAGCCTTACTTGATGCATGCAAAAGATCTTGCACCTTGCCTGATGGACCTGCTGCTGAATAAAGCTAAAAGTGGTTGCAAACATAAGTACAACAAACTACAGTATATTAACAGATTTATGATTACTGGGTAGCTTGTTTTCCCATAGGAAAACCCAGTTATAATTTGCCATTATAATGGCAAATTATAACCGGGTTTCCCTTGGATCGCACATGTGCCAGTCGCGCAGTCTTCCTTCAGCGTGTGAGGGTTGGAACATCGCCCCATTGCAGTTGGTCGCAGTTGGCGCTGAATATTTTTTAATTAAAAAAAAAAGTCTCATCCTGTACTCACTGGCAGGAAACCAAACAGAAAATACTGAAACATACCATCTGGTTTTGGTTTCCCTGCCAGCACACAAGAGCGAATGGATCTGCCCACCTCTTCCTACCGGAAGCACTCCAAAGCTCCTCAACTGCCTTTCGCCGGTAAGTTAGAAAAAAACTGAAAAAAGAGAACAAAAAATAGTATACCTGCTCCACATAAGTATGTGGATGTCTGTGACTTGGCAAATACGTAGCTCACTGTATGTTGGCAGACCACAGACCAGGACAGTACAGAATCCTGACAAGTCCCTTGCTGCCTGAATGCCAATCTCTTTCATGATTTTTTACAATTGCTGAGGCGAAAAAGTGCATACCAGCAATTATAAAAAATAAAATATGGGGTGATGTGTGTAAAACTCGATTTTACACACACCCTTGTCATGGGATGCATTTCATAAACACATAGCTTAACATGTAGGGGAATGGCACATTAGAGTAAAAAGTCCCTAGAACATTGGTGAATCTGTGGTGTAGTGTTCCTCAGGATGAAAGATGGCGGCCACGCTGGGTCAGTCACTGTGAGCTCTTTGTTTGTTTGTCAAGTTTATTTTATTTTATTAGCTAATTTATTTATTTTTATTCATTTTTACTCACCTTTGAGGTCTCGTTACTGTTTAACGTTACTGTTTAGCGTCGCTTAGCGTCGTCTCTGTGCATCTCAGTATCGCACTGATTTAATTTTGTCAGTTCGTATAAGTACATTTGCTGATTATTTGACGGTCATTTCAACACCTCAACAACCTCAACAACTCGACTGCTGGATGCCTTGGTTTTACTGTTTGACTGTTTGGCTTAGCTCTTCGGCTGCTTTGGTGTTTACAGCTGGCAGCTAGCAGTTTGTATGTGCTGTTTATATGAGTTGTGGAGCTGTGAAGCTGCTGGCTGTTTTGGCTGTGTTTTTCGGTTGTACTGTGGATTTGTGGACTGCGAAAAAGGGAGCCGTGGAATTGTGAAGCAGCTAATTGTTTTAAAATTGTGCCATGGACTTGTGGAATAGTGAAATTACTAGTTTGATTATTTAGATACGAATTGCTGGAAGGGGACCTGGTGCTAGTGTGGAGACGAACAGACCATGTGAGGAGTGGACTGGATTACATTTGACTGTATGAATATCACTCCATAGTCTTCAATTTATTTGACATAGCCTGTTACAATCCTGGAACTGCTGATTTGAAATCTGATTACTTGTCAAAAGAGATCTATTGGTCCATGAGTAGTGTATGAACTATGCTGCAGTTCGATATTTCATGAAGAGAACGAAGATCTGCTGTCCTTTGGCTGTGTTAGCACAGGAGTTTTGACTGTTGCTGAGTAAATTTGGTGGACTGTAATCATTATTATATTAATGTTCTGGCTACTCTGATTATTGGTTCTGGGCAATCGTAGAGTTTATTGCAGGGTGAGCTGCTGGGGTGCTCGCTGTTCTGGCTGGGCTTGGGATGGGTGGCATTGGTTCTGGGCCAACCGAAGGGTGGGTGTAGAGAGACCAGTGCCTCCTAGGCCTGCCAGCGGAGTCTGCTGGTGGGTGGTCTCTTTTCCGGGGGCCATAGCCCTCATCTCCGCTGGGGGTTCGAAGTTACCTCTATGGTAGCTATTTTTCCAAAGCGAACTCTACACTGAACCTTTAGTTCTGTAGGTCCAGAAAGGTTGTTATTATTATTATATTAAATTGCCATGATTTAGTCATGGCTTTAAGATTTCTGGTGAGAGCAGAATTTGAATTAAAATCTAATGGACTGGGGAAGTGAGAGGTCCCTTAATCCATAAATAAGACATTTAAAGTGGTAATTTGACTAATACTGCTTATTTGAGGATTGTTGAAACATATTTACTGGTTGGTATGGTAAAAATGGTTATTTATTTTATTTAAGTCGATTTGTTAAAATGAGTAAGGTTAAATAGATTGATCTGTGTAGCTGTACTGATCTACGTATATTGTTATAATTGAGTTGTTTATTTGGGTATTTTAATTGTGGTTAATTATTGCTTACTGAGATGTGCTAGGAGGGCTCTAAGATGGTCAGGCACTATTCTCCCACTCTGCTTCGGGACCTCCACCCTTTTCACTGTTCCCTTTTGGTGGCCGATGTTTATGATAAATGTCGTGCATTGGGGATAGTAAGAAGGTGTTTGAGGGGTGAATGGACTGGGCAGAGTGGGAGAATGGAAAGGGGCCAACTGATAGAGGTAGTGGGGACTAGGAGACGCCCTGGGGCAAAATGGGCTCAGGAGAGGGTCTTTTCTGCCTGATTCCCATACCCAAGGGCTCCACAAATTGTGGGCAGTTACTGTGCTCCTCCTCAAAAACCCATCCAACCCGGGTGGTGTTATGTAATGCCAGGTCAATTAAGAACAAGATAGCTATTATAGCAGATCTTGTTGCAACTTCTGACCTGGCATGCATCACTGAGACCTCGTTAGATGAGAACGCAGGCCCTATTTTGGCATCTGCTGCTCCGACCGGGTTCTCAGTGATACACTGCTTGAGGTTGGATCGCAGGGACGGGAGGTGTAGCCATCTTTTTTAGAACGGAGTTGGGTCTTGTGGATGTGCTAGGGGGTTTCACCCATTCCTTTGAGTGTATCCTGGGATCAGGTGTAGAGTTCAGGATTCTCCTTATTTACTGACCACCCGGTGATGGTGGAGAATTCCTGAAGGAGTTTGCAGACTTCATCATTGATTTGGCATTGGAGTCACCCAGGTGGTTAATACTGGGTGACTTTAATGCCTGGGTCGACGATGAACTCTCTCCTTTTGGGAAAAATCTCCTCCAACTTATGATGAGGTTGGGCCTTACACAGGTGGTTACCTCTGCTACCCATATAGGGGGTCACTCATTGGACCTGGTGTTCCTACTGGAGTTGGAAGTCGCGCATTTGCGGGTGGAACCAAATGTGTGGACAGACCATCATACCATAAGATTCAGCTTCATGGCACCCCCAAATAGGTCTGCCCCTGCGGAGATGGTCCAGTATCACCCTTTAAGGCCTTTCGGCGGTACTGGACCTATCGGGTATTTCGAGTGAGTGCATGGGTCCAGGGGATCTCGTACTTGCCTATAATAAGGCTGTGAGTGAGGCCCTGGATAAAATTGCACCTGTTCGCGTTTGCCCACTCACTCAGCGCCCAAGATCTCCATGGTTTGATGGGTTTCTGAAGGAGCTGACAAGAGTGGGGCAAAGGTTAGAGAGGCCTTGGTGGAAATCCAGCTTAGATACTGACAGTCTTAGATTGATGGACCATTATAGTGTCTATCAATCAGCAATCACCCGTAAGAAGGCAGAATTTCTGTCCAGGGAGATTGCTGCTGCGCAGAATCGACCAGCTCAACTCTTTCAGACTGTTGACAGATTGTGCAATCCACTCTGTCTGCAGTCTGGAAGAGATTTTTCATAAATAAAGTCTGTTGAGCTTGCTCGATTCTTCATAGATAAGATTGCCAGCATCAGGTCGGATATCGGTCTTGCTCCCTCTTTAGGGAATTGCGGTGATCGTCGAGAGGAAGCAAACTCTTGTGTCACCTGGTCTGACTTTAGTAGGCCAGAATTCATGGATGTTGTGAGGATTTATCAAACTGTACGACCAACCAGCTGTAGTTTGGATCCGGGCCCTATGCCACTTCTATTAGGTTGCGTAGATGTTATCTGCCCAATCCTTGCTGAAATTGTCTGGAAGTCTTTGGAGCAGGTTTTTTTTCCTGATCCCCTAAAGGAGGCAGTTGTTTGACTACTCCTTAAAAAACCTTCACTGAACCCAGACTGTCCAGCTAACTACGGACCTATCTCTAACCTGCCCTTTATGGATAAGGTTATTGAAAAAGTGGTTGCGTTACAGTTAGATGACTATCTCACAAATCACAATATCTATGATGCTCTCCAGTCGGGGTTTAGGAAAAGACATAGCAGTGAGATTGCTCTCATCTGGGTTTTAAATGATCTCCTAATTGCGAGAGATCAAAAGGCTTGTACTATTCTAGCCCTTCTTGATCTCTCTGCGGCATTTGATACTGAGGACCACGGTGTGCTGTTGGAGCGCCTGTGGCTTTTTTGTGGACTGTCTGGTACAGTTCTACATTGGTTTCGATCTTTCCTCACAGGCCGGACTCAGAGGGCTGTCACTTGAATTTATTCCTCTGATGCCATCTCTGTCCTGTGGGGTGCCGCAGGGCTCCATCTTGGCGCCCATGCTGTTCGCAGTTTACATACTGCCATTAGGAGATATCATTAGGCCTACAGTCTGGGTTTTCACTGCTATGCAGATGATACCCAGCTGTATCTGTCCTTTATTCCCGGACAGGATGATGCAATCTCTCTGCTTAACAACTGTCTAGCTGAAATTAATGACAGGATGAGTGCCAGCTGGCTGAGGTTAAACCTGGATAAAACTGAGGTGTTGCTTGTGGACCTGGGTTGCCTTGAGGTGGACCGTAGGGCTGGGATACCATCGGGCCTTTAGCTTGATGATGTCCAGCTCTTGACCTCAGGCCAGGTGCATAATCTGGGCATTATTATTGATGATGGTCTGACCTTGAAATCTCAGGTGTCAGCCGTTGTTAAGTCCTCTTTTTACCATCTGAGGAATATCGCCCGGATGAAACACCTGGTTCC
Organism: Neoceratodus forsteri; assembly: GCA_016271365.2. Taxonomy (NCBI): domain Eukaryota; kingdom Metazoa; phylum Chordata; order Ceratodontiformes; family Ceratodontidae; genus Neoceratodus; species Neoceratodus forsteri. Next base: position 442,785,065 of record CM028133.1, read on the forward strand.
TCTGGTTGACCTTCCTATTTTGGTCCACACCTTCATGACCACCCGCCTTGATTACTGCAATGCCCTTTACCTGGGGCTACCGGGGGTTGATATCCGCCGCCGGCAGCTAGTGCAAAATGCAGCAGCAGGCTTTTGACTGGGACATCTAGAAATTGTCATATTACGCCTGTTCTGCGCGGGCTGCACTGGTTGCTAGTTCCATGGCGGATTACATTCAAGGTCGGATTACTGACCTATAAAGCCCTATATGAACAGGGACCTCAATATCTGCAAGATCTCCTTACTCCCTACTGCCCCTCTCGCTTGCTCCAATCCGCCAATGAGGGATTGCTAGAGATTCCTAGGGTTCGTTTGAATACATCTGGGGCATGTATATTTTCATATGCTGCCCCTAACCTGCAGAATTCTCTACCTCATCAGATACAAAGCTGCCTGACCATGGAGAGCTTTAAAGCAGAGTTAAAAACATTTCTATTTTTAAAAGCTTATAGTGATTGATTTTATTACTGTTCAATGTTTATTTAAATGTTATTTGTACAGCACTTTGGTTTCTTGAAAAGCGCTCAAAAAATAAATGTTTACTTACTTACTTACTTGAACTCTCATCCCATTCCACATGTAAACAAGTTGACATGGTAAAGTAAAGGAGAATGGGGTGAGCGTTAGGCTGCACGACCCTATGGCATACCTCGGCATTTGTTCGTCTGTGGGGGGGGGGAGGTTGGGGAGACAGGGTCAGGTAACTCTAACATCGCATTTCCACACTCTTGCCACTGTGGAAACAACCCTAACTGATGCATTAACGGAGTTTTTTGCAATTAATTTTCCTTCTTTTTGAGAAAGTGTAATATAAATAGTAAATGGTAAAAGCTGCCCATTTATGTGTAATGATATGTGTTTGTGGGAGCGCAGGCCCTCCGGGCTGCGAAAGACACCACAGACACTGCAATGTTATCCTATGGGGAAACTGTGGAAATTCAGAATGCTGTAACTTTGGGCCCCTGTAATGTTTTCGCACCAAACCACCAAAAGGTACATCTGTTGCAGTTATTTTGAGCATATTTTTGCAAAATACATTCGCAAATCACAAAAGTTTCACAAAAATAAAATTATGAAACTTTCGTGTTTGCGAAAGTATTTTGTGAAAGTATTTTCCAAAAAAAATTTTCAATTTATTTCTGGGGGTTTAAACCCCCCCCCCAAAAAAAAAAATATGTCTCACATCCTCAGGACTTGACTAGGTGAACACAACGAGCAATGTGTTCCTAGAGGGTCCCAATTTTAAACACCAGGCATTTTTCTGTTCAGTAACTTAAAAAAAAATGGCCAACTCACGAAAGTAAACCGGCCATTTGCAACAGTAAAAACAGCCATTTGAGAAAGTTTTGTGATTTTTGTTAACTTTTTCCATTGACTATAATGGGAAATTTGTTTTTTGAATAACTTTTAAATAGTTTAATATTTTTTCACCAAACCTTTGAAAGGCACATTGGTGACCAAGGCTGCATCTTCCCTGAAGTTTTTGGACCGAACAGTGGACAAACCATGTGGGCTGTGGGCGCGAGCATAGAAACGTGCAAAAAGTCAATTTTCTTGTATTTTTTGGTGTTCCATAGCTCTGCAACTGTACATCTGACTGTAACGCAACTTGCCAGATCAAGAGACTATGGTGCCAGACTGCGCATGCAAAATTTCAGGCATATCTGTCGTACAGTGGCAAAGTTATTAAGGTGCACAATCTGAGGTTTTGCATTAAAGTGGCTACTCAGCTCTAACTATAGTGCCACTACCATGGCACTATTACATATATATATATATACACACATATACACATATACTGTATATATATGCATATGTTAAGAGAGAGACACAGAGATATCTTCTTTGCAAAAAACTTTGTTAATGCACCAGTTAGGGAACTTAACACCACAACAGTATGAAAATGTGGCATTAGGGTTTCCAGCCCCACCTTCCAAGCAGCAAAAGGAAAAAACATCAGGGTTTGGGGCCTCCAGAGTCTTGGCGAATCAGTGGTAGGGTCTTCATTGGGGGTTGCTCAACCCCCACCGCCTGTAGCCTCCAATCCTAAGCACAAGGTACAGCTCCAAGCCACTGCCTCATAATGATACACTCTTCAAAGATAGAGAAGTATGTTTCACCACAGGTTGCCAACACAGTTTGTTGTACTTGTCTTCATGCAGGGCCCCCGAAGAAAGGAGATCATGTGTGACATTGTTTGCTCATGGAATGGGGTGGACATCAGGGTTAACAACCTCCAAGAAAGACCCCACCATTAATTCACCAAGACACTGAAGACCCAAAACCCTAATGTTTTTTCCTTTTGCTGCTTGGGGAGTGGGAAGTTAAGGTTGGAAACTCTAATGACACATTTCCCTAATTTTGTGGCATTAAGTTACCCTAACTGGTGCATTAATTAAGTGATTTGCAAAGAATTTCCTTTCTTTTTGAGATAGTGGAATCATATCCTCATTCTTGCAAGTCCCTTTGGGACCTGATGCCTGTGCCAAAGGAAAACTCCGTCCACCTACAGAAGTGCAGGGCCCTTGTGAAGTGAAGCACAGCTGTGAAGAATTCATGGGGCTGTCTGGTATACTGCAGAAGCGCAGGGCCCTGTGGTCCATGTGCTTCCATGGGGCCGCAGATACAGATACACAAGGCAAAGAGTGCATCTGTCAGCCAATGCATAGGGCCCTTTGCCACCCAGGGGTGTGCAAAGGTCCAGGGAACTATGCCAAGAGGACTGTTGCCTTCACTATTTGGTACCCAGGCCCATGCAGACAATCCTGCACCTTTCATTCCCTGGCTGGGGAGGTGCTGCATAACAGCACCACCCCCCCCCCACCCTCAGCCCATCCAGCTGAGTCAATGAGCTCATCCTCGAACTCAGCTCACCAGCACGGGATCACAAAGCATATTTACTGGGGTCAAGAGTGGCACTAGACACAAAGTTTCTTAACAATTATATATTGTTTTTTTTGGTTTTGTCTCCAAATTTTCAAGATACTCATTTTTTGATTCCCCTTAGAAACACAACATGTACCATTTATAGTATACTGGCTGAAATGTCATTTCGCACTAGAATTACGAAAACGCTTCTCATCCCAGATTTAAAAAATTATACATGTCATGTTTATGAGGTGGTGTGGGAAAATGGCTATGTTGACAGTTTGGAGTCAAAATACTGAAAATTAGTGAAGTTATGAATGAACATTGAAATACTGCAATGTTCACTCATAACCTGGGCATTTTACCATATTTATGCACCAAATTGTAAGTATAGCCTGCTTATTACCCCACTTCATGAACCCGACAGTAAAAATTTTTAAATCCCTGCCAAAACATCATTCCACAGCATAGAAATGTCATTCTGCACCACAGGTAAAAAAACACATTTTGTCCAGAATTTGAAAAATGACAGCTGTCACGTTCATGAGGTGGTGTAAAAAAATGGCTATATTGAAAATTTGGGGTCAAAATATTTAAAATTACCAACATAAGTGCATTACTGTGCCATTTTTACGTATTTTGACCCCAAATTTTCAACATAACCTTCTTATGACTCCAACTTATGAACAAGGGTGGTGTACATTTTCAAATCCCACCCAAAAAGTGATCGCCAGGTGACTGCAAAATCGCCTTTTGGGTTTGATTTGCATTATTCAACAACCACTGGTCATGAGGTGATGTTCCAAAAAGGTCATGTTGAAAATTTGGAGTCAAAATAGGCAAAATGCAAAGTTATGCGTCAAAGTTCAAAACCCCATTAAACTACATTGAACACCACTTTTCTTAGTTTCTCATATTGGTGTCAGCGGTTCCAATAGCAAGATGTGTCTTCAATCAAAGAGTGAATCTTCACCCTGTGACCTGTTCAGGTGAATGAGTGTGTGTGGGGGTGTACTGGGGGTGTAGGGTGGTGGGTGCTGAGTGGAAGGTGGGGGTGGGGTGGGGGTCTAGATCATAAGGGACCATTTTTTTTGCAGGTTTAAAAAAATCATAGGTTTCATAGGTTTTTTATGAGCAAAGTTAGACAATTTGTCCATATACTGCTCACCTTTACTTAAAGGGTATAACCCCTAATTGTATTCATACTGCAATACATGTCAAGTTTTGTTTTAAATTCCTCCATTGTCCTACTACCCACAATTTCCAGTGGTAGACTATTTCATTCTGACACCACCCTCTGAGAGAACCACACTGCTGTTTTCTTAGAGTGATGCAAATTATCCTTAAGTTGCAGTATATGTGATCTAGGGCTATACTATTTTTCCCTGGTTTCCAGGCCAGTTCTATCCCATAAGTTAAGGTTATTAAAGGCTCAAAAAATAAGCAAAGATCTCATCTCAGCCTACTATACTCAAGTGTATGTAGGTCCACTTTATGTAATCTGTCTTCATACCGTAGGTCCTGCAAACCAGTTATCATTTTGGTTACTTTACGCTGTACCCCTTCTAGTGATTTAATCATATTTTTTATAGAAGGAGACCAAAACTAAGCACAGTACTCCAAATGTGGCTTAACCAGAAAGCTATATAATGGCAGGATCGCCTTTTTATCACTGCTATCTATGTGCTGTCTTATACAGCCTAGGATACCATACAATTTCCTTGTTACTTGCTGACAATGTTTGTTAAAACTCATATTGTTTGTTATTATAACTCCTAGGTCCCTCTCCTCTGTTGCTGTTTTCAGAACTTGTCCTCCTAATATGTATGATGCCCTGCTATTATAGATACCACAATACATCCCTGAACATTTGTCACATTAAACTCCAGTTTATGGCGAAGTCCCCACTGTTTAATCTTATTCAGTTCTTGTTGTAGGTTGTATATTTCTGCATTATTAGTAACCACAGATTCAATCTTGGTGTCATCTGCAAATTTTAGCAACCAAACCCCCTCATTGCATGTCACTGATGTTATGAATATGTTGAATATAAAAGCCCAAGCACTGAACCCTGTTGCATGCCACTGGTCACAGCTGACCAATTTGAGGCCACCCCTCGCAGTACCATTTGCTGCTCCATATCTGTGTGTTAAGACCTAATCCATGCTACTAGTCCTGTATTTATTCACAGACTGATTAATCTCTCTACTAGTTCCCTTTGTGGCACCTTGTCAAAAATCAAGAAAAATTACATCCACAGGGCTCTCTTGTTCTAAGGCCTTATTAACCTTGTTGAAAAAAGATATCAAATTGGTCCGAGATGATCTACCCTTAGTAAAACCATGTTGTGTGATATCTGTCAAATTATTGAGTTTAATATAACTTTATACTTCTTCCTTAACAATGTTTTCCAAAACCTTAAATAACACCAAAGTCAGTCTCACCAGCCTGTAATTTTTACACTCAGTTTTCATGCCCTTTTTGTATATTGGGGTGACTGTAGCCTTCCTTTAACATGCTACCACCTGTCCATTATCCAAAGATGTCTGAAATATTACAGTAACAGACCCTTCTAGTTCTTCTGCCAATTCCTTTAATGTTCTGGGGTGCATTCTGTCAGGACCCGGTGGCTGATTTGGATTTAGCTGTCTCAATTTCATTTTGACGTTACCCTCCTGTACAATATTCTTGGGCTATCCTCAGTCTGCTGATGTATAATTGGATTTACATCCTTTTAACCAAAAGTGTACGAATATATATATATATATATATATATATATATTCTTAGGATTCATAGGATATTACGAGTTAGGAAGTCAGAAGACCTATGTATAACTTGTCACTTGTTAGTAGTAATACCTACATTTTTCTTCTCCCATGTACTTATCCAATGTTTTCTTAAAGGAAGTCATAGATTCTCTCATTACCACCCATACTGGTAGTCCATTCCAGATTGGTACAACTCTGGTTAAACCTAGCTACTTAGCTACTATATATATATATTTATATATATATATAGTTTCCTTTATTTCAGACCAGGATGGTGATCGGACGGTAGAGGTGCCACTAGACACGAGGAAAAGAGAAATATATTATGGGGACAGTGATTGGAGGGTGGGGGGGTACCACTAGACACCATGAAAAGAGAAATATATTACTGGGAAAGCGACTGGAGGGTGAGAGTTGTCATTAAACACCAGGGAAAGATAAATATATTATGGGGACAGAAATCAGAGAGTGGAAGATGTCACTAGACACCAGGGAAAGAGAAATATATTACAGGGATGTCAAATGGAGGGTGGGAGGGTGCCACTAGACACCAGGGAAAAAGAAATATATTACAGGGATGGCAATCAGAGGGTGGGGAGTGCCACTAGACACCAGGAAAAGAGAAATATATTATGGGGACAGTAATTGGAGGGTGGGGGGTGCCACTAGACACCAGGGAAATGTAACATACTTAATGGGAGGGTGATCAGAGGGTGGGGGGTGCCACTAGACACCAGGGCAACAACACATACATAAAGGGATGGCAATGGGGGGAGCACTTGACACCAAGGAAACGGCGGTTCACTGCTCTCACTGCAGGCCGCAGCATGAGTTCCAGCTGCAGCTGCAGAAGTTCAGAATGTCCCAAAGTTCTCATACAGAGAACATGGGTAAATGGTTCCTTTCACTATCATCATCATCATCATCATCATCTTTAGCTATAAAAAGTGCCTTTCAAAACCAAGGCACCCGTACAGAATTCAACAAAACAAGTAATACAATTAAAATTAATATATAAAATCCCATGGCTGCAATACTAATATTTGGCATATGCCATATTAAAAAGGAAAGTCTTTAATGCTGTTTTAAAACTTTGGACAGTCGGGCTATCTTGAACCTGATGAGGTAGACAATTCCACAGGGTTGGGGCTACAAAACTGAAAGACCTGGCTCCAGATGTCTTCAAATGAACCCTGGGAATCTCTAGCAATCCCTCATCAGTGGATCGGAGAGAGCAGGAGGGACAGTAGGGATGAAGGAGATCTTGCAGGTAACCAGATCCCTGATCATGTAGGGCCTTATAGGTCTGCAAACTGACCTTGAAGGTGATCCGCCACCATACTGGCAACCAGTGCAGTCCATGAAGCACAAGCATTATATGACTGGACCTGGAGGAAGCAGTCAACAGCCTGGCTGTCGTGTTCTGCACAAGCTGCAGGCAGTGGATATCAACCCCGATAACCCAAGGTAGAGGGAGTTGCAATAGTCAAGGCAGGTGGTAACGAAGGCATGGACCAAAGTTGGAAGATTGTCGGAAGGAACCAGGTGTTTCACCTGTTCGATATTCCTCAGATGGTAAAAAGAGGTTTTGACAACTGCCGACACCTGCAATTTGAGTGTCAAATAGTCATCACACATAACGCCCAGGTTCTGCACCACGTCTGAGGTAGTTAACTGTACACCCCCAAGCCATAAGCCTGAAGGTGATCCAACCAACAAACCCACCTCCCAATGACCTGGGTCCACAACCAACACCTTAGTCTTTTCTGGGTTTAACCACAGCCAACTCCCATTCATCCATTCCTGGATCTCGGTAAGACAGTTGTTAAAGACTGAAATGGCAGCATCCTGGCCAGGCACAAAGGACATGTATAGCTGAGTATCATCTGCATAGCAGTGAAAACTCAAGCCATACTGCCTAATAATCGCTCCCAATGGCAGCATATACACTGCAAACAATATGGGTGCCAAAATGGAACCCTGTGGAACACCACAGGATAGGGGGAGTGATGCCGAGGAAAATATCCCGGACACCACCCTCTGAGTCCTATCATCGAGAAACAATTGAAACCATCTGAGGACCGTACCAGACAGTCCACAGATGGACCGCAGGCACCTTAATAGCACCTCAAGGTCTACAGTGTCAAATGCCATAGAGAGATCAAGAAGGACCAAGATAGAACGGGTCCTTCTCTCTCTAGCTATTAGAAGGTCATTAAGTACCCAAGCAAGAGCTATCTCGGTACTATGTCTCTTCCTAAATCCAGACTGGAGAGAATCATAGACATTGTGGCTGGTCAAATGACCATCCAGTTGCGACACAACCACCTTCTCAATAACCTTACCCACAAAGGGCAGGTTAGAGACAGGTCTGTAGTTAGCCAGACAGTCTGGGTTCAAGGAGGATTTTTTAAGTAGGGGCCAAACCACGGCCTCCTTTAGAGGATCAGGAAAGATCCCCTTCTCCAAGGACATCCAGACTATCTCGGCAAGGACCGTGCCGATCTTATCCACACAGCCCACTAAGAGATGCGTGTGGGGCCCTGATCCAAACTACAGCTGGTCGGACACAGAGACTGAATGATCATCACAATGTCGCTAATCATGGGGAGACTGAAGTCACACCACAAAAACTGGCTTCCAACATCTCCTGCCGACCACCGCAGCCCCCATTGGGGAGGGATATGCAGATACCCGACCTGATTGCGGCAACCTTATTTGAAAAGAATCGAGCAAACTTCTCACACCGATCTTGAGAAAAAGCACTCCTAGACTGAAGACAAGTTGGATTGCACAATCAGTCCACAGTCCGGAAGAGCTGAGCTGGTTGATTCCTTGCAGCAGCAATCTCCCTGGACAGGAATGCTGTCTTCTTGTGGGTAATGCTGATTGATAGACCACTTAATGGTCCATTAAACTAAGTCTGTCGCACTCCAGGCTGGATTTCTGCCAGCTCCTCTCCAACCTTCGTCCCACTCTCGTCAACTCCCTCAAAGCCTCATCAAACCAAAGAGACTTGGGGCAAAGAGTGAGGGGATGAACACGAACAGGAGCAATGGAATCCAGGACCCCTACCACCACCTTATTATAGGCAAGTACCAGGTCCCCTGGATCTGTGCATTCACTCGGTAAACCCGATAGGTCCAGAACCGCCATCAGGCCATCTGGTAAAACACCCCTCAAAGGGCGGTACCAGACCATCTCCATAGAGGATGGCCTACTAGGGGTGGCCTCAAAACTGAACTCAGTGGAGTGATGGTCAGACCATCTGACTGGTACCACCACCAAATCAGATATTTCCATCCCTAGGAGAAACACCAAGTCCAATGAATGACCACCAATATGGGTCGGGGAGGAAGTAACTTGCGCGAAGCCCATCAGAATCATTGACTGGAGGGAGTCCTGACCAAACTGTGAGAGTTCATCATCGACCCAGGCATTGAAATCCCCCAGAACCAACCATCTGGGGAATCCCAATGTCAGGTCGACAATGAAGTCCACCACTTCCTGCAGAAAAACATTCCCATCTCCTGGTGGACAGTAGACAAGAAGTATCCTGCACCCCACACCCTCACCCATGATACCTTCAAAGGAGTTAGTAGTTCCCACTGGCACTTCCACTAGGTCCAGATCGGATCTAAAACAGATGGCAACACCCCTACCTCTACGATCCATCCTCGGGCAGTGTATCACTGAGTATCCATCTGGAATTGCCGATGACAACACTGGACCAGCATTTTCATCCAGCCAGATCTCGGTGATACAAGCCAGGTCCGATGATCCAACAAAATCCACTATTAATAGACCTGGCATTCATTAACACTGCCCGAATAGAATGAGAACCCGAGGAACACCGAGTTACCTGCCTGCAGCAAGCAGAGCCCTTTGGTATGGGAAGCAGGTATGGAGGACCCCTTTCCTGGACCCATTTCACCCCAGGGCATCTCCTTGTCCCTACTATTCCTATCCGCCCACTCCTTTCCATCCCCTTTCCAGGCCAGGCCCTGGTCCTCCTCCTCCCTCTAACAATCCCCAAGGCTCTTCACCTTCTATATACCTCTGGGGATAGTGTAGGACAGGAAAAAGGATGAAGGTCTCTGAGCCTGGAGGGGGAATAATACCCGACCGTCCCTATACCTTCCCAACACATATTCAAAAATCCAACCAATCACAGACCTAATAAAGTAAAATAATATTGAAATAAAATTCTAAATTATAAAACATTCAATCACATTCGGTCAAATCATTACAAATCCTGAACTATTATACCTCTGGATTAGAAAAAAACAGACTAAAATCAAAACCCAACCCAATCAAATCAAATTAACACAAAACAAGATCCCAGTCTTAATGTCCAAGGATAACGAACCACAGGCCAGAGTAAAGTCATATAGCTCATAGAAGCCTTCGGGATACAGTCCAGGAAATCCATGACATAACAGTGAACTGGGCATGCACACTAACTCTCAGGGGGGCCTTTCCTCCAAGTGCACTGAGCTCACCTGTCCCAACAACCTGCCGCCTGAGACCTGCAGCCACAATCCCCAAGGGGGCAAGCCACAAGGAATGACCCATAAGGGATCTAGAAGATGCCCAACTAACACCCTGATTCCCCAGAGATGCAGAGAGCAACTCGCTCCTCAAATCCCAAAGGCCCGTAGATGTCTAATATCCAAACTAAGCTGGGCACCCTGGATTTTGAGTATTTCTGGTAACTTTAAAAAAAAATAAACACCAGAATCTAGCTAAACAGATCCGGTTTAGCTTGGTTCAGGTGTTTATTTTTCTTGAGGGGTTGCGCCCCACACGCCCACCAGCCAGGGACTCTTTTGGGCCCCTCAGGGACTAGAGCTCATCCAGTCTATTCTCCTAATACCCACTACCCCCATATCGCAGCTACCCAGGATACCCTGATGTATCCCTTCATCGGGCGGGTCCCCTTCCTTTGAAAGGAATTAACCTACCAACCTGCCAATGGTCCTGGGTGCTGCTGGGGGCAGCCATTCATGGTTGGGAGCTGTGGCAATGAGGTCCAGGAGGCCATCATCCTGCCCAGCCAGTGCGCCATTTTTCCTGGTTTTCTTCCCCTGGGAGCATTATGTCCAGGATGTCTAGACATGAGCTGACATCCATCACACTCCCGCAGTAGTATGCCAATGTGCCTTCCTTCCCCTGGCCTCTGCCAGAGGTCAGCCAACCCCGGATCGTGTGCCCCCTTCCTCCTGGAAGACGGCGAGCCATCATGGGATGCTCAAGCCATCTCACCCCCAGCCGGCCTTCCAACTCCGGGTCAATTCCAGAACCTGGGTCGTTGGCGTCTGGCGAGAAATCCAACTGCTGCACCGGCGGGCCAGCCCTAGGTGTTTTTTTTAAAGACATAATTTATATATACTTTTTTAAGACATAATTTGTATGTACTTTTAATGTTTGTAAGTTTAAACAGTAAAAAGAAAATGGCAGCCATCTTGACTGTTTTTTCCCACAACAAGAAAATCATGCAAGTAACCACTCACGATATGTTCCTTTACCTTTCACAATAGGCTTTTTTTACCTTTCATGATGGTATTCTTTTCTTATGAGTCACAATGGAACGTTAACTCAAAAATCATTACAACTTTAAAACAATGTATTTTTTAACCAATCCTTCCAAAGAAACACCCTTAGCATGGGCACCTTCAACCCTGAAAATTTTATGAAAAAGGTCCACATGCTCTAGGCTGTAGGTGAGAGCGAAAAATACCCAATGTTACACATAGGAAAACCAAATGTCTGTTTTTTTGGGTTTTTTTTTTCATTTTGTGGCACTCCATATCTCGACAACTGTACAAGATGCCATCATGAAACTTTCCATGTCTTAAGACCCTGACAACCTGACTACATGTGCCAAATTCTGGGCTATTTTGTCAAATGATGCCACAGTTATTAAGGTACAAAATTTGGGGTTTAACAGCCCACTCAGCCCTAACTATAGAGGTGCTACTGCACCCCGATAGATAGATAGATAGATAGATAGATAGATAGATAGATAGATAGACAGACAGACAGACAGATAGATAGATAGATAGAAAATGACATGGGTGAGAGTGAGAGTGAGATAGTAGAAATAGCTCCACAAGCCATCACTGAACTCTTAAGATCCCATGAGTGGTGAAGCCATGAGTGGGATTTCAAGAGTTCAGTGACAGTAAGTGGAGATATTTCTACTATCTCACTCTCACATACAGTATGTCATATTCGATTTGTACAACTGGTGTGCACCTGTCTTTAGCCACTGACTGTCAAAACCTCTTTGCCAAACTCAGAACTCTGTGCTGTAGTCTTCAGCCACTGAATGACAAGAACTCTATGCCGTAGTCAGAACTCCGTGTTGTACTTGCCAACAGCAGCACCCTCCCCAGCTCTGTAAACTCTACCCAAATCATTTTAACTGATTGCAAGAACTTTGTGCCAATGTGAAAACTCTGCTGCAATCTTTAGCCACTGAGTGACAAGAACTATGTGCCTGACTCAGAACTCGGTGCTGTAGTTGCTGACCCGCAGTATAACCCCCCCCCCAAGCTCTGTAACACTACCAAAATGATTTGAACTGACTATAAAACATTTAGAGCGATAGTATTGCCTTTATTGTCTGGTTTTGAGGAAGCCATTGAGGATCTTCACTTCAGGAGCGGACACCCGAGATCACCTGATCATCCCTGTGTGGTGGCAAGAAACAGGTTTGAAATTTAAACCGAGACCTGCGATTCCACCACCCTTGCTGCCATTACTGTTGCAATTATTTAAAACAACTGCTATGAGCACATGGGGTAGAACTACAAGATTTCTATTTTACAAACTCACTGACTCAGGGAGACTCACTGATAAGGAAAGTTGCTCTGTACTACGTCACTAAAGTGTGACATGCTTGCTCAGTTTAAAACCATTAGATTCTGCCAGCTCTGTGGTGCCAAGCAATGGAGTTCACTCGGCATGCTGGCAACCCTGGTTTGTGTCCCAAGCCCAGGTACCAGCAGTGGAGACTGACAGGAAGGGGATTCTGAAGTGTCCATTGGACACTTCCCTCCTGGGGGGGGGTCAAGCCTGGGCTCCTGGAGGTGGACTGGGACAAGCTTGGGGGGCGTGAAGCCTTGTCATGTCCTCCACTGTCCTCCCACCCCAGGATGCTGTCCTTACACAGGCTATTGTGTGGGGCAGCCAAAAAAACATAAAAATGGGCCCCTTGCCAACCAGATGATGAGCACTTCGCCCACACCACCACAAAGCCCCGGACAAGCAAGGTCTGATTGGGTAGTGGCCTCCAGGTATACATAGTTGTGCCTCACAGCACTTCCCCCTCGAAGAAGAGGGACCCTCCCGACATAGGGAAGTGTCAGGTTACCCCAGTAGGTCACGAGACAGGGTCGGGAGATGGTGGTGCAGGTTGGGGTGGCGGTAAGGAGGGGCCTTGGCACTCCAAAGGAGTGGCCAGCTGGGGTGCCAGTGGGGAGGTGCACAAATTGATCAAACAGAAAAATAAAACCGCTGGAGTGAAAAGAAAGACTGAGTCTATGAGAGAGTAGGGGGTTTATTTTAGTATGCCATTAAACAAGACAGCAGTCTGATTTTGTGCTGACATGCGTAAATTTAAAATGCCACAAAGAAATGTTCAGCGTGAACCAACTTCATTAACAAGCTAGGTGCATTAGCACTACTTAAGCTGGTAACTGTGACATACCAAGCTTGAAACGATAGTAGCAATGAAGTACCCAGCATTAAGATATCACTTCTATCTCACCAGTGGCCCATGAGATAGTATTGATATCTTCACTGGTACAGACCCACACCTGTTGTATAAATATATATGTGTATATTATAGGGGCACGGTAGCACCCCTATATTTAGGGTTGAGCAGGGTTTTCTATGTTAAACCTCAGATTTTGAAGTTTAATATCTTTGCAATCATTCAATGGAATGGCACAAATTTTGGCATGCATGGTCTCATGAGGGTAGATCGCATGATGTGCTAAGTTTAATTCCAGTCAGATTGCAGGTTCTGAGATGTGGATAGTGCAAAAATGTAAAAATGTGTTGTTTTTCTCTGGCTTTTTGTCAGTGCCTTGCACCCAGATGGTTTGTAATTTTGTTCTGAATGTCTCAGGATAGAAAGGGCTTGGCCCACAGAAGTACTTTTCGCTGATTTGGTGAAAAAATATTAAACTGTTCAAAAGTTACTACATTTTATATTTCACATTTTAGTCAGTGGGAAAAACAGTCTCCAGGATAACTCCCTGAAATGAAAAAAAGGATTTGAACAAACAAAAAAGGATCCTTTTTTCATTTGGAGCCAATCCTTTTTCATGAGAGAAAATTCCTTCTTTATTTTCCACCATCTTGTTTTTGGTTTTAGACAAAAAAAATATATGTCAAAACCGCCAAAGTTACATCCTGCAGAGACAACAAAACATGTATTTTGCTCATAGGGACTATATTAGGTGTATTCTACAGTTATCTGGTGGAAAAATACAACCCGGAATGTTTTTCTTTTTTTTTTTGTTTGTTAATTTAAATCCTTTTTCATAACTCACAAAGGGGTTTTTCATGAATCCTTTTTCATTCAAATGAAAAAGGATCCCTTGTCATGAAAAAGGATTTCGGACTTAGTTTTTTCCCCAGTTTTTTCATGATTTCTTCTTTGTTCAAACGAAAAAGGATCCCTTTTCATGAAAAAGAATTTAAGACATAACTGGAAAAACAACTAAGTCCCAAATCCTCTTTTGTGACTATGGATCATTTTTCATTAGAATGAAACAGGAGTCATGAAAAATGCCTGAAAAAACACTAAGTCTCAAATCCTTCTCCATCACAAGAGATCCTTTTTCATTCAAACAAAAAAAGGATCTATTAGCACGGCCCCCTTACCCACTAGCTCCTTTCATTGTAGCACTTAGATGACCCTGCATTACCTTGTCCTGCCCTCTAGGCATGCAACTGTGGGGGCAGTTCTCTTCCTTCAGCCGAAGCCTTTATTCCATCGTGGTTGTGCCCCCCTCTCTATACTAGCTAGGTACCCTGCTGGCGTGCTGGACTGTCTACACTCCCCTTTGTCTGTTACCTGACAATTCACCCTCTTAGTGCACTGTTTACACTCCCCTTGTGGTTACCTGATAATCTCCTGCCTCCCCATGCTCCCATGAAACCCTGTGGTTGAAATGTCCTCCTTACCATATCATGCAAGATGCAATGTCTTCTCTACCATTTAATACAAGTTGTGTTTGTATCATGTTTCTATTTCTGACTCTGTATCATGTCTCCATATTGTACTGTGGCTCCACCTGTTAAGTGGGCCTGTGTGTTACCATGACAATGTACCATGTTTGCTGTATCATAATTTGCTGTATCGTAATTTTTTCTTCTGTATTGTAATCTCCCGGGTCGCACCTGAAAATAGGCACTAGTTGTCTACTGTGCTTACCTGATTAACAAAAACAAATAAATAAATAAATATTTTGGATGTAGTTTTTGTCCGGTTCTGTTTTCATTTCAAAAAATCCTTTTTGCCTTTCATACGGAAAAGAATGTCTTGAAATGAAAAAAAAAACCTTTCCTGTGCCATTTCCATCATTTCATTGATTTTCCCTGGTGTGTAGTGGTACCCACACCCTCCGATCACTGTTCCCCACATATTCATTTTAATTTCCTTTGTGTCCAGTGGTACCCCCTCCACATATTTTTCCCCTTAATGTCTTTTTTATAGATTTTCTCTGTCCCTTAATTTTTTTATTTTTCCCTGGTATCTAGTGGTGCCCCCACCCTCTGACTGCCACCCCCTAATTATTTATTATTGCCCTGGTGTCTGTGGCACCCCCCACCATCCGATCACTGCCCCCATGATATTTACTTTTTTCATTGGTGTACAGTGGCATCCCCCACCCTCTGATTGCTGTCCACATACTATTTTTGTTATTTGTGTCCAGTGGCACCCCCATCCTCTGAATGCTGTTGCCCTATGTCTTGCAGCACCCCCCCATCATTCCAATTGCTGTCCCTGTTGTTCTTCACTTTACGTTCCCTATTGTCTAGTCCCCCCGATTGTGTGGCAGATCTGTAATAAAAAATAGGTCCATTGCTAATCACATCCCTACCCCACCTCTCACTCACCGCCTACCACCCCACATGCCCCTAGAGCCCCTCGCAGACCCGCACTCACCTGAATAGGTGCTACAGTGAAGATCCACTGTTCTACAGGAGACAGGTCTTGCTGCTGGAACTGCTGACAGCAATACGAGAATGTAAGGTAAGTACGGTATCCAGTGAGGGTAGCGACTGAATATGGGTGACCATCAAAATGGTGACTCCTATTCAGCACTTTGCCCATGGGCTACCCTTCAAGGGTAGCAACCCTACACAAAAGTGAATGTAGGGAAGGGTGACTGGAAGGGGGGGATAGCGAGGGGAAGTGGAGGGCAGGGAAGGGGTTTTAGGAGACTGGTGTGCCTGCTGCCATTGAGCTAGCTGTGTGGTGTGGTGGTGTGGGTGACTAGCTCTGGCTCAGCAAGTACTGGGTTCGGGGATGGGACCAGGAGGGTAGAAATTCTGCCTTTGCCTGCAAGACTTTTTTTTTTAAATCCAGACTGCGCCCCCTCCCCAACATGTATTCCCACCAGAGTTGAGAATCTAGGGGGGTGTGGGGGGGGCACAGCCCCTCACAAAAACACTTTCTGTGTTTCCAGATGTTGGGTCACTGGCAAGTGTATATCACCAATTTGCTTTTCAGTGACACTCGCCATAATAGCGATCGCTACTATGACATGGAACCATTAAGTACAGTTCAATGTATTTTAAAGAGGTTTTCAGCTTTGGTGCATAACTTTAGTATTTTTGCACATTTTGACACCAAATTTTCAACTTACCCTTTTTGAGACCCCATCTCATGAACAGTGTTGATGGAATTTCACAAATCCTGCCTGAAGGGTGGTTTCACAGTCACTTGTGAAATCATCTTTTGGGCAGGCTTTGAAAAGTTTCACCACCCTTGTTCATAAGGTGGGGTCATAAGAAGGATATGTTGAGAATTTGAGGTCAAAATATGCAAAAATGGCAAAGGTATGTGCATCATAACTTTCGTAATTTTAAATATTTTCACTCCAAATTTTCAACATAGCCATTTCTTTACACCACCACATGAAGGTGACAGCTGTCATTTTTAACATCTGGGCTGAAATATATTTTCATGCCTATGGCATGGAAATTATGTTGCAGTGGTGCAG
Organism: Neoceratodus forsteri; assembly: GCA_016271365.2. Taxonomy (NCBI): domain Eukaryota; kingdom Metazoa; phylum Chordata; order Ceratodontiformes; family Ceratodontidae; genus Neoceratodus; species Neoceratodus forsteri. The sequence continues at coordinate 442,801,987 of CM028133.1, forward strand.
AATGATGTTTCTCACCACTTCTTAAAGTTTTACTACTCTGATCATGAGGTGGGGTGATAAGAAGGCTATGCTGACAATTTGGTTGCTGTTGCACATCTATGAAGGGCCTGTGCTCCGTCATGCAAATAACAATGCGATTACACTATCTGAAAATGTATGGATGGCTGGGAGTGACAAATATGGATACATTTATACTGCCTCAAAAAGTAAAGAAATTCTATGTTAATGCAATATTTAGGGTTCCGACTAAAGTGACAAAAGTAGGGAAATATGGCTTTAGGGTTTCCAACCCTACAACCACACCCCACCCCTAAAACAAATTAGGGATGGAGTCTTCCTTGGTATAGCTAACCCTAAAGCTCACCCCATTTGGTGTCTATGTATGTGAAGTGTATAGAATGGGATGAACTTTAGGGTTGACAACACCAAAGAGGACTCCACCACTAATTTGTTTTAGGGGTGGGGGTGTGGTTTTAGGGTTGGAAACTGTAAAGCCACATTTCTTTACTTTTGTCACTTTAGCTGAATCCTAAATGTTGCATAATGCAGTTTTTTGCAAAGAATATATATATATATATATATATATTATAGTGGCACGATCGCACCACTATAGTTAGGGTTCAGCGGTCAGTTACATACTAAAGTCAAATGTTTGGGCCTTAATAACTTTGGAATCATTCAATGGGTTTGCCTGAAATTTGGTACTCACATTGGGGCATGGCAGATCTCTTGATTTTCTAAATTGTGTTTCAGTCAGAGTGACGGTTTTTGTGTACGAAAGCACTGAAAAATGCAAAATTATCCATTTTTGGAGGCACCTTTGGCATTCTGAATGTGGTTCTGAACGGCTGTCATGTGGTGTGCCACTCTGTGAGATGACTTGTTTGAAAGAGCTTTGGTGGCCAAAGTTGCCGCATTTTGTTTGGTGAAAAAATATTAAGGCATTCAAAAGTTATGCCACTTTTAAGTTCCCATTACAAGTTAATGGGGAAATTTATATATATACAGTATCTTGCAATCAAAGAATGGGGTTCTGGCCAGCTCGTCCCACCTGGCGATCAAAGAATTTGCAGCCTCATGGTTCAAGAATCTTTGTCCCTGAGGATTTTTTCAAATTCTTTGATTGCGAGATCCGCCATCTTATTTTCAGTTTTCCGATCAGAAAAACACAAATAACTCGGCTCAAGGGTCACTTCTGAAGTAAAACTTGAATGGGTTTTACTCAGGGGACCCTGATCTATCAAGCCATGTCTTTGGTTCCATCCAATTCAGTCCACAAATAGAGTTATTAGCTTTTAAATTCTTCATTCGCGGCTCTCTAACGATCTTTGATCGCGAGGCTGCAAATTCTTTGATCGCAATTGAGCATCGCGAACGAGGGACGAGATGGCCAGATTTTAAACTGTATTTGTGTAGCCCAGTGTTACCCTATTAAGTTATATATGGGTGGGTTTTGCTCAGGAGGCTTCGCTCTGCCACATCTGAATAAAAAAACAGTACTTTTTATTATCCCTGGTAGTCTAGCGGCCCCCTCCCCATCATGCCAATGTACATAACGATGCCTGTTATCCCTGGTAGTCTAGTGGCCCCCCCAATGAGTATCATATAAATATGTTTATTTTTTATCTGTGTTAGTCTAGTGGCCCCCCATGTGTGTTTATTTATATATTTTGATTATATCCCTGGTAGTCTAGTGCCCCCACCCCCGATCTGTAGTTCATTATCATTAATATTGCTATCCCTGGTAGTCTAGTGGTCCCCCTCCCATCATAATAAAATTAATTTGAATTTTGCATGTCCTGGTAGTCTAGTGGCCCTCCCCCACCCAGTCATGCCAGCCCACCCAGCACCCCCCACCCTTCCCCAGCCAGTGACTGGCACAGCCCACCTCTCTCCTCCACAGTCAGCCGCCAACTGTGTTTATTAGCAGCGGTAATTGAAACAGACGAGCGAGGGACGAGATGGCCAGATAAAAAAATTAATTTTCTCAGCTCAGGGGTGTCCTAGGAAGACAAATGAGGGTGGGTTTTATTCAGGGGCTTCGTTCTGATGAACCATGGTGGTGGTTTACCGCAATTATTTGAATTTTTAAATGACACAACTTTTTATTCTTTGGTCGTGACCCTGCAAATTCTTTGACCGTGAGCCTGCAAATTCTTTGATCATGATATTCTTTGATCGTGATCATGCATCGTGAGAGTAGAACGAGATGGCCAGATTAAAAAATGCATTTTCTCAGCCCAGGGGTGTCCTAAGAAGTCAAATGAGGGTGGGTTTTGCTCAGGGGGCTTTGTTCTGTCGAAACATGGCGGTGGTTTACAGCAATTTTTCCAGTTTTGTAAATTTCAAAAGTTTTTATTCTTTGTTCGTGAGCCTGCAAATTCTTTGATCATGAGATTCTTTGATTGTGATCATGCATCGTGAGGGTAGGACGAGATGGACAGTTTTTTAATAATGGAATAGATAGGGACATTTTGCCAAACTTTCAGGTTGAATATCTCGGAAATGGTTTGGTCTTTTTACTTGAAATTTGGAGGGTGTTTACGGCATGTCCTGTAGATGTGAATTATGGTGCTTATGTGTCAGAGAAATGTTTTTTGCGGAGATATTGCGTGACACACTTTACGTGTTGTACACAGTGTTTTGCTTAAGGTGGTGGCTTGAAATTGATAAGATACTTAACCTTACTGTCATGGATGTAGTTTTCAGTCGTTGTGTGAGTTAAATGTCAACAGGTGTGGAACTGTGCCAGTCTGACGAATGAAAATCTCATACGTTAAAATGTTATATCTCGGACACAGTTTGCTCTTTTCACTTGAAATTTGGAGGGTGTTAGCAGCATGTCCTGTGGATGTAAATTACAGTTTTTCATGTCGGAAAATATTGTTTTGACGGAGATATGGTGTGACGCAGTTTTCGTTCTGCAAACAGCGTTTTGCTTGTGGTGGTGGCTTTAAATTGATAGGATACCTACCCTTAGTGTCATGGATACAGTTTTCTGTCATTGTGTGTGTTAAATGTCAAGAGGTGCGGAACTGTGCCACTCTGACGAATCAAAATTTCAAATTTTGACATGACACGGTTTGGTCTTTCTACTTGAAATTTGGAGGGTGTTGACAGGATGTCCTGTAGATGTGAATTGCGGTGTTTACATCTCGGACAATGTATTTTTTGTGGACAGATTGCATGGCGCACTTAATATTTTGCGGACAGTGTTTTATGTTCTTCTGCTACATTCATATTCGTTTAGTGGCTGGTTGTGCTGTTGTTACTGTACTTTTTAGTCATCAGCTGTGTAATGTGGCTCAACACTTACAAGTTGGTGGAAGCGTAGGGCCCAAAGGGCTCCGCGCTCCCACCAACTTGCACAACTTTCTACTTTTTATTCTTTCTTAAAAAGTAAGGAAATTCTTGCAAAAAACTTAATTAATGCATCAGTTAGGGTTCTTCTGCAGTGCAAAAAGTGAGGAAATTCAATTTTAGGGTTCCCACCCTTTGCACCCCACCCCCAGCCCGCTGCCACCAACAGGTATTGGGTGTGCACTGGGGTCACTGTCCCAACTCTCGCCCCATTCTCCTACACTGCACCACCTCAGCTTGTCTACACATGGAATGGGGTGAGAGCTAGGGGCAATGACCCCAATGCACACTCCGATGCCTATTGGTAGCGATGGGCTGGGGGTGGGGTGCAAAGGGTGGGAACCCTAAAATTGAATTTCCTTGCTTTTTTCACTGTAGAAGAACCCTAACTGATGCATTAACAAAGTTTTTTGTATATTATATATATAAATATACTGTATATATATATACATAAACATATGAACGTATGAAATTGCCAGCAGAAACAGACCACATGGTGTATCAAGTCTGCTCAAGTATGCAGCTAGCCCCTCATCTTGCAGCTGCCCCTCCCACCTCCTATCACAGTATATATGTGTATACATTTATATACTGTAGGATGATCAATTAGCACAATGAAAACCTCTCTCAACCCTGACATAAAATAGAATATGTGAAGAAGATGCATACAACTATTACACAAAAAGTGTATTTTTAATGATACATAATGTCTTCACAATTTCAAAAATATCTAGATAGAGCTCCAATATATATTTTGGTTGTAATGTTTCAGAACACAAGTTCCTTCATTAGACAATGGAGCATTTTTTTCTAAAAAATAAATCAGAAAAAGAAAATCTGATCAGTTTACATTTTTTGTGTATATTTTTCATCTTCAAAAATACATTTATCCCAATGAATTACTAAATGCATTAATAGCTAAGGTGGAACCAACCCGCTTAATAATACTCAAAACATCAAAGGCTGAGTCTGCCAATGTAGTGGTGAAATAAAGATTCGGGGGGGGGTCTATAGTTCCCTTTTGTTACCAATTTTACTAATAATTATTTAAGATTTAAAATAAAGGCTCTGTCATATATATATATATATTTTTTTTTTTTGACAGAAAAAAAGTCAAGTCTGTTCTGTGCAGAGAGGACCACGAAGCTGTTCTAAATAATAACAAGCACTCAGTAAGGTACGCTATATTTTCTAATATTGAAAATCATTTGAAAAAGCTTGAATTCATTTAGATTTAATAAATATAATTTATAGTTTTCTCTTTTTTTCATGTAGAAAAATGAACTCTGGGGTAATTGGTAACAAAAGGGAACTATAGCCCCCCCTGCACAAGCCAAACCACCTTGAAGGCCCAGTCTCCCAAAGTTTTTAACCTGGCCCTTGGAACAACTACAAGGCCCACCTCAATGAAGAGAAGAGAGCACAAGGGCATGTAGAGATGCAGGAGATCTAACAGGTAGACAGGATCCAACCCGTGTAGAGCCTTGTAAGTTAGTATGCCAACTTTAAAGGAGTTACACCACTTAACCATCAGCCAGTGCAGTTCACAAAGCACCGGGGACACATGACACATCCACACTGCATTCTGCACCAGCTGCAGGTGCTGTAGATTACCTCCATTCACCCCGAGATATGGAGCATTGCAGTAGTCAAGCCAAGACATCACAAACACATATACTAATGTCAATAGGTCCCGGGGGGATCAGGGATCAAATGTCCCTAAGGTGGTAAACAGTACTCCAGACAACTGCTGACACCAGAGCCTCAAATGTCAGCCCGTTGTCCAGAATAACTCCAGATTCTTCACCTTTGTCATTGCCATCAGCCCTGATAGCCGACTCAAAGCCCAGTCTCCTTCTCAGCAGCTGCCACTCTCCCCCTATGATCTAGACTGACTACCACCACTTCAGTATTGTTAGCTATGAGTCTCAACCCACTCAATGACATCCAGTCCTGTGTTTTGGCCATGCACTTATTTAGCACATCCACTGCACCTGGTATCCTGGGTGCAACTGACAGGTACAACTGGGTATCATCTGCATAGCAGTGAAACCCCAGCCCATACCATCTAATGGTCCCTCCTAGGGACAGCATGTATACTGCAAACAACATAGGCAAGAGAACTGACCTCTGGGGAACACCACAAGGCAGTGACAATGGGAGTGAGGAGAAATTCCCAAATACAACACTTTGTGTCCTGTCCCTGGAGGAGGACTCAGACCAGCAGATGACACTGCTGCTATGACCTATGGATTCCCTCAACCAGTCCAAAAACAACCCATCGTCCATAGTGTCAAAAGCTGAGGAGAGATTGAGGAAAATGAGAACTGACCATTGTCCTGCATCCCTTGCCCTGAGAAGGTCACTGTGCACCCTGACTAGTGGGTCTCAGTGCTATGCCAGAACATAAATTCAGACTGGAGAGGCTCATATATGGGAAAGGCTACTGGGTGTGCCTAGAGCTATAATGCAACCACTTTCTCAACAATCTTACCCAAAAAAGCAAATTAGAGACTGGTCAGTAATTTACCAGGTTATCAGGGTCCAAAGATTACTTTTTTAAAAGAGGCCTCACCAGTGCATCTTTCAATGCAGCTGGTGAAACCCCCTCTGACAAGCAGCACTGGACAATCACAGTGAACACCATGATGAGATGCCCAACACAACCCACCAGCAGCCACATTAGGGCTGGATCCAGTTTACAAAAAGTTGGTTGCAGTTCATATATCAGCTCAGTCACCTCTTTTATCATCACTGGTCTAAACTCTCCCCACGGGGCAAAAATCAACTGACTCAGGTTACTTCTGTTGATAATAACATCAGTGTTCTGCAATATTCAGTATTTGCTTTCTGATCTAGACTAAAGTCTCCCATGAGAAGCCACTTCAATACTGTAGTACTTGAGGTAGGTTTGAGGTAGTAATCAAAAAAGTCTGTTAAGGCAAATTAGCCCAGCCACTCTGCTATGAGGTAGATTATACACACAGCCAAGGTAAACATTTTTAGAGATGTATATCTAGAATTACTAAGAATCCATTCCCATAATACACCTCCAGTAGTATTATAGTCTATTTTAGTTCCCTTTAAATAGTCTTCTGTGTATAGCAACAACCCTTCCCACACCTGTTTTGATAAGTTACTATCTTTGTGTACTAGACCATATTCCAGGAACAAACAGGTAAAGTCTGGATTTGAAGGACTTAGTACCTATGTGAGATGCAGTTCTTTAACATACTCCATTGTAAAATAAAGGTGTTCACAGCATATCATTTCTGGCTGATTAAACTGCATAATAAGAAAAAGGCATTATACATATTAAAAGGCTTTATTAAAAAAATATTCAGCTATAAATGTCATGCAGTACCTGCACAAAAATTAAGGGGTTACTGGTGACTTTTTTAACTAAATGCTAAAAACATAGCAATGAGTATATTTTTAACTCTGAGGATCTTACTAATTAGAATTAACATATTCTATCTCTTTAATCTTCTAATTAGCAATTAGCAGTCATTTAATTAGTAATTTGTATGCAAATCATCAAGAAAACTTCTGTTCTTCCAATTGCCCCAAATGCCTGCATACAGTATAAAACAGTTTCATAGTGGCATTATTCACCGATAGTGCCTTTAATGGTTTTACTTTCTTTCCATATAGTATATTGGTACATTAATAAAAATACTAATCATTTGCATCTGGGTAGACACAGATGTAAAATGCACCATAACAATTTTGTTGTGATGAATAAATGATTGTTAAATTACAGCATAAAGACAGTACAAGAAAAAACAAAGCAATGTCAAAAAAACTGAAATTTAGGCAATGTAGATATCATTTAAGTAAATGCACATTAAACCATGTAAAAGCATTTCAGTCTGAAATGATATTGTGTACCAGTTTCAAAACATAAAAAGACATACTGTGCACATCTTGTTTAAACTGTGGTACTCCGTTTATTTTATATACTGAACTCTAACCATTAAAGAACAATACTCAATCCATAATTAAATAAATTAGTTACTTCTATCATCCAGATTTATGCAACTTTACTCTCTACAAACCTGCTATATTCTATGCAACAAATGACTATCCCACAGACTTGTTTCTGCATTGCTAGCATTAGAGGTAATTAAAACACACGTGGCAGACATATCTACAGGTAATATCAATATAAAACAAGACAGATCAAAAGAACTGCAAATAACCTGTACATTTGAAATTGGAAATAAAATAAGATTCTGAAAAAAACTAAGTTCAAAAACCTTACTGCACATGTGCAGGGACTTAAGGATTTTTATTAACAAAAAAATTAAAGAGGTTGAATTTTGTGTCCCTGGAAATAAATTTCATGGCAAAATTCAAACACCAGATTTATGTGGACTTGAAGAAGGGTGTTAAGCATCCTGTTCTTCAAATTTGGTTAAACAAATGTCCAAAATTAAAAAAAGTTTGAAAACAACACCTGAAAAAAAGAACCGCTCCAAAAAACATGAACCACAGATGCAGTGGGACTTATTCTTTATCTACTGTTTTTTTTAATAACTTAAAACATTTTTTAACGGTTTAGGTCCACATTTTAGGGATGGTCTACCTACAGTATGACCTAGCAGACAGGTCTTCTGCTTCCTGTAGGGCCCACAGGGCCTGTGTGAAACATGTTACAGATTCACTGGTATTCCATATGGGTCTTCTGCTTTGCACAGGGCCCACAGAGCCCTGCATAAAGCAACCTATAGGTCCAACACTGTTCCAGAAGAGTCCACTGCTTCACCTAGGGCCCACAGGGCCTTCAGTAACACAAGCTACAGGTGTGGTGCCCTACCTCACAGATCTGCTGCTTCATTTAGGGCCAACAGAGCTCTGGGCAAATCAACTTACAGGCCTGGTGCCATGCACAGTGCACCTGCAGCTTTGACCAGGCTGGCACAAAGAGCCCAACATCAAGCAAGCAAAAGATCTTGCACCATGCATGATGGGTCTGCTGCTGAAGAAAGCTAAAAGTGGTTTAAAAAGTAAGGAAATTTGCTGCAATAAACTATGTTAATCTATTATGGTTGAAGCACATACCTGCAGCATAAAAAGGAGGAGAATGACAAATAAGAGTAAAAAGCCGCTGGAACCTTGGTGAATCTATGAAATGGTTTTCCTCATGGTTTGAACAATGCTCAGATAGAGGGTGTCAAAATTAGTGCAACATCAACACTGCATTGCATGATCAAGTAGACCCCAAGGAAAACCAGATCATAGCATCACCAAGGTTCCAGGGACTTTTTACCCTCATTTTTCATGTCCTTACTGTTTAAGCTTTGTGCTTCAACCTAACATAGTTTTTACAACATACTGTACATATATACACATATATATATATATATATATATATATATATATATACACATATATATATACAGTATATACAGAATATATATATATATATATATATATATATATAGAGGCACAGCCGTGCCCCTATAGTTAGGGTTGAGTAGGGAGTTTAATGTTAAACCCCAAATTTTGCACGTTAATAACTTTGCAACTGTTCAACAGATTTGCACATAATTTTGTATGCACTGTCCCATAAAGTAGATCTCCTACTGTACCAAGTTTTGTTTTGATCGGATATGAAGAATTTGCGCAGCACACAGGGTAAAAAAAGTGTGTTTTTTTTGCTTTTTTTCACCAATTTTTCCTAAATTCTCCTCATTGCCCTGCACCCACACTGTTTTGAATTTTAGCCTGAACATTTCAGGGTGGAAAGAGCTTATCCTAAGGAACAAGCCAGCATTGGTTTGGTGAAAAAATATTAATCTGATCCAAAGTTATCCAATTTTTAAAATTCAGGTTCTGAGCATGCTCAGTTCAATCTTTTGGATAGATGCACAGCTGCAAACAAGGATTTTGGCTCATGAACAGGGATTTTGACAGCTCACGAATGGGGATTCATTAAATCCTAATTCATGAGAAAAAAATCCCTGTTCGTGAGCCGCCATCTTGTTTTCACTTTTAGCCCAAAACAAAATGTTGTTACTTGCCCCACGGATGTATTTTGTGAAAAGAAATGTATGGGTTTTGTTCAGGGTGATGCCCTCTACAAAACCATGTATTTGGCTTCCTTCAGTTTATAAAAAAAGGCTGTTTTTTCATTTGAAAATCCCCATTCATGACTCACTTTCGATCCCCATTCATGAGGTCTCCAAATCCCCGTTCTTAAGTCAATCCCCATTCATGAGCTGTCAAAATACCCATTCATAAGATAAGGACCAGATGGCCATATCTCACTAACAGGGACTGGCTCATGAACGGGGATTTTGACACATCACGAATAGGATTCAGTCATTGAATGGGGATTTTGACAGCTCACCAACAAGGATTATAAAAAAATCCTGTTTGTGAGCTGTCAAAATCCCATTCACAAGTTGATTACCCATTCATGAGCTAACAAAATCCCCGTTCGTGAGATGAAGACTAGGTGGTCCTAGCTCACGAACATTGATCACCTCACAAATGGGAATTCGGCTCACAAACTGGAATTTTGACAGCTCATGAACAAGGATTTGTAAAACTTTGCCATTTCACAGTAAGAAACGGTAAGGACTTTTGGCTTGAAATTTGCAGGGTGCAAAGGGGGTGTCCCACAGATGTGACATATGCTGGTCTGGTGTAAAAAAATGCATTGGTTACATAGTTATGACATTCTGAAACTGAGAAATTCCCCTTAGGATAACACTACGGTGCCCATAGCACCTTTCAGTGCCCATATCTCGGAAACGATGCAAGATACAGATTTTTTGCTCCAAGCAGCTTACGTCACCTTTTGGTGACATAAGCATGAGTGGAGGTTTCGAAGTCATGATTACAATTGCAGTGGAATTTTTTTCATAGCTGCTACTGTTACTGAGATATTGACAAATTAGTGTTACAAGGGTTCCTTTTCAGCCTTATAGGGCTACTGTATGGCTCTGTTGTTATGTGTAAATGGGAGTGCAGGGCCTGGAGGGCCCATACTCCCAAATATGCATATCATGCAGAATTTGGCAGCTTGGCAGAGGCCTGAGGGTCCCACTTCATTAACACATACCAGTTACATTATGCTGTCTGAAAAAGTTAGGAAATTCATTGCAAAAAAACTTCATTAATGCATCAGGGTTAAAGCGATAAAGGTATGGAAATGAGATGTTAGGGTTGAGCCGCTAACCCCCCATCCTCCACACATCAACAGTCATCGGGGTGTGCCATGGGGTCATTAGGCCTAACTCTCACCCCATTCTCCTATACTGTACCATGTCTGCCTGTTTACACATGGAATGGGGTGAGAGTTGGGCCTAACAACTCCGTGGCACACCCCAATGACTGTTGGTGTGTGGAGGATGGGGCAGTGGTAGGATGGGGTTCAGTGCTTAACCCAATGTCATATTTGTATACTTTTGTTACTTTAACTCCATTGATTAGCAAAGTTTTTTGCAGTGAATATATATATATTTATATTTATATTGCAAAAAACATCATTAATGCTGTAGTTAGGGTTAAAGCCACAAAAGTGGGGAAAATGTGGTCTTAGGGTTTCCAACCCTAATGTCCTACTCCCACCATGCACACACCAACAGGCGTTGTGGGTGTGCCTTGGGGGTGGTCATCCCTAAATTTGTGATCTAGAGCAGCCTGCAACCCCCCCACCCAGTCTAGTGCTGTGCAGCAGCACATCCCACCCCGTTTCCATAGTGTAGTGGCCCCCCAACCCCGATGCGGTATACTCTTTAATATATTCTGTTACATTTCCTTGACAGTCTAGTGGCATCCCCCTCCCCTCCCTGAACACTGATCACTGCATACAAATGTGCTTAATTAATATCCACTCCCTGGTAGTCTAATGGCACCCTCCTCCCATCCCCAAACACCAATCACCATATACAAATATGCATAATTAATATCCACTCCCTGGTAGTCTAGTGGCACCCTCCTCCCATCCCCAAACACCAATCACCGTATACAAATGTGCATAATTAATATCCACTCCCTGGTAGTCTAGTGGCACCTCCTCCCATCCCCAAACACCAATCACCGTATACAAATGTGCATAATTAATACCCACTCCTGGTAGTCTAATGGCACCTCCTCCCATCCCCAAACACCAATCACCGTACAAATGTGCATAATTAATATCCACTCCCTGGTAGTCTAATGGCACCCTCCTCCCATCCCCAAACACCGATCACCGTATACAAATGTGCATAATTAATATCCACTCCCTGGTAGTCTAATGGCACCCTCCTCCCATCCCCAAACACTGATCACTGCATACAAATATGCTTAATTAATATCCACTCCCTGGTAGTCTAGTGGCACCCTCCTCCCATCCCCAAACACCAATCACTGTATACAAATCTGCATAATTAATATCCACTCCCTGGTAGTCTAATGGCACCCTCCTCCCATCCCCAAACACTGATCACTGCATACAAATATGCTTAATTAATATCCACTCCTTGGTAGTCTAATGGCACCCTCCTCCCATCCCCAAACACCAATCACCGTATACAAATGTGCATAATTAATACCCACTCCCTGGTAGTCTAGTGGCACCCTCCTCCCATCCCCAAACACCAATCACCGTATACAAATATGCATAATTAATATCCACTCCCTGGTAGTCTAATGGCACCCCCCTCCCCTCCCTGAACACTGATCACTGCATACAAATGTGCTTAATTAATATCCACTCCCTGGTAGTCTAATGGCACCCTCCTCCCATCCCCAAACACCAATCACCATATACAAATGTGCATAATTAATACCCACTCCCTGGTAGTCTAGTGGCACCCTCCTCCCATCCCCAAACACCAATCACCGTATACAAATATGCATAATTAATATCCACTCCCTGGTAGTCTAATGGCAACCTCCTCCCATCCCCAAACACTGATCACTGCATACAAATATGCTTAATTAATATCCACTCCCTGGTAGTCTAGTGGCACCCTCCTCCCATCCCCAAACACTGATCACTGCATACAAATATGCTTAATTAATATCCACTCCCTGGTAGTCTAGTGGCACCCTCCTCCCATCCCCAAACACTGATCACTGCATACAAATATGCTTAATTAATATCCACTCCCTGGTAGTCTAGTGGCACCCTCCTCCCATCCCCAAACACCAATCACCGTATACAAATGTGCATAATTAATATCCACACCCTGGTAGTCTAATGGCACCCTCCTCCCATCCCCAAACACCAATCACCATATACAAATGTGCATAATTAATATCCACTCCCTGGTAGTCTAGTGGCACCCTCCTCCCATCCCCAAACACCAATCACCGTATAAAAATATGCATAATTAATATCCACTCCCTGGTAGTCTAGTGGCACCCTCCTCCCATCCCCAAACACCAATCACCGTATACAAATATGCATAATTAATATCCACTCCCTGGTAGTCTAATGGCACCCTCCTCCCATCCCCAAACACCAATCACCGTATACAAATGTGCATAATTAATACCCACTCCCTGGTAGTCTAATGGCACCCTCCTCCCATCCCCAAACACCAATCACCGTATACAAATGTGCATAATTAATACCCACTCCCTGGTAGTCTAATGGCACCCTCCTCCCATCCCCAAACACCAATCACCGTATACAAATGTGCATAATTAATATCCACTCCCTGGTAGTCTAATGGCACCTCCTCCCATCCCCAAACACCAATCACTGTGTACAAATGTGCATAATTAATACCCACTCCTGGTAGTCTAATGGCACTCCTCCCATCCCCAAACACCAATCACCGTGTACAAATGTGCATAATTATATCCACTCCTGGTAGTCTAATGGCACCTCCTCCCATCCCCAAACACCAATCACCGTATACAAATGTGCATAATTAATACCACTCCCTGGTAGTCTAATGGCACCTCCTCCCATCCCCAAACACCAATCACCGTATACAAATGTGCATCATTAATATCCACCCCTGGTAGTCTAGTGGCACCTCCTCCCTCCCCAAACACCAATCACCGATACAAATGTGCATAATTAATATCCACTCCCTGGTAGTCTAATGCCCTCCTCCCATCCCCAAACACCAATCACCGTATACAAATGTGCATAATTAATACCACCCTGGTAGTCTAATGGCACCTCCTCCCATCCCCAAACACCAATCACCGTATACAAATATGCATAATTAATATCCACCCTGGTAGTCTAATGGCACCTCCTCCCATCCCCAAACACCAATCACCGATACAAATGTGCATAATAATATCCACTCCCTGGTAGTCTAATGGCACCCTCCTCCCATCCCCAAACACCAATCACCAGATACAAATGTGCATAATTAATATCCACTCCCTGGTAGTCTAATGGCACCCTCCTCCCATCCCCAAACACCAATCACCGTATACAAATGTGCATAATTAATATCCACTCCCTGGTAGTCTAATGGCACCCTCCTCCCATCCCCAAACACCAATCACCGTATACAAATGTGCATAATTAATACCCACTCCCTGGTAGTCTAGTGGCACCCTCCTCCCATCCCCAAACACTGATCACCACATACAAATATGCATAATTAATATCCACTCCCTGGTAGTCTAATGGCACCCTCCTCCCATCCCCAAACACTGATCACCGTATACAAATATGCATAATTAATACCCACTCCCTGGTAGTCTAGTGGCACCCTCCTCCCATCCCCAAACACCAATCACCGTATACAAATGTGCATAATTAATATCCACTCCCTGGTAGTCTAATGGCACCCTCCTCCCATCCCCAAACATCAATCACTCAGATACAAATGTGCTATTATCATATCCACTCCCTGGTAGTCTAATGGCACCCTCCTCCCATCCCCAAACATCAATCACCGTATACAAATGTGCATAATTAATACCCACTCCCTGGTAGTCTAATGGCACCCTCCTCCCATCCCCAAACACCAATCACCGTATACAAATGTGCATAATTAATACCCACTCCCTGGTAGTCTAATGGCACCCTCCTCCCATTCCCAAACACCAATCACCGTATACAAATGTGCATAATTAATACCCACTCCCTGGTAGTCTAGTGGCACCCTCCTCCCATCCCCAAACACTGATCACCACATACAAATATGCATAATTAATATCCACTCCCTGGTAGTCTAATGGCACCTCCTCCCATCCCCAAACACCAATCACCGTATACAAATGTGCATAATTATTACCCACTCCCTGGTAGTCTAGTGGCACCCTCCTCCCATCCCCAAACACTGATCACCACATACAAATATGCATAATTAATATCCACTCCCTGGTAGTCTAATGGCACCCTCCTCCCATCCCCAAACACCAATCACCGTATACAAATGTGCATAATTAATACCAACTCCCTGGTAGTCTAGTGGCACCCTCCTCCCATCCCCAAACACTGATCACCACATACAAATGTGCATGATTAATACATTAATACCCACTCCCTGGTAGTCTAGTGGCACCCTCCTCCCATTTCTGAACACTGATCACCGTATACAAATGTGTATAATTAAAATCCACTTCCTGGTAGTCCAGTAGCACCTCCCCCACCCACTCAGGAACCCACATCCCAACCCACACCCCCATCACAGCCGTGGCAGGCAGTCAGCGAGCAACACAGCCCTCCACACACCACCACGGCTGCCCACCGACTGAACTGTTGCTGAATAACAGCGTACTGTAAGCACTACAAGCCCATTGGATGACACTGTCGAGCAATGGGCTTGCAGTGTGTACTATAAGCTGTCATTCACAACTTTGTGAATGACACAAAGTGTGAAGAGTCAAAGATGGCCCTACTCCTTGCAGTAGCAGCAGTTGGAAGGCTCCACTTCACATCTAGCGGAATGAAGTCATCAACTAGCAGCACCTCCCCCTTACTCGCCATTCTGATGATGGCTTCTGCAAGTGCCAAATACAACTTCTCTCCCTCTGCTGGAGGCCTGTACACTACCCTAGTGTGGACTGTGATTCCAGAACCTGTCTCCAAGATTACCCAAAGCTCCTTCACACCTTCCTTTTCCTTCTGGTGCCCCTGGACCTCCATGGCCTTGATTCCCTCCCTCACATATAAAACAACCCCTCCTCCCTGTCCTGTCTCTCCTGAACATAGAGTAGCCCATCATGGCCATGTCCCATTCATGGTGCTTAATGCACCATGACTTCATAATGTCCAGTAAATCCAGGTCAGCCTCCTATACCACAGTATGTAAGTACACTACACAAATTATGAATGATGTTGTAAAACATCTACAGATAATAATCTACATGCAATGATCATATCTTGCTCATGTAACAAAAGAGTTACATTAATTTTTAACAAATGTTTTATTAAAAAAGTTACTGTAATTAAATTTGTTTTCTAAAAGTTATCTTGAATGTCTCGTTAGACTGTCTTCTCATGGGCCATATAGTACAATTGTCAGCATTTGCAAGTAAATTTTTTTTTCATTTTTCTGTTTTCCTTCACGATCAACTTTGACTCAGAAAAACAACTTCACTTTGTCAGTTATTTTTTCTGCTATTTTTCTGAAATGCATATGTGCAAACCTTAAAAGATAAATCATTTACAAAATAAAAATGAGAATGCTTTTAAACCCCTCAAATGCCCTTCTTTGCAAAGAACTCTAATAAACCTGTAGTATTCATAATTATAATTGGTGTACTTTCTGCTCTAGCCAAGAGTAAAAAAGATAAAAACACAAACAACTGGAAATTTAATCAATAATTTCTAAACAGCCAAACTGATTCGTGCAAAACTGGCCAAAACATTAGCCCATTGGACTGGGAAGCAGCACACCGAATTTCACAGTCCTAGGAGCTAAGCTCTTTGAAATATAAAATATCAAATAAACCTGCTTTGACAAAAAACAAACTCAACCCTAACATATACTATATATAGGTTGATTGGCTGATTGATTGGATTTTGGGTAGGCCCACTAAGACTAAAAAGTCCCTTTTTCAGGAGTGACCCAGAATTAATTACATGTAAACAGAAAGACAATAAGCAATATAAACCATAACTATGGCATAGACAAAGCCACAGGGTTACAGAGGTAGCAAACATTGGTCCATTTACAACAGACAGCAAACATACTGACAAGTCTTAAGTTATAGAACAGTGGGCACAAGGTTGGTAGAAGTCGACAACTGCAAGTGTAGATTGTACTTGAGGAGAAATGTCTAAGCCCTTTCTTGCAGCCTCCCAGTGAGGAGTATTCTTAGATAGTAGCAGGGAGGGCTTTCCATAGAGAGAGCAGACGAAGAAAAGGATATTTTGCCTGTACTGGACCTTGATCTCGGTATCTCAAGTAAGGTACAACTGGTGTGTGTGTGTGTGTGTGTGTGTGTGTGTGTGTGTGTGTGTGTCCATACAAAATCACACATAGTCCCTATAATGCAAAGCATCATGGGATATATATGCAAATCACCATTAAAATGTAGGTTGATTCTGCTTTAAGCCAGAATGCATGATGCCAAAGGGCCTCATACAGTCTGCAAAGAGGGAAAAACGAAAACACATAGATGTGCTTCGTCCTACACTGGACTCATCAGTGTGCCTTGTCTGCATCTCAACTCAGGGGAAAATGACCCAGCCCTCATATGGTGGATTACAGTGGGCCAAAAATAAGAAAGCAAGCCCAAAAGACAAAAAACCTGAGCCCAGGCTGGCCCAGTTGTGCTGAGGGTTGAGCTGCTGAGTGCCAAACCTCGTTTCATGCCAGCGACCTGGGTTCGGAAACAAACTTGGGTTGCCAGGAGTCAGCCAGGAGGAGAGGAGAGGATCAAGCATCCAAGAGTAATCTGTGGGGGTATTCAGACCATGCAAGTAAACTGGGGAGGTGACTGTCAGTGAGGTCAGTGAGGACAGGCTGATGGGAGCCAAAGCCTGCCTTGGCCAAGAAGATAACGTTTTTATAGAAAAAAGAATCTCAGCACAAATGCACTGAGGCAAGGGTTTACCCAAAAAAGGACATTACAAAATCACACACGTCCCCATAATACAAAGCATCACGGGACATATCTGCAAATCACAATGAAAATTTAGGCTGGTTCTGCTTTAAGCAGGAATGCATGGTGTCAAAGTGTCTCTTACATAGTTTGCAAAAGGTGACAACAGAAGTCACAGACACATGTTTTGTCCTACACTGGACTCATCAGCGTGCCTTGTCTGTATTTCATCCCAGGGGAAATGAACCAACTCTAATGTGGTCTTATCGGTTTGGGTCATGGTGGACCACAAATAATAAAGCAAGCTAAAAAGACAAAGAACATCAGCACAAAGCATTGAGGCAAGGGTTACCCAAAAAGGGTACTGGTAACAAAGCCAGGTTTCAAAGAAATATAAAATCACACATATTCCCATAATGCAATGCATCATGGGATATAGGCATCATGTATACTGGAAAAAGTGATATCTGATACCCAATTCACAGACTGTCATGTTATCTTGTAAATTAAGCACACCACAGATTATATTTTATGAAGAATATGTGAAGAAAAAGGGGAGAAAAGGACATTAATTTTACGGTCACGTCTATATGGCATAAGCTTCTTGACTTGTAAATTCCTATGATAATTTCTACAATCTTGCCCTACTGGATACTTTGCAGTACATAGTGAACCAATTAGAGCAGATCTGACAACAGTGATGTCCTCAGAATAGCACTGAGCATCATTGATGCCGGTAGAACTCAAACAGAAACAGCTAAATCGTCAAACAGCTGATTTAAAAGTTATAACTAGCAAATGGATGTTGTATAAATTGAATATGTAATGGTCTCTATTCAAAATACATGGTTTATCATCACTTGTGAGCAAACAAGACTTTTATAACTCACTTGTAGTTCTGCCACTTGTGAGTTATGATCCTCGTGTGAAGATAAATAGCTTTTTTTAAGGCATCCTAAAGCATATCCCTTACATATACAACAGGAGTGGGGTAATGTGACAAGATAAAAGTGATGCATTGTCTGATAACACAAGACATCTAAAATATGTTGCTGTTAGTGTTGTCATAATTGACATCTTAAAAGTTACTGTCACCACAATGGAATACTGCATCAGTCAGAGAGTAGCTTTCAAAAAACGTCTGACATCCCAATTGTCTGGTGCAGCACTGAAAACAACAGTTGAAATCAAAGAAAATAGTTTGATTTGTATTTATTTATTTTTTACACGCAAGACCCTTTAGGCTGAGCCTATTTCCAAGGGTCTAGAGTCAATGGCAAGAGTGAATTACAAGGTGATGTATCATATACTGTATACATCTTGTACACATTTACACATTTACATTAGCCAAAATACAGCATATACAGGTCTGAGTAAGAATTAAAAAATAGGTGATTTTGCATTAAGGGAATACATGTGATTTATTTTCAAACAAAAATCAGGGGCCCAATATACAAAACTTTGCCCAGGGATAAATTTTGCACTGCCTGGCGGGAAATTTAGCCCACAGCCAATAGCATGCAATATTCAAAGGAATAGCCCAGGGGCAAACACTGCTGAATGTACTGGGCAAATACAGGTGGGCAAACATGGCTGTGAGTGCAGTGCAAAGACAGCTCAGCAAAGAAGACAGCTCTGAATATAGCAACTAGGCAGTGCAAACAGCAACAGCAGCCCAGTGCACACAGAGGTGAGTCAGGCACAGGTGAACTACGTTGCCACTGTTTGCACTAGCAAAGAAAGAGTGTAGAACAACTGCAACCAACACTGCATGCAAAACACTGTTGAGCCGTGCTAAGGCTCAGACACATTTGCCCAGGGCAAACACATTTTCCTGGGGCAAAAAAATTGTCATATTCAAAACAGATATGCAAATGAGCCAACTTAGACATTCTAAGGGCAAACAGCCACATTAGCATGTCAGTATGGCCTGATTTGCATGCATTTCCATATGTAAATTACATGAGCTATTTCAGGGTGCACACAACACCACATGCATAGCAGACTGGAACTACAGATCGGTAGCTGCAGGCTGGGTTTGTACACAGCAGCACAGACTATTGTGCCCCAGGGGACAAGCACCACAGGCATGGGTGAATTGTGCTGCATGCCATACACATATTGTTGTTTTATTGTTGTTTCTGCTACAGTGTGTATATTACACTACAGTACCATTGGTAGCCAGTATTGTGAGGGACACATCAATGCATACTGTATGTCAGGTAACATTGAATGCTACAATCCACACATAGACAGGCCCAGCTGGCAGGTGTGTTCCAACAGTGGACAACACTGTAATACTGTCCTGTGATCCACATACGCTGTGCAAATGGCACTAATGATCCTGTAAACATCAGACAAAAAATTACCAGTCGTAATATTAGCCTCCCTTTTGTAGACCTTCCAATTGTTACTGATTCACCTCTCTCTCCCAGGTTATGGAATTTTCCTCTGATCCTGCTACTTCCTATTTTTCACATAACAGACAAGTATTTGTTATAGGAGATTCACTAATCAAACATATTGAATGAGACATCTGTAACCCTGATAAGGTCAACCGGACTTGTTCTATGGTTTGAGGGGCTACTATAGCAGACCTTACATCTAGGTTAGATAAAACTTTGTATGAAAAAGGGTCCAATCCACTTGTTATTATACACACCACTGTTAACAACGTTATGCATGATCACCTTTCTAAAATTAAAATGGACTTTGTTGCCCTATCCAATAAACTAATATATCTAGGGTGCCAAATAGTGTTCTCAGAAATATTTCCCATACCCAGAGCGTCAAACATGGTGAACCACAAAATCAAACTCCTCAATGACTGGCTGCGTAGGTGGTGCCTTAAGCAAGACTTCACATGCATCACCCACTGGGAGGAATTTTTTGACAAAGAAACACTATTCTGTGGCGATGGACTACACTTAAGTAGACGGGGTAGCTCTCTCCTGGGTAAACAAATACTATTTACGATAAACAAATATTTAAACTAGATAGAATGGGGGGAGAGACTCTCTTAACAATCCTGAAACTCATATGACCAAATGTGCTAAGTACAAAATAAACTTCCTTTATTTTAATACCCGCAGTCTGAATAACAAATTAGATAAGCTAAAAATAAAGGCATCTCAGGAGCACATTGATATACTAGCCATCACTGAGACATGAGGTGATGCCAAAACCTCTTGGGACCCCATACTGTGTGGATATACACTGCATAAGCTTAATAGGAGTTCACGCAAAGGAGACGGGGTAGCACTATTTGTTGAAAACAACTTCAAAACCTGAAACAAATCCAATAAAACAGACTGGCATCGCTACAGAATCCATTTGGATTAAACATCTGTTAAATAACTCTGACAATATTATATTAGTCACATGTTACCATCCACCTAATTCTGACTCAGAATATTCCGATGCTATTTTGAAAGAAATTGAGTTGGCTAATGAGCATGGCAATATAATTTGCATGGGGGACTTCAACATGGGGGACATTTCTTGGAGTGATCTAACAGCATCATCGAGCTGTGGCAAAAAACTTCTGGCCACATGCCATCAGTATAGATTAAATCAAAGTGTATTAAATCCTACTAGAGGTGATCAACCTTTAGACCTGGTACTGCACGGTGACCCCTTAGAGATAACAAATGTGTCCGTTCAAAACCCAATAAGTAACAGTGATCATAACTCTGTATATTTTTCTCTAGTATCTAATCACACTTACTGTTATAGCGCTATTGAAACATATCAATATAATGTAGCTCATTCGGACCTACTAAACTCTGTACTGGGCTCCATAAACTGGAATGACATTTTTTCAACCAAAACACTGGAGGAGGCTTGGGAGTTTCTACATTACACTGTTATTTCATTTCAGGAAAAATATATTCTTTTTAGACTTAAAAACAGTGGTCAAAAACACAAACCAAAATGGCTTACTAAAGCCATACACAGACTCCTTAAATTAAAAAACAAAAAATACTCTAAATATTTAAAAAATCGCACACCAGAAAACTGGACCTCATATGTCAAAACTCAAAAAAAATGTAAAACTAAGACTAAAAAGGCTAAAGCAGAATGAGAACTGAACCTTGCAAAAACAGCCAATAAAACTAACAGCAAGCAATTTTACTCGTATAATTCACTAAAAAAATCTATATGCCAGACTGGTCCACTGTTAATTAATAATAAACTGATTTATGAACCTAATGAAATGGCCAACATCTTTAATGCCAAATTCTGCAAAATATATGATTCTCCGAAGTCTATTGATCTGGGGGTAGCAAAAAATAAGGATGCACAGATAAACCTCTCTGATGTATCTAAACACAAAACACTATTATCACTTAAAGGAAAAATGTGTCCCAGGCCAGATGACATCGCAGGACATCTCTTACATTTACTTGCAGATGGCCTCACCTGCCCTCTTAAATTATTATTTGAAGGCTGTCTCAATAACAACTTTGTTCCCCTGACTTGGAAATCAGCCCATGTAATACCTGTACACAAAAAGGGGCCAAAAAATAACTGGGAGAATTATAGACCTACCAGTCTCACCTTAACTGTTTGTAAATTGCTCGAAAGTCTAATTAAGAATTACATTACTCAATATCTAGATTCACTTGATCGCGAACAACACGAGTTTAAAAAAGAAAGGAGCTGCCTTACTAACCTTATGTGTTTTTATGAAGAGGTCAGCTCCAAACTAGATAGCCGTGTACCTTATAATGTCATATTCATCAACTTTAGCAAAGCTTTTGATGTTATGCCACACCAAGCCCTAGTATTCAAACTACATAAAACTAACATAAAAACATCATATATTGGATTGAAAATCAGCTCAGCAATCGAACTCAGAGAGTTTTAATAACAGGAAAATTATCTGAATTAGGTAAGGTTAGTAGTGGCATCCTTCAGGGCTCTACATTGGGCCCCTGTCTATTTCAAGTGTTCGTATCCGATTTAACTCACAATTGTCACTGTCATACAATAAAATATGCAGATGATGTAAAAATAGGAGGTCGTTGTAGTACCATTGAACAAACACAAGTAATTCAAAATTATCTCAATAGAATTTTCAAATGGGTAACACAGTGGGACATGAGAATAAACATCAGCAAGTCCAAAGTTATGGACCTTGCCTCTCAAAACCACTTGACAAAATACACCATTGGGGGTTACAATCTATGCTCTACCATTGACGAAAAAGACTTGAAAGTATACATTTTGGATGATTTTGGAAAATAAGAACAGATACATGAAGCCATTAGTAAACCCAACTGTGTAATTTGGTCCATTAAACAAAATATTAGATCTAGGAACAAAAATGTTATGCTGCCATTATACAGGGCTTATGTAAGACCACACCTAGAATACACCTCCCAACTGTAGTCTCCATGTAAAAAAAAATGAAATATCACTTTTGGAAAAAGTTCAGAGAAAATACACTAAACACATATCTGGATTATATAATGAGCCCTACAAAAATAGATATCAACTACTTAATTTAATGCCACTGGAATCACGCCATCTCAGAGGAGATTTTAATTGTTATGTGTGACCTCTCTCAGGATCCATACCCAATACCCAAACTAGGTTTTGAAATTAAAAACACCCTTCATTATACGAGAGGATACCCATTACAGTTTTATAGGAAATGGTTTAATTTTGCTTCTGGTAAAAACATTTTACTCAAAGAATCTTAAACCCTTGGAATACTCTCCCTATTGAGATTACTGTGAGCAAGACAAAAGTCGAATTTAAAAGATGCCTAGACAAATCTTATACTTTCCGGGTTTGATTTTTACTATTATAAATAATTAACAATTTATAGGTGTAGATATGGACTTTCAGCCTCCTAGTACCTTCTCTTTCCTTAGTATGATCCTTAGTATGATCCTAGTGCAGCATAACAGCTATGATGATGTAACTACTACAGCAAGACAACTCTATTGGAGTTATGGATTTTAATCCACAACAATGTTCCATCATACACTATATTCATTTTTTTTCTTTGCTGTCAACTACAGCCTACATGTAAAGGATCTTTTGCCCCAAACTTGCAGGGGACATGTGTCATGTCCCAAGAACTTTGACAGGTCTGGTGAAAAATATTTAAGGGTTCCTGAGTTATAAGGCTTTAAAATTGAGTGTTTTCCAACCTGTACATGCACAGTAGGGCTTTTCAGATAACGTTCTGTGGTGAAAGTAAAAATCTGATGCCTCAAATGCTGGTTTTGGTTTCACCACTGAACTGGCAGGGCACCAAACATTTGTTGTGCTGTGCCAACAGCCATGTTGTTCAGTTTTTCCGCAAACTGACAAATGTGGAAAATACATAAAACTGCTGAGATTTTTAAAAACAAACATCAGAATCTAGCTAAACAGGACCCATTTAGCAAGATTCGGATGTTTGTTTTTTAACTCTGTGCCCACTAATATGTTTTCTGGACATCCAAAATCCCAGGTGCCCCACTAGCAAGAGAAGCACTTCCCCAGCATTCTCTGTATGAGAAAAATGAGAATTTATTGACTTCTGCAGCTGCAGCTGAAGTTGTGCTGCTGGCTGCAGTGTTAGCTGTAAGATGTCCTTTTCCCTGGTGTCTAATGGCACCCCCACCCGACAATCGCTGTACACATAAAAAAAATGTATGCCTTGGTGTCTAGTGGCACCTCCCCTCCCTCTGATTACCATCCCCTAATTTTTATTTTAGTCTCTGGTGTCTAGTGGCATCCCCACCCTCTGATCGCCATCCCCTAGTACCTGATTTATTAATTTATATTTATATAATCTGTCACCAGGTTGCCCACTCCTGGTGTCAGATGCCCCCACATTGTTATACTGAAAATGCCAACATCAAGGAGCCCAATCCCCATGTTGGCATTATAAGCCCCCACTCAGCAGTGTGGGACACTGGGGAGCCCACCCCCAGTGTCCCAAAATATTTATTTGCTTTAAAACTGTAAAAAGAAAACAGTCCCATATCATCCCTGCCATCCCTCTCCCCCATTCCGATCCTCCCACTGAGCACCCACCACCCCACACACACCTTACCCTATACTTACCACTGTTGGTCATACACTGTCATCTTCTGAGGACTGAGACACATCTGCACTCTTCCAAACTGAACCGTGAACTGAGGAATCAAGGTAAGTGCTGTATAATGTATTTCAATGGTGTTTTGAACTTGTGTTCATAAGTCTGCCATTTTTAAGAACTGTTTCACTAGATTTTCAACATGGGCTTTTTGGGTCCCCATCTCATGAACATTGGCACTGTCATTTCATTTATCAGGCCCGGAAGGTGATTTTGAAGTTGCTTTGCGAAATCTCCATTTGGGACTGAATAATGAAATTTCACCAAAAGTGTTCATGAGGTGGGTTCCCAAAAAAGCCATGTTGAAAATCTGGTGACAAAATTTCTATAAATGGCTGAGTTATGAGGGTTCATTTAAATTGTTCTATGCACGAGCATAACTTTGGTAATTTTAAATATTTTGACTCCAAATTTTCAAAATAGCCATTTTTTCACACCACCTCATGAACAATACTGCTGTCATTTTTCACATCCTGTCTAAAATGTGTTTTCACACCTGTAGCATAAAATGGCATTTTGGCACAGCTTTAAAAGTTTTCACTTACTGGGTTTATGAGGCGGGGTCATAAGAAGAAATCCCTGGACAATGTTATGACAATTTGTTGTGTGAAAAAAAGAAAACAAGATAGCAGCTCATGAAACAGGAATTTATTTCTAGTGAAAAAAGGATTGGCCCCTAATGAAAAATAATCCTTTTCATGAGGCCAAAATCCTTTGTCGAACTTTTTACCTTTATCCTGGAAAGTGAATCTTCCCATTGGAAATAATGAGAACTTAAAAATTGAATAATTTTGCAGCAGATTAATATTTTTTCATCAAACACAAGGCAGTTCTGTGACCCAAGCTGTTTCTATGATAAAAATTCACACCAAAATTCCATACTGCCTAGGCGCAAGATGATGAGGAAAAAACTGTGAAAAGTGGCGACTTTTAAGGTTTTTGAACTATCCAGATATCAGAATCTGCACATTCAACTGGAACTAAACTTGCCATGTCAAGAGATTTACCCCTCAGTAGACAGCATGCCACATTTTGTGCAAATCCTTTGATCAGTTGCAAAGTTATTAAAGTGCAAAATTTGATTTTGAGGTTTAACATTAAACATGCTATTCAACCCTAACTACAGGGGCACGACCAAGCCTAGATAGATAGATAGATAAAGTCATTGCAAAAAACTTCATTAATGCACCAGTTAGGGTTAAACAGATAAAAGTACAGAAATGTGGTGTTAGGGTTTTCAACCATACCCCCCCCCCCAAAAAAAAAGAAGTTGGACTTAGTTCTTTTAAGATTAATTTTGACAGGGGGGACATGATTGAGGTCTTCAAGTACCTCAAGGGAATAAATAGGGTAAACATGGAGGGGATCTTTAGACTAAAGCAGGGAGGCATCACCAGAGGGCATGGTTTGAAGTTGGAAGGTGGAAGGGTGAGGGGAAAGAGGAGGAGGTTTTCACTGAGAGGGTGGTGGACCCTGGAATGCTCTGCCTGGTGAGCTGGTTCAGAGATCCACAGTGAGGGTTTAAGAGAGGGTGGGACAGACACAGAAAGTGGATGTATCAGATGATGGCCTGTCCCGGGGGGGTGGGGATGGATGATAGGGGTTTCTGGAGCACAAGGGATGGGAGGGTCTCTGCACCCAACTAAGGATCTAGGTTCGAGCAGACTTGATAGACCATAAGGCCTAATCTGCTGGCAAATAGTATGTTAGTATGTTAGTATGTTAGTATGAGTATAAAGAAATATTTGTTTGTATGAATGACACAACCCCACAAAAAAGATCCCTTCATACAAAAAAGAATTTGGACTTAGGTTTTTTTTCCACATTTCAGTTTTAACAAGCCATAACTCCATTAATATGTGCAGCTATGGCACAATCTATATATCAGAATTAAAGGTCGTAATATGTACTACAACACTAACAAATAACCCCCCCCCCAAAAAAAAATTAGGGGCCATATAAAAAAAAACATAAAAAGTCATAGAGTGGATCCCATGCTCAGTGCAAGCAGGAGGTTGTACAATATGACAATGCACTCTTAAAATGTTAATTAAAACATTTTGGCTCTGAGCCACCCAGCCCTCAGTGATTTATGGGTATATGGAAGGGATAGGAGCAACTATAGGGGGTGTCATCGTATGTAAGGAAAAATCCAGGGATTGATCAAGTTGGGTTCCATGGAACTTATATTCTGTCACTGATTCCGGAGTAGCACCATCTAAAGTTTTAAATACTAGGTTAGGGCAGGTTGAGAGGCTTTTTTTAGAGACAAAATGCATGGCTATAGTTTTCCACTGGTTTACAACTAAACAATTTGATTTAAACCAGTCTGTGAGAACACTAAAATC
The DNA here is from genome assembly GCA_016271365.2 of Neoceratodus forsteri. Lineage (NCBI taxonomy): Eukaryota > Metazoa > Chordata > Ceratodontiformes > Ceratodontidae > Neoceratodus > Neoceratodus forsteri. Next base: position 442,828,762 of record CM028133.1, read on the forward strand.
AGGCTGTAGGGCATCAGATATATATCAGTGCAACTGGGACCACATGTACGTAGGATAGTGTCATCTGCATACATATGGATATTACAGGAATTAACAGCCCATGGGAGGTCATTAATAAAAATATTAATGAGTGATCCAAAGACTGAGCCTTGAGGAACCCTCATACAGACTTGCTTAGTGTCAGAGAGGGCTAAGCCAGTAGAGACAGACTGAGTGCTGCCAGAGAGGTATCAGTAGAGCCAAGAGAGAGGAATAGACAAGATCGGAGGTAGAGCATTTAGTCAGAAGAAGGGTGTGATCTGCTGTGTCAAAATCTTTTGTAAGGTCAGAGAAGATAACACTGGTAGATATTAGGCCATTATCCATGTTAGTCTTGATAAAATCTGTGAGTCTATGGAATGAGGTGGATGTTTTTTCGTTATTTCTCTTTGGTCCCCCAGACGGCACTCATCTGCAGCCACCCACCCAGCCCCACACCCCAGCATCAGGCAGGCAATCCCCATCCTCCCTCATGGTTTTCCCTCCGTGGCTGGGAGGTGAGGAGCCCCCAACTCGACTCACCTCGAATAGGATCCAGCATCCGGGGAAGCACCATTCAGAGTTGGGGCCTGCGGTGGGTGGCTATTCACTCTGCTGCAACTGGGGACCATTTCCCCTAGTTTCAGTTTGCCCTGGAGATGTGCCGTGTAATGATGCCGATGTGGGGAGCATGCATGCATCCACACGTGCTCCCTCCAAGTGTCTGCCCATCTCCACCCCTCTTTCTGCAGCATCAGTGCGCTGCCCTACAGCCTCCGCTAGGGGCCAGTCTAGAACCAACCACTGATATCCCTCTCCCCAGAGAAGGAGAGTAGTCCCTTGGATGCTTGATCCTTCTCTTCCCCTGCCAACCCCCGGCAGTCTGTGCTTGTTCCCAAACACAGGTCACCGGCGTATCGTGAGGTAAGGCATCCACCACCTCAGCCCTCAATGCCACTGGGCTGGCTGATTGAGGTGGATGTTTAATAAATCAATCTGATCTCGTAGATGGAAAAGAAACAGTGCATGGAATAATGGTTTTATAGCTGCCTGGTGACCAATCTCTCAAGAATTTTGGCGAAAATGGGGAGTATGGAGATTGACTGATAATTTGCAGCAGACGTTTGGGACCACTTTTGTGCAGGGGAATCACAACAGCATGGTTACAGGGCAAGGGGAAAACCACAAAGAAGAGAGAGCAGTTAAAGATCTGGACCAGTGAGCAGCAATTTCCAGGTGCAGCCAGTTTCAGACATCTAGGGGAATGCCATCAGACACAGAACGTGAATTTGGCTTAGATTGTGATAGCTCGCAGAGGACCTCAGAAGTAGTGATGTAGGAGAAGGCAAAGCTTGGTATGGCAAACAAAGAACTGGACATATAACTCACCTTCAGCAACTTAGTCTTACTAACTCATTGCTTTGCACTCCCAACAATGTGAACTTTGTCAAGGGCCTTGACAAACCACACTGTTGGGAGCACAAAATGTTAGATTAGTTTAGCATCCTATGTTAGCATGCTGTACTTTGCACAGAACAAACTATTTTTTGCACAGTGATGGTCAGTGTAAGACTAAGTTACTGTAGGTGAGTTGTGTACCCAGCTCATTGTTTTCTGGACTGCTGTTTCATTTACCAAGAGCATGAACATACCAGGGGAGGCCCCTGTTTTGTATCAAAAGCTTGATATTCCATATTCTGGATTCGTTTGTGAAGGACCAGAGCTGTAGCCAGTTGGGAGGGTACAATCCTCAGGGGCCCATCCACAGATTGAGCATTTAGGGCAATTGCTATTGCAAAATGGTCACTAATTTCACCTGAGGTATAACGGAGGTTAGTGATACTAGAGGTAAAGCAAGAGAGCAGTGTCAGTGGCTCAGTAGGTAGCACACTCGCCTCTGAGGCCAGGAGATCAGAGGGCTATGGGTTCAATTCCCACATCTGGCACTTGGGTTAATATCCCAGTACTGACACTGTAGTGCAGCATGAGAGGGGTGCTGCACTTCTGAGGTGCTGTCTTTCGGATGAGACATTAAACCGAGGTCCCATCTGCCTGGATTGGTGGTAGTTCAGGTGGATGTTAAAGATCCCATGGCACTTATCGAAAAGAGTAGGGGAATTTCCCCAGTTTCCTGGTCAAATTCCCCTCATTCACTAAAAAAAATACCACCAACAGCTTAATCTGGTTCAAGGTTAGTTGACATTCATCTGTATCCCCTTCCCCCAGGTCGTGCCTGAAAATAGGCAGGATTTATCTAGTGCACTTATCCGATCAGCAAAAACTAAATAAAATAAAATAAAAAGAACATAATGGCAGACATTAAAGAGAGTTGGAGCAGATTATTTACTGCATTCCAGAATTTGGAAGGAGATTGGGAATCACTTATTAATTTGCAGTGAAAATACTGCAAAGTGACCATGGCTCTCCTGATAGTCTTGGTACAGTGGTTCCTTAGCCTATTGTAGTGTTATCTATCAGTGGAGGGCAACTAGCAGACCAGGAAGACTCTGCCTGTTTGAATACATCAATAATACCAGAGGAGATGCATATCCCTTGCTTTAATATCTTGTTGATAGGAGCATGGGTGTCCCAAAAATGGAGCAGAAATGCATTACTATCCATTCAAGATCAGAGATGTCATACAGTAAGCTCCAGTCAGTGACAGGCCAAACAAAACATCCAGTAATCAGACGTTCTACAGTGAGTGACCTGAAACAACTCCAACTGGGGCCTTGAGGGATCTGATTTTGTCAACACAGTAATGGGATACAGTGATCACTAGACAGGTCAGGAAAAGTATTGACAGAGACAATATGGTGGGGATGGGAGGACAAGATCCAATCAATAAGACAGTGGTTTAAGTACTGGTAACTGTATTGTATACACAGTGGTAGTTATGCAAACATTGACCATTATTGTGGTATAATGCAGCTGCAGTAAAAAAAAACTGCAGCATAACACAATTGCAGCAAAAAAATTGCATTGAATAACAGCCATTTTTTCCAGATCTGCATTACACCACAGTTTTTTTTACCACAAGTATGTTACACCTCAATACCAGTCAACTTTTGTATAACTACCATTGCACAGTCTCTCAGTGTGTGTGTGTACAGTATATATACATATAAACTGTATATGTTTGTGTGCAAATAGTATATACAGTGGAGCCCACCAGGAAGCTACAAAGTGTCACAGATTCCTACATAGATACATACATAGATACATAGACGGTGTCGGCAGATAAGGGCCTATGGCCCACCCAGTCTGCCCATTTGAGCTTGTAAGTTCAGTTTGTTTTCCTAGAAGTCTGTTTCCCCTTACCCCTGACCTCCAGAATTCCTTTATGTCTATTCCATGCATTCTTAAATCCCGTGATTGTTTCAGCCCCCACCACTTCCTCTGGCAGGGTGTTCCACTTGTCCACCACCCGTTCTGTGAAGAAATTCTTTCTCATGTTTCCTCTGAATTGTCCTCCCTCCAACTTCATCTCATGCCCTCTTGTCCTGGAACATCTTTTTCGCTTAAAAATAGTGTTTTCCTGCACCCTGTTCCTCCCTGTAAGATACTTGTATGTCTCTATCATATCCCCTCTCTCCCTCCTCTCCTCCAGGGAGTACATGTTCAGTTCCTTCAACCTGTCTTCATAGGACTTGTGATGCAATCCATGCACCATCTTTGTTGCCCTCCTCTGAACCTTCTACCCTGTCTATGTCCTTACGTAGGTATGGTCTCCAGAACTGTACACTGTACTCCAGGTGGGGCCTCACTAGTGTCTTGTATAGCGGAATTATGACCTCCCTTTTCCTGCTGGTGATGCCCTGCCTATACATCCCAGCATCCTATTTGCTTTACCTGCTGCCTTGTCACACTGTTTCCCTACCTTGAGGTCATCAGAGATGACAACCCAAGATCCCTTTCCTGCTTGGTGCATGCTATATCCTCACCCCCAACTGATATATTGTGCCAGGGTTTTTGTCCCCATATGCATTATCTTGCACTTCTTTGCATTGAATTTCAACTGCCAAACCCCTGACCATTCTTCAAGTTTCTGCAGGTCGCTTCTCATTCTGTCTACACCCTCTGGTGTGTCTACTCTGTTACAGAGCTTTGTGTCATCAGCGAACAGTGAAATTCTACCTTCTAGGTCCTGCACAATGTCACTGATGAAGATGTTGACTAGGACCAGTCCCAGCACTGATCCCTGTGGTACCCCACTGGTCACTCTTCCCTCTGTGGAGTGACAGCCATTTACCACCACCCTCTGTGTCCTGCCACCCAGCCAGTTACCTACCCACCACACTACTGTCCTGCCCACACCCATATTCCCCAGTTTGTGTAATAGTCTTCTATGTGGCGCAGTGTCAAAGGCCTTGCTGAAGTCCAGATAGGCCACGTCCACTGCCCTCCCCTGATCCACCTCCCTAGTCACCCAGTCAAAAAATTCAATGAGGTTGGTCTGACATGACCCCCCTGGTGAAACCATGCTGCTTGGGTCCTGTAGTCCATTGACAACCAGATGTTCCACCAATCTCTCCTTCAGTAGTGCTTCCATGATCTTCCCCACTACCGAGGTGAGGCTGACTGGTCTGTAGTTCCCTGCTTCCTCTTTGTTCCCACTTTTGTATAAGGGGACTACATCTGCTGTCCTCCAGTCTTTGGGTACCTCCCCTGTTTCCAGTGATTGGCTAAACAGTATAGCCAGAGGATCAGCCACCACCTCTCTTAGTTCTTTAAGGACCCTGGGGTGCACCCCATCTGGCCCCATTGCTTTATCAACTCTTATTACTTCCAGTTCCTTCAGGACCCTTTCTCGTGTAAAGGGACTTGTGTCCATTTCTGCACCATTCTCATCCCTTGTACTCCCTTCAGAACCATTACCCTCCTCTTCCTCAGTAAAGACTGAGCAGAAATACCTGTTCAATATGTCAGCTTTACTGTTTTCATCCTTCACACGGCCCCCATCCTCCCCCTTCAGTCTCACTATCCCTCCCTTTGTCTTTCTTTTTTCACTTATGTACCTGTAAAGGTTTTGTCCCTCTACCCACTGATTTTGCAATGTGTTCTTCTGTCTGAGCTTTGGCTTCCTTACTGACCTCCTGCCTCCCTTTGCTTCTCCTGGTACTTCTCCTATCCCCTTCTGCCTGTGTCTTTTTGTATTGCCTGAATGCAATCTTTTTGGCTTTCACTTTCTCTGCTACCTCTTTGTAAAACCATAATGGTCTCCTCTTCCTTTTCCTCTTGCTAACCTGCTTAATGCATAATTCTGTTGTTCTTGTAATCCCCATTTTAAGTACTTCCCACTGTTCCTCAACCCCTGATTCCTGTCCCATTCCCCTTAATGCCTCTTTCAAGTATCTCCCCATTTTCCCAAAGTCTGCCCCCCTAAAATCCAGGATACGTGTTTTTATGGTTTGGTTCTGCTCTTTCTGTGATTTCAAACCACAATGACTGGTGGTCACTGTTTCCCAGGTGCTCCCCACTGTTACCCCATCACACTGTCCCTGTTTGTGAGCACAAGGTCCAGTATTGCCTTCTGCCGAGTTGGTTCCATGACCAGTTGCTTGAGAAGGCACCTGAAAGAGTCCAGGATAAATCTGCTCCTAGTTGATGCTGCTGCTGGGATGCTCCAGTCACGTCTGGAATATTGAAGTCTCCAACCAGTACTACCTCACCCTTGTCTGCCATCCTTTGGATGGCTAGCATCAACTCCTATCTGTTTCTTCCTCCTGGGCTGGTGGTCTATAGACCACACCTGTGCGAATAGCTGTCCCCATTTTCCTTTCCAGCTTAACCCACAGTATCTCTCCCCATTTTGTTCCTCCTGGATCTCTGTGCCCTTATGTCATTTTCACATACAGTGCCACTCCTCCTCCTTCCTGCCTGCTCTGTCTCTTCTGAATATGTTGCTAGCCAGGTATGGCCATCTCCCAGTCGTGGTTATCATTACACAGGTTTCAGTGATGGCCACAATGTCCAAGTCTGACTGTACCATGACAGCCTCAGATCTTCCATCTTGTTGCTAAGGCTCCTGGCATTTGCACATGAACTCCATGATTTGGCGTCCTAGACTGTTTCACTGTTCTACTCAGCCCTTCCTTGGTTGTCATTTATCCCTGGTTCTCCTTGCTGTCTGCCCTTCTGCTGAATTTTCCCCTTTTCTGCTTATCCACCTCTTGGGCACTAATCTCCATCTTTTGCACTGCTTTGCAGAGATAGCCACTCCTCTGGTTCACTGGTTCCACTGCTGCTGTGGGGGTGAGCAATGGGTACCCTCGCCTGGCCTGCACACCCCCCTTCTTCAGTTTAAATGCTTGTCAATGCAACATTTAAACTTATCATTGAGTGCTTGGATTCCCTCCAGGATGGATGCAGGCCGTCAGGCTTGAACAAACCTCCATCCCTCCAGGTGGGTCCCGTTCACAATAGATCAAACCCTTCCTCACAGCACCAGTTCTTCAACCATGAGTTAAAGTTCCTGGTGCATGCACTCATGCTCTCCCTTGCCTCTCACAGGTAGTACTTCTGAGAAAGTGACAGAAGTAGCTACTTGCTTGAGACCCCTCCCCAGTTTCCCAAACTCTTCCTGAACTTCCTTTGGCTCCCCATTTGCCAGGTCATTAGTACCTAGGTGGATAATGACATCCAGCTCACCCTCTTGTCTTGCCTTCCCAGTGATCCCCAGGATCTTCCTTCCATCCCTCCATGCCGTGGCACCTGGTAGGCACCTCACCTCCCTGTCCTCTCCCTCCTGTGTAACTAGCTGGATCCCTCTTATGATGGAGTCCCCCACCAGGATTCGCTTCCTCCTTCTCTGGGGTCCACTGCTTTCCCCACTGAGGTCACCTCCTTGGCTAACCTCCACATCCTTTCCTTCCACTTCTCTGGGTACCTCTATTTGGTTGTCCTCATTTGCCAGTGTGGCATATGAGTTCTTGAGTGGAATAGGATCTGGGATGTGCCTCTGCCTGACTGCTCTAACCCTCCCTGAGCCCACTGTCATCCAAGTGCTCCTTGTTCTCGGCATCCTTTGAGGCAGTTGCATTGGACTGGGTGGTCCCTGGACAGGGGTGATGGTACTCCTGACCCAGTTTACTTCCTACATGACAACAGGGATTAAACACTGCTGTTGAAATTGCACTGTTCCTGCAGTAACTGTGCATAATTCTGGAGTATTGTGCAGTGCATTCTATCTATCTATATATATATATATATATATACCACTGGGGTGAGAGCTTTCTCAGTGGAATAACCTGTGTTATTTTCTCTGGAGTGAGGATAAATCCTGATGACATCACCAGAGTGAGGATATCACATCTATCCTCACTCTGCTGATGTCACTGGAGTGAGACTATCACATTTATCCTCACTCTGCTGATGCCACCAGAGTGAGAATATCTGCAGTGCAGATTGCATTCTAAAGGAAACTGCTTCAGAAAACAGTTTCTCTTTCTCACTAAAGCTGTAACTTACTCAATTAGCTTTGCAAAACAACTCACCTGTGTCCCACTGAGTTTCTAATGCTCCTAGCCCATTACTGTGCTGATCTTAGCTTCAAAACAACCTGAATTCTAAATGAAACTCTTTTACAAAGCTGTTTCTCTCTCTCTCAGTGCTGTTTGCAGCAGTTTTTCTTTCTCACTGAGCCTCTGACTCACTCAATTAGCTTTGCAAAACACTCTCACATGTGCCCCACTTAGTTTCTAACACTCCTAGCCCATTACTGTGCTGATCTCAGCCTCAAAACAACCTGAATTCTAAATGAAAGTTTTACAAAGCAGTTTGTCTTCTCAGTGCTACCTGCAGCAGTTTGTCTTTCTCAGTGAGCCTCTGAATCACTCAGTTAGCTTTGCAAAACACACTCACCTGTGTTTCTTACTCCCAGTCCATTCAGAACACATACACACACACACCCCACACACAGAATGAGCAGGAAACACACAGAAACACAAAAAAATGTTCCTAAAGCTCTCACCCCAGTGGTATAAACCGCACACATAATGTGCAGATCATGGGATATGGAAACTATTCTCACTCCTGCATCGTGAGCTATGCATTCTCACTCATACCTTCAGTACGCTTGAGAATACAGAGCTCACTCTGCAGGAGTGAGAATATTTCTATATCCCACTCCTGCCCATCATGTAGCCTATATATATATATATATATATATATATATATATATATATATATATGGAATGGGGTGAGAATAAAATTGCAAATAACAGCAATATTTCTGGGTGGTCAGACCTAGTAAGAATATCGCATTTACCCTCACTGTAGATTATGTATCCACACAGAAGATCCAAGAGAGGCATATACAGCACTTAACCGCAGCAGCTCACAGACGTTTTGATTGGTGGGAGCTGGCAGCACGAGCAGCACAATCAGAATTCACCTGCTCACTTGCATGCCAGCTCCCACTTCACAGTTTCATTTCTCTCCTGCAGAATACAAAACACTTTTATTTTCTCCCCAGTTCTTTCACTATAAATTATTTAAAAAAAAGGCAACTTTCAGTTTTACACAATATTACCATTTCTCCTAAAGGTCTCAAGTACCACACAAAACAGATTTAATTATTTTCATTGTCTCCCCCATCCCACATTCTTTCACTTCAAATATTTAAAAGAAAACCGTTTAGCCTCACACAAACATTCACTTTCTTCAAACCTCAGGACACAAAAAAGCAACCATCTCTCTCTTTTCTACTCCTACCACTCTCCCCAGCAGCAGAATGGCACAGCATATCTCTTCAATAGGCTCTCAGATTAAACAAAATGCCAACACCATGCAACAGAATGACAGTACGTCTCTCTGATCGGCTCTCTAGTTGAACTAAAGCCGATGCCACAGAACTCATTTCTGGACTCTACCTTAGGCCACACTGTTCACTACATTTGTCTCTTGTGCTACCACAAACCAAATAATGTCCTGACACAAAACTGCAGTTTTGACAGAACACTACGCTCGGTCATCTGGAAACAAAAAAAAAAAACAATAAATAAAGACATACATATTTTTAAAAAATTTAATTGATAAAAAAACTTGGGACATTGCATAAATGGAACATGTAATGCCCCCATTGAAAATATCTGTGATAGTTTTCCCTTGAGGAGTTTGACCTATGGCATCACTCATGGCTTCGCCACTCGTGATGTCAAAGGTCAAACTGCACTCTGGGAAAATATCAGAGATATTTTTGATTGGGGCATTGCATATCCTATATATATATATATATATGTACTGTATATATATTTATGTAATGGGGGCGAGGATAAAATGTGGCAAATAACAGCACTATTTTTGTCTGGTCAGACCTACAGTGAGAATATTGTATTTATACTTACTGTAGGTCATTTATCCTCACTGTAGCCAATAACCAGACAAGTACTGCACATAAGCAACGCCCCTCAAAACTCTCTCATTGGCAGATCAGAACCTGCACGAGCCCTCTTTCCACCAACCACATCCAACATTCAGCTGTGCTCACTCTCCCAATTAGTCTGAGAAGATCAGCACTAGCCATTTCCTGATGAACAAACAGTAAAATTCTGAAGACTCCCATTCGGACTTCAACCGTCACGAACAACGCGTCTAGCGGTCCAATAAAAGATCAACACAAACACCACCTCTGAAGAAAAAAAACCTTAAAAATGACTTCAGCAAATGTTAGTTTTGAGGTAGAGTGTGAGAACCTCCTACAAGCCTTCACACAAGATGACCCTCTCCTGGAAGAGCACACAAAAGAGATAGCAGCAGAAGACAGCCGAAAAGCAAGCAACACCACAACTTTCACGACGCATGACCTAACAACACTAGAAACAGAAGCATACATAAATGCCAACAAAAACAAGAATACCACAAAAAAATTGCAGCAGATGTACTGCTAACACAGCGCTATCTAGCGGACAACTACTGTGAACAATGGAGTATCGACAGCATCCCACCAATGAACTGAACACCATTTTAGCGAGATACTTCATGGAAGCCACAAAAAAGGACAAAACACCATATGAGCCATTAACACTACACTCCCACTTCCAAAGTACAGAAAGGCACCTCCGAGCAAAATGTTACCCAGTCTCACTGTAAACAGACCTCATATTTGAAAAAAACAGACAAGTCCTATCTGCCAAACAAAAACACTTAAAAGATCAAGGCAATGGATGCAGAGAACACGCTGCAGATGAGTTAACTGATGAAATAATTGCAACTCCGTGTGAAAATCAGCAGCTAGGTCCTTATAACCCTCAATCACTACTAAACACTATGTGGCTAATCTGTGTTGGCCTCCGAGGAAATACTGAAGTAAGGGACTTAAAATGGGGAGATGACATATTGAAAAAAGATGCAAACAGCACCGAGTATCTAGAATACAGCCAAGAGTGATGCACAAAGACAATAACTGTCCAAAACCCAAAACACATTAGTAAAATTAAGCCCAGAGTATACAGCAACCCACAGAATGAGACAATCTGCCCAGTAGCAAACTACAGAGTATACAAAGCCCAACGACCAGCAGTCTGCCTACAAGAAGGAACCCATTCCTCCTTTCTATGAACACCAACCAACAACTGTACAAAACTTCAGCATCTTGGTTCTAAAATCAACCACTGGGCATTAACAAAACTGGAACAATTGTAAAAAAAATGTTAGCTCACAGCAACATTTCAACAGAAAAGCGCCTTACAAATCATTCGGCCCAAAAGCACTTGGTCCAAAAGTTAAACGATACAGGAGTTCCACCAACAGAAATAATGCAAGTAACTGGCCACAGAAGTATTGTAAGCATAAATGACTACTGTAAACTAAATGATGACCAGCAAAAGAAAACATCTTCGATACTACATAATCAAGGGGAACAGCCAGGAACTTCTTATCAACCCACACCATACCTATCTACCACCAGCAACATCTGTGCATCCAGCAACTACAGCAGCAGCAGCCCCCGAAACAGCCTAGAAACATACTTCACTAATCCAATCTTCAACGCCAAGAACATCACCATACAAATAAATCAAGGTAAGTGCAAAGCAACCCCCATCCCACCGACCCATTCATCTCACTAAACAAGATTGCAAAATCATTTCCATGGCACTAATAAAGCTTGTATCCACCCACAGGTTGCAAAAAAAAAAAAAAGAATATATGTGATTAAAGACTCCAGCAGTGACAGTGATTAAATCACAAAGGTAACCCACATCCAACCCCAGCCATGTAAAAAAACATAAATAAAGGCCTTTGGGGAAAAAAATTGCAAACATAGCATCTCTGGCACCATTAACCAATATCCCAAACCTCAAAGTCCCTCACTGCCCCAATATATCACATACTCCCACACCCAGTAAACATTTTCAAAAACCATCATTAATTATGTCTTCTTTCTTCCACAGGTATACGAAGTCCAATGAGAATAACATAAACCCCACCATCATCTGGAAAACCTAAGGAACCACATGGAAATTACCCAATAAACAATGTGGACTTATATCCTACCACTGTACACAGCAGAAGCCAAACCCAGCAAAAGGAACTGTAGACTATGTTACAAACAATGTGTACTTAATTTAAAAGAAAAGCAATACAAAGACTATTACTCAAACCTTTGCTCTGAAACAAACAAAAAAAGTGTAAATATCTTTCTACAGTTAACAGAACAAAGTTAATAACACTACTGTAATACCTTACAAGAGAATAGTGTGTTGCCATTTACAAATTTATTTTCTTTAGTAAATAAAGTTAATGTCCCATATCTTAATACAATGGTCCTAAAGACTTTAAACTAACACAAGTTCTGAGCCTCACCCTAATATCCCTATCAACCCTCACTCAGATTACAGTATATGTGTTCTTACCTTTCATTACACTCATCCTGTTGCAGTGTTTGTACTGAGTTTAAAAAATACAGTTTTCTTGCAGCAAAATCCAGTTGTCCTCGACTTTCTTTAATCCAAATGAAAACCCACCCAAACAAAGAAATGACAAAAAAAATCCAACCCACTCTGCAATAAAAAAATAATCCAAAAGGACAAGACAGCCTTCTATCGTCCCATACAAAAAAAAAAAAGGTAAATCCAAAGATCCCCAGGATGGCAGCAAGTAATCCAACTACATAACTGATCCTTCCTTCGCCCTGTGTCACCGAGCAGACCACATCTATTGCTAGCTCCAACAAATCGACCAACGTCCTACATCCACCAGTACCGAACACCCCCGCTCCTCCAAAATCATGCCGAACACCACTCACTCCAATGGGAAGAATTCCATGATGACCCACTGCTCCACCAACATCCATGAAGGCCCGTACATCCATGGCATCATTCAAAAACAGAGCAACCACGGGCAGCCACAATCCTTGAGACCCTACAACCAGCAACTGACAAAGCTGCACAATCTCCACATATATACCCCACCCAATCAATGAACACACCAATCACACAGATACACACTCTAACAGACACACATACCCCCAACCAATCATATCACAGCAACCTCCAACCAATCACAGCACAGCTCCCACGTGGCACCCACCACCTCCATCCAATCACAACAATTTCCCCATGATCTAATGGCCAGTCACAAACAGCCTACCCAGTTCAATGTTGAAGTCCTCACTCCCAACAATTTAAACTATAAAAATAAAACAACTACTGAAAATAAAGTTAAAACCACATCAAAAAACACAAAAATACAGTCAAAACCATTGCAAAATTGAATACGCCACGGGTCTGGCTGAAATATCTCCGATAATTATTCTCGCGCCATGTGAATTATGGCATCTCGCATGGCTTCACCTCTCATGATGACATAATTCACATGGCACTCGAATAAATATCAGAGATACTTCAGCTGCACCCGTGGCATATCCTATATATATATATATATATATATATATATATATATATGTATAATTCTGGAGAATTGTGCAGTGCATTCTATATATATATATATATATATATATATATACACATATATGTGTATATATACAGTATATAGTATATATTTATATTTATTTTTATATTCATTGCAAAAAACTCAGTTAATGCATCAGTTAGGGTTAATAGCACAGCGACAATAGTTTGGAAATGTGATGTTTAGGGCTCAAAACTCTAACTCTGCATTCCCCCCCCCCACACACACACACACAGACACACACGCACACACACATGCAAGCAGGGGAACTGCCAAGGCAACACAACCAATCAGAGACAACCGGCATTAATAACAGAAGTAACATACAACTCTCTAAACATACTACAAGACACATCCATCATCATGGTCCACCAACTGTATGAGTTCTGCTGCCATCAGAGTGCATTGGAGGTACACATGCATGCTGGGAAACCAAGGGTGATGGCCCACAGTAAGCATTTTTGTGTTACAAACATCAATAAAAAGATTTAAGCAGATGTCTATATTTCAATAGTTAACAAGTGATGAAACACACAGTGTGTTATCCACAGATAGCTATACTGGAAATGACAGTTTGGATAATCCTACCAACAGTCATTGGATACATGCATTTTCTTTCTGATAGAATGAGTCAGTCCTATTTTTTTGTAGTATAGTTTACAAGTAACATGTGAAAGCAACAGTTATAACATCCAAAGCTAACCATAACATGCTGCTAATGAGTAATTCCAGGTAACACAGCAGTATAACAACATATGATGGTGCTAGTTTCATACCTGAGTAGTATCTAAAAAGCACTACGCATGTGTCAGTGCTGTCTTTCCTGCTACCACATGCCTATGTGGTAGCAGCAATACCTGCAGTGAAGCAATTGTTGAATTATGACACATAAAAATCAATATTTTGAAAATTTGTAGAGACTAAGTTTCATTGTATGAAGAAGATATGCCAGCAATAATGTCACCATACTGTGCTGTCAGTATAGAGTCGATCATACTGTATTTGTTTTTTCATCACATATTGTTATGTGAAATGAGTACAGTGTTGTGATCATTGTGCTTACAGATGTGATGGACTCGTATAGTGTCTTACAATCTTGCATGTGTCTTGCATGTATGTGTGGGGGTGGGGGGAATGTGGAGTTAGGGTTTTGAACCCTAACATCACATTTCCAAACTTTTGTTGCTGTGCTATTAACTCTAACTGATGCATTAACAGAGTTTTTTGCAATGGATTTCCCTTTTTTTTTTGAGAAAGTGTAATGTAACTGGCATGTGTTAGTGGGAGCACGAGCCTTCCGGGCCCTGCGCTCCCTTCACATTGTCCATTTTTTGCATAATGGTATGCATATGTGGGAGTGCAGGCCCTCTTGGCCCTGTGCTCCCATTTACACATAACTACGGAGCCATACAGCAGCCCTATAGGGCAAGGAACCCTTGTAACACAAATGTGCCAATATCTCAGCAACCATAGCAGCTACGAAAAAAATTAAAGTGTCGTTGTAATCATGATAGGGAGACCTCCAGCCAAGATAGTTAACCAAATCTGTATCACACATCATTTATAAGATATGGGCACTGAAATCCACTGAAAAGGCACCCTTTGAACCCTTGTGACCTTAATTTACCAATATCTTTGTAATCATAGCAAGTAGGAAGAAATTACACTACTGGTGTAATTTATGATTTCCCAAACTTGTTTCTGCAAGCTGCAAGTAGCGAAAACTCTGTATCTCACTTTGTTTTTGAGATACAAGTGCCGAAAAGTGTCACAAATGCTGCAATGTTATCCTATGGGAAACGTTTCAACTTCAGAATGCTGTATCTTTGGGCCAGATGAAAGTTTTGGCACCAAACCACCAAAAGGTACATCTGTGGGACCAGGACTTGCCATCCTGCAAATTTCAGCACAAAAGCCCCAACCGTTTTGTTGCAGGATGATGGCAAAAATTTGCATTTTTTTAACAAAATACTTTCACAAATTGCAAATGTTTCACAAGAAACAGCACAAAAATTTCACATTTGCGAAAGTGTCATGGCAGTTTCCTTTGCACTTTGTGAAAGTGCAGGGGTGCCGATTTTTTAAAACGGCATTTCTGGGGGGGTTTACCTCAAAATAAAGTTAGGGCTGGCATCCTCAGGACCCAACTAAGTAAACACAATGGTCAGTGTTTATCTAGGGGGTGCCAAATTTAAATGCCAGGTATTTTACTCTCTCACTAACTGAAAACAAGATGGCCACAGCATGAAAGTCAAATGGCCATTTGCGAAAGTGAAATGTACTGGCAGTAGCTTTCATAACACACATATATTTTTTTTTCCATTGACTATAATGGGAAACTTAAGCAATAATATATGACAGAGTGTGTGTTGTGCTGGGATAACGTCATGCCTGGGGTGATTAGGCACAAGGCCACAGGCCGAGTGCGACTAATCACTCCAGAAGGGACGTTATCCCAGCACAACGTACACCCTGGAGTGCATTATTGCTATTATACAATGGCTCATTTGTATCTGGGTGAAAAAAAACATAAAAAGAGTATTTATTTGACCATTTTTCAGTTTATTTATGACTGTGGAGGAGTATAAAGGAAAAAAATAGTTCAGTTTCGGCCAGTAGGTGATGCTGTTGGTAAATGAGCATCTTTGTCTGTCAAATGGACGCCCACACACACACACACACACACACACACACACACACACACACACTTTTCTCATCGTATTGCAGGTCTCCTCACAACTTTCATTTTTTGTTTGTGACATCCCCTCACTGACTTCTCAGGTTTTATTTATTTTTTTTTTAACAGAAAGTGCATTAATTTAAACAGTGCCTGTAGTACAGCTGGCAATGAGGAGCACCGTATTGAACTGTACTCGCGCTTTGAGGATCACAGTTTCAATGAGGAAGTGAAACCAGCCATTACGTGAAGTCTCTCACATGTTTGGGAAGCTGTATGGCTGTTTTTTCTTTAATTATCCTGTATCCTGGCTACTGGGGAATGTGGCGAAGCCAAACATGTAATGACTGATGCAGGAGATCAGTAAGTGGTGCGCGTTCTGGGGGAGCTTTTATGAAAGGTTTGTGGTTTTGTTTTGGGAAATTGTCCTGTTGTGTGAGTCTCCTATAAACTGACATTTGAACAGACAAGATTGTGTCACGGTGGGGGGGGCAGGTATCGGCAAGGCTGCAATGAGAAAACTGTTAAAGGGGAGACTGAAAGCAGTTTGCGAGGGGGAATCAGTGACTTGGGCTGCTGAGCAGGGAGTTATCTCATTACCATTTGATGTGGTCATCTGTGTGCTGGGACTAGATCTGTGATGTTGTACTGGGATAACATCACGGGTCCAGTCCCAGACTGACCAATCAGAGGCAAGCATTTTTTCTTGCCATTGTATAATTGTTTTTTGAATAACATTTGAACGGTTTAATATTTTTTCACCAAATGTTCAAAAGGCACATCAGTGACCCAGACTGCATCTTCCCTGAAGATTTCAGACCAAACAGAAAAATTGTACGGGCTGTGGGTACGAGCAAAGAAACATCCAAACAGTCTGTTTTTTTTGCATTCTTTGGCATTCTGCTGCTCCGCAACTGTACATCCGACCATAACACAACTTGCCAAAGCCAGAGATCTATGGTACCAGACCACACATGCAAAATTTCAGGTAAATCTGTCATATAGTGGAAAAGTTATTAAGGTGCCGAATTTGAGTTTTTTATTTATTTATTTTTAACCATTATTTTTATCCACCTTGCAGCCACAGCTCTTCTTACCTCCAGCCACTGCTCCTCCTCACCACTGACCCTGCAGTTAGACGTGCCCAGCTGGCATATGCTACTGTACCATCGAAAGGGATTCCCCCAATGACCACACACCTGGCCAGGATCCAATACTGGCATATACCTCTTGTTCAGGCATTCGCCGGACAGTGAAACTACAGCCATCAAGCTGCCATGGGCTTGTGCTGCCATTTTTCCTCCTGTTATTGGTGCCCCCTGGAGTGTAAGCGTGCAATGACGTCAGGCATGCATGCTGACGTACATCGCACTCTACCCCTTGCTGCACCGCTCTGGTAGTGTCCCTGGTCATCATCAGGGGCTGCTACAGAGCAGTGGTTCCCTGGATCCCTCCCCAGGGATGGGACAGTAGTCCTCCAGATGCTTGATCCCATCCCTCCCCTGCCAACCCCTGATGACCTGGGCTTGCATCTGAGCCCGGGTCGCCAGCATGACGTGAGGTGTGGCGTCCAGCACCTCAACACTCGGCGCCACCGGGCTGGCCAAAATTTGAGGTTTAACATTAAAGTGCTTATCAACCCTAACTATAGTGCCACTACCGTGGCACTGTGTGTATATATATATATATATATATATATATATTATTTTATTTTATTTTATTTATTTCAGATTCATAGAATACCTTTGAGTCACAGACTCATTTACAAAGGTTCCACATCACATAAATTAGATACAGACAAACATTACAATGACTGAACTCAGAGAATGAAGATTCAGATTGTTTACAAAGAACAGCCAGGCTAACATTCAGATACTAGGGTTACTTAGTACAGTTAATTACACAGTACATATCAAATGCAAATATATTACAATGTATGAGAGAGGTTGGGCACTAAGAGAAGAGGCATGCCAGTGGCCATTGTCAGAGAATAGGAGGAGATAGAGGACACATTTCAGCTGT
Source organism: Neoceratodus forsteri (assembly GCA_016271365.2). Classification (NCBI taxonomy): domain Eukaryota; kingdom Metazoa; phylum Chordata; order Ceratodontiformes; family Ceratodontidae; genus Neoceratodus; species Neoceratodus forsteri. Next base: position 442,846,391 of record CM028133.1, read on the forward strand.
AGTCACGGCTACTTGAAGACAGGAGGTGGACCCTAAGAAGGGTTTTGAATTGACCAAGTCTTTGCTTGTTTACCAGGGTGGTGGGAAGGGTGTTCATCCACATGCCAGCCCTGTAGCTGAAAGACCTTTGGATTGATATATATATATATATATATACAGACACACATACTGTATACAGTATATATATAAATATAGAGAGAGAGACAGACAGAATATGATATGCTTTTGGCTACAGAAAGTTATGCTGTTAGTCCCATGGGTGGTGGTGGTTTGTATCTCACAAGATGTAGGGAAATATTTCATTAACGTTCATTAGTGTTATACATTTTTTATTTCTAGCATTGAATAAATGTATTCCTTAGATTCAAAACAATTTGTTTGATAATTGCATTTCTCATGCAGATGTTGCCAATGTAAACTGAAAAAATTGCCGATTTATCATGTTTACAAGCAGCACAGAGAACAATCTGGTTTCTATGTTGTCTTAAAATGTTTTGTTGTAGTTTTTCCTAACAAGTAAAATGTGACATAAAACAAGCATGCTATTCTGATGCAAATTTTAACAAGCACTGAAAAGAATGCAAAAATATGTTTTCTTACAGTTAGAAGCATATGGGATTTTTCTGAAATAAGATCTTGTTGACATGCCTGGAATAAAATCTCTTTAAATTACTGTTCAATAATATCCAGTTGCCAACTGTGCAGAGACTGACAACCACAGAGAAGGATTATGCCCCATACAGTGGTGCTCAACATCAGGTTCCCTCATGTCAACTGCTATCTTAAAGAGGCACTGTCAACCCCCTTGGGAATCAAAAAGACCCTAGATTAAAAAGCACGTTATGATTGCTCACATTCTGTAGAGATCTTTGATGTAGCTGGTTGTTTGATTTTGATTCATTTTTATGTTTTAAAAGTAAAAAAAAAAAGCCCATCATACCAATGTTACCACAAAAAAACATGTTTGTTTAAATTCTTTGATCAACTGTCACTGCATCTTTCCTGGACTTGGTAATGCACTGAACACAATCTAGATACTCATGATGTAGTGGGAGGAGACTATTAGATCATGGGTGGCTGCACTGATTGGGGGTGTTGCTAATGTTCAGGATGTATGCAGTAGGAGTAGATCAATGATTTGAAGTAAAACAAGGTTGGGTATACTGTAATTGCACCATTCTCATGCATTTCAGTTCTACTAAGAAAGGAAGCAGATCAATCAATCACTAACTTCAATGAGTTTTTGAGAAGGTAAGTAATCATAAAAAACAGATTTTCAACTAGAAATAATACAATGCAAAAAGGGTTGACTGTGTCCCTCTAAGTGAAGAACAGCTGAAAACATTCAAGGCCATAACTTTGCATTTGCCTGTCTTCTAGCAGTTTGCCAGCTGACTAACCCAAATTATAGTGGGGGTATATACTGTGACACTTAGACAGCTGGTTCTGATAACTCTGATTTTTGTAATATAAAAATGTAGTGCAATTGTCTGTCATGAAAAATCCTGTGCCTGGGATGAAAAAACCTACCCCCAGGTATCAGTTCGAAAGACAGGATATATGTTAAACAGCAGATCTCTGTGATGGGATTAACTTCTAAGAACTTGCATTTTATAGCCTTATTTAGGATCTGGATTGTTTGATGCTACGACCTGAAATATCCATTTTATTACATCCTCAGAAAGGTCAGTAAATTGCACCTGGTGTCATAAGGAAGTGGAATATCCATTTTATGATGTCCTCAGGAAAGTCAGGTAATTGCATCTGGTGTCATAAATAGTCTTTTGATGTGTTTGAGAACGGAGACTGATAATAGATTAAAGAAGACTGAGAAAATCATAGTCTTAATTAAGAGTGTCATCATTTGGAAAATGAGTCTTGCTGGAGTCACAGAATTCAGTACCTTGATGGGACTTCCTGTTTTATATATATATATATATATATATATATATTTTTTATGTATCCTGAAAGGGAGGAGCTAGATGATGACATCATGAAGAGGGTTGAAACACAGCATTTTTAAACTGTAATCTGTATTCTATTTACACACACATGTTTGGACTCTGAAAAATCAACATCAGGTACTGTTAGAAGGTATACATGAGAAAGACAATTCTAAGTGTACTGTGGTAAGAGATTTTGTTTGCACTTTAAACCTGTTTTTTTTAAGTCATTTGTATGTTTTGTGATATATGGTTCTGTATTTACATTTTAAATTGTTATCTATTTTTAAGTAAACATCTCATTTTAGAGACTACTTGGTGTGCCTTTGAAATTCTTTTTTTTGACAAGTGAAGCATAAATGGTTAAAGCTGACACTGGGCATAGCTTACTGGTTTACCAAACTGGAAAAGGTAATAGTTTATTCTGAGGTCTTTAATAGAGTTTTTAAGGGTTTGTTTTATACACCTGGTCAGGTGCTCATAGGTGAAGATATCTTCCCCCCCCCCGAAGAGCAGAATTATCTGAGCCTGTACATTGGGGACACTAGCAAGAGGTTCACAGTTTGAATCCCTCCAGAAACTTGAAACCAAAGGTTGATTCAAACCCACAAAACAGACAGGAGGGTTACCCTGTTCTGTTAACTGTTCACAATACTGCGCTCGGAGGTTGGCATTGTGGGAGCAGAGGGCCTGACCTGCTGAGTGGAGTTGTGACATATTGGTTGGCAGCAGTGTGCATAAGTTTGGTATTACAAGCTTTTATTGTTCAGTGTGTTGGTTTGATACTATCAGCTCACTTGCAAAGAAAGAAAAAGGCAGTGATTTATTTTTAAAAGGAAACAGACCTATATCACATGGCTTACAGTCAAGTTCCTACCTGTTTTATTTTTTTATCTAAAGTGCAAATCAAAGTAGCCGTAGTTAGGGAAGAAGATGACTTCCAACTACAGTGGACACACTGTGGACTACTTAAAGCAGTTATGCAGGGACAGAGGAGTCCTGTTCGAGGTGAAAGCCACCAAGCAGAACCTCATGGATGCCCTGATGGTAGCAGATACCCAGAGCATCGAGTCATAGACAGTGACTGCAAAGGATCAAACCTTGAGTGTGGAAGGGCCGGTGGCCAGTGCAGTGTCCAGATCCGATGAGGAGGGCAACAGGGCCAGTGCCAGCAAAGGGCCACAGCAGCAGGGGAAGATCACCGGTATCCTGGATTCAGAAGTACTCAGGCTGCAAACTGAGTTGCACAGAATGGAGCAGGAGTTCCAGAGGGAGAGGGACCATGAACAGCGGGAGGCAGAGCTTGAGGAGCCTGAGCACCAGTGAGCTACAGAGAGAAAAGGGAGCAAGAATGGTGAGAGGCAGACCATGAGGAGCATGAGTGCCAGCGAGCTGCAGAGGAGAAAAGGGAGCAAGAATGGTGAGAGGCAGACCATGAGGAGCATGTGTGCCAGCGAGCGGCAGAGGAGAAGAGGGAGCAAGAACAATGAGAGGCGGACTATGAGGAGTGTGAGCGCCAGAGGCAACATGAACTGGAGAAGCTACGACTCCAGTCACCAGCAGCAGAGCAGGTAAGTGGCTTGGGTTTACTTGGGACTACATGACTGAGCTACAAATTGAATTCTAAATTGATAGCCGAATTTAAAGAGGGGGAGGATATAGATTCCTTTTTAAATTCCTTTGAAAAGGTTTGTATTCAGGCTAAAATTTCTAGAGAATCCTGGAGCTTCTAGCTATCCCCGCTTCTTACCGGGAAAGCTCGGGATGCATTGGGTCAAATGGACAATGAGGACAGTGATTATTATAGCAAACTTAAAGCTGCACTGTTAAAGAAATTTGAATTAACTGCTGAATCATACAGAGCTAAATTCTGTAAGCTCAGGAGAAGCCCTGACATGAGCTAAGAGGAGCTAGCCACAAAACAACATTAGTTTTTAAAACATTGGTGGGAAAGAATTGAAGCAAACTCTGTTGATAAAATTGAAAATGTGATTTTGTTAGAAAAGTTTTTCTGGGCATGCCCAGAGCAGAGCTGAAAACCTGGCTGGAGGACCGAGATCCCAAAACTGTGCAAGAGGCTGCTGAACTCTTGGACCGCTATGCCAAGAGCAGATCTGCTCTGAGAGCAAATGGGGTGGGAGTGGCAGCACAGAAAGGGAAAAGCGCACCTTCAGGGCAGCTAAAACCCTCACTGCCTCCACCAAAACCAGTTAGCCCCAGGTTTCAGAAAAAAAGAAATGAATGTTGGTTGCGTAAAGAAACCGAGCATATTGCCAGACAGTGTCCCAAACAGACAACCAATACTATGCAAGGTGGTGCTAGGAAGGAAGTGGGTTGTTTGTGTGTCCCTGGAAGCACACCTGTGAACATGAGGGAACACATGTACCCAGTCATGGTGAATTATGTACAGATGCAAGGGTTAAGGGATACAGGGGCATCCCTGACATTGGTAAAAGGGGATCTGGTACAGCCTGGTCAGCTTATACCCAATTATGTGCTGACCTATAAAGCCTTACATGATCTGGGACCTACCTACCTGAAAGAGCTCCTTTGCCCCTACTGTCCCTCCCGCCCTCTTCGATCCACTGACGAGGGATTGCTGGAGATTCCCAGGGTTCATTTGAAAACTTCAGGTGCTAGATTGTTTAGTTTTATGGCACCGACCCTGTGGAATTCTCTACCTCGTCAGGTGCAAAATTGCCCGACCGTCCTTAGTTTTAAAGGAGCTTTGAAGACCCACCTTTTTAGGATAGCTTTTAGTGATTTATATTAGTTTTAATTTTATTGTATTTATTGTTTTACGAAACTGTACAGGCGCTTTGGTTTTAAGAAAAGCGCCTTTTAAAAATAAAGTTTGAATTGAATTGAATTGAATTGAAATACATCACTGTACAAGGGTTCACTGGTGAAGAGAAAACATTGCCACTGGCCAGTGTTCTCCTGGACTGGAGTGAAACAGGGGGGACTGTGCAACAGGTGGCTGTAGCCAAAACCTTAGCAGTGGATGTGATCCTGGACAACAATCTAAAACAGGGGATGGTGTGTGCATTTACCCATAGCCAAGTGGCAAGGGAAAACTGTAGTTCCCTGAACCCCACAGAAGCCATTGTGGAAACCACTGGGAGGCTGATTTCCCAACCTGTGTCTCCAGAAGCGAGACTAATGAAAAGGGGGTATAAATTTCCCCAGTAGCAAGTAACCACACAGGTATAGAGGGTTGCTCTGAGGAGGAAGGGGTGACCCATTGTCAGATGGTTGGGCTTGACAGTGTTCCTAAGTGCCCTGATGCTAGTGCTAGGGACCCTAGTTTAGAGACTGAAGGGGACCTGTCCCATGCCTTGGGAATGTGTGAGGAGTTTGCAGCTGCTCAGAGAAGTGGCCCTAGTCTAGATAAGCTGAGGGCTTGGGCAGACTCTGACAGGGCACAGGGAGGTGACGGCAGACATAAGGTTTATTGGCAAAATGGACTTATGTATACTCAGTCTGTGTAGACAGAGGCAGGGAGGGATGCAAGGCAGGCAGCTTGTCATTCCCCAGGGGTATCGTGAGCAGTTGCTCAAGATTGCACATGATATTCCCTTACCTGGTCTTCTGGGAATCACATGCACTACACAGTGATTGACCCATAATTTCTACTGGACTAGCTTCACCCAACAGGTGAAGGAGTATTGCAGGTCTTGTCACCAGTGCCAAGAAATAGGGAAGGCGGGCAAGAAAACCCAAGCTGCCCTGATTCCGTTGCCCATAGTGGAGGAGCCATTCCAGAGTGTGGAAATGGATATTGTGGGGCCTTTAAATACCCCCAACTCCTCAGGGAAAAGATTCATCCTGACTGTGGTGGATTATGCCACCCGGTACCCAGAGGCAGTTGCCCTATCCTCACTGAGGACAGACAGAGTAGCAGATGTCTTACTTGGGATTTTCTCCTATGTTGGGTTTCCACAAGAGGTTATCACCGATTGAGGGGATTCCTTCATGTTGGACCTGATGAAATGTTTATAGAAGAAGTGTGGGGTGATGCAGAGATGCATGACACCATATCACCCACAAGCCAATGGGTTTGTGGAAAGATTCAATGGCACCCCGAAGTCAATGCTCCGGGCATTTGCTGAACAGCATAGGAGGGACTGGGAGAAATACCTTCCCCACCTGTTGTTTGCATACAGGGAGGTGCCCCAAGAGTTGACAGGATTTTCCCCCTTCGAACTCTTATATGGACACCGGGTACATGGGTCCCTAGACTTGATCCAGGAGGATTGGGAAGGCAAGCATGCCACCAAGGGAACTCCCATTGTGGATTACATCCTTAGGTTTAGGGAAAGGCAGAAGGACCTTATGAGGACAGCCCAGAGCAACCTGGCAGCTGCCCAACAGAAACAAAAAGTGTGGTACGACCTCAGAGCCAGAGCTCGCTCGTACATGGTGGGTCAGAAAGTCATGGTCCTTATTCCGGTCCAGAAAGACAAGCTGCAGCTGAGTGGGCAGGACTGTACAAAGTGGTTAGGAAGGTAAATGACGTGAACTATATTATAGAGTTACCTGACAGAAGACAGACAGAAAGGATGTACCATGTCAACATGATGAAGCCATATGCAAATAGGGCTGACCTGGTGTTTGCAGTGTGTAGTCCTGGGGAAGGGATGGACTAAGGAGACCCCCTTCTGGACTTGCTGGAAGAAAGTAAGTGGAAGTCCTCTGTGAAGGCAGTTAAATTGTCTCCCTAGCTGACCCCAGACAAGATTCAGGAAGTAAGGGAGGTTTTAGCAGTCTTTGCCCCATTGTTTAGCACCAAGCCTGGACTAATCCCCTTAGTGACACACGATGTGGTGACAGGGACACAGAAGCCTATACGGCGGACAGCATATCAGGTGTCAGAGGCTGTCCAAAAGGACAATAGGAGGGAAGTTGAGGAAATGATGGATTTAGGGGTAATCCAGAGATCCCACAGCCCCTGGGACTCACCCGTAGTCCTTGTGCCCAAGCCAGATAGCTCAACTCATTTCTGTGTGGACTATAGTGGACTGAATGCAGTCACGAAGTCAGACACCCACCCAGTGCTCTGGACAGATGAACTCCTAGATAAGATGGGAGGGGCAACCTACCTTACAACCACTGACCTGACCAAGGGGTATTGGTAGGCAGAGTTGACGGACAGAGCTAGAGAGAGGTCAGCCTTCATCACTCTGATAGGCTTATTTGAATTTAAAGTAATGCCTTTCGAAATGAAGAACGCCCTGGCCACTTTCCAAAGGTTGGTGAACCAGGTGTTAAATGGTGCTGAGGAGTACCCATGGCATACCTGGATGACACTACCTTCTTTAGTACCAGCTGGGAGGAACACCTATATCACCTTAGGGTAGTGCTGGGCAGGATACAGAGGGCCAGGCTCACTATCAAATCTGGGAAGTGCCAGGTGGCCACGGGAGAAGTGGCATACCTTGGGCATGGTGTAGGCTGAGGACAGCTCCATCCTAACCAAATAAAGATGGAGGTAATCCAGGCATGGCCCAGACCAGAAATGCAGAAGCAGGTCAGGAGTTTTCTTGGGACAGCAGGCTACTATAGAAAATTTTTACCCAATTACAGTGCCTTGGCTGCTCCCCTATCTGACCTGGTAAAGCAAAGGATGCCAAAGAAAATTACCTGGGGACCAGCCTGTGAAGAAGCCTTTACCAGATTGAAGAAAGCACTGTGCAGTGCTCCTGTTTTGACAAGTCCTAACTATAGCAAACCCTTTATAGTTCAGGTTGACACCTCAGATGTGGGTATTGGGGCAGTACTGAGTCAGACATCCAGCCAAGGGAAAGAGCACCCTGTAAGCATATCTGAGTAAGAAGTTACTTCCCAGGGAGTAGGCATACTCTACTGTGGAAAAAGAGTGTCTTTCCATAGCGTGAGCCCTAAAGAAATTAAAGCCATACTTATATGGGCAGCATTTTGTGGTACAGACTGACCACAACCCCCTGGTTTGGCTGACACAAATGGAAAAAAATGGGAGATTGTTGAGATGGAGTCTTACTTTGCAAGGGTATGACATGACAATCGTACATAGGGCTGGAGCAAACAATCAGAACTCAGATGGGCTGTCTCATGTCTACAAGGAGTGAACTGATTTGGGAAGTTCATCCATTGCCGGGGATAGAGCCCCAAATTTCAGTCTAGATGGGGAGGATTGTGACACTTAGACAGCTGGTTCTGATAACTCTATAATTTTTGTAATATAAAAATATAGTGTGATTGTCTGTCATGAAAAATTCTGCACCTGGGATGAAAAACCCCATCCTCCAGGTATCAGTTCAAAAAAACAGGATATATGTTAAACAACAGATCTCTGTGATGAGATTAACTTCTAAGAACTCTCATTTTATAGCCTTAATTAGGATCTGGGTTGTTTGATACTAAGACCTGAAATATCCATTTTATGACATCTTCAGGAAGGTCAGTTAATTGCACCTGGTGTCATAAAAAGTCCTTTGATGTGTTTGAGAACGGAGACTGCTCATTGATCAAAGGAGACTGAGAAAATCACAGTCTTAATTAACTGTGTCATCATTTGGAAAATGAGACTTGCTGGAGTCATAGAATGCAATACCTTGATGGGACTTCCTGTTTTGTATATATATATATATATATATTTTTTTTTATGTATCCTGAAAGGGAGAACCTAGATGATGACATCATGAAGAGAATTAAAACACAGCATCTTTAAACTGTAATCTGTATTCCATTTGCACGCACATGTTTGGACTCTGAAAAAGCAACATCAGGCACTCTTAGAAGATATACATGAAAAAGACAATTCTAAGTGTACTGTGGTAGGAGATTTTGTTTGCACTTTAAACCTGTATTTTTAAGTCATTTGTATGTTTTGTGATATATGGTTCTGCATTTACATTTCACATTTTTATCTATTTTTAAGTAAACATCTCATTTTAGAGACTATTTGGTGTGCCTTTGAAATTCTTTCTTTGACAAGTGAAGCATATATGGTTAAAGCTGACACTGGGCATAGCTTACTGGTTTACCAAACTGGAAAAGATAATAGTTTATTCTGAGGTCTTTAATAGAGTTTTTAAGGGTTCATTTTGTACGCCTGGTCAAGTGCCCGTAGACGAAAGATATCTGGCACCCCTGAAGAGCAGAATTACCTGAGCCTGTACATTGGGTATGCTAGCAAGAGGTTCACAGTTTGAATCCCTCCAGAAACTTGAGACCAAAGGTTGTTTCGAACCCACAAAACAGACAGGAGGATTACCCTGTTCTGTTACCTGTTCACAATACTGTGCTCGGAGGTTGGCACTGTGGAAGCAGAGGGCCTGACCTATTGAGTGGGATTGTGACACATACATGCATGGTACTTTTCCTGTAAAATGTCACCTGAAGATTTTTTAATAACCTTGCAGATGATGGATATTTTTAACACAAAAAACAGTAATACCAAGTGACAATAAGCATTACAGCTAGTTGCAACTGAAGACATCATGGGCCCAATTCACAAAGCGAGTTTAGATTGGTGCAAGCTGCAGTAAACAGCAGCTTACACCAAAGCCCAGTGTACTGGGGACCATGCACTGGATTCAGATACAGGAGGGGTCCCAGTGCTTAAGTCCCCACACATACGGCACCGTTTCCCATGCGGCAAACACATGACACATGCGATGGGTCTGCCACAGGCTCCTTGTGGTAAATGCAAATGGTCCTCCCATCCACGATCCCCTGATAATATAAATAGTACCTGTCCCTGGTGATCTAGTGGCCCCCTCCCTGATCCCCAATAGCACCTGTTTTTATATTATTAATTAATACTCCCTGACCTAGTGATCTAGTGGTTCCCCCTCCATGATCTCTGATATCACCCAGTATTATATTAATATTTAATATACCCCATCCTGGTGGTCAAGAGGCCACTCTCCACAATCCCCGATAGTGCCCATTTTTATATTATTAATTAATTCTCCCTGACATGGTGGTCTAGTGGTCCCCCACCCCCCACCCCAGCAGGTAGTGCTCACCTCCCTGCTCCCCCCATCCTGATACACAGCCGTTGACTGGCACTGCCCACCACACACCTCTGCGAATAACTACTGGAATGAACAGTCAGTGAGCGTCAACTGTACTGTGTACATGTTCATGATTATTCATGAGCGTGTACATTATACAGTAGGTGCTCACTGACTGTACAGTCCGGCAACCAGCCACAGAGGTGAGAGGTGCATTGTGCTAGTTGCCATCTGCGTATCAGGATGGGAGGAGTGAGGTGGTATCTGCAGGGGATGGGGGACCACTAGACCTCCAGGTCAGGGAGAATTAAATATTAATATAATACTGGGTACTATCTGGGATCATGGAGAGGGGACCACTAGACCACCAGGATGGGGCATATTAAATATTAATATAATACCAGGTGATATCAGGGATCATGGAGGGGAGACCACTAGACTACCAGGTCAGGGAGAATTAATAGTAAAACAACAGGTGCTATCAGGGATCAGGAAGGGGGAACCACTAGACCTCCAAGGAAATTGGACCTTACAGGTGATCAGAGCTTGTGGGGGCACTAGACTACCAGGGATTTATATATATATATATATATGGGGGTACTGGGGCTGGAGCGGTGGACTGAGGCACATTGCTGCACAGTGTTCAGCTCACCCAGAGGGTGAATTTCAGCCCTGGATGGTCTAAGGGTACTTAGAAATTCACCCTCTGGGTGTGACTTGTGAATCCTGATAGTGGAGCTATGGCAGCCTGCATCTTCCGCAAGCCCCATGTTGCAGTCCATTTCTGGGCACACGGGTGGTGCAAGCTCCGTTTGGGGCAGGCAGCCTGTGGTTGATGCAGGCTGCCTTTGTAAATAGCTCAGGGTGCAGTATTTGATGCAAGGTGTCACTTGCACCATTTATGTTTGGCACAGGTACCTTGCGTCAGTCTCAGGGCTTTGTGAATCAAGCTCCATGACAACAATATCTGTATATTTTCAGTCATGATGGGACCTGACTCTGGGTACTACTGTAGGTCCACTGAGCAATAAGGCTTGACAAGGTGTGCTTTTAAATACATGTCAGTGAACTGAGGTGTGCTGATACAGCTGTGCCTGCTTAATGTAAACAGGTCAGCAAGGTCATGGATCTGTTTCCAGTGCTATTGTGCTGATATATCAGCAGTGGATTCTGAGCTCCAAGGCAATCAGGTTTCTGGACTTCTACTTATTTCATAATATCAAACAAAGTCAGAGAATAGGAAACTCATTCACTGCACAACCTTGAAGGAGGGGGGTGGTATTTCTAACCATTTTTTAGGGACAGTCTTTAAAACTTTGATTGGTCTAGAGTATTCTTGATTCCTGATTTGAACTTGGCTATTCACGAATTTACGGATTCTTTTTTACATATAATTCAAATTCATGCTCCAAAATTAAAAAAGAGTAACAATTGAAAATGCATTTATGCATTAGGAATAGAATGTGGAAAAAAGCTAAGAAAACAAAATTAGAGGGTGATTGGGATCTTTTTAAATGATGGCGGAATAAATGTAAACAATTAGTAGTTCTAGCTAAAAAAAGATTTTTTCAGAATTCTTTCAGTAATCTGCATGTCCCAAATAAATTTTGGAAGGTTATCTCTGATTTAAAAAGTCCAGTAAAATCTCAAACTTCTATTAACTTAACAATGGGAGAAAATTTGATAGATAACCCTTTAAAGGTAGCTGATTTGTTAAATCATTATTTTAAAGACTTACCAGATTTGGAGATACCGAAACTTGGGATTGTTGATTCTAAACATACACATCCTGTTATTTCTGCAGTAAATAATAAGGGATTTAAACTAAAAAATATTAAGGTACAGGATGTAGCCAAAGAATTAAAGAACTTGAATATATCAAAGCGAGCAGGTACAGATGGTATTGATCCCAGATTTTTGAAATTACGCTTTGATATTATAGCCCCTATAATTACATACTTTTATAATTGGAGTATACATTTTTCTCTTGTTCCTGATCATTGGAAAATAGGTGAAATCATCCCTATTCATAAGGGTAATGACCTTACAGCTCCCTCCAACTACAGACCTATTACTTTGCTCCCAATTTTGTCAAAGGTATTGGAAAAGCTGATAAATAATCAGCTTGGACATTACCTTGACCAAATGGGGTTATTAACTGTCAGCATGGATTTAGAGAAGGTAGGTCCACAAATACTGCCCTACTTAACTTTGGTAATTTGGTGGCAACATCACTGAACCAGGGCAGGTATACTGGGGTGGTATTTGTGGACCTAAGTAAAGCCTTTGACTTACTTCACCATGAAACCCTTCTGCATAGATTGCAGAATATTGGGATGCAACAGGAGTCCTTGCAATGGTTTAGATCTTACTTATCAAACCGTAAGCAAAGGGTGGTCTGTGGTGCCGCTGTCTCAGGTCTCCTGGATCTACATCGAGGTGTACCTCAGGGCTCTATTTTGCGCCCTGTGTTATTTAACATCTATATAAATAGTCTTGTAAATCATGTAACTAGTACTGATGTTAGACTTTATGCGGATGACATAGTACTGGTTGCATCTGCAGACGATCCCGGAGACCTGAGACAGTGGCTACAAACAGATTTCTCCAATATTGAGACTTGGATAAGAGACTCTGGTCTCTTAATGAGTACTGGAAAGATGCAGAGTATGATTTATTCTGTGGGATCACATGTAAAAAAGGATCTCACTGATCTTCAGATTAAGTTTTTGGATGGGGCTATGGTTCAGAAAGTACAGTATATACTTATAAATACTTGGGGGTTCTTGTTGACTATCATTTCTCTTTTTCTGAGCATATTGTGTCACAGATAAAAAAGTGAACCAAAGATTGGGAGCTCTAAGAAGGGTGTCAGGGTGTTTGACTAAAGAAATTAACACCAAATTGGTAAAACAATTGTTGCCTGTACTTGATTATGGATTCCCATTATACATGCATTACTATCAAAATTTTTAAATAAATTAGACCAGACTTATTACAGATTGGGGAATTATATCCTAAAAAATAAATTCCGAGTTCACCGATGTTTAGTTTATCAGGAACTTGATTGGTTACATCCGATAGCTCGAAGAAAGTATTTATGGTTAGTGATATGTCATGGTTTAATGCATTCTAAAACACATTCTTTAAATCATTTAATATGTTTGAATTCTAACTCAACATATTTAGATAGGTTAAGGAAAACAACTAGAAAACTACCCACGATTCGAATCACAAATCAGATGGGGGATATAGTTCTCCAGAATAGTTTAGCAAAGACTTGGAATTAATTATCTTTCCATATAACTGAGATTTCTGATTTGCACATGTTTAAATTTGAATTACATGATTATTTAAATGTTTGTTGTAGTTGTTTTTAGGTTGAATGTGATTTTGTATTGTGTGTATTTATTTATTGTTTTGTCTTGTTGATGTAATTATGCTTTACAGAAATTTGTTATAAATGGGGATTTAATTCTCCAACAAACTAACCTGTATAAATATAAACTTTTAAACAAACAATTAACCAATGAGTAATATAACCCAAAAAAGGTCTCATTACATATTTGCATAACAAATTCTCTTACTACTGTGTGTTTCCTGAATGGCTGATTCCATGTCAGATTAAGCACTGAAGATGGGAATGGTGCACTCTAACAACAAAGTTTCTTACCAGCTAAGTTTTAGTTAGATAATCTACATTTCTGTATGTAAACCTAATTATACATAGGAGGCAGCATATAGTGTAGTGGTTAAGGGCTCTGAGCTGCAAACCTTGAGACCTGGGTTTAAATCCCACAGCCCCTACTTGCATACTCTGTGACCATGAGCAGGTCACTTAACTTATTTGTGCTCCCAGGTCACACCTGGAAACAAGCTTCAGCTTAGTGTGCCTTTCCTGGTTAAACACTTTTCCCCTTCCCTACTGAATTTTATATTGAACCTATAATTTTACTTGATAATTTTTATGCTCAGTTTTCTACGACATAAACCATCAACACCATAGTTGATCAAATCCATGATACCTAATACTTTATTTTAAGCACTTTACATTTAATTTTGCTGTACCAGCTGCTCTCAAATACAAGATGCAAGCCAAAACCTAAAACTGTAATAGAACCACAGCATCAGTCCAGTGAAATACATTGTAGTAGTAGTAATAGTAATTAAAATTTTAACAAATGTAAACAAAAAAGAATCAGAAGGAGTAATTTTGAACATATCAGACAACAGTAGCCGCACTCATTACAGGTCAGTAAGGGCTGTAGCAATAGTTGTGGAAGATAAAGGCAGTTCACTTTTCAGCGATCAAAGCCGAGATAAACAAATTTACTGACTGCCCTGGATTTTCTACATTAGACAAAGCCCTGAGTAAAAAATTAGAAAAACACAAACAGGAATTTATTAAAAGAAACAAACAAAACTAATCACGGATCAAAACGATTACAGGAGGGGTACATATTTAAGTGGGCCAGGTCACGTTCTGCTAGCAGAGGTGGTCACAATCGCAGTACATCCAGGTACAGGTAGTCTAGTACCAGGAAAGGAAAAATACCAAATACAACCTCTAAGCCACAACCACAAGCAAGCAGTAGTGGAACAGCATATATACCAAGCATTTCAGAGACCTCTAAGAAAGTGTCTTTTTCCCAGGGTATGAATGGCAACAAGGCAAAGGAGCAATCCACCTAAAAATAAGGAACAAAGGGGAAAAGAAGCACAAAAAAACAAGAAGAGGCAAAAAAGGTGGCAGAAAAAGAGCAGGAAGGACATCTGAAAAACAGGAGTGGCAAATTGTAAACTTGGCTAAGAAAGAATTCACCGATATACAGCTCTCTGTATTGTGATGTGGTTTATTGTTGATCCCTACAACGAAGCCTAGAGAATTTGAAATGAGTGGAGATTGAAAAATTAATCAGAAAATTGTATTTGAATGATTTCTTTTCAAAAATAACTCCAGAAATTGATCAAATGGGTGGAGCCAGTGCAGCAGATACCCTTCTGGACATTGAAGAGGAAATGGACACCTCTTTATTAAATTTCTTAGTTACCAGTTTACCTGAGGTGGAGACGGAGGAACTTTCACAAGACTGGGGGCCACAGGACTTCAAGAACTATGTGAATCTCACAGCACTGTACCCGAACAATATCACTGGAACTCCACCTGCAGGTATGGAAACTGGTATAAAAATATATGACACTGATTGCAGCTTGTTTATCTCTCTAAGAAAAAGACTCTTTGCACCTAAATCACTGTTTAATCCCATAACAAATAATATGTTTATTCATGTACACCTTAATGATAATAATGAAACTGAACTCGTGTCGGACAATAATCAACCTGCTGAGTTACACAATTTAATTTCATGGAATATTGCAGGTTTAAAAACTAAAATGGCTGACTCTAGCTGGCTGGCCTATATCTCAGCATTTGATATTTTATTATTTCAAGAGACATGGGATACTTCAAAAATATATATTAACGGCTTTATCCTAGTTGAAGTTCCAGCTACAAAAGATAAAAAATATGGGAGATCGAGTGGGGGTCTAGCTACATATATTAAAATTAGAGATGGTATACGCATTATAGAGCACACCTCATCAAAGAAAGAAATACAGCATATAGTTGTTAGATGGTACAGCTTAGTCTGTTTGATCGCTAATGTGTATTTTCGTCCTAATTTCCATCTCTTGGAGACAAATGACCCCTGGACTCAGTTGTCCACAGATATTGATTCTCTTTATTTAAAATATCAAATAGATATTATTATAATTGGTGGAGACTTAAATGCTAGAATAACTAAACATGATAATTTGGACATATTACAGTTTCAGATTTATATGGGAGACTTGGAACCTAGAAACTCAGCAGATAATGTTTTTAATGGGGCTGATCTTAAACTGATGGATTTCATAAATAACAGCAATTACCTTATTCTAAATGTGAGAGGGGAAAGTGATCAGCACGGAGCACTTACTTTTATTTCATCAAATGGGAGGAGCATCATAGATTACTTAATGATCTCTCCAGAAACATATAACCACTTCCATGGTTTTAAAGTTATAATGATGTCAGAAAGTGATCACACGGCCTTACTGGTCAAGGTAGAAACTATGAAGTGTAATTCTATGATTAGTTCAAACACTCTTCCTCTTTCTTCCCCTTCTCTCAAAGGTAAATATGAATTAATTTTGAATCATAAAAATCTGGATAAAGTAGTGGACATAATATATTCTACTAGCACAACCTCACTATTTACAATGCTTCATGATAATTGTCCAGTAAAAAGTATTAATAAATGTTTAGAGGAATGCTATTTTAACATTAAATCCATATTATACCATTATAAAAATGCATCTTCCAAACTGCTTACTTGGTTTGATCATCAATGCTTGAAGAAAAAAGATTAGGAATCATGATCAAAAAAGTATCTAAAAATCCATCTAGATCCCTTATTTCTGATTTCAATAGAGCAAGGAAGCAATACAAACAATTTTTGAAATATAATAAATATGAGTTTACTCATAAACAATTGACACATCTGTTAGAAATTATACAAAATAATGATACTAAAGCTTTCTGGTTATTGGTGGCTAAGGGTGTTAAGTTTTATGAACCATCTATCTCAATATACATCCCAAAAGAAATATGGGTCACTTATTTTTCTGAATTATTTATGAAAGATTTAGATCTAGAGGTTTATTCCAGAATTCCAGAATGGATGATGGGAGATTTCTATCAACCCTTGGAATTTACTTATTTGGAAGTCAAACAGGTGATTTCCAGCTTGGCAGCTCACAAGGCGCCGGGACCTGATTCAATACCGGGAGAAGTATATAAACAAAATCCCCAATTTTGGGTTCCTTTTTATGTTACATTTTGTAACTTATGTCTTCAAGAATATTATGTTCCTAATTCCTGACGTAAATATATTATCATTCCGGTTCACAAAAAAGGTTCATTATAAAATCCCAACAATTATCAGCCTATAAACCTTATTGACATCAGCAGTAAAATCTTTGCTAGAATATTATAAAGTAGGCTTCAAAATTGGGTCAACAAATTTTGCCCTCTTTCAGAATTCCAAGCCAGTTTTCAGGCGGGTTTTTCAACAACAGATCATATTTTTGTCTTGTCCCATTTAATTGAAAAGTATAAACTTTATAGGAAAATGAGCTTATATGCTCTGTTTATTGACTTTTCTGGAGCATTTGATTCTGTAAATAGATAAACCTTCTGGAAGATCTTATTAGATAGTGGCATACCTACTAGTATGCTAACCCCTATTTTTTATTATATTTGAAAACTAGTACTGCAATTAGATATGATACTATAGGTAATATTTCAGAATATTTTAAGACAAATGGAGGGGTTAAACAGGGGTGTTTATTGGCCCCACTTCTGTTTAACCTCTGTATTGACTCGTTGCTTTCCTTTGAGGATTTGCTATCGCTGGATTTGTTTAACATTAATAATCACCATATTCATATTTTGGCCTGTGCTGAAGACTTGGGTTTGTTTGCCTTATCTCAAAAAGGGTTACAAACTAAAATAGACCAGCTAAGACACAAATGTGAAAATTTTAATTTGAGAATTAACATCAAAAAAACTAAGATAATAGTAATGGGACCTAAAACAATAAAATCAAAATTTTGGCTAAACAATACACAAATAGAAGTAGTCAAATCATACTGTTATCTTGGCATAAAATTCTCCTCAAATGGCTTGTGGAATTCATGACGTCCAAATTAATAAAGCAATGCTAGTTGCTAAGGCATTTCTTAGTTTTAATTACAAATATTGTGGATTATCAATAATTCCGGCTATTAAAGCAGAAGAATCAAAGATTACCCCAATTCTATTATATGGTGCTGAAATCTGGGGTACTAAGAATAACTCGAAGTTAGAATATCCTTTATCTTATTTCTATAAAGCATTATTACAACTTTCTCAGTCTCCGGCCAATATATTAGTTAGAGCTGAATTAGGTAGGATTCCGCTGGTGGACTTGGTTATTTTTAGACTTCTTTCATTCTGGCTTGGAATACTGAGCAAACACAATAACAAATTACTGCATTATTGCCTGAAAGAAAAACAGTTATGGGATACGCTAGGTTTAACTTCTCCATGGTTAAGAGCTTTAATTACTAATTTACAAAAATTAAATTGCATCCACCTCCGGAGAGATCATCAGGCAGGTATTTTAATATCTAGTACTTATAGAGATAAAATAAAAATAAAAATCTTTGAGGCTGCCTTGAATAATCAATTAAGAATGGTCAGACTTCAAAAACAAGTCATCTGGCTTGGTAAGAACAAAATAGATTCATTAATAGAACAGTATTTGTACCTTCCTATAGTGCCAAATATCAGAAAAGTGATAACACAGGATAGATTTGGAATTATCAATTCTAAATTTACATATTATAATTGCTATTCTACAATTACAAATCATAACAATGTGGAATGTCTTTGTAATAGAGGGTTTAAGGAAACTTTACATCATATAATTTTACAGTGCCCTCTGTATAACATGAGAAGAAATTAGATTTTAGCAGAATTTTTACAAAGATATTCAAACTTGGATTATGATCCTTTATTTATTTTACTTCATCCTGGGACTGTGTCTGATGCAATATTATGTTTTAACTTTTTTCCACTGTTATTAGTATAAAAAAAAAGATGTACCAGACTAGACTATATTATGAACGAATGTTGCTGAAATTTTAGGAGGTTGAAATGTGTATCGTACAGTTCTCTGATTTTTGTATTTTATTTATGTAATGTCCAAAATTTTAACTGTGTTTTGGAAGAACAATAAATGACTTGAACTTGAACTTCATGTATTTAAAAAAGCAGTGTTGAAAGATGTGCAGGATTTGTTAGATCATGATTCTGGTGGTAAGTACTATAATTTAACAAGAGAGGAAAACAATGCCTTAAAAGAATTACAGGACAAATCGCATTTGTTTTTTAAACCATCTGATAAGGGAGGTAATATTGTTGTTATGTCTAGGGATTTTTATATTAGTAAGGTGAATGAGCTGCTACAGGATAGGCAGAGCTACTGTCTGCTGATCTCAAATCCAGGACCTAGATACAAACAAGAACTTACACATCTGTTAGATTGGTCACTTCATAATAATGAAATTACTGAGAAAGAAGTTACGTTTTTGTTACCTGAGTACCCCAGTTGACCCACCAGGCAGACTAATTGTCTTTGGTATTGGGTCAGTTATGGATGACCTGTCCTATTTCATTGGTTTCTTTCTACAAAGAAGTGTACCCACCCTTGAATCATAAATTAGAGACTCAATGGACATCCTAAACAAATTCAGGAATTTTACATGGAATTCAGACTACAAGTGGTTAACTACTGATGTCCAATCACTGTACA
Source organism: Neoceratodus forsteri (assembly GCA_016271365.2). Taxonomy (NCBI): domain Eukaryota; kingdom Metazoa; phylum Chordata; order Ceratodontiformes; family Ceratodontidae; genus Neoceratodus; species Neoceratodus forsteri. Next base: position 442,865,732 of record CM028133.1, read on the forward strand.
CTAGTATTAAACACAGTGATGGAGTGAATGCATGCATATACTATGTAAATGAGGATCCACTGAGGCAGGAAATGCCATTAGCACTTATAAAAGTTGGGTTGGAATTTGTATTGAGCCATATTTTTTTAATTCAATGGTCAATACTATAGTCAAGTTTGTGGAGCTGCCATGGGTGCATCAGAGGCACCATCCTTTGCCAATTTATTTATGGGCAAATGAGAATCTGACTTTGTCCTCAATCCCAGAGTCAAACCATACTCCAGACACATAGTTACATAGCACTGCTTTATTGATAACATTATATGTGTCTGGAGAGGTTCTGAAGTTTTGATGCTGCCAATTTCATTAACTGGATCAATGCAAGTGAACTAAATCTCCATTTCACATATAAACTGTATGCTACACAAATAAATTTTCTGGACATCACATTTATGGCATCTTGGTCTGAGCTTATGGTTTCAAGTAAGGTATTTAGAAAATTCACCACCACAAACAGTTATTTAATTGTAACCAGCAGCCATCCACAAAAACTGAAAGGCTCAATTCCTCTCAGCCAGTTTCTTAGGCTAAAAAGAAACTGTTCAGATCCAAAAGAATCTGAGAAACAATCAGGAGATGTAAGGGACATGTTTTTAGATAGGGGCTATAAAAAGGAGATACAGGATTCTACATATTCAAAGGCAGCAAACACAGATAGGGACACATTGCTAACACCTAAACCAAAGAAAGCTGTGACACAGAAAAGGTATATTTTGGTACAACCTACAACTATCTCTCTGGGAAACTAGGGAGTATCATTTACAAACATTGGCCTATTTTGCTAAATGACCCTACATTGGCTAATGCCATTGGGGCTGCACCACTGGTCACGTTTAGAAAAAACAATAGACTAAGGGATAGACTTGTAAGAAGCGACATTACACAAATACAAAGTGGGGCCAACACTTGGTTACCGGTGAAACCCAGAAGGGATGCATAAATGTGGCAATTGCAATGTTTGTAAGTATTGCCAACAAGGAACTAAATTTGAACACACCTCAGACAACAGTAAAAGTATGAACATCAGGCAGTTTAGTTCATATGTCACACTGTTTGTAGTTTATGCTACTTGCTGCCCCTGTAAGTGCTTATACATTGGTAGAACCACATGCCCACTGACACAGCACATGTAGGAACATGTATGAGATATTAGGAACACGAACCTAGAAAATGCCATAGCATAACACTTCTTCTGTTCTCATAACTGAGATTCAAAAGATTTTAAGTTTTATGGGCTTAGAACTGGTTAAAGTTGGTAGAAAGGGTGGCAATAGAGCACAATCTCTATTGCAAAGAGAAACATTTTGGATATACACTTTGAATGCATTAACTCCAGATGGTCTGAACCTAGAACTGGATTTTAAACCATATTTGTAAAGGTACAATGTTTATGATATTCAGCTGACAATAACCCTCCTATTTAGGGTTATTTTGGTATCAGTTATGCATGTATTAACCTCTTAAGTTGTCAATTTCTACTTTTGTTTTGACTTACGCTTTCCTTCACCCTATTCCATTTCCCTTTCCAACCCTCCGCCCCCCCCTTCGTCCTTTCCTTTCCTTAACTCCCCCATACACACACACACACACACACACACACACACACACACACACACACACACTTCTACCACCATGGTGCCCTCCTCCTGATTCAACTTCTCTTTATATCTTATATACTATATTAATCAGTTACTGTATTCATAACAGTGATTATATCTTCTTTTCATTTTTTACAGATTTAAGAAAAGGTTTGAGCACAGAAATTCCTGTTCAATAAATTTGATTGTTGCTCCCTTGACTCTCTGGCTCAGGTTTTTCACTAGAACTTTCAGTGCACTTTGTTACAACTAAACATGCTATTAGGAGCTTTAAAAGGTTTATCGACTATATGAGTTTTGACATGGAATTTATACATGCTGCAACTGTTATAGCCTTGTTCCCTAGACTAGTAGTTTGAGTTATAAAATAAGTTACCTTATGCTATGAAGCTTCAGCTCTACGAATTCTCACACTGTCTTTGTATGAAATTATGTTTTTTTTGTGCAACAATAACTAGTTTTTGCTTTCAATTATTAAGGGCAGTGCATGCACAAGGCCAATAATCAGTTTAAGTCTTGTGTTTCTTTTAAAAAAAAAAATTTTTTATACAATTCCATTTTTTTATAACAAGTCACCCAGAAAGAGTAGAGATATTAACAAAGAATGTTAGAATTTATTGTAATGGTGCTGATTTTTAGTTATATATATGATTTAAATGAGTCACAAATGATTTATCCTTACCCCTGGATTATATATATATATATATATATATATATCTATATACATATGGGGTTTATGACCAAGTAGGAACCAATGAGATACTGGAATACATTGTATTGTGGGTAATATTCATGTATAAAAGAAAAGCATGGAGCACAGCATAGCGCCCCCTAATGATGCTCTAACAGAGTGAAGCACAGGGGCTTGTGCAGAGTGGCTGCACAAGTACTGAGTACTGAGTCAATTTGATTGTACTGCCAATAAGTGCTGTAAAAAATGTACTTGTACTGCACCAGGAAAACTGAACCGCCTTTATGTTCCACAGCTATTGCTACACACCTTACTGACCTGTATTGAGTGCAGCTATTGTTGTCTGGTTTAGTTTTTCAGTTGGGCCACAAGTCCTTAGCCTACACTGCACTCTGTTCCTTGGTGCAGCTCAGGGGCGGACTGGCCCAGGATGCCTGGGATGCTAATTACATCCTGGCCTGTCCTGGCCTGTGTAAGTAATGGCCTGCACTTCTTGGGTTTTCTTTTTTTTTTTCTTTTTTTTCTCCACTGCCCTGACTGTTGGGTTTGGTCACTAATTTTTTTCCGGGGAGGCGGGGGTCAGGTCTGTAAAGTAGCCACAGAGGAGAGTGCCATGCTGCCTCCTAGCTCTTTCCATTCGATGAGCCACGAGCGGCACACTAAAGTCGTGCGGGCGCCCCCTTCCCCCTGCCTGAGAGATAGACTGCAGTGTGCCTAAACAAAGGAACAGATGGTGAAGATAGGCAGGGCTGTGGGCGCGTGCGCGCATGTGCTGTTTGGTTGGCAGCAATTGTTCTTGTAAAGGCAGAGGGACTTTTGCGTGAGAGTGCCATTGTTACTTGTGGAGCTCAGCCCTCAGCCACCTGGAGCCGCTCGCTTGCCCAGATCGATCGCGATCGCTGAGTGTTGCTGCCCTTAAGTGGAGGACTGGTTCAGTGCCTGTGTGTGTGGTGGGTGGGAGTCATCGCGGGACATGCAGGGACAGCATGGTACATCACCAGAAAAGGTGACTGTGGCATGAGGAGAGACAAGTCACGACGCCGCAGGAGATGTCTCCTCAGAGACTGTGGTGCTTGTTATTGGGGCACAGTTTGTGCTGTATACACGTGTGCAGAAAACTAAAAACCTGCTGGGGGGCTTTTTATCACTAGCTGGAGCTTCCCTTCCCCTGGAAAATGGTTTAATTTTGCCAGTTTTTCCCCCTTATTATTATTATTTGCATTAGTGTGCTAAATATTTGCTCTTCTAGGAAGCCCGATTGTGCCCCTCCTCCTTTCTTTGACATCCATGTTCCTTCTTAATTCATGCACCATGGGAGCCTGACGGTAAAAGGAATCTTCGATAACACACACTGAAGGGGAAGAATATAGAGGTAAGTAAACAATGCTAAACATTAACTGTTTCAAACGAGTATTTCAAATTGAAATTATTTATATTCGAGGGAAGGAAATGCAACCTTACACCCTCTGACCCTTGATGCGTTGTAGGTGGATTGACATAGTGGCTGTTTAGGCACTGTATGAGTTGTATCGTTTCCTCTTCTTCCTTGCGAATAATTGCACTTTTACATCTGCAAATTTCTCCACCAACTTATTTTTGTAGTGCATTCAGTCAATTCTGATGAAAATGCAGTTAGCATTGTTGTTGAAATGCTAACTCAGGTGCCCGTCCTCACGTTACAGTTTGGTTTTCACCTCACGAATAGCCGATGTCTCACTAGGAGGAGAGCAGCAGAACTGTTTTATTTTGTACCTTCAGGCCTGAGAAAACGGGATCCTGCATGCATAGTTATTAATATGAAGTGGTATCCAAGTGTTAATACAGTTTGCAGAAAGAGACCCATGGTTTAAAAAAAAAATACATATATATATATATCTATACTTCAGGTGTTTGTTCCCCACCCACCCAGCAGAGCCAAACTTGACACACTTGCTTTCTCCCTGTTACTGCTGAAGTACTGAGAAGTTTAGCAGTGATAGCTCTGAACTCCATGAACTGCTGCTAAAGAGTTTTGTCTAAATCATTTTTTTTTTTTTGCTTTGTGTAATCTCCTTTCTTGACCACCTGTAGGACCACTTGAGTTGCATAGCTGCCATCTCTCCCTACCTTTCCTCACCCCGGCTTAGAATATATACTAGAAATTAGTGTGGTGTTTTCCTAAAGTTCAGTCTGAATTCGTCATCGAAGTAATGTGAATTTTGGCTTTGAAGTCTGTCTAAAAAATGGTGTGCTATCTTTTCCACATGGTGCACAGTGCTTGTATGGGTTAAATGATGGACATCTCTGTTTAATGAGAAAGGTATGATAGCTTTTAATTCTGGTGTGGATTTCAGTTATCCACTGCTTTTGTTTTCTCCAGTCTCCTCTCCATATTTCCTCCTATCCTCTCTGATCTCTTTCATAGTATTAAGTACAGAGTACAGGGCTAAAATGTGTGTTGAAATAAAATGGCTGGGCCTATAGTTCTTTAATCGATTTTCAGCAAAAACATAAAACTGGCACAAAGATTCCATGAGACACTGAAGGACCATGTGGAGATGGGAACTGAACTTGAGCATTAAACTGACTGCCTCCCATATCTGCAAATTGCTGTCTTAAAAGTAGTTGAAGTGTGGAAGACTAGGGTTTGCTGGCCAAGGCACCTAGCTTCACCTGAGCTCTTCCTTCTAGCTTGCTTGAAAGGACAGAACAAAGAACCGTACCACAGTAAGGAAGAATATTAAGACTTATTTTGGCTAGGCAGATTTACTGTGAGTGGTTGTTTTTATTTTGTTCTCACAGGGATTGTTACTGTTGCTAACATTTTATTGCTTTATTTTTCTCTCATTCAAATTGCTATTGCTGGGTGTACCTTCTGCTGCATTATTACAAAGCGTGCCTACAGGTGTGTACTAACAGATTACTGCTGTAATCTTCTGATTCAAATTGTCTTTTGCAAGGTATATCTTCTGTTACTGCTTTATTTTTCTCTGTAGCAAAATGTTTCTTGCAGGGTATATCTTCTGTGAAATTATTACAGCTTGTGCTTTGCTGGTTTTACAGTTGTATCTAGCATTAGGATAGGCTTTCAGGGTTACTGCATTTGTTGCTGACTGATTGTTTCTGCTCTTACCTCCCCGTGTTGTTCGTCCGTGGTTCTTCTTTTTTGGCAGGGGCTGGTGCCCGGAAAAAGGACACAAATTTGTAGGGAACTGGCAACAGTTTTGGAAGCGAAAGTTCTTTAAATTTGATGGACTGCATCTGAGTAAGGAGGGAGTCAGTGCATTGGGGCAGACGTTTGACATCTTTGCAGAATATTTAAACTAGCAAATGGGGAGAAGGGTGCAGCACCCCATACATCGAATGGGAAGAACACCCCTCCCCCCTCAGCTAGTGGTCAAACAGAAGTTCAGTGTGTTTGCAGTTCATTTGCATCACCAGGTAAGGAAAAAGGTCCAGCTCCCCGTACGACGCACAGGGGAAAATGCCAGACCTCACCCAACAACTAACACACCAAAATCTGGCCAATGGAAAATCATGTACACAAATGCTCGCAGTCTGGGGAAACAAGAGCCCAGACCTGCAGGCAATAATGACAGAGGCTAAACTGGACATAGTAGCAATTAGCAAGACATGGTTTACCAGTAACCACACTTGGGAGACTTCAGTACTTGGCTATGTACTGTTCAGAAGAGACCGAGTTGCAAAAAGGGTGGGTGGAGTGGCTCTGTATGTCAATGAAAATATCAAAGCTACAGAAATTCAGAATACACATAAGGAGCCAGAAGAACTGAGGGTCACCCTGGAAACAGGATATGGGACAGCCATAAGAACTGGGGTTGTCTACAGGTCCCAGACCAGGAGAGGACATAGACACATTACTGTTAGAAGATATACAAAACATGACAGCTAAAGGGGAGATTCTGATAATGGGAGACTTCATCATGTCAGATACAGATTGGTCAATACCAGCAGAAACATCTGCCAGAACTAGACACATGGTGGATTCCCTGCAGGGGGAGGGCCTTAAACATCTGGTACAACAACCCACATGAGACAGGGCTATCCTAGATCTATTACTGACTAACAGGAAAAGGATCACAGATCTTCAGGTAGAAGGTCACCTGGGGGCCAGTGACCATCACATGGTATGGTTCAGTTTGGCCACTACAACTAAATCATCCCATTCCAAGGCAAAAATATGGGACTTCAGAGGAGCTGACTTTGATAAGATGGCCAACAGAGTTAAGCTAGCCCTGGCAAAAAGAAATACAGGTGAGGGGGTACAGGCAAAGTGGGCAAGCATTAAGATGCAATACTTGAAGCAACATCCCATTGCATTAGAGAGAAAAGGAAGTGCAAAAGAAGAAAGAAACCACTTTGGTTCTCAGAAACAGTAGCAGAAAAAGTCAGAGCCAAAAGGCTGGGCTTCAGAAAATATAAGGGAACGCAGCAGGATGAAGATAGAGAGGCATATCAAACTTCCCTAAGGGAAGCAGGGAAGGCAATAAGGCAGGCAAAGGCCCAAACTGAGGAAACACTAGTACAGACAGTAAAAGAAGGTGACAAGACTTTCTACAGATACATTCTTGAAAGGAGAAAGTCCAGAGGGGGGTATTGCTAAGATCAAAGGAGATAAGGGTGTGTGTGAGGAGGAGGACCATGTAAAAGCATCTATCCTAAATAGATACTTCTGCTCAGTATTTACTGAAGAGAAGGTAGGGCAAGGCCCACAGCTCAGTACCATGGACACGGGGGAGGAGGTAGGCACTAGTCCCTTCACAAAAGAAAGGGTCCTACAAGAGCTCGCTAAGCTCAGGGTGAACAAGGCAATGGGACCTGATGGCATACATCCCAGGGTACTAAAGAAGCTAAGGGTAGAACTGGCAGAGCCATTATCAGAACTGTTTAGTGAGTCTCTGAGCACAGGAGAGGTCCCAGAAGACTGGAGAAGGGCTCATGTGATCCTGCTTCTGGTTCAGTGGGCTCCACTTCCTTCTAATCGGGTTGGAAGGATCCCCCACCTCCCACGGTAAAGACAGAGGCAAAGTACTCATTTAACACCTCTGCTTGTTCTGCAGCTTCCTGCCCATCCTCCCCAGTTCTAATCCTGCTGATCTGTGCTCTCATTTTCTTTTCTCCCTATGTATCTATAGAACCCCCGCAGACATCCCTGGCCAGATTACTACTATAAGAACAATAGTCACTTTTCATGTAGAAATGTTCCGCCAACTGGCTGCTCATGCAAATGTGGCCTGTCCTCCTTTTGTAGCATCCTGGCCTGTGACCTGGCCAGTCCGCCCCTGGTGCAGCTCAATTGTTGTTCACTAATTTTGAACATATACCTGCACAACTGACATTGAAAATAATTAAAGAAAATCCTGTGATTACACCATACAACACAATTTTATTTTTGTAGTGGACAGCATCACTCCCACAGCACTGTATCTCAAAACCCTTTACAAGAGTATAGGATGATCACGTATCCCATATTCACAAAACCACACACCACAAGCTGGGCCTGCTCTATAGGAATCACAACTACTTAGCAACTATATGAGAAAGCAATCTAACAGTACATGGAGTGATTGTCAGGCTCCCCAACTTGGAAAGATGTCATGATCTATTTGGGCCTTTAAAATTTACAACTGAGTGCATGTCACCTGGCTACCATTGTAAAGGTCTGCCCCAATTTGTTCATTTCTACCAGCTGTGATCACAGGTCAGAGTTATTCTAGTTACCCCATTGAATAACTAACTGATTCATAGGAAAATGGGTGCACTTGTACTTTGCATCCTCCAGTTCCCTCCCTCCCTCCCTTTCACTTTGACACTCAGAAAATAGAATGTATTTCCCATCAATACCAATATTTCTAACAATGCTATATAATCCCTTCAACATGCCCTGTACCTGCCATAAGTAACATGACAGTATATATTCATCAGTGTGTTTATCTCCTCTTCTGACATTCTCTGTAATATACAATATTTTTTACTTTAGTTTATTGAGTAACTTCGTAATGCGTGTACTGTACCACTGCTACTGCTTTGTTTGCCCCAGGACTCTTTTGCACAATGGGTGCTATACCTAAATAGGGCTGTTCAAGTGTGGAAACTGTTTACATAGAAACACAGAAACACAGAAACATAGAAGCTGATGGCAGATAAGGACCACAAGGCCCATCCAGTTTGCCAATTTCTTTTTCTACCTTATGAATGTGTCATCAGCCTTTGCCCTGTCAATGGCCTATTTATTCATACTCATCTATATTGCTCCCTTATGCCTATCCCATGCCTGTCTGAAGCCCTGCACTGTATTTATATCCACCACTTCCTGAGGTAGGCTGTTCCATGCATCCACCACCCTTTCTGTGAAAAAGAACTTCCTCACATTACCCCTTAATCGGCCTCCCTCTAATCTCATGCTGTGACCTCTTGTCCTGCTATTTTTCTTATATTGAAACATGTTAGACTCTTTCACCTTGTTAATGCCCTTAAGGTGTTTGAATGTTTCGACCATAGTACCTCCTTCCCTTCTTTGCTCTAGGGTATGCATATTGAGCTCTGTTAATCTGTCCTTATCTGTTTTCTGATGCAGTCCCTGCAACATTTTGGTTGCCCTTCTCTGGACTGCCTCGATTTGGTTAATGTCCTTGTGAAGGTGCAGCCTCCAGTACTGCATGCAGTACTCCAGATGGGGCCTAACCAGTGTCTTGTAAAAAGGGATTATTACCTCCCTCTTACGACTTGTGATACCCCTACTAATATACCCCAACAGCCCTCTAGCCTTACCTACTGCTTTAGTGGTCTGCTTGGATCATTTCAGGTCATCTGTGATGATGATGCCCAAGTCTTTTTCTTCCCTTGTGACTGCCAGCAACTCCCCTCCCAGCCTATAGGTGGATTCAGGGTTTCTCTTCCCTATGTGCATGATCTTACACTTCTTTGCATTAAACCCCAGTTGCCATTCTTCTGACCATTTTGCCACTTTATCCAGATCTCTTCTCATTCTGCCCACCCAATTTGGATCATCTACTCTGTTGCAGATCTTGGTGTCATCTGAAAACAGACAAACCTTACCCTCCAGTCCATCTGCAATGTCATTGATGAATATATTGAAGAGGACTGACCCCAGGACTGATCCCTGAGGTACTCCACTTGTGACTTGCATCTCTTCTGACTGTATACCATTTACCACCACTCTCTGTTTTCTGCCCATCAGCCAGTTTGCCAACCAGCTGACCAACTTCTGACCCACCCCAAGCCTACCCAGTTTATTAAACAATCTTCTATGTGGAACAGTATCAAAAGATTTGCAGAAGTCAAGGTAGGCGACATCAACTGCTCCCCCTTGGTCCACCACTCTGGTTACCCAGTCAAAGAAATCTATGAGATTAGTTTGACAGGACCTTCCTTTTGTAAACCCATGCTGTCTTGGATCCTGTGCTCCTATGGATTCCAGGTGTTGAACTATCCTTTCCTTAAGGAGTGTCTCCATAATCTTTCCCACTACTGAGGTAAGACTGATGGGTCTGTAGTTCCCTGTCTCCTCCCTGCTACCACTCTTGTGGAGCAGGATCACATGAGCCCTTCTCCAGTCTTCTGGGACCTCTCCTGTGCTTAGAGACTCACTAAATAGTTCTGATAATGGTTCTGCTAGTTCCACCCTTAGCTCCTTTAGTACCCTGGGATGTTTGCCATTAGGTCCCATTGCCTTGTCCACCCTGAGCTTATCGAGCTCTTGTAGGACCCTTTCATTTTTTTTTTTTGTTAATATAGTTTTTATTCTGATTTTAACAGTTAACAAGGGGGGTACAGGCATAAAGGTCACAATTCATTTTACACATAGTCATAAAAGAAAGGAAAAGGAAGAAAAGGATCCATATATATGAAGCATTATAGCACGGCAGTCCATCTTAAATATGTCTTAGGTGCTTTGCTCAGTGGAAAGTAGAACTACAAAAATTCATACTGTAATATCTATACACCCTACATCGAAGTTACAGTAGAAAGGCATTTGATAACCTGATATCTTTGAAACCTAATGTTCCTTTCTAGTCCATCCTTCCAACTCTCCGTAAGCCAGTTTCTCTAATTTGTGACCCCCCCATTGGTAGACAAGGTTGAATACCCATGTACACTTCAGAGTAATATACAGAATATATATTCAAGGGACAAAGGACACATCCTTCAAGCCCATATGAAACATCCATCTGGACCATTTCATAGTACATAGGTCTGATTTATCATTCAGGTGAAATGATATTTTTTCTGCCCTACATACATGAGTCACTATTTGCCTCCACCCTCCCACCGTAGGAATCTTGGGGGTCAGCCAACCACATATCAAGGCCTTTGTGGCTGCCATCAGGACTATTCCCAGAAGGTACCTCATGTGAGGATCTCTAAAGCCATGAGGGAAGTTATGTAATATAAACAAGTCTACGGTTAGGGTGAGTGGGGTATTAAATAGCTCACTCAGTTCAGTCTGTAGGAAATCTTTAAAGGGCTGCAGTTTTGAACTCTGCCAAAATATGTGGGTGTGATGGGCCTGGGGTTCCCCACATTGGCGCCAACAAACTCCCAGTCCTGCGGCTGTAAAGTGTGCAATTATGGCAGGTATTCGAAAATATCTAATCAACATCTGCCAAGAAAACTGTCTCCAACCATGGGAGAAAGTAAACTTAGATTTGTTCACTTGGGAGCTTAAGCAGCAGCCAGGTAGGAAAGCGGGCTGGAGTTATATTCTGTTTTAATCTGAAATATTTTAATAATTTGTAAGTGAAATTAGTTTTATATGTTAAAAATTATTACCTTGAATTAGAACTGTTACATTGTAACTTTGGTGGCTTGTGGATAGTTGTTTGGCAGGGATACTTAGAGGGAAATTTAAATGTGTTGTTTGCCTGGTGTTTGGGGATGGGACATTAGCTGCAGTTACCTTGTCTCTAAACAGGAATTAACTTGGCTTTCATTGTTCACTTGGGAAGCTTAAGCAGCAGCCAGGTAGGAAAGAGGGCTGGAGTTATATTCTGTTTTAATCTGAAATATTTGAATAGTTTGTAAGTGAAATTAGTTTTATGTGTTAAAAATTATTACCTTGAATTAGAACTGTTACATTGTAACTTTGGTGGCTTGTGGATAGTTGTTTGGCAGGGATACTTAGAGGGAAATTTAAATGTGTTGTTTGCCTGGTGTTTGGGGATGGGACATTAGCTGCAGTTACCTTGTCTCTAAACAGGAATTAACTTGGCTTTCATTGTTCACTTGGGAGCTTAAGCAGCAGCCAGGTAGGAAAGAGGCTGGAGTTATATTCTGTTTTAATCTGAAATATTTGAATAGTTTGTAAGTGAAATTAGTTTTATGTGTTAAAATTATTACCTTGAATTAGAACTGTTACATTGTAACTTTGGTGGCTTGTGGATAGTTGTTTGGCAGGGATAGCAGAGGAAATTTAAATGTGTTGTTTGCCTGGTGTTTGGGGATGGGACATTAGCTGCAGTTACCTTGTCTCTAAACAGGAATTAACTTGCTTTCATTGTTCACTTGGGAGCTTAAGCAGCAGCCAGGTAGGAAGAGAGCTGGAGTTATATTCTGTTTTAATCTGAAATATTTGAATAGTTTGTAAGTGAAATTAGTTTATGTGTTAAAAATTATTACCTTGAATTAGAACTGTTACATTGTAACTTTGGTGGCTTGTGGATAGTTGTTTGGCAGGGATACTTAGAGGGAAATTTAAATGTGTTGTTTGCCTGGTGTTTGGGGGATGGGACATTAGCTGCAGTTACCTTGTCTCTAAACAGGAATTAACTTGGCTTTCATTGTTCACTTGGGAGCTTAAGCAGCAGCCAGGTAGGAAAGAGGGCTGGAGTTATATTCTGTTTTAATCTGAAATATTTGAATAGTTTGTAAGTGAAATTAGTTTTATGTGTTAAAATTATTACCTTGAATTAGAACTGTTACATTGTAACTTTGGTGGCTTGTGGATAGTTGTTTGGCAGGGATACTTAGAGGGAAATTTAAATGTGTTGTTTGCCTGGTGTTTGGGGGATGGGACATTAGCTGCAGTTACCTTGTCTCTAAACAGGAATTAACTTGGCTTTCATTGTTCACTTGGGAGCTTAAGCAGCAGCCAGGTAGGAAAGAGGGCTGGAGTTATATTCTGTTTTAATCTGAAATATTTGAATAGTTTGTAAGTGAAATTAGTTTTATGTGTTAAAAATTATTACCTTGAATTAGAACTGTTACATTGTAACTTTGGTGGCTTGTGGATAGTTGTTTGGCAGGGATACTTAGAGGGAAATTTAAATGTGTTGTTTGCCTGGTGTTTGGGGGATGGGACATTAGCTGCAGTTACCTTGTCTCTAAACAGGAATTAACTTGGCTTTCATTGTTCACTTGGGAGCTTAAGCAGCAGCCAGGTAGGAAAGAGGGCTGGAGTTATATTCTGTTTTAATCTGAAATATTTGAATAGTTTGTAAGTGAAATTAGTTTTATGTGTTAAAATTATTACCTTGAATTAGAACTGTTACATTGTAACTTTGGTGGCTTATGGATAGTTGTTTGGCAGGGATACTTAGAGGAAATTTAAATGTGTTGTTTGCCTGGTGTTTGGGGATGGGACATTAGCTGCAGTTACCTTGTCTCTAAACAGGAATTAACTTGGCTTTCATTGTTCACTTGGAGCTTAAGCAGCACAGGTAGGAAAGAGGGCTGGAGTTATATTCTGTTTTAATCTGAAATATTTGAATAGTTTGTAAGTGAAATTAGTTTTATGTGTTAAAAATTATTACCTTGAATTAGAACTGTTACATTGTAACTTTGGTGGCTTGTGGATAGTTGTTTGCAGGGATACTTAGAGGAAATTTAAATGTGTTGTTTGGTAAGAGCCCTCCACCCACCCTGTTTTGTATGCCTTCTTAAATACTGAAAAGACACTGGGGGTTGGGATTGAAGGGCTGAGTATTTCTGTTTGGGACTGAAATTGAGAAGCAACAACTAGTGGGCCTGTGACATCGTATGGTACCTGATGTCTCTTACATACACACTGTTAGTGGATCGAACACACACTGGACTGTATGTGTTTGTGAGACTTGGGAGCGTTATTGGTGGGGTTGAAATTGGGTTTGTAAATAACTACAGTCAGTATAGAGAGAAACTGTACTCCGGAAAGGGACTGAGAAAAGGGTGTGCTATTATATAAACAGAGGGAAAAATCAGGGTGGCCATATTCCACCATGAGGCATCTTTGGAAGGGTTGTAGGCTGCACAGGCTGTGGGATGTCAATAATTCTAAACTGGGCCTGGAGACAGGGGGCTGCCCACTCTGTAGACAAGCTATCTTGTATCAGGGTAGAGTATATTGGTTAAGGATGCTACAGGGAGCTGGGGAGGTGTCAAGGATAAGGGGTGGATATGGGCAGCAGAAGGGTGGGGCTGAGGGAGGCTGGGCAGCTCTGGAATTACAGGGCGTTATGTTACAGCAAGCAGGAGGGGATATTAGGGACAGAGGACCCTTAGATAGGGAAGTTGATGCTAAGGGAAGCGTACAGGGTGAACATTCTGAATACAAAGAGACTGGAGGAAGAGTCAGGAGGGGCTGTTGTGCGGAAGCCTAAAACAGCAGACTGTGGGAAGGAGCTCCTAAGGTGAACAGTGCAAGAGAGGAAGAAGAGGTCAGTTTAGAGATGCAGTCAGGAAACTCGGGTTACTTGATGGAGGCTGATATAGAGTGTCACAATAAATTTGAGCTACTAAGCAACCTAGAGGGAGGAAGGGTTGGTGGAAATGAGGAAACTTATACAGAGGCCGGGGAGAGTCGGATACCCATAGGGCATCACAGACCAGCTATGGAAAGGATAGACATAGTCCCAGAGGGAGAAGGGAAACATATATGTTAAGCAAATGGGGGAGATGCAACATATTCCAGACATGAGGGAGGAGAGCATGATTGGAGAGAAACTGGGAGACAAGGAGGTGGGAGAGGAGCCCCTTCAGCTGGGAGGTCAGTACCAAGGATGGGGCCCTAGCTAAAGGGACCCACAGAGAACCTCTGGAAGCAGGGTACTATTACAAGGGGAGGATGGTGGTGTGGGGAAGGGAAACCATCAGGGCCAGGATAAATGGTTCAGATAAGAGAGGTTAAAGGGACACCTATTCAGAGGGGTTTGAGTTAAGTGGGCAAAATAGCAAGGAGGCAGAAAGGGAGGGTGACAAGGGGTCTCTAACAAGGCAGGAAGACTCCCATGAAATTGAGATCATGAATAAAGGGGGAAGGGGGCTGAGAGGGCATAGTGGGTAACCATAAGGATGATGGCAGTGTTGAGGTTCTGTTACTGGGAACCCGATGATTGAGGTATCCATTGGGAGGGACAGGGGTGGATGCCATAGCCAGGTGAAGGTAGTGAGTATCTCTGGGCTGACAGTGCACAGAGCAAAGTTCATGGTGTATGAAATGGTTAGGATTGTGGAGGAAACCGGATTCTGGTGCATTTGGGAACTAATGATCTAGAGGAAATAGCATTTGGAAATCAAGCAAGGTTCCAAGAACTTGCCAGAGTCTGTCGGGATAATGGATGCAACATTTCCTTTTCGTGAGATATTGCCAGTACCAAAGGCCTCAGTGGAGAAAAAAAGCTCACAGAGGTTAATGACTGGCTCAGGAAGTGGGGTGAAGAGAATGGGTTGGGGGTGTTAGGGAACTGGAATGGAGTTTGGGAGGATAAGGGACTATATGCCAAGGACAGGTTTCATCTTGCCCATTAGGGAAGGAAGTCCTTAAACAGGGGATGGCTGACTACATACAAGAAAGGTGGGGTTTAAACTTGTAAGGGGGGAAGGGATGAGGGAGGGCTGACCCAAGCCCTCTCCTCCAGATGAGGTGCCATCAAGCCCAAGAGGGAGGGAAACAGACTGGAGGTGGAGGTTTCAGGAGGAGCAGGGGAGGATGGAAGTATAAGGAATCTGGGTGGGGTTCGACAAGAGGATCAGGGATAAGGGGTGGAGGTTGGTGTTAGTAAATGCCTGAGAGCTTGGGAAACAAGTTGCGGAGTTCCAGGCCATGCTGTTCGAGGGGGATGTGGCGCGGTCACGAGATGTGGGCCAACAAAAACCACGACTGGGACCTAAATGTACAGGGGTACACTACGCTTAGGAAGGATAGAAAGAAGGTCAGAGGGGGTGGAGTGGCTATGTTCATTAGAGATGATACAGAAATTGCTATGGTAGAAGAGGCAGAGGGAAACATGGAGGCCTTATGGGTCACCTTACGATCCCCAGCAGGAGATAAGGTCAAGCTGGGAGTAGCATATAGGCCCTCCGGGATGAGTGATGTTCTAGAGGATGGTTTGCTGGACAACATCATTGCCCAGTGTGGTCCAAAAGGGAAGGAGTGGTGTTGATGGGGACCCAATATGCCAGGTACAAACTGGGAACCATGTCCTCTAAGGTGGCCAAGGAGCAGAGGCTGCTGGATGGCTTCCAGAATGTGTTCTTAACACAGCATGTGATGGAGCCCACAAGGGAGGGCATGTCTTGGATGTGGTTCTGGCAGATGGGGATCTGGTAGGACATAGCTGTGCAGGACCCTGACTGGGAGTGACCACAATACTGTCTGGTTTCAAATAAGCATGGGGGAGTGGGGTGAGATCTAGGACACTGGCAGTGGACTTCAGGGGGCGAGACTTTATGGGCATGGGAAATATTCTCAGGGATCACTTGAAGGGATGACCTCAATGACAAGTGTGGAAAGGAGATGGAGGTCATAAGCGGGACTTCATGAAGCAGTCAGGATCTGCGCAAGTTGAAGCGTAAGGAGCAAGGTCACGTGAACCATGCTGGTGGTCCAGTGAGGTACAGGTAGCATCAGAGAAAAGAAAAGTGCCTACAAAAAATATAAAACAACAAGAGGGGATAGGGATAAGGAAATGTACCAGCTTGCATCTAGAAAAGTCACCGTATGGTGAGGGAGCAAGTCCAGTAAAAGAGCAGCGCTGGCACAAGGGATACATGGAGGGAAAAGGGTTCTTCCGGTACATTGGGAGTGGAGAAAAACTAAGGCCATCTCAGCAGATTGAGATCAGAAGGAGGGTGGGTGGAAGAAGGAGGACCAGGCAGAGGTATTTAGCAGTACTTTGCCTCTGTGTTCACTAGGGAGGGGATGGGATATCTACAAAACAAGGCATGAAGGGGATGGAAGCGGCAGGGGAGTGGGATCAGGGGCAACAGAAATGGAGCAAGAGGAGGGAAAAGGTACCCCAGGGGTCACATCTGGATAAGGATAAAAGACCAGTAAGGGGAGGGGACGGATGATGCTATCTCCACCAATAGGGTGTGGTTAGCCTCAAGGCCCTAAGAAAAACAAATCTCCTGGGCTGGATGGCATTCATCCGAGAGTACTATGGGAATTGGCGGACATACTGGCTGCACCCCTGGCGGAGCTTTTCAGCAGGTCACTTGAGAGGGAGGTACCTAGGGATTGGCGAGAGGCACATGTGGTACCAATCCATAAAGGGGCGTCGAGGGAAGTACCAGGTAATTATAGACCCATCAGTTTGACCTTGGTGGTGGGAAAATTAATGGAGAATATTCTAAAGGAACGATTGGGGGTGTATTTGGAGGAGGTGGGAGGTCTGGATAGTCGGCAACATGGGTTTGTGCCAGGTAGATCATGTCAAACCAACCTTGTGGAGTTCTATGAATGGGTAACATCAGAACTGGACAGGGGTAACCCTGTGGATGTATTATTCTTGGACTTCAGCAAAGGCGTTGACTCTGTCCCCACAATGGTCTGGTGGAGAAACTGATGGGGTTGGAGTAGGCCTTGATGGTCAGATGGATTGAAAACTGGCTAGCTGGATGCACTCAGAGAGTAGTGGTCTGTGGGGCTCTCGAACCCTAGAGAGGTTGGTAGTGGGTACCACAGGGGCTCGGTCCTGGGTCCGATCCTGTTTAATGCATACCATACTCGGACATCAGGGAGGGTATAGGGTGTGAAATGAGTCTCTTCGCGGATGACTCCAAGATGGGAGCAGTAGTTGAGGGAGAAGAGGAGGTGGCCCTGCAAGGACCTGGACACCCTGGAAAGCTGGGCTCACACATGGAATTAAATTTCAATATCACCAAGTGCAAGGTGTTGCATCTTGGTGGGAAACCCTAAACACAGGTACACCCTGGGAGGGCGCTGGAGGCCTCAATAGGAAAAAGACCTAGGGGTCATGGTGGATACATGTATGAATAACTCTGAGCAGTGCAGGAGAGCAGCTAGCAAGGCAAACAGGATGTTGGGATGCATCGTAAGGAGGATCACCTCTAGGAGCAGGGAAGTGATTCTGCCGCTGTACAATGGACTGGTTAGACCACACCTTGAGTACTGTGTACAGTACTGGAGACCACATTTAAAGAGGGACATACAGCTCCTGGAGAGGGTACAGAGGAGGGCAACAAAGATGATACGAGGGCTAGGGTTTGACTTATGAGGACAGACTTGAGGAGCTCTGCCTGTTTTCATTGGAGGAGAGAGAGACAGGGGACATGATTGAGGTCTTCAAGTACCTCAAGGAATAAATAGGGTAAACATGGAGGGATCTTTAGACTAAAGCAGGAGGTATCACCAGAGGGCATGGTTTGAAGTTGGAAGGTGGAAGGTGAGGGGAAAAGGAGGAGGTTTTCACTGAGAGGGTGGTGAACCCTTGGAATGCACTGCCTGGTGAGCTGGTTCAGAGATCCACAGTGGAGGCTTCAAGAGAGGGTGGACAGACACAGAAAGTGGATGTATCAGATGATGGCCTGTCCGGGGGTGGGGGGTGGGGATGGATGATAGGGGTTTCTAGAGAACAAGGGATGGGAGGATCTCGGCACCCAACTAAGGATCTAGGTTCGAGCAGACTCGATAGACCGTAAGGCCTAATCTGCTGGCAAATAGTATGTTAGTATGTTAGTATATCAATAGACAGCATTTATCCCATTGTTGTAGGGGGATATCAAATCCAATCTCCTGAATCCACTTTGTATATACCTCAGCAGTGTCCAATCCTTGTGTATCCCCTAGAGCCTTGTATATGGCTGAGACAACATGAGGTGTCTTTCCCTCAATGATACTTCGCTGGAGGAAGATGATTAGGGGGTTTAAATATTTTCATTACAATGCATCTCCACTTGGAATAGAGTAATAAAAGTGTCTTAGCTGCAGAAACCTAAAAAAAATCACTGTCTCAACCCATGGAAATGACACATCTCCTGAAAAGATCTAAATTCTCCAGAGGAGAGAAGATGCGAGATATTGAAAATCCTGAGATGTTCCCAGGTACTAAATGTATGATCAAGTCTGGCCAGGAGAAAATTCTCAAGGAGGGTTATAGGGGAAAATAACCATAAGTATGGAGAAATAGTGAAGTGCCATCTAATCACTCTCCATTATTTCAGTTGGTAGGTAATCCATGCATTGTTAGGTTCAGGCTCCCGCAAGGCACAGGGGCAACAATAAATAGTGGCCCTAATCAGGTTCCAAAAAGGGCATAAGGCCCTCTTCTATTCCATTTCAATGGGCGGAGCTGCCCCGCATCACCCGGGTCAGTATGAAAGATATATGTGATGCCCAGTAGTAATGTTTAAGACTGAGCAGGGCCAGTCCTCCTGCTTTCCTTGGGATGGTCAAAATGCAGAATTTTATTCTGGGACATTTCCCCGCCCAAATAAATCCACTAATGGCTTTGTTCCATATTCAAAATGTTTTGGCTGGGATATAGATGGGAATGTTCTGGAATAAGCAGAGGGGTCAGGGTAAAACTACCATCCTAATGACCTCAACTCTCTGGAGGAGGTTCAATGGTAGTACATTCCATCTTGCACGGTCTGATAGGAGCTGGATGTAGAAAGGGTTATAGTTATTCTTCCCTGCATCCCTTGCCCAGTGAGAGATAAAAGCACCCAAATATTTCAATTTAGTCAAGTCCCAATGGAAACGGTATGTCTGTGCCAGAGATGGAGGGGGAACAAAGTTAAAAGTTAGTGCCTCGGTTTTAGTAGTAATTAACATGTACCCTGAACATGTACCAAATTGCTTCAATTATTGAAGAAGACTGGGATCGACTGGACAGGGTTGGATAGAAAAAGCAAAACATCATCTGCATATAAGACTATGTGGTGTTCCATCCCCTCCATCTGAATTCCCTCAACTAGGGGTGAGCCTCTAATGGCTTGCGCCAATGGCTCAATTAAGACAGCAAATAGTCTGGGGGATATAGGGCATCCCTGCCTTGTTCCCCTGAACAGAATGAAGTATGAGGAATGGTGTCTCAAAACTTTTACACGCATTTGGATGGGAGTACATTTTCCTAATCAGGGAGACAAAGGACAAAGGGAACCGCATCTCTTTCATTGTAGCAAACAAAAAGGGCCAAGAGACCCTGTCAAAAGCCTTCTCAGCATCTAAGCTGAGAAGGACTGAAGGAGATATCTGTGATTGCATCTCATGTACCAGGTGCAATGCTCTCCTTATATTGTCTGTAGTAGATCTAGCGCTCACGAATCCGGTTTGATTATGGATGATAAAACTGTGTCTAATCGTTTAGCCATAATGGACATAAAGAATTTATAATCTATATTCAAAACTGAAATTGGATGATACAATGTACAGTATTGAGGGTCCTTGTCTGGTTTAGGAATCAGGGACACCACCGCATATGACCAGCTGGGTGGGGGATCCGCCTGACCCTGTAGTTCTTCATTGTATACCTGAAGGAGGAGTGAGGCAATCTTCTAGGTAACATTTTTGTAGAATTCTGTACCGTATCCATCAGGACCAGGTGCCTTCATGGTTTTAGATCAGGATATGGCAGCTATAAGTTTGGTATATGATATTGGGGAAACCAATAAGTCCTGTTGGTCATTAGATAGCTGTGAGAGGCCTAAGAGGGTAAGGAATGCATGGATGTCATTGTGTTCTGAGTGATGATCTGGGGAATACAGGCTTTTATAATATTCACAGAAGGCCTGGGTAATATGACTGGTCCTCGTATATAAGGAACTTGTATTTGGGTCTCTAATTGTGGCTATAGTTGAGAGATGCTTCTGTTTGCATAGTCGAAAGGCCAATAGGTGGGCAGCCCTGGGGCCTATTTCCCTGTATCTCTGCCGAAGAAAGGCTAAGGCAATCTTAGTATTTTGGACCACCAGAGCATCTAGCTCCTGCCTAGTTTGTTTGAGCTGAGGCAAAACAGAGCTATCCTCCTGCTGGTGGGCCATTTGGAGAAAACTAAGCATCTGCTCTAAGTGGGATTGTTTTTCACTGCATTGTGTTTTCAGCATTGACATATATTTAATTAAATGACCACGAAGTACCACTTTCAATGTATCCCAAAGAACTGAGGGGGAAACTTCTGGGTCTGAATTATCCTCTAAGATCTCTTGTATCTTCTCCTCCAAAAAATCCTTAAAAAGGTGGCTTCTAAGATAGATAGAATTGAACCTCCACAATGTATTCCATTTTTGTAGACCTAATTCCCATTTTGTGATCACCGGGGCATGATCTGAACCAGCTATGTCCCCTATGGTTACCTCGACAAGGATTCCCAAGTTTTTCTTCTGCGTGTAACAATGGTCTATTCTAGAACAGGACCCATGTATAGCAGAATAAAAGGAGTATCCCCTGTCCCTAGGATGAAGGGTACACCATGCATCAACCCATCCCACTTCTTGCACAAACCATTTAAAACATTTGTGTGGGGCAAGTTGTTTGCCTCTGACCCCTGTTATGGTATCCAAGTTAGGATTAGGGTTAATATTAAAATCTCCAGCCAATATCATGGTACCCCTGGTTAATGGAAGTATTTTATTTAAGTGAAACCTGATTGTTTCGATTGTTGATCCTGGTGGGAAATATGCATTGGCCAGGGTAATTACCTCATTCTGTAGAAGGCCCTGTAAAATTATCAGGCTTCCCTCTGTGTCAACCTATTCTTGGGTGGTCTGGAATGGGGTGTGGGTGGCTATCAATATGATGACCCCCCTTCTTTGTCCATTTGCAAAGGCAGAAGAAAACACCTGAGTAAACCCCCCTCTGGCTAGTTTCCTATGCTCATTAGCATTCATATGCGTCTCCTGTAAGTACACTATTCCTGCCTGTGCCTTTTTAAACCTGGAAATCATTCTGGCTCTTTTAACAAGACTGCCTAAGCCATTAACATTCAAAAAAAAAATCTGGAGAGGTGTTCTAGCCATTACACATAATATTAACCTTTAAAATAAATAGAGCAGGCCGCTCCAGGCCTATCTCCAGATTACAACTGCACCTATGCTCCATCTCAGGTTGTATGAAATGTGACTGCCTGTATGGGGAAAAGTGAGGAACAACTTCCTCAAACTGGGAACAGTAAAAATGTTACATTAACCCAAAAAAATCTTACAGCAGTACTCTGCCAACTAGGCAAGAACCGCTGAACTTCTATGGGCTTCCATGAAACTGATGGCATACATGCACTCAGTCTCCAGGTGTGCCAAGATTTGGCCAGGTGTATCCACTTGCTAGACTAGACATAAGCATCTATGTGTGGTGGGAGGGGTGAGAGGAAGGTGGTCATGTCTCTTGCTCCACCAAGGCCGAGCGAAGAAATATTTAGGCCACTTCTTCAGTATCACTCATGAAGGTAGATATAATGGTGAGAAAGGATCCAATCATGGAAGGTAATTGCCAGTTTCCCTGTTGCATGGGGACTACCACTGGCATTTCAATATCCCCACAAGTCCCAACTCCACAGCAATAAGAAGTCTTCCCCTCCCGGTCCACCTCCTGCTGGTACAGCTAATGGTGGGGCAGGACAAGGGGGAGAAAAACAGGGCCACAACAGCCCCCAAGGGGAAACAAGCCATCACCTGGGGACTCATCAAATCTAGGAGTAGTGATGGTATTTAAAACCAAAAAGGAAAAGAAATATGGAGGGTCACCCCTCTTGACTTAGCATATCAAACATAGAAACTATGGATGCCAAAGGGACATCCCATGATTTAACATTGTCTGTGGCCCAAGAAAGCCCTCTGGTTAGATCATCTGTCTACTCTCAAGCCTCCACATTTTGCACATGCTCCAGTCCTCAACCATGCCCACCTCCCAACCCAGCCAGCCCCCACTAAATGAGCAGCCTGCGAGGATACCCAGAATGGCATACGAGTTGTAGCAGGGCCCTAACCTGGGCAATGCAGCAGCAAGTGTAAGGGAAGCACCCAACCCCCCACTCAATGGGGGGAACCCTGGCATGCCACCTCTGCTCCGCGGGGGGCACCCATCGCCAGAGGAGCAATAGAGAGGATGAGCATCATGGCAGAAATGAACCCATAGGGCCAGAGACAGGCAAAACATGCCACCCCAGTGGCCAAAAGGCCCAGTTAGGGAGTGGGGCAGCCAAAGCAGGTCCATAAAGTACTTCAGTTCACATCCTGAGTGCTTAGGTAGGTCCCAGGTTTAAACCTGGGTTACTGTGTCATTCCTTCAGTGATCTGCTGGATCACCAGGGCTCCGTCCCTACAACATTGCTCCCTCTGAGGCATCCTACTCCAAGCTCTCTGGGCCACTTTTGTTGCTAGCAACATGCCTGGTTGCTTTTGAATAAGGGATACCTCAGTACCATGTTTAGAAAGTTCCAGTGCTGCCTCCTCTGCTGTTTCACACATCTTAGGGCCCTCCTCAGACTGTACCACTAATCTTGCTGGGTAAGAGGTTCTGAAAAAAATTTTTGCTTCCTTCAACTTTTTGAGGATAGCAGCATATGCTCTGCACCTCATGGCGATTGCCATCAGGTAGTCGTTATCTACATAGATCCTGCAGTCCAAATAGGTCAGGTCCCCCTGCTGCCATGACTTCTGTAGCACTAATTCCTTCTCTTGATAGTGAAGGAATCGGATTAAGATATCACGCGGTCTGTTTTTTATTTGTGGGCCCAATGTACAATGCACTCGATCCATTTCAAGCGTACAGTTATCCGGTAAGTCCAATTTGGATCTAAAGAATTACTGCATAAATTGAACTGGGTCTTTACCTTCAGAACTCTCAGGGAATCCACTGACCCTTAAATTGTTTCACCTGCTTCTCGCCTCTGCATCCTCTGCCTGTTCCTGTAAATCTCACAGGGTTAGGTGTATCTGGACTATAGCTTGTTCTGCACAGTCTACGCAAGAGTCAGTGATTGTGGCCTGTTCTTCCATGCCATCCAGCTGTTTCTCCATTTTCCCAAGGTCAGTACGCAGGGCTATAAACATGGAGCGGGTTTCTTTCCTAAAATCTCTTAGTTCCTGAAGTACTATGTCCATTTGTCTGGTCGCATTAAGTGTTTTTGAACCACCTCCTCTCAATCGCTCGCTCTTTCCAGAGATTTGTGAGCTATTGCTGTCTGAGCCACCTCCATTCATTTCGGTATCGACTGCTCGCAATTTTTGTGGTTTGGGTCTTTTCTTGGGCATTCCTAGGAAGAACCAGTCCCAAATGAAATAGATTTGAGGTCAAAAATCGGTATTTAAAACTTTAAAGGCCTTGGTGGCGACGGAGCTGCAGAGTTAAGCTGCTGCCCAGAGCATGACATCACCGGAAGTCCAGACCCTTTTTTTTGTGAAGGGACTAGTGCACACCTCCCTACCCCCTGTGTCCATGGTGCTGAGCTGTGGGCCCTGCCCTATCTTCTCTTCAGTAAATACTGAGCAGAAGTATCTATTTAGGAAATATGCTTTTACATAGTCCTCCTCCTCACATGCCCCCTTATCCCCTTTGATCTTAGCAATACCCCCTCTGGAATTTCTCCTTTCACTAATGTATCTATAGAAAGTCTTGTCACCTTTTACTGTTCATGCTAGTGTTTCCTTGGTTTAGGCCTTTGCCTGCCTTACAGCCTTCCCTGCTTCCCTTAAGGAAGTTTGGTATGCCTCCCTATCTTCATCCCGCTGCGTTCCTTTATATTTTCTGAAGGCCAGCCTTTTGGCTCTGACCTTTTCTGCTACTGTTTTTTGAGAACCAAACTAGTTTCCTTCTTCTTTTGCACTTCCTTTTCTCTCTAACACAATGGGATGTTGCTTCAAGTATTGCATTCTTAATGCTTGCCCACTTTGCCTGTACCCCCTCACCTCTATTTCTTTTTGCCAGGGCTAGCTTAACTCTGTTGGCCATCTTATCAAAGTCACCTCCTCTGAAGTCCCATATTGTTGTCTTGGAATGGGATGATTTAGTTCTAGTGGCCAAATTGAACCATACCAAGTGATGGTCACTGGCACCCAAGTGACCTTCTACCTGGAGATCTGTGATCCTTTCCCTGTTAGTCAGTAATAGATCTAGGATAGCCCTGTCTCTTGTGGGTTGTTGTACCAGTTGTTTGAGGCCCTCTCCCTGCAGGGGAATCCACTATGTATCTAGTTCTGGCAGATGTTCCTGCTGGTATTAACCAATCTGTATCTGGCATGTTGAAGTCTCCCATTATCAGAACCTCCCCTTTAGCTGTCATGTTTTGTATATATTCTAACAGTAATGTGTCTATGTCCTCCCCCTGGTCTGGAGGCCTGTAGACAACCCCAGTTCTTATGGCTTTCCCATTTCCTGTTTCTAGAGTGACCCACAGTTCTAGCTCCTTATGTGTATTCTGAATTTTTGTAGCTTTGATATTTTCATTGACATAAAGGGCCACTCCACCCCCCTTTTTGCACCTCAGTCTCTTCTGAAAAGTACATAGCCAGGTACTGAAGTCTCCCAAGTGTGGTTACTGCTGAACTATGTCTCAATAATGGCTACTATGTCCAGTTTAGCCTCTCTCATTATTGCCTGCAGGTCTGGGATCTTGTTTCCCAGACTGCGAGCATTAGTGTACATGATTTTCCACTGGCCAGATTTCGGTGTGTTAGTTGTTGGGTGAGGTCCGGCGTTTCTTCTGTTTTTCATATGGAGAGCTGGACCTTTTTCCTTACCTGGTGATGCAAATGAACTACAAACATGCAGAACTCCTGTTTGACCACTAGCTGAGGGGGGAGGGGTGTTCTTCCCATTCGACATATCAGGTGCTGCACCCCTCTCTTAAGTTAATGCTAACACTGTAACCTTTCCCAGTTTGGCTTTTCAAATTAAGCACTTAACCCAGAAAAGTTCTACATATTTGGTCCAACTTTGTTCAACCCTTCCAAAAATAAAGTTAGAAAACACCTAATTCACTGTGTTATTAAATTTGTATTTCTTGTCACTATGTGCTTCAAAAACAACACCATGATCCAGTCTTCCAGAGTGAGTGAATGATTTGTGCATCAGTTGCTGGGGACAGCAAACCACTAGGGAATTGGATTAGGCAGTGCTGTTTAAGAAGCAGTGAAACACTTCTTTTATTAAAGGCAATTTTATTAAATGTTTTGACCATGGTTTCAAAATTAGTCATTATATATTTAAAGTGTCACAATAACACAATATGACAATATATCATTGGGTTTCCAACTGACTATAATTAATCATTACTCTTTTTGCATAACATGAAATACTGGGATACATTCTTTGTACAAAACAAAATGTCGCTGAATACAGACAAAACTAAAACAATGGGCTCTATTCACAAGGGTGGCCAGGGTATGTTCCAAAGGTGCATACCCAGGCCACAGTGCACCACACTGGTCATTCGGCACACATTGTGTTGTATGCAGGAAACATAGCTGCATATCCCTGGTGCCACCCCTCACTTCTGTAGTAGCACTGGGGCATGGTGTGGTGACTCAGCAGTTGACAGTGGCCATCCAATTGGATGGCCCACCCACAGTCAGACTAGAGCCCCTGCTCCATACAGAGTGGTGGATTGTGGGATATGGCTGGTCCTTCTGGGACAGCCATATCACCTAAAGTGATCAGTTGATCCACCTATGTGCTCCTCCATGCCCCCAGCCATCCTAGTAGGCTCCAAGAGTTAGTGGTAGCAGGGTGGTGGGGATGTCATGATGTGGCTGGTGGGAGGCGGCACAAATGTAGCTGTTGCAGGGTCCCTGCCAGCATAGCCAACACTCCCTCCAACAGTACTCCACACCGCATATTACCATTCCTATGTGGCACTTAGCCATATCATGCCCACAGCTACCCTCACTGCGGGCCACATGTATATCCAGGTGCCCAGAGTGCGCTGAGGGTGCAGATGGGGTGCAGATCCCCATCAAGAATGTGCAGGGGTCAGACACTATCCCCACTGCATGGCGAAGGAACGTAATCAAGCTTACGTGCCATGTATATGCAGCGCATAGGCTTTGTGAATAGCGCCCAATGTTCTTTGTGTAAGTACAAAAAAATGATGATGACACTCCTTCCAAAATACTCACCAGCTGTATGTACAGAGCCTCTTTATTTCATTTTATTTACAGTGGTGCAAATGCAAAAAAATAGACCAGTAAAAAATTCTGCAAGTACTGCTGTCAGTATCTATTGTCCTAAGAGTGGTACTGTACCCCTTCACAGACTATTTAACCATTGGCAGTTTCAAATGGTATTACCTCTGACGAAGCTTACGATTGAAATGTTAGGTTGGGGGATGCCAAGTAGTGGCATCTGTAGGGGCTCCAGGTAGGAATGTTAACAGCATTTTTAACTTTTCTGTTATTGTGTATCTGCACCACTGTGCATGAAATAAAAAGTTCCTGCACATACAAATGTTGAGTACATGTCTTTATTTTGGGAGGCATGCCATCTCCTTTTTTTGTACTTAGCTGTTCGGGTTGAACACTGGCACCAGGGACTGTGTTAGTGCCGGGCAGCTCTGTTTTTTGTCTTGAACATTTTCTGGGTCTCAGAAAAAACTCAGGTGCACTAACATATGGTCTTCACTACCCTAGGCCATCATGAGCTCCAACTCACTACTGCATATAAATATCAGAGCATGTGGCTTGGCCCCCATCATAGACGGAACCTACATGCTGAAAATCTTTTTAAACAATGTAGCCCAAAATGACTTCCTGTAAAGGAACAAGGCTGTTTTCTTAACCCATTACATGTCTCCATAGTGAATACAATGATAACTGTATTGTGGGCCCAAAACAATCAGTTCTAAGAGAGCTAACTGCCCTCAACAACAGGCTTGCTTGCTTTATAGCAAATGCACCCCATGATAGCCACCACTGCACACTCAACAGAAAACTGAACTGGCTGGACCTAGGTGACCACAAAGACTTAATCTGCCAGACTTCATGTTCACAGGTACCACAGGTAAGGTGTCAGACTACAGCCTGGTCCTGTTAAAGCATAGAATAGTCCATGAGGGGTCTAGATCTGTGGCAGGACAGGAGTACACTGTCCACCACATAAACAACAGAGTGGGTTCAGGCTGATCCTCTTATGCCAGCCTTTTGGCTAGGAAAAATCTGCCTAATGGGCGCAGTCCACACATCCTCCATATGTTTGGCTCCATACGTGGATGGCACAGTCTGCATTTCTTTTTTTTTCTTTATTATTTGTCACCCCAGCCATGGCTATGCCCCCGATCTTCCCTGATGTCAGAGTACACCCCAGCCATGGGACATCAACCCCACCCCCTTGCAGCGTGGCCATCCCAAGGGATGGTTCCATACCACACTGTGCCCGTGGTGGTCATGCCAGCCCAGGAGTTGGAGTGACCACCAATTCAGGAGGTCCTAATGCATGGGCAGGTTTCAGCTTCCCAGTGTGGGCATGCTCCCAAGGATAATGGCATGGAATGGAGCCCAAGGAGGCATGTGCACAGAGATGTGCTGCTGCTCCAGACTCTAGCTGACAACCTCCCCTCCCTCGTAGCATTCCTCACAGCACTGATGCCCATGGGCACCCAGGTGGCAGTAATGCAGTGGTACAGCAACCCTTCCCCCCCGGAGGAGGAGTAAATCCCTTAGATCACTCAATCCTCCTCCCCCCAAGCCAGCCCTCCAGCAACTCAGGGTCATTCCCGAACCTGGGCCACTGGGTTCGTGAGCAGTAATGCTACTGCTGTGCTGGGGGCCAGCCACAGTCTGCATTTCTTACAACCTAGGCAATGCTATACTTGAGCAAGAATGGAGACCCTATGGCATGGAAGACTATAAGCTATGTCATATGCTTACTATGAGGAGGTTCATCCATGTGAGACATACATGGATGTTGATACTGTGTAACAATGGGAACTGAGTTCCCCTCTCCATGTGAGGGATAACTGCAATATTAACGGTGATGAAACTGTGTTGAAAACCTGTTTTTGTACTCAAACTATTATGTATAAACTGTACCTTTTCCAAGCTGTAACCAGATTGTGCTGCTACTGGAAACCACTGCAAATGTGTCCCTGACACAATGGTGTATCTGTTGCTCATCAACAAAATTATTATTATATATTATGATACACCATCTTGGTTTTCTCAGTTCTGATGATGTTGCACTGTATCTCCCTAGGAGCTCTACCAAGATTTTAGATTCCCTACCTCTGCCCAAAAAGATTTTCACTCTTTTCATAAAATTAGAAATGCAAAAAATGATTGCTGTAGCAAATATATCAAGATAATTTTGCACAAATATCACAATACTTAAAATTTGAACTTGTGACATCCCTATTATACTGTACTATACTGCTGGTTGGATGAGGAAGAAGAGGAAGGTGATAGCAAGTGCAGCAGACCACAGAGTATACCTGCAACAGTCCCAACAATTACATTCTCAATTCTGAAATCTTCCCTTAGAAATAGGGATTATAATTATGCTATGTAAAAGTATGGCTTGACCAAAGTTTTTTGGGGGGCAGCTGAAACCTAAAGTACCAGAAAAAGACCAAAACAATGCATTTGACAGTGGTTCCAAGCATTACGTCCACTATTTATATGGTATTACATTATCTGTAGTATTATTACCATTATATTGCTATTTTTACTAATATCACTAACTTGGTGAGCAGGAAGATGAAGATAGCAGGTAAAGTAGCCCGTAAAGTAGGTCACCAGTTGGTTTCAAACATTAAGTCGATATGATACAGTAAATATCATTCAATTATTATGATATTGTTTCTATGTGATGGCCTTTCTTTCCATGGTGAGGCCAGTTTTTCCATCACCAGGTCTGCCAGCATATTTACATTTTTTTTTTCATGGAAAAAGCCTAGATAGCCTAGCCACTGAGCAAAAAAGACACATTTCTCCCAGATGGCTGGGCTGGAATAGCAAGAGGCAAGGACTGCTCACGCTCTAGGTCCTCCTGGTCTGGCTCCAAAGCAGAGTCTCTCTTTTTTTTATATATATTTATTGTTTATTGAAGTTTTCAATGTTATACACAAGACAAACATTGTAACAAAGTCAACAAACAAGTGTCAGCATGATCAGCACGCAACAGGTAATTAATAAACAGGTTACTATGTGACTATAAAGCTGGCGGGAGGTGATCAGCAGAGTATCTCAGGGCTCAGTACTGGGATGACTGACGTGTGGGGAGGCCGAGCAGTAAGATGGCTGCTGTGCTGCTCTGCATTCTGTGGCTCCAAGTTAATTTGGATTACTGTCCACTTTCCAGCATTTTTTAAAGATCTTTCTTTTTTGAAGTGCTTTACGCTTGCTAGAGGTTTTTTTTTTTATGTACAGTATAGTCTATTTTCAGTAGGTGAGAATGAGTTTGTAGCCCTCCCTGGAGCCTTGTGACCAAGGCTGCGCTAAATGTTATTGCTGAAAACTGAATGCTACTGTCTAAACCTGAAATGTCACTTGTAAATGCAGGTTTCTTAATGCACAGCATAGATGAAGTCATTGCAGTGTTTTTTTTTGTTTGTTTGTTTTTTTTACTTTTTATTTATAGGTTTTATGCAGTAAAAGATACACAAAACATTCAGTGCAATGCAATACTTACATTGGATTGCTACATAAAAAAGATAAGCAGATAAGAGAGACATTACAACATGTGTTACACATTCTGGGGAAATACCAAGATAGTATTTGTAACATTTAGACAATCCATTAGACATTACTGCCAATGCTTATAACTGTTTAAAAGTACACTGATAGTATATTCTATTTTATAACATTAATGGGCTATAATGCCCTTAAGACTAAATGCTCTTTATAAGTAACTACATAATTTCTCCCTTTTTACTCCCACAGCATCCAAAAGAAAAAAGGTTGCATTCTATTTACTTTTATTGTTGTTCAATCGAGTCTCATCTTAACACTGAGACCCCATCACTCAGTATTACTTAAAGCTTAAACGTAAGATCAGACCCTTAATTGAATGGTAAAAAGCCCTAAGGAGTTACATAGCAGTGGCTTCTCCAGTCCAGTAAGTCTCTGATTATGTAGGATATTTAGAGTTCATGCAGTAGTGAAGAAGACTCCTCACTCACCAATGCTGGGGAATCAGGTGTCTTCTAGTTCCGATTCCGAAGACAGATCTCCTTCCCGAGCCACTTTCTCTGCCTCCAATTTCTCGACCAACCTGATGACTTCCTTTGGATCGGTGTATATGTAGGCCCTTCATCCTACTGTAACATGTAGACGAGCTGGCATTAGAAGGTTGTTCGGGGTATCCAGATCTCATAGACGGCAACGTACAGAGTCAAAACTTTTCCGCTTCATGCAGGTAGCGTAAGAGAGATTGGGAAATAACAACACTCTTGATCCATTGATCTCCAGACCCCGTTTAGCCTGTGCAGCCTGTAGGATACGATCTCTGATCACCACAGAGGTAGTAATTAGCATTACAGTGTGAGAGCCTTCCGATGAGATACCAGCCCACCTAAGGTTATCTCGATATGCGTGGACCACCTCATTTTGCAAATCCAGTCCCAAGGTCTCCCCGAGCCAGACTGTTAAGTATCCACCAAGATCTTTCCCCTCTGTTCCTTCTGGCAGCCCAAGTATCCTTACATTGGCTGCCCTTGAAATGTTCTCTAAATGTTCCAAACGGGAAAGGAGCAAAGCTTGTTCCTTTTTACACATGGCTGCAGATGCTTGCACTTCCTCCAATGATCTTTCCACTGCCTGGGTAGTTTCCTCAAGGCCATCCATTTTTTGCTCCACTTGCACCATTCTGTCCTGATGTGTGTCCATCTTTCTATCCATCTGTTGAATCATTTTAGTTAGATTCAGTACTGCAGTTTGCAAAGATTCCAGCATCGCTGGGCCAGGCTCATCTGAGGTTTGCTCTGTGGTCGGCAAGCTAGCTGGATTAGATGGTTGCTTAGAGGCCCCGCCATGTGCAGCAAAGAAGTTAGCTTTTTGTTTCTTATTTTTCCTTCCCATCTCTGGTCTCTGAAGATTCTTCGAATGTCTCTGCACTTCTGTGATCCAATATACAGTACACAGTTTCTGAGACTATATCTTGCCAGAAAAGCTGTAAAAAGAATTAATTATAGATGCTGACTGGGAGCTAACAGAGAGCATGTCCTCACAGCTAGGCAATTAGCCATGTCCCCCATTGCAATGGTTTTAACATACAAACCAAAGTGCTTAGTGGAGTTGTAGCCACTTAAAACAATGTTCTCAACTTTTGGAGAAGATGGGCACGGCAAAGTTTGAAGTTGTACTACACATGCTGATATGCCTACTTCATTTTTTAAAAGATATGCCAGCATTGCCTGGGGTTAGGGAGGGTTTTGTTTGTTTTGTTTATTTAAATTTAATTATTTTAGGGTCTTTTATTATTTTTTGAGACATTGAATGTACTATGCTCAGACAAGCAATTATTTTGTTTGATTCTCCAGATGGATCTGAATAGTCTCAACTTTGAAGAAGTCTGGTGGGATAAATGTGGATATTGTTGGAGTCTGCAATTTTAGGTGACAAGGAGTCCTTGCAAGTAGACAGCATGAAATTCCTAGACAGAAAAGCGGCCTAGAACAATGGTGATAAAATGTATGGGCTCCCAGACTGAGAGTAGAGAGCAAAGTTTCTCTACTATAATGGAGATGACTTCTCTTTATCAGTTTTGTATAGACAGAGTTATGGTGACCTGAGGAAAATGGTCCGAGCTATTTTTCTTCCTGAGAGGTACTTATTTTATTGTTTATGTAAGATGGTGCTTCGTGTTCTACGTGGGACCTCCAGATTCAATGCAAATGCTTTTTTCCTAAAATCTGGTGCTTTTGCCTAAGAAGACGGTATTGGACTCTTATATATAGGTAACATTTTACTTCACTTTAGTTAAAATAACAAGGAATATAAAAAGGGGTCTTTAACTCTGGCATGGCTCCAGACCACAAAGTGAACTTGAACAAATCATTATTGGAAGTTCTGACATTTTGCCAGAATTGAACAGCACTGTTTTGCTCCTCTCTAACTGCTGAACCTTATGATTATTTATTTTTCACCATAGATATGGAAGTTCTTATTTTAGAAAGTATTTGGACATCAACTTGATGCTTACAATTTATGGCCATTTATGGACATGTGTTTATTGTTTAGTTGGCTTTTAAAAGGTTTTTGAATTTGTTATAAGTGCTTAATAATGGTATTTTTACAACTCTGTATTTTATTTTTGAATGTAATTTTGAAATTTACTATCTTAGGGGAAGGTTATCAGATATTTATGAAATATAAGCATTTAACATGAACTTAACAACTATTGCAGATTTTTAATTATTAGCCTATATAGGGGGTAATTTTAGGACCTATCTTAAGTATACTAGATCAGCTACTAAAACATGATGAATTATATGGTATTTGGGGACTTTAAGAATTGGTGATTGATTCAGTCCTTAAAGGATACCTAAACAGCATTTTGACAACAAACTATTCAAAAATCTAACTCTGTAGGTGACTGAAGGAAAGGCTGCTGTATTCATTAATACTAAAACTACATTTACATAATTTACCTAAATGTGGTTCCACAGCATTTGAAAATTGTAAAATTAGCCTTCCAATTTCAAAAAAACTGTCTTACCTGCTTCCTAAAATGGCCGCCAAATGTGTTATGTGATGACGTCATTGGAGTCAAAGTCAGAGAGATACTTGGTTCTCTGTAGTGCTAACTAGTTCTTTTTTCTCTTTTAATAGAATTGTTTCACCCAAATGGTCAAAACCATGTGCATTATTTTGTATAATACACATGTTAGGTTATGGTTCTGTTCATTTTGTTTACTTTAACATGCTGAAAATGTGTTTCAATCCAATCGACTTTCTTTGTGGCAAACCACAGTGCAGTACAAATCTTGAATAGCCTGGTGGTCTAGTGGTTATGGTGGATCCAGGATGCTACAATGGGGGTGCTTGGGTGATGTGCATGCTTAATATGCACTTTTTAACATTTTTATTAAACCTTTATATTTTCTGCTATTATTCTTTTCTAGTTCATTTTTGACAGAACCTACAAATGTAATCCATAGTTTGAATGCAAACATTTGTACAATCAATAAAGCAGACTTCTTCAACAAAGTGAAATGCAGCAGCAGCTGCAAGCAAGTACGTTACTATGTAGGGGGGTTGCAGCCACACCCTTCACCACCCCCAGAGCCACCAATTTTTTGCAGCAAAGTTCTTGTGCAGCCAATGTTACAGTTCATACTTTCTTGAAACTCAAATATATGCTTGTCTTGTCTTCTTTTTCCATGGGAAATAATAATAATAAGAATCAGCATTTATATAGTGGTTTTCATACACATTGTATCCCAAAATGCTTTGCAAGCAATACTAGACTGGTAGTGAAGTGACTGAATGTGTAGTGGCAGCCATTTCATACATTAATATCCACACACAGCCTTGGACAATTGCATGAACTGGTTTTAAGGGAAGGGGAATGTTAGCCAGGACAATGGGATCGGGTAGTGATCAAGGTGCTGGCAGTGCCACATCTTATTTCTCACAGTAATCTGCTCATATTTCTCTCCTTCTGTCTTCCCCCTTCCCTGAATATAGCAGTGCCTTGGAAGAATGGCCTTCTCAGTCCCCCTCTGGTATGCATTCTTCACTATTCCTCCTCACACTGAAAACTGGTGAGCTCATCACCCTTCTGCATCATGAATGCAAGCAGTACAGTTCCCATTTTATTTTGACATGTCAAATATAAATATATCTTTCCAGTAAGTTAGGCACATAGCAGCAGGGAACAAGGGTAATGATGGGCTTTCCTAGCCTTAAAAGATCTAGTCTACCTTTGATTAGGCACTATTAAATGATGGGTGTGCACATCATTATGCACGTCATTTAATGGTGCCTAATCATAGGCAGCTTAGATCTTATATGGATAGGAAAGCCTATTTTTCCACTTGTGCCATGCTGCTATCAGCCTGGCTTACCAGAAGATCATGTTTATTATTAATGTGTAAATATAGCATGGGAGACTGTACTAACCACATTCATGATGCGGAAGAGTAGTGAACTCACCAGTTTTTGGTGTGGGGAGCAGGTGAGAAGAATGAATGCCAGAGAGGGACTGAAGAAGCCATTCCAGCAGGGTACAGCTATATTCAGGTTAGTTGAAGACATGAAGGAAGACGCTGAGCAGATCACTGTGATATCTGAAATGTGGGGCTGTCAGCATCGTGATCACTACCTGACTGTGGATGAGAGTAGCCAGTGATGACAAATACTCAGAGTGGCAAGGCTGCACCTAAACTGTTACTTGAATCAGTGTAGGGAGATTACCCTCAGGTGGGGGGGGGGGATGTTGACATTTGTTAGGACAGTATTCCGGGAGTTGTGTATAGCTCATTCAAGATTTGGAAGGGTGGTAGCCAACCAACTCGCACTGTGGAGTAGAGCACAGAAAAGTACTGGAGAAGAATTGCTGGGAACTGTCCTGCAGGGTTCTGCAGATCACAGGTAAAGGAGTAGACTGACACTGGAAGTCAGGTGGATTCTCTTAAGGTATTAGTATGCCTTTCCTGCTAATAATATTGTTATCCATTGTAAGTGCAGCCCTTATGAGGGCATGAACAGCAGTTTTTCTGGTGGGTCATGATACTTATTGCTTGGCCCTCCAGGAAGACCTAGTTGTTGGTTAATAAGGTGGGGAAAAAACACAATAGGGAACTGTACATACTACCTTCTCTGTGCAGAAGGAGGATGATCCACTCATTGTTTACTATGGGAGCAAAAGTCAAACATTTAGAATGTGGACTGGAGAGTGATTTGGGAGGCATTTTTTAACAGTGCCAGCTGATGATGCATATCAGTATAGGTGTGTACAACTCTCTGAGGTACAAAGATTACAATCTGAGGTGTGATAATTCTCTTCATGAGACCGCAAGCTCATGTGCGGCCCCAAGCAGTACTAAGGACAGGGTATGGATGGTGTGGTGTTCAACAGAAGGCAGGTTAGGTGCAGGGGGTTCACATGAAAAAAGAAAGCCCTATTTGTGGATCAACTAGAGAGCATGAGCTTTGGAACTGAACAAGACTGAACTTTGTTGTGTGACACTGAGCAAGTCATTAAACTTCCTTGTGCTCCCAGGCCACACCTGTAAACGAGCTTTCAGCTTAGTGTGTCTCTCCTGGATAATAAAAAACAAAATTCAGTGTATCATATAACCACTAGATCATCAGGTATTTGAAGTGTTGTTCTGTAATGCAGTTTGCCAAAGAAAAAGTCAGCTGGATTGCAAAACATTTTCTGCAAGTTAAAGTAAACAAAATTAACAAAATCATAGCCTAACGTGTGTACTGATCAAAAATAATCTACGAGTTAATACATGGTGTTGATCATTCTGGTACAACAATTCAAAATAAAGAGGGAAAGAAGAACTAGTTAGCATGGTAGAAACATATGTGGATCTCTGGCTCTGACTCTGATGATGTCACAATGACTAATCACTTAACACACTTGGCAGACATCTTAGGGAGAAGCTAAGGCTGTTTTTAGAAAGTGAAAGGCTGCTGTTTACATTTTTTGAAAGGTATGAAACTGCATTTATGTTATTTACATAAATGCAGTTTTAGCATAAATGTAAACAGCAGCCTTTACTTTACCTCGATATGAAGCCAGATTTTGGAGTTTGCAGTTTTAAAAAACTGCTTGTTTAGGTACCTTTTAACTCCCTACCCTCCTGGTGTGTTTAGTACATGGTTGAAGCTTTTCTGTATAATGCCCAGAAGTAGGAGAGTGCTCTTCGGATAATCTCCAAAGTCCTGGGAATAGGTCAGTTAATATGACAAATATTGGAGGAGATTTCTGGCCTGATGTGTCAGGACACAAAGTAAGAACAGAACCAAATACTTCCTGCCACCTGGATAGTAGACAAGAACCAGTTTTGACTCTTGTCTATATTATGGACTGTTAAAGACCCAGTTGACCTATCGGGCCTAAAAGGAAAGCTTACCCAGCTTAGGGTGCGATAGTACGAAGTCTACTTCAGTTTAGTTTCACTAGATAGGTTTTGGGAGACATATATTTGGAGCTCTAACAGACCTACAACTGGTAGTTTTATTTGGTGGAGCCCTTATGTAGTGCTAAACAACAGTATGACTAGGATCACCCCAAATGTGTTTCAGAAAAACCTTTACCACCTGGCAAAAGTGAGTGTTATTAAGAATGCCCTTTGAAAAGATGGCTTTACTGTTTTTGCTTAATACCATGGGAAAAACCTACTATACCTTATGCAGATCTTGTAGAATACACTAATATCCATATCAATAAGAATACCATAAGTTATAGCAGATTTATTGCTTGGTTTAAATACAGGGTCCTGATATTTTATTTTGTGTATGTATTACTCAGCTCAAAAGTATATGAAATGTTTTGCTAAAGTTGAGATAGTATTGAAGGGATATATAAGTTTAAGTGTGAGCTAAATGAGGAT
Organism: Neoceratodus forsteri; assembly: GCA_016271365.2. NCBI lineage: Eukaryota > Metazoa > Chordata > Ceratodontiformes > Ceratodontidae > Neoceratodus > Neoceratodus forsteri. Next base: position 442,902,736 of record CM028133.1, read on the forward strand.
TTCCCCTGTTCCTTTCTACTGTCAATCTACATGTCTATTTGTCTTTTTTAATTGTGTTTCTGTGATATTGTAATGGCTTGAAAAAATGAAGAATATATTTCTACTACTACTACCAAGTTGGTGGTTAATTTAGAGATTAGTCTGCACAGTACACCCAACCCAGTCTATTGGGCAAATTAATAAGAGGTATTCAGTACGTCCTGCACCCCTCTCTTAATTCAAGGGACAAATAGGGGATCCTTGGCCATCATATAGGCAACCCATTTCACTCATCTATTTACCCCTTTGTCTGTCTGCTGGTATATATAAAATGTCAATTTCTTCATGACATATATTTCTTTCATGACCTGGGACCAGTCCTTCAATGTGGGTGGGCATTGCAAAGCCATTTTCTGTTAATACATCTCTTAGCTGCCACCAGTATTATTAACAGTAGGTACAGGATCTTTTAGCTGCATCTTCCTTATGCTGTCCATAAGAAAAGAAGAAAAGCCATTCCCTAAGGGTCAATTGTGAAGTAAAGATCTCCTTCAAGACATCACCCGCCATTTACAGAAAGGGCTGCAGAACTGGACAAGACCACATTATGTGATAGTGAGAGGCTCTGGTCACTCCGCATTCCTACCAGCATGCCAGGGATCCAAAGTAGATTCTTAAGCCTTGAAGGCCTAACCCTGACTTAGACAACCCATTCCCCCCCCCCAACATTGGCTGAGCTAAGTCCCACAGGACTCCAAAAAGAGAACAACTAGCACAATATTAATACCTGACCATAAGTATTAATTATTGCCTTTTTTTTTGTAGACAGCAGTTATGATGACCAATTTATCGTGTCCTTTTTATCATTTATTTATGTATTTAAACATATTTTTACAGGATTGCCTATTGAGCCTGAAGGCTGATCTACAACAGGGTCCTGGCCAAGATGGGTAACAGTTGGACAATGATACATCATTACAGAGTTCTGTACATATTGCACAGAAATACATTTACACAAGTATTTTTATGCTTCCAGGTTTAAACACAGATGTAAAAAATGAGAAACACAAAATCAAGTGGTGCCGCTGTCCAGATATAAACCAAAGCAATGGAGTCAAGTGGCCCTGCTGTCCAGACATAACCCAAAGCAAGGCAGCAACAAAAGGCAGCACACACACAAACTGTTGTATTTAATTTTAGACCTTATGAAAGGTGCCAGAGAGGCAGCACTAGAGATGGAAGGTCAGTATGCATGTAACAGATCCCAGCCTAGGCCACCACTGTACATACTTCCCACACTGCCCACCAATGTACCCCAACCCTCTCAGAGTGTGACCACCACTTGTGAGTCACTCAGAAGGTAGTTCAGACTCCATGCTCTTACAGTCCTTGGTCTCTCACATTACATATGAACATATGAACATACGAATCTGCCAGCAGAAACAGACCACCCAGTCTATCAGTGTCTGCCCAAGTGTGCAGCTAGCCCCTAGATTGTAGCTGCCCCTGTCAACAAGGGTGACAGTTCCAGTTATGATGTGGATGTTGAAGTGTTGATGCCTGTATACTAGGGACTGATCTGAGACCACCACAACTAACTAAACACCAAGTCGTGAACAGCCATCAGATGATTATGTCTTTCAGTCCCTGTTAATCCAGGTCAGATTCAAACTAGTGCTCTAAAGATGAAAGGCTATTGCTCACCACCAACTTAGAGAACATCCAGTCCTCACATCTCAAGCTGGTATCTACAGTATCTCCATCAGTATTAGTAAGGGTCAAAAAGTTAATTCCCCTGTTTGTAAAAACAGCACCCTGAGTAGATGTCTTACCTTTACTGTCTTCTGATGCTTTCATAGGTGAAGCCTACAATGGCTAGGAAGAGTAGGGGTTGCTAGATGACAGACTAAAATGTTTGCAACACGATTAAGAGTATAAGATGAATAAAAATTCAGTTGCAAATAATATAGTTTCTAATGAAATAATGTGTAGCATTACCAAAATTCTGAAACAGTAAAAAAAAGTTGTAAAACTGTATTTTTAAACCAACATGTAATTTTATGTGTTGATGCAAAACTAGTATAGATACAGTCTATTGATACAAAACATGGTATCGATACAATGTGTTTGCCATTTTTTTGACTGTGTTATAACTAAAATAACATGTAACAATAATATACTCAAAAAGTGTTTTGAAATAGTATTGATACATATAGAACAGCATCAACACACAAAAACTGTATTGATTAGACTGATTCCTAATGATCTAATGACAAACTTTCATTTAAGCAATAATGCACAAAATATGAGTATGTCGTGCTGGAATAACATCAAACCTTGGGTGATTGGGCATGAGGCCACAGGCTGCGTATGTTCAACACCCAAAAAGTGGCATTAGTGTAAGCAACTAATACATACAGAGACTAGTAATCATTTGGGGGAAGGCACAGAGATTGGTGAGAGGAGGGAAGGAGAGCTATAGATCAACTGGCAAAAAGGAGATTATGTGACTTAGTGAGAATGGGGGGACAGTGCGGAGGGTAAAGATCATAGAGTGGATGGGGAGAGAGCAAGTGGTAAAAAGCAGGAATTGCAAACTATGGGAATGGAGGCACAGACAGTGTAGTGGGTGAGAGAGCAATTGCTACAGAGCAGCAAGTGTATATGGACCATGGAGGCATGTTGTGGGGGCGTCAGAAATTGGGGAAAGATAGACAGCAAGTAGGGAAGAGCAGATCATTTGATTTATGGGGGGTGGCAGAGATCAAGGAGGGGTGTAAGGAGGAAGTGCCACTGAGTGGCAAGTGTAAAGTAGCACAGAGTGTTGTTCGGTGAGTTCACTGTCATACAGAGTGTGTTGAAAGCACTGGACAACAGCACAGAAGCAGAATTAAAAGCAGGGAAACAGTGTCATGCAGAACTTGGGAACTACGCAAGAAAGCCCTCTATACTTTGGATTTTCCAGCCATGTAATTGGGCAAGAACTTCAAAGGGAAACAGCAAAGAGTGGGTGGAATTAGGAAGGAGATTCAGTATTCAGGAGTTGTACTAGGTGAAGAAGGAACATAACCCCAAAAGCCCTCTCACAGTTCAGACTGATACCAATTTATTCACATGATTTACAACCAAATATAGACACCATACTAGCTACAGAATTCAGCCTTGTTTATTTACTGTACGCTGTGATGGCCAAATGCTTTAATTTTTAGTGTTCAAAACACAGGTAAGCAGAGTAACATAGCTCCTCAACTAATGTGATCAAGGAGTTTAGAAACATATTAGAGAGCATGTGTTTTACTTACATTTTACCACTTATAAGAATACATTAACTCCATTAGTTGCCAGCACTACATCATAGGTATGTAAATGATATAAGGCATGCAACATCTCTGCCATCATTCTAGTCATTGTTTTTGCATTCCAAACTATTCTTGCTGTGCACTGGATGCTACCTGTATGATATACTCTTCTTGTGTTTTTTACCTGTTGTAATCTCCTGGGAAATAGCCTTTGACTTGTCTAGTGTACATTACCTGGTAAACAAAAACTAATAAATAAAATAAATTCCCTGAGAAATAAATCTCTAAACTGCAGCACATATGAAACAAGTAAACAGTAGCACATATGTGGAACAGGAAGCAGAGTTATGGTTTCAAGCAGGACAAATTAGGTGTATACAAGAAAACCTTGCAGCTTGCATTTTCCAGCCTTGTGACTGGGCACGAGCTCCAAAGAGAAAAGGAGGAGAAAGGTAGAAAGTGGGCAGAATTAGGAATGAGAACTGATATTCTAAAGCTGTGATATGTGAACATACAGTAATAAATGGCATCTCACGTGTGAGAATAAATATCTGAGCATGCTTAGTGTGGCCAAAATGAGTGAAATAAATTTCTGAACATGATCAGTAACTAACTTCATTTATTTTGCACATGCTTCCAAAAAAATAACATGTTTATAGTGGTCATTTTTTTTCACACCCGTTATATGAATAGATAAACAAAACCAGGATGTGGTTCAAAACATTGTTGAAATCCTGTTATTTTTAACAACATAGTACACTGGTGCCCAGTGTCATGTTCCTAAATGTCACAAGATCTTGTGACTCTATTGTCACAATGTCTTGAGTGATGACTAGTCAAAATGTTTGGAAATACTAGGCAATTGTGTAATCAGCAAAAGACTGCTAAGTCTATTCTTGCCAGTTCTGCACTGAAGATCCTGATTGACATGATTAAATAAGTGGGAACCTGACATTAGCACCACTGTTTATCAACATTTATAAAATGGATGAGAAAAATCTATAAAAATATTGTCTCTTGATTGGATGAAACACACCACATGACCAAGCATTACCACACAACAACCATACACCTGAACATCTTTCTATGTTTCACCCCCAAAACTATTTTGGCCATTTTATTACACAGATAATCCACTACAGGATGTGCAGTCATGCTCTGATATACGTACACCTTTGGGTGGTTGAACGTACTTGACCTGTAGCCTCAAGCCTCACAACACACACCAAGGTATGTATATATCAGAGCATAACCACACACCCTACAGTGGATTATCTGTTGTGTATAGACATGTATCTACACATAAGAACTGTGTCATTATAAATTATCTATTCTTGTTGATTGGACTTCATGCTTTCATTTAAACTTCTAAGTTTATAAGCCTGGCTTCCCTCGATAGTCGAGTGACAGCATGCTGCACTGCCATTCAAGTGACCTGGGTTTGATAGCAAACTTGGAAGCTGTGGAGGGAGGCAGGCCAAACCACAGCAGCTGCAACCTTGACAATGCATTGAAGTTAGGAAGGGATGATATTGACCTTTGGTGCCACAGCAACCCTTGTTGTGGGCCACAGGAGCTTGCTCCTTCCACAGATCATTGCTACATGTAGCTGAGGCCACTCAATCAGCTATGCTCATGTCAGTGGAGGAGGGAGGAACTAGGGAGAAAAAAAATACTGGCATCTATATGATGGCCTAGGCTCCCTCAATCTCCCATGGATCCTAGTGTCTGCAGATACTGGGTCCTAGCCCATACAGTGGAGTGCCTCGGAGGGAGATCAGCCCTCCCATGAAGCTTTTAACCACAGAGAGGAGAACCATGGGAGATATCGGTGAGTTTGGGAATTGGGGGGTGCTGGGGGGTTAACAGGTCAAAGAAAGGTAAATCCCTCGCAGGTCATCATTAGGGAGAAAAAGCTCTATGGAAAAATGCATCTAAGTCAAAAATTGCAAAAGTTACAGCTTTCAAAATATTAACATCAAGCATTATAAATATCATAAAAAATTATTTTTGGAAATGGTCAGATAACATTAGTGGCTGATTTATGGTTGTTCTGTTTAAGAATAAAAACATTCTTATCTAGTTCTAAGATAACCACCAAGGGACTTTCTGATAGCATAAACTAAGTCACTGACCAACAGGTTTATGGCAAAACCTAAGGTCTTCCTTTGCCTTTCAAAACTGAAAATAGTCATAATGATTATTATTATTGTAATAATAGGTATTTTTTTTACATTATAAAAGCTGATTATGTTTTGCCATTATAACTGAACATGCACCAGCTTCACTAATGCACAACTCGTGCTCCCTCAGTTGCGCAACAACCTCCACAAGTGCCATGAATCACGCATCAAAATAAATGGAAATCACTTTGAACTACTGTATCAGACTACATATTTTTTCATTGTAAACTTTTTTCAGAAAGTTATTGTTTTAGTTGCCTGCTATCCAAAAAGAGTATTCAAAAACAGAGATCAGTTCAGCTCTGTGGCGACCTCTGAACTGTACTTCTGATTTCAATCATCTCCTTGGCAATGTGGGATCAGAGCTGAACCAGTCTTTTAATATTCAGTATAAGTTCTAGTTTCAGGACCTTTTGAGACATTAGGAATAATAGTTTCTAGCAATATCTAGTTACTTCTGACTACTCTATTCTGCCTTTTAAACTCATTTGCTGTTCTCAGACCATTCCCAATTTTATACTCTTCATTGTTCATGTCAGTTCATATAACAAACTTGATTTTGCTAAAATAGAAATAACCTTCAGTTTCTTCACATAATAAACTTATTTCAGTGTGTTTACTGGTTAAAATACAGTGTTTGTAGTGTTGCCCTGTAAAAGTGAATGGAACAAATAAAATGCAAACACAGAGTTTGGTTCTGACTACTTCACTTCCATTGCAGTAGCTGGAAAAACAGGTTCTAGCCAGAACAGATAGGTCTGTGAAGAGCTACCAAGTGACCAAAGTTACACATGTGCGTAGGAATTATTCAATGCCTGTGTGTAACATGGCCATTTTTACCAAGAGACCAAAGTTACACATGTGCATAGGAATTATTCAATGCACATGTGTAACGTGACCATTTTTTGGAGGTGTTGAACTAAATTTTCAACATGGCTGTTTTATTTATTTTATTTATTTATTTATTAGCTTTTGCTAACTGGGTAAGTGCATTAGGCAATAACCCTGCCTATTTTCAAGCACGACCTGAGAGAGTGCAGTATACAAAATACCACATTACATTCAGGACATAATAAACAGTAAACAAGTCCAATACAATGTTACAAGACAGCACATAGTAAGCAGTATTCAAATTAATTATCCATGCAGGGATATGTGGAAGTAAGTAAAAATACAAACTGGGACAGGGTATTAGTGGCTGAGTGACCAGAGCGCCTGCTAGAGGAGAAACAGACAAGAAGTTAACATACAAGTGAAGAATATAGGGTAGATATGTACAGGTTGGCAGGAGGGCAGTGCACAGAGCTGAAAAGTTAAGAGCATACACAGCTACCAAGTGCATATAGGTGAGAGAGAAGCTCGAGCTTGAAGAAAAGGTAAGAGGAGGAGTTCTTAAAGTGAGAAGGGAGGGAGTTCCAGAACTTTGGGGCAAAATAGGAGAATGCTTGCTCACCCATTTTAGTGGAGCAGTATGGGACTGAGACCATGGGAGAGCTGGACGACCTTAGGGGCCGGGAGAGCTTAATGGGGTTTAGCATAGCACCCAGGGAGGTGGGGCAGGGAGGTCTGGTTAAGGAGTCAATAAAGCATCCCAGAGAATAGGAACAAAGGACATTATGGGGCAGCCACGGCAAGGCAGAGTAAAGCAAGCAGTGATGGGTTAGGTGAGGAGCTGATAAGGCAAATCTGCAGATACTGTTGTAAGTAATGTCCCACTTGTGAAGTACATCAGCATTAGCCTGTGAGAGTACGGGGAGGGCGTATAGTATTCAGAGGAGCAGGAGAACCCTAGCAACTGAAATCCTAGTAGCAGGTGTGAGAGAGTGATGCACTCTTTAGGCAGCACCTAATTTCTGGTTAACTGAGCGACACACCTCATTAATGTGAATAGAGAAGTTCAGTACAGGGTCTAATGTGACTCCAAGGTATTTGAATGCAACAGTGTTCGAGACAGCCGACCCATCATGACACAGGACCTGAAGCTTAGTATGCTCAGTATGGACTTTTCTAGAGGAACCAAAGAGCATGGCCTGAGTCTCTGGTAAATTAAGAAATTAGGTAGTTGGAGGAGAGCCAGGATTGCAGATTCTGGAATGCAGATGATAGGCGCAGATTGAGGTCTACAATGGACTTAGAGGCAGAGTAGAGTACAAGGTCATCAGCATACATAATGGTCTTGCAGAAAGGAGATGGGTTAGGAATATCATTAATAAAAAGTGAGATGAACAAGGGACCAAGTATAGAACCCTGCGGGACACCACAAGATATAGGGGCTGATGAAGAAAGAACTTTACAGAAAGAGACAGATTGGAACCAATTGACATGGTAGCTGCTAAACCAGGATAGGGTAGAGTCAGAGGCACTAAGAGATAGGAGTTTACTTAGAAGTAGAGGGTGATTAATCAAGTCAAATGCTTTGGAAAGGTCGATGAACACCGCACCAGTAAATAAGCCTTTGTCCATGTTACTCTTCACATCACTAGAGAATTGGGCTAGAGCTGTAGTAGTACTATGACCAGCATGAAAGCCATGTTGAATAGAGGTCTGAAGGTAAGAGTTAAGTAGATGATAGAGACCTGGTGATGAATTAGTTTTTCCAGGAGCTTGCTGAGCTGGGGCAGTAATGATATGGGCCAGTAGTTAGAGAAAATGTTGGGGTCACCCTTCTTGAAACATCAGGATAGTTCTGGCCAGTTTCCAGGACAAAGGAATTGAGGCAGAGCAGATGGACAAGTTAAAGAGCGTAGTTACTGGAGTAGCAATAACTGATGCTGCAAGCCATAGTATCCTAGGTTCAATACTATCAGGCCCAACACTACCATGTGCAGGAGTGGTCTTCAGAAGTTTAAGAACCTCCTGGAGTCATGTGATGCAGAGTAGCAGATAAAAACTTTCTCCTGCAGCTCCAGCCACCCAACCATTAAATTGCATTTTAAACCACATTTCCCTTTCTTTTTGGGGACCTGCAGCTACATACTCCATCTCCAAGAGCAGCTACAACATTCTGATGGAGTTTTCGGCATCAATGGAAGTCGATATGAAGAAAGCAATGCTGAGACACACTCTGCCTTCCACCCCAGAACAGGCCAACAAAAAATCATGGGCCTCCTCTGCTGCAGATGCCCAGGGCACGATGGCCTCCATCCCGGACCAAGAGCCTCTTACTGCAGCGTGATTCTTGGAAGAGTTCAAACCCTTCAAAGATGAACTGAAGCTGATTGCTACAGAGAACAAATCCTTTTCACAAGCCCTGGAAGACATTACCACCAGAACCTCGGATAACAAGGTGTACCTACACTCTCTAGAGAGAAGGGCATCTAAACTTTAGCCTGATCTCGTCGCAGCTCGGCAAAGGATCTCCATGCTGGAAAATAAAGTGGAGGACCTGGATGGCCACAGCCAGTGCAACAATGTGGTGCTGATCAGCCTACCTGAGAAGGAAGAGGGGGATGGACCCTTTCAGTTTTGCCCAGACATTTGTGGAGAGAGTTGCAGGCCCATTGCCTTTTGGGCCTAAATATATCATAAAGAAAGCCCACTGCACCCTCCGCCTGATGCCAGCTCAGGGTGCCCCAACACGTACCTTCATTTTCCGTTTCTTAAATTACCAGGAGAGACAGCACCTTCTGGTGAAGGTATGGGAGATTCAGGAGCTTAAATGGGAAGGGGCTAAAATCTGTGTTGCCCAGGACCTCCCTGCTACTGTGCGACAAAGAAGGGCTTCATTTCACCATTTGGTCACTAAACTTATTGCAGCTGGGATCAAATTTAGGATGGGATACCCAGCGAGGCTACAGGTTCTTCTATCTGGCACCTGGGTCACTTATGAGGAGGTAGAATCAGCAACTGCGGGGCTCAAAACTGCACTCCCTGATTTATTTCAGGACCCCTGAAGAATAGGCCATTTGTATCATGGTGTCTGCTATTAGCCTACAAAATCAATGCGAGTGACTTTCTGCCTATAAACTATTGCACCTCCTTACAGTAATGTGTGCTGTCTGTCCTAATCCCAGCACCTGAGATCTACTGCTTTAAGAACAAAACAAGAAATACTTCGCCAAGGCAGACTGCTCATTGTGGTAATTGCTTCAGATCACCCTTTTGGTGAGCGCCAGGCCTTCAGTCTGCTTGCATGACATGCCGCAGAGCTTCATTGGTTGTCCTGGCTCAGCTTTCCTCCCATACAGGCTGCTTACTTCACATCATTTGCACATTTGTGCAGTAGCCTGTCCTTGCTCCAGACTGCTCGCAGTGTGCTCTTTGCCACTAGAGGAAACCAAAGGATGAGTTCTGCTCAGCACTTAATAGCCGTGATTCCAGTTTTATTTTGGTGCACGAGTTCTTACTACTTAATGACTTCCTTAAGTTTACTGATCTGCTGGTTCATAGTTTTTGGTTTGGTTTCTGGGTAAGCCCAGATTCTCTGAAGAAGATGTTCTGAATCCCACTATAGATGATCAGCCCTGATTTGTTTGTTTGGAATGTCAATTTGCAACAATCACCCTCACTAAGGAAGGGTTACTTTTCTCATTTTGTTATTTTATGTGCATCGTATTTGAACTTCATGAACCTGAAATAAGACTATATGCCTGTTAACTATGGCTTTTTTGTTTGTTCTGAACCTGCAGTAATGTACCACTGAGACCCTTTGTTGGGCCACTACTCTGGGTAACTGATATGGTGCCCAATGTTTGGCTTATGGGCAGCAACTAGTGCTAAATCCCTAACTCTTAGCTTTATAACCTTATGCAGCCTGGTATTAAAGGGCTTGCAAGTTTATAGATATTTTAACCTTAAAATTTTGGCCATGAAGCTGCTACCTGGGTTGGGGTGGCAGGGGGAGTTATTGTTGATGTGCTGTTTATCATGGGCCATGACAGCATGGTGGGTGGGGGACTGTGGGGCTACAGGGGGTTATTTTTAGTCTTATGGTTTTCACAGGTTCTTTATATGATCTACGAGGGGGGGTTGGTCACTTGGGGGTTTTGGGGTGGGGGAATGTAGCATGGCTCCTTTCTACTCAGGACCTACTACTGCAGACACACATATGGTTCCCACACTAGATGCTGTTTTATACGGTGACCACAGAAATGGTTAGACGACTTACTTTTGCCATACAGAATGTAAAAGTGGCAAGACATAAAACCAAGCAATATAAGCTCTTAAAGCATGTACACCTTCTTAATGCTGATGTAATATTTATTCAGGAACCCCATCTACTTAATTCTAAGGCAACCAAACTGAGGAGGCAGTTTATTGGTCAGGTTTTTTCTGCTGGAGGTACCACCCAAAGCTGCGGAGTGATGATTCTTCTGGCTAGATCAGTCCCTTTTGTTCCCACTCAAACAATCCCATTGGTAGGTACATATTCATCAAAGGCCTGCTTCACACCATGGAGCTCTTATTGGGTAGCAATTACGGGCCCAACTCGGATTCTCCCCCTTTCTTCATACAACTCATTAATGTTCTAACCCCTTTCCTGGACCTTTCAATAATCCTAGGTGGGGACTGGAACCTTCCTTTTGACCCCAGCCTTGACCATTCTGGATCTACCCATAAAGGCCAATCCACGGCACAATATGCTCTAAGAGATCTAACTGACCACTTAGGCCTATGTGACATCTGGTGAGTCCTTCACCCCCAGGATACAGAATTCACATTTACATCTTTGGCCCATGGGACTTCTTGTATCGACTACATTTTTCTCTCTTGCACTCTTATCTCCAGGGTGATTGACTCGACTATCCATCCAGACCCCCTCTGAGATAATTTTCTTGCCACTTGCATGCTCTCTCTCTCCCTCTTTGCTACCTAAATCCGATGAGAGATGGAAACTAGACAACCAAATTCTGAAGGACCCCGGCACAGTCCAGCTAATTTCGGATCATATAATCCAATTTATAGATGTTAACAAAGGTTCCAGATGTAGAATGGTACTCCTTAAAGGTGTACCTTAGGTGGATTTTGATTGGACTAGCCTCTTCTCGTAAAAAGAAAAGGGATGAGCACTTACTGACCACACTCTCTCAAATTAGAGCTATGGAAACTCAACTCTCTTCTCAATCCTCAGATCAACTCCAGCAAGACCTTACAAAGTTAAAAGGGTTTTATTTAGAACTGCTCTGTGAGAAGGCAGAGTATGCCATCTTAAAAACCAAAGCCAACTATATGGACCATGGGGAAAAGGCAGGCATTTACTTGCTCTGAGAATCGAAAAGCAAGAGTTGGCCAGATTGATTAGTGCCATTCACTCATCTGAGGATGGCTCCCTTAAAACCTCTCCCTCAGACATTGTGGCTCAATTTGAAAAATACTACAGAGCATTGAACAGCCGTATGTCAATTCAGCACGGGGTCATAATGTCACAAGACATTGTGCCGCATGGTGAAATAATGCTGCCATTACAGCGCGGTGTTGCCATGCGGCATATGTCTTTTTTCTGTGGGGGGCTCTGCCCCCACACCCCCCGGAGTTGAGAATCTTTAGTGGTGGAGTCCAACTCAGGAACTGCACAATCCGTATAAAAAGATAAAATGTCTGGGATCCGGAATCAAACCCAGTCCCAGATACAGCACCTGAGTTCCTGCTGCTGTGGCTTAGTCCAGTGAGCCACGGCAGCTGCTCGGCAGAACCCACTCCCAGTAGAGGTCTTATCCTCTGCCTGGGATTGTGTGAATGGTACAATACCGCATACGGCAGTATATGCGGTATTGCACCATTCGCTGTCATGGACAGCGCTCTGTCAGGTTAGCCATAATAACGTACGCTATTAAGCGTATGACATTATGACCCGGTAGGTGTCAGATCCCCCCCACCTGCAGGTGTTGGATGAGTTCTTGAAGGCCTCCCATCTACCCTCACTTTCGAGGGGGCAAGGCCTTCCTCTCTTGTCTCCCATCTCGGAAGCCAAGATGCTAAGAGTGATTAAGGATCTTCCCTCTGAGAAGGCCCAGGGTCCGGATAGATTTACCTCTAACTTTTATAAGGCCTTTGCAGGGTTACTAGCCCCACTGCTTCAATCCGTTTTCCAACAGATCCTCTCTGGTACCTCATCTGATAATACCCTTTTTGAAGCCTTGATTAACCTACTGCCTAAACTGGGCAGGCCAATTTCTCTCCTAAATCAAGACATCAAAATACTCGCTAAGATTATAGCTAATTGACTTAACCTCCTACTGCCAGACCTTATTGGCCCAAAACAGATTGGGTTTATGAAGGGGAGGTCCTCCGCAGATCACCTACGTACATTGGCTCATGTTTTCTCGGTATCCAGGGAGTCCGACCTTCCCACAGTGTTGGTCTCCTTGGACGCCGAAAAGGCTTTTGATAGAGTCAACTGGCAATAACATTTTAGAACCATGCATGCTTTTGGTATCCCCCCTAAATTCTTGCAATGGATTTGGGTCTTCTACACTGCACCTACCACCCGTATCTATTGCAACAGAAAATTCTCTGTGACATTCCCACTTCAATCCAGTACCAGACAGGGATGTCCTTGCTTCCCCTTCTTTTTAATATTTACCTAGAACCCCTGATCTGTAGACTCACGGATTGCCCACTGATACGGGGTATCAGTATAGGCAGCCATGAAGTCAAAGTTTCCGCATACGCGGATGATCTTCTCCTTCAAATTTCAGATCCAGTCGCATCTATTCCACCATTGTTAAGAATTATTGAAGAATTCAGCTCCCTATCGAATCATAAATTAGACGTAGATAAGACAGTTGTTTTCCTTTTGAACCATAAGATCCAGAAATCTGTGATAACTACCCTTGGGCTCTCCTGGGCTCCCAAATCCCTAAAATATTTTGGGATTGCTCTCACTTGAAGCAATTCTAGTCTCAAGAAAGCAAACCTGGATAATATTCTCCAGATAATCACTCAGGATATGAACGGGTGGTCCCTCCTTCCCCTCTCTCTGTGGGGCAGAATTAATCTGATAAAAATGAATGTCTTCCCAAGACTTTTCTAAACCCTCAATTTCCTAAATATCTGGTTACCTCACTCCTCATTCAAAAGAGTACATAGTCATATCACTGACTTTATCTGGGTGGGTAAGAGACCACGCATGGCCTACTACCAATTGGCTGCACCTAAGAATAGTGGAGGTTTACGCCTTCCCCATCTTGGTCTCTATTATTGGGTGAGTCATGCTAGTAAGTACTTTAGGTGGCTGGCTCCAGAGGGGATCCAGGGCACCTCCTCCTATATGCCACTATGGCTCCATATAGAAAGAGAACAGATTCTCTCTCATGGCTTCTCCCCATCTGCCCTTTTACATGTATCAAGTCCTTTCCTCCTCAGTTGTGTGCCTCACCCATAGGTATCTCCATTAGAGTTTACACCCAGCTTTGTGCTCTATCAAAATACAACCCTGTCTATGACATTACCCAGCCCCTTATAGGCAATCCTAACTTTAAAATTGCAGGTAAAATGCTCTTCTCTTCATGGTTACCTCAACCTGCCTCCATCTCCATCACCTATTTTGTGAACGATGAGGGCACTTGGCTCATTTCCCCGGAGAATATTGCTAAATCTGGAATTTCAAGTATCTTCATCTTTAAAATTTACCAACTGAGACATCTTCTGGTCCAGTTTTTTGGATCTATATCCCCCCAGTTCCCTAAATTCTGATTTTGCCCAGACCTGTCTGATGTAGCTGTGCTCCTACATACAGTATCAAAAATCTCTGGTTTCCTCTATGAATGGATCTATCCCGATTTTAAAGGCTCAGTGTCATACTGGTAAGTTCATTTTCCAGTTACATCCATCAACTGGAAAGGATTATGGAAAGAGTGCCATGCATTTGTGACCCAAGATAGATGCCATTTAATGCAGTTTCACATTTTGCACAACCTTTACTATACTCCGGAGAAGCTGTCTAAGTTCCGTGATGCAGTGCCTGCTCGCTGTATGAGCTGCCAAGCGGCAGAAGGCAATCTGTTTCACATTTTCTGGGAACGCCCCAAAGTAGTACAATTGTGGGCTAGTACTAAGCAAAAGGCGGACCCACTCTTAGGCTTGGAGGATTTGTTTACAGCCAAAATTTGTCTCTATGGGGATTTTGCAGAACTTGGTATTACTAACCGTTAATTTCACATGGCTCTCATATCTATGTCAGTCAAGAAGCTTGTATTAAAGCACTGGAAAGATGGCAACAGTATCTCCTATAATGAGTGGCTACATGAGCTGCTAGCCAACCTCAGGACAGAGAGGATGATTGCTAGCCTCAATAATAGACAAGGCCCCTAGAATTCTGCAGCCACAGAATTTTGCGCAGAACTTGCAATCTACGGCAGAACTTCTGCGGTGCTGCAGAATTCACTCTTCTTGGTGATTTTTTATTAATATTTCTGTTTATCCATGGAATCTGGTTCCCTTCCCCTCTTTTTATATCCAAACCCCCCACTATATGCTCAGAATGTGATGTTATCATTGCTATAACATCATACATTAGCTAACGAAATGGCTGCATTCTGCAACAGAAATGAACAATCACTTATCTACCACAGCTCACACTGCCAGAGATGGTGGCACAGCACATCATGTATGGTGATATTTGCTCAACCTGCACTACAGCCTAATACAATTTTCAGTCTTACATTATTGCACTAGGGACAACTTAAACAAAACCTTGTCAATAGTACAGGCTTGTTAAATCCATACCTCACTTTGTACAAACCTATTTGTGCCTTTAAGGTATAGAGATGCCTCTGAAATGAATAACTGGTAAAATGAATTTAACTGTCATTTTTAAGAAAAATAAAGTAATTATGTCCAGAAACGTGGAATATAATAATGTGTAGACCTGTTGAAAGACTAGACCTGTTAAACAATTGCACTGTACACATTTTTGCCAGGGTTATTGATTACATATTGTCATTGGTTGATGGAGTCACCTAAAAGTTATGGAGAAATGTTGTGTGCAGGGACAGCTGTTGGGCCAGAAGGTAGCATGCTGTGTTTCCATGCCGGCAACTCAGGTTCAGAGATTAGCTCTGGGAACTGGCTGGGCAGCACAAGGACTGGTGGAACACATCACTGCTCAGAGCTTGGGAAGATATGGTGCAGTGTTCTGTCACATGGTGGACACATTGTGATGGGCTGGAGAGCTCTATCTCACAAATGTTTCACATGCATGTCATGGCCCGATAGTGTTCCGCAGTGTGTCAGGGTAAGCAAGTTGACATGAAAAATGAGTTTTGCAATAACTCCTCTATTCCATTTCCAATAGGACCTGTATGGATGAGGATGCAGGTTCATGGAAATAAAAAAAATATATATGTACATATATATATATATATATACACACACACATATACAGTATCTCTCTCTCTCTCTAACCATACATACACACACACACACACACACATTTGTATGTATGTTACAGCTTGCATATAAATATGTAAGTGATAGACAGTGGAAACCTCATTAGTGGGATAGATAGCAAGCATATAGAAATACCTTATTTATCACATAAGATCCCCTCTGCATATGTCATTTATGCAACAGGCTAGGACCTTAAGGGAGAGACATCTGTTTTGCTTTTTTAGGCATAAAATTATTTTACAAGTCTGTTATTTTTGAACTAGTGCTACTGTGCTTTCCACCATCCTGATTGCTATAACCACTACCATGAAAGTGAAGTCAGGATGACAAGCTGACACTGTGATGTGGTAGTTTGTTAGTGCCACAGAACTTCCTCAGAAATTACAAACCACCGCCGCAGAAGTTCTGTGGCAAATGGTAGTCTTGCCGCAGAACTTGGTCCTACTGTGCCGCAGAAAAGTAGGGGCCCTGATAATAGACTACCTAGGTTTGAGAAGATTTTGGGTCCCCTCTATTCCTTATATTCCCTGTGAAATGACAGATAGCATCATTTGTTATATTTGCTTATGTGTCCTGCAGAATCCTGCCGTGCCTGAGTTTGGGGATGGGGGAGGGAGGGGGAGGGGCTTCTTGTTTGGAGGAGAGGAGGGGAGGGAGAGAGGGGAGGGTTTTAGTACCAGTTATTACTGCTACATGTATCTCTGCTGTTTGTTAGTGTGGTTTTGTTTCTGTATGACAAAATCTTTAATAAACTTTAAATAAAAAAAAAAGAAGTTTAAGAACCCCCTGTCACATAACTGGAGCAAGGACTAGTGGAGGGAAGGGAAGCTCTAGTAGGATACAGTGGAGTAGACAGCGGATCATTGGGTGGAGGGGAAGGGGTGTCGGGAAGCTTGGTAAAGAGGTAGTTGAAGGCACTAGCTATGGTGAAGGGGTTGTTACAGTGAATATCATCTATAAGCATATCATTATTGGCCTGAGGCTTGTTGTTCCTGAGGAGTTCATTAATTTGGGACCAATATCTTTTAGGATTAGAGATAGGAGATCTAAGCAGATTACAGTAGTAACTACTCTTAGCAGAGCGAATCTCCTTCTTGCAGGTGTTACGCAAGGAATGGTATGCATCGAAGTCAGACTGAAAAGAGAAGGATTTCCACTCTGACCAAAGTTTGTCCCTATGCTTAAGTAGCTGTAAGAGAGGTAGAGTGAGCCACTTGGTGGCTAATCCTTTGACCCTATGCATAGTGACCGGAATGTGTCTGTTCTGGAGGGAGAGAATGGTGGGCTAAAGAATTCGGTCGCAAAGTTAATATTGTTGGTTGTGAAAAGGGGAGACCAGTCTATGAGTCTTAAGTCATGGAGGAATGCGGCAGTGTCAAGGTTAGAAAAATTTGCAAAAGACAATACCTTAGGGGTATAGGATGGAAGGGAAGAGTTCCAGATGCAATATACTGGGCAGTGATCACTAATAGACTCAGGTAGAATCCTGGCAACAGGGAACTTGTCTTTCCTGTTGGTTAGAATCCAGTCAATAAGCATATGGCTGGAGCCATTTTGAGAGATCCTAGTGGGAGCCAGGATGAGTTGCATCAGGTTGGCCTTGCTAATGATGGTGGACAGGACAGAGGAGTTAGGACCAGTGCAATCAAGATTAAAATCGCCCAGACATATTACATAATTTTTCTTGCTCACAAGTGGAACCAGTTCAGTGAATTCATCAAGGCCAAGTTTGGAGTTTCTAGGGGGAATATAAACACAGATGATGTGCAGTTCCTTGGCACCCCTGAGGAGTAAGAGAGAGCGTAGGATCTCGCAATTGGTAATGAAGGGACTAGGTCTGAAGGATACATTGAGGCGGGGCTTATAGAACAGTGCCAGACCACCCCCTCTTTTGAAGTTAGGGTGGTCTGACTGAAGCATGTTGTAGCCAGGGAGTGAGCATTGGAAATCTGGAATAGAGGGTTTAAGCCATGTTTCAGATAAGGCTACTATATCAGGGTTATTCGTGCATACCCAGGCCTCTAGTTCAGGGAGGTTGGTGGTTAGACTCCAGATGTTAAGATGGGCAAAGGTTAAGCCTGCGGACTGAGGCAAATGATGGCAGGTGGAGGAATAATATTGAGAGGAGTTGGTGGTGGAGCCAGGGTTGGTCTCAATGTCTCCAGCAAGGGTAAGGGATAAGGTTATTATCCACAGTGAGGCAACCACAAAGGCATGGGCACTGCAACTAGGGGAGATAGATTTCCTGTGAGAAATATGTCTCATGATCATTCCAATATATTTGTTGCTGAGGCCAGCTGGAGGTATGGGAGTGAAGAGCCTCCCAACAAGCAAGTTTGAGTAGCAGAAGTTGTTAAATGAGTTGTCATTGTGATTCAAGGTGGGGGACAGGAGGTACTGCCAAAAAGTCAATAATAAATAGTGAGAAAAAAACAGAATCAGGAGGTGCTTCGCCAGGTAAAGCATAGGGAAGACTAAAGTGGCAGGAGGAAAAGAGCATGGGTAAGAGTAGCAGTGTGGCAGAAAAGATGGGAAAGCAAGTTTAATGAAGAAAGTGGATGAAGGGAAAAAAGGGAGACAGGAAGCTGAGCAGAAGACGAGCAACCGGTGTATAACTGTGGGAGGGGTCAAAGATCAGGTAGGACTGGGTAGCTAAGCAGAGTTAAAAGCTAGAGCACCAAAGAACAGTGCGGCTTGAAAGCTAGTGGAAATTAAAGTAGCAGAGCAGCTTATAGAGGATGGCCTTTAGTGGATATAATATATAACATGCAGATGGGAAAGTTAGAAGATATAAAAAAAACAGTGGTAGAGACACACCTATGATAGGTGAATCTCAGTCCCTATATAGTTAAGGCTAGCTAAAGGTGGAGGGGTATTGTGGGTGGGTGGGGAGCAGCGTGTAGCGGCTGCAGGGAAGATCAGGGCAAGCTGCAGATCTGGAGTTGCCTGACCGATCTCTTCAGTACTCAAAGTAGCCAGAACTGAGTCTCAGGTATGAGCAAGTCAGGTCAAAGGTTTTTGGGACCCCTCCTCATGAAAAGTGCCAGTGTCATTTTGTTCACTTGTCCCGAAAGGTGATTTTGCAGAGCAAATATGCTATTCTGTGCCACAGGTGCAAAAACACATTTTGGGCAGCTTGTGGAAAATGACAGCTGTACTGTTTTGAAGGAGGTGTGGAAAAATGGCAATGTTGAAAATGTGGAGTGAAAATATTAAAAATTGGTGAAGTTAGGAGACATTAGGTAGAAACTACGAACGACGTTTAATGCAGACATTTGAACTTTTCACCACCCAATGATATGAACCCCACCTCACGAC
Source organism: Neoceratodus forsteri (assembly GCA_016271365.2). Classification (NCBI taxonomy): domain Eukaryota; kingdom Metazoa; phylum Chordata; order Ceratodontiformes; family Ceratodontidae; genus Neoceratodus; species Neoceratodus forsteri. The sequence goes on from CM028133.1 coordinate 442,921,844, forward strand.
AGGCACTGTCATTTGTGACTCGATCCTGAAGGTGATTCCACCCAGCGATCGCAAAATCAGCTGTGACCAAGTAACAAAATGACAGTGACAGTTTTCATGAGGTGGGGTCCCAAGAACCCTACGTTGAAGATTTGGGGCAAAAATTCCAATAAATGGCTGATTTATCAGCATAAGTTGAAACCCCATTGAATGGCATTATAGCATGCTTACCTTAGATTCTTCAGTTCGCGGTTCGGCTTTGAGGATTGCAGATGTGTCCCAGTCCACAAAAGAAGATGGTGCCAACCTCCAGAGGTAAGTATGGGGTAAGGGGGGTGTGGGGGAGTGGTGCTCAGTGGGAGGGTAGGGATGGGGAGGGGACTGGAGCGATGACAAGGGACTGTTTCTTTTTGGGAAATAAAAATGAGCGGAGCGATGACAAGGGACCATTTTCTTGGTTACAGGAAACAGAAAACATTTGAGCACACTGGTGTGGGCTCTAGTGGCCACATGACTGGGGTGGTTATGCAGGATGCCGACATGGGAATTGGGCACACCTATGTCGGTGGGGAGGGAAAAGAAAAAAAAGGTAGGCATACTGGGGTGGGCTCCCAGTTGGCCACATGAGTGGGGGGGCACATAATGCTGACACGAGGATTGGACATCCCGATGTCGGTGGATAAAATTAAATATTTTGGGGCACACTGGGGTGGGCTCCCAGTGTGCCATATGAGTTGGGGGGCACAGACAAATCCTTGGGCACACTAGGGTGGGTGCCCTGTGTGCCACTTGAGCTGCTGGGGGATGGGGACACAGAATGCTGAGGAGCTGGTGGCGGCACCACAACTGCGCATGCATGGCACTTGTACATGCATTGTTATGGTGAATCGCATTTTGCCATTCACATGATGGCACCAGCTGAACTAGTCGTGGATGCGCAGTTCATTCACTGGAATGTGGAAGTAACAGCTGAAATAGTGCGGCTGTTATTCCGTAGCAGCCGATCGTGGCAGAGGGGTTCAAGCTCCATTGGGCTTTCAGAAGGATACTTCCAAAAGTCTAATGGAAGGTTCCATGATTGGCCATTTTTAGAGCTACAATCTGATCCCAATAGGGCTGTAGGCTCCACCCACAGCCCAAAAACACAGTCCCCAGCAATTAAAATAATCCATGGGTAGGAGTGCCTTATTCAAATTTTATGCACACCCTCAGTGTGAGATGCTTTGTTAAACCCCTCAGGCTTTGGTCTCAGGGTTTATTTAGCATCCCACAGTTCAGGTGTGCATAAAATTCTCATTGTGTACACCTCCCCATGCATTACTCTGTATATTATTACTGTCATTAAGGGTCCAGAACTGACCAGTAAGAAATGGAACAGTTCTTTCATTGTTAACTCCTGTATGGTGCCATGACCTTTACCAATCATGTGAATGGGGAATTATCATGATGAATAAATTCCACATCAAAAACAAATGTATGCATATCTCTTTGATGACCAGTTAAAATGATCCCACTGGCAAAGTCTCATGGGATAGAAGTGACGTGCTGAGATGTAGCTTTTGTCCATGTTTTCTTTTGCACCTTGGGTCAAGCTAAAAATAATGTTTCTGAGCATATTATATGCAGTAGCCATGTTTCCTTGGACTACCACTTTTTGGTTTTTGTTCAGGTCAAGTTTCAGCTGGCAGCATGTTGGGTTGAGGTGAGCGTGGCAGCCTTTGTTTATTTAAAATGATTTTTTTACATGCTGGTTTAATTAGCAGATTACAACTATGGTTCGGTAGGTTTCTGTCCCACAGCCCAGTATTGTTTAAGCACATGCTGCAGCATATATGGGACTCTTATTCTTTCATTGCTGTCATTCCTGTTCTGTCCCCTCTCCTCCTCCTCCACATGCTTCCCACTGCATCTCCCTCTTGCTTACTGCTGTTTCCTCCAATTGCTGCGGATGTCCTCTATGTGCTGTGGTGCTCTGCTGGGCACGGGGTCATTATGTTGCAAGACATAAAGCCGCATGGCACTATCACGCTGCGTGATTAATGCCATGAGGCATCATGTGTCTTTGTTCTGTGTGGGCGGTCCTGGACCCACCCCCTGTTACAGAGGCTGTGCCCCAGACCCCCACTAAAGATTCTCAACTCCGGGGGTCCAATCGGGAAGCGCATAAGTCCGGGTTTCGCCATAATGCTGTACATAGAAACATACAGTAGAATTTTACGGCAGATAAGGACCGCTTGGCCCACCTAGTCTGCCCATATTCCTACCTAACAGATAAGCTGCAGATCCTAATTAACCAACAGCTTACTTCCTCCTACCCCCCACTAGGACTGCCTTATGTCTGTCCCATGCATTCTTGAATTCCCCCACTGTTTTTGACTCCACAACCTCCTCAGGGAGGCTGTTCCATGCATCCACAACCCTCTCTGTGAAAAAATACTTCCTCACATTACCTCTGAGCCATCCCCCCTCTATCTTCAAATTGTGCCCCCTTGTTCTTGTACATCTCTTTTTCTAAAAGATGCCACCCTCTTGGACTTTGTTGATTCCCTTGAGGTACTTGAAAGTTTCTATCATGTCCCCTCTCTCCCTCCTTTCCTCAAGGGTATACATATTAAGCTCCTTTAGTCTTTCTTTCTATGCAGGGGCGGACTGACCCAGGATGCCTGGGATGCTAATTGCATCCTGGCCTGTCCTGGCCTGTGTAAGTAATGGCCTGCACTTCTTGGGTTTCCTTTTTTTTTTTTCTTTTTTTTTTCTCCACTGCCCGACTGTCGGGTTTGGTCACTAATTTTTTCAGGGGCAGGGGGTCAGGTCTGTAAAGTAGCCACAGAGGAGAGTGCCATGCTGCCTCCTAGCTCTTTCCATTCGATGAGCCGCGAGCGGCACACTAAAGTCGTGCGCGCGCCCCCCCTCCCCCTGCCTGAGAGATATACTGCAGTGTGCCTAAACAAAGGAACAGATGGTGAAGATAGGCAGGGCTGTGGGCGCGTGCGCGCATCTGCTGTTTGGTTGGCGGCAATTGTTCTTGTAAAGGCAGAGGGACTTTTGCGTGAGAGTGCCATTGTTACTTGTGGAGCTCAGCCCTCAGCCACCTGGAGCCGCTCGCTTGCCCAGATCGATCGCGATCGCTGAGTGTTGCTGCCCATAAGTGGAGGACTGGTTCAGTGCCTGTGTGTGTGGTGGGTGGGAGTCATCGCGGGACATGCAGGGACAGCATGGTACATCACCAGAAAAGGTGACTGTGGCATGAGGAGAGACAAGTCGCGACGCAGTGGGAGACGTCTCCTCAGAGACTGTGGTGCTTGCTATTGGGGCACAGTTTGTGCTGTATACACGTGTGCAGAAAACTAAAAACCTGCCGGGGGGCTTTTTATCACTAGCTGGAGCTTCCCTTCCCCTGGAAAAATGGTTTAATTTTGCCAGTTTTCCCCCCTTATTATTATTATTTGCATTAGTGTGCTAAATATTTGCTCTTCTAGGAAGCCCGATTGTGCCCCTCCTCCTTTCTTTGACATCCATGTTCCTTCTTAATTCATGCACCATGGGAGCCTGACGTGTAAAAAGGAATCTTTCGATAACACACACTGAAGGGGGAAGAATATTGAGGTAAGTAAACAATGCTAAGCGTTAACTGTTTCAGAAGCAGTATTTCAAATTGAAATTATTTATATTCGAGGGAAGGAAATGCAACCTTACACCCTTGACCCTTGATGCGTTGTAGGTGGATTGACATAGTGGCTGTTTAGGCACTGTATGAGTTGGTATCATTTCCACTCTTCTTCCTTGCGAATAATTGCACTTTTACATCTGCAGAATTTCTCCACCAACTTATTTTTTGTAGTGCATTCAGTCAATTCTGATGAAAATGCAGTTAGCATTGTTGTTGAAATGCTAACTCAGGTGCGCCCGTCTCACGTTACAGTTTGGTTTTCATCTCACGAATAGGCGATGTCTCACTAGGAGAGGAGAGCAGCAGAACTGTTTTATTTTGTACCTTCAGGCCTGAGAAAACGGGATCCTACATGCATAGTTATTAATATGAAGTGGTATCCAAGTGTTAATACAGTTTGCAGAAAGAGACCCATGGTTTAAAAAAAAAAATATATATATATATCTATACTTCAGGTGTTTGTTCCCCACCCACCCAGCAGAGCCAAACTTGACACACCTGCTTTCTCCCTGTTACTGTTGAAGTACTGAGAAGTTTAGCAGTGATAGCTCTGAACTCCATGAACTGCTGCTAAAGAGTTTTGTCTAAATCATTTTTTTTTTTTTGCTTTGTGTAATCTCCTTTCTTGACCACCTGTAGGACCACTTGAGTTGCATAGCTGCCATCTCTCCCTACCTTTCCTCACCCCGGCTTAGAATATATACTAGAAATTAGTGTGGTGTTTTTCCTAAAGTTCAGTCTGAATTCGTCATCCGGAAGTATTGTGAATTTTGGCTTTGAAGTCTGTCTAAAAAAAATGGTGTGCTATCTTTTCCACATGGTGCACAGTGCTTGTATGGGTTAAATGACGGACATCTCTGTTTAATGAGAAAGGTATGATAGCTTTTAATTCTGGTGTGGTTTCAGTTATCCACTGCTTTTGTTTTTCTCCAGTCTCCTCTCCATATTTCCTCCTATCCTCTCTGATCTCTTTCATAGTATTAAGTACAGAGTACAGGGCTAAAATGTGTGTTGAAATAAAAATGGCTGGGCCTATAGTTCTTTAATCCATTTTCAGCAAAAACATAAAACTGGCACAAAGATTCGTAGAGCACTGAAGGACCATGTGGAGATGGGAACTGAACTTGAGCATTAAACTGACTGCCTCCCATATCTGCAAATTGCTGTCTTAAAGTCGTGAAGTGTGGAAGACTAGGTTTGCTGGCCAAGGCACCTAGCTTCACCTGAGCTCTTTCCTTCTAGCTTGCTTGAAAGGACAGAACAAAGAACCGTACCACAGTAAGGAAGAATATTAAGACTTATTTTGGCTAGGCAGATTTACTGTGAGTGGTTGTTTTTATTTTGTTCTCACAGGGATTGTTACTGTTGCTAACATTTTATTGCTTTATTTTTCTCTCATTCAAATTGCTATTGCTGGGTGTACCTTCTGCTGCATTATTACAAGGTGTGCCTACAGGTGTGTACTAACAGATTACTGCTGTAATCTTCTGATTCAAATTGTCTTTTGCAAGGTATATCTTCTGTTACTGCTTTATTTTTCTCTGTAGCAAAATGTTTCTTGCAGGGTATATCTTCTGTGAAATTATTACAGGTTGTGCTTTGCTGGTTTTACAGTTGTATCTAGCATTAGGATAGGCTTTCAGGGTTACTGCATTTGTTGCTGACTGATTGTTTCTGCTCTTACCTCCTTGTGTTGTTCGTCCGTGGTTCTTCTTTTTCGGCAGGGGCTGGTGCCCGGAAAAAGGACACAAATTTGTAGGGAACTGGCAACAGTTTTGGAAGCGAAAGTTCTTTAAATTTGATGGACTGCATCTGAGTAAGGAGGGAGTCAGTGCATTGGGGCAGACGTTTGACATCTTTGCAGAATATTTAAACTAGCAAATGGGGAGAAGGGTGCAGCACCCCATACGTCGAATGGGAAGAACACCCCTCCCCCCTCAGCTAGTGGTCAAACAGAAGTTCAGTGTGTTTGCAGTTCATTTGCATCACCAGGTAAGGAAAAAGGTCCAGCTCCCCGTACGACGCACAGGGAAAATGCCAGACCTCACCCAACAACTAACACACCAAAATCTGGCCAATGGAAAATCATGTACACAAATGCTCGCAGTCTGGGGAAACAAGAGCCCAGACCTGCAGGCAATAATGACAGAGGCTAAACTGGACATAGTAGCAATTAGCAAGACATGGTTTACCAGTAACCACACTTGGGAGACTTCAGTACTTGGCTATGTACTGTTCAGAAGAGACCGAGTTGCAAAAAGGGTGGGTGGAGTGGCTCTGTATGTCAATGAAAATATCAAAGCTACAGAAATTCAAAATACACATAAGGAGCCAGAAGAACTGAGGGTCACCCTGGAAACAGGAAATGGGACAGCCATAAGAACTGGGGTTGTCTACAGGTCCCCAGACCAGGGAGAGGACATAGACACATTACTGTTAGAAGATATACAAAACATGACAGCTAAAGGGGAGATTCTGATAATGGGAGACTTCATCATGTCAAATACAGATTGGTCAATACCAGCAGGAACATCTGCCAGAACTAGACACATGGTGGATTCCCTGCAGGGGGAGGGCCTCAAACATCTGGTACAACAACCCACATGAGACAGGGCTATCCTAGATCTAGTACTGACTAAGAGGAAAAGGATCACAGATCTTCAGGTAGAAGGTCACCTGGGGGCCAGTGACCATCACATGGTATTGTTCAGTTTGGCCACTACAACTAAATCATCCCATTCCAAGGCAAAAATATGGGACTTCAGAGGAGCTGACTTTGATAAGATGGCCAACAGAGTTAAGCTAGCCCTGGCAAAAAGAAATACAGGTGAGGGGGTACAGGCAAAGTGGGCAAGCATTAAGATGCAATACTTGAAGCAACATCCCATTGCATTAGAGAAAAGGAAGTGCAAAGAAGAAGGAAACCACTTTGGTTCTCAGAAACAGTAGCAGAAAAAGTCAGAGCCAAAAGGCTGGGCTTCAGGAAATATAAGGGAACGCAGCAGGATGAAGATAGAGAGGCATATCAAACTTCCCTAAGGGAAGCAGGGAAGGCAATAAGGCAGGCAAAGGCCCAAACTGAGGAAACACTAGTACAGACAGTAAAAGAAGGTGACAAGACTTTCTACAGATACATTCTTGAAAGGAGAAAGTCCAGAGGGGGGTATTGCTAAGATCAAAGGAGATAAGGGTGTGTGTGAGGAGGAGGAGGACCATGTAAAAGCATCTATCCTAAATAGATACTTCTGCTCAGTATTTACTGAAGAGAAAGTAGGGCAAGGCCCACAGCTCAGTACCATGGACACGGGGGGAGGTGGACTAGTCCCTTCACAAAAGAAAGGGTCCTACAAGAGCTACGCTAAGCTCAGGGTGAACAAGGCAATGGGACCTGATGGCACATCCCAGGGTACTAAAGAAGCTAAGGGTAGAACTGGCAGAGCCATTATCAGAACTGTTTAGTGAGTCTCTGAGCACAGGAGAGGTCCCAGAAGACTGGAGAAGGGCTCATGTGATCCTGCTTCTGGTTCAGTGGGCATTCACTTCCTTCTAATCGGGTTGGAAGGATCCCCCACCTCCCACGGTAAAGACAGAGGCAAAGTACTCATTTAACACCTCTGCTTGTTCTGCAGCTTCCTGCGCCCATCCTCCCCCAGTTCTAATCCTGCTGATCTGTGCTCTCACTTTTCTTTTCTCCCCTATGTATCTATAGAACCCCCCCTCCGCAGACATCCCTGGCCAGATTACTACTATAAGAACAATAGTCACTTTTCATGTAGAAATGTTCCGCCAACTGGCTGCTCATGCAAATGTGGCCTGTCCTCCTTTTGTAGCATCCTGGCCTGTGACCTGGCCAGTCCGCCACTGTTCGTATGTCTTCTGATGCAGACCCTGCACCATTTTGGTTGCCCTCCTCTGGACAGCCTCCACTCTGTCTATGTGTTTGCGGAAATGGGGTCTCCAGAACTGCACACAGTACTCCAGATGGGGTCTCACCAACTGTACAGAGGGATAACAACTTCCTGTTTTCTACTATTGATGCCTCTCCCTATGCATCCCAGTATCCCCTCAGCCTTCCTTACTGCCCTCTCACATTGCTTGCCCACCTTTAGGTGATCTGATATAATTACCCCCTGGTCACTTTCCATTTTTACTGTTGTCAGTATCTCACCCCCCCCCCATTGTGTACTCTTGCCCTGGGTTTTGTTTCCCAGGTGCATTACCTTGCACTTCTTTGCATTGAATCTGAGCTGCCATACATTTGACCATTCCTCCAACTTTGCCAAGTCCTTCTCATCCTTTCCACTCCATCTGGTGTATCAACCCTGTTGCAGATCTTTGTGTCATCTGCAAAAGACATACTTTCCTTCCAGTTCCTCTGCAATTTCACTTATAAAGACATTAAAAGTACCGGTCCCAGTACTGAACCCTGCGGTACCCCGCTAGTAACTCTCCTTTCTTCACTGTGGACTCCATTTACTACTACCCTTTGCATCCTGTTGTCTAGCCAATTTTTTATCCAGGCCACCACCTTGGGACCCACTCCAAGGCTGGCTAACTTGTGTATTAATCTTTTGTGTGGGACTGTATCAAATGCCTTGCTAAAATCTAGGTAAGCCAAGTCCACAGCCCCTCCCTGGTCTACTACTTTGGTCACCCAGTCAAAGAAATCTATTAGATTCATCTGACATGACCTTCCCATCGTGAATCCATGCTGCCTTGGGTCCTGTGCCCCATTGGCCTCTAGGTACTCAACAATTCTTTCCTTCAGAAGTGATTCCATCATTTTACCTACCACAGAGGTCAAACTGACAGGTCTGTAGTTTCCTGCCTCTGTCCTGCTCCCACTTTTGTGAAGAGGAATCACATCCACCCTCCTCCAGTCCTCAGGTACCACCCCATCCTCCCATGATTTGTTAAAGAGAGTAGTCAGCAGTGTCACTAGTTCTACCCTTAGTTCTTTTAGAATTCTTGGGTGAATCCCATCAGGCCCCATTGCTTTGTCCACCTTCAATTTTATTAGTTCTTTCAGAACCCTTTCTTCTGTAAATGGACTGGTATCGACCCCCGTCTTCAGAGTGTTTCTCTTGTTTGGTTTAGGTACCTCCCCCTCCTCTTCCTTTGTGAATACTGAGCAGAAATATTCGTTCAGTATCCCTGCTTTTTCACTGTCACCCTCTACCCACATTCCCTCCCCTTTATTAAGCCTCAGTATCCCTCCTTTGGTCTTTCTTCACTCCCTAATGTACCTATAAAAGGTCTTAGCCCCCTTCTTAACAGAGTTGGCTATCCTTTCCTCAGTTTGGGCCTTTGCTATTCTGACTGCCTTCCCAGCCTCTTTCTGCTTTAACTGATAAAGTTCTCTGTCCTTCTCCTTCTGTGTTTCTTTATATTTCCTGAATGCTATCCATTTCTCCTTAACCTTCCCTGCCACCTCTTTTGCGAACCATAGCGTTTTTTTTCCTTCGTTGTGTTTTGTTGATTTGCTTTACACAAAGGCTTGTCGCCTCTGTGATGGCTGTTTTGATTACTCCTCATTGTTCCTCCACCCCTCCTTCTTGCCTGTTTGCTAGTGCTTTTCTGAGGCACTCTCTCTTTTTCCCAAAGTCAGCCCTCCTAAAGTCCAATACTCTTGCTTTTGTATGGCTTGATTGTATGGCTGTGTTTATCGTGAACCACACTGTTTGGTGGTCGCTTGTTCCCAGATGGCTACCCACTTCTAAATCTGAAATTCTTTCTCCATCCCCATTTGAGAGTACCAGGTCTAAGATTGCTCCCTCCTGAGTGGGTTCCAATACTAGCTGTCTGAGGCATGCCCCCTGTAGGGCATCAAGAATGACCCTGCTCTTGGATGTGCCTGCAGCAAATGTGCTCCAGTTAACATCTGGCATATTCAGGTCCCCCATCAACAATATCTCCCCTTTTTCTGCCATTCTAAGGAAGCCTTCTATCATTTACTTGTCCATTCCCTCCCCCTGAGATGGGGGTCTATATACAACCCCCATGCGGATTGTGCTGCCATGTCCTGTCTCCTGTTTCCTGTCTATTAAGCATGTGACATTATGACCCGGTATGACTCTGGGCTATTGCTCTGCTGCTGCTGCTGCTTTCTCCCCAAGCTCCAGTCTCCTTGCTCTGTGTATGGTTGGTGGCTTTCTGTACTTTCTGTCCCATTCTGTGCCAGGTTCCCCCACTGCTTTCTTCTTGCCTTCTTCCTACATTTTCTGGCACTGCTGTCTCCCTTTACAGGGATTTTTCTGGGCTTCTGTCTTTCTCCTGCAACCTGTCCCCCTTTCCTGACATAATTTCCCTTACAACTGTTGGCTTCTTACATGCTTAATGGCTTCCTCTGTCTTCTGTCTTATCTTGATGGACCTAATCCTGTCACACAGGGACAAAGACACGGTAGGCCATCTCTGGAGATCTACTTTCACCTTTTGAAATAGTGCATAGTATTTCTTATGGTACTACTTTCACCTTTTGAAATAGTATATAGTATGTCTTGTGGTACAACACGGAGATTTGCTTCAGTATACAAATACCTTGATGCATGAGTGATTGTGCATCCCATCTCAGTGTACAGCCACTCTTCATTTTGGAGGGGGGGTTATAGCTGATTGACCTAATTTCTGTCTTACTTGTCATTCACTTTTTATCCTAACCAGGTCCCACATTGCTTAACAATCTCCATTAAGGTTGACAGTGTTTGCTCCAGGTCTGTTATTTACAGGAGTATGTTGTCAGTGTATAATTTTATTCCGTGTTATTCACCTACTGCCTCTATGCCCCATACTGAGGGATGCTGTCTGACTTGTTGAACCAGGGATTCAGTGTCTAAAGCAAAAAGTTGTGGTGATAGGGACACCACTGCCTGGTCCCCTTATCCATCTTAAACCTGTTTAAGAGATATTCATTTTTTTCACTCTGCCTTCTGTAGAGGTGAATAATGAGGCAATCATGGCCTGGAAGTCTTCACTGAACTTAAATGTTTGCATTACTCTTTGTGGAAAAGCTGAGGAGCCCTGTCAAACACTTTTTCAACATTAACACTCATTAGGAAAGCTGCTGTATTTATGTTATGGAGACCATTCAAAAGTTGTAGCATCTATTGTATATTGTCCTGCATCTGCCTGCCCTTGGCAAAGCCTGTTAGGTTTAAATTATTAAGGAAGTTCTTCATGCATCTTGACAATATGGTTGCATACAGTACCTCTTGTAGACCATATTTAGGGCTGAGATGGGATAGTATGATTCAAATCTCATCAGGTCTTTTCCCCTCCTTTGGGATAGCCAATATCATCTGTTGCAAATAGGGCGGGATCCTGCCTTGTGTCTGGACTTCATTAACGGTTACCTGCTACAAAGGTGCCACCTGAACATAGAAAGTCTTATAGAATGATCCTGTGTAGCCATACACTTCTGGCATTTTGTCTGCTTTACATTTCGTTATGGCCTAGGCTGTCTCTTCCATGGTGATTGGCTTTGCCTGTGTGGTATTTTGTTCTACTGTCAGTTGTGAGAAATGGACGGAGTCCAGGAAGAGTTGGCTGTTCGTTCCACTGTTGTTCCCTAGTTCCTGTAGAGTGCAGCATGGTAATGTTCAAATGCCTCTGCTAGCTGGTCTTTTTCCTTTAGGTTTCTCAAGCTATGTGGTTGCCTGATTCCTGTTACTGCATTTTGTCGTATTTGATGTCAAAAATCTTGTTGCTCTCCCTCCTGTCTCATAATATTTTTGCTTTAAGAACCACAGGGCCATGAAATTCCCTAGGGAGGAGGGGCACCTCTGGTTCATGGTCTGCCTATTATGAAAAGCCCCCCCCCAAAAAAAAAAACTAAGCCTTTCTATGCTAGATGAGCAGCGTGGAAGTCCAGACAACCAGACTGTGCTGTCTTGTATGCCCCATTGTCTGAGTGTTGCTGCCTATTTTCCACCCTCCTAGATGGTTGCAGGAGGCCCCTGCCATGCTTACATGTTTTAGGCCATGAGGATTCAGCCTCTGCTATCATGCTATGAGGCTCTCCATTTCATTTCTCTATTGCAGCATTTCCCCTTCTTTTGATCATCTGGGCAGGGTGTGGTAGGACCACTGGAAGCTAAGGAAAAGAAAAGAAAGTCTGCACATAACAGTACAGTATCATCTCCCTTGTATGTCCCATTGCCTCCCAGTTTCACTTGCACTGGTTGATGCAGTGGTTTCCCTTCCCAATCCCTCTCCATGGTCTTGGGCCGATGAGGCTGAAAATAGGCAGCATTGTTTAGCCCTCCTTTCCCAGTCAACAAAAACTAAATAAATAAATAAAATAAAGTGATTTGGGGGGGGCTAGTTGTGATCAAATTGCCAGTTTCTGGCATTTCCTTAGACTACCACACTCTGAATATATAATGTGTCACTTCATCATGAATTTCAGGAACCACAATAATATCAATCACTGTCTTGCTGATGGGGAGGGGGGTCTCAATACTGTCACTTTATGCACTTGTTCAATGTCCACATTGTACCCCTCTGGCAGTCCCACACCATCCTGGATCAGCTGTTCCATGAACTGGACCATCCTGGTACTCACTGCTCTCTCCAGCAGGCTGTTAATGTTGATATTGCTCCCCTTGAGTGCCCTTCCAGTGGCTTTTTAATTTGATGGAAAGCTTGTCATTTGCCTCACATAGCTGCATCATAAGTCTCTGTCTTCAGACCTCCCAGTTTTAAACATCAGGGATTCTCTGTTTGACAGTTTCCAGTCTCTTACTGATCACTTCTATCACCCCTTCATTAACTGCATCATACCTTTGGACTCCACTCAGAATGCTCTTAATTTGTTGAAAATAATTTTTATATCAGTCGCTGATGGGGTCTACACTTGTGCTGAGCTTCCTGCCTTCATGGCCATGCTGCATCCCTTGTTGCTACTCTTGTCAGTCTTTTATTGCCCTTTCTTTGAATTTCACTTTGTAATGTATTTATATCCAATTTTAAATTAAATGTTCTACAGTTAGATTTAAAAGCAGAAAAATTGAGGTTTTAGGGGCTCACCAAGCAGAACTGCAGTTTCTGACTGTTTTTTGGTGATGACATCACCCAGCTTCCTTTGACCCTTCCTATTCCTTCTGCCCCTGTCCTCCATCCACCTGAGTCCTTCCCTCCCAAGACTGAGTCCCGACATGGCAATGCCACCATCCTCCTGATCCTGACTAGCTGAGTCACAGCTAGAGTTGCTCAGCTGCTAGAGGAAATGACACCAAGCAGCTGTGAAGGATGTGTTTTATATTCTCTTTCTCCTCCAGGCACATGTGCAGTAAGGTAATCCCCAGCCCAGAGGAAAGCCATGGCATCTGTGGTGTGCTACTGCCCTGCTCCTGAGCCTATTATGTGACCCAGAACTCCCCGGATGGGACTTACATGACAGGCAAGCAGGAGAGGGGTGATAAAGAGACAGAGTGTGACTGCTGGGGAAGGGGAGGGGAAAAAAGAAAACCTGCCTCCAGTGCCTAGTTTGTATTGAATTCATCAAGCTCAGCTCAGATTGCATTAAAACTGACTCATCCAAGTTCAGTGCAGCTAAGTTTTTAGTGCAGAAGTTCTGCACGCCACTAGTGCTTAAAGTATTACATTTTTTAAACCACAGAGTAGTAGGGTTATAGAACAGACTATCCAAGGAGGTGATACTGTACATGTAAGACTGAACTTGATAGATACCTAAAGGGAAAAGGCATTTTGATTCATTGGTCTTAGGATAACAGAGACGTGAACTTGATGGACCACACAGTCTTATTTCATCTAATTACAGCCATATACCTATGGTCATGTATTAGTACAAATAGGGATTGATGGACAGGCAGGAACCAAATGTCCACAATACTAATGTTATAACTGGTGAAACTTTATATTAGGCTTCTATAATTATACTATAACTACAGTACAAAATATAGAATATATGGGGGGGGCAGTGCATAGCGAGAATTTAATGTACACCGAAGGGGTGGGATGCTACATAAACCCTGAGGGCAAAGCTTGATGGGTTTATTAAAGCATCCCACCCTGAGGGTGTGCATTAAATTAGATTTTTGCACTCACCCCCCCCCCCATATATTGTTTTATATAATTGCAGGGGAGCGTTTTCTTGCCTTGACAACACTACACAACAATAATAGAAATCAGTACTGGAAGTAGATGGTGCTACTGTTGAAATCATTTAAGCAGCATTCATGGTGGTGGTGATGGTGTTTAGCACCCCACCCTGAGCATATGCAAAGGAAAAGGAAGTACTGCTGGAGCTTGGGGCTGTCACATTTTTAAATGACAAAAGAAAAACATCAAAAGTATTATGGACCTGTCCCGAGATAAGTCCTGGTGGCACAGCACAGATCAGGGGAGAGACTGTGTGCACACTCTGTTTTGTAGCAAACACATGTGCAGGGTGAGGGAAACTTGATGCGTGTTCACCATTATAACCCACAGGTTATAACAGCAATTTATAACCCAGTTTTCCTATGGAAGAAAATGCTCTCCAGTTATTATTACACTATAAATACAGTGTAAGGACAGTATAAATACACTATAGTGGCAGTGTGCCAACAGTATAACTACAGTTTAAATGCACTGTAACAGCCGTGTAACTACAGTAAAATACACTCTAGCTGCAGTGTAACTACCATGTAAATTGACAATAACTATAATGGTGAAACTGCAGTACAAACACTATAAAGACTAAATACATTATATAGTAACTGAAGTGCAACTACAGTATAAATACACTAGTATAAGTAAAGAATTAATACACTATAATTGCAGTATAACTGCAGTGTAAATATACTATAATTACAGTGTAACAACACTATAAATACACTAACATAACTACAGTATAAATACAATATAATTGCAGTACAGTTTAACTACAGCATAAAAACACTATAACTGCATTGTAACTACAGTATAAATACATTATAATGACAGTGTAACTGCAGTATAAATACACTAAAATTGCAGTATGACTATAGTACAGTATCAATATTCTGTAACTGCAGTGTGGCTATTTCCATGGCTCAGATGTGTAACTACAGTGTGGCTTTAATGTTGTTACATCACACTCACTCTGACAACAGATGCGTAATGTAAAATGAAACCCTAAAACTTAAAAGCAACATGGGCATATAGCACTGCATTTAAGAAAATGCAAATGATTCTGTTCATAATTGTAGTCATCCAGCTGCAATGTTTGTGTTGCTGTGGCAGACTGTAGTCTTACCCAAAAAAATCTATGTTGTGTTTTGAAATCAAAAGGCTGTTGTTCTGTTGGGAAATGATCTTAACAATTGACCCTGAATGGATTGACTAGTGGAGGCACTGAAGCAGAAGAAACAAAGGCTCTGTTAAAGAGCACAGCAGTACAGAAAAAATATGTCTGCCCCTTTAAATCATTAGGAGAACAGAAGCTCACTCTGTCCTATGCTGTCTGTCACTGTATTATTGCCTTTTCCAACTCACTCAGAGGTGTTAGATTCATGCTGGCTCAGACCTTTCTCCTCAGCTCTGAGGAGCTCTGCCTTTTACTTGCTACAAAAAAAACTACGCTAATGTAATTTTAAGGGTCACATACAAACATGTAGAAGTCAGGAAATTTGCAGCTAAGGGTCAGAAGGCAGGTTTAATTGTACTACTGCACCCTTAACTGGGCCATGGCCTCCCTAAGCATGGCAGCAGGATTCTATACCATGGGATCACCACTGTTGGTAATTACTGTTTCCAGTGTTCAGCAGTTTTTGCATAATTTCTTTGAGTATTTGTCACAAATGTAAACAATGAAATGGAGAATGAGACATTAACCCAGTAGTATGGTAACCTGCTGTCATGCCTATGGAGTGCACAGTTGCCTTTTGACCCTATAATGCTAATTTCCTGACTTGCAAGTTTGCCTGCAATCCTCAATATTGCTTTAATGTAGCGTTTACATAATAAATTTACACATTTTGTAAAAAAGCAGTGAAAACTATTCTTCCTTTGCATTCTAGTCAAGTGTTCTATTCCATCGCCAGTGCCACTAGTAGCTCATAATGACAGCTTTAAAATTAATCACATGCAACATCAAACTAAGGATGTTCAGGGGTTCACGCTGCAGGAACAAGCAGCTCTGAATTAGGACTGCTACTTAGGGAGGACTGTGATTTCTGAAATGTTTTATTCTGATTTACTTAATTTATTTTTCCATGTTAAAGCAGTGCCAAATAAAGTGCCTGAAAGCACAGTTCTCTGCACAGGCAGAACAACTAGGCAAGTGGATTGATGTGTTTGTTGAATGAGCTTGCTGCATCAATCTGTGGTAGAACATTGATCAGGTAACACTGATCTCCATTGGGTTTTGAAGAAGAAAATCAAATTATATGGGTGTAGTAGCACCCCTATAGTTAGGGTTACAAATGTTGTTCTATGTTAAACCTTGATTTTTGCACCTTAACACTGCAACCATCCCTCAACAGAATAACCTGAAGCTCAGCATGTGGGTATCAGTCGCAGGATCTTCAACTCCTGTCAGTTTGGTACTTTCACTATTGGCTAGGCAATTTTAAAGTTCTAGAAAGTTGGAAATACATAAAAATATGTTTCTAAGACTGTTTTTGCACTCACCAATAATACAAAAGTGGCTGAGAGTTGAAGCATGAACCTATCAGCTTAGAGTTTTGCCAAATGACAATTATTTGCCATGTGACTTCACTCTGAAATTTGTAAATTATTAAGACAATACTTTTCTATTTTTGGACATGTGTAGTTCATTTTAAAAGGTAAGTCTAAACCTTGTTTGTTCAATTGTGTATGGTGGAAGGTTGATTTTTCAAGCGTTTGTTTAGAAAACAATAGTGTTTAAAACATTAATGAAATCAGGTTGCCGTGTCATCACTCATGAACCTGTTTTTGTAACACTCAACCCCACTCTTGCAAGATACAACCTCCACCTTCATGACACAGTCTCAAAACAAGAAAACTCTAGACAGCTTTGTAGGTGACAAAAGTGGATAAAACAAGAGAACTTTGCACATCAAAAACTAGAAAAATCTGTTGGAAGTTAAGTCTAAAACTTGTGTTGTCAACAGTATAGGGTGTAAGCTTTACTGTTCAAGTGTTTAAAAAAACAGTAGTGTTTAAAACATTAATACACTAAGGTTGTTAAGTGCCATGAAAATAGATACAGTCAAACCCACTTAAATGCATACCGTTTAAACTCAAATCCCACTCTAACACATACTTTTTCAGTTTACTGATTCTTTTCCTATTTCTCCCATGTTATTTAGCCCATTAAGGTGCATAACTGCAGCCTGTCTAAATACATTTTATTTTTTGCCTGCTACATGTTCACTCGGTGTCTATCTATATTCTGACCCCTCTCAGATTTCATTGTGCTTTACCCAGTCTGCCAATTTACACCTAATCCATTTTTCACTACACTATGCCCACTCCTAAACTCCGTCGAGCTGCACACAGTCTACCAAATAACAGCTAATCAGCTGTTATTACCTGTATAAAAGAGGCAGTTGTCACTGAAGTCAAGTCAGGAGTAACGAAGCTGATTACCAGTCTTATCACCAGCTAGAGAACTTCTGCTCCTATACTTCAACTAAGAAGTGTCTTTCCTCCTTGGGGAATTTCAGGTCTAGTGCAATATGTGTGATGTTGCTTCTACTACACAACGTTCACTACAGGTCTAGAACAAAGTCTGTGATGATATAGCTACTTTATGTGGGCCACTTTCAAAATCTGCTATATCTCTGGGACAGTATGTGTGACATTGCTACAAAGTCTGCTGCAGGTCTGGGGCAATGTGTGTGACACTGCTGCTTCAAGAGTCACTTGGAAAGTCCACTACAGGTCTGGGACAATGTGTTTAATGATGCAGCTGCTTTGGGAGTGGCACAGAAAAACACACACACACATATATACACTGTGTCCCAAGCCTGCATCCTATTGCCTTGTGTCTCAGCATACAAGTGCAGTGTTTGTCATCATATATAACTGCATTCCTCATGCTATATAATTTATGTTAAAACACATATTTGAAACTTGACTTTTGCTTTGGTATTCAATTCAGAGAGGTTCACATGGGGCCACAGGGGTGATAGCTGAGCATGGGCAGAGTTTGGGTCCAAAGAGCCCCAAACATTGCTTTTTCTTGCTTTTGTGGCTTTAATAATAAACCCTAACTTGTGCATTAAAGAGGTACTCCAGACAAAAGTGCTACATTGCAGAATTAGAATAAGCATATACCCAATAAATCATATACCAAAGAATGAGGTTTTTACGTTACTTTTTTTTAAGGTTATCAGCTATTCTGTAACCCTGATTTCACTACCTGTTCAAAAAAAGCCAGTTTCAGTGAAGAGCTGCTGATGATGTCATCTCCTGAACTCAGTCTAGTCCTCCTTTTCAACAAGCTTATTGGACCTATTTTTCCAAGTTTAAGGATCTTGTGTAGTGGTTTTCACAAGTAAAACAGGCAGCACCATTCAAACATAATTTCTATAAAAACACTATGTGTTTCAGGTTTTGTAACAAAGTTGACAAATTTGTATTTTTTAATGCTTTTTTGATGTGGTCCATTTCTCCAGGGTTGCGGGATGCTGAGTCAGCATGCCTCCAGCTGCTGATATCATTTGGGGTGCTACTCTACTGTGCCTGTTAAGAAGTTGTATTGTAATGTTGGAAACTTCACTACTGTCTGTCAGTCAGTGTCTGCTTTACAATAAGTTTTAATAGGGGGCTTATATGTGTTAATTCCTACTGGGGTAGAAGTGTTATACCTGCTGAAATTATCATTTTAATGTGGAATACAACATAGATGAGCCTGAGTCATATGTGTAGGAAGTCATACTCCATGGTGTACAATTTTATTTTAGGGGGGCAACAACAAGGCTGAGCACTGCTGCTATTGTTCAATGAAACACAACAGAGAACCTGCTGATCCTTTTTGAAATTTCATTTTTGGAAGTCAAAACTAGAAGACTTGTTCACCGAGGTTGTCTTTGCATCCCAGGGGCCATACAACATTACAGACTCTGGGGTGATATGTGGGTGTCTAAGGGAAAAATGCATGGCAGCTGTATTTACCAGTGCATGAGTGAGGCAATAACCAGTGCCATGGTGCATAAAAGTTGTGTTTCTTGTGCCAGATGGTGCAACAAACATGATCCTGGTGGTGTACACATTTTTGTTGTCTAGCTACAACCCTGGCCTGAATGTAGGTCAAGTAACAGCCTGCCAGGGAGAAAACACTGGGCTGGCTACTACATAAAAACTCATAGTAAGGTTTCAAAACAGCATTACCTCCCCCCCCCCCCATTTACAGGAGATGGAATAATCATTTTAAAGTGCTATCCTGAGAAATCACATCATTTGAATGACAGGTGTGAATGATCATACCCTTCCACCACATCAGAAAATTATTCCGTCTGCAAACATCACTGCAATATGATACAACTCATCATCCAGCAACCCTGGAGAGAAGGACCACAACAAAAAAGGCACCAAAAAAAAAAAAGGAAAAAAGAAATACAAGTTTGTCAACTTTGCCACAAATCCCGGAACACACGTAGTTTTTAAAGCAATGTTTATTGAATGGTGCTCCCAGTTTTACTTGTGAAAACCAACACACATGATCTTCAAACTTTGGAGAATTGGTTCCAGGGGCGGACTGGCCAGGTCACAGACCAGGATGCTACAAAAGGAGGACAGGCCACATTTGTATGAGCAGCCAGTTGGCGGAACATTTCTACATGAAAAGTGACTATTGTTCTTATAGTAGTAATCTGGCCAGGGATGTCTGCGGGGGGGGGAGTTCTATAGATACATAGGGGAGAAAAGAAAAGTGAGAGCACAGATCAGCAGGATTAGAACTGGGGGAGGATGGGCGCAGGAAGCTGCACAACAAGCAGAGGTGCTAAATGAGTACTTTGCCTCTGTCTTTACCGTGGGGAGGTGGGGGATCCTTCCAACCCGATTAGAAGGAAGTGGAGCCCACTGAACCAGAAGCAGGATCACATGAGCCCTTCTCCAGTCTTCTGGGACCTCTCCTGTGCTCAAAGACTCACTAAACAGTTCTGATAATGGCTCTGCCAGTTCTACCCTTAGCTTCTTTAGTACCCTGGGATGTATGCCATCAGGTCCCATTGCCTTGTTCACCCTGAGCTTAGCGAGCTCTTGTAGGACCCTTTCTTTTGTGAAGGGACTAGTGCCTACCTTCCTCCCCCCCGTGTCCATGGTACTGAGCTATGGGCCTTGCCCTACCTTCTCTTCAGTAAATACTGAGCAGAAGTATCTATTTAGGATAGATGCTTTTACATGGTCCTCCTCCTCACACACACACCTTAATCCTTTGATCTTAGCAATACCCCCCTCTGGACTTTCTCCTTTCAAGAATGTATCTGTAGAAAGTCTTGTCACCTTCTTTACTGTCTGTACTAGTGTTTCCTCAGTTTGGGCCTTTGCCTGCCTTATTGCCTTCCCTGCTTCCCTTAGGGAAGTTTGTATCTCTCTATCTTCATCCTGCTCAGTTCCCTTATATTTCCTGAAGCCCAGCTTTTGGCTCTGACTTTTTGCTACTGTTTCTGAGAACCAAAGTGGTTTCCCTCTTCTTTTGCACTTCCTTTTCTCTCTAATGCAATGGGATGTTGCTTCAAGTATTGCATCTTAATGCTTGCCCACTTTGCCTGTACCCCCTCATCTGTATTTCTTTTTGCCAGGGCTAGCTTAACTCTGTTGGCCATCTTATCAAAGTCAGCTCCTCTGAAGTCCCATATTTTTGCCTTGGAATGGGATGATTTAGTTGTAGTGGCCAAACTGAACCGTACCATGTGATGGTCACTGGCCCCCAGGTGACCTTCTACCTGAAGATATGTGATCCTTTTCCTGTTAGTCAGTACTAGATCTAGGATAGCCCTGTCTCATGTGGGTTGTTGTACCAGATGTTTGAGGCCCTCCCCCTGCAGGGAATCCACCATGTGTCTAGTTCTGGCAGATGTTCCTGCTGGTATTGACCAATCTGTATCTGACATGATGAAGTCTCCCATTATCAGAATCTCCCCTTTAGCTGTCATGTTTTGTATATCTTCTAACAGTAATGTGTCTATGTCCTCTCCCTGGTCTGGGGACCTGTAGACAACCCCAGTTCTTATGGCTGTCCCATTTCCTGTTTCCAGGGTGACCCTCAGTTCTTCTGGCTCCTTATGTGTATTCTGAATTTCTGTAGCTTTGATATTTTCATTGACATACAGAGCCACTCCACCCACCCTTTTTGCAACTCGGTCTCTTCTGAACAGTACATAGCCAAGTACTGAAGTCTCCCAAGTGTGGTTACTGGTAAACCATGTCTTGCTAATTGCTACTATGTCCAGTTTAGCCTCTGTCATTATTGCCTGCAGGTCTGGGCTCTTGTTTCCCCAGACTGCGAGCATTTGTGTACATGATTTTCCATTGGCCAGATTTTGGTGTGTTAGTTGTTGGGTGAGGTCTGGCATTTTCCCCTGTGCGTCGTACGGGGAGCTGGACCTTTTTCCTTACCTGGTGATGCAAATGAACTGCAAACACACTGAACTTCTGTTTGACCACCAGCTGAGGGGAGTGGTTCTTCCCATTCGACGTATGGGGTGCTGCACCCTTCTCCCCATTTGCTAGTTTAAATATTCTGCAAAGATGTCAAATGTCTGCCCCAATGCACTGACTCTCTCCTTACTCAGATGCAGTCCATCAAATTTAAAGAACTTTCGCTTCCAAAACTGTTGCCAGTTCCCTACAAATTTGTGTCCTTTTTCCGGGCACCAGCCCCTGCCAAAAAAGAAGAACCACGGACGAACAACACAAGGACGTAAGAGCAGAAACAATCAGTCAGCAACAAATGCAGTAACCCTGAAAGCCTATCCTAATGCTAGATACAACTGTAAAACCAGCAAAGCACCACCTGTAATAATTTCACAGAAGATATACCCTGCAAGAAACATTTTGCTACAGAGAAAAATAAAGCAGTAACAGAAGATATACCTTGCAAAAGACAATTTGAATCAGAAGATTACAGCAGTAATCTGTTAGTACACACCTGTAGACACACTTGTAATAATGCAGCAGAAGGTACACCCAGCAATAGCAACTTGAATGAGAGAAAATAAAGCAATAAAATGTTAGCAACAGTAACAATCCCTGTGAGAACAAATAAAACAACCACTTACAGTAAATCTGCCTAGCCAAAATAAGTCTTAATATTTTTCCTTACTGTGGTACGGTTCTTTGTTCTGTCCTTTCAAGCAAGCTAGAAGGAAAGAGCTCAGGTGAAGCTAGGTGCCTTGGCCAGCAAACCTAGTCTTCCACACTTCACGACTTTAAGACAGCAATTTGCAGATATGGGAGGCAGTCAGTTTAATGCTCAAGTTCAGTTCCCATCTCCACATGGTCCTTCAGTGCTCTACGGAATCTTTGTGCCAGTTTTATGTTTTTTGCTGAAAATGGATTAAAGAACTATAGGCCCAGCCATTTTTATTTCAACACACATTTTTAGCCCTGTACTCTGTACTTAATACTATGAAAGAGATCAGAGGATAGGAGGAAATATGGAGAGGAGACTGGAGAAAAAACAAAAGCAGTGGATAACTGAAATCCACACCAGAATTAAAAGCTATCATACATTTCTCATTAAACAGAGATGTCCATCATTTAACCCATACAAGCACTGTGCACCATGTGGAAAAGATAGCACACCATTTTTTTTAGACAGACTTCAAAGCCAAAATTCACAATACTTCTGGATGACGAATTCAGACTGAACTTTAGGAAAAACACCACACTAATTTCTAGTATATATTCTAAGCTGGGGTGAGGAAAGGTAGGGAGAGATGGCAGCTATGCAACTCAAGTGGTCCTACAGGTGGTCAAGAAAGGAGATTACACAAAGCAAAAAAAAAAAAAAAATGATTTAGACAAAACTCTTTAGCAGCAGTTCATGGAGTTCAGAGCTATCACTGCTAAACTTCTCAGTACTTCAGCAGTAACAGGGAGAAAGCAGGTGTGTCAAGTTTGGCTCTGCTGGGTGGGTGGGGAACAAACACCTGAAGTATATATATATATATTTTTTTTTTTAAACCATGGGTCTCTTTCTGCAAACTGTATTAACACTTGGATACCACTTCATATTAATAACTATGCATACAGGATCCCGTTTTCTCAGGCCTGAAGGTACAAAATAAAACAGTTCTGCTGCTCTCCTCTCCTAGTGAGACATCGGCTATTCGTGAGGTGAAAACCAAACTGTAACGTGAGATGGGCGCACCTGAGTTAGCATTTCAACAACAATGCTAACTGCATTTTCATCAGAATTGACTGAATGCACTACAAAAAATAAGTTGGTGGAGAAATTCTGCAGATGTAAAAGTGCAATTATTCGCAAGGAAGAAGAGTGGAAACGATACCAACTCATACAGTGCCTAAACAGCCACTATGTCAATCCACCTACAATGCATCAAGGGTCAAGGGTGTAAGGTTGCATTTCCTTCCCTCGAATATAAATAATTTCAATTTGAAATACTCGTTTCTGAAACAGTTAACGTTTAGCATTGTTTACTTACCTGATATTCTTCCCCCTTCAGTGTGTGTTATCGAAAGATTCCTTTATACTCGCCAGGCTCCCATGGTGCATGAATTAAGAAGGAACATGGATGTCAAAGAAAGGAGGAGAGGCACAATCGGGCTTCCTAGAAAAGCAAATATTTAGCACACTAATGCAAATAATAATAATAAGGGGGAAAAACTGGCAAAATTAAACCATTTTTCCAGGGAAAGGGAAGCTCCAGCTAGTGATAAAAAGCCCCGGCAGGTTTTTAGTTTTCTGAACACGTGTATACAGCACAAACTGTGCCCCAATAGCAAGTACCACAATCTCTGAGGAGACGTCTCCTGCTGCATCGCGACTTGTCTCTCCTCATGCCACAGTCACCTTTTCTGGTGATGTACCATGCTGTCCCTGCATGTCCCGCGATGACTCCCACCCACCACACACACAGGCACCGAACCAGTCCTCCACTTAGGGCAGCAACACTCAGCGATCGCGATCGATCTGGGTAAGCGAGTGGCTCCGGGTGGCTGAGGGCTGAGCTCCACAAGTAACAATGGCACTCTCACGCAAAAGTCCCTCTGCCTTTACAAGAACAATTTCCGCCAACCAAACAGTGCATGCGCACATGCGCCCACAGCCCTGCCTATCTTCACCATCTGTTCCTCTGTTTAGGCACACTGCAGACTCTCTCTCAGGCAGGGGAAGGGGGGGCACGCGCACGACTTTAGTGTGCCGCTCGTGGCTCATCGAATGGAAAGAGCTAGGAGGCAGCACGGCACTCTCCTCTGTGGCTACTTTACAGACCTGACCCCCGGCCCCCCTGAAAAAAAAATTAGTGACCAAACCCGACGGTCGGGGCAGTGGAGAAAAAAAAAAAAAGAAAACCCAAGAAGTGCAGGCCATTACTTACACAGGCCAGGACAGGCCAGGATGCAATTAGCATCCCAGGCATCCTGGGCCAGTCCACCCCTGATCGGTTCCAATACATTTTCTGACAGGGAGGACTAGACTGTGAATTCACGAGACGACATCATCAGCAGCTCTTCACTGAAACTGGCTTTTTTGAACAGGCAGTGAATTTTGGGTTGTAAAATGACATGTAACTTTTAAACAAAATAACTTAGAGATCTCATTTTTAGCATGAGGCTGATTGGTGCTATGTTGATCCAAATTCTGAATTTATTGATGCCAGAAATTTTGACCATAGTCCCTCTTTAACATAGTTTTCTTGGACTGAATAAATGCATACATATAGAGCATAGAGGATACTGTATGCAATGGCCTAACTCAAAATATGCAATTAGAAACAGAGACACATGGCCGGCCTAGTAGCACAGAGGGTTGAGGCGCTGGCACCTTACATCATGCTATGCTGGCAATCCGGGTTCAGGAATGACCTCAAGTTACTGGGGTGCCAGCTCGGGGGGGTGGGTTGGAGCAGGATTGAGCCATGGCTCTCCCCTCCAAGGGGTGGTCACCCACCCGTCTGTAGTCCCGCTCCCATTGGGTGGAGGTCCAGTGGGCATGTAGGTGGCACGGTGCAGTGACAAAAGTCAGGGGAGGAGCAGAAGGGGCCACTGGATCCTGGCGTGTGTGTGCAAGTACATGCATGTGTACACCGTGGCCTCGGGGGAGGGCGGGAGAAAAAGGAAAAATGAATAAAGTACATATGAAAAAAAAAAGAAAGAAACAGAGACACATTGAATTTGTCCACAGAAAAGGATAAATTGGCCTACCCAGTCTGCTCAGATGGTCCATACCTAGTCTGTCTCTGCAGACTCTAACTGGTCTCAAACAACCCTCATTCTTCCTTGGCCATTTCCTAATATTCTCCTATATCTGTTCCATGCATGCATGAAGACCCCTACTGTTTTCTCTCCACCACTTCTGCTGGCAGTCTATTCCAGGCATCCATTACTCTTTCAGTGAAGTAGTGCTTCCTCACATCCCTTCTAATCTCCCCCCCCCCACTTCAGCTCCATCGCATGCCCTCTGGTGCTGGTGCTTTTCCTCATTTAAAAGAGACCCACTTCCTGCACCTTGTTAACCCATGTGAGGTACTTCTAGATCTCTATCATGTCCCTTCTTGCTCTCCTGTCTTCCAGGGTGTACATGTTGAGATCCTCAGTCTCTCCCCATAAGACGTTTGGTGCAACCACTGCACTATTTTAGCTTCCCTCCTCTGGATTGCCTCCACCCTGTCTATATCCTATCTGAGGTGTGGCCTCCAGAACTGGACACAATACCCCAGGTGGGGTCTCACCAGAATGTGATATAGTGACAACACCACCTCACTTCTCCTGCTGGAGATACCTCTCCCTATGCATCCCAGTTGGCCATACCCACTGCTTTGAATTTATCTTCACGTCTTGGGGGGTAAGACCATAATCCACAAGTATCATAGCCAAACTCTGCAAGTAAAATTATTTGTGGCAAGTTTATTATTTGGTCACTAAGCCTCCACTACACTGGTGCCTTGTGTTCGGTTTCCCCATGTCTAGTCATGGCAATCAATATTTTGAGTGAAGAACCAGTGAGAATAGTCAAGGCCATAACTCTGCATTTGGCTGTCATCTTGTAGTTTCCCAGATGATCATTAGAACCTATGAGTAGGGATGTAAGTTTGTCATGGATGAGGTTTTAATGACTCATTGTTTGTTCATGAAATCATTAGTAAACAGTAGTAAATGTTGTGGCACTGTCATCATTGCTACATTCTGATGACACTAGTGAAAGTCATGGAAGTCCTGAGTAAAGATCAAACGTCATGGAATCAATGACATGTATGACTGCCATGATAAACTTACATCCCTACCTATGAGCTAAAGGACTTGTGGAGGCACACACATGTGCAACACTGCTTCTGTGCAATGCAACCTACTCACTCTTAAACAATACTGCAGATGACATATAGTTTTTTTTTAAATGTGACACCAGGTGAGAGTAAGCATTACAACTAGTTGTGACTAAGAACATCCTGACAACAATAGTTGGATGTCTTTAGTTGTGATCAAACGTGATGCTAAGAAACAATGTAAAAGTCCTTAAGTAGTCACTGCCACCAGTACATGTCTTTGTATGACTCTGGCTAAGACCTTACACCTGGGTACACCATTTTACCATGTAGGAAAATACCATCACTGGCTCATTCAGCATGCCCCCATCTCCCCATTTTCCTCATTCCATTCATGAAGTGGCAGAAAGCTTTGGTGTTGTTCACAACTTCTACTGTCATCCCAGTTTCCAGTCCCTACTTGATTTTTGTAATTCTAGTCTTACACCCCTTTAAAGCTGCTCTGTACTTTTCTCTGGCCTGGACGCAAACTGTCTCTTTACAGTTGTCTAATTGTTTATTTTTTTTGTCCATGATCAATTGCCTTAAGTTCCTGTTGAGCCAAGGAGTCCACTTCTTGTTCATTTTCCCCTTATTGCTTACAGTGATGCAGGTCTATGCAGCCACTTAGAGTACCTTCTTCAACAACCCATCTGCTCTGCATTACCAACCTCATGAAAGTGCTCCAGACCCTTGAGTACTAGGTCCTGTATCTTAACAAATCCTATTTTTTGAAGTTCTCATTCTGGTGGCTGAGACCTATCTAGTTCTCCATGTTGCCAGGGAAAATGTTCTCTTGTTTTTTTTTTCATACTAAGATCTGATAGAAGCTAGAGAGCCGTGAGACCCAAAATTGCTCCTATGTACTAATAGTAACAAAGGGACGTGCCTGAGAGGATAAAATTGTCCAACCAGGACTTAAATATTGACTTAGAACTGCTAGCAATCGCCTCCAGAGGTAATGCATTCCAAGGCTTAATAATGCATAACGTATAAAAGAATTTATGAGGCATTAGATTGAATCTCTTATATTGTAGATGAAGTGGATGGCCTCTGAAATTATAAGTGTCATCCTTAAACATAAACCCTAAACTTGTTAATAAATAGGGATCATTGATGACATCATACATTAAAAGGAGATCCCCTCTTAATCGTCTGGTAGAAAGGGACATCAAATTCAGAGAACTAAGTCTGGTTTTGTGTGGGACATTTCTCAAACCTCTCACTATTTTAGTGCATCCTCTTTGTACCTTTTCCAGTTACGTAATGTCCTGTTTCTTACAGGGACACCATAATTGTGAAGAGAAATCCAAGTGAGGGTGAACATAAGCTCTATAAAGAGGCATTAATATTTTGCTATCCCTTGACTTAATGTACCTCTTTATGGACCAGATAATCTGGTCAGCCCTAAGAATAACCTAGTTAATCTGAGAGTTGGGGAGGAAATCTTCAGACACCAGGACCCCCAAATCCTTCTCTGTACCTGTACTGGTTAACATTATATTATCTAATGTGTAAGCATGAGATGAATTGTTCATCCTGATGTGCATAATCTTCCACTTAATATGATTCAATTTCATCCCTCAGGTAGTAATCCATTTAGACATTTTATCCAGATCATTCTGAATGGATGTTATTTGATCCAAGTTGGAACATAGTCCATCAATTTTAATATCATCAGTGTATTTAATAGTATTAGAACAGCAATTGCTTGTTATGTCAGTTATGAAAAGCTGAAATAGGCAGGGGCCCAAAATAGAACCCTGGGGCACCCCGCTTGTAACAGACCCCATACTAGAAAGCTGTCCATTAATCAGAACTTGCTGTGTTCGATCAGTTAACCAATTCACTATCCATCTTACAAGAACAGAGTTAATTATGAACAAGTAAAGTTTATGTAGCAAAGACCAATGTGGGAGAATGTCAAAGGCCTTACTAAAGTCGATGTAAATCATATCATAGGGAAGTCTATTTTCAAGTTGTAAGCTGATATCTTCATAAAAGCATAATACATTAATCAAACAACTATGGCCCTACTTGAAACCATGCTGTTTAATGTCAGATTTAGCTAGAGTGGAGGTAATTAGATCCTTAATTAGACTTTCCAAGATGTTACACATAGGGGAAGGTAAGCTTATCGGTCTGTAGTTTTCCCAATGATTCCCTGGGCCTTTTTTGTAAATGGGAACTACATGCACAGTTTTCCAAAGTTCAGGAACAAAGTTGTGGTTTATACAGTGTT
Source organism: Neoceratodus forsteri (assembly GCA_016271365.2). Lineage (NCBI taxonomy): Eukaryota > Metazoa > Chordata > Ceratodontiformes > Ceratodontidae > Neoceratodus > Neoceratodus forsteri. The sequence goes on from CM028133.1 coordinate 442,950,140, forward strand.
CATATAGTAGTTTGTTTGGCAAAGACAGGCTGTCAGCCAGTAAGTACAAAAGGTGAACTGGCACATCATCGTGAAATGCACTAATTTTCCCTTTAAGCTCGATTAATTTTGTGTGGACATCTGATTCAGAAATAGTAATGTAGCTGCCCATGGAATCTTTGATTAAACTGAGTCTCTGTTTTTTTGAACTATATTACAAAAGTTAGTATTAAATAGATTGGCCATGTCAAGAGGATCATGTATTATGGTATCATGTACCTGGAGTGGGCCTACCTGACATGAAGATTTCTTTAAGGAATTAATATAGGCATAAAATGACTTGCTATTGTCCTTGCATGCATTAGAAGCTAACCTGAGCTCCCAATTTTTTTTACCCTTCTAATACTGTTTTTACATTTTTTTGGGATATGTAAATATAAACACCAATTAGTAGGAGTTTGGGATTTTAAATAGGCTGAATGGCACTAATCTTTTTTTTTTTATAAGTTTAATTATTGCCTTATTCGTCCATTTTGGTTTGGATTGTCTGGATGCAGTTTTTTACCAGGTTGGAATGTGGCTATTTTTCAGATCAGTAATTTTACTAAGTAATGTATTGAAATACTCCTCAACATCTACAGTGTTAAAAATAGATGGCCAGTTCACACTATCCAAACCAGCTTTAATGTTTGGAATGTTGGCTTTCTCGTACATGTAAATCATAGAACTGTTCGTCACCAAAGAGGCCATTTGTTCCAAGTCAAAACTAATAGAGCAGTGGTCACTATTACCAATAGGTGATGATACAGAAATATTATTCAGTATCAAGGATCTTCTGTAAAGGACAAGATCGAGGATATTTTTTCCCCAGGTGGGTTGTTTTATACCCTGTGTTAGGTTACACTGCTGACACATATTTACCAGTTTTTTACCAGAACTGGAAACAGCCACATACTTTGCCCAGTCAATGTCACCTAAATTAAAATCTCCTGTAAGAATGATATTCCCTAAGGAGCAGGCTGTTTAAATTTCCTTAATAATTATGTCAAGATGTTCAGTGGTTGCGCTCGGGGGTGATAGCAAACACCCAGGATGATGTGTTGATTTTTATTTAACATTAATTTAATCCATACTGATTCAGAAGGACTAGCAGGACATTAAACCTTATCAGAGATTTCAACTGTCTGTAAAGAGTTTCTAAGAAAAATTGCAACACCACCTCCCTTTTTATTTTGCCTGATAAAATTGCACAATATACTGTATATCCAGGCACAGAAAAGTCCCAACTAGATATCTCATCACCCCATGTTTCAGTAATCAGTACAATGTCAACTTTATCAGTTTTCAGAATGATCTTTAGCACGTCTAGTTTACTGTGTGGTTACTACCTTCACCAGTTCCTTGACATTCACAGTGGAGTTAACTCCCTTCCCTCTGCTGAGAACAATGCAATGTGTGACCTCAAACCTAGTCCCCTGTTAGACTTGCTGATATAGGAATCAGTCCTTGATTATTCACAGAAATTCAATCTCAGCCCTGTCTCAAGACACCAATCTATGCCTGGGAGATTTTAGTCCACTGGTAACATCACTGCATCTGATCTGGCTGCACTCATCAGTTAGGCATCTTGCTCCAGTGAACTGTTTGGGGCCTTGTAGAACACTCCCAGGGTGACATCTCTTCTCTTTTCCCCTAGCTTGACATATAGTAAATGTACCCTTGATGTCCTCCTTGTCTTCCACCCTGACTCACTCCTTTTCAAAGACAGCCGCCTCCCACCTCTTCTGTAAGACCCTTCCCCTCTTTTTTTTAATTATTTATCTTTTTTCTCCACAGTTTTTGCCTATCCGCCCTCATGTCCTTGGTGCGAGTATGCATGTGGAGGCATGCGGATGCCACACACTGCGGGACACCCCACCCTACTGATTGCCCATGCCCACCTGTGCTGCCACCGGATCTCCACCTGGCAATGGCAGGACTGAGGGTGGACAACCCCTTCCCCAGAAGAGGAGAGCCACTGCAAGGCAGCTCAATCCTGCTCCAACCCTCCTCCCCATGCCAGCTCCCTGACAACCCGAGGTCATTCCCGAACCTGGGTCACCAGCGTAGTGCAAGGTAAGGCAGAAATGCCTCAGCCATCTGCGCCATTGGGTTGGAAGACCCTTCCCCTTCTAAATAGTCTGTACCTTCCACCCTGGTGTCCAAGTCATGTTTGTCCTCTAATCAGGTCTCTGTGAATGTCACTAAGTCCTGGCCTTCGAAGTGCATCGGGTATGCAAGCTCACCCATTCTGCTTATGATCAGAAAGTGGGTCAAGAGTTAGACCTAGATTTATCTAAAGTAAATAATGTCACAGAACAAAAAGAAATGCTGTATATCAAAATATCATTTCATGTTCAAAGCAGACATTGGGCTGAATTTTCAAAGCCTCTGTGAATGCTGCAACCCCTAGTGTGCTGATCATACAGTGCACAGGGCTTGCAGCATTCTCTCAGTAGCAATCAGGATTTTCACTCCTGTATGCCAAGTGCCACAAGTTAGACAAGCCCCCCCCCCCCAGTCTAGCTTATGGCATTCAGGGACCATTTCTACAGGGCTTGCACGAAATATTTGGTGCAAGCTGCTGTAAAGTGAGAAAGCTGTCACAGCTGTGCCCGATGTACTACAATTGGGCGCAGTTGCAGCAAAGATGTTTGTTGCACCCATGCCAACAAATGGGTTTCACACAGTGCTTGATGCAAGCCCCCTGTTACCCTTTGAAAATCCGACCCATTGTATTTATGAAAGTTAATAAAACTGAACTACATCTCTCTGGAAAAGCAGTGGCAAAATTTAGTATGGCTTGATCTGTGCCCTAAACATTGTAAGATGCCCTAAATCCAATGCAGAGTAATATTATTTAGCAAAGTTATAGTGAGTGAGTCAGATACATTAGTTGCTACAAATTTTGTAACCAGCAACTGAAAATAATAAACAGGAGGGCACATTTTCCCCAAGTAGCTTACAGTGAATGGAGTACTACGTATATCCGAAACAAATGGAAGGATATAGATCTGTAACAATTACAAGGCTACAGTAAACTCTTGCCTTGATATAGACTAGCACCCTATTCGAAGACCACAAAATGTATTTACTATGGTAGCAGGAGAAATAAAATTAATTAAGCTAGACTTGTTACATGCTTATCAGCAAGTGGCACTGAATGCAACAATCCAAGACATATTGTATAATTAAATATGCAGATCAGCTTCAAGCAAAAAAACAAGGTGATGCGTCAGAGTGTGGTCTGAAAATAAAACAAAATGGTAATATTAAATGCACGCTGAAAATAGAAAATAGTTAGAATCGATGCTGTGACCATAGGTCATCAGGAATTATCTAAAAGAGGAAAAAGCAAAGTTATTGGAGAAATAAGGTGTGTGTGTGTGTGTGTGTGTGTGTGTGTGTGTGTAAAGAAAATAGGGGGAAGCTCTAGGAGAAAAAGTGGTAATAAGCAAGGTTAGAAAAGAATCTGGAAAACAAAAAGATTATGATGGGTATGAAAAGGCATAGTAGGTGTGAATGAGCTGAGGAATCCTCAAGTAGGACAAACAGGGCCTAGTAACAAGGCTGAAAGGTGACAAATGTGGGGGAAGGAGACAGACATCTGTAGAAATGTAGACAGATGTCTCTGTCTCTGTCTCCTTCCCCCACATTAATATTAAATTATTATTAAAGATTATTAATAAATCAATATGCTAGTATGTTATGTACCCTAATAAAACCTATGACAGAACAGAATGACAGAAAGATCAGAAATGGGGTTAGTCACAAAAATAGTATGACATTTTTGAATTGGTGAGAAAGTTGCTTTCTACAGTACATTTCTTGTGTTCGTGCATTTTGATGCTGCACAGCCTGTAATTTTGGCTTGTAATGCCTCACCAGTTGGTGTGCGTGAGGTAATTTCACACAAACTGTCTGATGGTAGTAAAAAAACTATTGCCTATGCATCTTGTTACCTGACCAAGACAATATATGAGATGATGAGTCGACCTAGCATCACTACTGACGCAGTTACTCCGTCCCTCCCAGTCCCTCCCAGTCACATAACTGTTTGCACTGCTCAGAGGCTATAGACTTATGAAGTGGGCAGGCTGGATGAGAGGGGGACCAAAACCAAAAGACCCTGTCACACTCCTTGAACTGAGAAGAAAGCTTGCAGGGCCACAGTGAACTCTAAAAATATTCCAGCTTTATTCAATACAAGTGCTGAGTGCAATCGGGCAACAAAAACTCACATTTCAGAGGTCTTATGTTTAAATGAGAAAGTAAAATGGATGCAGTCACACAAGAAATCCTTATGGCTTACTAACCTCCAAGATATATTGGAGCAGATTAATTTGTGGCACTTATGGCAAAATTCATCAAAAGGAATCCAGATCTCTGAGAGTTGCAAAAATCTAATTGAAAACAGAATATTTGAAGTACGCAAAAGGAAGATATGGTATACATTGCCAATCAAAAAGTGGCCCAGTGATATTCCATCTGTAAGTCTTATCATGCCCTAGAAATGTAATTAACTTTGCCACTTGATCAAATGTGTAACAGGGTGACCCCTGTCTTAGTAAAATACCCTGGTATTAGAGACTAAATTCCGCTCCCCATTACTTTTTCCCCTTTGCTATCTCTCCCTTTGTTAATTTTTTCTCTCTCTCTCTCTCTACTAAATTTTGTTGTTGGGTTGGCCACCTGCAGTGCCATTTTATCACTTTGCTATCCCTTTCTCTGGTCCCCCCCACTTCCCCTTCCCCTTCAATTGGAATCGGGGCTGTAGCAGTGCCGTTGTATTGTATGACCCTAGGGAACTTAAACGGACTGCATATAAAAGAAAGAGACAGGCAGTGGAGTAATGTCTTTTGAGTAAAGCCTTGAAACATGAATAAAGTGCTGAAGTGCTTATAATGAGTAATATGGTTTAAAGTGCCTTATGCAAAGTACCCAATGCTTATAAGGAAGGAATTATTGTGCAAACTGCTGAATGTTAAAAACATGTGCATGGTTCTAGTACTGCCTGTATAGTTAAGTTGCAGTACATAGAAACAGTGGCAGAAAAATAAAGTGGAGCAGCTATTATTAGTTAGGTTGCCCAAGCTGCTCCATGTACGAAAGATGTTTTTGATTTAGTTTGTTTGCCTTTATGGAAAAGGGGATCAGGTACTGGCTGCAACAGAGTGGCTACACTGAACCTTTTTGTGAAATTATTTCAGTGTTGCCGCTGCTCTGTAGCTAAAATAACCTGAGATACAAGAGGGACTCCTAGCTGGCTTGTACAAATCTGGTCTTCAGGCTAAGCCAGCCAGATGGAGTCAAACATAGTGGCTAATTTGTTTTATTTAATATCCAAAACCGCTCCGTGGAGAAAATACTATAGTTCTAAACTGTAGTTGAGAAAGTGTCACAGAGCGCCTATCTCTCACTTTCACTTTCTTTGTTGCCGTTGTTCTGTACCTTGTTGCAGCTCCGTTTGCTCCGTCTAAGTTGTTTTAGTTTAGAGGACCCTCTGGACCACAGGGACAAAAATAAAAAATAAAATAGTAGTGAGACAGGGGAGAGATTCATGTTGAATTAAAGTAAAATGGGAGCGTGCACGCTCATTTCTCTTTCTCTCTCTCTCTCTCTCTCTCTCTCTCTCTCTCTTTCTCTCTTCTTCACAATGTGGCATAGTTGCGGCTGAAACTTTTACATTAAGAAAGCCACTGCACTAAAATCTTGATAACCAAGCCCCTAGGAGTATGTAAAAAGGGACAGGAACATCCCTACATTAGAAATGTGGGTCCCTGGTGCCCTTAGGAAATAAATACAAAGTTGTTCGGCCAATGACTGACAATGAAAATAAAATAAAAAGGGCCAGAATGAAAAGTTAACTGACAGGCTGAAATTTCAGCCATGGGGAAGGAAAAAGGGTACATTTTGCTAAAGAGTTCCCTCCTAAACCAGTATACATTAGGAATTTGCTTGAACTACAATACTGAAAACATTATATTATATGAAAAGAAATAAAGCTGTGTTATGAAACTGCATGAGCTGGCAGAAGAAGGGAGAAGAGGAGCGTGCCCTTGTTCTCCTATTCTTTCTGCAAACCCATTGAAGCCCTCAAGAGAAATGCACACTGTATGAAGGATATTGTCCAGCTAAGATAGAACCAAAAATGTACCTGTGGGAAATCTTGTATATCGCGCTGTATAGGGTGTGCTGTATTTCAGGTGTTGCTATAGGACTGGCTGCCCTCAGTATGAAGATATTTATGGCATTCCCAAGGGGTGATGTCACTGGAAATGAGAGGGGCTTAGCCCCATTCATGCCTATTAAATACACATGAATTGGCTTAAAGCCCTTAAACTAAAGTAAGAATACTGCAGAATGGATTATTCAACAAATGTTTTTGTACCTTTTCCCATGAATACTGAAGTAGGGTGAAAAGGGAACCTGAGACATGTTATTTTGAATATTATAAAAAGAGGATGGATCACCTGACAGTGAGGTCATCACTAGGTGGGTATAAAAGGCCGACCACTAAGGGCTAGTTTTTAGATAGGGATGTCAGTTGGACACTGGCTGTTGAAGGTGAAAGACATTTGGTAGTGTGCAATTTTCACACTGTTCATTGAAGATTCATCATAGGCTGAAGCAAAGCCTCAGAAACTGTTGAGGTGAAACAGTTGTCTGATTTCTTGACTAACCTTCATATTTTACTTTCTGTATTCATTTTATTATTTATTTGGATTCTGAAATAAATGATAAATGCACTTGTGCATTTTTTATGCACCTGATGTGTGGTCTGCCTGGTTTGTGTTATCCTAATCCCACACCCCGTTACACAGAGCATTGTAGAATCATTACATTATCAAGATTTGAACTTCTCCCATTTAAGAGACTGGAAGTAAGATATGGGAAATGTAAAAAAAAAATTATCTTGAAAGTTTCTGTAAAAAGAGCCATCAAGAAAATGTGTATCTTGTCCTATTCATCTGTTCTTTGTACCAGAAATAGGGTGCAAAATATCTGTCAGATTGCATTACTAGGTTTTATAGAGCATTCTTAGACTACATAGAAATTTTACTTAAACCTGTATATGTAAGGGAAGCTAAAATATTTGTCCAATACATCCAGGCTGTCTTGACACATAGACCAAAGATGGCTGCTACTTACTGACTGTATATCCCTGGCTTGAGAGGTGTAACTTATATGAACTGTTTGTAAAGTAAATGTTTTAAGTTTTTTTTATAGTTATTTATCTTTTTATCACTTGTATAATGATCAGCAGTCAATCAAATAAAGAATACTGATACTGATACATTTCAGAGGTCCAATGCAGCTGGAGGAGGATCTGCTGAGCTAGCCAGATTTCTGTATTCTACTGCCACCTAAAGTCAAGGAATGAGGTTCAGGAGGGGGCACCTTTTATTTACTTTATGTTTGTTTGTTAACATAATTTTTATTCAGTTTCAATGTAATGGTTTGGGGAACTGGAGGTCAGATTAGAAAGGGGATGTCTTCAAAAAGACATGGTTGGCTCCGGGAGCAGTCCCTGGTGCTGGTATTTTTTTTTCACAATGATGTCATGCGTTCTGAGGGAGGGGAAGGAAGGGTGAGTGTCTGGATTGGTAACTAGGGTGGAGAAGAACCTTTATATAGCCCTACTCCTGCCTACTAGACCTCCTTTAACATGGACCAAAGTGTCTTTGCCTGAAGAATCGATGCTGAATTAAATTCATGTGGCATGACTCAAAGCCAAATCTAATTTTTCACTGGCCCACTTCTCTCACCCTCACTTTATGTCTGGACTAAGCAATAGAAACAAACAAAATCCAAGGAAAAAAGATTCTGGCTTAATGAAAATACCTTCAGTAATGAAAAATGGAAGGTAAAGAAATTGACGTTTCTGAGGAATTTTGTGTAACTAAATTTTCCATTGATGCCAGCAGTGAATTTTATGCTGGTAACCAAACATTCTGTTAACAGACAGGTTCCCACCTGCTTGTCTCTGGTTAAATCTGAAATTAATATGGAATATGAAAGCAGATGAAAAATTCTCAAGTTAAGCACTAGGGCTGATCTGTGCTAGACCCATGGCAACATGGATTCACAACAGGAAGGTCTTGTCAAACAAATCCGATAGATTGTTTTTGACTGGGTGACAAGGGTAGTAGATCAGGGAGGTGTGGTGGACATGGCCTACCTATATTTTAGCAAGGCATCTGACACAGTCCCCTACAAGAGGTTTGTAAACAAGTTGAGCAGTCTGGGAGTGAGTCACAAGGTAGTGAACTGGGTCAAAAATTGGCTTAGTAACAGTACACAGAGGGTGGTGGTAAACGGAGTTCAATCTGAAGAAAGGGGAGTAACCAGCGGAGTGCCACATGGTTCAGTACTGGGACCAGTCCTCTTTAATGTTTTTATTAGCAACATTGTGGAAGGACTCAACGGAAAGGTATGCCTCTTTGCAGATGACACCAAGATCTGCAATAGGGTTGACACTCTAGGGAGGGTGGAAAAGCTGAGGAGAGACTTAGCCAAGTTAGAGAAGTGGTCAAGAGTGTGGCAGCCTCAGATTCAATGACAAGAATTGTAAAATCATGCATTTGGGGAACAAAAAACCAGGGGGAGGAATACATGATGGGAGGGGGAGGTACTAACAACAACCAAACTGGAAAGGGACCTGGGGTAGTCATAACAGATTATCTGAAAGTAGCCAAACAATGTGAGAAGGCAGTGAGGAAAGCTGGGGGATGCTGGGGTACATAGGGAGAGGTATCACCAGTAGAAAACAAGAGGTGGTGATGCCACTACACAGGTAGTTGGTGAGTCCTCATCTGGAATACTGCATGCAGTTCTGGAGAACTCATTTCCAAATGGACATTGACAGGGTGGAGGCAGTCCAGAGAAGGGTAATAAAAATGGTGCAGGGGCTACACCAGAAACCATACGAGGAGAGACTGAGGGAACTCAATATGTATACACTGCAGGGAGAGGGGAGATATGATAGAGACATTCTAATACCTCAAATGGATCAACAACGTTCAAGAGGGCAACATCTTTCAGAAAAGATGTGCAAGAACAAGGGGTCACGATATGAGTCTGGGGGAGACTCAGGGGCAAAGTGAGGAATTTATTTTTCACAGAAAGGGTGGTAGATGCATGGAACAGCTTCCCTGAGGAGGTTGTGGGGGCAGCAATGGTAGGCAAATTCAAGAATGCATTGGACAGGCAGAAGGCAACACTAGGGACAGGAAGGAGGAAGTAGGTTGCAGATCAATTACAATCTGGAGTTCATATAGTAGGTAGGGAAATGGGCAGACTAGGTGGGTCAGGCAGTCTTTATCTGCCATCAATTTCAGTTTCTGGTTCCAAAACAATTTATTTATTTATTTATTGAAATGTTTCAAAACAACCAGTGCTAGTGCAGAATTACAGGGGAAGGGGGAGGGGGACATGCACAAAAATGGATCCCTCATATTGTAAAAACGGTATTGGAACCTCTGTCATACTTCGTTGACTTACACGGAAAATAACAGATGATGCAAGTGAATCAAGTGATTAAGAATCTGTATGACTCTGACTCTAATGCACCAGAGTATAGGAAAAAAACAAGAGGATGACTTTTGTTTTTTAACTTTTTATTAGGTCTTTAGCCAATATAATCAGGAATAAACATTGTCTACTGCAGAATGTTGCAGAGATATCACAAAAATACAGAACAATTTAGATCAGATGGCTCACCATACTGAGATATCACTTCAACTCATATATACAGTACTAACATCAGTACAAATACAGAGGAAGTCAGGGAAGTGGTCAAGAATAGTCCCCTATAAAACTCTAAGTAACTCAAAGAACAGTACAATTGTAACGCTGTATACATATCCCACAGATCCACATGTATGCACCCCTATTTAAGACCAAGAACCTTATTTCACATTTTTTGTCTCTGTAAAGAAATCTGTTACATGCTTTTTTTGTGTCACACATAATGATATAAAAAAGATAAACTTGTGATTAGTTCACTAATTCTTTTTACCCCAGGTTTGTTATCTTTTTACCATGTCAGACACAGATGTTCAGCTGGATGACAGTACATTATGTTTTGCACTTTTGGACTACTAATTATGCAACTCATGGACAGTCTGAATAAGTAAAAAGTCGCGGTCCTCTGCAATAGCTGGTTTGTAATAACATGATGGCCTTCTGTATTTGGTATTTGTTGCTGATGTCCACAAGTCTGACTCAGGTGGATTCCAATCTTCTCCTATTAAGATCTTCAAACTAAAATCCTTAAAATTTTCCAGGTGATGAAAATCAGGTTGCTGTCCTTCTTGTATCTCATCTCTGGGTACAGAAAAAAGAGCCTCGTAAGTTCTCTTTTTTTCCGATCCATGAATTGTGTATGCATTGAATTTGTTGATGCCTGGAGGGAAAATGTTCCATGGAAGGAAGGCTTCACCTTTTCACTTTTTTCCTATTTTAAATTCAGTCATTATTACCAAATAAAATTGGAAGATACCTTCCATGCATTTCTTCTGCCTGAAAGTAGCAGTAAATGCTGTCCATGTGGACACAGTTCAGCTTCTAGGTACTGTTGTGTTGCATCATTTAAGAAAAAAGCTTCCACCACCTCATAGTCCCACAATCCACCGAATGGCTTCCCTGGCTCACCAGGTTGTGCTGAAGGATCATCAAAAAATGCAGCATCCACCTGCAGCTGCAGTCATCCTTCACTAGGTTTGAGTGTGACAGTCACAGGCTCATGTCTGATTAGTAAACTATCCCAAGCAGTTGCAATTGTAAACTCCATCTGAATATACTGAGGGAGATGTTAATGAAGAGCTCTGCATGCAGCAATAAGGATGGCCATCGTTTCCGTAAACATCGACCACATCTACTAGTATCGTAAGTCCCTCCTTTAAATCCCAGCAACACTTGCAAAGCTGCTAGCAGCAGGAGGACATACAAACTTCTACCAAAATGTCTGTGGAACAAACAAGTGTTGGGTTTGTACCAGAACCTGAGTCACTTGCTATCAGCCCAAAGCCACCACGTGTCAGGAAGTATAGTTAGGGTTGGTACAGCACATTAATGTTAAATCCAAAATTTTACATCTTAATAATGTTGGCATACTTTGACAAAATAGCCCAAAATTTGGCATGCGCAATCATTCTGCCAGAGTCTCAAGAAGTGAAAAGTTTTGTGACAGCACCTTGTATGATTTTTGAGAAATACAGTGGTAACAAAAAAAAAAACAGAACAAAAAACACTTAATCCATTGGTTAACATGGGATTTTTTGCTATCATCTACAGCCCAGACGGAATGACATTTTTCTCTGAAATTTTCAGGGATGATGAGGTCTGTGCCAAGGATGTGGGATGATTTGGGGAAATAATATGTTACCATTTTTGAATTATAATGATTTTTGCGATAGCCGCCAGACAGGCAGGTACATGAAAACCATTCTAACTGTTAATTGTTAAGTATACAGTATAATGTTCATGTTCAAAGAAATACTGTTTGTGATGTTAGCCAGTCTGTTGGTTTTTCTTTCCCCATTTTAACAAGTTTTCTACCCAAGTACTGCCCGGTAACTAATGAACAAGACCTGTAATTACTTTTATTACTATTTTAAAATGAACACTGCAAATATCAGTTAGTGTGGTGAGAATAATTTCACCCATCACTCGCTTAAGTAAGGATGGTTCAATCGAAAAATAACTATACGCAGTTCTTTATAGTTCAAACTTTACTGATCGAACTGAAAAGACTGCGAACAGTAAAGGTCCATGGTGATTCGAACTGTCATGGCTCCGTGGTGTCTAGTGGCACCCCTACCTGCCAGTTTCCATTTCCTGAATGAAACAGTATGTCACTGGTAGTCCACTGGTCCCTCCCCATTCTCTGATCACTATCCTGGTATAAAATCTATATTCCCTGGTAGTCCAGTGGTCCCTACTCCCTCCCCCATTCTCCGATTGCTATCTGTCCCCATCCTGAAATGGCAAGACAAATTTTATTTTTCAGGCACCCAATCCCAGAGGGTCTGGGTGCTGTACATTCAAAATACAACAAAAAGCAGTTAAAACACAGTAATTAAAATAAAAACATATCAATTAAGAATACTTAAAGCAGACCACCCAAAATGGGAGGCCTGACCTAGCAGCAGATTACTGAAGGGGCCATTCTTCAGAATGTCTCAGGAGCAGTATCTAAAAGACAGTGTCTGGGAATGCCTGGCTGAATAAAAAGGTCTTGAGGCAGGCTTTGAATGCTTCAACTGAAGGGGCCTCCCTTACAGATGGAAAGAGCAAGTTCCACAGAATGGGGCCAGTGACACTAAAAGCTCTGTCGCCGGCAGTTTTTAACCTTGTCCTGGAAATTGCAAGTTGGCCCCCTAGAGGAGGACCAGAGGGAATGGACCAAGGCAGCAGGTGTTAGAAGGTCTGACAGGTAGCCAGGACCCAGTCCATGTAGGGCCTTGAAGGTGAGCAAGCCCACCTTAAAGAGAACCCTCCACCGAACTGGCAAACAGTGCAGTTCACACAGCAACGGGGTGATGTGACAGTATATTGGCTGTCCCATCAGCAGCCTCACAGCTGCTTTCTGCACTAGCTGCAGTCAGAGGAGGGTGCCTCCAGAGACCCCGAGGTAGAGTGCATTACAGTAGTCAAGTCTTGACGTCACAAAGGCATGTACCAAGGTGGGGAGGTCCATGGGCGGAACTAGGTGTTTGATCCTAGCGATACTCCTCAGATGGTAAAAGCTGGTCCAAACAACAGATGACACCAGAGATTCAAGTGTCAGTCTGTTGTCAAGGATAACACCAAGATTGTGCACCTTAGAGGAGGCCTTCAATGGCACAGACCCCAGAAACAGTCCAGTCTCTGTGCCAGAGGCCATCCTAACATGCCTTCTGTTCGACTCCACCACCAGTACACCATCTTATCAGGGTTCAGTTGCCAGGAGGCCATCCAGTCATTGATCTCAGCCAGGCAGTTGTTCAGTACATCCACCACATTGGATGTCCTAGTGGCAAAGGAAAGATACAGCTGGGTATCATTGGCATAACATAGAAACATAGAAACATAGACTTTGATGGCAGATAAGGACCGCTTGGCCCACCTAGTCTGCCCATTTCCCTACCTACAGGATAAGCCGCAGATCCTAGTCAACCAACAGCCTATTTCTTCCTACCCCCCACAAGAATTGCCTTATGTCTGTCCCATGTATTCTTGAATTCTTCCACAGTTTTAGACCCCACAACCTCCTCAGGAAGGCTGTTCCATGCATCCACTACCCGCTCTGGGAAAAAATACTTCTCACAATGCCCCTGAACCGTACCCCCTCTATCTTTAAATTGTATCCCCTTGTTCTTGCATGTCTCTTTGTCTGAAAGATGCTACGCTCTTGGACCTTCTTGATTCCACTGAGGTACTTAAACGTTTCTATCATGTCCCCCCTCTCCCTCCTTTCCTCAAGGGTATACATATTAAGCTCTTTAAGTCTCTCCTCGTATGGCTTCTCTTGCAGACCCTGCACCATTCTAGTTGCCCTCATCTGGACTGTCTCTATCCTGTCTATGTCCTTGCAGAAATGGGGTCTCCAGAACTGGATGCAGTACTCCAGATGGGGTCTCATCAACTGTCTGAACAGAGGGATAACAACTTCCTGTTTTCTGCTGGTGATGTCTGTCCCTATGCATCCTAGTATACCCCCAGCTATCCCTACTGCCTTCTCACATTGCTTGCTAACCTTAAGGTAATTTTATATGATTACTCCCAGGTCTCTTTCCATTTCTGTTTTTGTTACTACCTCCTCCCCCCCCCACCATTGTGTAATCTTCCCCTGGGTTTTTGTTTCCCAGGTGCATTATTTTTCACTTCTTTGCACTGAATCCTAGCTGCCATACTTCCGACCATTCCTCCAACCTTGCCAAGTCCCTTCTCATCCTTGCCACGCCTCCTTGTGTATCAACCCTGTTGCAGATCTTTGTGTCATCTGCAAAGAGGCATACTTTTCCTTCCATTCCCTCTGCAATGTCCCTTATAAAGACATTAAAAAGGACTGGACCCAGTACTGAACCCTGCGGTACCCCACTAGTAACCCCTCTTTCTTCAGAGTGGACTCCATTTACAATTACCTTCTGGGTCCTGTTGTCCAGCCAATGTTTTACCCAGGCTACCACCCTGGGACCCACACCCAGGCTGGTTAATTTGACTGTTAATCTTTTGTGTGGGACTATGCCAAATGCGTTGCTAAAGTCTAGGTAGGCCATGTCCACAGCCCCTCCCTGGTCTACTACTTTGGTCACCCAGTCAAAGAAATCAATTAGATTCGTCTGACATGACCTTCCCGCTGTGAACCCATGCTGCCTTGGGTCCTGTGCCCCACTGGCCTCTAGGTACTCAACAATTCTTTCCTTCAGAAGTGATTCCATCACTTTCCCTACCACAGAGGTCAAACTGACAGGTCTGTATTTTCCTGCCTCTGTCTTGGTCCCACTTTTGTGAAGGGGAATCACATCTGCCTTCCTCCAGTCCTCGGGTACCACACCATCCTCCCATGATTTGTTAAAAAGGGTAGTCAGTGGTTTCACTAGTTCTCCCATTAATTATTTTAGAATTCTGGGGTGAATTCCATCAGGCCTCATTGCTTTGTCCATCTTCAGTTTTAGGAGTTCTTTCAGAACCCTTTCTTCTGTGAAAGGACTGGGATCGACCCCCCCATCCAGAGTGCTTCTGTTAATTGGATTAGGCACCTCCCCCTCCTCTTTTGTGAATACTGAGCAGAAATATTTGTTCAGTATCCCTGCTTTTTCACTATCCACCTCTGCTCACCCACCATTCATTCTATTCAGCTTCACTATCCCTCCCTTTGTCTTTCTACGCTCCCTGATGTACCTATAAAAGGTTTTATCCCCCTTCTTAACCGAGTTGGCTATCCTTTCCTCAGTTTGGGCCTTTGCTATTCTGACTTCCCTCCCAGCTTCCTTCTGCCTTAACTGGTACAGCTCTCTGTCCTGCTCCTTCTGTGTTTCCTTCTACTTCCTGAATGCTATCTTTTTCTCCCTGATATTCCCCGCCACTCTTTTGAGAACCATAGTGGCTTTTTCTTTCATTTTGATTTGTTTATTTGCTTCACACAAAGGCTTGTTGCCTCTGTGATGGCAGTTTTGATGAAGGCTAGGGGAGGAGGAGAAATTCCCCATCACAACCCATTGCCTCTTGTTTGTGAGACAGGACTCAAATCAGCAGATGACAGTGCCAGCGAGTTCACAAAATTCCCTCAGGCGGTCGAGCAACACACAATGGTCCACCATGTCAAAAATGGCAGAGAGATCAAGGAGAACAAGAATTGTTCCCTCTCCTCAATCTCTCACCCTGATGAGGTCATTATGCACCTGAACTAATGTGGTTTCTGTACTGAGCCTGGCATGAAACCCAGACTGGAGAGGCTCATAGATCTCAAAGGCCACAAGGTGTTCTTCAAGCTGCTGCACCACAATCTTCTCTACAACCTTTCCCAGGAATGGAAGGTTGGAGACAGGACTGTAATTCACCTTGACATCAGGGTCGAAAGATGGTTTCTTCAGAAGGGGTCTCACCAGTGCCTCCTTCAAGGCCTCTGGGAAGACCCCACTCTGATAAAGAGCACCAGACAATCAAGGTGAACACCGGGCCTACAAAGCTCAACACATCCCATTAAGAAATTAGTTGACACTGGGTCCAGTTTGCAACATGTGTGCTTCATCCTAGAAACAACCTCAATGACCTTGACCACCTCCACTGGTTTAAACTCCCCAACCAGGCCGAGTGCTCCTCGGACAGCCAGGGCAACCACTGTCGGCCACCCTGTGTGGAATTCCTTGCCTGATAGTGGGCACTCTGTCTGAGAAGAACCGTGCAAACTCATTGCATAAAGCATCGGAAAATGCTTTTTTCTGCTGTAGACAAGCTGGATGTAACAGCCTGTCCACAGTCTGAAAAAGCATAGCTGGTCGGTTCTTCCTGGCGGCAATCTACCTGGATAGAAACACTGCCTTATTACAGTTGATTTCCCCCAGTACACAACATAGTGTGCACGAAGGGCCAGTTTGTCTGCCTCCAGCCTGGTCTTCCGCCAGCAGTGCTCTAACCTCTGACCCTTGATCTTCATCGCCTTGAGCTCCCCAACAAACCAAGGGGACCTCAAGTGAGAGGATATGGGTTGTACATGGACTGGTGCAAGGGAGTTGAGTGCCCCAGACATCATCTTATTATAGGCGGTGACTGCTTCACCCGTATCCCCTGTGCATGTACTGCCCACACTAGATAGGTCAACTACCGTCAGAAAACCCTCCAGGGTCAAACCCCTCAAAGGGTGGTAGCTTACCATCTCTACAGGGGGAGGGCTCATGGGGGGGCCCTGAGCAAGAACTCCACAGTGCAATGATCGGACCAAAGGACCCGATCAGTCTTAAGATTATCAATCTCAAGCCCCATCAAGAAGACCAAGTCCAGCATGTGACCACCCTGGTGGGTTGTGGTAGAAACTTCTTGTGACAGGCCCAAAGATTACATCATCTGGAGGAGGTGGTAACCCAGTCTAGATGATTCATCATTGGCCCAAACATTGTAGTCCCCCAGAACTAAACACCTGGGGGCCTCCAATGTTTCACCAATGACAAAGTTGGCTACCTCCTGCAGGAACTCTCCTGTCACATCAGGGAGGTGGTAAATCAGGAGGATCCTGCAACCTGCGCCCAGACTACCACGGATGGCCACATATTCAAATGAACTCAGCATTCTCACTGGGTGCACATTGAAGCCTAGCTCAGATCTAAAACAGATGGCCACACCCCCGCCCCTGCGTTCCACCCTGGGGCAGTGTGCAACGGAGTACCCGGGGGGGGGAATGGCAGCCTCTAAAACCAGGCTAGCATCGTCACCCATCCAGGTCTCCATAATGCATGCCAGATCAACTGATGAAACCAGATCCGCTATAACTGTGGTCTTATTTCTGATTGATCTGGCATTGCACAGCACTGCCCTCAGGAGATTGGTGGACAGTGCAGCCCCTCTTGCTGCCTGCCCACTCGGTCTGGTGGGGACCCTGTGGATGGGAACCAAACACGTCTGACTTCTCTCTAGGACCTGTCAAAACCCAGGGTGCCTTCCACACTTAACCACCTCTATCCTGCCCCCTTCCGGTGTGCACTGGGCACCCCGCCATGACCAATCAGTGCAGCACCTCCTAATCCTGACCTCCTAACAGCGATGCACTGTGGTATTGGAAACCAGGAGGTCAGTGAAGGGCTGCAAGTCAAAAAGCTGGAACGCCCCATACACAATTCTTGCCCGCCCCAGCCCCCCAGACACATGCCAACTAACTAAAGCCCCAAAGCAGCAAGGAAACATCACTAAATAAATAAACACATGCACTCATCAAACATACACTAATACAGTATAACCTAGACCACACACACCACATACACAGCCACTAACTCCCGACACCCCCTCCCCAACAACTCACTACTCCCACACCAAAACAACCAAAAGCAAGGTATCCAGCTATTAAGCTCAAGAGATCAAGTGATCACACTGAACTCAGCAATAATGCCCAACTTGCCAGGGCATAGCATATTGTCATTAGTAACAGTCAGTTCAAGCATCCAGAAGGAGCTACACAGCCCAGAAAACAGGCTGGGGGCCCTCTCACAGACCCCAGTCACTGAGGGCGAGATGTTATTAGTGCGCTAAACCAATATAAAAGCAGGTGAATCTTAAACTAGTAGGCAATTCTTAGTCACAATCAGAGCAGCTCTCACCAGCACTGTAGGGCTAAAAAGAAAGTTTTTTCCTGACAGATGGATCAAGTTCCAAATGAACAGTACAGTCTAATCCCCATAGATGGTCCAGTATGGGAAAATCTGGCAGATGTAGTCCCCAAATTCACACACATGGCCAGCCAAAGGAATGGGCCGGTGGAAACAGGGCCAACTCCAATCCAGCACAGGACTTCAGACCCAAAAAATTTGAACTGACCCTTCCCTTGGGGGAAATTACATGGCGACACACTCTATGCCCACACTTCCCCAGGAAGATCATGACAGAACCAGGACACCGCCAAGCAATGGTAGGCCCCCTCATATGATGTTAACAGAGGCACCTACTCGCACAGTTCAAGGTCCTTGGCACTGACTGTACCACGGACGGCAGCTCATTAAGTCTGGGGCCTGCCAGGAGGGGTATCACAGTCCAGTAGACCCCTTCAAAAGAAAGAGAACCCACATTCAGATAGTCCACTCTGCTTGGCACAAACCAAAACTGCGGCCACTGCAGGACACCAAGAGTCGTCAACTGTTGGGAAGCTCTGCTGCAAGTCGCACCCAAAGGTAGGAGTACAGTGGGACCACAACTCTACCTAAAAAACAAAAAAGCTAGATACTAACACTTCTTCACTAAAAAAGCCCTGCCTAACACTAAAACCCTTACTAACCCCCTAACTCTCCAGAGCTTTTAATTTTTTATATATAAATTATAGATTCCCTGGTAGTCCAATGGTTCCCCTTCCCCCATTCTCGGATCTCTGTCCCATATTAAATAATAAATCACTGGTAGTCCAGTGGTCCCTCCCCGCTGCCTGTTCTCTGATTGCTGTCCTCGTATTAAATAATAAATTCACTGGTAGTCCAGTGGTCCCTCCCCCTCTCCTGTTCTCCGATCGTCATTCCCCTACTGCTGTTATATCTCCCTGGTGTTTAGTGACCCCCCCCCATCAGTGTCCATGGCTGTAATAAAACCATCCCGCAATGTTTTTTTCCTACAAAAAATAAAACAGTCCCCCGCTGATCAGCCCAACACCCCCACCTCCCACTCAGCACCTACCACCCCCAGTACACCCCCACATATCTTTGCTCACCTGAACAGGTTCCAGGTTCGCGATCCACTCTCCAACTGAAAACATGTCTTGCTGCTGGAACAGGTGAGTGCAGTATGAGAAACTAAGGTAAATGCAGTTCAATGTCTTTCAATGAGGTTTTCAACTTTGATGCATAACCCACCCATTTTTTGACGTTTTGACACCAAATTTTCTACATGGCCTTTTGGGGACTCCACCTCATGAACAATATGAGTGGCATTACACAACTCCCGTCTGAAAAGTGATTTTGCAGTTGCTTGGAGAATTCAGCTTTCAGGTGGGATTTGGAAATTCTTCCTGCCCTTGTTCATGAAGTGGGGTCATAAGAAGGTTATGTTGAAAATTTTCAACAGAGCTTTCTTATTACCCCACCTCATGTGTGTCTCAGCTGTCATTTTTCACATCCTGACTGCAATGTGTTTTCGCACCTGTGGCATGGAATGGGTGTAGTTGAGGTTTGCAGGAGGTTGCAAGCACCTAGTTTGGCTGGTCTGATTTCGACCAGCTGGCGGTCACCATCTCCTGGTTAAAAAAAAAAGATATCATGAGGATCATTCAGGGTACTCGACTAATCTTCTGTAATCTGGACCCGGGCCCAACACATCTCATTTAGGGGTGTGTTGAGATGATTGGCCCAGTCCTTGCTGAAATTGTCTGGCATTCATTGGAGAAAGGGGCGTTTCCAGACCCCCTGAAGGAGGTGGTTGTGATTCCTCTCCTCAAGAAACCCTCCCTTGACCCTGATTGCTTAGCTAACTACAGACCTGTCTCTAACTTGCCCTTTGTGGGCAAGGTTATTGAGAAGGTGCTTGCATTACAGCTGGAGGATCATCTAACCACTCATAATATCTATGACCCTCTCCAGTCTGGATTTCAGAAAAGGCATAGTACTGAGACAGCACTGGTTCGGGTACTTATTGATCTTCTGATAGCGAGGGATCAGAGGAGTCGTTCGATCTTGGTACCCTTGGACCTCTCTGCTGTGTCTGACACTGTGGACCATGAAGTGTTACTTGAGCACCTGCGGTTGATCTGTGGATTGTTGGGTACAGTCCTCAGGTGGTTTAGATTTTTTCTCACAGGCAGGACTCAGAGAGTGGTGTCAGGGATTTATTCTTCAGCTCCTCTCCCCCTGTCCTGTAGGTTCCACAGGGCTCCATGTTGTCACCCATGTCGTTCGTGTTCGCTGGGTATATGCTGCCGTTGGAAGATGTTATAAGGTGGTAAGGGTTGAGTTTTCACTGCTATGCAGATGATACTCAGCTGTATATGTCCTTTGTACCTGAACAAGTTGAGGCCGTTTCGCTCTTTAATAGCTGCCTCTCCGAGATCCAAGACTGGATGAGTGCAAGTTGGCTGAGGTTGAACCTTGATAAAAAGTAAGTGTTGGTAGTGGATTCAGGTTGACAGAGTTTGTGGTTGTCGGCTGGACAGCTGTTCAGGCTTTGGCTCAATGGAAGCCAGCTGCTGACCTCAGACCAGATGCAGAATCTGGGCATAGTACTTGACAGTGGTTTGATGCTTAAGGCTCAGGTGTCGGCTGTTGTCAAGACCTCTTTTTATCATCTGAGAAATATCGGCAGATTGAACAGCTGGTTCCGCCCACTGACCTTTCAACTCTGGTCCATGTTTTTGTGGCTTCCCACCCTGACTATTGCAATGCCCTATACCTTGGGCTTTCAAGGGTTGATATCTGCCATTTGCAGCTGGTGTAGAATGCGGTGGCTAGGCTGTTGACTGGTCTATCTAGAACTTGTCATGTCACACCTGTGCTCTGTAACCTGCACTGGCTGCCAATACAGTGGCAGATCACCTTCAAGGTAGGTTTATTGACCTATAATGCCCTACGTGGACAGGGACCCTGGTATCTGCAAGATCTTCTTTGTCCTTATCGCCCCCTCCACTCACTCCACTCCTCTGATGAGGAATTGTCAGAGGTTCCCAGGGTTCAATTAAAGTCCTCAGGGGCCCGTTCTTTTGCTTTTTTGGTCCCCACCCTGTGGTACTCTCTACCTCATCAGATATGTGAGTGCCCAACTGCCGAGAGCTTTAAATCTTCTCTTAAAACACGTCTGTTTGGAATGTCTTTCCCCGACTTTGATTAATTGTTTCTTTTCAATAATTCTAGGTTTTTTACTGTAATTATATTTATATTATTGTTTTTAGGATTATTTAATTGTACAAGTGCTTTGATTTTTTTTAGAATTGCACTTTCTATAAATAAACGATTGATTGATTGATCGACGGATGGCATTGCAGTTGCACGGAATTATGTTTTGGTGGGGATTTGAACATTTTCTGTACCAGGTACATAAGGTGGGGTAAAAAGATGGCTATGTCGACAATTTGGTCTCTGTTGTCCTATAAATGGAAGTGCAGGGCCCTTCCACAGCTACATACATATATGTATCTATGGAGGGATGGGAGCGCAGTGCCCTGGCAAATAAGGATATGATTACTCTACCTCAAAAACTATGGATGGGTGGGAGCACAGGCAAATAAGGGTATGATTACACTATCTAAAAAAATAAGGAAATTCCTTGAAAATACTTCAGTTAGGGTTGAGGATAAAGTGACAAATGTAGGGAAATATGACATTAGGGTTTCCAACCCTAAATCCCCAGCCCCACCCTCAAAGCGAATGAGGGGTGGAGTCTTCCTCGGGGTTGTCAGCCCTAATGCTCACCCCATTATATGCACTCATGCAAGATACACACCTGTCTTCATCACATCTTAGCTTTTCTGTTACTGCAATGGAGTGAGCTTTAGTGTTGACAACTCCCAAGTAAGACTCCACCCTTCATTCGTTTCAGGGGTAGGGCAGGGGTTTTAGGGTTGGAAATCCTAATGTCATATTTCCACACATTTGTTCGGGTTGAACTTAAAGGACATTCCTGTCTTCATGTCTACTGTCTTCACAGTCAGGCTGCCCCATAAGTTTACCACTCTCTGGAAGAAAATGGTCCTCCTGATGTTACCCCTAAATTTATCACCTCTGAGCTTTAGAGGATGTTTTTGCATCCTGCTGGAGGACAACAGATCAAACACCTCTGACTGTTTAAACTTACTGATACTCTTGAGTATGCAGAAGACTGAAATCACATCCCCTCTTAGCCTTTGTTTCTACAAGCTGAACATGTCAAGGGTCACCAGCCTCTCCTCATAGCTTTTGTCCCCCATACCCCTGATCATTTTGGTGACCCTTCATTATCCCCTCTCAACTGCTTCAATGTTCTTTTTGTATTAAGTCACCCACAACTGCATGCAGCATCCTGGCCAGCTGCCTATGAATGTCTTGTTTTGCACCTAAGAAAATAGTCTTAATGTTAAGAGTGATTAAAAGGCAGCTATGCTAAAAGATGTAGCTCTCTGTACATAGTTCTGTTGACTTATGAATAATAATCAAATAAGCAAAATAAGCATGTTCAGTGACAATGGACTATGGCTCTTCTTCATACCCAATTACCAATGCACCTTATGTCTAAAACACTAGTGTTGACTTTCTCTGCATAAGAACATATACAGTATTCTAAGACTTGTAAAGGAAAATCAGGGGAGGTGTGTTGGGCCTTCTTAGCTGTCATTGTTTTAGGTGGCACTTAGTTTCAAGTCATAGCAACACAAATTCAGGTTCTCTACAAAAGAATCTGCTTGCTGGAACAAGGAAAGAATAACAAGGATTTAACATACTGTACAGAAGCATTAATCTCGATAAAACTGAAACCCTGCTAATTACTCTTCATGATAACCCCTCTACTTTAATATTAATTGATTATCAAATATTGTGATTTTTACTAATCAGTATCAAAGGCTTATGTTGCAGCATGTTTAGCATGGAAATGATTCATTTTGCCAGCCTTTGGAAATGTCCGCCTTGTTAAGCTAAAACAGATGCTTGCTGTTCCGACAAGAGTGACTTTTTATTTCAGTCACAGCTGGCTCTTTTCAAAGCTTTGAGTCCATAGAAATAGTTTTGACACACATTGTGTATTATAAACACAGTTCAAATTATGCATTATATAGGTAGACAGCTGAAGCTTTACTAGTTATAATTAAATCCTGTTGCAAGGTTTCATTACTACACTGATCCTGGGACTTCATACAAGGTTATATCTCAGAAATACGATTTGTCTCCTTTTGATAATAGACTTTTCAAGCACAAACAAAACTACTAGTTATAAGATAATACATTCCTTGTTTATTACCTACCTGTCAACTATCTGTAACTTTCATTTATAACCCTTTAAACCTCCTGCTTCCTCTACTTTCATGTGTCCAACTTGTTTCTTCCCATTCTTCTACTTTCCATCCTCCTCTTTCCTGCCAACACTACTTTACCCCCTCCTTCAACATCACCCTCACCTACCCTAATCCAACTGTTAAATCCCATGCTCCTTGACACCTATTCCATGTGACAATCCCACTCTTCTTTGCCCACCCTATCCTATTCTATTCTTCCCACTCACCTTGACCTACTACAGCCCTCCCTCCCTCCTCTATTTCCTTCTGCTCCTGCTCACATCCCATCAACCTAACCACAAAACCCTCATACCCATTAACATTTTACATTCTCTCCAGTGCCCCAGCACATACTCCTCACTAGACTCACTCCCCTGAATGTCTGTTCTTTTGTCAATAAATTAATGCTTATTATACAATGGCAAGGAAATTTCCTGTATTCTGATTGGTCCGTGGGTGCCTGAGACAGTGATGTTATTACACAATAACATCACTGTATGAATTTATTGGACCATTTTATCGCTGTTGTCTCTTCACACAAAAAATCTACTAAAAACATTTCTTTATTTTTTTTTTATTTTGTATAACATTGAGCCATTGTATAATTGCAATAAGGCACTCCAGGGTGTGTGTTATCATGTAATAACATCACTCCTGCGGTGGTCAAAGCACTCGGCTTCACCTCTTGCTTCAACCCACCCCAGGAGTGACGTTATTACACGATAACACACACTTTGTTGTACCTTATTGCTTAATTCATGACCTCACCCTCAAGCATGACATACTGAAGACATCTTCTGCTTCACTGACTGCTGGTTTCCCTCCCCTGACCCCTACACCCCTCTGAGGTTACTCTTCCAAATACCATTTGTTTGAACAGTACTATTCCTCAGGCTGTGGAGGTGGTGTTGCCATTCGATCCAGGTCTTACTTCCAACTCTTTCTCTCCTCTCGTAGGCCTTCTCCAGTTCTGCCCCTACTTACTAGAGCTCCCTTCTTATTGAGATCTGGAATGTCCTCTCCCTTCTCCTCTAAGAAGTAATCTCAGAAATTGTTTGTTTACATGATATACTTTGTATGTACAGCACTTAGTGTTTTATTCAGGATTACGTAATTTTGTATTTATTGTTTAGCACCTATTGTTACACTGAATGGTGAAGTACTGTAATTTCTCCTTGAGTTACATATTATACTTTACTACGTAACGCCTGATATATAGTCTGTTAGGGATTATTTGGCTTTAATTGCACATAATTATAACATTGTTTTATATGTGACACATTTAATGCATGTTACTCATTTGCTTTGTGTTGCATCTCATATGCTACTTGTTTCTATTTCTCTTTTACACCATTATACGTCTGCACTTTATTTGCTGTATAGTTAAATTCCTGTATTCATTGTACTTTTTTCCAGTTTGTACTTGGTGTATGTTAAAAATCCTGTTTTTGTCATTGTAATCCAGTACTCTACCTCATCTCATTGTGCCTGAAAATACACATTATGGGCACTATGCATGCACTAATAGGCAGGAGCAGGAAGTACACACAAAATGCGCGTATCGTGCCCGCACTGCTCCGCACCTGCGCCCAGGTGTGCGCCCACCAGCATCTATAATCGCCAGCCACCAGAACACACCTCCTGTGCACAGCAGCATGGTTGAGGAACACGGTCACACAGGCGGGCGTCCAATCGGATGTCCGTCCCAGGTCCTGGAGTGGATCCATTGCAACGTTCATGCAGGGGGTCCTGGAACAGTGCATAGCCTGACAAAGGTTAAACACCATGCATTTGCCTGAATGGACACAC
This sequence comes from Neoceratodus forsteri, assembly GCA_016271365.2. Taxonomy (NCBI): domain Eukaryota; kingdom Metazoa; phylum Chordata; order Ceratodontiformes; family Ceratodontidae; genus Neoceratodus; species Neoceratodus forsteri. The sequence goes on from CM028133.1 coordinate 442,975,095, forward strand.
CAGCCCTCCCAGGCAGCACTGTGGGCAGGTGCAGATGTATGCAGGGGGATCTCATTGCCACTGTGCCCCGCTGTTAACCTTTGGGGGGGGCACATAAATACTTACAGCAGGGTTCCCCTTTACACAGCCTTACCCACTGTGGCATGGCAACCAAGTGCCATTGTGCATACGTGCAGCTCCGACAACCCCCCAACATGGCTCGTCCCCATCCTGCCCCTGATAGCGCTGCATGGCTGGCTGGGGGATCCTGTGTGCAGGGTGCTAGTGCGCCCATGGTGAATGCCATCAGGGGTGTGCAGATCACTGCTGCAGGCTAGTCAGCATAGGAATGCCTACCTGCTGCCCTTATGCAGCACGTAGGCATTCGTGCATAGGCCCCAATATGTCTAGTGCACTTACCAGGTAAACATAAACTAAATAATCAATATGCACAACCAGAAACACGATAAAATAAGTACAATGCAAACAGATACAAGCAGTTGAGTTAAGGTAATGCTTGAGTAAGGCTGATCTAAAGGGATCTACTATGGAATGCTGACAGTCACTCGCCCGACTTACAATAGCCCAACACCGTTTGCCTGACAATCACTTGCCCAACAATAGAAATTTGCCCACCATGGAGGTGATTTTGTGTTTCGGGGGGCTTTGCCCCTAGCACGCCCCATACTTAAATATAATCATCTCTGTCACACGCAGATTTCTACTGTCAGGCAAATGGTGTCAGGCTATCGCAAGCCGGGCAAGTGACTGTCAATATTTCATAGGACTCCTAGACTAAAATATAGATGAGAACCCAAACACCAAATCTGTGTTAGTAAATAATTCCAGAAACTAGGGTAAGAGTAGAAGAATGCTAACTGCCCCACTGTTGAGAAACACCTGGATTCATGCAGTAGCAGACTGTTGCCAGACCTCAGGTTATATGATGTGGTGTGCTGCTGTAGCAAGGCTGACAGGAGGTGATGGGGGGACCTGATCAGTTTATTAACATAGCAGCCCCTAATAAAGAGGAGTTTAAAGAAAGGCTACATCCAGCCAAGGTCAGAGTATGAGGTACAGAGGTGAGTAAGATGAATAGCTCCCAGTACAAAGTTACATATACTATTGCAGGCTACATCCCATTTTACAAGATTGTTTTTGAAGGTATTAAAGTAGACCGGTAGACTATAGGTAAGACAAGGCAAAAAGACTCCCTTAGCAATAGCATGACTGGTTTTAGAGGTTAGGTTTTGTCTCACTCTAAAGGCAAGACCAAACTTGGAGTTAACTGTCTTGCAGGCAGAGGAAATATGGGAGGAAAAATCAAGGGCATTTAAATGAAGAAACTGGGCCGGCTCCATGGCATCGAGCAATGGGTGTTCACTTGGCACCCTGCGACCTGGGTTTGCACCCCAAGCCCAGACATCAGGAGCAGAGTCCAGCATGGCTGGAATACCCATAGGTGACTCTCCTTTCCCAGTTCCCCTCCATGGAGGAGGGGCCCTCCCAACAAAGGGATACCTTGGGTTACCTAAGTTGCTGCACTGACAGGGTGGCAGATGGCGAAGGGACATGCAATGACGTAGGATCCTAGGTGGCCTGAAGGAGAGGCCAGTTGAGGGCTTGGGAGGAGAAAAAAAAATGAGGAAACTTCCTCAAGTTGTGAGCCACCAATAAAAAGACAGCAAGGCAGCACGGCCTAAATCTCAGCTTATTTTTGAAGCCAGAAACTGAAGTCTTGATTTTGAGACTGCTCAAAAAACAACTTTTTTTTTTAATAAGGAAAACAAAAAATGTAGCGAAGCACAGAGATGGAGACTAAGGTGCCTATTTAAAGTGTTTTAACTGTGAGGACATACACATGTTTTTCCCAGCACTTCGAGGGGGAAATCCCTCTTCAACAATAACCAGCACTAGCCATTAACAAAATCCTTACTGATGTGATGTCATAAGGCAGACAGTTCAGCTGAGAAAGAGTAAACAATTGGATCATCAGCATACAGTAGATTGTTTCGGTGAACATTGGACTAAGGTCGGCTGTAGCAGCAGAAGGTGTACCTCATAGGATGGCCATAACTGAAACATGGGCAACACAAAAACATAATTGGGAACTAGCTATCTCTGGTTACACCCCTGACAAAAAGGACAGGTTACATGGGGGAGGGGGAGAGCTGGTCTTGTACATGAAAACACGATACAGGCTGCCCAGGATAGGTTCATGGAGGAGGAGAGTGAGACCAAACCAACCCAGGTAATGCTAACAACAGCATGGGAAGAAATATCAAATCAGGCATGGTGTTTAGACCACCAAACCAGAAGAAAGACAGACATGGACAAAGCAGAATGAATCAGTAAAGTTACTGCAAAAGGGGAGATGATATTAATATGCAGCCTAAACCAGCCTGATATACATTGAAAATTAACAGCGGCCAGAAGTACTAGGAATCATACTCTGGTGGATATGATGCAGGAGTGCCTTCTAGTGCAGTGGCTTAAGCAGCCTACCAGTGAGGAGGCAATTCTTGCTTTGATGGTCTCGAATACAGACATCATTGAGAATATCAGGCTGGAGGATCCCATAGAGACTACTGACCACAACACGGTGCTGTTTAGAATAGCACTAGAAACTCAACAATCCAACTCAAGGACAATGGTCCTGGAATTCAGAAAGGTAGATTTTTGGAAGATGGGGCAATGATTAGTGAAAAACTAGCAGGGGTTGGGGAATCAGTAGCAGTGAATGCCAAATGGGACATCATCAAGAAGTGGTTAAAGGAAGTAACCAAATCCCAATTGAGGTAGATGAAAGAAAAAGGCAAAAATTACAAAAGGTCCAATTGGGTTAGCCATGGATGTGGGGAAGGCATTAAAGGCAAAAAGGGCAGCATTTAGAAAGTACAAGAGGGAACAACATGAAGACTACATGGAGATCTATATAGAAAAATTGGTAGCGGCAAATAGAGTATTGAGGAATGCTAAGGTGGAGACAAACCCACAAACAGCAGACAGGGGCAGGAAAGGGGGACCAAGCCTTATTTAGATATACAAGGAAAGAAAGGAAGACAAAGAAAGGGATGGACTGGTTAAAAATGGGGGAGAGGGAGGAGAAGGGTGGAAAGAAGGCAGACATCCTGAATGAGTACTTCTGTTCAGTCTTCACAGTAGAGTTGTGAGGACCACTCCCAGAATGAGAGCAATACAGGCCAAAAGGGACAGGGTGTACAGTAGGGACATTGGGTTGGTCACAGTAGAGATGGTGGAAGTGGACACATCACTGGGCTCTGATGGGTTGCACCCTAGGGTGCTCAAACAGATTGTGTAGTCCCTAGCAGTGCATTTGACTGAACTCTTTAACTGTTACCTGGAAGCAGGGTGCTTTTGGTGGACCGGACGAAAACCAATGTGGTGTCACTCCACAAATGTGGGAATAGGGAAGAGCCAAGATATTAAAAACTGGTGAGTCCAATTATGATCAATGGAAAAGTACTGGAGACTATTATAAACGGTAGTATAGTGGAATTTTTTGGAGCTCGACAGGCTTCAAGATTGGAGGCAACATAGATTTGTGTGATGGACAGATTGTGTCAGATGACTCTATTTAGACTTTGGTAACTGGGTGGAGTCCATTGGGATGAGCCCATTTATAGGGTTGACAAGGATATTACATAACCAAATACAAGGGTAGAGATAGTGATAAGTGAGTGAACAATTACATTTCAGATCAGGTAAAACTTTTACATTTACAAAAGTCAAGAAGGTACTGCTTGTGCAAATGTTTGAAGGACTGAAGAGATGTTGCCTCCATCAAATCAACCAGTAAGTATGGACTTTTTTGACTGGGTAATAAAAACAGTGTATAGGAGCCATGCAGTAGATAAACTGAAACTTCAGTAGAGCCTTTGATTTTGTACCCCACTGAAGACTCATAAGAAAGCTAGGTGACTTGGGGGGAGGGGTGAAAACTGACCAGGTGGCTAGGACTCTGGCTGTAGGATGTACTCAGAGGGTAGTCATGAACAGGGGGTCCTCAAGGGTCAAAGAGGTACAAAATGGGGTACCATATTGATCAGTCCTAAGACCGGTGCTATTTAACATATTCACCTGCAGATTAGAGAATGGAATCCAAGGCAAGATGTCTCTTTGAAGATGTCACTAACACATGTGGCAGCATGGACACTAAGGGAGGAAGAAATAAGGGGCATGAAAAGGGACCTGAAAAGGTTAGAGAGGTGGCCCAGGATATGGCAACTCAAATGTAATACTAAAAAGTGCAAAGTTATGCACACTGGCATTACACCACTTAAAACAGTGTATTGGATGAGAGGGGTAAGGGTGGATCAGACATTTAAGGAAAAAGACCACAGTGTCATCATCAGTGTCAATCTCAAATCTACTTCCAAATGCAACAAGGCAAATGTGAAACTCTCTCCTTTATTGATTTAGTACAGCTTTTGATAGAGCTGACGTATCCTCTACTTATCTTTCTTGATCACTTCAAGTGATATGATGGAGTCCCAGATAGTCTCTTGTCCTGGTTCCAATCCTACAATTCCAACTGCTCTTCCTTTGTCTCTGGTAGTAGTTTTCATCTTCAGGTATCCTTTCCTTAATTCTGATCCCCAAGACTGCTCTCAGCCTTCTACTCTATCTACCTCCTCAGAAGGTACCACTGATATGGGGCGAGCCATCAATAGGTTTCCTACCTCCTGACTCAAATTGTTTCTATGAATCTATGAACCTCCTCCCTTTTGGCTTCCTAATTTTCTATGAATCTATGGCCCTCCTCCCTCATGGCTTCTTCATTTTCTATGAATCTAAGAATTTATGGACCTCCTCCCTCTTGGTTTCCTCATCTCAGAATTCAATCTCAGGTATAATTTCTAAACTGATGATATCCAACTGTATATCTCATTCAGCTTCTTCTCTGATCCAGTCTCATCCTTGCTGTCTGCCTGTCTTGGAAAAATCGATATCTAAGACTGAGATCCACTTCATTAGCAAAAAGTGTCCTCCCTACAGCTCAGCTTTCTTGTTCACTCTTGACACCTTCATTTCATTCACACTTATCAGAAATGTTGGAGACCTCCCTGACCCAGAGTGCTCATTTGCTAGCCACAGTACTATGATCTGTGCACTTTCATCTCCAAAATATTGCCCACATCTGTCACTCACTATCTTGACCTCATTTCTGCTGAAATCATTACTTGTATCTTCATCTTCTCCTTCCTTGAGTACTTCAGCTCTTTTATCTATGGATTTCCCAAGTCCCCCCTCTGTAAACCTAATTTAGCTCATGATACTACTGCCTGATTATTTATCCACTCCTGCATCGCCCCATCTTCTGACACTTCCACAGTCTACCTATCCTATTCCATATTAACTACAACACTGCATATTTTGTCTTCAAAAGCCTTCACAGGCTTGCTGCTTCCAGTCTCTCTGATATTATAACTACAGACCTCCTTGTCCCTAATTTATGCTCCTCCAACTCTAAATGTTCATCTATCCCCCATCTCTATCTCTACTGTTAGAAGAGAGCCTCCATGATTTGTAACCCAACAATTCAGCAACATCCCACTCCCTCCACCTCAAAGATTCCCCTTCCCTCCTCAAATCCTGCCCCAAAACCCAACACTTGTCCCTTATGTACACACTGTGATTCTGTTTTACAGAAGGTAATGTTTACAGGCACCATGCAGTTGTGCTGTATCTTGTCAATAGTTACATCTAGTTTTCATTTTGCTTTAGTTTTCATTTTGCTTGAGTCTCTTAAATTGATAAGTGCACTGTTCCCCTGCAATAATACTGTAGCTACATGGTTTCTCCATCATTAAATAGTTTCTTCTTTCCTCCTTCTATACTCCTGTGATATAATTGTGTACATGTGATGCCTGATTTTATGTAACTTTCATATGTAAACTGTTTTGGGATACTTTACGTAAAACACTTTATAAATTGTATTATTTCTGCCTCAGTCTCCATAGAATAAAATAGAATAGAATAGAATGGAACAGAACAGAATGGAACAGAAAGGAACAGAACAGAATACAATACAATACAGTACAATAGAAATTCAGTACAATGTAATACAATGTAGTATAATACAAATAGGATAAAGTATGGGGTGGTGTGTGTAACGAGAAGTTTACATACTCCCGAGGGGTTTGTGAAAGGATCTAACCATGAGGGTGTGTGTAAACTTTGAGCTTAAACACCACCTCATATTTTATTTTATATAATTGCTGGGTTTCCCTTTTTTTGCATCAGCAATTACACAAAACAAAGACAAGTTGCTATGCGGCAGCAGTCTAGTTAGGGTACAGCGTGCAGTCCACGGTTGCCTTTCTTTATTTAAAAGTTGTTGTTTTTTTTTTATTTTGTGGCCTGCTGAAAGTTGATTTTTTAAGTCATTGTGGTACATTTAGTTTTTTTTTTTAATTACTTACCATTGAGTCCAAGTGGCAGTTCAGTCTTCATTAGCAGTTCAGCGAGAAGGCAAGCGGAGAGTGGTTGAGAAGTGAGGAACTGCAGCAGGCGCATGTGCAGAGTGAGGGAAACCGTGCGTGTGTTTGTTGTAATAAACACTCCTTTATTATGGTAAATTATATCATGGTTTCCCCTGTGGGAAAAATGGAAAGCCAGTACTTATAACACAATACAACACAATAAAATAAAATAAAATATGGTTATTTACAGTGTCTTAACAGGCCAATAAGTTAGATAGTGCAACGGCTATTTGCAAACAAATATGGCAAGTAATGGCCAACTCAGGAGCTTGGCAGCAGTTCACTGAACCACTATCTGGAAGACAAGAGCTCATATTTAGGCTCAAAAATCCTACAATGGGTCTAGTTGAGTCATGGAAAACTGAAGTGGATTTCTGTGGACCTGCTAAAAATTGGCAGTATCTACACTATCAAGAGGGCGTCAAAGTTTCCAGCAGCCCTTCAGTAGTTTAATGGCATAATACAGCAGTTTTGCAGGGATCACATGATATAGTAAACTGAGCTATGTGCAAGTCACATGACATGCAGCAACTAATCAATGGTGTAGAAGATCAAAATCTCATTGTGTTGCCCATGTCTTTGTGCCATTTCTAGTCAAACTTGGCTGAGGATGTGTGTGGGAAAGCTCTTGCAGTTCACTCAAAACATTTGTTTTCCTTCAGAAACACTTAGAGGATCATTCATTGATAATCTAATCAGCAGGTGTGTACCTCTGGATATAAGCAGAGTGATCACTGGATTCTGTGCAACCCAGTTTGCTGTTTCAGAGAGCCTGCCTGTTGCAGCTAAAGCAGAACTAGCAGGGTGGAGGGTGATTTTTGAAGCTTTGATTTTGCAGGGGGGGTTTTTTTGTTTGTTTTTTTAACTAACTCCTGACCATGAGTGTGTAGTCACAGACTGTCTTTCTAATTGTTCATGTAACCCCCTTCTTCTAGAGCTGGGATTGTTGAGGAATCGTGCCAACCTGCAGGACTCCTGGTGTGAGTGGAGGATCAACAGCTGAAGTGATCTATTGGAATACTTGGGTCATTGAGCAAATGTTTAACTCCTCAACGGCTGCCATCTATGACCTACTGACGTCCTTGATGACAAACTGAAAGAACTCCCACTCTCAGTTATGCCACAGGTGTTCTAGAAAAAGTAGGGCAGTGTATTGGCACCTTTTGAAAACCATATCAGAAGCCAGGAACCAGGAGTGACAAGTAACAGGCTCTATGAGTAGTTTATCCACATGTAGAAATTGGGCACACACCAGCAATTAAGGTGGGACTACTTGGTTACTTGGGTACTTGGTATTAAGGACAAGAGGAGGCCAAAGCCCAATGTGATTGTCCCCCACACTGTGGGACATTGTATCCCATAGTGATTTAACTAAAGAACAAGTTATCCAGGTGAATTTTGAAGGTAGTTAGGTTGGAACAGTCCACTAATTCTTGTGGTAATTTGTTCCACAGCTTCGTGGCTCTGATAGAGAAAAAGTTCAGTCTTTTGTTTGTCCTAGCTTTACCAACTTTTGACTGTTTATTGTGCAGTCTTGGTACAATTTTCCTTGTGTCATGTGAAATGCCACATTGATCCATTAGGGTGGGGGAGTGAAGTAGTTTAAATATCTGAAGGAGGTCCCCTCTAACCCTTCTGGTTTCAAGTGAATAAAGACCTGTACTTTTTAGTCTATCTTCGGAATCAAGATGTGCTAAGTATGAAACAATTTTTGTTTCCTTATGTTGTATCTGCTCGATCCTCTTTATATCAGAAATCAGATAGGGGCTCCAAAAAGGGGGACCCATAGTCCGCATAAGGTCGAACGTGGGCTCTATACAAAGTAATTATACATTGTTCTGTTTTAGAAGTGAAAGTGTGATTAATCCATCTAAGAAGTGCATTAGCTAAATTAGCTACTTCATTGCAATGGTCTACTGATGACAGTTTGTGATTAACTATTATTCCCAGATCTTTTTCACTATGGGATGATATAATAATTTTATTGTTGAAGGTGTATGTTTGTTTGGGGTTGTTTTTACCCATATGCAAGACTGAACATTTGGTTACGTTAAATAGCATTTTATTACTTACTGCCCACTGTTCAATGGTAGCTAGATCCAACTTTAATTCCCTTTGATTGATTAACAAAAAAGAAATCAGTGCACACCTGACATGTTTCAGACATGCAGTCCTTTATCAAAGGTCTTTGATAAGGGACTACATGTCCAAAATGCATCAGATGTGCACTGATTTCTGTGTGTCTGTTATGGATTTACTGCAATAAATGTTTTTTATTTGTTTAAACAAGCTGAGTAGTCCCACCTTAATTGCTGGTGTGTGCCCGATTTCTACATGTGGATATACTTTTTCATCGAGAGCACAATCATCCCAGTGCACACTACTAAGGTATGATGGAGTTCTATGGGTCGTGTGCTGTTGTGCCGTGACACAAGCAGAGCTGGCGAGAAAAGGTTAGACCTCTCAGGGATCATGAAGAAAGTGGACTGTTTGTGTTATCACAGATAAAAAGTGCATCACCCAAACCTCTTGTCTGGATTGCTGAAAACTGAGCGGCATCTGTATTGTAGGATGCAAGAAAAATGACAGCCGAAATTTCAGCAAGTAGTAATTTGTTGAGGTTATGGATCTTGTCTGCTGACCAGAAAGACTACGGAAAAGAGAGAAACAGACTGGAGCCAGTGGTTTGGGTTTTTTGACTTGGTATCCAGCTAGAAAGTACTGTGAGTTCTGGAGGTACAGCTGATCAACCTGAGTAACTGAGGTCTGCAGGACGTCATGGAGCCACCTATCTGGTATTCATGAGTACAAGTGGGCCTAACCCACACTCAAAGAAACTGTGGGGAATTACAATGCAAATTGGGCTGGATTACAGATACCTTGCTTTCAGAGGGTTTTTTTTTAACATTCTTTATGGCTCTCTGGCCCAGGTGGGGATGTACCCCATTATCCACCCCATAAACTGATGATCCACCCTCCCCTTGCTACCCAGTCTGGGAAGCAGGTAATTTACCCCTCATCGCAGGGCTCCCGAAGGCAGAGAGTGAGATAAGTCTTTGGACCCAGCTGAGACTTATGCCAGCGTCTTTAGGGAAGGAGAGGAGGTCGTGGTCCCTAAGCTTCATTATGCACAGTCCAGAAGACTTTTCTTTGTTACATCCCCATGGAGGTGCAGCCATGCAGTGATGTCAAGCGTGGGATCATGCGTGTTTCCACACATGTTGCACTGATGTCCAACAACACCTTCTGCCCTGATCTCACAGTCTCTGGCCGTTGTGCTCCCAGTCTCAACTAGAAGTCACTCTGATGCCAAGTACCACATCCCCCCATCCCAAAAGAAGAGTGCAGTCCAGGGCATGCTTATTCTACCCCACCCCCGGCCAACCCTCTGATGCTCCAAGTTTGCTTCCTAAGCTGTGTCAACAGAGCCACAAGTGACAGTGCTATCACTGCACTGGTGGACTGGCCAGGGAACTGTTAAGGAGCCGGTTCCTCTATATTTGCTTATAAGTGCACCAGGGTCAGCTAACCCATGGCACATCTACAGACCTGCAACAATCCAGCACTGGGTACACAATGACTGCCATATGGGGAGCTCCAAAATGAATTAAGAGATGTCTTGTACTAGAGGAGAAGGTAGAGGTCTCCAGTACAGGAAGATCAACAAAGTACAGTGATTAACAGCATTTTTGAAGAGTGAGAAAGAAAGGCTGTGCCATTCTGGGCCCTTTTAGTGGCAAACAACAAGCAGATAGCCACACCACAACTGGATGTGCATAGTAAACACTTAAGAACAGACCAAGAAATAGCACCATCTACCAAGAACCATAAACCAGGCAAACACCATAGGTATAAAGTGCATAAAGGTGTTTATTTTAGTAGCCAAAAAAAGATACCTCTTCCAGGAAAGCGGGCTGGGGCTCCTCACACACAAATCTCCGACCAGTTTCACTTACTGTGTCATCAGGGAGTGGTGAAATGAACACATACCATATGTTTGTTTTTTTTTCTATTATGTTTTTATCCAGTGTTTTTCTCCATTTTAGTCCACCTCTTCCGCAGCACGTGATAAAAGGCATGTGGAGGCATCACACGCATCACATCTACATTCTGAGGTGCCCTCCTGACATGCTGCCCCCTCCTGCCTGCACTGCCACTGGACCTCCACCTGGTGGCAGCTGAACTACAGGGGGGGGTGACAACCACCCCAGGAGAGTGGAGCTGCCGTTAGGCTGCTCCATCTTGCTTCATTCCCCCCCCCATGCTGGCACCCCGACAACCCAAGGTCGTTCCCAAACTTGGGTCACCAGCACGGTGTGAGGTGCAGTGTCCAGCACCCCAACCCTCAGTGCCACTGCACCAGCCTCATACCACTTGTTTTAAAGTGCATTCTTAAAGTAATATATCACTCAATACAGTTAATCCAAAATAACAACTTATGAATACATTCATTGTTACCTCATAATGAAATATATAATATAAAAATAATAATGACAATAATAAAACATCAGGTGATAGAAAAACAAATTGGGTGACAGAAAAACTAATTAAAAGCAATTAGCAAAAATGTACTGACAGTAATCATATTCAGACTTGATACATCTCATAGCTCTAATATCAAAAATACTTAAAGACATGCTTTAAGAAATATTTATATATATCTCTGAATCAATTTACAAGCATCAAAAAACATGTATTAATATTCATATATCAAACATGATTTCTGTCTAATGATAGATTTCATTTTATCATATCAGCTTACAAGAAAAATTACTATTATTACTATAAGGAAAAAGGGGGTAGGAGTTAAAGAGTATTTAATTTCATTTTCTTCCACAGAGGGACCTAAAATGGCATTCCATATTTAATTCATTTATAGAGAAACACAAACAATTCCGTTGCATCATTTAGGCCAGGATATTTTAATCCCCCCAGAGTACATATCCAAAATGTTTCCCCCTGGGCCAATAAAAGATCCAAATCCCCACCCCCAACCCCCCCAGGGCCTATCTTGACTCTTTCAATTCCACAGAATCTGAAACTGTGTTCTCCCATATTCCTTTGTTTTGAGATGTCATTATATAGTGCATTCCCCAAATCCATACCACGTATTTCATTCAAATGTTCCCCAACTCTGATTTTAAACATGTGTCAAGTTTTACCTATGTAAAAGGCCTGACATGTACAAATAGCCATATTTATTTATTTATTTAAAAGAGATTTACCAGGAAAGACATACTGAGCCATGAAGCTCCTTTCCAGATGCGTGCTGGGGGAAGGGGGAAAGGGATGAATACAAATAGGCAAATGTACAGTGATACAATAATACATTATATGAATAATATATGTATAATAATAAACATATAGACACATGATAATAATGCAAGATTAAACAATCAGAAGAGAGAGGTAAACCAGGCACTCACAACTGTAACATCTGAGGTATCGGACAGGTAGGCAGGAAATTAAGAAAGCAGAGGGAGATAAATAGGTAGGGAAGAGGATATAAAAAAGGGGGAAGCAGTGGGAGTTGAAAATGATGGTAGAAGAAGGGGGTTGTGGTTGGGAGGGGAGAAGTGAAGAGGTTGTGAGGAAAGGGGAGTAACGGTAGGGCAATAGGACTATGGGCATTTGCAAGAGGGGCAGTGTGGCCTTGTAGCAGAGTGGAAAGAGAGCATTTGGTTGGGGCAGAGTGAACTGGGAGTGGGAAGGAGTTCCAGAGATTCAGAAGGCAGAAAGAGAAACTTGATTGGCCAGCCAAGGTTTTACGAGAGGGGAGCAAAAGGCAACAGTAACCTGAGTTACAGAGGGAGTACGTAGTGGACAGCATAGGGGAGAGAAGCAAGTGGAAGTAAGGAGGGTGCAAAGCCAACCAGAATTTAGACATAAAGGATGCACAGTGGGTGAGGTGGTGGTCATCCAAGAAAGGGAGGGAGAGATCATACTAAGGATCATACTAAGGATGAGAAAGAAACAAAAGGCTAACAGCCCATCTAGCTCCTTTATTTACATATAGCAAGAAAAAGTTTTATTTGCACATAAAAAATTGTCCGATCTGTTTTTAAATGTGGCCTTACTTTCGGCAAAAACAACCGACAAGGGTAATTTGTTCCATGTCCGATCACTCTGTGGGAGAAAAAATGAGCTCTTTTTTTTGTGTTACATTCCTTTCTCATTAGTTGAAGTGGGTGTCCTTGAGTATTAACTATTATTTGTTTAAAATCCAATCCGCATTCATTCAATAAGGATGCATCCATGATAATGTCCCTTGTGAACAACAGGTCACCCCTAAGGTGCCTTTGTTCCAAGGACATAAAATTGAGAGCAGTAAGTCTTCTGCTATAGGATAAAGATTTATAGATCGAAAATGACTTGGTTATCCTACGTTGAACCCTCTCAACTCTGGCTTTATCTATTTGTTTATATGGACTCCACGACTGAGATGCAAAATCAAAATGGGGCCTAACATAGGCACGGTACAGTGATAGAAGTATCTATCAATGGGTCCCTAGTGGTAAAATTATGTTTAATTGCCCATCATATGGAATTTGCTTTAGCGATGACTTTGGAAATGTGTAAATTGAAATTTAAATCTGTATCAACGTTGATACCGAGATCTCTCATTATTCTTCTTCGAAATAATTTCATTGTAAATAAAGTACTGTCTTTTTTGATTATGCTTCCCAAAGTGAAAACACAGCATTTTGACGTGTTGAATCTTAGGTTCCATTTTATGGACCAAGCCTCGAGTAGATTAAAATCCTTTTTAATAACTTCAGAGTCTGCTGCTGAACTGCAAATATTTGCAATCTTGCAATCATCAGCATATTTTATTATCTTACTAAGGATATCATTTGACAGATCAGATAAAAATATTTGAAAAATTACTGGGGCCAATACCGAGCCCCGAGGAACACCACTTTCTACTTTAACCCAAGAGGATCAGTGTACAAAGAACAGTGGTGAGTGCGGGGGGCAAGCCAAGGCAAAATGGCAAAAAGAGGGGATCCAGTCTGGCCAAGGTGGACTTTGGAGTGGCACCATACACAATGTCACCATAATCAAATATAAGCAGTATCATCTTTGTGATGATGTCACGGTGGGAAAAACAAGTACAGTTTGTGTTCCTATAAAGGGCACCCAGCTTAGGGTGGAGTTTTTTGTACATAGCGTCTATGCTATGAGAAAAAGCAAGGTAGAGGTCAAGACAAACACCAAGGTATGTAAATGAGGGTACATCATCAATTTTTCCCCCATCAAGGGTGTGGAAGCAGGGGAATGATGGAAGTCTAGACAGCCTCTGCCATGTGCCAAAACACATGGACACTGTCTTCTTTGCATATAAAGTACACTTTGTGTGCTGCAGTTCATAAATTGTTCAATCCGAAACTCTTTGTTGTTATTCACAGACATGAATGTTTTGGTCTTATTAATATAAGCACAATAGGTACACCTTCCACAGGTATACCATCCCTTTGGTGCAACTGGTAACCAATTGTGTGGACTTTGTTTCTCTACAGGGAAGTAACTATGTACCAATAGGTCCCTAAGGTTATGACCCCCTCCTGTAGGTAACTTTAGGTGGTACCTGTGCTATGTTCTCCAGTGCAGGTTCAGTTTCCAAAATGTGCCAACACCTGTTTAAACAGTCCCTCAGAATGTTACACTCTGTAAAGTATTGTGTAATGAATAAAGCATTCACTTGTTTAATGTTTTTTCCTAGTCTGATATTGTAGCATTTCTTCACATGGCATGGGTCATAACCAATTCTTTCATTTGTTTAATTACATTCATACCATACCCCTTATCTAAAAAAACACTCTTCCAGTTCTGTACTTCTTTTGTTGAATGTCTCTGGCTGCGAACAATTTCTTTTAATTCGCATAAATAGAGTTTCTGAGATGTTGCTGATGGTGTGGCCGGGGTGACAACTATTAGGCATAAGGAGGCTGTTACAATCAGTGGACTTTCTATACAGATCTGTCTCCACTGTGCCATCCGGCATCCATATAATGTTTAAATCCAAAAACTGTACAGAATCCAAACTGTAATGTACAGTGAATTTCAGATTTGGATTTGATTCTTCCAGATATGCAAAAAGTCATACAATGTAGCCTCATCACTCCACCACACCATCAGCACATTATCTATAAATCATCACCAGAGATTTATCTGGCAAAAGAAAGGACTGACATCTGGATCATGTATAGACCTACTTTCCCACAGGCCAAGGTACAGGTTGGCATATGTGTGGGAAAATGTCGCCTCCATAGCCATCCCCTTGACCTGTAAGAAGTGTTGCCCTTGGAAAATAAATGAATTCATAGTCAAAATATATTCAGACATTGTACAGAGAAAATCAACAAACTGTGGGGTGTAGGTAGTTGCATGTGTCATCCAGTACCGTAATGCTTCCAACTCCCCCCTCCCCCAATCATGGGGTCTATTCAAATAGAGGGACTGGATGTACATCATTACCAAAATCCAATCAGGCTTCAATTGCAGATCCCCCAGGATGCCCCAAGATTTGTGTAGTTTCTTTAATATATGACCTCAACCTAGGAACAATAAAGTTTACATGTTTATCTACAAAACATGAAAGTGGCTCTGTCAAAGAGCCAATGCCAGATACTGTGGGGTGGCCTAGGGAATCAATCAAAGCTTTGTGTATTTTAGGCAAGACATAAATAGTTAGCCTGACTGGATGTGGCACAGTCAGAAAATCTAAGATTTTAGCTTCTATCAGACCTTTCTCAAATGCTTTCTTTAAAAATACATCTACTGTTTCCTCAAATTTTATTGTACACTCAGACTTAAGATCAGCATAGAAAGTAGTGCCTGATAGCTGTTTAAAAACTTCCTGTCTATATGCTTCAATTCAATGTCCATAACAACGATCGAGCCATCCTTATCATCCAATTTTAAAATAATAAAGGGATTATCTCTTAGTTCTTTGATAACATCACGTTCTGCAGCACTGATGTTTACATAATTCAAAGTTGTTAACTCAGACCGATGTTTCTCTAATTCTTTAAATAGAGCTTTCTCAAAAGTCAATACTGTTGGTGTATAATAGGGGACAAAATTTGAGGGCTTTCTTAAAAGGGCAGTCACAGCCACATGTGTGGATAAATCTTCACTCGAATCTCCCGATACTGTGTCACTATGGGCATGTGTTTCAGATTTTTTTGCAAAATGTACCTTTAAATTTAGCATCCTAGAAAATTATTTAATGTCAATAAACAAGTCAGACTTATTCACAAAACAGGTAGGAATAAAAGTCAAACCTTTCTGTAGGACAGATTCCTGTGCTGCTGTTAGATTGAAAAAAAGATAAGTTGAAAACATTTACTTTCTGCTCCTGTATGACCTCTTGCCCCTCTCCAACTTCTGCGTGGTACGGATCTATTGTTTTTGTTGCTAGCTGCATTCCTGTTTGAGTTTTGCTCCTTCATCTCCGCTTGCTTCTATGTCTCCTACCTCCTCGTCTTGTTCTTTTGATTTTTCTTCCACTCCCTGGAATTGAACCATGTGTGGGCTGTGTCCGGGGGTGGAAGTATTGCACTGTATCATCAGATGTTGTTCTACTGGGTCTAAAAAATCCTCCGATGAGTCCGTAGCTGACTCTGAGGTAAAATGGTCACACATAGTCTCAGTGGTGATAGTATCACTTGTTGCTGCTGGAGATTTCAGGATGGAACGTGGAACCACAGGTGGACATGGATTTGTTAAACCTCTATCCGGGCAACTTGGTTCACTGTTTGTTTGTTTCATTCTTTGTTTATTTTTATTCAAATTTTTACCATCTTTAGTTTTCCATGTAAAAACATGATCGAGTAAATAGTCTAGGTGATCCTGCTTGAACTTAATCATTTTTACCTCTTTCAGTCTCTAGTGTTTAGCTGCAATATCTTGCATCAATTCCAGGTCAAAATCTTGGAAGTCCAGATGTTGTTTGAAAGTGGATACTATTTCCTCACAGTATTTAAGCTGTTGCTCCAAGATCTGTCATTGGGTGATGTAATCCCTTATCAAACAGTGCACAAATAACACTGATGCTGTTTGCATCTGCATTTTACAGTCCTGCATGAGTACCAATCTATCCTCTCCATAGCCAGGTCATTTCCAAACTCTGAGGCCCTGTGGTATTCGATCAGCCTTGACATAGGCTTCCAGAGTAATTCAGTGCCAGTAATTGCGCCATGCTTTGAGGGCCACTTGCTCCAGCTGTTGGAATTCTATTTCAATATCTGGCACAGATATAAATTGACTGCTTACTTCAGCTCTGCCAGTATCCATATTGGCTGTCACAGTTTCAGCTCCAAACAGGTCATCTCCCCATACCACTGAAAATAACGGCCATGAGTGCCCCACCGGCATCCCCCAAATGGACATCCACAAAATTTGCAGACATCCCAGCTCCCGTTTGCTGCTGCCACAAACTGGGAATCAAGGTACCAAATTCATTGACTACACACAACCAAGGGAGAGTACGAACTGAAATATAGCAAAACTTTAACCTACAAGGACATTGGTTGTCGTGGGTGAACTGAATAAGTAACAAAACAACAAGCACATAGCCACCCCATGACTGGATGTGCAGAGTAAACACTTGAGAACAGACCATAGGTATAAAGATGTTTATTTTAGTAGCCAAAGAAAAGATACTCTTGCAGGAATGCCAGCTGTGGCTCCTCACACACAAACCTCCAACCGGTTTCAGGGAGTGGTGAAATGAACACATACTACCTGTTTTAAAGTGCCTTCTTAAAGTAATATATCACCCAATACAGTGAATCCAAAATAACAATTCATGAATACATTCATTGTTACCTCATAATGAGAATATATATATATATATATAATGATAATAATAATAAAACATCAGGTGATAGAAAAACAAATTGGGTGATACAAAAACAAATTAAAAGTGATCAGCCAAAATGTACCAAAAGTAACCATATTCAGACTTGATACATCTCATAGCTCTAATATCAAAAATACTTACAGACATGTTTTCTTTGGCTACTAAAATAAACACCTTTATGCACTTTATACCTGTGGTGTTTGCCTGGTTTATGATTATTGGTGGATGGTGCAATTTTTTGGTCTGTTCCCTTTTAGTGGCAGCCAAGGTACTAACCATCCTACCAAACCCTCTAAGGGCCTAATTAAAGAGCAGCTCAGATCCCAAAAGGTAGTTTGCAACCCGCCTACGTAGGTCAACTATCTGTGTCTCTGTACCACAGGAGTGTTATCTAATATACCTTTTATTGCAGGGGGTCAATGTGTGAACACAACTGTGCTTGTCTGTTCAAAGCTTCTAGTGTTATTGACTGACAGTCTAGTGTGCATGCCTGGAGAGGGTATAATTGCATTCCAAGAAGTGTGGTTAGCAGGGACTCTGACTAATGGAGGAGGTGAGCAGGTACAGCATCCAAGGGGGCTGTATTAGTGTGTCAGCTAGCCCACTATAAATTCTCTCTGAGTGGAGGCACTGCATATTTTAACCAGTAGCATGGAAAGCCGCTCCCAGGAACCAGCTGGTATGGAGCTACTGCATAAAGTCACAATGAACTAAACAAGAAGCAAGGCTGCACTGTACCTACAAATCTCAGACACCATTTTGGGTTGCAGGATAATCAGTTCAAGCTTATAAGCAAAAGGTCCTCAAGCACAGCCAACAGCCGCTCATTGGCATCTGACATTTCATTCATGCATGAGCTTTATCAAGGATGCTGTCACCTACATACCATGAAATTTATACTCTTACAAAAGGTCAGAGTGTAAAACAGTTTTTTTAATATTTTTTAAAAGTGTTTTTTAAAGTTCATAAGCGACAGCACAGACCAGCCTTGACACCATAGTGCAACACAGTAAAACCACATTTATCCCAAAGTCAGAGATGACATAAAAAAAACCTTTGCATAAACGGGGTTACGGTTAAGCGAGGCAACAACTGATTTTAGCACACTATAGCACTATAGGTATGGACAGAAGCAGATTTATGCTGTTTTGGTACTTTTAGAAGCTTATCTTTATTTAATTACAGTACAGTATAAAAAACAAACGTAGCTTTTAGTTTGAAAAAGTCCATTATCCCCTTCTGTTTCTTTTAAGAATTTGCTATTCACACTGCTTTTGCTCACAACTAACTACTACAGTAGAAGTATGTGAAGAGGGTCTGTTTCAGCTTGGTTCTCCATCCACTGCATACAGCGCTTGAATGACTTCATGGCCTCCACATCGGTGGGTACAAATGGCGGTGTTTTATCTTCATCCTTGCTGCTGTTTTTATTACCCTCTTCACCCTTTGCATGGCCAGTGGATACAGAGTTCAGGATTTCAGTGTCCAAAAGCTCCTAATTTCCTGGGTCATCCGCATCATCTTTCTCCCATGCCTCAGTTTCAACATCAACCTGTTACACCATGCTACTCAGGACATCCACACCTTGTTGCACCTGCTCTGGTAGGTTGGAGGAGGTGTCTGTAAATTCCTCCGTTTTCAGCAGTGTTGATTTGTCCCAGCATTTAACTATTGTATTGACCCTGATTTCACTCCAACTTTCAACGAGCATGTAGATGGCATTTTTAATGCTTAGCCCCTTGGTTATGTCACACAGATCTCACTGATCATTTTCCTCATTTAGAACCTGTGTCAGCAATTTGCTCCTGTAGAGCCATTTTAGAGCTGCAAGGATCCATAGGTTGGATTTTGGCCATGGTGTTTGTAGGGAGGAACTCACAGTGAATTGAGCCGTCTGGGGTTATCATCGTTTTACTGTTTGGGTGGGTGCCAGCATTATGAATAAGCAGCACAGCTCAAGGCTGGAGATCACTAGATTAGAGGTGAGTTTTTACACCAGGGAAAAGGATGAAAAAAAAACTGTCCCTTAAAAAAATTTCTGAACTTATCCACACACTTCGCTACGTCTAATAGATAACTGATAGATTTCATAGGTTTACATGCTTGAAGCAGCGCTGCTTTTGAGATTTGCCTACAACTAGAAGGGGACATTTGTGTGTCCCTAAAGCACTGCTGCATGCCAAGACAGTCAGCTTCTCCTTATTTTTTTTATAACCTCAGGCATGTGTTTCTGAACCTGCAATGAGAGTTTTCTCTGGGGGCAGTTTTTAGTAGCTCCCTGTCTCGTCCACATTATAGCTTTGCTGTTCAGTCAGCTCCTCTCTGAACATCAGTGCTTTTAGTTTGGCTCAAAATGGCTCATTTGACTCAACAGAGGATGATAAACTTTCACCAGGAATTAACAACTGGAGGGTGCCATACCAGTGCCTAAACTGGTCAGGCTAACCTTCACTTGCTGTGAATGGAGTGTCACCATTCAGATGCCTGTGGAATTAGCAAACCTTCTCTTTAAAAACGGTTCAAGATATAGGGGTGTCCTTACTGCGGTTTTGTACAAACCATATGTACACTGCCTTATCTAGGCTTTCGTCCTTGCAGATGTGCACAGTCTTTTGGGACTCAGCCAAATCACAGATCTTATCCTTGGTCCACCGTACGTCACTCAAAGTGGCATGTCCGAGTCCAAAATGGCAGGATCAAAAAATGTTTCCCCAGCCTCCGGGTACTCCAACACATGGAACTTCTCAGTAATGTCCAGAACAAACCTCTCTCACTTAGACATGGTAATGGCTAAAGTAATGTGAAGTGCTTTACTCTACCTACTTTTATCACCTACCGATCATCTGCCTATCACCTGCTAAGTGATACAGATAAGTACTGACAGCCTGCATTGTTTACCAGTAGTGCACTCATTATCACTATTGCACTAACAAATTTTCACTGAAAGCTAGGAAAGACGATAACTGAATGCAGACATTTCTGGTGACATGTCCAAATTTTGAATAACTGAGGGTTTTGATTATCCAAGTTCAGATAAATGGGGTTGCACTATATAAACACTGCAGATTTTACTCTCTGTGGACACAAACCCCCTCGCTAGTAGCAAGAAAGAACCCAGGAACCACCATCAACATCTCTGGCAGCCTAGTTGTGGTGTAAGGTGGTGGACACCCCCTACAAGAGCCTTACATTTACAAACTGAATACTTACCTGTGCTTTAAAATCCAGTCAGTGAAGTAGCTTGCTGCCTGTCACTGTGTCTCACACTTATCCACTCAGTATCCATTGGCAAGCAGTGCACACTGCCACTGGGTCCAGCCAGTAGGATGTAGACATTGTGTCGAAGACTTGTGTTGTGTCTCACATCTTGTATCCTTCCATGGCACCATGTGCATGCTGTACTACCACAGTGAATGCACATTATTTAATTGCTACTTAGCCATCTGGTGAAGTTATTTTTATTTGAGTCTGAGTTGTCCATCCAGTGATCAGCAGTCACTCTGGTCCAGTCAGTCCATTGATCCACTCCATATAGCCTGCTGTCTGTCTCTGTAGAACAATCCATATATTAGGCAGGCTGCACTGCAGGGAGTACCAGTCAGGCACCAAGCTTATTTTTATGGGACAGACCTACCCTTTTTCATCACTATCACTTTTCCAGACTCAAAGGGGTTTTGTCCAGGGGCTCTGGAGAAGCTGAACCCACTGAACCAAGGTTTGGCCAGAGTGGCCCCTTAAAGTACTTAGTACAAATAGTAAAGTCTTGGGTTAACAGTTCCAAGAAGCTGATACAGCTGCTCAAGGGCAGTCAGCTGTTTAAAGGGGAAATCCATCGTTAAACACCACACACCTTAGTGTGGGCTGCCCCTCGTTAGCACTTTTGTTGCAAAACTAACATTTTACCTTATTTAGTTGTAGCGTTATTTATATTTATGTGTTTGTTCCTGTTGTCCCTCCTGGCTGACATCTTATGCCAAGTACAGCAAGGGGTGCATCCCAGAATCTCCAACGGCTGATGTCACAGTCAGGGATCAGCAGGCGATCTAAATAGAAACTGTAGTTATCTGAGCTATTTATTGTCAGTACTGCTGCTCCACTGAGACTAAGTATAGCTTGTACAAGCTGAAATTAGTCTCAGTAGGGAAGTGGGACACTTGGACAGTTCAGTGTACCCAGGGGAGTTGGTGGTCATTGCCATGTGTCCCCAGGCATGTCTCCGAGTATGTGGGTATGTGGCAGAGTAGATGTGTCCTTTGCTCTCCTTGTCCCTTTTCTGGACTCAGAGTGTATTTTGCCAAGGGCTCTAGGAAGAGCCAAACCCATTAAACCAGGGTTTAGCCAGAGAGGCCCCTTTATTTACATACTTGTAGGTCTTGCATTAAGGCCTGCCAAGTAACTGGGAGGGCTGGTCAAGGGCATTCAGCCCTTAAAGCTGATAGAAAACCATGTTGTTCACCTCTAGATGCCCTCCTGTTGTTCTTTTACTGTCTATCCAATATTCTGATATGTTTTTGACCTTTTTTGTTTAATTATTTAATTTTGTTGCCTTTGTAACTACCCTGAATCCCTCCCTCCTCAGCAGTTGCTGCTTTCTCTTTTCATACCTCTTGAACATCCTATGACATCAATAACACCATTGCAGACCATTCAGATGAACAGCATGGAATGGTGTTATTGATGTCATGGAATGTCCTGGAAATAGGAAAACGAGAGCAGTGCTGGTCAGAAGAGTGAACTCTGTGGAGAGCTGCGAGTACCCCAGAGTGCAATCATTTATTTATGAAAAATCGGTCAAAGCATCTCAAAATACATAACTGGCATGGAAAGAAATATGGAAGGGCAGTTAGCTATGTAAAAATAATTTCCTGTCTCCTTTAATTGACTAATTTGGGCCAGCTGGGCTGAAGGAGCAGTGGGCTGGCTCATCCCAGGAAGGGAAAAGACCTGCTACCTGCTAAGGAGCAGGGCAACAGAGCTGACACCAGCACAACCAAACAAACAAAACTGAAAGTGGCCTGAAATATGCTGAACAGTGAGCCCTAGTGAACAGTATGTCTTTTAATACTGACAAATGTGTGGTTACGCATCCAGGATCTAATAACAAAAACTATTAAGTACAAACTAAATGGAACCACTCTAAGAACTGTGGATAGTGAAAACGTCTTAGGAATTATTACAAACAAAGATCTGGACTTTAATAAGCATTGTAGCAAAGTCATCTCAACATCTAATAGACTCCTAGGCTGCATTAGGAAGTCATTTATATCAAGGAATGAAAATTATATCCTACCACTCTACAAGACCTATATAAGACCTCACCTGGACTACTGCACTCCACTGTGGAGCCCATACCCAGGAAGAGACATTCATAATATAGACAGTGTACAGCACAGGGCTACAAAGATGATTACCGGGCTCAAAGAAAGAACTTTTGAACAGAGACTGAGGAAATTAGGAATGTACACTTTGGAGAGTACGAGAGTGAGGGGAGACATGCTGCAAATGCATAAAACTTCTAAAGACCAAGAGCTAATGAATAGCCTTGGTATGGAATTTAACATACGGGACTTCAATCTAAGGTGCCACAATAAACAACTCAAAATTTAACAAGCTAAGAAAAATGACAGAAAGGGATTCGTTACTCAAAGAGCAGCAAGATTATTGAATACCTTACCAAAGGAAATAATATCTGCATATACGTTGATACATTTAAAAGAAAACTTGATAAAATATCTCTTTGATTTCAATTCCACAAAGTGGCCCTGCTAAGGCGGGAGACAGACTTGATGGGCTATACCCTTCCTCTGTCTTACTACCAAGTATACAGTACTACCAAGTATAGTACCAAGTATAGCACCACAAAGAGGAGAGTGACTTCAGTGTGGGAACTGTGAAGGCTGAGAGGAAGTCAGAAGTGCAGTGTAAGGAAAACCCTGCAGAGGGGTAGTGAGAGAGAGAGAAACAGAGTACAGAGGACTGCTGTTTTGAGTCTAATGGCAAAGCTCCTCAAAAAGAGTATAACAGGATTAAAAGGACTGCTGTTTAATGCCAGATAAAAAGCTCCCTGAAAAGAATATGTCTGACGTGAAGCTGAAGAAAAGTTGTGTGTATTTGGAGTTGTTTGTTGAATAAAAGCCATTTGAGATTTGAACCCAGCCTCTGCTCCTAACATCCCAGGTTCAAGGCACAAACCCAGACCAAAATAGAAAAGGAATCTCAGCACTCATGTCAGTTTCAGTGATGAAAAAGTACAGGTTTATTCTGGTAAGAAGCCTGGAACAAAAGCAGCCCCTGCGCTTCAACCCTACGGCGGGTCTTCCTCAGAGGGTGTAAGATACGCCCCTTGAGGAAGATCCGCTGTTGGGTTGAAGCACGGGGGCTGATTTGGTTCCAGGCTTCTTGCCAGAATAAACCTGCACTTGTGCATCACTGAAATCAACTTGAATGCTGAGCTTTCTTGTCTATACTGCATTATAAGCTGACTGCTTTAAAGCTCAAGCACCACCATCCTGTGTGCACCATTCCTTGTTTATTTTACAAATCCAGACCGCTAGAATGCTAGAGGTGTCCCCTACCACTCAACACAACCAAGCTGGCTCAACAACCAGATTTGTATTCGGATGCCCCGTTCATAAAGGTTCTTTCAAAAGTTAACAAAAGTTATATCTTCCTGCAGCTCATGATGTTACACATCTGTCTCACAGTACACTATCAGCTCAAATTACATTTTGATAGGTATATTTCTGTTAAAATCTTGATTAGGTCAGAAGAGCTTTAAAGGTAACTTCCTGCATGTTTGACAGCAAGATCAACTGCCCTTGGAAATGTATTTCATTCCTAATTACTTTTTTGTGCTGCTTTCTGGGTCTGTAACATATTTTTAAATGGCATCCCTGCTTTTGGTTAGCAGGGCAAAATATTTCAGAGGTACCCTTATTCTACCTATCAGAGACGAAAGGCTAGATTTCCAAAGCCTGCAGCTTCCTTGCCTCCAGGGCAATGATCACAGTGACATTAATTTAATGACAGAAGGGACTGTAGGCCCACCATGTCTCCCCTTCCCCCCTTCATAAACAGGAATAAATAATTATGCTGCACAAACATGTAACTAATTTAAAGAGATTCCCTACCCACTCTACTACCTAGGGTTTCCAGTGGTTCCCTTGGTAAGCAGAAATAGGTACAGGCTTACCTTGAAGGTTTGTGCTGTCTTTGTGCCCACTGTCTTCACTGGTAGGCTATTCCATAGGTTCACCATCCTCTGGGAGAAGATGTGCTTTACCACCTCAGAGCTCTAGGGCCTGTCCCAGTATCCTCCTGGAGAATGCCAGCTCAAACATGAAAATGATGAACAGCAGTTCAAAGGGGCTGACTTTTCCCCATAGCACCCAGATGCAATTTTCAAAGCTGGGTGCAGGGGTCAGGGCAAAGGCCCATTTGTCCATAAGTAGTCACCAGCAGGTACTGTAAGCCTGACAAGATTGTTTAAAGCGCTTAACAGCAGCGGAGATGGCCACAACACACACCACTTTACTGGTTCTTCTCTCAATGGCAGCTGATGCCATCTCTGTAGGTGCTCCCCTGTCAGGGGCTGTAATCTACCTCTTCCACACCCCCGTAGCTGTGAGCAAAGTAAAAAAACAATGCATTTCACGTAGTGCATTGGGTAGTGTGTAAATCTGCGCAGTGAAATTCACGCTACAGCACAAATTGTACTACACAAACTGTGGCACTGCACAAGCACTAAGCATCTTGTAGCAAATTTTACTACCCGAATTGCCAACTTCCTATCAAATATTTGTTGCAAAGTGCAAGTTGTGCCAATTTGTGGGGTGAAATTCACCACAACTGCAGCAAATTGCAGAGTGTGCAATTTGCATAAGCTACACATATCACGTAGCAGCCAAATTCACCACAAGTCGTGGTGAATTTTAAATTTACAGTGCACCTCCCCCCCGCCCATACAACCTGCACCACTTCTCCAGAATTTGACTTAGCCAGTAAGAATATCACTCACTTAGAAACATAAAAATATAAAATTTGATGGCGGGTAAGCACTGCTTGGCCCACCCAGTTGGTCCATTTATCCCTACATACAGTATCACCGCAGACCCGACTTGATCTCCAGCTCTTTCTCCCTCCACCCTTCCTTTCCACTAAGAGTCCCTTATGCCTATCCCATGCATTCTTGAATCCCACCACTCTTTTCACCCCCATCACCACTGATGGAAGGCTGTTTTAGAAATCCACCACTCTTTCTGTGAAGAAATGCTTCCTCACATCTCTCCTGAATCTACTTCCCCACCAGCATCATAGCATGTCCTCTTGTTCTTGAGTACCTTTTTTTCTGAAAAATACTTCCTTCCAATACCTTACTTACCCATGTGAGGTATTTAAAGGTCCCTATCATATTCCCCTTTCCTTCCTCTCTTCCAGGGTGTACATGTTATGGTCCTTTAGTCTCTCCTCATAGGGCTTTTGATGCAGACCCTGCACCATTTTAGTTGCCCTCCTTTGGACCACCTCCACTCTATGTCTTTCTGGAGACCTAATCTCCAGAAATGGACAAAGTACTGTAGGTGGGGTCTTATCAGTGACCTGTACAGAGGCAACACCATCTCCCTCTTTCTGCTGGTGATACCCCTCCCTATGTGCCCTAGTATCCCACTAGCCCTTCCAATTGACTTGTCGTACTGCCTAGTCATCCTCAGGTCATCAGAAGTGATTACCCCCATGTCTCTTTTCTGCTTGCTGGGCATCAGTACCACTCTCCCCATTTTGTAATCCACTCCTGGGTTTCTGTGCCCTAAGTGCACTATTTTGCATTTTTTGCATTAAAACCCAGCTGCCATACCCTTGACCACTCCTCGAGTTTTCTCAGGTCTCTGCTCATCCCCACCCCGGGAGTGCCCACCCTGTTACAGATGTTGGTGTCATCTGCAGAAAGGTAGACCTCCCTTCCAGCTCCTCTGCAATGTCACTTATAAAGACAAGAGGACCAGTCCCAACACTGATCCCTGATGCACTCCGCTGGTTACCCTCCCTCCCTCGGAGTGAACTCCTTTTATCACCACCCTCTGTCACCTATCCCAAAAAACATTTTTTTGTATCTAATGTGCTTTATTGAGTATTTAATTTTGTTTATCACCTTTGGAACCACTCTTAAGCTACCCAGCTTGCTTACTAGTCTCCTACATGGAATGGTTCGAAAGCCATACTGAAATCTCGGTATGCCATGTCCATCGATTATACCCTGATCTAATTGTTTTTATTAACCAGTCAAAGAAATCTATCATATTTGTTTGGCATGACCCCCCCCCCCCATATGAATCCATGCTGCCTCAGGTCTTGTAAACCACTGGGTTCAAGGTATTCCACACTCCTTTCTTCAGCAGTGATTCCATTAACTTTCCCTCCACCAATGTTAGGCTGACTGGCCTGTAACTGCCAGCCTCCTCCCTGCTATCATTTTTGTACAGTGGGACTACATCTGCCCTCCTCCAGTCCTTCAGAACCACTCCTGTTTCCAGTGAGCTGTTAAATAGGACTGTCAGAGGCGTAGCTAGTACCTCCCTGAGCTCCTTCGATACCCTAGGATACACCCAATCTGGCCCCATTGCTTTGTCCACTTTCAGATTGAAGAGTCCCTTCAGGACTCTCTCCTCCAAAAAGAACTTATGTCCACCTCCCTCCCTCCAGAGCTCTTGTTACTTTTTTGTGGCCCTTCCCCTTCTTCTTCTTGTGTGAACACTGAACAAAAGTATCTGTTCAGGATAGTTGCTTTTTCCTGGCCCCCCTCTACACAATACTCTTCCTTTCCTTTTTAACATTACAATCCCTCCCCCGGTATTCCTCTTTTCACTTACAGACCTAAAAAATCTCTTGTCCCTTTTTATTACTGCCTGGGCTATTCTTTCTTCAATTTGTGCCTTTGTGCTTTTTACTGCTATCCCCGCTTCCTTCTGTTTCCCCTGATACACCTCCCTATCATTCTCCCTCTGACTTTAGATGCAATGGGCAAATGCACCCAAAGTGGGATATAAACAATAAAACAGGGTTTTGAAAATTGTGCCAGCTGCTTCCAGACAGATGCAGGCTTACTGATCCTGGCCACTGGTGGCGGAACTGTCTGAAACATGGTAGGGCCAAGGATATAAGAGGTAGACTCTCCCCACCTGCTGAATGGGTTCAGCCATGGAATAAATTTTTCCTCATTCACATTTGTGATCTGTGGAGTAATCCCTCCCCCACCCCACCGATTGACAGCAGCTTCCAGTGCCTGGTTCCTTGATCACATGAAGGCGGGCCCTTTCTTTTCATTTTAAAGTTTCACCACTGGGCCTTAACTCAGCAGGCCATGAACCCTGCCCATCCCCATCAACACTTCTTAGGCATTCAATTAAAAATTCTGCTGACATAGTGCAAGTCACAAAGGGAGTGATTAGAAAGTAACATAACTGCAAAAACTGATAAGGCAAAGGCCCTTGAAAGTGCTAGGGCCAAGCCATAGTGCCCTACCCCCCTTCCAGCACCTATGAGCCTGGTAATAGCAAATGAGTGTTAAAATGTCACTACATGCATACGCGAATATTGCAAATATTTCTAAAGTAATCATTTTGGACACATAAACACCTTACTGTAACTAATGTCACACGCAGATTAGTTGTGTGGGATTTACAGCAAAAAGGTCAGCAATTCTCCCCAACCAGCTAGTTGGGTGAAACAGCAGTTCCTGATATTTCTCAAACATTAAAATAATCACTTGTCTTGACAGAACCACAGATGAGCCCCTTGTGAATATGTGTTAAGGAAATCAGCATGAAAGTTAAATTACCTAGAGTGCTTTGCTGCCTTACAGTTTCTTTCCTTTTGCTTGCCTGTGAAGGAATCTGATAATTTTAAACTGTCAACTGAGAATTTAAAAGATTATCTTCTTTGACCCCCAGCCAGGGCTCCCAGCCCACAGACAGATTCAGACTGGAGTAAGCATGGCAATGGTGCTTTAGTAAACATTCTCAGAGCATCCTTGCCATGATAACTCCCTCTCAACAGTGCAGCCATTTTTCTTAAATACAGCCTAAAGTGTGACGGGAGAGGCTTGAGAGTTCCACTCATCTTCGAGTGGCACCCAGGCTACTACACTTTTGATCCTAAATATGAACCCTTCCTCCTTATCTTTATCTCTTGTGTGCCACTGATTCTCCTACTACATGGCAACCACACCTTATTCTCCTCTCTCAAGAGAATATTGTTGTGAAGTTGATGTAACAGCTGCCTCTCGAGAAGGAGCTATTTGCTTCAGGTGACAGATTGATGGGGTCATCAGAAGTTCACTGTGTACATTTGCTTTGTAATATTTTGTCTAGAGGTTACCAAAGGTTTTCTCCACTTAAACAAGGAATTCATACTTGTTCAAAAGTGACTGCAAAATAACAGCTTGACATTCAATATGGAAAAAAGCGTACATTGTTTAACACACCCCAAAAGCGAAAAAATGATAAGCAGTGCAATTAGTCAACACATTGAGCAGGTTAACAGTAGCAAACAATGGCCCGTATTAAATTACAATTTGGGATTTGACACCTGTGGATCAAGATGTCTTTTTTTAAATACTTAAAGTTCAGTGTCACATTGAAGTTTAGTCTTTGAGCTGCTTCAGGAGCTGAAAAAGCAGCATCTTGACATGGAATGTTAATGGGTGTTAAATGCTGTTCCAACGTTAGGACTAGGCTCATAACACTAACCCAGTTTTTCCTGTTAGACTTACAAGTTGCCATTAATGTTTACAGAACTGGCACAGAACCACTAGGAAAAGGTTTTATAAATTAGATGTGAACTTGAGTGTGACTTCATTACTGTCTGCAAGTTGCCAGGCAAACTTCACAAAACAGTAAAAAAAAAAAAAAAGTAATTCATTAGGCTTGGTGTGGCTATTAATGCAATTATAGCTGGCAAAACAGCCTTGTATCTCTCCAGTACAGACAGCCTGAGTCAAAACATTAGCTTTTCTGACACCAGACTGCAACCAATGTCCATGGGTTGAGAGGGTGAGTTGTCTGAGACTTGTAGACTCCTCTTCCCCCCCTCTGATAGCCTCCGAGCTGCTACTGAAGCCTGCCTACAATCTGCACCTCCTCCTGAGGGCAGAAGCCAATCGGATCTCAGGGATTCAAACTCAGGGGCAGGGCTACGAAGCTCCTGGAAACAGAGGCACCACAAAGACTTTCTTCTGCCTTTACTCTGCAGTTGTTTGAGACCTGTGAACTCATCCTCTTCCCTTCAGTCACCTCCTAGCTGCAACTGAAGCCTGCCTACAAGCCACACCACCCCCTGAGGGTGGCAGCCAATAGGATCACTGGGATTCAAACTTGGAGACAGGGCTACAAAGCCTGCTAAAACAGGGGTACCACAAAAACGTTCTCCTGTCTTTGCTCAGCAACCATACTGCAACTGACATCCAGGAGTCAAGAGGGTGATTTGTTTAAGACCAGTAGACTCCCCCCCTCAACTGAAGCCTGCCTACAAACTGCACCTCCTCCTGAGGGCAGTAGCCAATTGGATTACTGGGATTCAAACTCAAACTCAGGGTGGGGCTACAAAGTCTGTTGAAACAGGAGCACCTCAAAGACTTTCTCCTAACTATGTTCAGTGACTCACTTACAAGGCAGAAGTTGGCAAACTGCAACACTCCAAGCAGATACAGAAGGATCAAGTCCAGATGTGGAAAATATCCAGGCTTTATTAATCCATAAATCCAAACAATAAAAACATGAAAAGCAGCATGCAGATGGTTAGGACAGTCCTGAGAAAGCACTGATAGTGTGCAAAAACGTTCGACTCAGTGAGACGCAGTCACTGGGAGGGGGTAGCCATCTTCGGAGTGTGCCCTAACCGTCTGCATGCTGCTTTTCATGTTTTTATCATTTGGATTTATGGCTTAACAAAGCCTGGATATTTTCCACATCTGGACTTGATCCTTCTATATCTGCTTGGAGTGTTGCAGTTTTCCGACTTCTGCCTTGTAAGTGATTTGTTGTATTTTGTTGGCAACTGCATTGTGGCGTTTGAGCCATCTTTCCTGTTACATTATGTTCAGTGACTAGACTGTAATAGACATACAGAGGTTGCGAGGGTGAGTTGTTTGAGACAAGCAGACTCACCCTTCCCCCTCTAATCACTTCCAAGCTACAACTGAAGCCTCCCTACAAGCTGTGCCTCCTCATGATGGTGGCAATCAATCGGATCGCTGGGATACAAATGCAGTATGGGGCTACAAAACCCACTGAAAAAGGGGCACCACAAAGACTTTCTCTTGCCTATGTTCACCAACTAGACTGTAATGGACATACAGGGGTCATGAGGGTCAGTAATTTGAGATCTGTGAACTCCACCTCCCTCCTCCAATCACCTCCTAGCTGCAACTGAAGCCCACCTACAAGCTGTGCCTCCTTCCTGAGGGTGGCAGCCAATCGGATTGCTGGGATTCAAACTCACGGGCAGACCTACAAAGCCCACCTAAACAGGGGCACCACATAGACTTTCTCCTGCCTTTATTCAGTGACTAGACTGCAATGGACGTCCAGGGATCAAGAGGGTTTGAGACCATAAACTCACCCTCCCCCCTCCGATTGCCTGCTAGCTGCAACTGAAGCCTGCCTACAAGCCATGCCTCCTCCTGAGGGTGGCAACCAAAAGAATCCTTGAGAGACTCAAACTTGGAGGTGGGGTACAAAGGCCACCATAACAGGGGCACCACAAAGACTTTCTCCTGCCTTTGTTTAGTGACCAGACTGCAACAGATGTCCAGGGTCAAGAGGGTGAGTTGTTTGAGTCCTATAGACTCCCCTTCCCCCCTCAGATTGCCTCCTAGCCACACCTGAAGCCTGCCTACAAACCACACTTCCTCCTGACGGAGACAGCCAATCAGATCACTGGGATTCAAACTCTGGGGTGGGGCTACAAAGCCCACCAAAACAGGGGCGCCATGAAGACTTCATCCTGCCTTTGTTCAGTGACTAGACAGCAATAGACATTCAGGGGTCAAGAAGGTGACTTGTGTGAGACCTTTAGACTCACCCTCCCTCCCTCCAATTGCCTCCTAGCCACAACTGAAGTCTGCCTATAAGCTGCACCTCCTGCTGAGGGTGACAGCCAATCAGATTGCTAGGATTCAAACTCTGGGACAAGGCTACCTACTTCTGATCACCTCCTAGCCACAAATGAAGCCAGTCTACAATCTACACCTCCTCTTGAGGGTAGCAGCCAATAGCATCACTGGGATTCAAGCTCGGGGCAGAGCTACAAAGCCCACCAAAACAGGGGCCAAACACACACTTTCTCCTGCCTTTGATCCACAACCAGACTCTAACAGACCTCCAAGGGTCAAGAGGGTGAGTTGTCTGAGACTTGTAGACTCACCCGTGACCCTCCTCCCTCTGACTGCCTCCTAGCCACAACTGAAGCCTGCCTACAAGCCACACCTCCTGATGAGAGCAATATGATTGCTTGGATTCAAACTCAAGGGCAAGGCTACACAGTGTGTTGAAACAGGGGCACAACAAAGACTTTCTCCTGCCTTTGTTCAGTGACCAGACTGCAGTGGATTTAAAGGGGTCAGGAGAGTGAGTTATTTGAGACCTGCAGACTCACCCTCCTCCTCCGATCACCCCCTACCCACAGTTGAAGCCTGCCAACAAGATGTACCTCCTCCTGAGGGTGGCAGCCAACCAGATTGCTGGGATTCAAATTCAGAGGCAAGACTACAAGCCTGCCAAATCAGGGGCACCACATAGACTTCCTTCTGCCTTTGTTCAGTGACCAGACTTTTATGAACATCCAGGGCTCGAGTGGGTGAGTTGTTTGAGACATGTAGACTCCCCTTCCCCTCTATGATTGCCTTGAGGTGTGAGAGCCAGCTGGATCACTGGGGGTCAAATTTGGGAGCAGGGCTTCAAAGCCCACTGAAGCAGGGGATCCACAAAGACATTCTCCTGCCTATGTTCAGCAGCCAGACAGCAAGAGATGTCCTGGAGTTGAGAGGGAGAGTTGTTTGAGACCTGTAAACTCATCCCTCCACCCTCCAAACAACTCCTAGCTGCAACTGACACCTGCTTACAAGCCACACCAACTCCCAAGAGTGGCAGCTAATCGAATCATTGGGATTTAAAGTCAGAGGCATGGCTACAAAGCCCGCTGAAACAGGGGCAACACAAAGACTTTCTTCTGCCTTTGTTCAGCAACCAGACTGCAACTGACATCCAGAGGTTGACAGGGTGAGTTGTTGAGGCATGTAGAGTTATCCTCTCACCTCCAGTCACCTTTTAGCCACAACTGAAGCCTGCCTACAAGATGAACCTCCTCTTAAGAGCAGCAGCCAATCAGATCACTGGGATTCAAACTCAAGGGCAGGGCTAAAAGCCTGCCAAAACAGGAGCACCACAAAGACTTTCTCCTGCCTTTGTTCAGCAATCAGACTGCAATGGGCATCTAGGGGTCAAGAGGATTTGAGACCTGTAGACCCACACTCCCTCCTTCGACTGCCTGCTAGCCGCAACTGAAGCCTGCCTACAAGCCATACCTCCTCCGGAGAGTAGCAGCCAATAGAATCCTTGAGAGACTCAAACTTGGAGGCAGGATACAAAAGCCACCAAAATGGGGGCATCACAAAGACTTTCTCCTGCCTTTGCTTAGTGCCCAGACTGCAATAGACATCAGTGGCCGAGAGGGTGAGTTGTTTGAGTCCTGTAAACCCCCCCAATTGCCTCCTAGCCACACCTGAAGCCTGTCTAAAAGCCATGCCTCCTCCTGAGGAGGAAAGCCAATCAGATCACAGAGAGTCAAACTCGGGGGTGGGACTACAAAGCTTGCCTAAACAGGGGCACCGCAAAGACTTCCTCCTGCCATTGTTCAGTGACTAGGCAGCAATGGACATTTAGGGGTCAAGAAGGTGAGTTGTTTGAGACCTTTAGACTCACCCTACCCCTTCTAATTGCCTCCTAGCCACAAGTGGAGACTGCCTATAAGCTGCACCTCCTGCTGAGGGTGGCAGCCAATCAGATTGCTGGGATTCAAACTCAAGGATGGGACTACCTCCTTCCCATCATCTCTTCACCACAACTGAAGCCAGCCTACAATCTACACCTCCTTCAGCAGGTAGCAGCCAATAGGATCATTGGAGTTCAAGCTCAGGGGCAGAGCTACAAAGCCCACCAAACCAAGGGCCCAACATGGACTTTCTCCTGCCTTTGATCAGCAACCAGACTGTAACTAGCCTCCAAGGGTCAAGAGGGTGAATTGTATGAGACCTGTAGACTCACCCTCCTCCCTCCGATTGCCTCCTATCCAAAATTGAAGCCTACCTACAAGTTGCACCTCTTGCTGAGGGCATCAGCCAATATGACTGCTGGGATTCAAACTCAAGAGCAGGGCTACAAAGTACGCCAAAACAGGTGCTCAACAAAGACTTTTTCTGCCATTGTTTAGTAACCAGACTGCAATGGACATCCAGGGGTCGAGAGAGTGAGTTGTTGGAGACCTGCAGACTCATCCTCCTCCTCCCTCCAATCACCTCCTACCCACAGCTGAAGCTGAAGCCTGCCTACAAGCTGTGCCTCCTCCTGAGGGTGGTAGCCAATTGGATTGCTGGGATTCAAACTCGGGGAAAGGCTACATGCCCGCCAAAACAGGGGCACCACAAAGACTTTCCCCTGCCTTTGGTCAGTGACCAAACTGCAACTGATGTCCAGGAGTCAAGGGATGAGTTTCTTGAGCTCTGCAGACTCACCCTCTCTGCTCCAATCACCTTCTAACTACAACTAAAGCCTGTCCACAAGCCACGCTTCCTCCTGAGGGCAGCAGCTAATCAGATCACTGGGATTCAAACTTGGGGGAGCCCGCTTGAAACAGGGGCACCACAAAGACTTCCTCCTGCCTTTGTTCAGCGACTTGACAGCAACAGACATTTATGGGTCAAGGTGAGTTGTTTGAGACTTTTAGACTCACCCTCCCCCCCTCCAATTGCCTCCTAGCCAGAACTGAAGACTGCCTATAAGCAGCACCTCCTGCTGAGGGTGGCAGCCAATCAGATTGCCGGGAATCAAACTCAGGGGCAGGGCTACCTCATTCTGATCACCTTCTAGCAACAACTGAAGCTAGCCTACAATCTACACCTCCTCCAGAGGGTAGCAGCCAATAGGATCACTGGGATTCAAGCTCAGGGCGGAGCTACAAAGCCCAACAAAACAAGGGCCCAACAAAGATTTTCTCCTGCCTTTGATCAGCAACCAGACTGTAACAGACCTCCAAGGGTCAAGAGGGTGAGTTGTCTGAGACCTGTAGACTCACCCTCCTCCCTCCGATTGCCTCCTAGCCACAACTGAAGCCTATACGCAATTCACACCTCCTGCCTCACCCAGTATGATTGCTGGGATTCAAACTCAAGGGCAGGGCTACAAAACTCAGTTAAACAGGGGCACAACAAAGACTTTCTCCTGCCTTTGTTCAGTGACCAGACTGCAATGGACATCCAGGGGTCAAGAGAGTGAGTTGTTTGAAACCTGCAGACTCACCCTCTTTCCTCCTATCCCCTCCTACACACAGCTGAAGCCTGCCTGAAAGTTGTGCCTCCTCCTGACGGTGGTAGCCAATTGAATCACTAGGATTCAAACTCAGGGATGAGGCTACAAGGCCACCAAAACAGGGGCATCATAAAGACTTTCTCCTGCCTTTGTTCGATGACCAAACTGCAACTGATGTCCAGGGGTCACGAAGGTGAGTTTCCTGAGATCTGCAGACTCACCATCTCTGCTCCAATCATCTTCTAGCTGCAACTGAAGCCTGCCTACAAGCCACACATCCTCCTGAGGGCAGCAGCCAATTGGATCACTGGGATTCAAACTCGGGGGAACCCACTTGAAACAGGGGCACCAGAAAGACTTTCTCTTGCCTTTCTTCAGCAACCAGACTGCAACAGGCACCCAAGGGGCAAGAGGGTGAGTTGTTTGAAACCTGTAGACTCACCCCCCAATCACCTTCTAGTTGCCACTGAAGCCTAATTACAAGATTCGCCTCCTTCTTAGAAAGCAACCAATTGGCAGTTCCTCTGTTTAAAATCACTCTGGGTCTAGCAGTCCTCCACACTGTGGTCTGGAATGCAAAAGGCTACAGCGCGAGGGATATTACCTAGGAGTATGCCACAGGGAGTCAGCCTGAGGAGATACCCAGTGGCTGGACATGCTGCCTGGTATGTGGAAAACTGAACAGCAAGTTGACTCTCTGCTGCTACGTTGATTGAGTAATGCATTCCATGCCAGTACTGCTGCTACCCTCTATCCCTATCAACTGCACTGCATAGCTAGATTTGTCCTGCCTGATACTCTCTTCTTTCTACTACAGCTGCATTCATTGGTTTTACTGCTAGTACTGCCTGTTCATCAGCTTGTTTCATTTTATATGCAATCCTGCACTATGGCTGCTGCACACCTTCTTATTTTGTGAGCTACTGAAACTAGTTCCCATACAAAATATGTCCTGCTGCACCATGCTTACAATATTACTCGGCCTGGCCAAACACTTCCTACCTTTAGACTGTACCTCAAGCAAATACCTTTTTAAAACCAAATATGTTACTCAGTGCTACATCTGTGTACTCCATGACTCCCTTAAGTTACAGATGCCAGGCTGGGGACACCTTACTACAATTTGTTCGGCAGCTTTGTATAGTAACTGAAAAGGTGAAGTGCCCGAGTAAAGTCTCATTAAGCTCCTCCAAACTGCATCATGTCCTTGGGCAAGTTACTAATGCTGCTTACCAGCAGGGCCCTAGACAGAGATACAGAAACAGACTCTTACACCTTATTTAGATAGGATAGTGCCTTAAGAAAGGGTAGAGGCTGCCTGGTGTACATGAAGTCTTTCCTTAAATTCAGTAGACTCCCCCTTAGTTTGGAACCATTTGGCTGTGAGCTCCTTGCCATTAATATAAAGCCCGATCACAAGGGAGAAAAAAAACACAACCTGCTCATTGCCTGCATCCCTTCTAAGAATGTCTATAACAGTTTTGACTGTTTTATCAATGCTGTCTCTAGTCTAAATCTGCAGTATGAGAAGATAGTGGTTGGCAACTTTAACTATAACTGGCTTGCCAGTAAGAGCAAGGAGTACAGGGACAAACTGGCAAATGTCTACCTTACCCAAGTTATAACCAAACCCACCTACTGCAACTTTACTTGATTGGGTTGTGGGCAGCCATATAGACAAAATAATTTCTAGTGCTGACCTGCCTGACTTCCTAAGTGATCACTCCCCTGTCACCTGTAGATGGTTTGCCAAGGTCATCAAAAATGAATCTACCACAACTGCCTGTGTTCCACACTCAGAAACTCCCCTACTTTCAAACTCTCCTGCAACAAATTGATTGGTCATTCCTAACCCATACATAATGATGTCAGTGCAACCCTTGATAACTTTATTTTCTAGTTTGACAGAGTCTGATTTATTGTTGCATAACGATTCAGCTGCCACTAGTCACCAGCATAATTCTATGTGTGTGTGTGTTTCAAGCATGTATTTGCCTTTTTACTGTTAATTTTGTCATATGTCCCCTCTATATACCTTTAAAAAATCTTACATTTCGAAACCATCCATTTGCCTTTTTCACGGTAGCCCATCAAGACTGCAATGGGATGGACATGTGGTTAAAAACCGTGCAGTCACAACAGCGTGCACGGTTTAGAGTTAATTTAATTTTAGTGTGGTTTTCGACTGTGTGCTTTTGGGGTCTCCATGCAATGTACATTTTGACTAGGCTGGTTTTGACTGCACTGAGATATGGGTGAACCCTTTTTCACTTGTTTTGGATTTTCATCCTTTTCCCTCTTCATTCTCTATTGTTTCTTGCCCTGCGGTTACATTATGGTTTACCCATCCCCTCCACAAAAACTCAACTTTCTCTAATTGCACCTTTTATGGTATTCTAGGTATTGTTCACCTTGGTATCTTTTAAATGTTACTACTGGCTAGTGTTTGTGACATGTGTATCTTGCTTTTTGACCTTTTTACAATTTACTTGTACCAACTGGTGCAATGCTATTGCCAAACTTGGATATCGCCACCTAGGAGATCTCATCCTTGGCTGCAGCATTTTAATTCTACTTCATATTATAGCCGTACAATTTACATCTGTCTCATCTCTGTTACAAAAAAATGTTGTAGGTGCCGTATTGGTCCTTTTAAAAACAGATCCAGAAACAAATGATTTGATACCTTTTATTGGACCAACATGGATGTTACAGAAAAGAACAAAGTGCTTTAGCTTTCGAACCAACCAGGTCCTTCTTCAGAAGCTTTGTGGCAGTTTTTTCAAATATCCCATATTATTAACACCAGATTATATAGAAAAAGCAGAAATAATTCTCATTGGTTTAACATATACATTTAAAACATAATAGAAGATTACGTCAGAGAAGCTAATTAACACCAGTATGCCTTTAACTGAGGAGCCTCAGAAGGGCAAAGGTTATCAAGAATTCTCTACAGCCAGAGAGTTCTTGTCACATACATTTTAAAATGTCTCAGTATGCCAAGAAAGCATTCTAGTGATAAAAAAACCTTGGAGTGGCATTCTCTCTAATACATGTAAGATGAGCTTACAACCTACATTCCAATTGTCCTGGTATATTAAAGGACAGATAATGAGAGACAAAATCCTGAAATTAGGTATAACTGCAAGTTGAAAGCAAGCCTCAAATTAACCTACACATATAAACATGATGCATGAAAGTATCACTTGTAAGTATAAGTGGAAAAAAAAAAAAAATACTTGTCAAGGACCCCCAAGAAAACGAGACCATGAGCCTGATAAATGCAGATTTCAACACAGAGTCTGTGTATAACAAACATGCACAGAATCAGTCTAAGCAATCTAAATGAAAACCCAAAGGAATTACACCTTTAATGAACCCCCAAGTAAATGAGATATGCGTCTTAATATGAGCAGTTAAAAATGTGACAGTGTGAAATCCATCCACTGACAACTAATAGAAGGAAATAAATGCACACTATATGTGAAAACTAAGTGTTCTAGCCACATAACAACTGCCCCATGCCACGCTCCACCCACACAATGCAAAAGGAATAACATTATCCCTAAAGGTCTAACTATTTGGAATCCACTGAGAAACACAGATAATTCTACATATGCTGAACAACTTTGTCGTAGGACCTCTGAGAAATTGAGAAATCACAGAATCCACAGCTCACATGCCAAAAAAAGCATTTTTGAAGAAACAGTTTAATGAAATAGCTACCACACTGGAGAGGATGTCTGGTAAGCCTATTCCCGAACATCTTGCATGAGATAGACATGAACTACCAAAGAACCTTAAGAAAAGCCATGCTCATTAAAAACAGGAAGTTAGATGCCCTTCAACTTACCATACTTCCTAACAACCATGAAGAACAGAACAGAGTGACTGAACAACTAAGCCACACAGATGGGCACCTTTCAGTTGTTAATTTGTCCACCCACACACTGACTACTGGGGAATTAAATGTGCTTTCTAAGGGCCTCAATTTCTGCCCAACTAAACCACTGGACAGAATACAGTTTTGTGGTGAAATGGAGGAATACTTCCGCAGATTGAGACTCAGGGAATTTTTTCATGGCAGAGAAGACATCACAGACAGAGAAGAAATCACAAACAGTAAAACTACTATGGATAAGAAAAAGAAACCATATGAATTTACCCCATCAAGTGGCCGTAACAAGAAACTGGACAAATACATTAATTGCTTTCGCCAGAGAGTTACTGGTGAGATTCTTAATAGGCAGAAACAGGCCACTACAACCTCTCTCCATTGGAACGAGGGCTATACAAACACTAAAATCAAACCATAACATTGTCATAAAAAGCTGATAAAGGCTCGCAGTGGTGATATTGAATCGGAAGATTACATTACGGAAGCCAACTGGCAGCTAAGTGACCTTACCTACTACAAAGTACTGAGAAGTGACCCAACTACAGAATATAAAAGAGAACTACAGAAGTTAATTAAAACATTTCCAGAGCATGTCCAAGACAAACTAAAGGACCTCGTCCCCAGTGAACCTAAGTCAGGGACATTCTACATGCTTCCTAAAATACATAAGCCTGGTAATCCTGGTAGACCCATAGTCTCTGGTAATGGCACCTGACAGAGGGATATCAGGTTTTGTAGAAGCTATTTTCAAACCGCTGGTTATACAAAGGATAGTTACATCAAGGACACTACTCACTTCCTACATAAACTTTCTGGTTTTAAGGACTTACCACCTGATACCCTTTTAGCCACGATGGATGTAACCTCCTCTACACTAATATTCCACACACAGATGGCATTTCAGCCTGCCTCAAATACCTGCATGACAAAGACTTGGACCCCAACATTGACCCTGGAGTTGTGGGTAAACTCACTGAATTCATTCTGACACATAACAACTTCAGCTTTAATGGTAAACATTATGTTCAAACTATGGAACTGAATGGGAACCAGGATGGCTCCTCAGTATGCTAATCTTTTATGGCGAATTTGGAGGAGGATTTTCTAAGGCACTGTACACATAAACCACTCGCTTATTTCCGTTACATTGATGATTTGTTTATAACTTGGACAGAGGGCACTGACACACTTAAAGATTTTCACCAAGAACTTAATAACCTCCACCCAACTATAAAGCTTTCCCTAGAATATTCTGCCACAAGTGTACATTTTCTGGATACCACTGTCACTATTAAGGATGGTACCCTACATACCTGTCTTTACAGGAAACCAACAGACAGACAGAGATACTTACACAAGAAAAGTAATCACCCGAGCCACACAAAGAAATCTGTTATATATAGTCAAGCACTTCGGTATCACCGCCTCTGTTCAAATGAGGAAGACAGAGACACACATCTGGCGATGTTGAAAAACACCTTTATTGAGCAGGGACACTCATCCAGGGAAATTGACAGAGCAGTGGAACGTGCAACACAGGTCCCAAGAGAACAGCTGCTGCAATATAAGGAACGGATGACTACCAACAGAATACCCTTAGTAGTCACATACCATCCTGACCTTGAACTCCTACGTAAGATTACTAAGGATCTCCATCCAATAATTAGTGAGGATGAAACCCTTAACTGTATTTTTCAAGAACTACCACTACTATCTTTTAAACAACCACCTAATTTAGCCAACCTGATTATTAGGAGTCAACTTGAACCAGAACAGAATACCATGACATCATATGGTACACGACCCTGTCATCAACGCACATGTAAGACATGTAACCTCATTTCCACTTCAGACTGTGTGGTTACATCACAAAACAGACTATTCAGGATACAGGGGAATTATACCTGTACATCAAGTAATGTGGTCTATTTTATCCAATGCAAGAAATGTCCTCGCACAGGTTATGTGGGGGAGACAAGCCAACAACTCCGACTAGAATGAATTCACACAGACATTCTATTAATCACAAGATGATTGAGAAACCAGTAGCCCAGCACTTCTCCCAGGATGACCACTCAATCTCAGATATGTCTGTGATGGTCTTAAAGGACATTTCAACAGTACACAACAGAGAGCGGCTTCTGAAATTAGACTTATTTTACTTCTCAATATGGTGGCGGATGGATTGAACATTGATGTTGGGTACATGACACATTATTCTACTTAAACTTACACAGACCTTTACTTTAAAAGATGGACATAAACAGTTTAGTTCTTCAGCGGGCCTTTGATTTTGTAAGTTTATGGTTATCTACATTGTTGACTTTTCACCTAACACTGTGGTGAGTGTGTTATGTGTGTGTGTGTGTATACTGATGTATGTATGTATGTATGTATGTGTGTGTGTTTTGTGTGTGTGTTGTGTTTTTGTGTGTTGTGGGTATGTGTGTATGTGTGTTTTGTTTGTTGTGCGTGGTGGTGTGTGTGGAATGTGTTTGTTATATTTGTTGTGTGTTGTGGTTGTGTGGGGTGTGCAGGTGTGTGTGTGTGGGGGTTGTGGTGTGGTGTATGTACACATATGTGTGGGTGGAGCGTGGCATGGGGCAGTTGTTATGTGGCTAGAACA
Source organism: Neoceratodus forsteri (assembly GCA_016271365.2). Classification (NCBI taxonomy): domain Eukaryota; kingdom Metazoa; phylum Chordata; order Ceratodontiformes; family Ceratodontidae; genus Neoceratodus; species Neoceratodus forsteri. Next base: position 443,016,550 of record CM028133.1, read on the forward strand.
CTTAGTTTTCACATATAGTGTGCATTTATTTCCTTCTATTAGTTGTCAGTGGATGGATTTCACACTGTCACATTTTTAACTGCTCATATTAAGACGCATATCTCATTTACTTGGGGGTTCATTAAAGGTGTAATTCCTTTGGGTTTTCATTTAGATTGCTTAGACTGATTCTGTGCATGTTTGTTATACACAGACTCTGTGTTGAAATCTGCATTTATCAGGCTCATGGTCTCGTTTTCTTGGGGGTCCTTGACAAGTATTTTTTTTTTTTTTTTTTTACTTACACTTACAAGTGATACTTTCATGCATCATGTTTATATGTGTAGGTTAATTTGAGGCTTGCTTTCAACTTGCAGTTATACCTAATTTCAGGATTTTGTCTCTCATTATCTGTCCTTTAATATACCAGGACAATTGGAATGTAGGTTGTAAGCTCATCTTACATGTATTAGAGAGAATGCCACTCCAAGGTTTTTTTTATCACTAGAATGCTTTCTTGGCATACTGAGACATTTTAAATTTATGTGACAAGAACTCTGGCTGTAGAGAATTTTGATAACCTTTGCCCCTTCTGAGGCTCCTCAGTTAAAGGCATACTGGTGTTAATTAGCTTCTCTGACGTAATCTTCTATTATGTTTTAAATGTATATGTTAAACCAATGAGAATTATTTCTGCTTTTTCTATATAATCTGGTGTTAATAATATGGGATATTTGAAAAAACTGCCGCAAAACTTCTGAAGAAGGACCTGGTTGGTTTGAAAGCTAAAGCACTTTGTTCTTTTCTGTAACATCCATGTTGGTCCAATAAAAGGTATCAAATCATTTGTTTCTGGATCATCTCTGTTATGCACTTGGGGCTGTTTCATAATGGGAATATTTCTATCTTTTCACATATTTATGGGTAATACTTATTAACGTGACTTTACAACTAGGCAGTGCTAATAATGTGTTTTCACAGAACCTTAGAATGCTATAGGCATCTAATTTGCTAGCCACAAACACACTTATTTAATGTACGCGGGGCCTTTTATTCTTTTTTAATATTATTTATATGTTTCTACAAATATTTACATATTTATTAACTTTTTGTAATTATGTATCACATGATGCACTGGGATTTTGGATGTATTTTCTTACCTAATACCAGCCATTGAATTGTAATCCTATAGGACTATGTTTTTAAATTTCAAACTGACTCATGATTACACTGGCTGTATTTAAGTGATCTTTTTTGTCTATGACTCTGTCCCCTGATGAAGAGTCAGAATGACTCAATTCACCAGGGACGGAGGAGTTTGTTTTAACTGTGGATTTATAATAAAGATTTTTTTGGAACAGCTATTCATGAAGTGCTTGGGATGGAGAAACTTATTTTAACCATGAATTTACAATAAAGATATTTTGAAACAGCTATTCATTTGTGTGCACTCTGCAATTTGTGCTCTTCTATAACAGTGTTACCCTGCTCAAGCCAATAGTTATTTTTTTTTTTACCAATTATTTTACCAGATGAGACACACTAAGCTGAAAGCTTGTTTGCAGGTGCAACCTGGGAGCACAAGGAAGTTAAGTGACTTGCTCAGGGTCACACAGTATGCACCTAGGGGGCTGTGGGATTCAAACCCAGGTCTCCAGATTTGCAGCTCAGAGCCTTAACCCACTGCGCCATACTGCCTCCCTCTAATCTCATGCCGTGTTAGGAAAGGCAACTCTCAAGCCTGCTACACCCCTGCTATTAAGTTAATGTCTCAAGAGCATGACAGAGCTTGTAATCCTTATAAAGAACTAGGCCACTGTAAATATCTCCAAATGTACAAGTAATTACGTAACTCTATGAGAATTTGCATCAGGGAAGCCAAGGCTGAATATTATAAAACCCAGCAGAAAAACTTGCTTAACCACTCCAGAAAGCTCTGGGGTAGCATCAGTAAACTCATGGGGAACTCCAAAAAAATCATTGCCCAACATCATCACTAATGGTGGTTCCACTATTAGTGAAGATATGTATATAGCTAATGTTTTTAACAAAACGTTTGGTGACCTAGGCTATCAGCATATATACCAGACCCTATTACCCACCCTGCCTCACTAGGAGACTTACCTGGGTAACACAGCCACCCTAAGTTTTACTTCAAATTACTTATTTGGGCTGCTGTACATAGCTATCTAACCAAGATTAAAATTAAGACCAGACTTGGCCCCAATAACAGACACGAAGCTCCTCAAGTCTGGACTTGGGGAAGTTGCCTAATCCCTGCAGTAAATTTTGAATCTGTCCCTGACCACTGGTAAAGTACCAGATGTCTGGAAAAAGGCTTATTTGTCCTGACTAACAGGGAAGGGATCACAGATCTCCAGGTAGAAGGTCACCTGGGGGCCAGTGACCATCACATGGTATGGTTCAATTTGGCCACTATATCTAAATCATCCCATTCCAAGGCAAAAATATGGTACTTCAGAGGAGCTGACTTTGATAAGATGGCCAACAGAGTTAAGCTAGCCCTGGCAAAAAGAAATACAGATGAGGGGGTACAGGCAAAGTGGGAAAGCATTAAGGATGCAATACTTGAAGCAACATCCCACTGTGTTAGACAGAAAAGGAAGTGCAAAAGAAGAAGGAAACCACTTTGGTTCTCAAATACAGTAGCAGAAAAGGTCAGAGCCAAAAGATTGGCCTTCAGAAAATATAAGGGAGCACAGTGGGATGAAGATAGGGAGGCATACCAAACTGCCCTAAGGGAAGCAGGGAAGGCAGTAAGGCAGGCAAAGTCCGAAACTGAGGAAACACTAGTGCGAACAGTAAAAGAAGGTGACAAGACTTTCTATAGATACATTAGTGAAAGGAGAAAGTCCAGAGGGGGTATTGCTAAGCTCAAAGGAGAAAAGGGGGCATGTGAGGAGGAGGACCCTGTAAAAGCATCAATCCTAAACAGATACTTTTGCTCAGTATTTACTGAAGAGAAGATAGGGCAGGGCCCACAGCTCAGCACCATGGACACAGAGGGGAGGGAGGTGAGCACTACTCCCTTAACAAAGGAAAGGGTCCTACAAGAGCTCACTAAGCTCATGGTGGACAAGGCAATGGGACCTGATGGCATACATCCCAGGGTACTTAAGAAGCTAAGGGTAGAACCAGCAGAGCCATTAGCAGAACTGTTTAGTGAGTCTCTGAGCACAGGATGAGTCCAAGAAGACTGGAGAAGGGCTCTTGTGATCCCGCTCCACAAGAGTGATAGCAGGGAGGAGGCAGGGAACTACAGACCAGTCAGTCTTACTTCAGTAGTAGGCAAGATTATGGAGGCACTCCTTAAGGAAAGGATAGTGCAACACTTGGAATCCATAGGGGCACAGGATCCAAGACAGCATGGGTTTACAAAAGAAAGGTCCTGTCAAACTAATCTCATAGATTTCTTTGACTGGGTAACCAAAATGGTGGACCAAGGGGGAGCAGTTGATGTCGCCTACCTTGACTTCAGCAAAGCTTTCGACACTGTTCCACATAGAAGATTGATAAATAAGCTGGGTAGGCTCGGGGTGGGTCAGAAGTTGGTCAACTGGGTGGCAAACTGGTTGACAGGCAGAAAATAGAGAGTTGTGGTAAATGGTATACAATCAGAAGAGATGCAAGTCACAAGTGGGTACTTCAGGGATCAGTCCTGGGGCCAGTCCTCTTCAATATCTTCATTAGTGACATTGCAGATGGACTAGAGGGTAAGGCTTGTCTGTTTGCAGATGACACCAAGATCTGCAATAGAGTAAATGATCCAGATGGGGTGGGCAGAATGAGAAGAGATCTGGATAAACTAGCAAAATGGTCAGAAGAGTGGCAACTGGGATTTAATGCAAAGAAGTGCAAGATCAAGCACATAGGGAAGAGAAACCCTGAAGCCACCTATAGGCTGGGAGGGGAGTTGCTGGTAGTCACAAAGGAAGAAAGGGACTTGGGCATCATCATCACCGATGACATGAAATCATCCAAGCAGACCTCTAAAGCAGTAGGTAAGGCTAGGAGGATGTGAGGAAGTATTAGTAGGGTTATCATAAGTCATAAGAGGGAGGTAATAATCCCTCTTTACAAGACACTGGTTAGGCCCCATCTGGAGTACTGTGTGCAGTACTGGAAGCCACACCTTCGCAAGGACATTAACCAAATTGAGGCAGTCCAGAGAAGGGCAACCAAAATGGTGCAAGGACTGCATCAGAAGACATATGAGGACAGACTGAGCTCAGTATGTATACCCTTGAGCAAAGGAGGGAGAGAGGTGATATGATCGAACCATTCAAGCACCTTAAGGGCATTAACAAGGTGAAAGAGTCTAAAATATTTAAATATAAGAAAAATAGAAGGACAAGAGGACACAGCATGAGATTAGAGGGAGGCTGATTAAGGGGGAATGTGAGGAAATTCTTTTTCACAGAAAGAGTGGTGGATGCATGGAACAGCCTACCTCAGGAAGTGCTGGCTATGAATACAGTGCAGGGCTTCAAACAGGCATGGGATAGGCATAAGGGAGCAATGAATACCAATGCCCATAGTCTGAGTAACAAGCTTCCTGAATTAGTGGCCTTGATGGAGGAGGAACATCTGGATATCGTGGCAGTCACAGAAACATGGTACACACAAAACCATGACTGGGATGTAAACATACCAGGATACACTATCTACAGGAGGGACAGGGAGTGTAAAAGAGGAGGAGGAGTAGCTCTTTACATAAGGGAAGGAATCAAAGCAACAGAACAAAAGGGTAAACAGGGAGGAGAAGAAGCACTGTGGGTAAATTTGGAGACCGCAATGGCACCACAATCCATACAGGGTTGTATACAGACCCCTTCTCAGGGAGAAAATGGACAAGGAAATGATAGAAAGTATACTTAGAATGGCAGAAAAAGGGGAGATATTGCTGATGGGTGATCTGAATATGCCAGATGTTAACTGGAGTGCAGTTGCAGCAGCCACTTCGAAGAGTGGGGTTATTCTAGATGCCCTACAGGGGGCATGCCTTAGACAACTAGTATTGGTGCCCACTTGAGAGGGAGCAATCTTAGACCTGGTTCTCTCAAATGGAGATGAAGAGAGGATCACAGATGTAGAAGTGGGTAGCCATATGGGAACTAGCGACCATCGAACAGTATGGTTCACAATAAACACAGCAATAGAGTCAAGCCATACAAAGGCAAAAGTACTGGACTTTAGGAGGGCTGACTTTGCCAAAATGGGTGAGTGCCTAAGGAATGCACTAGCAAATGGGCAGGAAGGAGGGGTGGAAGAACAATGGGGAATAATAAAAACTGCCATCACAGAGGTAACAAGCCTTTGTGTGAAGCAAATAAACAAAATGAATGATGTAAGAAACCACTATGGTTCTCAAAGAAAGTGGCAGTGAAGGTTCAAGAGAAAAAGAAAGCATTCAGGAAGTACAAGGAATCACAGAAGGAGCAGGACAGAGAACTGTATCAGTTAAAGCAAAAGGAAGCTGGGAAGGCAGTCAGAACAGCAAAGGCCCAAACCGAGGAAAAGACAGCCAACTCAGTTAAGAAGGGGGATAAAACCTTTTATAGGCACATCAGGGAGTGAAGGAAGACCAATGGAGGGATAGTATGGCTTAATAAAGGGAAGGGAGGACGGGCAGAGGGTGACTGTGAAAAGGCAGAGATACTAAACAAATATTTTTGCTCAGTATTTACAAATGAAGAGGGGGAGGTACCTAAAACAAACAGTAGAAACACTCTGGATACAGAAGTTGATACCAGCCCATTTATAGAAGAAAGGGTTCTGAAAGAACTCTTAAAACTGAAGGTGGACAAAGCAATGGGGCCTGATGTGGATTCATCCCAGAATTTAAAAGAACTAAGGGTAGAACTAGTGACACCACTGACTACCCTCTTTAACAAATCATGGGAGGATGGGGTGGTACCCAAGGACTGGAGGAGGGCAGATGTGATTCCCTCACAAAAGTGGGAGCAAGGAAGCAGGAAACTACAGACCTGTTAGTTTAACCTCAGTAATAGGGAAAATGATGGAATCACTTCTGAAGGAAAGAATTGTTGAGTATCTAGAGGCCAGAGGGGCACAGGACCCAAGGCAGCATGGATTCACAGTGGGAAGGTCATGCCAGACAAATCTGATAGATTTCTTTGACTGGGTGACCAAAGTAGTAGATCAGGGAGGGACTGTGGACATGGCCTACCTAGACTTTAGCAAGGCATTTGACACAATCCCACACAAAAGATTAATATACAAGTTAGCCAGCCTGGGAGTGGGTCCCAAGATGACAGCCTGGGTAAAGAATTGGCTGGAGAATAGGACACAGAGAGTAATAGTAAATGGAGTCCACTCTTTAGAAAGGGGGGTTACTAGTGGGGTACTGCAGGGTTCAGTATTAGAACCGGTCCTCTTCAATGTCTTTATAAGTGACATTGCAGAGGGACTGGAAGAAAAAGTATGTCTCTTTGCAGATGACACAAAGATCTGCAACAGAGTTGATGCACAAGGTGGGTGGAAAGGATGAGAAGGGACTTGGCAAGGTTAGAGGAATGGTCAAATGTATGGCAGCTTAGACTCAATGCTAAGAAGTGCAAGGTAATGCACCTGGGAAACAAAAACCCAGGGGAAGAGTACACAATGGAGGGTGAGATACTAATGACAACAAAAATGGAAAGGGACCTGGGGGTAGTCATATCAGATGACCTAAAGGTGGGCAAGCAATGTGAGAGGGCTGCAAGGAGGGCTGGGGGGATACTGGGATGCATAGGAAGAGGCATCACCAGTAGAAAACAGGAAGTTATTATCCCTCTGTATAGACAGCTGGTGAGACCCCATCTGGAGTACTGCGTGCAGTTCTGGAGACCCAATCTCCGCAAAGACATAGACAGGATGGAAGCTGTCCAGAGGAGGGCAACTAAAATGGTGCAGGGTGTGCACCGGAAGACATATGACAGAGAGACTTAAGGAGCTTAATATGTATAGCTTCGAGGAAAGGAGGGAGAGAGGGGACATGATAGAAACTTTCAAGTACCTCAAGGGAATCAACAAAGTCCAAGAGGGTAGCATCTTTCAAAAAAAGAGGTGTGCAAGAACAAGGGGGCACAATTTGAAGATGGGGGCGGCTCAGAGGTAATTTAAGGAAGTATTTTTTCACAGAGAGGGTTGTGGATGCATGGAACGGCCTTCCGGAGGAGGTTGTGGAGTCAAAAACAGTGGTGGAATTCAAGCATGCATGGGACAGTCATAAGACAATTCTAGGGGGTGGAGGTAGGAAGAAGTAGGCTGCTGGTTAACTAGGATCTGCAGCTTATCCATTAGGTAGGGAAATGGGCAGACTGGGTGGGCCAAGCGGTCCTTATCTGCCGTCAAATTCTATGTTTCTATGTTTCTATACAGATGAGTATGAATAGATAGACCACTGACAGAGCAAAGGGTGATGGCACATTTACAAGGTAGAAAAAGAAATGGGCAGACTGGATGGGCCTTGCAGTCCTTATCTGCCGTCAACCTCTATGTTTCTATGTTTCTATCTTCCCTCCTTTATGCAAAACACTAGAGAGGGTAGTGAATCATCAGCTTGTAGATTTCCTGAGCTAACATGAACTCCAGGCCAAAGAACAGCATGGGTTCAGGAAGAACGTCAGCATGATGACTGCACTACTGGAGTTTACTGAGTCAGTACAGTGCACTAGACTGTGGAGAATAGACTGGATCTATGCACACAGATCTAACTAAGGTATTTGCCTTTATCAGTCATGCCCTCGTCTGTCAGAAGCTACTATATCTGGGCCTCCCCGTAGACACATTCTGCTGGTTTAAGAATTACTTGTCCTGTGGATCCCAATCGGCAAAATGTAGGAATGCACTGTCAGATGACAGGTCAGTCACTGTAGGGGTCCCCCAGGGTTCATACTTAGGCCCCTCCTCTTCAGCCTATTCCTAAATAACCTACCTGCTGCCTGGAAATCCTCCAACATACTTCTCTATGCAGACAATGACGTTATCATCTCCAGTGACAAGAAACCGGACCACCTGGGGCTGGGGCTTCAGAATAACTTTAACTTCATACAGGCCTGGTTAACTAACAAAAAAGATTTTTCAAAAGAATGATTTTTCTTATATATTATTGTTTTAGATTGTCTTGTTCTCTGCATTGCAGCATGGCACTCTGAATTAATTCCAACACAGCTGGTGTTTATATATGGATTCTTTTATTCATTTGTTGTGCTTAGTTCATGTAAGCAAATGGGATTTATGAATTTGTAACTATACCTTTAAAACTGCACTTTAAAAGCACATGTATACCTTGCTTAAATACCCTGATAAAGGGCCACATGTTGACCTGAAGCACTGGAGTTTAGTTCCATTGTTCTCATGGAGATCTGCTGATTAAACCATGAGCTGTTTTGCACTTTATATAGTTTTTTTTACCTTTTTATATTCACCATGCACAAGTACAACAAACATCTTGTTCTAATATACTGTACAGAGTTTTTAGAGGTGTGTCATGATGTCCAATGCAGGGTAGTTTGCAAGGAGCTCGTCGGTGTCACACCAATCATCAGCCAGGCTGATCATGACACTGTTCTGGCTTACTGGGTGGAGACATCATGTAGTTCAAAGGACAGAACCAGTCCAATCATATGGCAGCTCTTTCCTTTGATCTACATAATGCCGCCCAGCAATTACAGCTGATCTGTCATTATCAGCCTGCTGTGGTCCTTCCCCACCACCATAATCCCCAGTGCTGGCTACAACCACCAGCCCACCCATTTTCATCATGTGACACTGGGGAGCCCACTCCTAGTGTCACCAAACAAAAAGAAAACTCTCCCTCAATCTCTCCCAGCCCATTTTCCAGCATAGGGGTGCCCAATCTCCTGTGCGGGCTGTTACCCCCCTCCATCCTACCAGTTCTGATTGTGCAACACCAGGGAGACAACCCCCGATGCTGCTGAATATAACACTGACACTGGATGCCCAATCCCCAGTGTTGGTACCTAAAATTAAGAAAACCATCCCTCATAGTGTTTTTTTCTAAAATACACCCGGTAAAAAAGAAAACCATTCATCGGTGTCTGTTGCCGCCACCACTGCAACTGTCCCCCCACATGACCCTCCTACTCAGCACCCACCACCCCACACCCCTCCTGTGCCCTTATTTAACTGTTGGTGGTCCAATGCTATAATCCTCTCTGGACTTGAGAGACGTTTTCACTCTTCAACACTGGACTGTGAACGTAACCAGGTATGCAGTTCCATATATTTCAATGGGTTTTAAACTTGTCCTCATAACTTGGTCATTTTTGAATATTTTTGCCCCAAATTTAAAAAATGGCTTTTTTTGGGACCCTACCTCATGAACAATGACAGTGAGATTATGCACATCTGTTCTGGAAGGTGATTTTGTGGTCACTGTGTGAAATCCCCTTTAGGGCAGGATTTCAAAGTTATATCCACCCTGGTTCACGAGGAGGGGTTATAAGAATGCTATGTTGAACATTTGGGGTAAAAATATTAAAAAAGAACAAAGTTATGAGCCTACATTGAAATTTATGAACTTTGTTCATAACTTTGGTAATTTCCAATATGTTGACCCCAAATGTTCAATATATCCATTTCTTCATAGCACTTCATGAATGTTACAACTGCAATTTTTCAAATCCTGGCCAAATTATGTTTTCACAGGTGTGGCATAAAATCACCATTTAGCCAGGATTTGAATTTTTTTTCCACCCTTGTTCATGAGATGGGGTCATGAGAAGGCTATGTGGGGTCATACAAAGGTTATGTTGAAAATTTGGTATAAAACTATGAGAAAACAACAAAGTTATAAGCCTACGTTGAAATTTTTCAATGCACTCTTATAAATGTGGTAATTTTCAAAATGTTGGCTACATCTTTTCAACATAGCCATTTTTTTTTTCACACCACTTCATGATTGTCACAGCTGCTGTTTTTCAAATCCTGGCCAAAATGTGTTTTCACATTTGTAGCACAAAATAGCCTTTCTGGCACGATTTCAGAATGTTCTCCACCCTTCTTCATGAGATAGGGTCATAAGAAGGCTACAGTATGTGGAATCATGAGGAGTCTATGTTGAAAATTTGGGATAAAAATATTAAAAACCAAAAAAAATTATGAGTATACACTGAAATGTTTCAATGCACGCTTATAACTGTGGTAATTTTCAGTATTTTGACCACAGATTTTTAACATAGTCATTTTTTCACACCACCTCATGAATGTGACAACTCTCATTTCTCAAACCCTACCCAAAACGTGTTTTCACACTTGTGGCACAAAATGACATTTTGACCATGGTTTTATAAATGACACCTATCATGCCCAGAATGAGTGGTCATAAAAAGATTATGTTGAAAATTTGGGGTAAAAAAGTGAAAAAACAACTAAGTTAAAAGCAAACATTGAACTGTCCCAACATTTACTCATAACTTTATTTTTGCAGATTTTGGCCCACAATGTCCAACATATCCCTTATATTACCCCACCATCTAAACATGGCAGGTGTCATTTTTAAATCCACTCTGAAACTTGTTCCCACAGTCACACAGCAAAATCGCCTTTTGGATGGGATTTTAAAAATTCCACCTGCTTTGATCATAACATCAGGTCATAAAAAGATTGTTTGACATTTGGGGTCAAAATGTGGGAGACCACTAAAAAAGTAGATATTGCCTCTCAGTGGCCCTATCCTGCATAATTACAGTCTACCAATGTGTAAAAGCAGGACTCCACTGAAAATGAGATGCTGCATCTCATCTGCTCTGTCCTGGATAAATATATAGTAAAAATGTGTACAAGCAAGACACAGTACAACAGCAATACCAGTGGTGAACATTCGGCATTGACAAATGCTTACTTTCCCTTGGAGTACTGCTTGTTTGTGTTCTTCCAGTTCACTAATAACCTTCTCATCATGAATGAGAAGGTGACAAAATATATGTTGTTTGACACAGAATAAGATTGACCTCTCCCCTGATTTTATCATTTCTACCTTGACGGGTGCCACTCTTGACCAGTAAAACACCTTTAAGTACCTTGGCCTAATACTTGATATTACCATGTAATTCACTGATCATATGGACCATCTAGTTAAGGCAGTAAATACAAGAACTGGCTTCCTAAACAGGCACAGGAGAAACTGCCTACCAGATATGAAAATACTCTTAGTCCAATGCTTTATCGTAAGCACTACTGACTATGGTACTGTGGACTATGGGTCAGCAAATGACACCGCATTGTCCCAGGTCAGGGGTCTGCTGAACAGGGCCTGCCACTTTGCACTTGACCTTAGAGCAGATACCCATGCCTGTGTCCTGTATAACAAACTGAACTGGCCAAAACTTAACTTGAGGGTGCTCTACTACACCTTGATCTTAGGCAATAAAGCTTTACTAGGCTTCCTCTCCCCAGCTTGCAGTCCGTGTTCAAATGCATTAACAATAAATATGCCATAAGAGGCGTGGTATGTCACTTTCTGTTGCTACCTTGCAGAAGAACCTCACTGGGACAAAACTCCTTCTGTTTCTGATTTGCCGAACACTGGAATTATTTAACGGGCATGATAGGAGGGTGCAACTCTACTGAAACATTTAAAACTCAGCTGTTGACTTTGCTTACTTCCTCTACAATTTGTAAATGCTTTCAATAAACATATTTGTAACCTGACAATGTATCCTATGTATAGCGCACTTTTTGCATAATAACTTATAACCCATAATACCTATTCCTAAACTGTACTATACCTTTACTTATGATCATTATCTATGCAGTATGTATTTAATGTCTGTGTCTGACTCAGAATCCTTTGAAAATAGGCACCTGCCTAAAGGGTTTTATGCGCAATAAAAACTAAAACTAACTTTCTGATTTCTATAGTGTAATTATGTGTCACACACATGGAAAGGAAAGCCAACACTCCTGTGCATAGAAACTGAGCCAGTGAATAACATTAGCTTCCTAAAGTGGGTGACCATGCTTTTGACATACACATTCCATCAGTGTATGCATCTGAGTATCAGTTGAAGACTTATTTGTTGCTGTAGGTTTGTTACTGCTTCTTTTGATTGTTGTTTTACTGCTAATTTATGTAAAGCACTTATAGACATTTTCTAAAACTGCATTTTATAACTTTGAACTTTAGAAATTCAAAAAATAAAACAATCTACTTACTTTCTGTACCTGGTAAATAAGGCAGACAAAAGCATGAACATAAGAATGCCAAAACAAAATCTTGATATTAAAAGGTACAAACAGGAACTAAACAATATAAATTGGCCAGCTCCGAAAGGGAGACTCTAAAATACGTCAAAAAAAGTGTTGGGTAAAACCAGGGTGGGGGTGGGGGTGACATTATTGATAATGAAGCTGCTATCCCTGACTTTGAAGGAATTAACGTATCCCATAATAAAAATTGTAAATGTCTCACTGTGGTACTCCCAGTTCCCTGAAAAATGGAAGTCACCGCTGGTCACACCTGCCTTTAAGAGTGGCAACAGAACAAACAGAGCAAATTACAGGCCGATCTCTGCCCTCTCTCCACTGTCCAGGGTGCTTGACAAGGTAATTGGTGACCAATGTAACTGTTATCTAGACAGTTATGCCATCCAATATGTTCAACAACATGGGTTCAGGAAATTACACAGTACCACTGCCACTTTGGTAGAATTTATAAGGCACAGGACAGTGGTGATATGGTTGGGACTATATAAATTGACTTGACAAAGGTATTCAGTCTCATCAAACACAAAGTCCTGCTTCAAAAACTACTGAACCTGGTTCTCTCTTTGAATACTGTATCTTGATTTTAGAGTTACCTTACCAATCAAACCCAAAAAGTTAAAACTGAGGGTGTAACCTCCGTCAACAGAGCTGCCTCTGTTGAAGTGCCACAAGGCTCTATTTTGGACCCTGTACTATTTACATAACTACATAGATACTATTGGCAGATAAGGGCTGCCAGGCCCATCCAGTCTGCCCATTTATGCTACCCGATGAAGCAGCCAGTGGCCGTATCTGGTCACTGCCTTTAGCTTTTTCTTCCCATCTCTAATATTCCTTTATTCCTGTCCCACGCATGTTTGAAGACTGCCACCGTATGGGCGGCCACCACTTCCTGGGGCAGGCTATTCCATGCATCAATCACCCTCTCAATAAAAAAGAACTTCCTGACATTATCCCTTATGCAGCCACCCATCAGTCTCATATCATGCCTCTTGCTCTGGCACTGCTTTTAAACTGGAATATGTTGTCCCCTTCAACCTTGTTCATGCCCTTGAGGTATTTGTATGTTTCTATCATGTCACCTCTCTCCCTCCTTTGCTCCAGCATGTACAAATTGAGGTCTCTGACTCTTTTCTCATAAGGCTTGTGATACAGACTCTTCACCATTTTGGTTGCCTTCTTCTGCACATCTCCATTTTGTCAATGTCTTTATGAAGGTGTGGCCTCCAGAACTGGACACAGTACTCAAGGTGAGGCCTCACCAGGGTTCTGTGCAGTGGAACTATCACCTCCCTCCTTCGGCTTGTGATTCCCCTTCCAATTCATCCCAACATCTCAGTGGCCTTCCCCACCACTTTGGCCATCTGTTTTGTGGCCTTCAGGTTGTCTGTGATTATGATTCCCAAGTCCCTCTCTTCCTTAATAAGTGCCAACAGCTCTCCCCCCAACCTGTAGCTTGCTCCAGGGTTCCTGCTCCCCATGTGAATGATTTTGCATTTCTTTGCATTAAACCTTAGTTGCCATGCATCTGACCACCTCGCCAACCATTCTAGGTCCTTTCTCATCCTTTCCACCCCCTTCAGGTTATCTACCCTGTTTCAGATCTTGGCGTCATCCACAAACAGGCAAACCTTTCCCTCCAGCCCATCTGCAATGTCACTGATGAAGACATTAAAGAGCACTGGCCCCAGAACTGACCCTTGAGGTACCCCACTGGTCACTTCCCTTTCCTCTGGTTCAGTTCTGTTTACCACTACCCTCTGTTATCGGTCCTTTAACCTATTTTCAATCCAGTTTACCACCTTGTGGCCCACCCCTGGGTTTCCTAGCTTGTTGACCAGTCTCCTATGTGGGACAGTATCAAAGGCTTTGCAGAAATCTAGGTAAACAATGTCTACAGTCCCTTCCCCTTGGTCTACTGCCTTTGTTACCCAGTCAAAGAAATCTATTAGATTGGTTTGACAGGACCATCTAGTGGTGAAGCCATGTTGCCTTGGATTCAACATCCCCATGACTTCTAGGTGCTCCACTATTCTTTCCTTGAAGAGTGTCTCCATTATCTTTCCTACTACAGAGGTTAGACTAACTGGTCTGTAGTTCCCTACATCTTCTTTACTATTGCTCTTGTGAAGAGGGACAACATTTGCCATTCTCCAGTCCTCTGGAACCACTCCAGTGTCTAGGGACTCACTGAAAAGGGCTGCCAGAGGGGCTGACAGTTCAATTCTCAGTTCCCTTAAGACCCTGTGATGTATGCCATCTGGACTCATGGCTTTGTCCACCTTCAGCTTGTTGCAAACTTTTCTATGACCCTCTCCTCTGTGAACAGACTGGTGTTTACCTCCTTTTCCTCTGTTCCTTTAAATTCTAGCTGTGGACCCTGCCCATGTGCTTCCACAGGGAAGACTGAACAGAAATATTCATTTAGGATCACTGCTTTCTCCCTGTCTCCCTCCTTATCTGCCCTGTGGCTTCTCAAAGCTTAGCTACTCCCCCCTTTGCCTTCCTTCTCTGGTTAATGTAGCTGAAGTATTTCTTGTCTCCCTTTGTAACTGATTCAGCTATTCTTTCCTCAGTTTGTGCTTTAGTGTGTCTCACTGCTTTTCCTGCCTCTCTCAGACACTTCTGGTACATTTTCTTGTCCTCGTCTCTTTATGTCTCCTTATACTTCCTGAAGGCTATCCTCTTGGCCCTTACCTTTTTCAGCCACCCTCCTTGAGAACCACAGTGGTTTTCTTCTCCTTTTTCCCTTGTCTGTCAACCAAACACATTGTCTCATGACCTCCGCTATGGCCTCCTTGATGTGTGCCCATTTTTCCTCAATGTCCCCCCATCCTCCTTTTTTCCAGGGTTTCTCTAAACTGAAGTCTCATCATGGCAAAGTCTGCCCTTCTGAAGTCTAAGGCTCTTTCCTTCATATGGATTGACTTGAATCCCTGTGTCCACACCAAATTGTGGTCACTGGACCCTAGCTGACCTTTTCAGCTAGGGTCCTATTCATTAATCTATTGCCCAAAGTCTATCAGTCTGCCAAAGTCCTCTTGTATGTGGATGATGCAGTAGTTTTCGCAAGACACCACAGCAAAAGCAGCCTGTCCCATGTGCTGTAGTGTAACTTCACTTCTGTTTTGATATGGTTCTGTAATAATAGCCTAGTACTCAACTGGCAAAAAAACAAGACCACACTTTTCAACAACCCACACCTGAAGAAAATATTTATTTTTGTATTTTATTCTTTGGTAACTGGGTAAGGCCCACTAGGCACAGGTGCCTGTTTTCAGGGATGACCTGGGAGCACTGGAGAGGTTAAGTGACTTGCTCAGAGTCAAACAGTATGCAGTTGAAGGTTGGGGGAATCAAACCCAGGTCTGTCTGCTGGATGGACCAAGCTCATTCACAGCTCCTTATTCTAACCTCTAGGCTATACTGCCAGCCCAAAAATCTCTCCCTTGGATATCCACAATGCCATGGGCTCAGAATTAGAACAAGTAGAAGTCTTTAAATATCTTAGCCTCCAGCAGGATGATATGTGATGGGAAAGGGGGCCAGAACCATGTATTCTTTTGATTCATTTATTCTTTTCTAAATATGCATCTGTTTCAGGTACAATTTGGTTGCCAGATCACATGATCAAGTAGTATATGACAGCTTATGTTAGAGGTCTGATGTTCTCATGGGAAAGTTAACAGGAAAGCCAGGGAGGAGACAATAAAGCAATAAACCCAGTGGGGGTGTCTTTCCTGGAGATGTTCCCATGTTGAACAAAGGACCCAGGTGGATATCATTATGGTAGCAAGGAGGTGCTGGGTGGGCAGACACACACACACACACACATACATGCACTCTCAAAGAGGGCTAGGACAATGTGGAACTGTCACTCAAAGTGAATGAGACCCCTTCCCCACAGAGAGGAGAAATATATTGTGGTGCTATAAGCAGGCTCTTTCTCTTGGACTGAAACATCTAAAGACGAGAGCCCTTGCCATTACAAAGACTAGCTGATGGGTAAGATAGCACAGTGAGGGAAAGTGCTTCTTTAGCTAGGGTAGGTGAATGATTTTAAGTGAGGATAGCTTAGAATTCTGCTGTACAATACCTGTCTGTTTAATGTTCAGTTTGTTTAGAATATCCACATTCTCTGAGTTGATTAATAGATTCAAAAGAAATCTGGATGGGATATGTATAGTGCCTATGAGGTCACTTAGATATTTCTCTGTGGGTTTCCCATACCACAGGCATCTCAAAATGACATAGTCCAAGTCCTCAGCCTCCTTTAAGGAACAATAGCAAGCTACTGATTGATTGCCATTTTTCTTATAATTAACTTCAAGGATGTTACTCGGGAATACTTTGAACCTAAATTGTGCAAGTATATATCTATGTTGTGGTGTCTGTACAGTACTCAGGAGATATTTGAGTGTATGTTCAGCAGTATTATTTATCAACCAGCTAGAAACATTTAGTGTTTTGATGTTAGTTAAATCAGATTCCTTAGATTTGTACTATATATATATATTTTTTTGCAAAATTTATATATGCCGTACTTAACAACACCTTTTGATCACACCACTGTTTCAATATAGACCATTTGTTTCCAGTAGTTTATGGGCAGTGTTAAGCCACCCATCCTGAGTATGTCAAAGCAGTTTGACTTTTTCTTTCAGACAGCTAGCCAGCAAAGGATTATTGTTCTTAGACTGTAGCTTTATTCAGTAAGTAATTAGTCGTCCTTGGGCAAGATGCCTAAAGCTAGTTTGACCCAGCTGAGATCGGACCAGCGCATTCAGAGTGCTAGAAGGAATTCTTAAGAGTTGTTTATAAGTTTAATTTAGGACAGTATCTACTTTGTTGGTGCTATCAGTACCCCGTACTTCAACTGTATAGTCTGCTTGAGGGATAATCTTTGTGTTAATTGCTTTAATCATTGGAGCAACCATCTTTTCACCATAATTTGAGATTAAAACTTTTTACGGCCTTAACTGAATTTTGTAATTTCTTAGTGGTCCAGTTAACATGTTTCTTCCATTATCCATTACTAGAAAATAGAACCGCAAGATATGGGAAGTCTCTAACAAAATCTGGTTCATTTTCTGCTAGGGTAAGTTTTCTATACTTCTTAGCATTCCTGAATACCATAATTTTAGGGTTTTTTTGGGGTTCAGTTTAAGATTATGGCTAGTGCAGAGGAGTTCCAGTTTATTAAATGATCTCCATAGTCCAAGTATACTGGTAGAAATTATGGCCAGGTTATCTGCATAAACTAAGACAGGTATTTGGTTATTATTTATTTTTTGGTACATGAAAAGAGGGGTTATCAAAAGCAATAATTATGTCATTGATGTAGACATTAAATAGGGTCAGGGCTAGAACACAGCCCTATCTAACACCCATATTGGTGTAAATTTTGTTTTTAATAGACCCGATTTTGTATATTTTATTTGTGCCCAGGAGTTCATATACAGTCTTTTAAACAGAGTTTAAAGATTCTGATCAATCCCCAGTTGTACCTTTTTCCCCAGAGTAACCCTCTGAATATGGTGTCAAATGCTGACATGAAGTTAACAAAAGCAACAAATATTGTTTGCTTTTTTATCCTACAATATTTTTCAATTATATGATAAAGTAGGAAAATTTGTGTCAAAGTACCAGTATTCTTTTTGAATCTAGCTTGTAATTAAGAAATTAATTTAAATTGATCTAACCATAGTGCTAGCTAATTTAATAGGAATTTTGCAAAGATTTTTTATATTGTATCCAGGAGACTAATTGGTCTGTAGTTAGCTGAATCTATCTGAGAACCTTTTTTATGAATAGGGATGACGTGGCTCCCCTGTAATGAAGATGGAATGCATGCGTACATTACTGACTTATTAAAGAATGAAGATAGAACTGTTGCCCACTAGTCAGTATTCATAAGTATAAGATCTATTGGAATGTTATCTGGACCTGGAGATTTATTCCTTTTAAAACTTTCTATCACCTCTTTTACTTCGATAGCAGTACACAGTAATATAATAAACAACCACTGGCTTTATTATCAAGGAAGGGCAGAAATGATGAGGGGAATGAAATGGAAAAGCTGGAAAGGGGCACATATACTGTATGCTAACTTATATACAAGAACCATATCCCATAGCACCCTCCCCTCTAACAGTCTCTGTTCCTCCTTATGCGGTTGCACCTGACTTCACCACCCACAGACCCTAATCAGAGAGCTCTCCACTCAGTGCATCAGGTACTTCATGGATACTTCACTGTGAAGAGCACTGGCTAGCAGTAAGTTGAGGCCCGTTGGTGTACACACACATATATGCACACATACTCTTTTGGTCACAAGCAGTTAATTAAAGGCGACAGAAAAAGGGTTTCCTAAAGTCCATCTGCAAGCAACCAAGAAAAAACCCTTAAAGTTTAAACTCCTAGTTTCTCAGGCTCTGTCAACTAAAATGAACAGGTTTTCGAAGGTTACCTCCATTGCACAACAGGGATGATCAGAGTTGCAGGGTCAGTCATGATGATGGATAAAAATCCAACCTCTATTGGGCCTCACTCCTCATAAGTGATAATGCCTGCTGGTGAAGTGGTCTCTCATGATCTCTCTTTCTCTCTTCCTTCTGACAAGACTGTACTAGCACCCAGAATCCTTTGACCTGGTGTCATCAAGATTTCTCCCTTGGTCAATCACTACCCTTGCAAAGAAGCAGTAGAGCTCAGTCCTCTGTGGGCACGGACTAGGTTGCTGACATAGGAGCATGCAACTGTGGATAGGCCACAGGCCAAACAATTCTGGAACAATCCTGTCTGAGAAAACCAAGCAAATGCAGATTCCAGATGCCTTTTAGTCTCGGTCACAGCAGCAACTGCAGCAGTAGTGGTATTGTACGCAGGATTAAAGTTCAGACTTTTCAATGCATTGACAATTCACTTAGTCTGCAGTACCAAGGTGACTTACAGTACAAAATGTTTCTCATTAAATAAGAACTATCCCTTCTCACAATGATATGGTGATGAATATTGTAGGCCAGAGGGTCATGAGTGAAAACCAGTAAAGCTTTGATGGTGGTGGCTTGACAGCAGCAGCCAAAAAGCAATGAACAACATGAGCAAGTCCTTTCTATAGTCCAGGGAACTCAAAGTCCCACTGGTCCTCATGTTTTCAGGATTACCATGTCCTGAGTCTCAGCTAGTCTGCATGCATGGCGTTCTGAAAAACTGTAGCTCCTGATTGGTGCCAGAGCCAGCCTTAGCATGGTGTGAACTGTCCATTTGCACAGGGCCCCTAGTGCAGAAGGGCTCCAGAATGCCTCAGCTGTCCAGCTGGCCTCCTTTCTTCCTGGTACCCTGTGTCTCTGCCTGAATTTCTCCAGAATTTATCACAGCTTATGTTCTATTTCAAGAAAAGTACAAAGATTATACAAAACTAGTTAAAATGAAGATATAGGGATGCCACGGTAGGGATGGGGATGTTCCTTGGGGACTCCCTGACTTCTGACACAAGGCCTCACCAAGGAGGTTCGCACAGAGCTCTGGGATAGCTAGGGCCAGTGCTGATTCGTGCAGACTTGCAGAGTTTACTCAGGAAAATTCCAACCAGGCAGCTGTACATGGACTCACATGGCAACAGCCAACATGCAGAGTTCTTAAACAGCACCTTTTCAATGCCTTCTAAAAGCCTTCTTACCTGCCTGGAAGCTCTGGTAGCATAAGTCCACAATTGTATGCTCCTTTAGGAGGGAATAAATCATATTTTGATCCTGGGAAGCCAGTTGAACAATCCCTTCCACTTCATATATTGCTGGCCATGCCCCCGCACTCACATGTTGCGTGATGTGTTTATGTGGAAAGCATAGGAACATGCTCCATAGAGGTTTATGGCGCATTAACTATATCAAGTAGTCTACCTGCTGGAGAGAGAAATGGGGACCAGAAGGTTTGCAAAGAGCAGAGCTAATTTAGACCCTGACCATGAGAAGTGACCAGTCAGTATGGGAATCATACTTTGAATGTTTAGTGTGCTGTTTTTCTTTATAACTGTTGCTTTTCACGAGTCGTTTTATTTTTTGTCTTTCTGATGGACTGCTTGCTATTCCTGTATATGATATCCTACTCATGCTTTATGAACAGCTCTGTACATTTTCTTAACATTATCAAACATTTAAAATGTATCTGTGACACAGTTTTGTTTAAGGGAATACATATCAGTTTATTGACTCATTCTTGTCTATTTCCTGAGGACACAATGCCATGTAAGGCATTTCAAATTAGTGTAAAGGATTAGAGCGTATGAAGGGGCGGGGGGTTATTCCTAGGTTTCTGCCTTGTATTGACAAGGAGAAACTGTGATCTGAGCTTGCAGGCTCAGTGGTCCTGAGGGCTGAGTTGGCCATGAGGTTTAATGTTTAAATAAACTTTTATTTTTGTTCCAGCAATGGTGCATGCACCACCTTATCATATTGAATTGTTATAGCCTTTTGGGTCAGTGGCTGTACCTTTAAAGGAAAACTACACCCTCATAACATGGTAATTTTATTTGTTTCCTCATCACAGATGACTCTTCCAGTAGCTTATGGGGACGTATGTGTTTGATGTAGTTTGTTTTCACTGTTCATACTAGTCCCCTCTAAGTATCTTGGGGATTTCCATTTCATGGTTGTTGAGATCTCATTGTCCATGAGAGTTACATTAGTATGTGAGAACATGATGTCAAATCAACCATTTATACTATGTACAGTACCACTATGCTGAAAGTACACTTTTCCTGAAAAAACCCTCTGGAAACCCACTAATTGAAAGCAATTTAATGGATAAAACCCTGTATTACAACTCAGATAGTTTGCAAAGCTAACTGAAGGTAAATGTGCTATTTCACACCTTGCTGTGACTAGTTTTGTTGAAATCTAATTAAGCAAACAGGCATACCATAAAGTCTAAAGGGTGGTTTCGTATCATGTTCTCATATGCTACTGAAGTGCACAGGGACAGTGCGATTTCAAAAGCGATAAAATGGAGATGCCCAGGATAGTTACAGGGACTAGTACGAACAGTAAAAATAAACTAAAGCAATCACATACTGTATATCCCTAACAGCTACAGGAAAAGAGTTGTCTGTTGGCATGAATTTTTTTTTTTTACAGGATATGAGGGTGTGGTTTTCCTTTAATGGCGATTGGCGTGTATGGTTCGTTGTTGGTTTGAGGAAGGTGGGGAACAGATTGAGTTGTGACAATACTCCTTTCTATAATGCCCATGGCAGTTTAGTAAGTTGACAGGGTGACCCTAATTTGCTTTTTCTACACTAGCTCTTTAACATCTTAATGGCTGATTCCATTATTCATGGATTGTAAACTCATTTGCTATACGTTGTGTACGAATGACAGTATTACAAAAACAAATTCCTTTCCTTTCCTCTCTTTTAATAACAGCCTCTTACCAATTATGAACACCAATTGACATTAACTTGGACCAGTGATGACTGACTGCATTAGACATATAACTTATCCACTTATATGTTGAACTGTTAACACATATGACAGTGCTATACTAGCCTGTTAAGAGCCAGTGTTATCCATATGTAATGTCTATCAACTATATTGTGATGTCTAACCTATGTTGTACTTTAATAAAATACTGTATATTTACAAAAAAAGGTGAGATGAGTACATAGAAACATAGATAATGATGGCAGAAAAGGGCCAGTGGTCCATCCTGTCTTCCCGTAACACCCTATCAAGCCCTAAGACCTTGTGCAACTATGGGGTCTTCCTCTGCGCTATCAACTCCTTTGTTCCCTGTTTTACTACTACCACCTGAGTAACTACTAACCCTTAACTCTGTCTCAACCCGGTTTGAAAATATTAATGGTTCTGGCACCCACCACCTCCACTGGCAGACTGTTCCATGGCTCAACTACTCTCTCTGTAAAATAACATTTTCTCACATCCCTCCTGAACCTCCCTCCCCACATCGGTTTCCACTCATGACCTTGTGTTCTAGATTCACTACCCTTATTAAAAAGTTCCTTGCAGTTCAACTTGTCTTGTTCATTCCTTTCAGAAACTTGAAGGTCTCTATCATATCATCCCTCTCTTGTCTGGCGTTGAGCAAGTACATGTTCAGTGCCCTAAGTCGATCTTCATGGGATCTGCCCTACTGAGCCTGACTCAAATCAGCATATGTTTGTACAGTAGGAATGCATTCACCCCCACCCCCATGTCAGTCAGATAGTGGCTAGCTGAGTTTGTGTGAAGAGGGCCCACACTAGTTGCCATCTGAGGAGACATGGCAGCCCATCAATGGACAGATGGGTGACTTAGGCCACTGACAGGGGGTGAGGGTGGTGGACGTCCAGTGGGCAAGCTGGGGGGCTCTGATCACAGCCTGGCAGGGGATAACACTAGACTGCCAGGGAGGGGCCTCAGCACATCTCCACAACGGCAGACTGAGTGACGTAGGTGGGTCTACCAGACTACTAAGGAAAGGATCTAGCATAGCTTCAAAACACCATCAGGTACTGGGTGAAGAGGAAAGTAGGCCCACTACACTGCCAGGGCTATTACGTGGCACTGTGCTCATGGATTTTGTTGATTAAGTTGTGGGAGGTCTGGATTCTGGGGATACCATGAGCACAGTGCTTGTGGCCCTCTCCAAGGCCTTTGACTTGGTGGACCATAATGTTTTTAAGCAGCAGTGCATGATAGCAATGAAAAGTCTAACCTATACTTTTTATTTTAGTTTACATTTCCTTGATCTCCTGGCTTGTATGATACCCTTCTTTCCACAACGTGAGTCTGCTATAGCATGTTTTCATACAAATGAAATAATAACAGGTGTGTTCCTTTTAATAAGGTTTGGACCAGGTTTTTATCAGTATTTTCTGTTGTTGTTTTTTTTTTCTATTTTTCCCCTTCTACTCAGCTGGCCCCCTTCCACTTTGCTACTCCCCCCCCCAGCCCTATCACCTGTCATCTCTGGCACTTACAGCCCCTCTGCCTTGCAAAGTCCCATGGATCCCCCGTGCAGGAGCAGGCCCAGGAGAAGACTTGGTAACAGATCAGCAGTGGGAAATCCAGTAGATGGGCACAGCCTGTGGTGGAGTGTGACATTCCCCTGCAATGGCCTCAGCTTTTTCCACCATTTTATCCCCTCTGGTGCCCTGTGGGTGAGGACTGAGTGGACACACCCATGTGCATGTGCCACAGTCAAGAGACACCTGCCCTCCCATTGTGGCTCTGCTTGCCCTACCAGCCGTGGCCACCCAGGGGGCAGTACTGCAGCACAGCCAGTAGGCCTCCCTCCCCAGAGGAGGAGGAGAGCATCCTGTGGGATGCTCAATCCTCCTTCCCTTCCCCCTCCCCCCAGCCAACCCCAGAGCAACCTCAGTACAGTTTCAAGTCAGGGTCACCAGTGTGGTGGCAAGTAAGGTGCCAGTGCCTCAGCCCTCCACACCACTGGGCTGACCCCATTCTCTGTTATTCTAAAACATCCATTGTTTAAGATCATTTTTCTTGTGAGTACAATGAACAAGCACACAGCAGGCCCTGATCCCTGACCTTAAAGTACTACAAGTGTACTAAAGCAAATGAAAATGCTGACCAAAACCTGGCCCAAACCATATTAAAAAGAGCACTCATTTTATGATTTCAAATGTGAAACAAAAGTGCTAAAGCAGACTCAAAAAGGGGAAAGAAGGCATCATACACATCTGTAGATAAGGGGGAATCTAAAATAGAATAAAAAGTATAAGTCAAAATTTTCACCACTATCATGCTGTGCTGATTTAAAATGTTATGGTTCACCTAGCTGAGGACTGCTTGAACCAGGGATGTTTCCATGTCAAAGATGTGTCTACTGTGGGAACACATCTAGAAAAGAAGAAATTACCCACCCAAATGGGGGCAGAACATTTGAGATTAAGACAAATTTAAGTTGTGACTCAGACCATGTTGTTCACATCCTGACCTTTCCTTGCTCAAGGTTCTATGTGGGTCAGACCACTACACCTCTAAAATTTAGGATTAGTGAACATAAAAGCAACATTCATACAGGATTAGAAACTTCACCAGTGGCAGAGCATTATCCTGAGGTTAAACATTCGGTTTCCACCCTACGCTTTTGGGCCATTGAAAGAGCGGACCCCCCCATGCATGAGGTGGATTGGAATAGAGCCTTAGAAAAATGTTAGATGTATTGGATCTATACCCTTGGTACAGCAGGGGATAGATGGGGAATAAATGAAGACCAGAACTGTTTGGTTTGTTGGTAGAAATGTAAACTTAACACTTTATTTACGCACCAAAAGTGCACTTCATACTGGATGGCATTTATCCTCCCCCCCCCCCATCCTCCTTTGTGTCTAAAAAAATAGATTTTTTTTTTTTTTTACTTTGTGACCGGGAGCTCTTGCCACTCTTGAGGACCAACCTTTTCTTAAATCTGTTGCAACAGATCTTCTACTTCTAAGCCTAATCTGTCCTTTACAATTTCTAGTCCATAACGTTGGCCACCTATGGGCACCTTCCTCCTCCCTTTTTCTTGACTATGCTATAGTGCCGTCTTTGATTTTCCTTTTCCCTCTCAGGTCCTCATACAGGGAGGTTATTGTGGTGACCTCCAGATGCATGTAAAATAGGTTATGTTAATTATTGTTGGATATAGTATGTAATAGCACTATGTCATAATATACCTTATGTTTATGAAACCTATAATGTTGAAAATACCATGGCACTTGGTGTTTTGATAATGGTAAAAAGTACTAGGTGACTATTATAGAAATTAAGCTAGTTGTACTCTTTAAAATTCATGTAAATTGTTGTACACTTAACAAGCCAGAAATGTCATGGTGATTTGCATATATCCCATGATGCCTTGCATTATGGAAGTATGTATGATGTTGTATTTCTTTGAAACTTGATTTGTTGCCAATGCCCTTTGGGGTAGACCTTCTTTCAGTGATTCTGCAATGACATTTTTGTCTATAGCTTGTTTTGTTTTGTTTTTTTCTTTTTGGGCCCCACTACCCAAGCAAAAGGGGCCTGCATAGGGGTGGTGGCTACATCTCAACTAGTGAATTGGATCAGAGATCTGTGTCAGTAGGTGCCGGCTAAGTGCAGAGAAAGGACATTCATAGTCTGTTGCTGTAAACTGATGTACTGAAGAAGGAATATGGCATTGCAGAAGCTTATTTCTTGTATTTTGAATAAACATCACACAGAGATTGTGTGTTGAACCTGAAGTTCGGTGTCTGGTCCATCTGGTATCCCACAACCCCTCCACAGACTTGGTGTCAGCAGTGGGATAACTTGCTGGAAGTGTCTGGACTGGCTGAAGAGGGACATTTTCTGGTGGATATCACCCAGATATCCCAGGTGGACTGATGCACCAGGAGTTGCCAGAGGAGAACCCGGAGAACAAGGTCCATGGAGTTCTGGCCAGAACCATAGCTGATAGCCTGGGAGAGAAGCTGCTGCCTGGACTGGACCTGGGAGCTCAGAGGAAGACCAAGCCTGAAGGCAATGAAGAGATGCAAGAGGATGTGGAAGAATCGAGGGAATTGCCTCCTCTTGAAGACGCTTCACCTGAGGATGTAGGGGAGTTGTTGAAATGGCTCTGCATAAAACAGGTGCAGATGAAAAGAGAGAGAGATGCTGAGAGAAGAGCTAGAGACATTGAGCAGAGAAAGCAAGATGCCAAATGGGCTGATACCATAAGGGTCTTGCATGCCATCAATGCAGGGCAAGCAGAAAGAGCCAGCAGCCCAAAAGACATTAAACTGTCTAAACTTTCGGACAGTGATGACATTGAGGCCTACCTCACAACATTTGAGAGGACCGCTCAAACATGCACATGGCCAAGGGAACAGTGGGTTGTTCGACTGGCACCGTAACTGACAGGCAGTGCCCAGTTGGTTTATAGCCACATGGACTCCAGAGAGGCTGAGGACTATGACTGTGTGAAGCAGGAGATCCTCAGGCACTACGACATAAACACTGAAACCTATCACCAGAGGTTTAGGTTTCTTAAAATGCAGTCACTGGATAACCCCCGAGAGACTTATGCCCATCTCAAGGAGCTCTGCTATAAATGGTTATAACCGGAGAACAAGAGCAAGGACCAACTTCTGGCGGTGGTGATTATTGAACAGTTTATTAAAGTGTTACCCCAGGATGTACAACTTTGGGTTCTGGAGCATAAGCCAGATTCCGCTGATAAAACCATCTCATTGGCAGAAGACTTCCTGGCAGCCCTACCATCCAGATTTAAAGGGTTCCAAGAGACCTCAGCAGCTGTGACTACCAGCAATCTGGTAAGGAACCCTTTTACTTATAAACCTTCTAATCCATCCCCAGAGAAACAAGACTGGAGAGCAGAGAGAAGGGGGCATATTCCAGTAGCTGAAATTGTATGTCATGGGTGCCAAAAGAAGGGCCATTACCTAAGAAACTGTCCTAATATAAAGAGAGAGACAGCTCACGTAGCCTTAGTGAACTTGGGTCACTTTATGGCTATGGTACAGATTGAATCACAGCAGATGATGGGACGGAGTGATTCAGGGAGCTGCCAGACTCTTGTGTGAGCAGATCTGGTGAATGGGAATAATAAAGGACAAAATACAACAGTCATCTGTGTGCACGGTGATACCCATCGCTACCCTATAGCCACCATACAAATGACTGTTCAAGAAAAGACACAGGAAGTAAAAGTGGGGCTGGTACCTCGCCTACCTGTGACAGTTATTATCGGGCATGACCACCCAGACTTTGCTTCATTTATACATTGTCATGCTGCCCAGGACTCTGCTGTAGTTGCTATAACCACCATAGTGCAAATGAAGAAGGGACATTTACCATCTGTGTTCCCATTTGATGATGATGTTTTTGAGGATCCTGGCAAGGACCATAAAAACTAAGGCAGAGAAGAGGAAGCTAAAGAAGGCCTGGATTGATAGTCATGCTGGTATACAGCCAGACTTGGGACATACTTTTAAATGTGATATGCAGCATGAGCAAAATGCAGACCCTTCACTTAACCCTTTTTTTTTCACAGGTGGGGAAGGGAGTGGAAAAAGGCACCCCTCAGTTTGTTGTAAAACAGGGAATACTGTATCAAGAATACATGAACCCCGGAACTGGAGAGGTAATAGACCAACTAATGGTTCCGGAAAAATTCCACTCCCAAATCATGTATCTGGCACATGACATCCCTTTAGCAGGCCATGCAGGCAGAGACAGCACCCTGAATAGGATATTACCCAGGTTTTATTGGCCCTCTATCCATGAGAACATAGCTCAGTACTGTAAAGCATGTGCTGAGCGTCAGAAGGTAGCTCAGGCAAGAAAAAGGGATAGAGTACCGTTACAACCCATCCCCATTGTGACTAACTCCTTTGACAGGATAGCAATGGATATAGTGGTCACCCTGGAAAAGAGCTCCAAGGGTAACAGATTTGTATTGGTCATATGTGACTATGCTACCCGCTACCCAGAAGCTATCCCCATGAGAACTGTCACAGCCCCCAGGATAGCAGAGGAGCTAGTAAAAGTATTTAGCCATATGGGAATCCCCAAAAAAATACTTACTGATCAGGGGAGTCATTTTAATGCTTGCCTGCTCAAAGAATTGTACCGCCTGCTGGGTGTGGTAGCAGTGCGTACTGCCACATACCACCCGCAGACTGATGGCCTCATAAAGAGGTTTAATCAGACACTAAAGAGAATGTTGAGGAAATATGTGAAAGAAGAAGGCAAAGATTGGGATAGGTACCTCCTCTATTTACTTTTTGCTTACAGGGAAATCCGTCAAGCGTCCACTGGCTTCTCGCCTTTTTGATTATTTTATGGGAGGAACGCGAGGGGGCCACTGAATGTGCTTAAAGAACACTGGGAAGAAGGGAAGGAGGTGAGACATCTTAATGGCATAGAGTACATGACTCAGTTATGCAAACGCCTGGTGAGGTGTATTAACTTGGCACATCATAGCTTAGAACAGAAACAAGTCTTGCAGAAAGATAGATATGACCATGGTTTGACGACTAAAACATTTCAGCCCGAGGATCAAGTGTTGTTACTCCTTCCCTCCACAGAGAACAAACTACTCATGAAATGGCAGGGTCCCTTCACCATTTTGAGGCAAACAGGAGCAGTGAACTATGAGCTTAGCATACCTGGAAAGAGACCTGCCCAGAAAATTTACCAAGCGAACCTCCTTAGAAAATGGCGAGAGAAACCTAATCCCTCCCTTTATATCCATCCTGAAGTTAGGGAGTCAGAGCTGGAGGTTGCTTTTAAAAGGCTACAGCAGTCAGGACCATTGGAGGAGATTCAGATAAACCCTGAATTGGAGTCTCAGCAACAGAAAGATTTGCAGTGGGTTTTACAAGAGTTTGCGCCCATATTCATAAACATCCCGGGGCGGGCCAAACGAATTGTGCACACCATAACTGCCACACAAGAGAAGTCCATGCACCAAAAGCCCTACAAACTACCTATGAAGGTAAGGGATGAGGTGATTCAGGAAGTCAAAAAAATGGAGCAGTTAGGTATAATTGTACCCTGAAAGAGTGCATGGTCTTCACCCATGGTCATAGTGGACAAGAAAGACGGTGGGATACAGCTATGCCTAGATTTTAGAAAGCTTAACAACGTCTCACTATTTGATGGATACTCAATGCCCTGAATAAATGACATCATTGACAGGCTAGGCGATGCACAGTATATCTCCACCCTGGACCTTACTAAGGGAGATTGGCAAATCCCCTTGTCACCTGATTCGCAAGATAAAACCGCATTCAGCACCCCAGTCGGTTTATACCGGTTTGTCACAATGCCATTAGGACTACATGGGGCCCCAGCCACTTTTCAGCATTTTATGGACCACATTCTAAGACCACACACTGAGTACTGAGTGGCTTATTTGGACGATGTGGTCATATTCAGTCCTGACCAGGAAACCCATGTTAGACACTTGTCCCAGGTATTGCAAGCAATAAAGGAGTCAGGAGTGACCATTAACCCTGCTAAGTGTGCCCTAGCAAAGACCGAGACAAGATACCTAAGATTCATTTTAGGAAATGGACAAGTGAAGCCCAAGGCAGAGAAGGTTACAGCAGTAGCAAACAGCCCAATACCTAACACAAAAAAGCATGTGAGATCTTTCCTAGGCTTGGCTGGCTATTACCGGAGATTTATTCCTAATGTCTCAGCCATTGTTAGTCCTTTGACTGATCTCACTAAAAAGAGGTGCCCAAATAAGGTTCAGTGGACCCCTATTTGTGATGAGGCATTTAGGAAGATCAAGGCAATGCTATGTACAGCTCCTGTATTGAAAAGCCCTGACTTCAGCCAAGTGTTTGAGGTTCAAACTGATGCATCTGAGAATGGTATTGGGGCAGTCTTATCTCAGAAAATAGACGGGGAAGAACATCAGATCATATATATCAGTAGGAAGCTACATGAGAGGGAGAGAAGATATGCTACCATAGAGAAAGAATGCTTAGCTCTGAAGTGGGCTATTGAGTCCCTAAAATATTACTTGTGGGGGGCTGAATTTAAGGTTGTAACTGATCACAACCCCCTCTGCTGGTTGTACCAAATGATAGAAAAAAATCCCTGTATAATACATTGGTACTTGACTCTTCAGCCTTAATGATTTGCGGTGTCCCACAGGGCAGGGATGAAACATATAAATGCTGATTTCATGTCTAGATATGGTGCAGAAATTGATGTCAGTAAAATATGATGGACTTTCCTTAAAAGGAGATGGGAAGGTACCATTAGTCTCTGTTGAGAAATGTGTTTATGCCTCAGGGTAAAGAACGATGATGTCCACTATGTTTATGATGAAATATTAATCGTTAAAAGGGACCCCGAGATGCAGCTTCGGAAGATGGATGGGTAGACGTGCCATCCCTTCCTGGGACAGGAAGGTAGTAAGCAGTCTGCAATAACTTCTTCCCTCTTATGGTGGGGGATATATGACCGGGAGCTCCTGCCACTCTTGATTACCGACCTTTTCTTAAATCTGTTGCAACAGTTCTTCTATTTCTAAGCCTAATCTGTCCTTTACAATTTCTAGTCCATAAGGTTGGCCACCTATGGGCACCCCCCTCGCTTTTCTTGACTATGCTATAGTGTCCTCTTTGATTTTCCTTTTCCCTCTCAGGTCCTAGTACAGGGAGGTTATTGTGGTGACCTCCAGATGTATGTAAAATAGGTTATGTTAATTGTTGTTGGATTTCGTATGTAATAGCACTATGTCATAATATAACTTATGTTTATGAAACCTATAATGTTGAAAATACCATGGCACTTGGTGTTTTGATAATGGTAAAAAGTACTAGGTGACTATTATAGAAATTAAGCTAGTTGTGCTATTTAAAATGCATGTAAATTGTTGTAAACTTAACAAGCCAGAAATGTCATGGTGATTTGCATATATCCCATGATGCATTGCATTATGGAAGTATGTATGATGTTGTATTTCTTTGAAACTTGATTTGTTGCCAATGCCCTTTGGGATAGACCTTCTTTCAGTGATTCTGCATTGATATTCTTTGTCTATAGCTTGTTTTTTGGTTTTTTTTTTGTTTGTTTTAGGGCTCCCACTACCCAAGCAAATGGGGCCTGCATAGGGGTGGTGGCTACATCTCAACTAGTGAATTGGATCAGAGATCAGTGTCAGTAGGTGCTGGCTAAGTGCAGAGAAGGGCATTCATAGTCTGTTGCTGCAAACTGATGTACCGAAGAAGGAATATGACATTGCAGAAGCTTATTTCTTGTATTTTGAATAAACATCACACACAGATTGTGTGTTGAACCTGAAGTTTGGTGTCTGGTCCATCTGTTATCCCACAACCCCTCCACATACTTTATCTTTATACTCCCCCTGCTCCCTGAGCCCCATACCATTGGGAGTCACCTATGGCATCTGCCCTATTTCTTAGAGTTTCTGGGTAGTCCCCCATGGATCCTTGGTTCTACCCCCAGGCAGGGACGAGGTGGGGTCTGTACACCCCGGACTTCTTGTTTCATCAGGCCACACCAAATGGGATAGGCAGGGATAGTTGTGGAGGTCTGCTCTGGGGGCTCTATCTTCCCAGTGCTCAGGGAGCTTTTCTTTCTGCGGTTCTTCTGGTGGGCGTGATGTGTGCCCAGATGCCAAGACACATTTACTATTGTCCATCACTTCCCTACCCCTCAGAATGGCTTGGTGCTTGCTGTGCCTCTGGCCTCTGCCAGAGGCCAGTCAAGCACCGAGCTTCATCTCCTCTCCCTCTCCAGAGAAGGTGAGCAGTCCTCGGACACTTGAGCCTCCTCCTCCCCCCGCCCCAGCCAGCCCTCTGTCTTCCCAGGCACATTTTCAAACACAGGTTGATGGTGTTGGAAGCAGTAGCACTACCACTGCACTGGTGGACTGGCCACCTAAAAAATATTTGGCACGGGGTCATAATGTCGCAAGACATTGCAGCACAGCAATATACCATGCTGCCAGTACAGCGTGGTATATTGCCAACTTGATTGCTGTATGTCACCCCTGTTATGAGGGCTGTGTCCCAACCCCCCCCAACTTAAATAACCAACTCCCGGGAGGGGGTTAACACTTACAGTACAGTCGTACAAAGTGTGAAAAATAAAAAAAAATGTCATGCGTCTGGGACCGAGAATCGAAACCCAGTCCACAGACACACTGCCTCCCTTGCTGCCTGTGGCTAATCCCATCAAGCCACTGCAGCTGCTCACCAGCCCCTCCTCCCAGCAGAGGTGTTACCCTCTACCTGGGCACAGTAAGAGGGTGCACTACCGTGCATACACCCTTTTGCGGTTTTGCACCCTCTCGCTCTTCCCGACCATGCTGTTCCTGTTGTGTGGTTTTGACATGCACTGTAGAGCATACAAGATAGTGACCTGGTAGGAAAATATTTTAACACCATGACCAATAATTTCCACATTACCAGTCTCCTGGCTCTCCATTGGCAACTGTACTATGCCACACCGACCACATCAGAATGGTCCAGGGGTACGGAAGGCAGCAGGTGAAACACCAGCTCAGTAATAACTTCAGCATGAAATATGAAATTATAAAATGAAATAGGAATATGGATTTAATAAACATAATGCATGTGAATATCGCTGGATGCGCATAGAATGGCTATACTGTATGGATTAGGTGATGTACATATTCTGAGTGAAAGTCTATTTGGATACTGACTATGTTTACAAGGTAGCTTGGCCCCATAGAGTTATAGAAAGCAAGTGGAGACAGCACAATAATTTAGTGTTTATGTAAGTGTAAACACGCTTTGACTACCTCTGCATGAAATTTAAACTAGTGTTTTACTAAGATGAATAGAATACTCCCACATAGAAATAAGGATACTTTGTGCATAGGCATGTGGGAACTGGTGACCGGTGGACATACGGGTAGTGTGATCAGAACAGTGAGCTTAGCAGCATTTGCAAGCTGAATGAAAAATAATCAGAAATGCACCTTAGAGCAGCCTCATGTTATTGACAGATGAAGTATTTTACTAATTTACTGACACGGCTGCCGGTGATTGAATTTGAACAGAGGTTATATGTGCTGTTAACCAGGAGTTTGTCTCCAAAACGGCATCACAGTGAATTTGATTTTTTTACATAAACAACAAGTAGTAATGACGTTTGTTCCATCTAAACAGAAATACCTCAGGAATATACTAAGCATAAAATGTGGCAGCTATGACATGGTTCAATACTGCAGGCTCCTGTTGTCTAATTTGCTAGGAACTAGTACAATTTATGCATCAACATGCGAGAACTGGTGAATGAACATACGGGTAGTGTGATTAAAACAGGGAGCCTAGGAACATCTGTAAGCAGGTCAGAGAAATAATCAGGAATGTACCTCTGAGCAGGTTAATATTATTAATATACAAAGGACCACACCATATATTGACAAAGCAGTCAGCTATTAAATTGACACAGAGGTTATACTTTTACTAATCAGGAGTTCACCTCCCAGAAGGAATAACTCTGATTGATTTCCTACAAAAACAGTAAAAGTTATGGGACTCTTGAGTCATCTAACAGAATGACTCTAAGAATGTGTTGAACATGAAATGTGTTAAATAAAATCTGGTTTAACATTACGGACACTTGTTGCTTAGCAACTTGAAACTTCACCGGGTGGCCCGACCCAGAAGAAGTGGCATCACAGACATGACAGCTTTCAGAGGAAGGAGGTTGGGTGAAGCTATTTCTGCTCCTTTGGACTGGAGGATAAAAACGTAGCCATTACAAGCAGACAGTGCAGTTTGCCCTGGCTGCTGCCATGAACACTTGCTGAATGCTCTGGTGAGTTGTACCTTCCCCCGAGGATTGCACTACAAGTTATCTATATTGACAGGCATTGCATGACTATTTTTTAGGTTTGCTTTATGATTTGTACTGTTTAGGTAGGACTTGAACAGTGTCCACAAAATATGAAACAACAATCGAATCTACAATCTAAAAGGCAGGGAACCTCTGCGCAATTCATGCTGCAATCAACATTACCAATAGGCAGAAGTTTTTTTACACATAAGAATTGATAAACATTATTATTATTGGCCAGATGGGGGCCTGTTTACAATTGTGAACTGATCTGGAATTTTTCAAGAAGTCACAGACTAAATAGCTGGTTCTTTGGTTTAAAAGTTGATTAAATGGATTATGTAATGAGTTTCAGTAATGTCCCATGTGTGAACTTACACCTTGATAAACATTCTTGAAATTGCAGGATATACAGAACAGTATGGAATAATTTGAGAATTAACTACATTATATCAAGAAAAGCCTAGGTATGATTCCAGTAGCATAACTATTTGAGGTTTAGTAAACAAAGCATGACTTAGTTATGATTTGTATATAAAAAATGTGCATGAATAGAAACGTTTTATAATTCTTCGGCATGCTGACAGGAGTTCTGACATTAATGGTGGCACTTTATGGCACTCACCACCATGATCGATGACCTGGCTACAAGGCTGGAGGACGACCTGGTGGTGGGCGCGGTGTTCGTGGATTTATCAAAGGCTTCTGACACGGTATCCCATAAATTATTGGGAGAACATTTAGTTGACTTGGGTTTAATAAATGAAACTTGTAACTGGTTCAAATCTTACTTAGAAAATTGAAAACAGCAAGTAAGTATTAATGGGGTCCTGTCTAGGAGACTTTTAGTAAAGAGAGGTGTCCCACAGGGCTCAATTTTAGGCCCATCACTGTTTTTGATTTACATTAATAATTTAGTAGATGTAATACAAAACTCAAGCATAAATCTTTATGCAGATGATACCTATTGATCTCAGATGGTGAACTTTAGAGGAATTGGAACATAAGCTGCAAGCAGACTTTACCAAACTCTATACATGGTTGACTAGAGCGGGTTTAATAGTTAATGGTAATAAAACAAAATTGATGGTTTTTTCCAGGACTAAGAATAGATTGAATAGTAGTAGAGAAAATATATCAATAAAAACATTACAAAATGAAGAATTAGAGCAAGTACTAGAGTACAAATATCTAGGGGTTTGGATAGATTACGCTTTAAAATTTGATGAACATATTCTTGACACTATATCTAAAGTAAATAAAAGACTGGGAACCTTTAGAAGAACAAGTTTTTGTATGAATAGATTAATAAGAGAAACGGTAATTAAACAACTTCTTCTACCCGTTCTGGAATATGGAAACCATGTGTATGGTTTAGCATCAAAAGGTCTTTTGCAAAAAATTGATAAAATGTATTATAAGGTGGCTAGATTCATTTTAAAAAAGGATTATAGAACTCATCACTGCCTTATGTTAAAAGATTTGGGCTGGCTTACCCAGGAAGCAAAAAGACAATTATCTTTGGCTATGCAAATTTATAAAGTTATTTATCAAAATCAGCCAGAATGCCTGAGTGATAGATTAGAAAGGAAAATACATGTTTATAATCTGCGTAAAAATAATCAGGGACTTTACTTACTTCCTAAACTAAAGAATAAATATAGTTACATGCGTTTTCCCGTAATAGTGGACAGAATATGGAATAATTTAAAAATAGCTGCAAGTAATAAATTTAAAGATGTGAAAGCATTTTTATCAAGTATGAAGTTGGAATTAAGTACGAGGTGTGAATGCTATGGCTAATTTATTATGTATTTTATGAGTAACATGTATAGAACGAAACGTAATATGTAGAAGTGTTTATTATTTTTTGATTAACATGTATGTGTCTGTATTGTTATATTAGTTTGTTTTTATCTAGTATTTAAAGGAACGTAAGACACAGGAGCATCTTGTAAATAGGACTTTGTCCTAATGATGTAAATAACGCCAACAATTCCTGTATAAAAATAAAGGTTTTTACTACTACTACTTATAGGTTAAGAACCAAGTATTGGTGGAAACAAAGTGACTTACAGTAACTAAAAGAATGAAAATTAGAGATACATACATTTCATTTAGTACCATTAAGAAAATTGGATGGTTCTACAGCTGTGATGCCGTTTTTATGGGGTTGCTGTAACTACTCTCTAGTACATGAAATGAAAGATAAGGATGCTTCTAAAATAAAATAAATGGTAATATAAATTAGGAATATGAATATCCTGGATGTGGCAATAATCAAATATATACTATGATATTTTCACAAAGTTAATTGTGGTACAGAAATGCTTTCTGATGATTTTTCATATGTTCATGTGTAGATCCTCCTCCCTGAGGAAACCCTGTATGGTGAAACGTTGGGTTGACGTGAGGATCTGATGCCGAACATTAACTTAATAAAAATATTGAGTTTTAATAAAAACCTTTTTTGTGTGCAGCTGGATTTCTCTACATGTCACCTAGCTGAAGACCTTTTAGCAGTCCACAAACACCACACCCATGGAATCCCCTGAATCTAGATATACCCAATTGTTCCTCCCTCGGCCCTTTTCAAACAAAATATCTGCTGAAAGGGGTACCTTGTACCCATGATGGCAAGGAATTTGATTTTGTTTTTAAATGAAAGCTTGAAATACAGCAAATCTGTACTGTAGTCTCAGGAAGATAGCATCCAACAGATCAGAACTTCAAAAAGCTCTGACAAATTTTGGAACTAATTGAATATCTCATAGTTGCAGACCACCACTGACATTATCCGTGGGTGTGAGGGATTCTGGGATGCCACTGGAGTGGCTCTGCATACAAAACTATACAGCGTGGCAGCAAGATCTACCAGATACAAGATGATATCAACAAACAGCAGGGAATAATAAGTGTTATAGTGTACGGCATGCCTTTGTTGTGTATGGAAATCCATACACTTGAAAAAGTTGTTCTGCTGCAGTAGTGACGTAACTACTACAGCAGAATAACTTTTCATTCTACTGTAGTAGCTACATCACAATGCAAGCATCCTAATCAGCTGTTCTGCATTTGCGCTACTGCCGGTCACACCAGAGTGAAGTGCATGATCAGTAGCATTTTTTGAAACAAACAAAAGGAAAATGAAGTAAAAGTATAACATATAGGGTATAGTTAGGGGGGTTGCATTATAGAGGCAGAGGGTGTTTGAAGCATCACCAGGAAAGAATAGTCAAGTGAACTGGCCAGTGGGCAGATGATGGTACAGTGCAGATGGCAGAGGCAGGTGGATGGCGGTGTAATGCAGATGATGGAGGGCAGGGGTTGACTGCTGTAACCACAAAACGTGAGTAATTGTGTTTTGTTTTCATCATACACTATATAAAATAGTGTAGGGGAGCCCAATTACACAACCAGGCGATTATTCCTCCTTGTGGTTATCATGACGATAGAGGGACCTCTCAAGCTGCGCTCTCGAGATCCTCGTCGTCATGGTAATCACTCAGTGGAAGAATAGCCTTGTTGTGTATGGGTTCCATACACTATTCTATATACTGTGCATGCAAGGTGCAAACTGGGGACAGAACCACACTTATGTGTAGTCCTTTTTCTCATGAGTGTTCACATTTCAGTCATGTTAATACTGTATGAATGCATCGCTATCTATCACTACACTAAAATTATGTTAAGGCAGCATATCAATATAGTTTGACAGATACTGATATATAAAAGCTGTGTCAACCTGACACAACTATACTGAACTGATTCCAAGCTTTCATTTTAAAAACAATGAAGTTCCTGGCTTTAACTGGCATAAAGTTAGCACTTTCTGAAGATCATTTATTTTAAAAGAGTTACCTTTGGAACTATTAAGGCTATATTTCTTATTTAAACTGAAAGTTCTATGTAGCATAAATTTGTGCATTTTGAGATTTATTAATGCCCTTTAACATGTATTTAGTGTCAGTGGCTCAGTAGGTAGCACACTCACCTCTGAGGCTGGGAGATCAGAGGGCTGTGGGTTAAGTTCCCACATCTGGCACATGGGTTAATATCCCAGTACTGACACTGTAGTGCAGCGTGAGAGGGGTGCTGCACTTCTGAAGTGCCATCTTTCGAATGAGACGTTAAACCGAGGTCCCATCTGTCTGGATTGGTGGTAGTTCAGGTGGATGTTAAAGTTCCCATGGCACTTATCGAAAAGAGTGGGGGAATTGCCCCGGTGTCCTGGCCAAATTTCCCTCATTCACTAAAAATACCACCAACAGCTTAATCTGGTTCAAGGTCAGTTGGCATTCATCTGTATCCCCCTCCCCCCGGGTCATGCCTGAAAATAGGCGGGATTTGTCTAGTGCACTTACCCAGTCAACAAAAACTAAATAAAATAAATAAAAACATTTATGAACAGTGGGCATTTGAAACCCAACAAAAACTCTTACTTGAAGTATCAGGCTTTCCAGTCAATGGCAGCAGTCCATCGACACTGAGATTAAGTCTGCTCTATACTGAATCCATATTGCTACTACTTTTAGAAGTCACTGAGGGCGAAGTTATGTGTAACTGATATGTGGTTAGCCTCAGCTTCACCCTTAGTAACATCACAAGGTTCTAAAAACAGCAAATTGTTCAGTTACATTTTATAATTCGGAGCCAGCCGATGGGTGGTCCACCATGATGTTGGTAGCAGGGCTGACAAATCACATCAGAGCGCTGAACTGGACACTAAGAGACTCCCACTCCCCTTTGGGACAAAATAAGTGAGCAGCCATTTTAGATAGAAAACAAACTAATATCTGAATGATTTGCCACTGGGGTGGGAGGGGGTGCACTGGGTTCTCTGCTTTTACTGATCTGTGTTATAACCAGTTGCACCCCAAATAAGAAAGCAATTTAAAGTTCTGTGAATGAGCAAGGGTTGAGCTGCTAAATCTGTATTTGTTTGCAAGCTCCATATGAGGTAAGGATGGTATTAAGGGTTTTATGTACATTTAATGACTGGCGATGTATGTGGAAAGGAGCCAAAAAATCCTAAAAAGCCGATAGCATTCCTTTCATAAAATATTAAGGTAATGTGGTGTGAGGTGTTACTAAACAGAGGACTTATTGTTCTCTGCATGTTCAGTCATAACTGTTTATACCTGCATTGTCTTATTGTTGTTGACAGGATTTCCCATACAAATTAAACAGTGTCTCCATAAAGGACTACTGTAAAAAAAAAAACTTAAAATAAGTAGGCTCCAAGCATCACAGCTTATTGATCAAATCAAAACAAGCAAATCAGTTGCTTGTAAATATCATTGTGAGTTTTGTATAGTAGAGTGGACTTTTAGCTTTTTCTAACTGTAGGGCATTTTAAATATCTATGGCCGAACATAAACTTTGCATTACAGTGTGTGTATTGTCTTTGCTTGTTTGTTCACAAGAGGAGCTATAAACTTTTTGCTGCAGAAAATAATTGCAGCTGGACCGATTACATCATTTGACCTGACTTTGCAAACTAGGACTAGACTCTTTTTAGCAGCATAATCACTAGAGTCCTAACTGTCATGGTAGCATTAGGTTTGGTAGCACATGGTAGCAGTACAGTACATTGGGTTTGGAGATGTGCTGGAAGGAAGGGCTAAATTGAACAAGCTAATTTTGTACAACAACACATATTTCTGCTCTGGCACAACAGAACTGAAGTAGTTAACCATGTATATATGTGTATCTCATCATGCACTTAAGTAAGAATAAGCTAAACAGATAACAGACAGCTAGATGTCTTGGTAGATAGTCAAACAGGAAGATACAGTAGATTAAG
Source organism: Neoceratodus forsteri (assembly GCA_016271365.2). NCBI lineage: Eukaryota > Metazoa > Chordata > Ceratodontiformes > Ceratodontidae > Neoceratodus > Neoceratodus forsteri. Next base: position 443,055,934 of record CM028133.1, read on the forward strand.
ACAGAAGTAAGCACAAAGCAATAATCTTCCAAATTACCACTTGCAAGTGGAGTTTTTTTTTTTCATTTTTACTTCATGTGGCATGAGACAAGGTAATAATTTATGATAATCATATGAAAAGATACAATTAATATTCATCACATCTCATTCCTCATCACTTTAGGTGATCAGTAATGCAGAGTGAATGTGCTGTCAGATTTCTAATTGCTTTGTAATGGGTTTGAAACAAGGAAATAATTAAAGGCAAACAATCTGTCACTTGTCTGTTACATTAATATCTATACTGTAGCTGGGAAAAAAAGCTCATTAAAAGAATTGCTAATGAGCTACAAAAGACTGCACTGGAGGTGGCTCTACAGTATATTTTTTACACAGTTGAGGATTACTTAAATAATTCCCATGGTAATTATCAACAAAATACACTTAATGTGGTTATAAAATGTAATAATCTAGTTTGCCATTTATTGTTGTATGTTTTTATTCTGTGCACCCATGTTGCTTTACTTTACCTTCCAGGCAGTATCTAGTTAAATGCACTTACAAATGCATGTAACAAAATTAAAATGTTTAATTGCCATATCAAGAAGTTTCTAAGATACAATTAAAATGCAACTTTGGCATTTTGAACTACAATGCTGCAGCCGGTCTGAAGTGAGCTCACCTTATCTGAGGGGGTGAAATCTGGAATAAGCCAGCAGGGCTCCCAGAAATGGAAATATGAGAGGCACAATTAAATGTTGAGAGTCCACAATTAATAACTGAGATAACTCTTCAAATTGTAGAATTTTCTCTGTATGACATCCAGCTCTCAATTGACACAGACATCCCAACCTTATAATTTGTATAGTCAAACAGGATCCTAGTTAAGCACTACTTGGAGAATGTGAAATTAAAAAAAAAAAGTGTGAGTCATTGACTCCCCACCCCAACCCCTAATTTCATATTCTTTTAGCTCCAACTTTCCACTACAAAGATAAGGTCACCTTTATTTATACCTGAAGACTATTCATCCTTTTATTCAAAACATCATGAAATATACTGATAGGACAAAAGCAGTATTCAAACTGACTTTCTCTGGAAATCAGATTTTGCACTAAAGAGGAGCACTACAGGAAGATATATCAGATTGATCTGCGTTTACAATTTATTTCTTGAGTGTGTGTACTTTTTGTAACTTACGCAGCCCTCGTGCTCTAATTACAAAATAGAAGCAGGTTACTGTAAAAGTTATAAAACATACTGTAATTGTAAAAATGTTTCCATCTGCTACCTATTCCTATAAAGCTTGAGTTGCTGTGCCTCTCGCAGCAGATACACAAAAGCCAAATTCTGGATTTTGTGTTGTCCTATTGGTCATTAAATGGTCCCTATCTAACTGACAAAGGATCAGTAATGTGAACTTTGTCAGACAGGATACAAAGGAAATTTGCAAGGATGCTTCTAATGAGTTATCCTAACCTGAAGAGATAGGTATCCAACTGAAACAGCAGAGAAAATTTATAATTATACAGTGGATTCCAAGAATAGTGAAACCTGACTGGCTGATTGGCACCTTTCAGCAATGCTAAATCCTGGCATAACCCATGGAAAAGGTGTCAGTCAGTAGCATTTAGAATCCCCCCACTGTAAAATCACTCTGACCCCCAATACAAACACAAATCTGCCATGATGGATCCCCGGTAAACTGTGGTCTCCCAAATGCCACTGTATAACTGTCAAAATACCGACAACACGGCAATGAACATATGGACCAACAGAGTTTAAGAACTCCTTCCCCTTAACTGCCCAGACTGCACCCACCTCACCTCTCCTCTCGCTCAGTCTGCGCTCCACTCCTGCTCTCTCTGCACTCCATTCCCAGTCTCTCTCATAGCTGCAGTCCCACTCTCACTCTCTGACTCCCATCACTTGTAATAACCCCCAAAATTAACAAAGAAAAATGGAAAGAAATTCCCCCGAATGACACCATTACTGTGTCCTGACTGCAAAGTTGAACCCGGAAGTACACACTGTCTGACAGCAGCCTATTAGCACTCACACCACACAATGAAAGTTGCCTGTTACACATAGGCTGTTTCTGTAAGAAACAAGCATTTGTCAATGCCGAATGTTTGCTTGCTGGCATTAACATTGGAAGTGCAGGAGTTAGACAGATGCAGAATAGGAATGGCAGTGAAGTATTGAACTGATGCCACCCCACCCCCAACCTGCAGAGATGGACAGGCATTGGGGTGTGCCTTTGGGTTGTCTCCCATAATGCTCATGCTATTTCACCTCACTCTACCCTGCAGACACTGACAAGTGCCAAGGTGTGTCTTGGGGTGTTTGTGCTTTATACTCATCCCATTCCATAAGGAAATATGCTAAAATGGGAGCAGTATAGGAGAATGGGGTGAACTTTGGGGCCGAAGAGTCCAAGGCACACTTTGATGCCTGTCACTGGCTGCAGGGTGGTGGTGGGGGTGGAATGGCATTAGCATTACCGTTTACTATCTCAAGTCACACCCCCAACACCTGTCAGTCCCTACAGGGTAAGGCATTATGGTTGGAAACCCTAACGCCCTGGGCGTTTCTTGGCATTTTCACTCCAAGTTTTCAAATTGGGCTTTTTGTGACTGCACTGCATGAACAGTGACACTATCAGTTCATTAGCCGAAAGTTGATTTTGCACAGCAACTGCGCCATTTGGCTCCACAGGCGCAAAAGCACATTTCGAACAGGATGTGAAAATTGACAGCTGTACTGTTCATGAGGAGGTGTAAAAAAATGGTAATGTTGAAAACCTGGAGTGAAAATATAAAAAAAATGGTGAAGTCATTAGTGTGCGTAGAAACTGCTCAACGCACACCCATAATGCAATTATTTGGGGATTTTTTATACCAGATTTTCAACATCGGCATTTTGGGACCTCTGCTCATGAACAGTGGCACTGTGATTTTCTTAATCTGTCCTGAACATTGATTTTGCACAGCGACCGCTCCCATTGTGTGCCACAGGTGTGAAAACATGTTTCGGGCAGGATGTGAAAAATGATAGTTGTACTGTTCATAAAGCAGTGTGCAAAAATGACAATGTTGAAAATCTGGAGTACAAATATAAAAATTGGCATAGTTACAAATGTGCGTAGAATCTGTGCAATGCACGCTGCTATCGCAGTCATTTTTTGGAATTTGTTCACCAAATTTACAACATGGGCTTTTTGGGACCTCTCCTTATGAACACTGTCACTGTGATTTTCTTAATCTGTCCCAAATGTTGATTTTGCACAGTGACTGCGCCATTGTGTGCCAGATGTGCGAAAACACATTTCAGGTAGCATGTGAAAAATGACAGCTGTACTGTTCATAAGGAGGTGTAGAAAAATAGCAAGGTTGAAAATCTGGAGTGAAAATATTAAAAATTATCGAAGTTACGAGTGTGCATGGGAACTGCGCAATGTATGCTCGTAACACAGTAATTTTTTGGAATTTTTTCACCAAATTTGCAACATAGGCTTTTTGGGAGCCCACCTCATGAACAGCGACACTGTCATTTTGTTAATCAGTCCCAGAAGGGGATTCTGCACAGTGACCGCGAAATCACCTTTCGGGACTGAATAACGACATGACAATGACTGAGTTCATGAGGTGGGATCCCAAGAACCCCATGTTGAAAATTTGGTGCCAAAAGTCTCAAAAATGGCCGAGATAGCCACCTAAGTTGAACACCCCTCCCCCCATTTATGCCATTATAAAGCTTACCAGCATTTCTTCAGTTCGGTGTTGGCTTTGAAGAGTGCAGACGTGTTCCCACTCCACCGAAGATCGTCTCGCCAGGCTCCAGAGGTAAGTATGGGGTGGGGGGTGCAGGGAGGTGGGGTGCGCAGAGGGTGGGTGCAGGTTGGGGAAGGGGCACTGCAGACAACGAGGGACCATTTTCTTGTTTACAGGTTAAAAAAAAAAAGAAAAACTTTGCAAGAAGGTTTCCTTTTTTTGCAGGTACATTTGGCATGCTAGGGTGGGCTCCCAGTGTGCCACCTGGGTGTTTTGGGACTACTGGAGCTGATGGGGATTGGGCACCCTGTAGGGAAAGAAAACGGGTCTATGTTTGGGGAGGAGCATGATGCTGAGGGTGATTGGGCACCCCCTCAGCATACAAATTAAACTACAGGGACATCATGCCGACAGGGATTGGACTTCCCATCAGCAAATGAACTGGGGAGAGGATATGCCAACAGGTGGATTGGGCACCCCCCAATCTCGGCTTTCAGGTGGGACTGTGAGAGGCAGACAGTGACAGCCACCACCATGTTTATTGAAATGTTGCACCAGGCAAGGCACGCCCTGCAATGACGGGTCGCTCCCTCATTGCAGCCAGTGGCAAAATTGTTTCAAGTTGGTGGCATGCTTTTGAGCTGCTATCATAGACAGCATGCTCATTCATTGGTGCCACACAGACAAGCCCTAAAAAAGCAGTGGCAGCATTGACCACAACATGGCCGCACCTCCACAACCTGCTACTCCAGCAAGTTGTCACAACGTGTTTCTTGCATATGCAAACATAAAAAATAAATAACTAGCCCACAACTCACAGCCCTCTCTTTAAGAAAAAACAAACAAACATGACGGCATATAACTCTCTGTATATGGGGCTGCATTAGGATGCATGCAGTGCAACACCACAGCCATAGCAACAGCCTTTGCAACCAAAGAATATTTTTTCTGGCAGAGTAGCAAATGCAATAAAAATAAATTAAAATACCCCCCAAAAAAACTTTTTATTTATTTGTTTTCCATCTCAAAAAAAAAGGGGGGAACATTGTATAATCACAATAAACCAGTACAGGGTGTGGGTTATGCTGGTATTTACCCACTTCAGGTGTGGTTTGGTCACTCAGTCTGTGGCCTCATGACCGAACCACACCAGACGTGGGTAAATCCCAGCATAACCCACACCATGTCATGATTTATTGCTTAAATAATTTATCAATTAAAAGAAGAAACAGATTTGAGCTAAAGGTCACTGTACCACAAACTCTGGATGGAGTATTGAAAGAGTTACCTTGAAAGATTGCTGCAAGATTCTTTAAATCACAAACGCTGCTTAGTACCTTCACAAAGCCTCTGACTCTCCTAAAGATTTGAAGTAAAAACAGCTTCACAACATATGCATGAAGATTAACAGGTTGGCCAAGTGGGAGATTTTGCCTCCACCCTCTAAATTCTGGAAGGTCATCTACTCTCTTTTCAATCCCCTCTGCCCAGTCATCCATCCCAGTCCTCAAACTAGAAGTTCCACAGATTGTAACCCCACAGAGTTTGTGTCTTCTTTAATAACATTTTCTCCACCTGTGCCATCTCACTGCTCCCTTCCCACCCCATAAGACTCTTTCTCCTCCCCCTCCCCCTTGATAATGATAGGGATCCCTCCCACAAGTAACTACTGCTCCACCTCTCTTACCTTGCTCAGACTGAACTCCAAAAACATCTGGTACTCTTCCAACTCTTCTCCCTTCCTTGACTCCTTTCATTTCCTAAGCCCCTTCAGTTTGGTTTTAGGAAGTCCCACTTCACTCAGTCATGCCTATTCAGGCTGACTGAAATCATCCTGAAGGGGGTGGATGAGAGCCTGATAATTTCTGCTATCACCATTGACGTAGCCAAAAACTTTGACACTGTCGCCCACATTCTCCTACTGGTCAAGCTTGCAGGGCTCAGCTCTCAAACTTCATGGTTCAGTTCCTTCCAGGAGGGCAGGTTCCAAGCAGTCCTCATATGTAATTCCCTCTTCCACCTTTCCTTCAGTTGTATGAGGTGATCCCTAAGGTTCCCCAAGAATCTATCCTTGGTACTATTCTGTTCTTGACTTCTAAATAACCTCCGCATGGCAAATGTCTCTTCTTACATTAAAATAAATGCACATGATATAATACTTTTTGCCTGTGGTCCTTCAGCCATTGAACTAGCTTCACAGTTCAAGTGTGACTTCACCAACATCCAGTCAATCCAATGCCAATAAGTTTACCCTCAAAGCTATCAAAATGGTCTCCATGACCTTTTGCATCAGGCAGTGACTGGCCAAAATTCAATCTCCCACAGTTTTCATGACCCTGGATGGCTCCCAGTTAGTGGAAGTTGCCACCTTTAAATATCTGGGTATCTGACTGAATGGTTATCTTGACTTCTCCCTCCACAATAATGCTATCTACAAGAAGCCCCTCCTAAAACATAGTGCACTATGCAGAAAAAAAGCCAATAAAAGCCAATATCCTTCTCACCTCCTGTCATGAGATTGTTGTGAAAATAATCCTCCCATCATTCAACTTTGGGGATGTGGTTATAGTGTTGTCCCGTATCCCCCACTGTTAGACTGGACCCCCATTCCACTTCTTCTATTGTGTTGTCATCCCTGCATATATCATGGCTCCAGCTACCCTTCCCTCCCTTTCTCTACCCCCTCTATAGGGTAGGTACCTCTTTCACTGTGTTTTACCCATCTCCAAATTTCGGTTTGTATCCCTCCCCTGTGGTCTTGGCTCCCACCTTTCCTGTACCCTTCCATCTTCATTCCCCATCAGAAAATCTGATCACAGACACAGACACACACACACACACACACACACACACACACTCATTCTGTCTCAAACAATCTAAAACTTCTGCCTGTCAAGTTACTTTCTGCTTTCGGCTCTCCTGGCTGTGGTCTAGCTTCCCTACCAATCTGCTCATCCTCCTTCTCTTCCCTCTTCCCAACTGCCCTTAAGACTTTATTCCCTGGCCATACGTCTCACATTTGCTCTTGCACTTGACCACCCTGTTATTCCTCTCCCAAATTCCCTTCACAATTACTACCCTATTCCTCCTTCTTTCATTAATGTTTTATTCCCTGCGGTTAACTGCCTTGTTCAATCATGGCTTGTTTAAACTTCTGCTGTTCTGGCTGCCTTATATGGACTCCACATTTTCATTTTACATTTTGTGCAAGTCACACCAGTCCCTTGCTGCTGTACACTAGCTACATACTTATGTGGAGAATAACTGGCCATACACATACTTTAGGTATGCAGTAGGCTGAAGAAATGTGGAAGATCTGGTGGACTATTCTCTAAGGTGTATTTTATTAAGCTTTCTAGAGAATACTTTGTTGGGAGTGTGTCTTTTAATTAGCTAAACTGTCTATTACACACAATTATCTGTTTTCTTTTCCAACCATTGTAGCACAGAAAGGCATTATTAGAATGTGGATAAAAATTCATTCTAACCAAGGAAGAATGGTGGTGCATGCACAATTAAATCATCAGATGGAGATGCCTTTTGATAAGAAATGGATATGGTGGATCAGTTGGTGGATGAATTACTGAGAAATGGATATGATAGGTCAGTTGGGGGCCGAATTACTGATGGAAATAAAAAAGAATTCTTTAACCTTTTGGCAAAGTGGAGCTGTGGTTGAGCCTGTTTGTGCTGCTTAATTGTTGTAACATCTTTGATAGACCTGGATAAGGCTCAGAGTTTCCTGGTACCGCTCATCTCTCTTCGAGCTTCCCCTATCAACAAGAAGAGGCATAGGAGGCCTATCATAAGAGGCCTACATGGTTTTCTATGAAGACTGGGGTAGCAGTAAAAGCAAAGGAGACAGCCTTCATATTGTATAAGGCTGAGTAGATGGCAGCAAGCCTGGAACTCTACATTATCAAAACAAAGGAAACTACTATAACAAAGCAGTAAGAAGGCCCAAGGAAGAGGAGATTAAGACGCAGAAAGGGTGAGGGAGAGCTATAAGGCCTTCTTCAGGTATATCAGTAAAGGAAGAAAGTATAAATGGGTGAAAAGAGGTGGCAAAATAGCAAACCACAGGTGGAAGAGGATGGGCAGAAGAATATTTCTGCTTGATCTGCACTGTCAAGGTGGCCAGTGTCAGATTGAATCATCCAGGTTATATGGGAAATAAATATAGCAATGTGCAGTATTATATAGGAAAGGGTGGTCAAAGGGCTGGAAGGTTTAAAAGTGGGTAAGTCCCCTGAACCAGACAGGTTACACCAATGGGTGGTCAGGATATCAGGGCAGGCTCTGACAGCACCCCTGGCAGTCCTGTACAATTGCTTGACTAAAATGGGAGCAGTTCCCAAGGACTGGAGGATAGCAGATAGCATCCCCCTGCATAAGAGTGGGAACACAGGAGATGCGAGGGATTACAGTATAGGCAGTTAGCTTGACTTCCATTGTCAGGAAGCTCCTTGAAACTATTAATCAACAAGCAGCACAGTTCTGTAATGAGGAGGTCCTGTCAGATGGCGTTCATTAATTTTTTTCAAATCCGTTTCGCAAGCATTGGAAACGGGACATGTGCTGGATGTTCTGTACGTGGACTTCAGCAAGATCTTTGTCTCCATGCCCCACAAAAGGCTAGTAAAGAAACTGGGCAACTTAATTTTTGGGGAAAAAGTCACTAAATGGGTGGGGAATTGGCTATGGGGAAGAACCCCAAGGATGGTGCTAAATGGAATATACTCTGAGGTAAGGGGGGGATTACAAGTAGAGACTTACAGGAGTCAGTCCTCAGCCTGGTACTCTTCAATGAGTTTATCTGAGACATTGGAGAAGGCATTCAGATAAGATCCATCTATTTGCAGAAGACACCAAGATATGTGGTATTGTGCATAGTGAGGAAGATATAAGAGCATCATCAGAGACTCTCTAAAGCAACTGAGTCAGTGCAACAAGGCTTACAGCAAGGAAAATAAGATGTCTGCCTGTATTGGGAGGGATACTGATAGCAGAAAACGGAAGGTAGTACTTCCCTTGTATAGATCCTTACTGAGACCAAATCTGGAGTACTATGATCAGTTTTAGGCTCCTCAACTCAAGAAGAATAGGGATAGGCTCAAGACAGTGCAGCACAGGATGACAAAAATGATTCAGGGCCAGCAGGGTATATCCTATGATGAGTACCTCAAGGTACTAAACATCTACTCACTGGAGACCAAATGGGAGAGAAGAGCTATGAAAGAGACCTTTAAACTTCTAAAATGAATTAGCAGTATGAGCTGCAGGGAACTATTTAACTTGAATACCAGCTGGCAGTCATGGGGTCATTAGTGGAAGATAACAGGAGGGAGGTTCAGGAGGTACATGAGAAAACACTATTTTACAGAAAGGGTGGTGAATCCATAGAACAGGCTGCCAGCTTGGCTGGTGGGTGCAAAAAATGTTAGTGGTTTTAAGTGGTACACCGTCACCGCAGCGACTCCTCCACCACGAAGACCATCACAGCGACAAGAATCAAGCAAAACCCGCATGTCGCCGTGATGGTCTGTGCAGTGCCCGAGACTGCCTTGCAGGGTGTATCGCACCCCCTGCCCCCAGTCGAACTCTGACTCAGAGTTGGAATCCTATAGACAGGGGTGGGATAAAGCCCCCACATGGAGAGTTCAGCAGTCTTCAGAACACGGAGGCATCCCAACACTGCAGTGCCGACAGTCAGCACCCATGGCTATTACGTGGGATGTCTCTGTGTTCGATGTCGCAGCGGCATGGTAAAACCATTTTAAGCATGGCTGAGACACAATGAAGGGTATAGTGGTTGTTCAAGGCATCAAAATTGTGGAGGAGAATGGACAGGAGGTGGAGAGGGCTAGAATCCTGGAGGAACAATAGGCCCCAGGGCTAAATAAGGAACTCAGGCAGACTGGATGGACCTTTAGTCTTTTTCTTCCATCATTGTCTATGTTTCTAAACGTGAACTGGAGAAACTGGAGAGATGGCCTAATGTTTACCTTTAGAAACTGAAGGAGGTGAGCAACAGATGAAGGAATGGATAACAGAGGAGGTAAGGTATGGGAACAAGGCATTCTTTAGATATGACAGTAAGAAAAGGAAGACAAAAAGTGCGATAATGAGTCTAAGAAGTGGGTCAGATATGGTGGAGGGAGACATGGAAAAGGAAGAAATACTGAACAAATATTTTTGCTGAATATTCACAGTGGAGGGGGGGAACATATCCAGATGGAGCATACATAGGTAAGGGGTGACGAGCAGGGAGATGAACACTACACTATTTTTTCTGAAGACAGTTTTGAAAGGGTTAAGGGAGGTAAGGGTCAACAAGGCCATGGGCCCTGACTGATTGTACCCAAGGGTGTTAAAGGAACTAAGTGAGGTCCTGGCAGCCCCACTGATGGACTTATTCAACAACCTTCTGGAATCAAGAGTGGTCTCAGAGGACTGGAGAAAGGCTGATGTTGTCCCCACACATAAAACTGGCAACAGGGAAGAGCCAGGGAATTACAGGACAGTGAGCCTAACTCCTTGAGTAAGAAAACTAATAAAGACCCTGCTGAAAGAGAGATTAGTAGAATTCCTGGACTCTAATAAATTACAAGACAATGGGTCCTAGAGACATAAAATAAAATAAGTAAGCGATAATACCTGACAGGGTGGGCTTTATTGGGAAATAAAGGACTGCCCAGGGGCGTGACGAGGCCCGACACCGCAGGCGAAGGGCCTTATAGCCCCTGGAAGGTCCGGTATTTCCCAATAAAGCCCACCCTGGAGGGTATTATTGCACCTAGAAAATGGGCTGTCACTGGCATTTGTATTTAAGATATAGAAATTGGTAAGAAAACACCAAGAAAATAACAGACATGCTTTTCTGGGGTTTCTTTATGGAAAAATAGTCCCTGCACTGGCATTTGCAGATCCCCCCCAACACACACACACCCACCCACCCCACTTACTGTTGTTAGGCTTTACTTCTGTGGACATGGTATATCTACACAGTGCTCTGTTTTGATGTGTTTTTTGAAGGTCGATATTTTCGAGTGCGGTATCTGTGGTGATGGTAAGTCACTTTGTCTTACATGCTGTCTTTAAGTGAGCTATGACAAAAGTGACAGTAGCATGAGATTAGCGCTGTGACAAACAGGTGGCAGTGTCCGTGCTGGCGGTTTTGTTTGTGTGTGTGAGGGGGGTGAAACAAATATCTGTCAGATGATTTTACATTTGTTATCTGGTGCTTGTGGGGGTAGTTAGAATCATCACGTCTGTCAGGTGAAAGGAACAGCTAGGGGAGCCATTTGTTCTGTAGCCACGAACTGCTCAGCGCCTGTTACGTGAAGCAGATCAACGCCAGTTACGTGAAGCAGATCTAAATAACGGCTTCCCTTTCCTTTGCTTCATTGTTTTTTCATTTGTTGTGTGGCTTTATGAGAGAGACTGAGGAGGGTGTCGGGGTCTGGCTGGCCACCAGCTAACCTGTTAAGCAAGACAAAAACATCCAGGTATTTCAAATTTTCATGGGTGTTTCAGCCACCATACAGGCTGGCACCACTGTACAATGGTATGCAGTGAAGTGGCACTTGGACTGGGTCTCATTTTTAGCTGTGCATCTATTGAAAAATAGATGCCCAGGTTTAAGGTGCTCTTAGCCAATCAGGAGACAGACTATATTCTTGCCATTTTCTAACAAAGTCTACACATCACGTGGTGGGAAGGTCATGTCAGATGAATCTAATCGATTTCTTTGACTGGGTGACCAAAGTAGTAGACCAGGAAGGGGCTGTGGACATGGCTTACCTAAACTTTAGCAAGGCATTTGACACAGTCCCACACAAAAGATTAATAAACAAATTAGCCAGCCTGGGAGTGGGTCCCAGGGTGGTAGCCTGGGTAAAACATTGGCTGGACAACAGCACACAGTGGGTACCACAGGGTTCAGTATTGGGTCCAGTCCATTTTAATGTCTTTATAAGAGACATTGCAGAGGGACTGGAAGGAAAAGTATGCCTCTTTGCAGATGACACAAAGATCTGCAACAGGGTTGATACACAAGGGGGGTGGAAAGGATGAAAAAGGGACTTGGCAAGGTTGGAGGAATGGTCAAAAGTATGGCAGCTTAGATTCAATGCAAAGAAGTGCAAAGTAATGCATCTGGGAAACATAAACCCAGGGGAAGAGTACACAATGGGTGGGGAGGTAGTAACAACAATAAAAATAGAAAAGTACCTAGGGGTAGTCATATCAGATGACCTAAAGGTAAGCAAATAATGTGAGAAGGTAGTACAGACGGCTGGGGGGATACTGGGATGTATAGGGAGAGGCATCACCAGTAGAAAACAGGAAGCTGTTATCCCTCTGTACAGACAGTTGGTGATACCCCATCTGGAATACTGGAGACCCCATCTCAGCAAGGACATAGACAGGATGGAGGCAGTCCAGAGGAGGGCAATTAAAATGGTGCAGGGTCTGCAACAGAAGCCATACAAAGAGAGACTAAAGAAGCTCAATATGTATACCCTTGAGGAAAGGAGGGAGAGGGGGGACATAATAGAAACTTTTAAGTACCTCAAGGGAATCAACAAAGTCCAAGAGGGTAGCATCTTTCAGAAAAAGAGATGTGCAAGAACAAAGGGACACAATTTGAAGATAGAGAGGGGATGGCTCGGGGGCAATGTGAGGAAGTATTTTTCACAGAGAGGGTGGTGGACATATGCAACAGCCTGAGGAGGTTATGGGGTCAAAAACAGTGAGGGAATTCAAGAATGCATGGGACAGACATAAGGCAATTCTTGTGAGGTGTAGGAAGAAGTAGGCTGTTGGTTAACTAGGATCTGCAGCTTATCCAATAGGTAGGGAAATGGGCAGACTAAGTCGCCCAAGCAGTCCTTATCTGCCATCAAAGTCTATGTTTCTGTGTTTTCTATGTAACCATGGCATGTAGGCAACCCTATGATCGAAAGTCTTGCACTGGGGGTCCCATGGATCCCCACAGCTTGGACTAAAGGGCCACTCACTCCTTCTGTGCTAGATTTCATGGCCGTTCTCACAGCCACATATGTGGACAGTCCAAGAGAGTGTCCAGGGACGTGCCTGCACGCCACACCATTCATGAAGGCACAGAGTGTGAGGCGAGGGGGCACAGGCTATGCAAGTAGGTACCCTGCTGTAGCCGCTGCATGTCCCCCACAACGTACACCCACTGGCCATGGTGGGGAAACAAAAAACAACTACCATACCACTCCAGTTAGGTGATGAGAGATTGGGGCAGCCATTCGGGCACTCACCTAACAATTGTAAATTCCGAGCCTCATGCTGTCTCACAATCCCCTACTCTGCACAGAGTAGAGGATCCATTGCTGGACCAGAATGTGTCCACCGATTCGCACCCCACCACACACACACACCAACGCACCAAATCAAATCATCTTTATTTTTATAGCGCCTTTCAGAGGCAAGACGCTGTACATAAAAAACATATACATAACAATAAGATTTTAAAACAAGCATTAAAACATATCATCCATAACTAGCATGACCGTGGATAGGCACCCTGCAGTGGACAGCCATAGTTATTGTCATACCCAGCATTCCTGTCTGTGGGAACGGAGCTGTACAGGCTGGGTATGCCCTCTCACATGCACCTGGCACCCCACGGTTCACAGCCCCCATGAAAAGGCTGGCAGTATAGCATAGAGGTTAGAGAAATGAGTTGCAAATGAGCTTGGTACATCCAGCAGACCTGAATTGGATTCTCACAAACTCCACTTGCATACAGTGTGACCCTGATCAAGTCACTTAACCTCCCCAGAGTCCCAGGTCACCCTTGAAAACAGGCCTTTTGCATAAAGGGCCTTACCTTCTTACCAAAAAAAAAGAAAAAGAAACATGGGTTCACCAGAGGATGCTGTGCCAGACAAATCTAATAGCATTTTTTGACTGCGTGACAAGGGACGTGGATTGGGGGGGCAAGCTGCTGATGTGGCCTACTTGGATGTCAGTAAGGCTTTCACTACAGTGCCACATAGGAGGTTACTACTGAAGTTAAGAGGCCTATGGGTGGGGGACAAAGTAACCCAATGGGTGGAAAATTGGTAAAGGAACATAATCCAAAGGGTAGTTCTAGAGGGGGACTTCTCAGGGGAAATGGAGTCACAAGCATGATAGCCTAGGGTCAGTAATGGGCCTTGTAGTCTTCAGTATATTCACAGAAAACATAGGGTTGGGCCATGAAGGAAAATTCTGTCTATTTGGAGATGACATCAAGGTCAGCAAAAGAATGAAAACAATGAAGGGAGTGGAGGCCAAGAGGAGGGACCTGGAAAGGCTAAAAGAGTGGTCTGGAATTTGACAGCTGGGATTCAATGCCAAAAATGCAATGTCATGTACATCAGACACAAAAATCCCAGAGACAAGTACTGGAAGGTTCCATGTCAAGATATCGACAACAATGTTGTTGGCATCCCCGACAATGACGGGAACAATGCCAACTGTTGGCATTGATCCTGTTGGGACAAAGTGTTTTTTGGCTCCAACAACCCCCATGCAGGGAGGCTATGCCCCTCTGACCCCCATCTCTAAATAAGTAACTCCAAGTCAGAGTTGTTTCAGGGTGGGGGCAAAACACCGGGAGTCACGGTGCCAGTGTACAGCGGACCACCACAGCAACCTCACAAGATTTGTTGCTGTAGTAGTCTTCACTGAAGAATATTTGTTGTGCTTATGGTACACTGTACAGGATGGAAGGGGAGGTCATGGCATGTACCTTAAAGGAAAAGGGCCTAGGGGATATAATTTTGGATAGCCTGAAGGTTGCATCCCGGTGTTCAAGAGCACTGGGGAAGGCAAATAGGATGATGGGCTACATAGGGAGGGAGACAGCAAGCAGAATGAGGGAGGTTATATTCCCCTGTATAAGTCACTGGTCTGACCCCATCTTGAGTTATGTGTGCAGTTCTGGAAACCTCACCTTAGAAGGCACACTGACAGGGTGGAGGATGTGCAGAGGAGGACAATCAAGATGATACAGGGGCACCCGGGGAAGCGCTATGAGCAAAGGCCAAACGGCTTTAGCAGGTATTCCTCAGAAAACAGGACAGCAAAGGGGGACATGATTGAGACCTTTAAATACCTCTGGGAGATAAAAGGGTAGAGTGTGGGTAGCTTTTTAGGTTGAGCACAAATGTGGTTACAAGAGCGAACACAATGATGGCAGTAGGGACAAGTTTGAAGATGGGGTGAGGAAGCATTTCTTCACAGAAAGGGTGGTGGATATATGAAACAGGTTGATTAGGGAGATGGTGGGGCAGAGACAGTGATAAGATTCAAACATGCATGGGAAAGGCACACAAGTAACATCAAAAGGAAAAATCACCCAGAGAGGACGAGGGAAGCTGGGGGCCGCATAGGGCCCCTTGCCACCGCATACTGTAGGTTGAGTGAAGGCAGACTGGATGGGTCTTGTGGTCCTTTTCTGTTTCTTATTTCAGATCTGGTAACTGAAGTTTAATGCCAAAATGTGCAAGGTTCTGACTGACACATGACAGAGGCCAGATGGCAGTAACGGCAGGCACAGCAACAAAGAGCAGGACATCAGCAGACACAGCACACATGCACATAAATGAATGCGATGCACGTACTAGCATTTTTGCATGCTGATGACCCAGGGAAATGGAAGAAAAATACCAGAGGAAGATGCCTGGCCTGCTCGGTGTCCCCTGCACACACTACATGACACTATGGAGCAGGCCACCACAACTGTTAACCTGTAAGTCCCCAAGATGGGTTGGTGACATGGCTGGTGGATACTGCCTGATCAGGGATGCAAGGATTCAAAGTACAGAAAAAAGTGCAAGGTTATTTGGGAAGGGGAAATATAAAGACTGAATAATGGATGGGGGCACAACAGAAGCAGAACTCAGAGCAGAAAGATCTAGGAGTGGATAATTAACAACAGCCCCAAAACCTCAGCACCATGTGACATGACATATGGGAAAGCTAGCAGGATTATGGGATGCACTGGTAGTTTTCTCAAGCAGACAGAGGGAAGTGATTCTACCCCTTTATAGGTCCATTTGAGGCTACATCTGGAATACTGCATGCAGTTCTGGAACCGTCACCTAAAAAAGTACAAGGAACCCCTACAGCCAATCCAAAGGAAAGCAACTAAAATGATTCATGATCAGCAGGAAAAGACTTATGAGGAAAGACTGGATGGCCTCATTATGTACTCACCTGAGGTAAGGAGAGAGGAGTGACATGACAGAAACCTTTGAATACTGAGTAGCTTATATAGGTTGTATAGATTTACCAATCTCTAGGTGAAAACAATGCTTCCTCACATTATCTGCACAGTAATGCTGCCTGTCCCTTGGTGTAGAGTGTGCCCTCGAGTTATACTTCCCTTAATAAGTTGAAAAAGTTTCCTGATCCACCATATCCAGTCCATACAGAGTTACAAAAACTGACACTTTCACTTCAAAAGACCTTCAGCAGACTCCATGTCAGCCTTCTGAATATGGGCTTCCTCACTCACTATATATATCTCCCGAGTGCTTATGCTGTATCTCCAAATTTACTTTCACTGCAAGAGGGCACATTATAGTTTAATTTTGTGTGGTACAGTTTCTAGGCATTCATATTTTTATGAAATTAAGACTAACATTATGGAAACATACCATCACAATCAACATGCAGTATGGTATTCATGATTGTTGCAGATTTTTTTTAATGAAGAATGTACTACTTGGGTTGTCCCAGTGGTATGGCAGCAGCATCTAGGGCTGGAAGCTGAGAAGATCATGGGTTCTAGTCCTACACCAGGGCTGTCTCTGTGGTATGATAGCAGCATCTGGGGAGGGAAGCTCCAAAGCTTATGGGTTCTAGTCTCACACCAAGAACATTTGCTACTTCACAATACTGACACTGTAGAGGAGCACCAGTGGCATGCTGTACAGTTAAGGTGCCATCCTTCAGATTAGTTGATGAGCCAAGGTCCTTTCTACCTATTTTTGGTGGCTTCCCAGGTAGAAGTTAAAGATTCCATGGCACAGTAACGTAGTAATTTCAGGTCAGAAGGGATGCAAGGTCCATCATATTCATCCCCCCTTGCTTTACATGCATCATGCCTATCATAAGAGTAGGAGAGTTTTTCTGGTGTCCTGAAGATATTCCCCATCAATAAAACAGGTCAATGTCCCCCCACCCCACCCTGACCACACCAGGAAATGAGCTATCACAGCTCAGTGTGCCTTTCCTGGTCAAAAATGAAAACTAAAATGTTGCACTTCAACAGGAGGGACAGGCTTTTTCTTATCCACTGGAGCTAGCTTAGGGCTGATCAAATCATGGAGGTGAGGCACCTGGCTTCTGTGGAGTGACGGCAAAGACCCACCACCATGCCAGCTCATCAGTGCAGCAGTGGTGCTACCACTGTCAATGATGGCAATCCAGCTTCTGGAAAGAGCTTGGGTCATTGTAGGCTAGCTGGGAAAAGAGAACTGAGCATCCCAGAGATGGGAGGAACATGTGCCCTGCAGCGTGCCTGCCACCTCACAGAAGTTAGGTGGCAGCACAGTAGGGGACACCAGAATGGGAATGGGACACTGCCAGATGTTAGCATGACCACATTTTGTGTGTGTCATTACCTGCCAGAATCCCTCAGGTTGAAAATGCAGTAGGAAAATCATGAATGTAATAGAAAGATGATCGGTTCCCCCAAGGTCCTGCACCACCAACTAAGTGATCATCACAGTACCTGGAAATGTTCCAGAGGAGATCTGGCCATCACTGAAGACTCTTCATGTGAGCAAATCCTGGAAACCCTCTGGGAGATAAGCCCTAGAGAAAGTTTACATTGAGGCTTAAGGGACCAGTTGGAAGGGGCCAGTCAACATCAGCGCCCAGAAAAACCTTGATTTAAAAAAAGGCCATCTACTATTAGCAGCCTCCCAGTGACCAACCACAGAGCAGAATAAGTGTTCATTGTGAAGGTAGCTATAATCACAGTGAAGGAAGGGTGCTGCTGTGCCAAACCCAAGCATCAGGGCAGATGGTCATGAGGTACAACAGAAGGAAAATTAAAAAAGGAAATAGTATAAAAATAACAATGTACTACTCATTGTGGCCATATTGTTCCACCACACTTTTCAGTGTTAACAGCTTGAGATGTACAAAACTATATAATCTGATTATCAAGAACCAAGGCCAGCTCTACAGTGTGGGTTTGTTCTCCCAGAATGGCCATCTGGGGAAGGGACAGACAATGTAGACCCCATATTAGGAATTTCCATGTCCTAGGCTTGGGCTTTACACCTGCCTGTGTTAGAGTGCCATGGCCCTACCTGAAGTGACTGAATGAATTTAGGGTAGCTTGGTGCAATCAGCACAGCTGGCAGAGTTTGGAACATCGGTGTCCCTGGTAGTACCTTTCTTGGCACTGTAGACATGATTCATGGGTTATGAGTTGTAGCAGGGGCCCCGCCTTCCTTAATTATTGATCAATTCATGGGTCTCCTGCTGTTTGTGAGCAAGTGATTTCTTCATTTTCCTACTTCTGGAGAGAGGGAGAGAAAGAGAGAAAACAGACTTGTAGAGGAAAAGAGAACATATGGGGTGAGGGGAGTAACATTTTACTGCAGTTGTAAATAGTAATGTGTAAAAATTTTTTATATATGTAACCCCACTGCAAATGGGGGTTCCCAAAAGACTTCCAGGAGCTTGCTTGAATGCTCCAAGCCTGAATGGTGTTTGGTATTTAAGCCATTTATCAGTGAGTGTTTTTAGAACCTCTGGTACTGTCTCTTTAAGAGCTGTCTGCTTGCAGACATAATTAGTTTGTATGGGGGACTGTGTGTTTCTTTGATTGAGTACCACCAAGCTGCTGCCAATTCACTTCATTTTGCAGTCACTAGAGTGCAAAGGAACCTATCTGAAAGATGTAACTGTTTGCCAGAAATTATTTAGAGTAATAATGAAATTACAGTTTGTCTAACCTGCTTTCTTTGCAGTCAGAACTGTGTCTGCTAGTTCCCCATTCTAGTTTTGAACTGCTGAACTGGACCAATCAGTGTGGGTAGTTAGCTCTAAAATGGTGCCTTGACGAATCAGAACTTGGACTCATAATCTGAGCCAGCCACAAGAGGATTGTATGGGCAGTGACTCTGGGAGATGTAGTTTAGACTTCAGTGCCTTTTGGACCAACAGCAGCAGTCTATTGTGAGTGACAGCCAATCCAGTCAAGAACTGGGAGGAACTCAAAGGAAGTGCCGGTTTTGTCGGTTGGAGTTTCAGTTGAGCTTTGGCAGTGAAGAAGGAAGGAGCCCTGTGCTTTTTCAGTGTGCAGTTTTAGTCAAAAACGGTGTAAGGCCCAAGTTCAGGTCTGCAGCTTGTGTAACAGCTTGTTAGGACTGAATCCGTCCTGTGAAAAGAATCAAAGGATCTCTGAAGAGTAGAAACCAGGCTCACCCTGTAGAAGACTGGAGGAATTGCTGAAAATTGCACTCGGTCTGTCAGGAACTGAATCTGCTGTGTGTTCTCCCGGGTATTGTGCAGTAATTGCGATGGGATACAGATGCAGCCTGCCTGGTATAGTGCTTTCTTTTATATGGATGTGAAGAGGTTTGTGTACCTCAAGTGAGCCCTGCTGACATTGAAGGACCCTATCTTATTTGGAGGTCGTGAGTACTAATTCAGGTCGCCCTGTTGAATTGCCACATTAAATCCAAATGGAATTACTGTACTGCTGACTGTTTAATTCTCCTTTTCTCTGTGTGAAAGGGCCCCTACCAGCTGCCACGGTTTGGACTAGCCACTAGGGCTTGGGTACCCAGGGACAGTAACTGATAGGGATAGGCCTGTGCACAGAGCCATAGGTAGATTATTAGAGTGATAAGCTAATTAACCTGATTTCCCCTGTCCTGTTATATCCCCCAAATAAATCAGAGCTGCTTGTTTCAGCAAAGTTATACTGCCTGGAGGTATTTGTCTATGTTAAAGTACTGTACTGTGATTGTTGCACTGTATCTCATTTCACAGGAGGTCCCAGTGCGGAACCAGACCTGGGGTAAGTGTATACTGTGAAGGTAATTCTGATATATTGTGTGGGCCACTAGTGGGAAGAAGGGGGTTGCAGTGTCCCAGGGGCTGTGACCAAGTTAGTTTAACTATTGCAAACCCTGACCTCAGGGTGGAGGCACCCGCCATTGGATCCAGGCCCTCAACCTGTTAGTGGCAAATCAGGCAGGGGTAGTAGCCCTGGGATAGCGCCATCTAGGGGTTACATCTTGGAGGCTCACCGCTGGGATTGTGTGTCCTCTAGTGGCCATATTCACGAACCACTGTTAAGAAAAAATGGGTACCCGACAGAAGTGGCTGTGCACTGGCTGGTGGAGTGGTGTACTGGGAGGAGATCGACCCCAAAATGCTATGCTTATCCTGGACATCCCCTGGTATCAATACGGACACTGTGCAGGAGTACTTTCCAAGGTGGAAGGTTTACAAAACCCTGTGGTGGTGGGTCGGCATGCTAATCTGCTCACCCACACTTTCCTGGCCCTAGTAGAGTTTAAGGATCCCATAGATAGCTCCAAAGTGCCACAGACCATTACCCCAGAGGAGCCCTCACTGCTTGGAGAGTGATAACTAAGGACAGTAAAGACCGGGGAATCATCCCCACCACTATCTGAAACTTTTGAGGAGAAATTTGCTGAATGGTTGCTGGGGGAAGGGAAAACTGTGGAGGACTTGAAGAAACTATTCTTGCCACCTGGGGGTGTTCCTCCCCCAACACCCTCTCCTGCTCCAGTGCCCGTAATGGTGGCTGAACCAATGCGGACTCCTATTTCTGCACCTGCCATTAGTCACGACTCTTACCGAAGGTTGAGGATCTTCTCTGGCACCCTCCCCACCCCCCAAGGGGAGGATGACTGGGAGACCTGGATAGACTATGTTGCCCCCCAAGTGCTAGAATGGCAATGCTCGGAAGGCTAAGCGAAAGAGGGTTAGTGAGAGCCTCCGAGGTCCTGCCCTGGCTACCATCCGTGCTAAACGGGCCAGTAACCCTGAGCGACTTGCCAGGCCTATCTTGAGGCCTTGGAGAAAGTGTATGGGAGCCCAGATTCTGATGAGGACCTATGGTGGAGAGTAAGAGATGCACAACAGTACCAAGGGGAGTTGTTGTCTGTGTATGTATCTCGGCTGGAAAAATTGTTGCAAGAATGCCTCAGAAAAGGTAGTTTGCCAGCGATTGAACTGGACCGAACCAGGCTGGACAGGATCATAAGTCTGCCTTCTCAGAACTGCTGTTGCTTCAGTTATGCCTGGCAGATCGACTGGAATCCCCACCCTCCTATGATGAGTTAATGAGAGAAATTGAGGAGTTGAGAAAAGACGACCTCGGGAGGGACCTGCACCAATAGCTGCGGCTACGACCCAGTGACTGAGGGTGACCCATCAAGTGAAGTTCAGGGGCAGAGGTTGGCAGTCAATGAGTGCTCTGACAAGGAAAAGATATGTCACAATGGGGCGAGCTGTTGAGAGAGATCCGGGAATTCAAAAACAGTCCCTTTATGAAGGCCCGTCTCAGGAATGGGCCCTGACCTATATCCGACTGCATCTGCTATGGGGTGGGGTACCCACCCATGTATCTTCTGCTGATAACAGCTCGAACTCGATTCCTTGACCATGGAAGTGGAGAAACTGACGAGATGTCTCCAAATGCTTATCACGCAGCAGACAGAGATGGCACCAAGGTTTCCAGTTAGTATAACCCCGCCCTGGCTCCCAGTGGCGCCCGCCAGCTCAAACTCCAGAAAGTATGTTTTGCTATAATTGTGGGAAAGATGGGCACATGAAAAGGGAATGCCAGTCCCCAAAGACACTGACAAAGTTGCATATAGGCTACAAGGAGAGCTTGGAGAAGAAATCAGTGGTTAAGAGGTGCACGACATGATCCCAGTGAGGGCACCAAAAATGCTAATTCACGTCCTTTGTGGCAAGGTCAGTTGCCCAGGCCCCCCTACCACCTCTCCAGACTGGTCCAGAATAGTGGGTCCCCATGGAGACCACTGTAAAGGTGAATGGAGTGTCTACAAGAGCTGTATTAGACAGTGGCTCCCAAGTGACAATTATGTTCCAGGATTGGTATCAGAAGCATTTGTCAGGCAGTCCTTACAACCATTAGAAGGACTGCATGTATGGGGGTTAAGTGAGAAGGCCTACCCCTATTCCGGTATATCCAATTTGGCTGTCTTTCCCCACCTCCGTGGCTGGAGTGGCCGAACAAGTAGAGACCCTAGCCTTAGTGTGTCCCCCACTGGACTGTATGATGGTGTCCCTTTGTTGATTGGAACAAATGCTCATATGTTCGGAAGGCTGGCACAGTTGTGTTATGAAAACAGGGGTCAAAGACTAGTAGAGCTTTAAGAGTTCCGGCTTTAATTAAGAAGGCCTATGAGGCACAGAGAGATGCTGAAAAACAGAACCAGAGGAACGGTCGAATTGTATGGAAGAAGGATCCTGAGTCTCTGATCCTGGCGCCAAATGCCCAGTGTACCTTACAGGAGAGGTCCGTATCAGAAAGGATGTTAAGAATAAAATATTAATGTTGGATGCCAAGCGATGGAAAATTGCCAGAGGGACTGCTGGTCAAGCCTAGTATTTTGCCCGCTAGAGCCCATGCTTATGCCAGAAGGGTAATGGTCCAAGTTCATAATGTGTCTGAAAGAGACATTCGAGTAAACAGAGGTTGCATCCTGGCTAATGTGCATTGTGCAGACACTGCAGTGCTACCCAGCAGCAAGAGTTCAAGGAAGAATGACAGAGTAACGCCTGACTTGTTTGATTTCGCAACTCCCGCTGCCAGCTGAATGGAAAGTGAGGATCAGTGAGAAGCTTGCCCAGAGAGACCAGGTGTTTTCTTTAAAGGAATGGGATGTAGGATGCGGCAAGGAGCTGAGCACAATATCCGCTGCATGACGAAAGACCATTTCGTGAGAGGTCTCGACGCCTGGCACCTGCTGACATAGATGATGTGAGACGGCATCTGCAAGAGATGTTAGCTGCTGGTGTAATACAAGAATCCAGAAGCCCTTATGCTTCCCCATGGTGGTAGTGAGGAAAAGAATGGAACAGTAAGGATGTGTGTGGATTATCGCACCTTAAACTGGCGGACTATCCCTGATCAGTACACAATGCCCCATTCAGGATGCTTTGGACTGCCTAAGCGGGAGCAAGTGGTTCTCTGTACTGGATCTCCGCGGTGGGTACTACCAGATCCCGATGGCCCAAGGACCGTGAGAAGACGGCCTTTATCTGTCCGGGCTTGGCTTCTATGAATTCATGAGGATGCCTCAAGGATTTCAGGTGCCCCAGCCACTTTTCAACGATTGATGGAGGCGTGCAGTGGGGACATGAACTTACTAGAGTGCCTTGTATACCTAGATGATGTTATTGTGTTTGGCAGCTCACTGGAGGAACATGAGAGCAGATTATTTAAGGTATTGGACCGACTGGAGGACTTTGGCCTTAAACTGTCCATTGATAAGTGTCAATTCTTTCAAACATCAGTAAAGTATGTGGAACACATAGTATCCACCGAGGGAATAGAGACCGACCCAAGTAAAGTTGAGGCCTTGACCACCTGGCCACAGCCCAAAAATCTAAAAGAACTGCAAAGATTCCTGGGATTCTGTGGTTATTATCGGCGCTTCATCAAGGACTATTCAAGAGTGATCCGCCCTTTACTTAACCTTACTCAAGGGTATCCCCCAACCCAAAAAATACCAAAAGTCAGCGTCCCTCAAGACTGAAAGAGTGTATTTTCATCCGAGTGAAGTATTTGGGGCCCGCTGGACTCCTGATTGTGAGACTGCTTTTCATGAGATCATATATCAACTTACCCATGCTCCAGTGCTGGCCTATGCCGATCCAAGAAAACCTTCGTCCTGCACACTGATGCTAGCTTGCAAGGGTTGGGGCTGTGTTGTACCAAGAGCACGAGAATGGCCTGAGACCAGTGGCCTTTGCCAGTAAGCCTGACCCCATCCGAAAAGAACTATCCTGTACATAAGTTAGAGTTCCTAGCTTTGAAGTGGGCTATTGTTGACCAATTCCATGAGTACTTGTATGGGGCTAAAATACTAGTAAAAACTGACAATAATCCTTTGACCTATGTGCAGACCTCAGCTAAGTTGGATACCACTGGCCATAGGTGGCTTTCTGCATTATCTACATATGACTATGCTCTCGAATACCGAGCAGGTCTGAACCACATAGATGCTGATGCTCTCTCCCGGAGGCCTGTTCCCCAGAATGATTGGGTCCGATTGGCAGAACCTGACATTCGGGCACTCTGCCGGAAGTTTGACAGGGAGGAACAAATGTCCACGGACGCAGTGGACTGCATGGTGGATTGCTTGGGAGCCTCTGAGAATTGCATACCTGCTGCTTATTGCCACTTTTCTGCAATAGACATTGGTGCACTGCCTCAGCTGGACAATGACAGTATCGGCGGGCTCAATCCCGCGATCCCATGATCAAAGCAGCTTTAGAAGCCCTCTATGCAGGAAAAGATGTGTCCAAATTACGCTCCACTGATTTGAGAACTGCACTGTTATACAAAGAAGGTCCTAAGTTGAAACTGATCAATAAACTGTTATACAGAGAAACAGTAGACAGAGGGGACAAGTAGACAAACAACAACTAGTGCTGCCCACTGCCTTCGAGACTCAGTACTGAGGTCCTTGCACAACCACATGGGGCACCTTGGTATAGACAGAACACTTGACTTGGTGAGATCCAGATTCTATTGGCCTAAGATGGGGCTGATGTGGAGCAACACATTCGAACTTGTAGTCGCTGCTTACAGAGGAAAGCTTTGCCCCAGAGGGCTGCCCCTTGTTAACATCACCACCAGTGCACCCATGGAGCTGGTCTGTATTGATTTTCTAAGTCTGGAGTCAAGATCAAAGAAATATCAGTAATGTGCTGGTGGTCACTGACCATTTCAGAGATATGCCCAAGCTTTCCCCCAAAGAACAGAAAGCATCCACTGTAGCCAAAGTACTTGTAGAAAACTTTTTGTTCACTATGGGGCTCCACAAAGAATCCATTCTGATCAAGGGAGACTTTGAGAGTCGTCTGATCAAAGAGATGCTTTCTCTGTGGGGAGTGCGAAAGTCCAGAACCACTCCTTACCACTTCCCAGGGGACCCACAGCCTGAACGTTTCAACCGCACTTTGCTAGATATGCTAGGCACCCTGCACCCAAAGGACAAGCCTAGATGGAGCCAACAAATTAGCACCCTGGTACATGCTTATAACTGCACCAAAGTGATGCCACTGGATTCTCCCCACCGCCTGATGTTTGGAAGAGAAGCTCGACTACCAGTAGATGTGTGTTTTGGGGTCTCTCCTGATGGGGTTCAAGCTGACAACTATTTACAGTATGTGCAAAAGTTAAAGGCCCAGCTAACTCATGCGTACCAACTGGCTCAAACCATGGCTGCCAAAAGAAATCTGGCCAACAAAGAAAGGTATGATAAAAGGTGAAAGCACAGGAACTCCAGGAGGGAGATGATATTGCTAAGAAATCTGGGACTGCATGGCAAGCACAAGATTGCTGACAGATGGCACCATCTCCCTCACAATGTAGTGGGCAAACTAGATGATCTGCCAGTGTACAAAGTAAGGCCTGAGAATAATTCAAAGATGTAAAAACAATGCATAGAAATCATTTACGCCCATTGGACAAATCTTAATTGAGTCTGAGCCCCTAGAAGATGCCCCTCTGGACCAGTGACTAGAGCTGCTGCTAAGAAAAGACCAAGGAAGTCTGCACCTACAGAAGCAGAGTTAAAGTGTTCCCCTGCACAAGTCCCAGTTGAGCATGACTGTCAGTCCATATCAGAAGAAAGTGAGAGTGACTTTGAATACTATCCTTCTTACGAACTGAGTCAATTGTTTCGGGGCAATCCCTAGTCAATACTGGAGATGAAGCTGGGCCTTCTGGACTGTCCAAGCCCCAGCTTAGTCCCTGGAGCAATGCTCCCAGAAAGTGAAGTGCAAAGCATCAGATCAGATGAAATGGAATCATTGTGCATGGTTGAACTGTTTGAGCTTTCAGGGAGAAAATGATAGATTAGGGCAGACTGGTGATACACCCGAACAAGAAGAGTATTTTGAGTGCCCTGACAGTCCACTGCCAGTGTCGAAAGCTCTCCATGCAGACCAAATGTTGTGGACTCCAGAAACTTAACTCCTGGAGCTGAAAGTGCCCCAAGTTCTAGCCTCTCTACCCCATGGAGACTCCCTGACAAGTGAGGACAATGCTGAAAATGAGGCTCAGAGTGCAGAGACTATAACAGTTCCCCCTAGAAAGACTGGTCGAGCTGTAAAGCCTGTGGTGCACCTCAGTTATGATTCACTTGGGAGGCCTGTGGACTTGCCTCTCAATGTTGTCCATAAAGGAGTGTATGTGTCCCCGAGCTCATTGCCCAAACTGAGCATCAGTGCTAACTCCAAGTTACTTGTGTTGCCCTCTAAGTATGGTGCCCTTGCCCCATCCAGCCCCAAGGTAACTGATAGGAAGGGCCCCTCTTCAGGTTTCATGTACAAGAGGTAATAACTTGAGTTATGGTACAATGTGTATGTAATACTGTGTAAAGAGGACGTACTACAATGTTTCAGAAATGTGTTCTTGGTAAAATGATATATTGACTGATGATTACATGTGCGAGCCTAATGCAAATGTATATGGTTGCAGTTGAAACTTATGGGGGTACTTGCTTGACGCGGACGTCAAGCTTTCCCAGGCCAGGAAGGGTGTAACCCCCCTGCAAATGGGGGTTCCCAAAAGACTTCCAGGAGCTTGCTTGAATGCTCCAAGCCTGAATGGTGTTTGGCATTTAAGCCATTTATCAGTGCGTGTTTTTAGAACCTCTGGTACTGTCTCTTTAAGAGCTGTCTGCTTGCAGACATAATTAGTTGTATGGGGGACTGTGTGTTCTTTGATTGAGTACCACTCAAGCTGCTGCCAATTCACTTCATTTTGCAGTCACTAGGAGTGCAAAGGAACCTATCTGAAAGATGTAACTGTTTGCCAGAAATTATTTAGAGTAATAATGAAATTACAGTTTGTCTAACCTGCTTTCTTTGCAGTCAGAACTGTGTCTGCTAGTTCCCCATTCTAGTTTTGAACTGCTGAACTGGACCAATCAGTGTGGGTAAGCTAGCTCTAAAATGGTGCCTTGGACGAATCAGAACTTGGACTCATAATCTGAGCCAGCCACAAGAGGATTGTATGGGCAGTGACTCTGGGAGATGTAGTTTAGACTTCAGTGCCTTTTGGACCAGCAGCAGTCTATTGTGTGACAGCCAATCCAGTCAAGAACTGGGAGGAACTCAAAGGAAGTGCCCGGTTTTGTCGGTTGGAGTTTCAGTTGAGCTTTGGCAGTGAAGAAGGAAGGAGCCCTGTGCTTTTTCAGTGTGCAGTTTTAGTCAAAACGTGTGTAAGGCCCAGAGTTCTGGTCTGCAGCTTGTGTAACAGCTTGTTAGGACTGACATCTCCTGTGAAAAGAATCAAAGGATCTCTGAAGAGTAGAAACCAGGCTCACCCTGTAGAAGACTGGAGGAATTGCTGAAAATTGCACTCGGTCTGTCAGGAACTGAATCTGCTGTGTGTTCTCCGGTATTGTGCAGTAATTGCGATCGGGATACAGATGCAGCCTGCCTGGTATAGTGCTTTCTTTTATATGGATGTGTGAAGGGTTTGTGTACCTCAAGTGAGCCCTGTTGACATTGAAGGACCCTATCTTATTTGGAGGTCGTGAGTACTAATTCAGGGTCGCCTCCTGTTGAATTGCCACATTAAATCCAAATGGAATTACTGTACTGCTGACTGTTTAATTCTCCTTTCTCTGTGTGAAAGGGCCCTACCAGCTGCCACGGTTTGGACTAGCCACTAGGGCTTGGGTACCCAGGGACAGTAACAGATAGGGATAGGCCTGCACACAGAGCCATAAATGAATTATTAGAGTGATAAGCTAATTAACCTGATTTCCCCTGTCCTTGTTATATCCCCTAAATAAATCAGAGCTGCTTGTTTCAGCAAAGTTATACTGCCTGAGGTATTTGTCTATGTTAAAGTACTGTACTGTGATTGTTGCTGTATCTCATTTCACAGGAGGTCCCAGTGCGGAACCAGACCTGGGGGTAAGTGTATACTGTGAAGGTAATTCTGATATATTGTGTGGGCCACTAGTGGGAAGAAGGGGTTGCAGTGTCCCAGAGGGCTGTGACCAAGTTAGTTTAACTATTGCAAACCCTGACCTCTGG
Source organism: Neoceratodus forsteri (assembly GCA_016271365.2). Taxonomy (NCBI): domain Eukaryota; kingdom Metazoa; phylum Chordata; order Ceratodontiformes; family Ceratodontidae; genus Neoceratodus; species Neoceratodus forsteri. Next base: position 443,084,022 of record CM028133.1, read on the forward strand.
GTGGAGGCACCTGCCATTGGATCCAGGCCCCTCAACCTGTTAGTGGCAAATCAGGCAGGGGTAGTAGCCCCTGGGATAGCGCCATCTAGGGGTTACATATACCTATTCTCATCAGAAATTATTGGTCTATGGCTTCCTACAGACTATTTACCAGCCAGACTTCCACCTATCCTCCAGCGATGCCATGCTTTTGGCATCCTCTGGAGGGAGGAGGTTCCACTAATGGGCAAGTTATGGGGGTTGTGGGTGGGTCAGAAGGCATCTGCCAATGTTGGCCAGGTGGGGCTGGGGCCTTTGCTGATTGATCATCATGGCACTAAACAATGTGTTTCACAGGAAATGATTGGTAGGTGAACTCATCAGGCCCTTCCAGTCTGGCTGATGTTTTGTAATGCTATGTCAGCAATTAGATGGTTTTAGATTGATTTCACAGTTTAACTATATTATTTAATTAATTTTTATCATCTATTTTATTCATGTTTAGGAAGTTACATAAGCATTTCTGAATATTATTTTATGTTGTACTGTCCTCACCTTGCACAGCGCCCTGAGTCTCAGGGAATGGGTGCTTAACAAAGTTTTACTTACAGTGCTGACTTATAAGGAATTAAACAGCTATTATCAGGGATATTATCTCTGACGCATAGGCTGATCTAGTATGCATCATGGAAAGCTTGCTGTACAATTCACTGGGCCTGTCTTGGTGGAGATATTTCTACCATGTTACTCTAAGATATATCACCCAAAACTGGAGAGCTGGTGTGGCCTTCTGCAGTAGATCTGAGTTGGGCTGTATGGTATTTCTTTTTGAGAGGGCAGGGTCCTTTGAGAGGTGCCCCTTTAGATGGACAGGTGCAGCATTCTTCTTCACCATCCACCTCATGATGAAGGAAATTTCCTACAAGAGTTTTATGAGAGGATGTCAGCTATGGTTTAGGACACCCTAAGAATGATTTTTCTTGGGAATTTTTCAACACCCCTCAGATAAGGACCCCTTAGTCTCATGTACTACTAAACTTCACTAGCTCATAGATGAAATGGGTCTTAGGCAAGAATGTTCTGTGGCCATGCAAACTAAAGTTTACACACTGGACCATGTTTTCTCAATGGGGTTGGAGATTATATACTGTATTGCTCAGTACTGGGATCCTTATGATGTCTCCACTAACTGCAGAGACTGTCCAACACCATGCAAAGCAGGAACAGGACTCTGTAAGATGTCTAGTTCTTTTGGACTCATTGATCCTGACTGAGGACTTTACCAGTAGGAGCAGTACTGCAGTAAAAGTCTATAATGGGACTTTGGCTGCACACTGGATACCCTGATACCAGTTTGTTTATGCCTAATGACATTTTGCCAAAGCGTCTTCTGGATTTCTAAAGAGCTCTGGTGATTGAAGGTCTTAGACAAGAGATTAGAGCACAGGTGGCTGAGATCATAGGTGCATGCTGACAAGCTTGTGTTAGAGATAAATAATTATCCAGGCTGATTACAGCTGAAAGGAACTGCCCAGCCCCATTTCCCACACTGTGGATCACCTTTTTTCATCCTGATTGGCTATGGTGCAGGGAATCTGCTTCCTTGGAGAGGTGCAGTTGGTTTAACAAGTTATTTGAGGTCAAGACTGCACATGACTAGACCTTGGGATAGGTTCTACAAACTAGATGACAATAGGTTTGTCTGCTTGCAGATGACACCAAGATCTGCAACGGAGCAGATGATCCAGATGGGGTGGGCAGAATGAGAAGAGATCTGGATAAACTGGCAACATGGTCAGAAGAGTGGCAACTGGGGTTTAACACAAAGAAGTGCAAGAACATGCACACAGGGAAGAGAAAACCGGAAGCTTCCTATAGGTTGGGAGGGAAGATGCTGGCAATCACAAGGGAAGAAAGAGACTTGGGCATCATCATCACAGATGACCTGAAATCATCCAACAGACCACTAAAGCAGTAGGTAAGGCTAGAGGGATGTTGGGGTGCATTAGTAGGGGTATCACAAGTCTTAAGAGGGAGGTAATAATCCCTCTTTACAAGACACTGATTAGGCCCCATCTGGAGTACTGCATGCAGTACTGGAGGCCACACCTGCACAAGGAAATTAACAAAATGGAGGCAGTCCAGAGAAAGGCAACCAAAATGGTGCTGGGACTGCATCAGAAAACATATGAGGACAGATTAATGGAGCTCAATATGTATACCCTAGAGCAAAGGAGGGAGGGAGGTGCTATGATCAAAACATTCAAACATTTTAAGGGCATTAACAAGGTGAAAGAGTCTAACATGTTTCAATATAAGTAAAATAGCAGGACAAGAGGACACAGCATGAGATTAGAGGGAGTCCAATTAAGGAGTAATGTGAGTAAGTTCTTTTTCACAGAAAGGGTGGTGGATGCATGGAACGGCTTACCTCAGGAAGTGGTGAATATGAATACAGTGCAGGGCTTCAAACAGGCATGGAATAGGCATAAGGGAGCAATACGGAAGAGCATGAATAAATAGGCCATTGGCCAGGAGAGTAAAGGCCTATGGCATATTCATAAGGTAGAAAAAATGGGCAGACTGGATGGGCCTTGTGGTCCTTATCTGCTGTCAACTTCTATGTTTCTATGTTACAGGTCTACAAGGTGATTTCAAGAGTGCATTGCACCACTGATTTGATTAGAGTTTTTCATTTTTATTTGTAGACGGATAAGCACACTGGAATACAAGTCCGGTTACAGGTATGATCCATAGTCATGTATACATACAGACAATATTTAACACATAACAAACAGTAATATAGGAAAAAACAATTTTCCACGTCATTAAAATGAAATAAGATTAGTAACAATCACAAATCATTTGATTTTTATAAAAATTCGATAAAATGCTAGAGAAGGTTTTATAACATTACAGGTTTGTAATTCTTGCTGGGATATTATTCCATAGTGTAGATGCAGCATATGAGAAAGTATGTTGACCACTTTGTGTTCGCCTATATGGAACATCCAAAAGTGTTTGGTCATGGGACAATCTTGTTTTAGCCATGATACTATGTTCCCTTAACTGATCATGTAAACTTATTGGGATACCAGAATTTCTGATCCTATATGTAATCTTAGCTAATGATAACTTAAAATATAAGTGTGGAGTTAACCACTCCAGTCTCTTCAGTATTTCACAGTGATGCATATTGTGTGATACAAGAAGTGCAAACCTACCAGTTTTGTTTAGTAATACAGACTTCCACTGCAAAGTACTCACAGGAGCGTTGTCAACTAAAACTGATGCATAGTTAATTATTGGTACAGTAGTAGCCCTTGATTTACAATAGCTAATCTAGTTTTTTCAGTCAGTAAAGCATGAAGGCAAGGCAATGCAAATTTATTTCTAAGGCACCCAATCCCAGAGGCTCAGGGCACCGTACACGATAAAAACAGAATAAAATACAAAAATAGCACTTATACAATGGCAAATTATTAAAACAACATTCATTTAAAAACATGAATATAAAATGAAAATATACAAAAACTGAGGGTCAGGAGATGGGGGAGATGGCTTAATCCCCAAAAGCCTGGCAAAACAGATGGGCCTTAAGCCTTTGCTTAAAAACATCAATCGAGGGGGCCTCCCAGACTGCAGCTGGAAGCGTGTTCCACAGGGTCAGCCCAGAGACACTGAATGCTCAATCACCAGAAGTCTTGAGCCGTACCCTAGGAACATCCAGGAGACCCCTCGAAATGGAGCGGAGGGAGCGGGCAGAGGTCGTAGGCGACAGGAGCTCAGATAGGTAGCCAGGACCCAGCCCATATAGGGCCTTATAGATGAGCAAGCCCACCTAGAAAAGGACCCTCCACCTGACCAGTAGCCAGTGCAGAGCATGCAGGACTGGGGTCACATGGCACAACCGAGATAGTCCCGTCAGTAACTGGGCCACCACATTCTGCACCAGCTGCAGCCTGCAGAGGGTCCCTCCCATGACCCATGAAATAAAAAGTGTTACAGTTGTCAAGTATGGAGGTCACAAAGGCATGTACTAGGGTCGGCAGCTCTTCAGGCGGAATGAGGGGCTTGATCCTGGTGATGTTCTGTAGGTGTTAAAAAACACTCTTTACAGCAGATGACACCTGGTCTTCAAAGTTTCTATACCAAAGCCAATTTATCGTGAATTTTTGCTGTCACCATTTGTGTGTGTAAAGCATAATTCAAAGTTGGATCTAAGGTCACCCCCAAATATTTTATACTTCCCACTATCTCATACACCATAAATCATAAACATTCCAGGACAGGGCTCAAATGGAGCCCTGTAAGCAAGAGAAAGAGACCACAGAGCACAGCACACAGGTCTCTCTCCATCGGCTCTTTCTGAAACGGAGCCATTCCAGGACAGGAATCAAACAGAGCTCTGTAAGCAAGAGAAAGAGACCCCTAGAGCACAGCACACAGGTCTCTCTCCATCATCTCTTTCTGAAATGGAGCCATTCCAGGACAGGGCTTAAACAGCCCTGTAAAGAAGAGAAAGAGATCGCAGAGCACAGCACATAGGTACAAAACAAAAAGGAACTTCTGGATCCCTGCCGATTCTGTTAACTGCAATGCAATGCATATTTATTGTCGGCTAACATTCACTGATAGTTTATTTTCTCACCTGTTTGCTAGTCATGTACTTTATTTTAACAACTACATGCGCGGTACTTTAACTGCTGTTTGCTAGATTGGGCTTAGGAGCTGCCCATGAGTGTTACATTAAGGCTTAGCTCCACACTGTCCTGCACTGATTTTGGTGTGCTCTTTAGCCTGCTAGGATTTGAGCTCTGCATTTTCACTTGCCTAGCATTTGGCTGAGTTCCCTGGCCACCATTTTTCTGGGACACAGTCATGCATGTGCAGACTGCATGACACACACCCCCCCCCCGGTCTTTGTCTCCTTTCCCGCCCCTGACTGTTCATTTGTTTAACTCTATGCCCTCCCTCTATGTTAATATTCTCTTGCACCCTTTATCCATAGGTCTCTCTGTCGGCTCTTTCTGAAATGGAACCATTCCAGGACAGGGCTCAAATGGAGCCCTGTCAGCAAGAGAAAGAGACCATAGAGCACAGCACACAGGTACTTAACCAGTAGGCCGTCGATGCTTCGCACTGACTACCCTTCCACCCCAGGCTGTGCCTTGATTTATAGGTCACTCTGGTCACATGACCACCCCTTATAATTTCAAACCCCCTATCTCTCCCTTTGCAGGTTATATTAAGTGATCATTAGGAGTCACTACTGAGCTCTGTCTTTCTCCCTCTCCTCAGCTGTAATCCAACCATGCTGTTTCCTTCAAGGATAGTCCTCCCCAGACCACTTATCCAATTTCTATCCCCCTCCCGTGACATTTCTCCCCTCTTCCTCCCCCCCCTGGGATTCGAACCTCTGACCCTGTACACCAGAGGTGGGCACCTTAGCCATTACGCTATCTCTGAAAAGATAGTATTATCTATTAAATATAACTTCCTCAATCTACTATGCCCCCTCCCTCCACACTCTTCTTTATCATTCTTATAAACTTTTGTGCTTTATTTATTATGTCATTGTACCATATTTCTATTCCTGGATCCTTCTTTCCTTACATGTCTCAGACTCTCTGTGACCCTGCATACAAAATTATAGGGTTTGTAAGATCCAGTAGTGTGGCGGTACACCCACTCAGAAAATGGTCCCCTATTCAGGTCACTATACATCAGACCCAAGGGGAGTGATGTGGTTGACTATATATCAAGCTTCCATTTTCTCTTCTTCTATTCTCTCTCCTTTTCCTCTCCCCTCCCCATTACACCCCGGCCCCACACTTCATTCCCCTTTTCCTTCCACCTCTTCTTAATGTATTCCTTCTCAGGTCCCTTCTGTTCTACAATATTTTCAGTTTGTTTATATGTGTCCATTCCATGCTTGGTGAAGGATTCCTCACTCGTGAAAGTCCAAGGTGGAAGAAGTTCGGAGCCTGCACCCACTCTCACGCTTATGGCTCCCCATCTCCCCCCAGCCCCAGCACCCCCTATCACAGTCTTCCTGTTTGCCCAGCCTCCTATTTAAAAGTATTATAATCATCAAGTTTCCACCTTGCAATAGTAGACTGGGTTGATAACTCAGGGGTGGGGGCCTCTCCAAACAGTTTTGTCTCTAGTTCTAGGGGGAGTGGAGCTAAAGCACAGATTCGGCTAACTCCCCGTAAAGCGCCACCAGGCCCTCCCATTCTCTAAATCAAAGGTGTGCCACTTCCAGATTAGGGGTATGGGTAAGAATTAAAGAATGGATCCAACTTACAGTACAAGTCCTCAGGTCTTCTTGTTTTTTGTCCCACTCATCTAGGAACAACTGCAGTTTTTCTGACTCTCAGAAGGAGTATGTAGCCCCCTCTGAGTGCACCTTCACTGTGGCTGGGTAAACCATGAAAAAATCAAGGCCTTTCTCCCTCATTCGATCCATTTGCGAGTTGAACTGTTGACACATCTTCTGAAATCGAGCCCACATGTCCTGATGGATTGTGAGCTTGTGCCCCTCATATAGCAGTTCTTTTTTGTTTCTATAAGCCACCATGAGGGCCTGTCAGTATGGAAAGTGGTGCAGCCAAAAGATTACCTGGGGAGGTGGCTGATCATTTGGCGGGTGCTGTGCGAGGGCCCTGTGTGCTCGTTCAACTTTCAGTCTCTCCTGCTTTAATTCAACTCCTAGCAGCTTAGGAAGAGTTTCTGCACAGAAGTCCATCAGGTTTTCTCTCTCTCCACTCCCTCTGGTAAGCCATGGTATATACAGGCTATTTCTTCTACCGTAATTTTCCTGATAATCTAGGGCATCTTTTACATCCTCCATTTCTTTGTCCAGTTTCGCCAACTTTTCTGGGGTCGCCTCATGGCATCCTCCAGGTCTGACACTCTCTGCTCAATTTCACTAATTCACTGTGTATGCTGCTTTATTTCTCTCGTAATGCTCAATACTGAGTGCTTGTGCGGGCCCGGTGGTGCTAAGGGTTGAGGCACTGGACGCCACACCTCATGCTATGCCGGCGACCCGGGTTCAGGAACGGACTCGGGTGGCTGGGGGGGAGGGGGGAGGGAGGATCGAGCATCCCGACGGATGCTCTCCTCCCTCTGGGGTGGGAAAACCAGGGGTGCTTCTAGCACCCGACGTCCCTGAAGCTAGTGGATGCATGGGCTTTTGGGGCACTGGCGGCTCTACTGGAGTCGGGGAGGGGGAACGCTGTTCCGCGCGAGGCTGTCAGCGTGCGTCAGCACGTCGGTTAGCCTGGACATTAGTCCTAAGCACAGGCACCTCAGGGGAATGGGAGAAAATTGGGGAAAATGAAACACCCCTGGCCCTAAGAGCAGATGACACTAGGGGATGGGATGCCATGGGGATCGCCCTGGCGAACGGAGTAGGAGGAGGTACGAGGCCTACTCTGAAAGCTGTGGGAGCCAGGCAAATTACAAAAAAAAAAAATATTGACTGCTTGAAATGATCCTATCTGGGTTTAAGGTCTGCAAGCACTTGTTCAGAGACTGCCTTGCTGAGAACTGCAATCTCTGCTGCCGACAGCAATATTGGGCCTGGTCCTCCTGCCTCCACGCTGTCTTGAGCTGCCATTTTTTTCATGTTTTTATTTGCCTGGCATGCTGATTTGCCCCAGTCAGAAATTCATCCATTCTCCTTTACTTAGATAGCCCAAAATATTGTGAGTAGACTATTAATTATGTAAAAAGGCACTTTTAAAATGCATTGTAGTGCGGAGCTCTAGAGAGGTATGTCTGCTTCATTCAGCTGTTCATTAGCGCCCCCACAACTTGCCTCTTGAACAGGTCAATAACTTTAATTACTTAGGGATAACCCTTGACAGTACTCTGTCTTACACTGCACATGTCAACCATGTTACCAAGGTTGTTAGCTCCTTTACAGGTACAGGTACTGTATGACTCCAGATGCACTCTGTCTAGCAGTTACAAGCTCATTCCTCTCCATAATTGATTTTGGACTTGTCATTTATGGGTCTGCTGCAGACACAACCCTCAAGAGAGTTTTTACCACACTTAACAAAGCCTGTCATCTAGTTGCTGGTGCCCACAGGCTCACACACACCTGCGACATGTACGCCCAAACCAACTGGCTGAACCTCAAGGGCAGGATCTCATACCAGACCTGCCTGTTGGCAACAAAAACCAGCCTCAGACTTACCCCACCTACCTCACAACATCTCTTTACACCTGCACCCAACCTTTGCTAGACCCCCCCAATCATCCACCCTAGTTAGACAAAGTCAATATGCTGACTGCTTCAGTTTCTTCAACAACTAATCATTATACCTATCTGTTACCCTATGTATCCTCTCTGTTTATCAGCAAATGCGTTTTTAGCCCACTTGGCAGGTTCTGCTGCCCACCACCCTGCTACTGACAAATTCACATTCACATATTTGTGACTGTCTAGTACAGTATTCCCTGCAAACCCATTGATCCACACAAGGGACCAATGGGCTTACAGCCCATACTGTATCTGTCATTCGGCGGGCGGCTGGGCAGTATGCAGGCGGGATGCAGCCACCCACCGATGATGGGGGAGGGAGCGGGGTGGCAAGGGGTCCTGTGTGGGTGGGGGTGGGGTGCCACTGGATCACCAGGGAATGACATGTAGTACATTTTACCATGATCGAGGACTCAGGAGGGGGTTCACTAGACTACCAGGGAATGTAGTAATATGCATATACCACGATCGCAGCAACGGTCGGGGAGGGTTCCACTAATCCACCAGGGACAGACATCAGTACATGTTACAGGGCATTGGGGACTCGGTTGGGAGGGGGGACTACTAGACCACCAGGGATGGTCATATGCTCTAGCATCAGGGAATTGGGCACTGGGGGGGGCCATTAGGCTACCAGGGTTTCATTTTATATGTATACCACGCGATCATGGATACGGGGGGGGCCGGGTTCAGTGAGTGTTTGTGGATGGTGTTCTGGGTAGGCAGGTGGCCCCCCAAGGCTGGACTGCTGTGTTGCACCCTGCAGTACTGCAGCCCACCTTTGGGTGGCCGGGAGTTGCTCCTACTCTGCAGGGTTGCACCAGCATATGTGCTGCACATCCTGGGCTGAATATCAGGATGTGCCGCATATGCATGGGCATGCCCCCTGCATCTAAACTGCATACCATTACACTGCACCCTGGCACATCGGGAGTTACGCTGCATGGGGCAGCCTTTTCAATATCCCGCCGGGCACAATGCAGGGTTGTGCTGGCACAACTCTGTTGCACCAGGTGCAACCCCTTTGAATATAGGTTATTGTTCTACATTTACACAGAATTAATTATACCAATTCTGAGACTGCTGCAAACTTTTTATTTTATTTCTTCATATGTACAGTATATAGCATTTTAAATACAAAGCCCTGCACAATACAATAACAGCAGCAGCTAGCCAACTATAAATTGTCCCTATTTTTTCACATCACAAATTAAAATTATAAAGCACTTTAATGTCCTGATGATACAGTTTTGTCTTGTTTAACAAGTACGATATTATATTTAAATTCATTAACCTGCAGTATTTCCACCAATCATGTAAAATACTATATTAATAGCCAATATCCCCGCATGTGCAGTATACAATTTTCCATTCTAACAGAAATTTCACTGCCCTGGTTTTAATTTTACTGCATATGTACACTTTTCCATTCTAGCAGAAATTTTATTATAGTATTATTTAACAATTTTTACTATTACCTTATATGTATACTTTTCCACGCTGGCATACCTTTTTCTGCAGTGTGATTTAGCAATTTTTAATATTACTGAACATATAAACATTTCTACTGCGGCTGAAATCTTACTGCAGCGTGATTTAACAATTTTGGAAAGTCCACCAAACCTGAAAATGTAATTTCAAATCGATTAAAATATGTTACATAGATCACAGAATATACAACAAAAAATGTGCTCTAAGCCTGAAAGGCTCCAGCAAAAACCACAGAAATGTCTTCATTAGACCACTTAATTGACTTAAATAGACCTATCTCAACTACTTAACACATTTTAACCTACAAATTAACACCTCTGGCACATTCAGACTGGAGACCAAACTAGAAATGCGGAGATAATAGGTCTGGTTCACTGCAAACCAAGATCTGGTTAGCACTTGCATACAGATACTGCAAGTGTTTCATTTTGTGAAAAAGACAGTATCACACTTTATAAATTATGTTATCTATACGCAAAGGTCAATGTTAAAATGTATTCCAAGAGGCTACAGATATTTTTAATTTTTAGATTGTAAAACATTGTATTAGTGTAAAAATGAACATAGGTTATGTAAGTGGAATGTTCAGCTCATTCCAACAAGGAAAAGGTAGATGAGCATCAGCTATCAGAGTGGAATCCTGTTATACAGTATATAAGAATGTAGATGGTCCGAACTGGCCAGTCTGAGTTCAACCATACAATAGAAGCCTGCTAGAATACCCAGTGCATCACTGGTTTCACTGCTGTGCAGTTTACTGAAAAGCTGGCATTACCTGTAAACCTGTTTTTTAGATAATACTGTATATTCAGTATTTAAGGAGGATGCCAATTCTCTGCCTTTATAAGGCTTTGGTTTGACACACATGGAGTACTGCACCCAGTTCCATTCAATGCAGTACACTAAGGGCACTGAAGAGATCAAGAGGAGAGGTTCCAGCACAGGGCCACTGAGTTTATTAATGGTATAGGGGCAAGAGCAATGAGGAGAGACTAAATGTACTCAAATTATCCAGCCTAGAGAAAAGAAAGTTAAGAAGTGACATAATCCACGTTTCCCATTACTAAAGGGGGCAGATAGGGTAGAGTGCACACATATACTTGAGCTGGTGAGTGCAAGCAGAACCAGTTGACATGCCCTCAGACTGAGAGGGGGCAGATTAAGGGAAACATGAAAAAACCTTAATTCATATAGATGGTAACCACCATCTAAAATAGCCTACCTAGTGTGGCTGTAGATGCCAGAACTGTTCAGGATTTTAAATCAGGACTAGACAGATTAATTAGGGAAACCGGCATTAAGGCTTACACAGACACAATATGAGTAGGGGTAACATTCCAGATCTTAAGCTTGGCTGTGTGTCCATACTCAAACTAGGGTGTAGTCACTGCCATGTGGTAGAAGAGGTGGTCAAGATGGACCCTAAGTCCTTTCCATCATCACAGTGCTATGCATCCACAGTGGTGCCTAGTGTCAGCTTCCATCATGACTAAAGGTATCCTCTTATTTCTGTCATGATGCTCTCAGTCATAATTGGTTATGATGCTTGCTGTCACTTACTATCACTACTTTTAAATTCCATAAATTCACATCATTGTCTGCAGGCTTGTTAAAGAGTTAGCAGGTGGTGGCGTGCAGAAGCAATGCTGCACATGTATGTGCCTTCACAAGCCCTTTAACCTGCAGCCATTAGTAGTCAGCTGGCAAATTGCAAGAAGACAGATAAGTGCAAACTGATGGCCTTGACTTTTCTTGTAAATTCTTTATTCAAGATATTGACTCACATGAGTAGAGATGAGGAAACCTAACACTGGGCACCGCTATATATCATTTTAGCAGTGTCTAATAGTAGTAGCCTGCTTAAAAGATTTTTTTCAATGAATCCATGGCTAGTCTATGGCCAGATAAGGGACATTAAGCTGGAATTTTTGTGGCAGCCAAACCACCATAAGCTTCTGAATGATAGCACAAATATATAATTACCATCCTGTAGGAAGTAGGGCACCTCTGAAATGAAAGTGTAGTATCTACTGCTGTCTGACTGACCCGATGACCCTGGAGGGGATTTACATAGGGTGAGCTCCTCCTCCACACTCCCTTTCCCATCACCACCATGCACATTAAGATAATGGTGATAGACAGCTGTGACTCAGTGGAGGTCACTGCACCTTTCAATTAGTTTTTAACCTCCTGTGCCCCCTCTAATCTCCTCATCCTATCTTCCTTTCCTCTTCCCCTCTCCATCTCCTCTACTGATCTTCCTCCCCTCACCTCTCCCTTATTTTCTCTTCCACACCTTCCCATTCCCTCCTTTCACTACCACCCCTTTTCACATTCTCACCATCACTCCTACAGCTGCACTCCACTATGTTCTATAAGCTACTCCAGTGGTCACTGCCTGGATGGACTGGATCCCAAACTCTTAATCCTTTTTCCCCTGTAATTACAAACACTATTGCTGCCCTTCTTAACCCTTCCTTCAAACTCAGGATGGTTCCTCAGGCCTGGAAGCATGTCAAAGTCCTCCCTTCACAAATAACTAACTCCTCCTCTCCTTTGAACTACTGTGCCAAGTTTTTTTCTCTCTAAACTAGCCAAAGTGCAAGAAAAACATGCCCTCTTCCAGCTCTCATCCTTCCTCAACTTCTCTGTGCTTTTCTGCTTCCAGTCTATAATTCTCAAATCCTACACCATTGTTTCTTCCCTACTGTGGGTCACTGACTCCATCCTGAAGGGGATAAACCAGGGCCTGATAACGGCAGTCATTGTTATTGATCTTAGCAAGACCTTCAACACTGTGGACCACACTGTCCCCCTGGACAAACTGGGAGGGGGGATAGATGTTTTGACTTTGTGGTCGGCTGGTTCTGCTCCTACCTCCTTGATCACTGCAACTCAGTTTGAGGTGGTGATGCCCTATCCCCCCCCCTCCCCATCTTTGGTAGGGCTTCATAGGGCTCCATTTTGGATCCAGTCTTTTTTTCCATCTTATTTAATTACCTAACCACTATTTGTGTCTCTTCTCACATTCATATGCTTTCAGCTGACATAGTGCTTTTTGCTTTCACAGCCTCAGCCCCAGAGTTGGAATCATCTCTGCAGGGAGACTCTGACAATGTCGAACACTGTTCTACTTAAACCAGCTCTCTCTAAATGCCAAGAAGATGATCTCCAAGGCTTGTATCACCAAGCAGAGGCTCACTAGTCTCCCTTAAACCTCAGATTAATGACTCTCTGTGTGCTCCCCAGTATAGAAGTCATTCAATTCAAGTACCTCAGTGATTAGTGAATCATAATCAAACATTTTCTAAAAGACTAAAGTATTAGTGTATACTTTAAACAAATAAATGAGAGAAATACCTCAAATTAATGCACTGCGAAAAACATAGAGGTTAGTTAGATTTACTTCTTCTTAGAACTACATTATTAAACTTACATAACAAGTGCTCTGTCCAGGGGCAGACTGGCCAGGTCACAGACCAGGATGCTACAAAAGGAGGACAGGCCACATTTGCATGAGCAGCCAGTTGGCGGAACATTTCTACATGAAAAGTGACTATTGTTCTTATAGTAGTAATCTGGCCAGGGATGTCTGCGGGGGGTTCTATAGATACATAGGGGAGAAAAGAAAAGTGAGAGCACAGATCAGCAGGATTAGAACTGGGGGAGGATGGGCGCAGGAAGCTGCAGAACAAGCAGAGGTGCTAAATGAGTACTTTGCCTCTGTCTTTACCGTGGGAGGTGGGGGATCCTTCCAACCCGATTAGAAGGAAGTGGAGCCCACTGAACCAGAAGCAGGATCACATGAGCCCTTCTCCAGTCTTCTGGGACCTCTCCTGTGCTCAGAGACTCACTAAACAGTTCTGATAATGGCTCTGCCAGTTCTACCCTTAGCTTCTTTAGTACCCTGGGATGTATGCCATCAGGTCCCATTGCCTTGTTCACCCTGAGCTTAGCGAGCTCTTGTAGGACCCTTTCTTTTGTGAAGGGACTAGTGCCTACCTCCCTCCCCCCCGTGTCCATGGTACTGAGCTGTGGGCCTTGCCCTACCTTCTCTTCAGTAAATACTGAGCAGAAGTATCTATTTAGGAGAGATGCTTTTACATGGTCCTCCTCCTCACACACACACCCTTAAATCCTTTGATCTTAGCAATACCCCCCTCTGGACTTTCTCCTTTCAAGAATGTATCTGTAGAAAGTCTTGTCACCTTCTTTTACTGTCTGTACTAGTGTTTCCTCAGTTTGGGCCTTTGCCTGCCTTATTGCCTTCCCTGCTTCCCTTAGGGAAGTTTGGTATGCCTCTCTATCTTCATCCTGCTGCGTTCCCTTATATTTCCTGAAGCCCAGCCTTTTGGCTCTGACTTTTTCTGCTACTGTTTCTGAGAACCAAAGTGGTTTCCTTCTTCTTTTGCACTTCCTTTTCTCTCTAATGCAATGGGATGTTGCTTCAAGTATTGCATCTTAATGCTTGCCCACTTTGCCTGTACCCCCTCACCTGTATTTCTTCTTGCCAGGGCTAGCTTAACTCTGTTGGCCATCTTATCAAAGTCAGCTTCTCTGAAGTCCCATATTTTTGCCTTGGAATTGGATGATTTAGTTGTAGTGGCCAAACTGAACCATACCATGTGATGGTCACTGGCCCTCAGGTGACCTTCTACCTGAAGATATGTGATCCTTTTCCTGTTAGTCAGTACTAGATCTAGGATAGCCCTGTCTCATGTGGGTTGTTGTACCAGATGTTTGAGGCCCTCCCCCTGCAGGGAATCCACCATGTGTCTAGTTCTGGCAGATGTTCCTGCTGGTATTGACCAATCTGTATCTGACATGATGAAGTCTCCCATTATCAGAATCTCCCCTTTAGCTGTCATGTTTTGTATATCTTCTAACAGTAATGTGTCTATGTCCTCTCCCTGGTCTGGGGACCTGTAGACAACCCCAGTTCTTATGGCTGTCCATTTCCTGTTTCCAGGGTGACCCTCAGTTCTTCTGGCTCCTTATGTGTATTCTAATTTCTGTAGCTTTGATATTTTCATTGACATACAGAGCCACTCCACCCACCCTTTTTGCAACTCGGTCTCTTCTGAACAGTACATAGCCAAGTACTGAAGTCTCCCAAGTGTGGTTACTGGTAAACCATGTCTTGCTAATTGCTACTATGTCCAGTTTAGCCTCTGTCATTATTGCCTGCAGGTCTGGGCTCTTGTTTCCCCAGACTGCGAGCATTTGTGTACATGATTTTCCATTGGCCAGATTTTGGTGTGTTGGAGTTGTTAGGTGAGGTCTGGCATTTTCCCTGTCAAGTGATGCGGGGGCTGGACCTTTCCTTACCTGGTGATGCAAATGAACTGCAAACACACTGAACTTCTGTTTGACCACTAGCTGAGGGGAGGGGTGTTCTTCCCATTGACGTATAGGTGCTGCACCCTTCTCCCATTGCTAGTTTAAATATTCTGCAAAGATGTCAAACGTCTGCCCCAATGCACTGACTCTCTCCTTACTCAGATGCAGTCCATCAAATTTAAAGAACTTTCGCTTCCAAAACTGTTGCCAGTTCCCTACAAATTTGTGTCCTTTTTCGGGGCACCAGCCCCTGCCAAAAAAGAAGAACCACGGATGAACAACACAAGGAGGTAAGAGCAGAAACAATCAGTCGGCAACAAATGCAGTAACCCTGAAAGCCTATCCTAATGCTAGATACAACTGTAAAACCAGCAAAGCACCACCTGTAATAATTTCACAGAAGATATACCCTGCAAAAACATTTTGCTACAGAGAAAATAAAACAGTAACAGAAGATATACCTTGCAAAAGACAATTTGAATCAGAAGATTACAGCAGTAATCTGTTAGTACACACCTGTAGCACACCTTGTAATAATGCAGCAGAAGGTACACCCAACAATAGCAATTTGAATGAGAGAAAATAAAGCAATAAAATGTTAGCAACAGTAACAATCCCTGTGAGAACAAAATAAAACAACCACTCACAGTAAATCTGCCTAGCCAAAATAAGTCTTAATATTTTTCCTTACTGTGATACAGTTCTTTGTTCTGTCCTTTCAAGCAAGCTAGAAGGAAAGAGCTCAGGTGAAGCTAGGTGCCTTGGCCAGCAAACCTAGTCTTCCACACTTCATGACTTTAAGACAGCAATTTGCAGATAGGGAGGCAGTCAGTTTAATGCTCAAGTTCAGTTCCCATCTCCACATGGTCCTTCAGTGCTCTCTGGAATCTTTGTGCCAGTTTATGTTTTGCTGAAAATGGATTAAAGAACTATAGGCCCAGCCATTTTTATTTCAACACACATTTTTAGCCCTGTACTCTGTACTTAATACTATGAAAAGAGATCAGAGAGGATAGGAGGAAATATGGAGAGAGACTGGAGAAAAACAAAAGCAGTGGATAACTGAAATCCACACCAGAATTAAAAGCTATCATACATTTCTCATTAAACAGAGATGTCCATCATTTAACCCATACAAGCACTGTGCACCATGTGGAAAAGATAGCACACCATTTTTTAGACAGACTTCAAAGCCAAAATTCACAATACTTCGGATGACAATTCAGACTGAACTTTAGGAAAAACACCACACTAATTTCTAGTATATATTCTAAGCCGGGGTGAGGAAAGGTAGGGAGATGGCAGCTATGCAACTCAAGTGGTCCCTACAGGTGGTCAAGAAAGGAGATTACAAAGAAAGCAAAAAAAAAAAATGATTTAGACAAACTCTTTAGCAGCAGTTCATGGAGTTCAGAGCTATCACTGCTAAACTTCTCAGTACTTCAGCAGTAACAGGGAGAAAGCAGGTGTGTCAAGTTTGGCTCTGCTGGGTGGGTGGGGAACAAACACCTGAAGTATAGATATATATATATATTTTTTTTTTTAAACCATGGGTCTCTTTCTGCAAACTGTATTAACACTTGGATACCACTTCATATTAATAACTATGCATGCAGGATCCCGTTTTCTCAGGCCTGAAGGTACAAAATAAAACAGTTCTGCTGCTCTCCTCTCCTAGTGAGACATCGGCTATTCGTGAGGTGAAAACCAAACTGTAACGTGAGACGGGCGCACCTGAGTTAGCATTTCAACAACAATGCTAACTGCATTTCATCAGAATTGACTGAATGCACTACAAAAATAAGTTGGTGGAGAAATTCTGCAGATGTAAAAGTGCAATTACTTAATGAAGAAAGTGGAAGCGATACCAACTCATACAGTGCCTAAACAGCCACTATGTCAATCCACCTACAATGCATCAAGGGTCAAAGGTGTAAGAGTTGCATTTCCTTCCCTCGAATATAAATAATTTCAATTTGAAATACTCGTTTCTGAAACAGTTAACGTTTAGCATTGTTTACTTACCTCGATATTCTTCCCCTTCAGTGTGTGTTATGAAAGATTCCTTTTTACTAAATCAGGCTCCCATGGTGCATGAATTAAGAAGGAACATGGATGTCAAAAGAAAGGAGGAGGCACAATCGACTTCCTAGAAGAGCAAATATTTAGCACACTAATGCAAATAATAATAATAAGGGGAAAAACTGGCAAAATTAAACCATTTTCCAGGGAAGGAAGCTCAGCTAGTGATAAAAAGCCCCCAGCAGGTTTTAGTTTTCTGCACGTGTATACAGCACAAACTGTGCCCCAATAGCAAACACCACAGTCTCTGAGGCGTCTCCTGCTGCATGTGACTTGTCTCTCCCTCATGCCACAGTCACCTTTTCTGGTGATGTACACGTGCTGTCCCTGCATGTCCATGATGACTCCACCCACCACACACAGGCACCCAGACCAGTCCCTCCCACTTAAGGGCAGCAACACTCAGCGATCGCGATCGATCCGTAAGCCGAAAGGCTCCGGTGGCTGAGGGGCTGAGCTCCACAAGTAACAATGGCACTCTCACGCAAAAGTCCCTCTGCCTTTACAAGAACAATTTCCACCAACCAAACAGTGCATGCACATCGCCCACAGCCCTGCCTATCTTCACCATCTGTTCCTCTGTTTAGGCACACTGCAGACTCTCTCTCAGGCAGGGGGAGGGGGGGCACGCGCACGACTTTAGTGTGCCGCTCGTGGCTCATCGAATGGAAAGAGCTAGGAGGCAGCACGGCACTCTCCTCTGTGGCTACTTTACAGACCTGACCCCCCGCCCCCCCTGAAAAAAAAATTAGTGACCAAACCCGACGGTCGGGGCAGTGGAGAAAAAAAAAAAAAAAAAAAAAAAGAAAACCCAAGAAGTGCAGGCCATTACTTACACAGGCCAGGACAGGCCAGGATGCAATTAGCATCCCAGGCATCCTGGGCCAGTCCACCCCTGGCTCTGTCAATAAACTCAAAAGGTGATTTCCTCTTGTGAAATTCCTGATATCACGAGTCTCACAGACTTCACTCCGGCTTATTATGTCACCAACTCTGCGAGAAGAAATTACCATCTTGTTACTCACAGGCATCAATTCATTATATAATACATGGAAACATAGAACTACCATAGATGGTAGTTAAGGTCTTGGCTCACCCAGTCTTTGCATTATCCTACCTATATTACCACCACAGTCTCTATTTGATCTACAGCTCTTTCTCCCTCCCCCTTCCTTTCCACTATGATTTCCTTGTGCCTATTCCATGCATTCTTGAATCCCCCACTGTTTTTGCCCCCACAACCTCCGCTGGAAGACTGCCAGTAATCCACCACCCTTTCTGTGAAGAAGTACTTCTTCACATCTCTCCTAAATTGCCCCTTCTCCAGCTTCATAGCATGTCCCCTTGTTTTTGAGCACATTTTATTTCTTACAAATACAGTAGGTCCCTCCTGTACCTTATTTACTCCTGAGAGGTATTTAAAGGTCTCTATCATATCTCCCTCTCCTTATTCTCTTCCAGGGTGTACATACTGAGGTCCTTTAGTCTCTCCTCATAGGACTTTTGATGCAGACCATACACCATTTTAGTTGCTCTCCTCGGGACCATCTCCATTCTGTCTGTGTCCTTCCAGAGATGTAGTCTCCAGAACTAGATGCAGTACTGCAGATGGGGTTTACCAGCAATCTTTACAGAGGCAACACCACCTCCCTCTTTCTGTTGGCGATACCCCTCCCCATGCACCCCTGCATCCCATGACACTCCCGACCGCCTTGTCGCACTGCCTGGCCACCTTAAGGTCATCAGATATGATTACCCCGAGGACTCCTGTTTGCCTGGTAGTCACCAATACCACTCCACCCATTTTGTACTCCATCCCTGAGTTTCTGTGCCCTATGTGCATTATTTTGCACTTTTCCATGTTAAAACCCAGCTGCCATACCCTTGACTGCTCCACTAGTTTCCTTAGATCTCTGCTTATCCTTTTCTCACACCATGAAGTGTCTACCCTGTTGTAGATTTTGGTGTCATCAGCAAAGAGGCAGACCTTCCCTTCCAGCGCAACTGCAATATCAGTTACAAAGGCATTAAAGATGACCAATCCCAGCACTGATCCTTGAGATACCCCACTGGTCACCCTCCCTTCCTCTGAGTGAACTCCATTCATCACCACCCTGTCAACTATCCCCTAACAAATTTCTTATCCAGTTTACCATCTTTGGATCCACTCCTAAGCTAGCCAGCTTGCTTATTAGTCTCCTATGTGGAATGGTGTCAAAAGCCTTACTGAACTCTAGGTAGGCCATGTCCACTGCTCCACCATGATCTAATTTCTTTGTCACTCAGTCAAAGAAATCTATCAGATTCGTTTGACATGAGCTCCGCCCCCCCCCCTGCCATGAACCCATGCTGCCTCAGGTCTTACAACTCACTGGATTCAAGATATTCCACAATCCCTTCCTTCAGCAGTGATTCCATTAACTTTTCCACCACCAATGTCAGGCTGACTGGCCTATAATCGCCTCCTCCCTACTACCACTTTTGTGAAGTGGGACTACATCTGCCCTCCTCAGTCCTCTGGAACCACTCTTGTTTCCAGTGAGCTGTTAAATAGGACTATCAGAGGTTCAGCCAGTACCCCCAGAGCTCCCTCGATACCCTTGGAGGCACCCCATCTGGCCACATTGCTTTATCCATCTTCAGATTAGCAAGTCCCTTCAGGACTCTCTCCTGCAAAAAAGGACTAGGATCTACCTCCGTCCCTTCAAAGCTGCTCTTACTTTTTTGTGTCCCCTCTGTTCTTTTTCCTTTGTGAACACTGAACAAAGTATTTGTTCAGAACGTCTTCTTTTTCCTGGTCTCCCTCTGCACAGTATCTGACCCCACCTTTCTCTTTTTAACCTTACAATCCCACCCGGGTCGTCTTCTTTTCACTTACATACCTGAAAAATGTATTGTTCCCTTTTGTTACCTCCTAGGCTAGCAGTTCTACCTGGCTGATTCCCCCTTGGAGTGCACAGTTTGGGCTCCTATCTCCACTGAGGTGACTTCTCTCTTTGATCCCTCTGCTCAGACCCAGCCAAAGGCTGTTCTCTCAGCATAAGAAACAGTTAGAACACGTGCCCAGAATTCCTAGCTGCTGTATGTAAAAGAGCATTTGTACTGCTGTACCACTACTGAAATAGTGTTTGACTAATAGAAAGCTCTTAGCTGGGAGCAACAGCTCAGACACAAAAGGCAACCCTAGGAGGCATACCCCAAGAGCAGTCCAGCCCCTAGCCTTACTGTCTGATGTATCCACCACTGAAATAGTGGCTGGTTAATATAAAGCTCTCAGACAGAAACAATCAGAAGCAACAGCTCAGACACAAAGGGCAACCCTAGAAGGCATATGCCAAGTACAGTCCAGCCCCTAGCCTTACTGTCTGCTGAGCTTCACCGACTGGGAAAGAGACCTCTTCTCCAGTCTTTTGCTGTGCTACTAAGTGGCAAGCTGATTGTTTTTTTCAGCAGGAAAGAATAACAAAGGTTCATACCATCCGTAACAACGGAGGATGTCTTGGGCTAAAGGAATGCCAAATGCAACAGGATAGCAAAACAACATCATAAACAAAACCTCAACAGGAAAAAAATCATAATCATAGGGGAATCCATGATTCATGGTGTAGACCCCCACCTGAGGTGAAACAAATGTGCAGGTCAGATGTCTCCCAGAAGCATCCGCTTGGAGGGACACTGACCAAATAGTCAACTTAGTTAACAAGGAAGAAGAGGGCTTAAACCTCCTGGTCTACCTAGGGACCAATAACCTTGCTAGCCGGTCAATCAAGGAGGTTAAGGAGCACATTACACAGCTCAGCGAGAAATTGGTTTCATTTTCATCCAGCATTGCATTCTCTGAGATTCTGCCTGTCGGGGCAAAGGGGAAGAACAAGCAGTAAATCAGAGAGAAAGAGATAAGTAAGCTCAATGCATGGCTCAAGGACTGGTGCCACACAAAGGGCCACCACTTTGTTGGAAACTGGGGCAACTTCTGGGAAAGGGGGTTCTTCAAATTCAACAGCCTCCAGCTAACTAAAGAGGGAGTCAGAGCACTGGGTCAGAAATATGATGTCCACATAGGATGTTTAAACTAGTGGGAGGAGAGGTGACGGTAGTTCTAGGAGACGCACACATAGAGCCCGCTGTCTCTCCCCCTCCAGCTAGCACCAAATCTACACACTCCAGGATAGCAAAAGCAGATAGCTGGGAACATAAAATCCTTTCCAGTTCTGGCACTGACCATCACAATGGAAAGGAAGGAACCATAAACAGGGAAAACTACAAAGGAACGAACAATAAGATCAATGGAGGCATGACAAACAAAACGACACAGCAAGAGTGGTCAGCACTCTGCTTCAATGCATGTAGTCTGGCTAACAAGATGACTGACGTCACAGCCACAATAGCTGAGGTAGAGCTAGACTGGGTGGCTGTGACCAAAACATGGTTCACAAATAATCATGGTTGGGAGGTGATTATCCCAGGGTACAACTTGTTTAGGAGAGACAGGACTGGGAAAAAAGGAAGGGGGTAGCTATTTATGTTAAGGATACCAGTAGGGTAAACAGAGGATCTATGGATCACAATAGGGGCCAGAAGCTGGAAACCCATTTGGGTAGGAATAATCTACAGACCCCCAAATTGGGAGGAAGCCAGGGATAAGGAAATCCTGGAAACCATCCTCCAGATGATAGGCAAAGGGGACATGGTGCTGGTGGGGAATTTCAATCTGCCAGACATAGATTGGAATACCCACACAGCGGGATCACAGAAGAGCAGGGAATTCCTAGTCACACTACAGGAAGCATAGAAACAAAGAAACATAGAAGTTGACGGCAGATAAGGACCGCAAGGCCCATCCAGTCTGCCCATTTATTTTTCTACCTTATGAATGTGCCATCGGCCTTTGCTCTGTCAATGGCCTATCTATTCATACTCATCTATATTGCTCCCTTATGCCTGTCCCATGCCTGTCTGAAGCCCTGCACTGTATTCCTATCCACCACTTCCTGAGGTAGGCCAGTCCATGCATCCACCACCCTTTCTGTGAAAAAGAACTTCCTCACATTACCTCTTAATTGGCCTCCCTCTAATCTCATGCTGTGTCCTCTTGTCCTGCTATTTTTCTTAAATTGAAACATGTTAGACTCTTTCACCTTGTTAATGCCCTTAAGGTGTTTGAATGTTTTGATCATATCACCTCTCTTCCTCCTTTGCTCTAGGTATACATATTGCGCTCCATTAATCTGTCCTCATATGTTTTCTGATGCAATCCCTGCACCATTTTGGTTACCCTTCTCTGGACTGCCTCAATTTGGTTAATGTCCTTGTGAAGGTGTGGCCTCTAGTACTGCATGCAGTACTCCAGATGGGGCCTAACCAGTGCCTTGTAAAGAGGGATTATTACCTCCCTCTTCCGACTTATGATACTCCTACTAATACACTCCCAACATCCCTCTAGCCTAACCAACTGCTTTAGTGGTCTGCTTGGATGATTTCAGCTCATCGGTGATGATGACGCCCAAGTCTCTTTCTTCCCTTGTGACTGCCAGCAACTCCCCTGTCAGCCTATAGGTGGCTTCAGGGTTTCTACCTCTATTTGCATGATCTTGCACTTCTTTGTGTTAAACCCCAGTTGCCACTCTTCTGACCATTTTGCTAGTTTATCCAGATCTCTTCTCATTCTGCCCACCCCATCTGGATCATCTACTCTGTTGCAGATCTTGGTGTCATCTGCAGACAGACAAACCTTACCCTCCAGTCCATCTGCAAAGTCACTGATGAAGATACTGAAGAGGACTGGCCCCAGGACTGATCCTTGAGGTACCCCACTTGTGACTTGCATCTCTTCTCACTGTATACTGTTTACCACCACTCTCTGTTTTCTGCCCGTCAACCAGTTTGCCACCCAGTTGACCAACTTCTGACCCACCCTGAGTCTACCCGGTTTATTAATCAATCTTCTATGTGGAACAGTATCGAAAGCTTTGCTGAAGTCAAGGTAGGCGACATCAACTGCTCCCCCTTGGTCCACCACTCTGGTTACCCAGTCAAAGAAATCTATGAGATTAGTTTGACAGGACCTTCCTTTCATAAACCCATGCTATCTAGGATCCTGTGCTCCTATGGATTCCAGGTGTTGCACTGTCCTTTCCTTAAGGAGTGCCTCCATAATCTTGCCCACTACTGAGTAAGACTGACTGGTCCTGTAGTTCCTGCCTCCTCCTGCCCACCACTCTTGTGGAGCAGAATCACATGAACCCTTCTCCAGTCTTCTGGGACCTCTCCTGTGCTCAGAAACTCACTAAACAGTTCTGATAATGGCTCTGCTAGTTCCACCCTTAGCTCCTTTAGTACCCTGGGATGTATGCCATCAGGTCCCATTGCCTTGTCCACCCTGGGCTTATCGAGCTCTTGTAGGACCCTTTCTTTTGTGAAGGGACTAGTGCACACCTCCCTCCCCCCTATGTCCATCGTGCTGAGCTGTGGACCCTGCTCTACCTTCTCTTCAGTAAATACTGAGCAGAAGTATCTATTTAGGATAGATGCTTTTACATGATCCTCCTCCTCACATGCCCCCTTATCCCCTTTGATCTTAGCAATACCACCTCTGGACTTTCTCCTTTCACTAATGTATCTATAGAAAGTCTTGTCACCTTCTTTTACTGTTTGTGCTAGTGTTTCCTCGGTTTAGGCCTTTGCCTGCCTTACCGCCTTCCCTTAGGGAAGTTTGGTATGCCTCCCTATCTTCATCCTGCTGCGTTCCCTTATATTTCCTAAAGGCCAGCCTTTTGGCTCTGACCTTTCCTGCGACTGTTTTTGAGAAGCAAAATGGTTTCCTTCTTCTTTTACACTTCCTTTTCTCTCTAACACAATGGGATGTTACTTCAAGTATTGCATCTTTATTGCTTGCCTACTTTGCCTGTACCCCCTCACCTGTATTTCTTTTTGCCAGGGCTAGCTTAACTCTGTTGGCCATATTATCAAAGTCAGCTCCTCTGAAGCTCCATATTTTTGCCTTGGAATGGAATGATTTAGTTCTTGTGGCCAAATTGAACCATACCATGTGATGGTTACTGGCCCCCCAGGTGACCGTCTACCTGGAGATCTGTGATCCTTTCCCTGTTAGTCAGTACTAGATCTAGGATAGCCCTGTCTCTTGTGGGTTGTTGTACCAGTTGTTTGAGGCCCTCCCCCTGCAGGGAATCCACCATGTGCCTAGTTCTGGCAGATGTTCCTGCTGGTATTGACCAATCTGTATCTGGCATATTGAAGTCTCCCATTATCAGAACCTCCCCTTTAGCCATCATGTTTTGTATATCTTCTAACAGTAATGTGTCTATGTCCTCCCCCTGGTCTGAAGGCCTGTACACAACCCCAGTTCGTATGGCTGTCCCATTTCCTGTGTCCACGGTGACCCACAGTTCTTCTGGCTCCTTATGTGTATTCTGAATTTCTGTAGCTTTGATATTTTCATTGACATAAAGGGCCACTCCACCCCCCCCTTTGCACCTCAGTCTCTTCTGAACAGTACATAGCCAGGTGCTGAAGTCTCCCAAGTGTGGTTACTGGTAAACCATGTCTTGCTAATGGCTACTATGTCCAGCCCAGCCTCTGTCATTACCGCCTGCAGGTCTGGGATCTTGCTTCCCAGACTGTGAGCATTTGTGTACATGATTTTCCATTGGCCAGATTTCGGTGTGTTAGTTATTGGGCGAGGTCTGGCATTTACCCTGTGTGTCATATGAGGAGCCGGACCTTTTTCCTTACCTGGTGATGCAAATGAACTACAAACATGCTGAACTCCTGTTTGACCACTAGCTGAGGGGTGTTCTTCCCATTCGATGTATGAGGTGCTGCACCCCTCTCCCCATTTGCTAGTTTAAATATTCTGCAAAGAAGCAGGCCTAAGTCAACTAGTGACATCACCCACAAGGGGTAACACAGTTCTAGATCTGATATTCACAAATGCGATAGGGTTATGGGTGTTGAAGTAGGGAACCACCTGGGCAACAGTGATCATAACATGCTATGGTTCAGGGTAAAAAGGAGTGTAGACTACGCACATTCCAAACTGAAGGTCCTTGCCTTCAGGAGGGAAGACTTCGCAAACATGAAGGCCTGCCTAAGAGACAACTTTAGTAACTCGACAGAAGGGAGCATTGAAGAATATTGGACAAGGTTGAAGGATGCAATAACCATGGTCACATCATAGTGAGTCCGTTAGGTTAGTAAGAACAAAATGAGGAAAACCCCACTATGGTTTTCCAAGGAGGTGGCAACCATGGTGAGTGAAAAGTGCATAGCCTTCAGAAAGTACAAGCAGTCGGGAACAAGGCACACAAAACAGAAACTAAAAAAGACAGGGAAAGTGATAAGAAATGCAAAGGCTCAAACAGAGGTTAGGATAGCGCAGGAAGTTAAAAAGGGTAACAAAACCTTCTCCAGGTACATACATGAAAAAAGGAAGACCAAAGTGGGCATTGTTAGAATCACAATAAAAGATGGACAAACCACAGAGCAAAACAGGGAGAAGGCAGAGGCATTCAGTGAGTACTTCTGT
Source organism: Neoceratodus forsteri (assembly GCA_016271365.2). Classification (NCBI taxonomy): domain Eukaryota; kingdom Metazoa; phylum Chordata; order Ceratodontiformes; family Ceratodontidae; genus Neoceratodus; species Neoceratodus forsteri. The sequence goes on from CM028133.1 coordinate 443,109,737, forward strand.
TCAGTCTTCACACAGGAAGCAGACAGTAATGGACCAACAACAGGCATAAAAAGGTGTCCGACTGAAGGAATACACATGGTTCCCTTCACAGAGGAAAGGGTCCTGGAGGAAATATACAAGTTAAAGGTAGATAAAGCTATGGGGGCCAGATGGGATACACCCATGAATACTTAAAGAACTAGGGAGAACCGGCAGCCCCCTTAGCAGTGCTCTTCAACAAATCATTAAGGAGTAGGGAGGTGCCAGAGGACTGGAAGAGTGCAACAGTAGTACCACTACACAAGAGTGGAAGCAAGGAACAGCCAGGTAACTACTGTCCGGTTAGTCTAACATCAGTCATGGGAAAACTGATGGAGTCCCTGCTGAAGGAAAGAATTATAGCTTTTTTGGAGCAAACTGGTCAGCTCGACAAAAATCAACACAGCTTCATGCAAGGGAGGTCCTGCCAGATAAACCTGGTTGATTTTTTCAATTGGGTCACCAAAACAGTGGATCAGGGTGGGGCAGTGGATGTGGTTTACCTGGACTTCAGCAAAGCTTTTGACTCCGTTCCACACAGAAGACTAGTCAAAAAACTGGAGAACATGTGAATTGGGCCCAAGGTTACAAACTGGGTTAGAAACGGGTTACATGGGGGAACTCAGAGAGTATTAGTAAATGGCACTCTCTGTGGAGGGGAGGGTAACTAGCAGGGTCCCGCAGGGCTCAGTTCTGGGGTCAGTCCTCTTCAACATATTCATCGGCAACATTGCAAATGAACTGTAGGGAAAGGCGTGCCTGTTTGCAGATGACACCAAAATTGGCAACAGGATAGACACAACAGAGGGACAGCAAAGCATGGAAGCTGATTTCCAAAAACTGGAGGAGTGGTCCAATACCTGGCAATTGAAATTCAGTGCTAAAAAATGCAAGGTCATGCACCTGGGAAAGCATAACCCAGGGAAACTGTACTCAATGGGAGGGGAGCAGCTGGTGGCTACCAGGCAGGGGAGAGACCTAGGGGTGATCATATCAAGGTTAGTAGACAATGTGAAAAGGAAGCACTAAAGGCTAGTGGTAACCTGGGATGCATAGAGAGGGGCATCACGATCAGAAGGCATGAAGTAATCATGCCCCTGTATCAGTCCCTGGTCAAGCCTCACCTGGAGTACTGTGTCCAATTCTGGAGGCCACACCTCAGCAGGGACATAAATGAGCTGGAGACAGTACAGAGAAGAGCAACAAAGATGGTGCAGGGCTTGCATCAGAAACCGTACTAGGCAAGACTGGATGACCTCAAATTATACTCCCTAGAACAACGCAAGAATCATGGGGACATGATAGAAACATTCAAATACCTTAAAGGCAACAACAGGGTGCACGTGTAGAACCTCTTTCAGGTAAAAGACTACAGCAGGACTAGAGGGCACAACCTTTGACTTAAGGGAGAAAAGTTCAGAAGCAATACAAGGAAATTCTTCTTCACAGAGCATGTTGTGGAACCATGGAATAGCCTGCCAGAGGGGGTGGTGGGAGCCAAGACAGTGGGGGAATTTAAGCAGGCTTGGGACAGACACTGTGGGATACACAAGCAGGCAGCTAAGTGGGGGGGGTAGGAAGCCAAGGGCAGACTTGATGGATCATATGGTCCCCCTCTGCGACAACGTCTATGTCTCTAAGTTTAATTTGTGCCTTTGCACTTCTTACTGCTTTCCCTGCTTCCCTCTGTTTCCCAGATACACTTCCCTATCCTCCTCCCACTGCATCTTCATATACACCTTATGAATGCTAACCTTTTACCCTATACCTTTGCAGCCACCTCTTTTGAAAACCACAGTGGACTCTTTTTCTCTTGCTATTGCTCACTTATTCAATACAGAGGTTTGTTGCCTTTACTATGCTCCCTTTTAACCTTGCCCACTGTTCCCCCACCCCACACAGCCCATCCCCCCCTGCCAGGTCATCCTTGATACATTCACCCATCTTTATAAAATCTGTGCTGCTGAAGTCCAGGACCCTAACCCTTGTGTGGTTTGATTCCACGGCCATCCTTATATTGAACCACACCATACGGTGATCACTGGTTTTCAGGTGACCTCTCACCATGACATCTGCAACACTATCGAGTACCCAGGTCCAGTAAAATCCCATCATGAGTGGATTCACTGACTAGGTGCCAGAAAAATGCCCCCTGCAGACAGTCCAGGGTGTCCATGTATCTAGCTGAAGCCATTGCTGGTAGGCTCCAGTCTACATCCAGCAGGTTGACGTCCCTCACCAGACAGCAGAACAAGACTGCTTGGCCCACCAAGTCTGCCCAGATGTTCCCTGCCTATATACAATATAGTATATAGTGTATATAATTTAATACTAGCATGAGTACTGCTATAGATGTAGTTTACTAGTATTTGCTAGTATTATATACAGTAGCACCAGCCAGGATACAATGCAGTAATGCTTCAAGCACAAAGTTCAGGCACTCACCATCTTATGAAGTACAAGGATGCCAACAGCTTAGTCAATTAATTAAAAAAGTCATTTATTTACACAGGCTAGAGTGTAAAGACACCTCACAACATGTCGCCTGACACCTTTCGGACAGAACCTGTCCTTTATCAAAGGCTGGGAAGCATACATTCACTGAACACTTAAATACATATTATACATGTGACTCTATAATGTCATAAAAGATGAATAAAGTAACTGGTCAGAGATAATCCACAGGCTATACAGATCCATGAAGAACATCAATAAATAAGACATGGCCTTTAAAAACAGACATACATCAGGATTGGGGGAAGGGAAAAGGGTTATTTAATATGTGGTATATCAGTAAACAACCAGTAACAAAACATATCATGACTAGCATCTATTTCCTCTAGAAAACATGTAAAAAACATCCCACAATGAATGGAGAAAACACTTTAAATTAAGAACAACTTAGATAAGAGAAGCTAAAATAATAATCTTAAAAATGTATCTGTACATCCTAAAAATGGTTACATGAGTTATAGACATTCATCATTTTTCTAGATACGGATGCAAGTTAAAATCAGTATTCAGACCTGGTTGTTTATTTGCTTTAAGTATGAAGATCCAAAATATCTCTTGTTTTAGCATTAGGTTATTAAAATTCCCTCCTCTAGGGTTTTGGCTTACTTTGTCTATAGCCATAAATTTAAACACATGATTCATGTCATCCTTTGCTTCTGTAACGTGAACTGCTGTTGCATAGGTGATATCTTTTCTTGCGATCGCCCTTAAGTGTTCCCCCATCTGGGTTTTAAAACAAGTCATTGTTTTCCCCCATAAAAAGCATTGCAAGAACATGTATCCAAATACACAACCCCTAAAGTACTGCAAGTGATGCATTGTCAGATCTCGAAAGTTTTTTCAGTGTTACAAGAACTGAATTCTTTCCTGTTTTTTACAGAATCTCAATAAATACAATTCCTACATTGATAGCAGCCATAAATCTGTTGTAGCCAAGTGGCTGGGCACATATCAATATATTGGCTGTGTACAAGATAGTCTTTTAGAATAGGGGCCCTTTTCTAGCACTTTCTTGGTGGTTCTAAGCTAATCACTCTAAGTCCTGGATCTGCGGACAAAACGTACCAGTGATATTTAAATTATCCGTGCCAGATCCCTTGCCTGCAAAAAGTAAGATGATACAAAATTAAACCTTTTATTTTGATCTTCTCTGCTAGTTTTCTCCTGTAGTAATTCTATTCTGCCCAAATTTCTTGCGACATCTCTAGCCTCCTCAATTTTTCTGTTATTGTAGCCCCTTTGTATTAATCTTTCTGATAGAGCGTCAGCCCCTTGTTCAAATTTAATGTCACTGTTTCAGTTTCACCTAATTCTTAAGAACTGGCCTTTGGGTATATTCTTGGCTACATGAAGTGAATGGCAACTAGAGGCCAAAAGTAATGTGTTGCCATGCACCTCCTTCCTGTACACAGCACTATCAATTGTTCCCCCCAGGATTTTTAGTAAGACATAAATCTAAATGGAATACCATTTCTTTGCTACAGTTGTAAGTGAACCTTAGATGTAAATTTGAGGAATGTAAACAATGAATAACATTTTTAAGTACTTCTTCCTCCAGGTAATGATGTCGGTCAATACAGTACAAATTTCTGTCACAAAAGTGCTGCACTGCAGTATGCTGCAGGGAACAGTGTAATTCAATGGCAATTAAGCCTTTTTCTACTGCAGTATTTTGTGACATCATTTACTGCAAACTGCTGCACTGCATCTTGGCTGACTCCACTGTATACTAGCACAAGCACATCTACAACATAACCCAGACAGACCATCTTAGGGTAGCTGGTTTGTTCCACTGGGGTGACAAACAGACGAGACCCACTGATGAGTCCTGGTAGGACGAAACACATGCCTGTGTCTTCTGTTGGCACCCTTTACAAACTGTGTGAGAGGCCTTCCGGCACCGTGCATTTCTGTTTAAAGTTGAACCAGCATAATATTCTGTGGTGATATGCATATACTGCCCATGATGCTTTGCGTTATGAGGGCATGTGTGTTTTTGTACATCTATAGCAGGCTCTACCGCTTGATAACTAACACTTAATTGTGAAGAACTCTCACATTTGTGTATAGTGTTTGTTCCTGAGGGGTCTAGTACGATCTCCCGACATTAATCTTCCCGACGCCAAAAATCCCGTATTTTATTTTCCAGATCTTACCTTCCCGCTGTTACAGTGTTGCCGACGAAGATTCTCCCGACACACACTGCTTATCGGTAATGCCTTATTCAACGGAAAATTAAAGGCACAGTATCTGTGATAGCCATCATTGCAGTGAATAATACATTCTATGATTGGTTATACTTTGCTGTTTGCAATGCATAAAGACAGTCCATTTTAGTGGTGCTTCTCCCTATCAAATCAAAATGGCAGAAGCAACCACATCTCCCATAAAAAAAAAAAATACACCAAAAGGGAGGAGAAAATCAGCAATATTGTCACTGACATTGACATACGCCATGCAAAAGACTTTGTTCATGGAATAGCACATGATATGGTGCTGTAACAGTTTCTGAGTGATTTTTTAAAGTTATTAATAAATATGTGATTTTAATTGAATGTGCAACAAAGATGCCTGATGATGACATGACTGTGTCTGCTCGCTTCACTTATGCCACGTATGATCGCCAGCTGAGAGTTAGAAGTCTGAAATCAGCCACGCTGAGAATTAAAATTCTTCACTTATGCTGGAAGCACTTGGTCTTATACTGGTAAGTAGACTTTTGTGCTTATAAAATGCATGATGCATATTTTGTGATAACTTGTGCCAATTGCCGGTATATCTTTTTTGTCTGAAATATGAAGATACAGCTTATGCTACACTAAATTGTGCATATGTCGATTGCCGGTATAATAACTGTCAGTATCATGTCATTTGTCAGTATCTTTTTCACCTGAAATATGACCATGCAGCTTATGCTGCACTAAACTGTGCTTATGCCAATTGTCGGTATACTATTTGTCAGTATCTTTTTCGTCAGTCACTTTGTAATGTCGGTAAGTAAATGTCGGTTATTTTGAAGTCGGGAAGTTTGTATTCGGGAGATCGTACTGATCCTGTTCCTGAGTAGATGTTCACAAGTGTGCACATTTCCTCCTGGTAGATGGTCTATTTTCTAAGTTTGTCTGAAATCCAAATTGAAGAGCTCACAAACATCCCTGACCTACCCAGGCAACCAGCCTGAAGACAACATGTAATGACAGCAGTTAAACAAGACAAAAGGGAGGGTGCTGCAGTCAGGCCATTAAGATTTTGATACATTAGCTTGGAGAGGGCAAACATCAAAAGAACCACAGTGGTGAAACATGTCTTTTTAAACATAACAGTGTGAGGCAATCAGCTGACCTGTTGTGTTACAAGACTTTGCAGGGTCACAGTAAAGACAGAGCCCCTTGTATGTAACTCTGAGCATATAGTATTAGGTATCTGCCTCATCTGAACCTTACCAAAGTTCAAAAGACAAGTTAAGGACAGGGGCAGATTTCTCATTATGCAAACTATGCCTGGGCATAGGGCCGACGACTTCCTAAGAGCCCAATGGGGGCCCTCTGTGAGTGTAATTAAACATGTATTTATTTATTAAAAAGTTTTACCAGGAAGGCATACTGAGCAGAGTACTGCTCAATTCCAGGTGCGTCCTGTGGGACGGGACAGTGGAGAAATAGACATGTCATATACTGTATACAGACTACAATTTAGCACAGAACAAATGTATATAACAGATCATTGGTAAAAAGTGGCATACAGAACAATTACGTATGTATTTATTTATTTTAGTTTTAGTTTTTGTTGACCGGGTTAGTGCACTAGACAAATCCTGCCTATTTTCAGGCACGACCCGGGGGAGAGGGATACAGATGAATGCCAACTGACCTTGAACCAGATTAAGCTGTTGGTGGTATTTTGAGTGAATGAGGGAAATTTGGCCAGGACACTGGGGAAATTCCCCTACTCTTTTCGATAAGTGCCATGGGATCTTTAACAACCACCTGAACTACCACCAATCCAGGCAGATGAGACCTCGGTTTAATGTCTCATCCGAAAGACGGATATTTATGTATATTGTATATTACAACACGTGTAGAGCGGTGGCTAAGTAAGTGAGGATAAATGAACATTTCACATACAGAATCAAAATAGTGAACTGTTCCATAGTGCGTAAACAGGCATCTCTTAGCTGAAGGCACAGGTGGAGGAGAACTGCTCATTGATGAGGGAGTTGTGGTGTAGTGTTGGGGGCATATTCCATATGTCCGTGGGGAGGGAGTTCCACAATTTGGGCATACAATGTCTGAAGGCTGCTTGCCCAGCCGAGGAGGATATATGTGGCTGCTAGAGCATGCTAGTGCAGTACAGTTCTAAACTCAGCAGCTGCTCCTATACTGTCTGCCACAGCCAGTGTACATCTCAGTGTAGATTTCTATGAGCAGCTTAGAGTCATTTTTTTTAAATGACATAGGGGGACAGGGCTAGTATTGCTCATCATGCAATTCATACGCCCTGTGTTTTTTTCAGTTACTACCTTGCCTCATTTCATTGGTTGGTGGCAGCGGTTTCCCATCTTGACGCTTCCCCCACCAGAGGGCTGTTCACATGAGGCTGCTGCTGCTGGATTGGCACTAATCGCAATTTTGACTTTGACAGCAGCAGCTGATAACCAGCACTCTGTGTGCTGATCAACGACTGATTCAGGATAGCCAACTCAGTCACAATGGCTGCAGACTGCAGTAATTGCAGACATTCAGCGAGAGGAGAGCCTCTTGTCTTTATTTGTTTACACCATGGCATTGCATGAGATGAACTGAGATCCTGTGCGATAACAAGATCAAGATGATAGTCAGCTAGCAGGGTGGCTAGTAACCTGCAGCGTAAGGGGTTCAGGCTGGCAGCACAAGCAAGTGGAACATGGAGGAGCAGAGCAGATGAGCAGTGGGTGAGCAGCAGGAAAAAGAGCTCAGTGATGGGACTGGTAAACCTGAGGAATGCAGGGCACACAACTAGCAACAGAAGTACCTGAAGCAGCAGCAGCATTTTTTTTAAGCAGGGCCCAGCTGAAGTGACTGAGGAGTGAGGACACTGAACAACCTGGGGTAGCAGACACTGTACAACCTGATGCAGCAGGTATCATAAATTATCCTTAATCTGAAGGTAATTTTCAATATTTGGGATTGTGAAATTGCAATAAAGAAAAGAAAGATTACATATGATTATTTAAAACAAATGCATTTGAGGGACCTATCAGACACATTGGACAATGCGTTGTTTAGGTTGCTAGGTAGAAAATAAACCCTGCTACCACAAACACACAACTGACTTACCACTGTCATCTTTCTTTGAACTGTGGACCAATACTTTTGCATTTAGCTAAGGCATCTTTAGAAAAAGCATAGTGAGTGAATTTATGAAATGGGTACATGAAATCTAGCAATTTCATTGGCCACTGACTGTACGTTAATATTTCTAACGTACAGGAAAAAGTATAGGCTATAAGCTGAGCAGTGATTTTAGTAAATAAGCCCAAAATAGATGTTGAGAAAACATAATCAGCCATCTTGATTTCTCACTAAAGCGACCAGAAAACAGTAAGGTTTAGTTCAAAGTTGACATAAAATGTTTTCTGGTCATTTTGGTGAGAAATCAATCAACTATATTGTATTGTTTTTTACTCTGTTGCTTCTCTGTTTTATATTACCTTTGGAAATGTGTTTTTGACTATTGTATACATACGTTTCTCTAATACTGCATGGAAATGTGCTTTTGATTACTGTACTCCCATGTTTCCCTTCCCCCAGGACACTCCGTGAGATAAGCAGTTTTATATTGTTCAGTGTGCCTTTCCTGGTGAAACTTTTCAATAAATAAATAAACTCGATTTCTTGTGCCCATTTCATCAGTTAGCCTCTCCCCTGCTCGGCAATACACTCACTCGAATGAAAGGCATGCCAGGCACAATCTTTCCTCCGCCCTGCAACCCGCTTACTCGCTCTCCTCACAAACTAAATACAAACCCCCACCATCATGATCCAGACCCGCATAATCACTGTACTGCTGAACCAGACCCACTCGCACACTGTATGCTGAACAGCTGACCTGCTGATTTCCAACCAGCCTGCTCACTCACTTGCTCTCTCTATAACATCGAGCACGAGGAGAAAAAAAATACAAGTAAGGAAGCCTTAGCAGCTCAAAAGTTCTCAATAAAAAAAAAAAAAAAACAGAAGGTGGAAGAACTATTTTATTAAACATGAAGACAAACATTATATTTTTTCACTATTAAATACTATACATTTCAGCTATCACATACATCTGTATTTTTGATAGCCATTTCATAAGCACAATAAGCCACTCCAGGGTGTGTCTTGGACACTTTAACACATGGCTAGGAGGCTGGACACACTCGGCATGCAGTCTCGTGCCTCACTACGCCTCCTAGCCGTGTGTTAAAGTGTCTAACACACACCCTGTCATGTCTTATTGCTTACATAGCCTCCCTCCTTCACTGAGAGAAAGTGCTGCTGCATTCTGGCAGCTGTCACAGGGAAGGGGTGGGGGAGACAGGGTCATCCTGAGTGTCTCAGTCTGACTGTTCCTTAACCAACCAAGCTCCATATTCTGTCTAACAGGTAAGACGCTACAGCAACAGTTATTTTCAATGGTCCCTCCCTGAACCTTCCTTCCCCTATCTCTCTAGGGGACTGCTGCTACATTGGTGCCAAACGCTATTTTATGATTAAAGCAGCAGGAGGCTGCAGCCTGAAAAGCAAAGTGTGTGATGACTGACTGTAAACTGAAGAGTGAGTGAATGAGTGAGTGAGTGAGTGAGTGAGTGAGTGAGTGAGAGTGAGCAGGAACCAGGAGGAGGATGGATGCATAATTTGGTTTAGTGACAATTACATTTAATTTTTATTCCAAATCTGGATTACTTTTTTTTCCACCTATTCCAGCAACAGTGATTTGTGTATATGAGTGTGTGTGTGTGTGTGTATCAGCCATGCACTGGCACATCAGTTCAGCAACTCTACATTACTTATTGGTGTTCAAGAATGGAAGACTGCATTCTGTAAAAATAAGGGGCTTTAAAACAGACAGGTAGTTTTATCCACTGAGTTTGTGTAATAACAATGCTGAACTACCGGTATATTTAATATGTTGAAACTGACAACTGTAATAAAGCTACAGTAAAATGGGGGACCCAAATTAAAGTACTGAATATTTGTGTGACGCTGTGGAAGGGTGCCACATGACACCTTTGAGGTGACACTGTGGGGAGGAGGCATCACCATGATGGGGGCAACAACATGAGTGAGTGGTGACCCCTTAGGGGTCCATCACCTTGGTGGGGGGGCGATATGGTGGGTGGATGGACACCATGGGGAGGGCAAAACTGTTGGTGGGGCCTATAGTTACTGATGCATAGGGCCCATGACCATGTTAATCCACTTCTGGGAGGACCGTGTAGAGGGGGACCAGGAAAGGCAGACATCCTGAACAAATACTTTTGTTCAATGTTCACAAAAGAAGGAAATGGGAGGGGCCACAAAAAAGTAACAGAAACATTGGGGGACTGAAGTAGACACCAGTCCTTTTTCAGAGGAGAGAATCCTGAAGGGACTCATTAATCTGAAGGTGGACAAAGCAATGGGGCCAGACAGGGTACTGAGGAAACTCATAGAGGTACTGGCTAAGCCTCTGACAGTCCTATTTAACAGCTCACTGGAAACATGAGTGGTCCTGAAGGACTGGAGGAGGGGGGATGTAGTTCCACTTCACAAAAGCAGTAGCAGGGAGGAGGCTGGCAATTACAGGCCATTCAGCCTGACATCAGTGGTGGGAAAGTTAACAGAATCGCTGCTGAAGGAAAGGATTGTGGAATATCTTGAATCCAGTGGGTTACAAGACCAGAGGCAGAATGGGTTCATGGGGGAAGGGGGTTATGTCAAATGAATCTGATAGATTTATTTGACTGGGTAACAAAGGAATTAGATTAGGGTGGAGCAGTGGATGTGCCCTACCTAGATATCAGTAAGGGTTTCAACACTGTTCCACATAGAAGACTAGTAAGCATGCTGGGTAACTTAGGAGTGGGTCCCAAAGTGGTAAACTAGATAGAAATTGGTTAGGGGATAGGCAACAGAGGGTGGTGGTAAATGGGGTTCACTCTGAAGAAGGGACAGTGACTAGCAGAGTGCCTTAGGGATCAGTGTTGGGACTGGGCCTCTTTAATTTCTTTATAAGTGACACTGCAAAGAGCTGGATAGGAAGGTCTGCCTCTCTGTAGATGGCACCAAAATCTACAAATGGGTGGACACTCGGGGAAGGGGGGATGAACAGAGACCTGAGCAAACCAGAGGAGTGGTCAAGGGTATGGTAGCTGGGTTTCAATGTGAAAAACTACAAAATAATGCACTTAGGGCTCAGAAACCCACGGATGAGGTACAAAATGGGTGGAGTGGTACTGACAACCACTAAGCAGGAAAGAGACCTGGATGTAATCACATCTGATGACCTATAGGTGGCCAGGCAGTGTGACAAGGTAATCGGGAGGGCTAGTGGGATGCTGGGGTGCATAGGTAGGGGTATCACCAGCAGAAAGAAGGAGGTGGTGTTGCCAGGAGGTGGTGTTGCCTCTGTATAGATCACTGGTAAGACCCCACCTAGAGTACCAAATCTAGTTCTGAAGACCACATTTCTGGAAGGACATAGAGTGGAGGCAGTCCACAGGAGGGCAACTAAAATGGTTTGAGGTCTGCATCAAAAGCCCTACAAGAAGAGACTAAAGGACATCAATATGTACACATTGGAAGAGAGGAGGGGGAGTGGGAATATGATAGAGTCCTTTGAATATTTTATGGGGGTAAATAAGGTACAGGAGGGAAGTATTTTACAGAAAAAAAGGTGCTCAAGAATAAGGAAACATGTTATGAAGCTGGAAGGAGGTAGATTCAGGAGAGATATGAGGAAGTAATTCTTCACAGAAAGAGTAATGGATTAATGAAACAGCCTTCTAGCAGAGGAGGTGGTGGGGGCAGAAACAGTAGTGGGGTTCAAAAATGTATGGGATAGCACTAGTGAATCATATTGGAAAGCAAGGGAGGGGAGAAACAGCTGTAGATCAAGTAGGGTCTGCGATGATAATATAGGTAGGGAAATATGGGTTGATTGGGTGGGTCAAGCCGTCCTTATCTGCCATCAGATTCTATGATTCTATGTGGGACAGACTGTCACATCAGGTGGTATCAACTGATACTGTGTCGACCTTTGAATTCAGACATGATAGATACTTTGAAGAAAATGGGGTGGCAGGGTATTCCAAAGAGCTGGTAGGGGAAGAAACATGATGGACCAATGGTTTTCTTTCATTCCTAAAATAGCATGTTTGTATACTCAGGTTACTTATTGTCAATATTGTAAATAACAGCCATTAGAATCTTTCATTTCATTTCATTTTTATTTTTTATGCTTGTTAACTAGATGAGCAAACTGCCCATTTTCACAAGCAACAAGTAAACAATCTGATGTCTCTTTTGCTGTTTTTGCACTATGTATTTGTTATCCGTTATCATGTATTGCACTATGTATTTGTTATCCGTTATCATGTATTGCACTATGTATTTGTTATCCTTTATCATGCATTGCACTATGTATTTGTTATCCGTTATCATGTATTGCACTATGTATTTGTTATCCGTTATCATGTATTGCACTATGTATTTGTTATCCGTTATCATGTATTGCACTATGTATTGTACTTGATGTATGTTTGTCCCAAAGGACCTCCTTGCAAATGAGCTTGCTCAATGGATATATCCCTTCACAGTAAACTTGAAATTTGAACTTGTATGCATACATTTCCCCAGTTTTTACTAATGTACTGTCAGTTTGTTGAAAGTTACGGACACTCACTAGGATGGGCTATACTGGAGTATGTCTGTCAAATCTGCTTCTTTTCTTGCAAATGTATTTTCTACTTCTACCTTTGTACCATTATGTGTGTTACAATCACTAACCCATAGATATTATATTTTGATATTTCCTTTAAAATACTGGTTGTTCCCATATGATGTACGTCAACTGCAAGCTATGCTAAATATGTCTCTTTTACACATGTAAACCCTTGCAAGTAAGATGCATAATGTGTTTTTGTTGTATTTTGTGCACAGATCAATAGAGACTTTTACTGAAAAATAAACCAGTTAACTGACATTAGAATTTTCAACTGTAACTATGTACACACTCACCATGCATGACAACAACGTTTTGTACCTCAGAGCTATCATTTCAATATGAGCCTGAAAGCCTAGAAAATAGTACTTAAAATTACTAAAAAAATTAAAAAAATTAATTTCTTATGTCACCTCAGAATATAAATTTATATGCAAAGGGAGAACATTCCTAGTTATGGTTAGTAGGCCTGGCATCAACATTGCCAGATTTTCTTATTAAGTATAAACTTCTATGAATCATGATACATAGGAAATCTTTATGGTACGTTTCCAAATCTCAGCATATTGGGTTCCAAGGGTTACATTTCAATAGGCAGTAACTCTTAGGCGCAGAGAAAACAGGAAAGAAGTTAGGGTGTCTGAGTGCTGTTCTGTGTAGTTAAAGTTAGTACTAAGATTGGTAGGGTACACTTCTGCAAAGAGCCTCACAGCAATGCTGCAGCTCTACTGATACCAGTGCGTACTACTATCTGTGTTGGCACAGAACTGTTAAAAATATATGATGCACCAATAGGGGAACAATCTTTTTAAACAGGCCAACTGCCTGCCTCACCCCCAACCCCAAACAACAGGCTGATGTTCGATCTGACTAATTTATGCACAGAAGAAAATAGCTGAAGTCTCCATTTGTTTATTTTTCGGACAAATTCAAAGCTGTGAAATGTCTAAACCAAAAATAGAAACAAGCAGGAAGTAATTTCTTGATGCTGAACAGACACAACAATACTGTGGTGGAACCTCCGGTCTCCATGGAAACTATTATACGGGATCACACAACTTTTTTTTTTTGCTCTAAGTGCAGATTTAAAAACATGGTTTCATAAGCATGGACACTCAGTTCAGTTCATAAATGAAATTAGCTTAATCAAATGGCTCAGTGGCAGTGCACAATGGATCCAGGTTTCGGAGTGACCTCCAGTCTCTAGCTGGGCTGGTAGAGGTCTAGTGCATCACAGTAGTAGTAGATTTATTTCTTATGCACCTAATCCTACAGGATCTGGGCATATTACATATCAAAATACGTACAGTGACAGCAGCATAATAAATAACTTTCAATAACTAATACCATGACATAATAGCAGTTTGGGAATCAATTGGGTAAGCTCAAAAGACAGTGCTTAAAGCCTAGTAAAACACTATAATCTGAGGGGTCCTTCTGATGTTCTCACGGCAACTGGTTGCAGAAGACTGGAGCAGCCACTGCAAAGGCACAGTCCCCAGACAACTTTAAGTGAGATGTGGGGTCTTCAAGAGGCCCACCTCCAAAGAGCAGAGAGGGCGGTTGGCAGCATATGGACACACAGGTAGCCTGGACCCAGATCATGTAGGACATTGTATGTTAACAAACCTGTCTTGCAGGAGATGCGCCACCTCACAGGCAGCCCATGCAATGTCCAGAAAGCAGGAGAGAGATATACTCAGAGGAGGAAACTCCTACAATCAGTCAAGCCATGGCATTCTGCACCAGCTTCAAATGATGCATCAAACTTCTAGACAGCATTACAACAGTCCAGTCTGGATGTAATGAAGGCATACACAAGGGTCTTCACGTCCTGAAGGCTAAGAAAGGGCTTGATCTGGGGGATGCTCCTCACATGAAAGAAACCACCACGGACCACAGCAGACACCTAATATTCTACAGTCATCTTATGGTCTGTAATGATACCCAGAGTCATCAACCTATCTCTGGCTGCAAGCTGAGTGGGCCCAAGATGTAATCCAGCCACCTCACCACTCAGTCCAGCCATCCTTTGGTTACCTGAGTACACCAGTAGCACTTCAGTCTTGTCTGGGTTCATCCTGAGCCAGCTGGAGGCCATCCAGTCATTGATCATGATAGGCAGTCATTACGTATGCCCACTGCATTTTACTCATGAGGGACAAACGAAAGGTACAGCTGAGTGTCACAAGCATAATAGTGAAACTGCAAACTATACCTATGAATCACATCTCCCAGCAGCAGTATATACACCGCAAATGACATTTGAGACAAAATTGAACCCTGAGGGACTTTACAGGTCAGGACAGCTGGTCAGGAGAGAAAATTCCCCCACGTAACCTGGTGCATCCTACTGGAGAGGAAGGACTTGAACCACCTCAACACAACCCCACTGAGCCCCCCCCCCCCAAGTCCCGCAGTTGAGCTGTTAAAATCCCATAATCTACAGTGTCAAATGCTTATGAGAGGTCGATAAGAACAAAGATGGAACAGCCCCTCTATCTCTAGTCAGAAAAAGATCATTCTGTATCCAAAGAAGCATAGTCTCCATGCTATAATGCCTTTTAAATCTAGACTGAAATGGCTTATACATACAGAAAGCCTCCACATGCATCTCCAGCTGCGTCACAAACACCCTCTCAGTAACCTTCCTCAAAAAGGGTAGGTTAGAGACAGGTTTGAAATATGCCAAGATATCCAGGTCTAAAGAAGGTTTCTTGAGAAGGGGCCTCACAATAGCCCTTTCCAAGCCCATCAGAAACACAACCTCCCTAAGAGAACACAAGACAATTTCAGCAATCACTGGACCAATAGACTCCCAACAGTGTAACAGCCAGGTAGATCCAGGAACCAGTGAAGAGAGGGTGGGACATGAAGAGAGGGTGGGACATAGCTTCATGATCACCTGGAGAACCTCCTCAGCCAACACAGTGTGAAATTCCTCCCAGACAGACCAAAGGTGTCCATTAGTCACAGACTGTACCATGCTGGGCCATAACAGCCCACTTGAAGAGACCGAGGAGTGAATAGAGGATACCCTATCAAGGTAAAACTGACCAAACGCATTAACCCCTGCAGCAATCACCTGTGACAGGAACTCCACCTTTCTCAGAGTGACTGCTCCCTGATACTCATTATAATGAGTTCTCAAGGTTATTTTAATCCTAAAAATGAACTCGATCTATGCCAGGAATGCTCCAATCTCTGCCCTTTGGCCTTCAGCTGTCTGTGCTCTTCACTAAACCAGAGGAAATTCTGTCAGGAGAAATCATACTAAGGATTATACTACTAAGGCAAAAGGGAGTGAGGAGGCTTTTGTGCCCATATTGCTCTAAATATTAATAATAGTGCAATATACCAAAATATATACAGTATTCAAAATGAACATATCAAATTTACTTTTAAATTCATCTTTTGATTGACTAGCTATTACGTCAAAAGGTAGCATGTTTCAAGGGTTAATTTATTTATTTAGTTTTTGTTGACCGGGTAAGTGCACTAGACTAATGCTGCCTATTTTCAGGCACGACCCAGGTGAGGGAGATACAGATGAATGCCAACTGACTTTCAACCAGATTAAGCTGTTGGTGGTATTTTAGTGAATGGCGGAAATTTGGCCAGGGCACCAGAGAAATTCCCTTACCCTTTTCGAGAAGTGCCATGGGATCTTTCATATCCACCTGAACTACCACCAGAACAAGCAGATGGGACCTCGGTTTAACATCTCATCTGAAAGACGGCACCTCAGGAGTGTAGCACCCCCCCCTCATGCTGCACTCCAGTGTCAGTATTGGGATATTAACCCAAGTGTCTGGTGTGGGTCTAGAACCCACAGCTTTCTGATCTCCTGGCCTCAGAGGTGAGTGTGCTACCTGCTGAGCCACTGACACTGACTAATGATAAACTGGATAAAGAAACATTTTCTTTTTGTGAGCCCAGACAAAACTGAAGAGGGTGACCTCTAGTATTTTTCAAATTCTGTTTGAAATTAAAATTCAACTCTGCTAGGAGATAAACATCCTGTATAATATTGTTCATAATAAGTAAATGCCCTCTGAGACTATGCTGTTCCAGGGTCATGAGGTTTAACTTCTTCAGACGGGACTCATAAGGTGAATTTTGCACTTCATAAATGTTTTTTGTCACTTTCCTTTGGACTCCTTCTGTTCATTCAATGTTTTTACGTTTGTATTGACACCATACAGGTGAGGCATAGTCCAAGTGTAGGTACACATAGGACGTATAAAGGGGGAAAATTGCTGCCTGGTCCCTAGATTTTATGTGTCTTTTAATAGCCCATAATGCCCTGTTTGCATGAGCAATAGCAGATGATGACTGAGTCCCAAGATCAAATGTATCGTCAATAACTATTTCCAGATCTACCTCTTTAGTTATCTGGGTTAAGATTTTGCTGCTTAATACATAAGAACAATATGGATTGTTCCTCCCTCGGTGCATTACTTTGCATTTATCTAGACTGAATTTCATCTCCCATTTGTCTGCCCATAGACTTAATTATTCAGATCTTCCTGCATTAATATGCAATCTTCTTTAAAGAGGCATTTACTGCCCATCTTATTATGTCATCTGCATACTTGATTGTCCAAGTTGTTAAATTCCTAGTAAGATCTGAAATAAAAATGTTAAAGAGCAATGGGCCTAACAGTGATCCCTGAGGGACACTGCTAACAACCGGTCAACTAGATTGAAGTGTGTCCTCTAATATTCACTCTCAGGTGTCTATCAGATAGCCAGTTGGATACACATAAAATTAGTCTATTATCATCTATGGAAGGCTGGGAAGGAAGTTAGTAGGCACAGGGGCGGGTGCAAAGCTGGTGAGATGGGTAGGAAACTGGCTGCAGGGAAGGCAACAGAGGGTGGTGGTGGGTGGGGAGCTCTCACACCCAAGGGCAGTGACGAGCGGTGTTCCACAGGGCTCAGTGTTGGGACCAGTGTTGTTTGGGATATTCATTGCAGACATATCATGGGACATCAAGAGCAAGATCAGTCTGTTTGCTGATGATACCAAGGTAGGCATGGTGGTGGATGACCTAGGGGGATGGCAGGGGTTGCAGGATGATCTGGCAAAGCTTGAAACCTGGTCAGACACCTGGCAACTGGGATTTAATGCCAAAAAGTGCAAGGTGCTGCATTTTGGGATGAAGAACCCAAGGAGGAGTTACCAGCTAGGGGGAGTGCAGCTAGTCCAGACAGAGGAGGAGAAGGATCTGGGTGTGCTCATTACAGGGTCAATGAACAACTCGGCACAATGTAGGAAGGCAGCTGCGAAGACCAACAAAATGCTGGGTTGTATTGCAAGGGGTATATCCTCGAGGAGGGAGGAGGTGATTCTGCCACTGTATAGGTCACTAGTTAGACCACACCTGGAGTACTGCGTGCAGTACTGGCATCCATATCTGAAGAGGGACATTAAGTTACTGGAGGGGGTGCAGTGCAGAGCGACAAAGATGATCAAGGGGCTGGGGGACTTATCATACGAGAGGAGGTTGAAGGAGCTGAACATGTACTCACTGGAGGAGAGGAGAGACAGGGGTGACATGATTGAAACCTTTAAATACATGAAAGGAATAAACAAGACGGGTACAGAGGGGCTGTTCAAAGTAAGGAAGGGGAGGGCCACCAGGGGCCATGATATGAAACTGGAGTGACAAAGGTTCAGGAGGGAGATGAGGAGACACTTTTTTACAGAGAGGGTGGTGGCTGGGTGGAATGCGTTACCTGCTGAAGTGGTATGCAGTAGAACAGTGGACTGCTTCAAACGAGGATGGGACAGGACAAGGGGGAGGGTTAATGAAGGGGAAGGGTGGAAGGGAGGGGCAGCTGCAGAATAAGGGGTACTAGCTGCACATTCGAGCAGACTTGATAGACCTCTAGGCCTTAATCTGCTGGCAAATTTCATATGTTCGTATCTATCAACCTCTGTATTATGGCCCAATGTGGTAACAGCTTGAAAGCCTTGGAGAAATCAATAAATATCACATCACATGGGCACCCGAGAGCTAATGAACTGCTTATTTTTTCATAAAAACAAAGCACGTTGGTGACACAAGATCTCCCCAAAATGAAATCAAGTTGTTCCATGTCCTTTGAGGTTATAGAGCTAATATGATTTTTTTATTTGGATTCCAGAATCTTTCCAGGAATAGAAGTTAAACTGATGTATCTATAATTTTTTAAGTCTGCTTTGTTTCCCATTTTATGGACAGTGATAACATACACCCTCTCCCAATTGTTGGGAGCTTGACCTTTATTTATAGAGTGTTCATAAATAATTTTTAACAGTACTAGCACATTCTCACAAGTTATTTTTAAAATGCGAGCAGTTATTTTATGCAGACCTGGTACAGAATCATTTTTTAATCTATGTATACACGGTCTTATTTCTTCCACTGTAATGGATATTTCCTTGGCCGATGATGTATTACATGTAAGTATCTGTTTATTTAATTTTGTCCTCATATATTATACAAAAATGAATATTGAACAGATCTGCTGTTTCTTGAAGTTCACTTATAATACTATTGTTTACAAGAATCGGGCCAACAGATTGCCCTTGTTTTTTTAATGAATTAATGTAGGTAAAAAAAAATCTTACTATTTGATTTTTTTTTGTCTCCATTACTCTTTTTACCTTTTTAGAGAGATGATGAACTGTATTATTGTAATGTCGGTGTATGTCTTGTGTAATGTATGTGTTTTCTGTACAAAACATAATAAAGTACTTTAAATTAAAAAAAGACGGCCTTCTTCTATCAGTATTTTTCATATATCCATGTGTTTATGTGAATGACTGGATTTTGAAGGTACCATGTTTGGTTGGACACTGCCAGTATCAGACCCATTTATTGCGCAAGACTACCAAAAGAGGGGTTTTCCAGGATAAATCCTCTTTGCTTTAGAACTCCGTTACCCCCACGAAAGGCCCAGATCTCACCTTACACTGCTGATGGCTACAAATCCATTCCAGCTGCTTTGAAATGTCCAGCTGCTGGAATGGCAAACCCATACTGCATGATAAGGTACGACAGGTGTGGCTGGCAAGCTCTTACTGTGGTTAGCAACTGTTTCTGATGCCATCAATAACTGGCAAAAGACTATAAAGAACTCTGCATAAAACATTGCTAACTGAGATGTTCATGATCTACCAACAGAGATGCAGTGAAGTTTTACTTCACTGGTGAATTTTCTGTGAAAGCCACCAAATTCACCTCCATGGATCACTTCGCGACGCAGACCTGCTTAATGAAAAAAAATCACCATTTCTAACTTCACCCATCTTTTGGGGGGTTTTAAGCAAGGAGAAGTTTGAAATGGTGAATCATTTTAACTAATTTGATCCCTGGTGTCTAGTGGCCCACCTGCTGATCACCAACCACAGTGTAAAATTAATCCTTTTTTTAAGTAAATCCCTGGTGTCTAGTGGCCCCCCTCCCCCATCCACTAATCTCTGACCCCAGTGTAAAATAATGTCTTATTCTTTTAAACCTGATGTCTAGTGTCCCCCCACCCACTCGCTGATCGCTGGCCCCAGTGTAAAATAATTTCTTATTCTTTCACGGGTTGGGCTCACAAGACATAATAGTGTAATTTTAATTTTGCACTGCAAAACCTGGCCCAATGCAGTCACTGACCACAAGTAGCCATTTAGGTTTGCTGGTCCTTGTCCATCATCCCCTCACACATGGGCTTTCGCATCTCCCTACTTCACTCAGGAAAGCTGCATGAGGACATGAGATATCTGCCCAGACACTGACCACAAGCACAGTGCATGTTTAAAATTTGGATGAGCATATAACGAGTCTTTCTTCTTCTCCCCTTCAACATGAGTATGTTTTCAGGTGGCATCAGTTTTCAGACTGTGCAGTTCAGTGCAGTTTTGGGGCAAAGTTAAACAAGTTAAAGTAAAATTTGAAGTATATTTAGTTAAAACTGGTTTTCGGAGGCACCTCCTGGCCCACGCAGCATACTGCTGCAGCACTTAAATAAACTCTCAGATTCTTACCTATCATACAACTGACAGATTTGTTTTTTTCTCCCCTTCAAAATGTTTAATAACACAATACAATAATATAAAGTACCAAATAAAGTAAAAGTACAGTAAACAGAAAAACCAACAAACATACAATGACAATCCCCAGTCTTATTATCTCTGTAATGCCACATGCTTTCATCATTCATAGCTCAGCCACGGTCAGCATTTCACTTATACTTTGCTTTCGGTTTTACTATTGTTTAGTTTTTTCTTTAAGCCATGCTTTATTTCTGTTGCATGTTATTATTTTAAGAATATTTGAAGATGAGTAGGAAAAGGAAAAATGACTACCCTTGCCATTCTAGATAAGACGCTGAGAGAGGTTTCTCCGAGTGTTCCAGCATGAGATGGGGGTCAGGAGATGCCTCCAAAAACAGTCCTAAGTAAATAAAATTCAATTTTCACTTTAACCTACTTAACTTTACATCTTGTTGTATGATAGTTGCTAGTTGTTTGCTTTTTGAAACAATAAGATTAGTGTGACCATGAAAAAAAAGACAAACAGGGTGGGAGCATACAGACTAAGTAAACAGAAAAAATATTCACTGTACTTTTATTTTGGTGGGAGAGGTCAATGAGTGAATACAGCAAAAAAAAAAAAAAAAAAGTACAGTGAATATTTCCTGTTTAACAGTATATGATAACTAGGCAATGTTTCTTACTACTAGAAAAACTGTGTGTAATTTGCCATTATAACCAGCCATATATAACAGCATTCATCTGCCACAGCACTGTTCACTCCTCACTACCACAGATTTCCATTAGCTCAAACAGCATACATATTTGACACATTAAATAACTTGATTAAAATACTCGCTGAAATAAACTTCACTTTTAACTGTAAAAGGAAGTTTGCCACCTGTGGTTGCTTTCTCTTTCTTTCTTCAGTCTACTTTCTTGGGGGATGAAATGCAGCCAAAATGAATACTCAGGAAGCCAACACAGGGAAGGCATGGAAGGCTGGGGAACAGACAGAGCAGACCAAGGCTGGTGGGGGTCACAGCCATAAGTACATTGGCACATAAAATTAAATTTTTTTTATTCTGAATTAAATATATTTGCACAGGATTCAACACTAAGTAAGATTCAAAGCAGTTACAAAGATGAATAGGATATTGGGATGCAAAGGGATGGGAATCAGCAGCAGAAGATAGGAGGTAATACTTCTGCTGTACAGATCATTGATAAGTCCACACATGAGGTACTGTGCAAGGAACTGGAATCCACACCTGAGAAAAGACTGTGATAAGCTGGAGGCAGTACAGTGCAGGGCGAATAAGATGGCTCATGGTATGGGGAGGCATGACTTATGCAGAGAGGCTACAGGACTTAGACATGTACGCTCTTTGGAAAAGAAGGGTAAGGGGTGACATGACAGAAACTTACATGTACCTGGGGTAAGCAAGGTAGACTACAAGGCCATATTTTAATTGAGCACAAATACTGGGATGACGGGAAAATCATTGAAGCTGGCAGGAGGATGTTTTAAGAAAGATTTCTATAAGCACTTTTTCACCAAAAGAGTGGTGGACGATTGGAACAAATTATTAGAAAAGTGGTAAGTGACAAATTAGAGGGCAGCTTCGAAACAGGTGGGACAGGCATGTGGCCATATTTGGGGGGGACAGAGATGAGGGGGCAGAACAGCCACTAGGGCCAGAACAGTGTAGTCAGGCAGAGTTGGCAGACAGGATGGGCTGGTTGGCCTTTATCTACTGAAGTTTCTATGTATCTGTATCTGTATAACTAATAATATCCTTGGGGCAAAAAAACATTGCCCAACAATTATATAAAATAAAACATGGCGTGATATGCTTAAACTAAAATGTTATACTCACCCTCAGTGTGTGATATTTGTACAAACCCTTTGAGCAACACCCTCAGGTTTTATGTACTGTAGCATCATACACCTTGGGTGTGTATAAAATTCTTTTTACACACACAAACCCCATGAATTATTCTATATTTGCTAACTAAACAGGGTACTTTGGGCACTGCAAGTAATTTAAGATGCAAACACAGAACTAATGTATCAAATTTAAGTATAGAATACTGATATGTGTGTCACCCTAGTTCCCGCCCTATCTATTTTCCAGATGGGTGCCCATAACCATAAGTCTTTTTTTTAATTGAATTTACTTTATTATGTTCCACACAACAAAAACATAAACATTACACAATATATTACAATACAGACATGTCTCCCAAATTATACATCAGAATTATAGCAGCTGAACAAGTCTTAATTCATACATATGATAACTGGTCAACGTTCAGAATTACATATTTGGTAGCAACTTTCATTGCTGAGTTTAATTTCTACTTGTTATCTGAAGACTACCCTTCCTGTGGAGGGCATGAAGTTTTACAGTTCCAGTACTTATATGGATTCTAGGGCTAACAGGGTGTGCAGTTTTTTCCAGCACTTCTCGTTACTCTTAAACCTATTACTGGTGCTAGCTCTTATTTTTTAAATTCTAAGGGATGCCATTATTTGACCATGCCACTTTTTGTACGTTGGAGTTTCCATGTCTAGCCAGTGCCTGAGAGAATGATCTTTTGGGCTACTTCTGCTACTAGTCCCATATAGAGTATTTCTGTATACCCTTTAAGTTTTCACCATAATTACTTATTATACAGATCTCTTATGTAAAGGCATTGTTCTAGCCTAAGAGAAGGTCAAGTTTATCTCGGATACCCTACCACATTGGCTTCACTTTTTGCCACTCTCATAAGATGTGTAACAGGTTGTTCTCTACCTCTAATTTACACATTTAAATTAATCACTGGGCTGGTGAAGTAAAGATTTACTTAAGTATTTTCTACTGCATGAATTTAAGATTGTCTACCCTAATGTACTGGAAGGCAACTATAAGTCTGTTTAGTCCATCAGCCACTTATCAGTGGTAATAACTGTAGCTTCCCAAAGTATTGTGCATATGTCCAGATTCTTTTTAAAGACATTAATTGACTGAGCATGGGCCGTCTCACTTGGCAACATGTTCCATAAAGAGATACCTTTCCAAGTAAACAGCCTAACCTTGTATTTTCACTTTCTATCTCCTATTTTTGAGACAGTCAGATCCACTCTATGATCTTGTCATTTACATTTGTTGATCAATTTTTTATTTTATTTATTTATTAACTCTCGGATTAACATCTTTGAGCAAGAACAGCTGATTTACAAAGGTTCCACGTCAAACAGGTTGCTAGATAACAAAACAGGGTGAACATTGGTACAAAATTATACAGAGAAATACACAGATGGTAAAAAACATACAGGGGTGAACTTCATTATTTGAATTATACATGATTACACAAAAAAGATGGAGGTAAAGTTAAACAACCTGAGGTGCAGGAGAAGAGACTAGCTGTGATGAGGGATCATGTAGAGCTAGGAAGAAAGACTGAAGAGGCACATGAGGAGTAGACAGTAGGGGATACCCGATAGGAGTAGGCAAGCTAGAGGGCCATTGTCAAGGGTGGAGGGAATGAGGGAGAAGTGTTGGTTGGTTAGAGGGAAGGGGACAGTGGGGAGAGACATGCCAGTATAGGTGAGGATGGGGGAGAGGGGGCAGAGTAGGTGGAGCAAAATGGATGGACTAGATAGCAGTATTTGACTGAAGGGGAAGAGGTGCAAAAAGGATAAACAGGTGCGATTAATGGAGGAAATGAGTTGTTTGTGGCAGACAGTGTCCAATGCTTTTTTAAAGTTGAGATAAATTACATCCATGATAGTACCCTCATCTATTGCTCTACTTATATCCTCAAAAGGGAAATCAAACTGGTAAGGCAAGATCTTCCTGTTGTAAACCGATGTTAACTAACGTCCCTGAGATTATTTATATCTACTGTATATAGGATATGGTGTAGTCCTTGATGAAGCTCTCCACATGCTTTACCACTACTGATGTTAGACTCACTTGTCTATAATTATCTAAGCTGTCTCATACCCCCTTTTTAAAAACTGAGTGTCACTAAGGCATTCCTCCAAGTTTGATACCACTTCCCTTAATGTGATTGATTTATTAATAATTAAGGTCATGGGGGGCTCAGTTCTTCTGCAGTATCTTTTAATAACTTAGGGTGAATCTCATCTGGGTCTTCTAATTTGTTTGATGCCAAATCCTTGAGTTTTTTAAGGGCATCATCTCTGCTTACTATGAATGTGATTTTATGATTGTTAGATCTTAACTCCACATCAGAATCATCCTTATTTGAAATGACAGAGTAGAAATAATTGCTGAGCTTGTGAGCTAATTCAGCATCAGCACTAATGACCAGCTTATCTTTTTTAATGGTACTGTACTACTGTCCTGTTTAGTCCCTCCAGTCTACTGACATAATCAGAAAAACATTTCTTGTTGTCATAGGGACATGATGAGTTAAGATGATAGGGACCATATATTGCCCATCATATCGTCTCCAAAATTATCCTTTACAAAAGTACTTGCCTATTCTCATGTGTGGTTTTTGCTCTTTTTAAGTTCATTTTTAATCCATTTCTGAATTGTTCAGTATCTCCTCCACTTAACTTTGTTTCAATCATTTTACATTTCTTAACGAGGATATTAGGTTTCTTTTTAGTTTTTACTTAACCAAGCTGGCTTCCTTGTGTTATTTTTATTCATCTTTTGCAATCTTGGTATAAATCTCTGGTTTTGTGTTTTGTATTTTGTTTATAAAAATAGTCCTAATATCTTGTAGGGGACTGTCCCCAAATTCTGCCTGCCAGCCCTAACTTACCAGTGTTTAATTCTCCCAAAATCTGCTCTGTTGAAATTTCTTCTGCAAGTAAGGTTTCCTACTAATTTTTCATTTTTAATTTTAAACTGAACCATATTATGATTGCCTGACCCCAGAAGCTCTTGTACTAAGACATAATTGACTTCCTCACCAAGAATACTAATACTCAGATTGGGTACAGCTTCCTCCCTAGTGCCTTGGAATGTATATTGCTCAAGGCCATTGCTACTGAGGGTCTAGAGAAATAGCTTCTTATTTGTTGCTCTAGATGTTAAATCCATCCAGTTTATACTCTTGTAATTAAAATCACCCACAGTGGCTACATTTTCATTTCTAGATATTAAGTCTAATTTATTTCTCGGGAGTTTGTTGTGATTGCCATTTTGGTCTAGCGGGCTACAGCAAATACCCAGAAAGATATTTTCATTTTTTCCCCTTGTGACATTAAGCCAAGATATCTCTAATTCACTGTTCATTGTTAGATTTACTACCACATTTATATCATCTTTGATGTAGCATACCACCATGCCACTTCTTCTTCCTTTCCCATCCTTCAATCTTATCCAGCCATTATATTGCAGTTTTTATGCATTTTCATGCAGCAGCCCCAGTCTTCTATACAGTCCTCTCTACAGAAGGGCATTCACTGCACTACAGGTACCCTTTTATAGGATGACTAGAGCGCTTGCCTGAAAATGTTTTTAAAACTGTAACCTTACATTTATTATTCTAAGGGATCAGTTTGTTTTTCTACACTTAAAAATAATGACTGAATAAACTGAATTATTGGATTTTGAAGTTACCAAGGACCACCCTCCTATAATGAAGTCCAGTAGGGCGAAACAATGGACTAGAAGCAGGTGGCGTGTGTTATAGAATACATGAATTAAAAAAAAAGATATAATTTCTTCATGTGTGACTGCTTTGGTTGACTGAGTGGGAAAAGGATTCTCTCCAGGGGCATTTAGCATAGAGAAGCTTATACACATAAACAGGCTAATCATAACACAATCACTGCATTAGCAAAAGTAACCAATGATTGGATCTGCGCTATAGATGCTAAGAAGGTAACTGGTGCAGTCTTTTTGGACCTCAGCAAAGCTTTTGATACTGTTGATCACAAACTATTAGTCAATTGCCTTGCAAAGTTGGGTGCCACATACCATACCACCCAGTGGTTCTCTAGCTACCTAACTAGAAGATTCCAAAAAGTAATGGCGGAAGGTTTTTTTTCTGCTGCCTTGCCAGTTGCAAGAGGAGTCCCCAAGGATCCATCTTAGGCCCTATCTTGTTTTCTTTGTACATTAATGACTTAGATGCTAACATATCTCGTCCAATCTGCACTTTTGCAGATGATACTGTGTTATATACTTCTGGCTCATTGTTATCTGAAGTCAAGGGAGTGCTTCAAGTGGACTTCGCTGGCAGGCATAATCTAATAAAGGCAAAGCTTCTGCTCAATGCTAAGAAGACTAAAGCGATGATATTCTCCCATGGTGCTGTCACAGCCCCCAATACCCTTGCCCAAGACTTCATTGTCACCATGCTAAATGAGCCTCTGGAAGTTGTAACCAAATTTAAATATCTGGGTATCTGGATTGACAATAAATTATCTTTCAATGACCATGTCGAAGATGTCTCTAGAAGGTTAAAAGCAAGGTTAGGTTTCTTCTACAGAAATAGGCCCCTTTTCCCCCTTGAAACTCAAAACAAGCTTGTACAGGCCACTTTTCTCCCCCTACTCGACTATGGCGATGTAATCTATTCCTCCACCACTCTGGCAAATCTAAATAAACTGGACATCCTTTATCACCATGCGTTATGGTTCATTACCAACTCCCCTTACCGTTCGCACCACTGTGACTTATATGCAGCTGTTGGTTGGACATCCCTTACTACTAGGCCTTGCTCCATGCTGGGCTATGGACTCTTAAACTGCTCCTGCAGAAATTGCCAAGCTATCTCTCTTCCCTTATTAGTATCTCACATAGTGCATATTCGTTAAGAAAATCTGACTTTATTATGCTTGACATACCGAGACATGGACTTCCTTTGGTAAACGTGCTATTGCATATGCCCTTCCTCCATTTGAGCCAATTACAAACCTGTACTGAAACTAACTAGCACAGTTTCAATAAACTTCTACAAATCGCTAAGTTCAGCCAAAATAAAAGACACCTGTAACTGTCACTAAGTCTCTTCCTTCCCCATGTGTCTATATTTATCCACTGGTAAGGTATAATTGATTTGTCATATTAACTGCTTTCCCTTCCCCTTCTACTCCTGGCTTTATCTATGCTTACGCTCCACTGCTACTCTATCAAATCACTCCTCCCCCCATATCAGTTGTAGTCTGTTGTTTGTTCTAGCTGCCAAAATATATGTATTGCACACACCAGTTATCATGTTTCATTTATCAGTATGCAACCTGTAAGTCGCTTCCCTGTTTCATATCAATGTTTACCACCTGCGGTCACCCTATGTGGTACCCTTGTATGTATATCCAGCCTATATCATGTAACGTGCATTTCATGTATATACTGTTATTACCTATCTGTGTTTGTACTTTAAGTGTTTATGTCACAGGACCTCCTTGTGAATAAGCTTGCTCAATGGAGTTTTCCTGCAATAAACTTGAACTTGAACTTGAACTAATGGAATCCTGATATACTGTCTGAAAAGGTTAACTCCATCAAAATGAGTGGGAGCCGAACCCTATTTATTCCAATGAGATAAAAGGCAAATGCAATAGATACTCTCTCAATTATTTTCCCAAGCAATGTTGTATATCATTGTAATGCTGTGAATCATAGCTCTGCAATGAAGTAAAGCATTAGTGTGTGGAGTTAACAGTTCAGGGGACATTGTATGTTTAATCTGCATCAAGCTTTTGAATAAAAGAAAACAGTAAGGCATGACTTTTTTCCTTTCATAAACCAAATGTAATTTTAGCTGACAGTATCTTCTACCATTTTCCTCATATACAGTACTAATGCTTTATATCATTATAGTGTATGGAGGAGGTCTGTTACGTATAAAAATCAATGGAACACAATGCTGTGTACCATCAATGTGACGTCAACATGTTGTTGTACTATCTTGAGTATGTCATATCAATGGTACAACAGCATCAATCATCATCATGCATGTGCAGATCTTGATGCACTGGACTCTGGAAAATGGCTGTCACCAAGAGTGCTGGCAACAAAGAAGAACCACACAGAGCAAATCTGCTGCAGCAAGGGCAGCAGCCACTTTTTATTTAACAAAAAATGTTTATGTGAAAGCGAACAGTCCCGTTTCATAAAAAAAATTGTTTACATGAGAGCGAGAGGGGGACCAGGACAGACTGGGGCTTGTTCTTACGTTGGGTGGGGGAGGGATGATAGTCAACTGTTGATTTTACTGTTGCCCCATACACTATACAAGATAATGGATGGACAATAGTAAACAACAACATTGTTCACTTCTTGAGGTTGTTATGACAACCGAAAACCTCTTGAGCTTCACTCTTGAGGTTTACATGGTTGTCATAACAACCTCTTGAAGTGAAAATTGTTGTTGTTCACCGTTGCCCATCCATTATCCTCCATATAATCAGCTGGTTAGGGCTGATTAGAACCTGAAACTAGCACCTAAAAGTATCTGTTACACACACACTTCATTTTACATAAGTGTGCTCAAAAAAGAACTGCCTCACTCTTGTACACAGCACCGCACTCTTTAACAGCAAGTGCAAGACAACAATTTTCATTTTCAATCACTGCTCACACTACACCAGCTCCCACTAATTGCTAAACTACTGAATTGTTCCTTGTCCATTTTCTCTGCAAACCAGTAATTACTAAACAAATAATAAATACTGACTAGGCAGCAGCAAAACCTATTTTTTAAATAAACACCTGTGTGTGTGTGATGCCAGTATAAACCTCTCTCAACAAGTGGTATCACACACCTCAGGTGCGCAAAAAAACTATTCTTTATATAATACATAGTGAACCTTTATTCTTCTATTAAATGCAAGAGTTTGCAGGCTTATTATGTGTAACCTGCACATGCTAGCTGTAGTTAGTAAGTAAGGAATAAGGCATGACAGATGGGAGATTATGCTATGTAAATAGATTGTGTCGTTGGTTGGAGTCCCAAGCTCAAAGGGCAAGGGACTTCAAACAACATTAGGTACTCTGACATAGCATAATCCCCTGATGGAATTGCTGTATTACATTTATAAACTGTTTAGTAATGTTAGTTTTTTAGCAGAGTAGTAGTGGTATAACTTGGTGCTGTATCTTTAAATGTTTGCCGTTAGGGCAATAGTATATATAGAATAATGGCTAGGTAGGTGTGTATAACAAGGATTTTACACACACGCCTGAGGTGTAGGATACCACATAAACCCCAAGATCAAAGACTGCCCTCAGTAATAGTGGAAATCAGTAATATGGCAACAATGTTATGTAATCACAGCAGAGAACAATAACTTGAGTAGAACTGCTTAACTTTGTATTGCAAATTCACAAAAACAGTAACAGGTAACATTTTTTAAACTGTAGTAAACTTGTTTTAAAGTATTGTTTTGGTCAAACTCATGTTATTGACATAGAGGTGAACTAGGTGATTGAGGTCTTTTACACTGTTTCAGACTGACAATGTCAGAGAACTTTGAAAAACATACAAAAATAAATACGAGGAAAAAAATAGGAGTACTCTTTACTCTGTACTTGCTGCTAGTAGGCCAGTTCTGTTTGTCCAAAGCAGCTACAGAGTCACCAAGAGTCTGTGGAGAAAGCTGACAGGGTCAGTCTGAGAGAAGCTCGAATGTGTTGATCTGCATGATGGAACAGTGGCTAGTGCTTTCCATAGGGAAAGCCGGTGCGTGTTTGCCATTATAACCAGCTGGTTATAACAACAAATTATAACCGACTTTATGGGAAACAAAACAAAGGCCAGTTATTATAATCAGATATACAGCAGGAGTTAAGCTGCATCTGGTAAGCTGCACTAGTTGGGTGCAGTTGCAGTGAAAGGGAGTGGGTTATTTTGTAGATTTAAATAGGTATTCCTGCCTTTTAACTTCCTATTGTTCCCATGTGATCTGTTAGGCTAAGCTATAAGCCCGAGCTGTGCTTCTTGTTCTTTCCATGTGACCTGAGTCAGACCTGGTAGTCTAGGTTACTGATTAGATGTCATGTGACCTCATTCAGGTGCACTGCATGGCAACTGAGGTTCAAGCAGAGAGTTTGAGCTGTCCCTTGTTTCTAGGTTAGTGGATATTTTATTAGCTTTTAGAACAATATTTGTAAAAGTCTTGCACCAAAAAGATGAAAGCTATGCTTTTCAGCTCCAGAATACTAGGTAAATAAAGACAACTCCTACTTAGACTGTCTACCCTCTGTGGCTCACAAATGGAAATGGTGAGCTCAGTAAAATATCTGGGGATCCCAAGACCTGTCTTTCAGATGCCATGTTGATGCTATATCAAAGTCACTACACCAGAATCTTGGCCTCCAGTATAGGCTTTTCCCTTACCTCTATAGTTCCTTGCTATAGCAAACAGCAAGTTATTGCCTGCACTCCTAAATGGTGCTCGTATCCTGCAGTTCCTTCATGACTGAGCAAATTAGACTTAAAATTCTGTACAATAAAGTTAGAATGGTAAACTTGAATGCAAGCTCCCAGACCAAGGACTGAATATAAAACTAACTTTTATTAGTCCAAAAAACACTCAAGTGCTCACAAAATTGCCTGGCTGAAAAAACACATATCATGCCTGGCAACGTCAGGAAAAACCCTTACATTCTGCATGGGCAACCGCCGTACTTCATCAGAGATTCTGGTCTGAATTATGCAAATATCTTAAATACAGATGTACGCCAATGAAAACACACCATCCTCAATGAAATAATTAAAAACAGTGGTGAACGATTAAAACATTAGTGATCACTGACCCAGTGTCCATTTAAAGTCACAAGAGACATTTATTCATATGTAGCCCAATGTTAACCTTAATAGTCAGTGATCAGGCACATCTTAGAGTGGCAGAGATTGTTAGAAACTGCAATACGCACAATATGATAGTAATATTCTACATAGTGACCTAACATTAGTACTGACACCTAATTTATGTAACGATTGCCAGATCTATGTTACCATTCAACCCCTTGTCTTCTCTGACTCGTAGCTCAAAAATCCAAAAGCTTTCCCTATGGCCAGTATCACTAAAATTTGTTGCACCGATCATGGAATTAAATTTGTGGGCTTAGAGAGGGTAACTGTTGGTCCACCGGGGGGGGTAATCTAGAAAGAAAGACATTAATCAGTTCAATACTGTAATTGACTTACGTTGTTTTGCCAGAAAAATCACCCTCAAATCCATCTATGGAGATGCTAATGCCGGACATGAATCGTGATTGTGCTGAAGGAAGTTCCCAACAATGTGGTATTATGCCTTCTTTGATTAAGCCTCGTTCTACCCATTGTTCTCCTTTTAGTTCTACTGTTTCCATTTTTGTAAAAAAAATGTGTAAATGATATTCAAGTGTATCGCAACTGTTCCAAGGAGGAAAAAAAAGCTTTAAATAGACTAGCTAATGACACTAGTACTGTGATTGAAAGAGCTGACAAAAGTGGTGCTACAGTCATAATGAACACACCAGATTATATTAAAGAAATTGACAGGCAGCTTGCAGATGAATGATTTAATCAGAAACTGCCAGGTAATTTAACTAACACTATAATATATATACAGCCCAGATGATTTGGGATTTTCAGGGTAGAAATGGCTTACTCCAGAATGGTGTTTTTCGTTGATTTGGTGAAAAAATATTAACTTGTTCCCAAGTTATAAGGCTCTGAAATGTTGATTCTGAGCATGTTCAGTAGAGTATCAAGCATCTATCCAAAAGATACTACTGAGCACACTCAGAACTGAAATTTCAAATCATTACAACCTGGAAATGGGCTAATATTTTCCCACCAAATCAACAAAAGGTATCATTCTGGGGCAAACCCTTTCTAGAGAAGACGAGAAACCAGGCACCATCAACCACAGACTCCAAGGGTGTTGTATGCCAAAGATTTTAATGCCAAAGTGCAGAAACACAAAACAATTTAGCTCGGTGCCACATAAGTGCGTGACCCTCTCCACTAGGCCTGACCAGTTTCACGCATGTACGCTTCCTCAGGGACGTCCTGGCTTACAACAGTCTTGAGGTTTGCGGTGAATGGTGCCTGGTTTCTCATTTTCTCGGAATTTACCATTAACAAGTGGCACATCACATCTGGAGTCACCCTTCCTGCCTGTCACAAGCCCTTTCTACCCTAAAAATTACAGACCAAAAATTCCAAACCATCAGGTGCTAAACAATGACAAAAAAAAAAAAAAAAACAGCAAAACCACCCGATTTTTCCTGAAAATACACTATATGGATCTTGGAATCCACATATCTAGCTAGAATGAAACTTTACACATCAAGAGACTTTGATCCTTAGATTGTGTATGCAAAATGTGCAAATCCATTGAATGGGGGCAAAGCTATTAAAGAGCAAAGTTAGGGATTTAACATTAAACAGCCTACTCAACTCTAACTGTAGAGGCACTACCGTGCCAATATAATATAATAAACAGTATATATAGTACAGATGATTTGGAATTGTGGTCTGACATTTTTGGAGTAGAAAGGGCATGACCCAAAATGGTGTCTTTCGTTGGTTTGGAGAAAAAATATTAATCCGTTCTCAAGTTATATGGATTTGAAATTTCGGTTCTGAGCATGCTCAGTAGGGTATCAAACTTCTGTCTAAAAGACTCTACTAAGCATGCTCAGAAATGAAATTTCAAATCCTTATAACATGGGAACAAATTAATAATTTTTCACCAAACCAATTAAAAGCACCTTTCTAGGGCAAGCCCTTTCGCCCTGAAAATTTCAAACCAAAAGTCTAAACCATCTTGGTGCTAAGCAATGAAAAACCAACAAAAGATACAGATTTTTCCTAAAAGCACACTATACCGATCTCGGATATCCACGCATTCAACCAGAATGAAATGTGATACGTCAAGGGACTTTGCCCCCCAGACCACGCATGCAAAATTTTGTGCAAGTCTGTTGAATGGGGGATAAAGTGCAAAGTTTGAGGTTTAACATTTAACAGCCTAAGCAACACTAACTACAGTGGTGCTACTGCACCACTATAATATATGTATATATATATAATAGTGCCACGGTAGTGGCACTATAGTTAGAGCTGCCCAGCCACTTCTATGGTAAACCCAAAATTTTGCACTTTAATAACTTTGTAACCATATTATGGATTTGCCTGAAATTTTGCATGCGCATTCAGGCACCATAGATTTCTGGATCTGGCAAGTTTCATTCTGGTCGGATATGTGGTTGTAGAGCTGTGGAGCATCAGAAAACATGTAAAACATACTTTTGGGGCTATTTCTTTGCTCAGGGCTATAGCCCAAATGGTTTGTGTGTCTGGTCTGAAATTCTCAGGGAATATGTAATCTGGGTCATTGATGTGCCTTTTGAAGATTTGGTGAAAAAAATATTAATCTGTTCAAACACTATTCAATTTTAAAGTTTTCTCATTATAGTCAATGGGGAAAAAATATATGTGCCCCTCGAAAGCTGCTGGCAGTACATTTTACTATAGCAAATGCCCTCAGTAGTATCGTGCCACCGCCATCTTGTTTTCAGTTAGCAGCGGAGAAAAACGGATGTAGTTCAAATTTGACTTCCCCTAGGTAAACACTGACAGTTATGTTTACCTAATTGGGGCCTGAGGAACACAATGCTGGCATCAGAATTTTAAAATTCCCCTTGGAAATGCGTTTTCTAGCATCGGACCCCCAGTACTGATGTAAATTGCAATGCTACACTTTTGTAATTTGCAACACTTTCGCACCCATTCTTTCGCAAATTTTGCAAAAATGTTGCAATTTGCGACACTACTGCACCAAAAAACGCCATTTATTTGTCACCTCACTGCAACTAAACAGTTACGGTTTTTGGGCTGAAATCTGCAGAATGGCAGGCCCTTGCCCCATAGATGTGCCTTTCACTGGTTTGGTGAAAAAATTTACACCAGTTCCATAGTTACATCATTCCGAAGTTGAGAAATTTTGCATAGGATAACACTGCGGCACCCATGACACCTTTCTGCATCCATATCTCGAAAATGATTTGATATACGGATTTTTCACTCTGGGAAGCTTAGTCCAGGTAGACTAAGCATGCGTGGAGGCTTCCAAGTCATGATTACAACTACAATGGAATTTTTTCATAGTTGCTATGGTTACTGGGATATTGCCAGATTAGTGTTATAAGGGTTCCTTTTCATGACTCTAGGGCTGCGGTATGTCTCTGTACTTATGTGTAAGTGGGAGCGCAGGCCCTGGGCCTTTGCTCCCACATATGCATACCATTATGCAAAAATGGGCAGTGTGAAGGGAGCATAGAGTCTGGAAGGCACTGCACTCCCACAATCACATACCAGTTACATTACACTTTCTCAAAAAGATGTGAAATTCATTGTAAAAAACTATTAATGCATCAGTTAGGGTTAATAGTGCAGCGACAAAAGTTTGGAAATTTGATGTTAGGGTTCCCACTCCTACCACCTTCCCACCCTGTACACACTAACAGGCGTCGGGGTGTGCCATGGAGTCATCAGGTCTAACTCTCACCCCATTCTCCTATACTGTACCATGTCAGCTTGTTTACACATGGAATGGGGTGAGAGTTGGGCCTGATGATCGCATGGCACACACAACGCCTGCTGGTGTGTGCAGGGTGTGGAGGGTGGAACTTAACGTCCGACTTAAACTTTTGTCACTGTACTATCAACCTAACTGATGTATTAATGGAGTTTTTGCAATGAATATATATATATATATATATATATATATTCACTGCAAAAATCATCAATGCATTAGGGTTGATAGCACAGTAGCAAAACTATGGAAATGTGATGTTAGGGTTACCCCACCCATCCCCACCATCCACACCAACAGATGTCGAGGTGTGCCATGGGGTCATCAGGCCCAACTCTCACCCCATTCCATGTGTAAACAAGCTGACATGCTACAGCATGGGAGAATGGGTGAGAGTTAGGCCTGATGACCCCATGGTACACACCGACATCTGTTGGTGTGTGGAGGGTGGGAGGGTGACCCTAACATCACATTTCCATACTTCTGTTGCTGTGCTATCAAACACTAACTGATGCATTAGCAAAGTGTTTTGCAATGAATTTCCCTTCCTTTTGAGAAAGTGTAATGTAACTGGTAACTGGTATGTGTTTGTGGGAGCGCAGGCCATTTTTTGCACAATTGTATGTATATGTGTGTGTGTGAGCGTGGGCCCTCTTGGCCCTGCGCTCCCACTTACATGTAAGTGTAGAGCCATAGAGCAGCCCCATAGTACTGAACAGGAACCTTCATAACACTTATCTGGCAATATCTCAGTAATCATAGCAAGTATGAAAAAAATTCCACTGCAGTTGTAATCACGACTTTGAAACCTCCATGTGGGTTTAGTACACCTAAGCTGTGGGTAGCGAAAAATTCGTATCTCAAATCATTTTCGAGATACGGGCACCGAAAGGCACCACAGGTGCCACAATGTTAGCCTACAGGAAATTTCTTAAATTTGGAGTGCTGTAACTATG
This sequence comes from Neoceratodus forsteri, assembly GCA_016271365.2. Taxonomy (NCBI): domain Eukaryota; kingdom Metazoa; phylum Chordata; order Ceratodontiformes; family Ceratodontidae; genus Neoceratodus; species Neoceratodus forsteri. The sequence goes on from CM028133.1 coordinate 443,145,687, forward strand.
GGCCCATTAGATATTTTGGGAGTTAACCATCAAAAGGCACATCTGTGGGACCAGAGTTTGCCACCCTGCAAATTTTAGCCCAAAAGCCCCAACTTTTGAAGCAGTGGGGTGACAAAGAATTACTGTTTTTGGGTGCAGTAGTGTCGCAAATTGCTACACTTTCTCAAAACTTTGCAACAGAATGGGCACGACAATTTTGTGATTTGTGAAAGTAAGAGGGGCACATATATTTATTTCCCATTCACTATAATGGGAAATTTTAAAATTGATTAACTTTTGAACAGATTACTATTTTTTCATTAAATCTTCAAATGGCACATCAGTGACCCACACTGCATCTTCTCTGAAGATTTTAGACCAGACAGACAAATCATGTGGACTGTAGCCACGAGCAAAAGAACATGCAAAAACCCCATTTTTGTGTGTTTTTGTTGTTCTGCAGCTCTGCAACTGCTCATCCGACCATAACCCAACTTGCCAGATTCAGAGGTTTATGGTGCCCCACTGTGCATGCAAAACTTCAGGCAAATCTGTCATATGGTGGAAAAGTTATTAAAGTGCAAAGTGTGGGGTTTAACATAGAAGTGACCTGGCAACCCTAACTATAGCTGCACGTAGAATATATATTATATGTATATATACCCAGACGGTTTAGAATTTTGGTGTGACATGTTCAAGGTAGAAAGGGTTTGCCTCAGAACAGAGCCGTTCAATAGCTATTGAAAAAATATGAATTTGTTTCAAAGTTATAACGATTTAAAAATTCGGTTCTGCACATGATCAGAAGGGTATGAAACATGTATCCGAAAGACCCTACTGAGCATGCTCAGAACTGAAATGTCAAATCCTTATAACTTGGGAACGAATTAATATTTTCTCACTAAATCAACAAAAGGCACCATTTTGTGGCACGCCCTTTCTACTCTTGAGAATTTCAGACCAAAATTCCAAACCATCTGGGCACTAGGCAATGACAAAAAAACAGCAAAAAAAAAAGATTTTTCCTAAAAATACACTATACAAATCTTAGAATGCACATATCCGACCGCAATGGATCTTGGCATATCAAGAGACTTTGACACCCAGACTACGCAAGCAAAATATCATACAATTCTGTTGAATGGGGGCGACACTCTTAAAGCGCAAAGTTAGCGATCTAACATGAAACAGCTTACTCAACCATAGATATAATGAAGCTACTGCACCACTATAATATATATAATACTGATCAAAATGTATTAGCAAGAATAAATCACACCCAACCATATACAAAATAAAGGTGTAACGCTATCTTGGGGTTCTGGTGGCAAATACAAACCACAAGGCTGAAAACGTCACCAGAATCCCTTTACACTACAGCTTTACACACTTATTAGGTATAGCTGCCTGTAGTTTAAGCATTATGTAATGCTGCAGTTCACAATTATTTATATATTACTAATATGGAAATGGGTCCAGAGGTCATCTGTTAAACAAGTATCAGGTTTATCAAAGACAGCAAGTCATGGTTCTCACAGCTGCTAAGCACTCAGACCAAAAATCTACTGTTTCTGTCACAAAATGTGTGGTGTGAGCTAATAGTTATTATTTTTATGTTGGTCCGCGCTTGCGTGCCAACCAACATATTGCATTAGTAGCAGATTTGAAATCGCGACTGTTGGGCCAATGCAGGGCACACATCAGTAGGTGTGTCCCTCATTCCCCAATAAGCCAGCATGCAGGCGCCATACCAGGAATACATAATGTGGTAAGCACATCTAAGAAAAGCTCGCTATTATTAATAAGCTCGTCGTACGGCGGCACCATTCACATACTCCTACATGCCTTTCTGGTGAAGCCCTTCAATAGACATGGCGGCACTGACTGCCGCCATGCGGATAGACAATTTCAGGGTGCCCAATCCCCCTGTCGGCATGCCCCAACCCACTTCATATGCCGACAGGGGAGCCCACTCTCCGTCGGCATAATGCACCCCCCCATTTAAAGTGTGTACCGAGGGTGCCCAATCCCCCTCAGCATCATGTCCCCCCTTCCCAGTTTAATTTGCTGATGGGGGAGCCCACTCCCCTTCAGTATAATGCCCCCCCATTTGTTGTGTGCTGATGGGGGGTGCCCAATCCCCATTGGCTACAGAACCCCCAAAAAACACTCAGGTGGCACGCGGAGCCCACCCCAGCGTGCCAAATGCTCCTGTAAAATGAAAACGGTCCCTCATCAAGTCCGGTGGCCCTCCCCAACCACGTCCACCCTCTGTGCACCCTGCCTCCACACACACACCCCCAACCCATACTTACCTCCGGAGCACGGTGTGACGATCTTCGGTGGACTGGGAACATGTCTGCACTCTTCAAAGCTGACCATGAACTGAAGAAATGCCGGTAAGCTGTATGATGGCATAAATAGGGATTTTTCAACTTTGGTGCATATCTCAGGCATTTTTGGGAATTCTGGAACCAAATTTTCAACATGGGGTTATTGGGACCCTTTCTCATGAATTCAGTCACTTTTTTTGTAATGGCGTTATTCGGTCCCAAAAGGTGATTTTGCAGTCACTGCGCGGAATCACCTTTCGGGACTGATTAATGAAACAACAGTGCCACTATTCATGAGGGGGGCTCTCAAAAAGCCTATCTTGCAAATTTGGTGAAAAAAATCCAAAATATAGCTGCTTTACGAGTGTGTGTTGTGTTGTTTCCACGCACACTTGTAACTTTGTGAATCTGTAATATTTTCACTCCAGATTTTCAAAATTGGCATTTTTCCACACCTCCTTATGAACAGTACAGTTGTCATTTTACATATCCTGGCCGAAATGTGTTTTCACACGTCCGGCGCAGAATAGCGGGGTCACTGTGCGAAATCAGTTTTCGGGACAGTTTGAGAAAATGACAGTGACACTGTTCATGAGCAGAGGCCCTAAAATGCCTATGTTGAAAATTTGGTGACAAAAGTCCATAAAATGGCTGTGTTACAAGCAGTGCGTTGCGCGGTTTCCATGCCTTTATACGTTCGTAAATTTGCAAAATTTTCATGCCAGATTTTCAACACTTGCATTTTTTCACACCTCCTTACAAACAGTACAGCTGTCATTTTTCACAGCCTGCCCAAAATGTGTTTCCACACCTGTGGTGCACAATGGCATGGTCGCTGTGGGAAATCAACTTTTGGGACAGATTAACAAAATCACAGTGCCACTATTCATGAGGGGAGGTCCCAAAAATGCCTATGTTGAAAATGTGGCTAAAAATATCCCCAAAATAATTGGGTTACGGATGTGTGTTGCGCAGTTTCTATGCATGCTCGTGACTTCACCAATCTTTTATGTTTTCACTCCAGATTTTCAACATTGCCATTTTTTTATACCTCCTCATGAACAATACAGTTGTTATTTTTCACATCCTGTCCAACATGTGTTTTCGTCCCTGTGTCGCCAAATGGCATAGCCGCTGTGCAAAACCACCTTTCAGCTAACAAACTGATTGTGCTGCTCTTAATGAGGTGGGGTCACAAAAAGCCTATGTTGAAAATTTGGAGTGAAAATACTAACAAACGCCTATGATATTAGGGTTTCCAACTGTAACACCCCACCCTGTAGAGACTGACAGGCGTCAGGGGTGCGACTTGGGATCATTGGCTGTGACGCTCACACCATTCCACCCCCACCCCCACCCTGCAGCCAGTGAAAGGCATCGAGGTGTGTGTTGCAGTGTTCAGCCCTAAAGTTCACCCCATTCTCCTATAATGCACCTGTCTCAGGTATTTCCTTATGGAATAGGGTAAGTATAAGGCCCAAAGACCCCAAATCACACCATGACACTTGTCAGTGTCTACAGGGTAGGGTGAGGTAAAATGACATGAGTGTTATAGCTAACTACCCAAAGGCACACCCCAACGCCTGTCAGTCTCTTCAGGGTGGGGGTGGGGTTGGCGTCAGTTCAATACTTCACTGCCATTCCTATTATGCATCTCTAACTCCTGCACTACCAATGCCAGTGAGACAACATTCGGCATTGACAAATGCTTGTTTTATTCTGACATGGTGCTATTAAAATTTGATGTTAGAGTTAGAATGCACCATCTGGTGTTCATTTTTTTCCCATCATTTTTCTGGGGGCCACATCTCTCCAGTGAGTTCAGACGTTTGTGCAGAAATTCTCATAACTCTGGGGAGAACCCTGGGAAAGCCATATAAGTATTGCTGAAGAGAATCTAGGGAGTCCTTTTAGGTGGTACGTGTGCAGGAGACTAATATGTGGAAAGACAGAAAGCAGGCCTTCACATCAGATGGGAATAAAATAAATGGTAGAACAATAAAAATTACAGTACAAAATATGAAATACAAAATACTAATATGCACAGAAAGAAAACTTAACATTGAATTATAGCCAGGACAGCAGTAAGCAAGAGTGATGGGATGGGAAGGGTTAGAATCTTACACCAGAAGATAAATCTTAAGGCAACAGTTGAAAAGAGGAAGAAATTCAGGGAGTTATAGTGGGGTGGGAAAGCTGTTTCATAAGATGGTCTAAGTAATTAAAAATTGCATGCCTCTTTCTCAGTTGTTAGCAGTGGTGCTAACTGGAAGTTCTGACAACTTAGCACTACCAGCAACCTTGTGAACTTGCTGAGCTATGTTCAACAGGGGTCACAACCCCTTCACAAACAGCACTATGACCATTCAGAAAAGGACACATATGCCAGCAAACAAATTGTTCACAGGGTCAGTAACAATGGCATGGTGACCCTCACATGATTGATCGCAAATGCCTGCCTCTCCCCCAGGTTATTGTCTGGTTTCAGGGAGGAAGTACTGTAGCAGGTGCTGTCTGCAGTACTATGGACTAGGATTGGGGGGATACAGGTGAATGGAAGGCACTGTGGTGCTCTAGGGATAAAGACGGGGTTCCACAGGCACCAGGTGCACATATCTTGGGTGAGTGAGGGATTGTCCAGTGGACCACCAAGTGACTGGCTATCAGGCCACCGGAGGGCCCACCTGAACTTAACATGCGGGGTTTAGGGAGGCAGGAACTCTTCTGGGCAGGACCCTTGCGTGCTCATGGCAACGAATAACAGCATGGCATTGGGCCATGTGCCTGGCACAATGCCACGCTACAACTTGGTCATAAATGCTATTCAGCCAGCTAGCAGCTACAGTCCCCACTGGCATCCTCTAATGTCTGGATGTGCCATGTACATTGTGCTTTAGACACAGGGAGGAGTCCTCACCCCTGCAACATGTTCCTGATTCACTGACAGTACACTAGGGTGGCAAAGCAATGGTTTGTCCAGTTCCTATCTGTTTTACACTGCTATCCATAGTGAGTCACATCTAAGAGTTCAACCCACATGGGGGCTGGGATATGCTTGTACTGAGCATATCCCAGCTGCAGCTGTGCATACCACAATGTCTGTCTGCATTGCACAGCATCCACAACAACCCCCCACCTGGCTCTACTGGAATGAATCCATGTGCAGGGGCAGGAGAGGTTGGGGGGTAGTGCTGTTCTATACTACAATTATCCAATCGGATGACTATGCTGGGCTGCAATTGGATCCCTGCCTGTGCGAGGTGCAGGGGATGATGGTATTTGGCTCCACTGGAAAGTCACAGTGCATCAGAAGTTTCCCAGACGGTGACAATACCACTTCCAGACCACTGTGGAGGGTCCTAGGGCTGGTGGCAGGGAGGCTGATCATGCCCAGAAGAGACAGCTGTGGCTGAATGGAGGGTGGGGCATAGAGGCACTGCAGTCTTTAGGGCTGCAGAGCCTGCACCCCTTTAGCCAGCCTTCCATACCATGGATCTTTTGTTGTGGATGTTGCATAAGCTCACACCTGCCCCCTGGCTCACCCTGTCCCACCCACCAGCTCACCAGCTTAGCTATATGTGCAGACCCAGATCGGGTACAGAGTGGGCAAGCTGCCCATATATTTGGATATGTGGAAGTCTCTAAATGTGCTGAATGGGACCTCTGCACTCCACATACTGGTGGAACAATCCCTCTGCAGATGCACAAGTGGTTGTGGACCAGTTGAGGATTGGGCCCTTAGCATGCGCACCTGTGCACACAGTGATGAGGTTAGGGTGTGGAAAGAGAGCAGCTGACCCGAATTTGTGGAGCAAATAAACTGGGGCTATGAAGTAGGAGGCACTGAGGCCAAAAAAGGGGAGGTGAGACCTTGGACAATTTTGAAAATGAATACCAAGATATTAAAGTGGATTATGAGGTGGATGGGAAATCACTGCAGATTCCTAATGTGAACAGGTAAACAGACATGTTGCAGCATCCCGGACATGCTGAAGAGTGGAGAGTGGGACCTTAGCTCTGTTATTAAATCTAAAAGTGAAACAGATAGTGTACCTACTAATAGAAGAAGCCTGCAACCATTATGTTAAATGAATCTCTTTCAAGTTTTTTACTTCGTTGCATTATTTTGTTGATCTTTTATCTACATTTAGATATACCAATAATTATCATTGTGAGCATCTCAAAAACATCTGATTGTTAACAACTGAGTTCACAATTGCTGCTACAGTCTGTTGTCATGGTAAGTGCTGCAATATCATAACACATTAGGGTGCTAGAAATCCCATAAGAGCTTTTTATACAGATTTCAGAAATACAGTCTCAAAATGTATTATAGGACCTAGTAAAGTCAGCTGAAAACTAAACTGAATTTTCCAGTAAACTGCAGCAGCTTACTTCATTATAGTTGCAAAAGTGTGCACTAACGTAGATACCTGGGCTGGAATTTTCCCCATAAGGTTTTTAGCTAGTTTTTCCCTGATATAACTTACAGATGAGTTACTTGAACCATACTAAAGCCTTTTCAAAATCACAGCCCCACTTTTTGATACTGAGGAAATGACAAAAACACTTTAACATAAATCCACTAATGATGCACAGTACAACAGGGTTTATGTAAATAATTATGTCTCAGTCTTTTCCTTATATAAACTCTTCTGCTGCCCTGTAACATCATTGAAGGTCCACCTCTTCTGCTGAACATTTCCCAGTTGTGACGTGCAAATTCAGTTTACTGCTGACGGAATTATCTTCCCTGATTTACTTGGCATATGAGGGGAGGGGCACACAGTGACTGAGGATAAATTACTGTCATCACCACTGACCACACCACAATCACCATCCCCAAAGTTCTTAGACAAGTTGTATGTGGGGCAGTAATGGGAGAGGGGGGTGTAGCAGCACCCGCAGTAGTAGTAGTAGCAGTAATAGTAGTAGTAGTAGTAGTAGCAATTTATTTTTGTAGACTGTCTGTTCCCAAGAGCTCAGAGTGCCAAGTCATATGAGGAGAGGCTGAAAGACCTCGATATACTGTATATTCTCTATAGATACGAAGAGAAAGTGGGGACATGATAGAGACGTATGACTCAGTAAGGTACCGGAGGGTAGCATCTTTCAGAAAAGATGGACAAGAACTAGGGGACATGAGATGAAGTTGGAGGGAGGAAAAATCAGGGGTAATGTGAGGAAGTATTTCTTTACAGAGAGGGTGGTGAGTGCTTGGAACAGCCTCCCCCGCAGGGGTGGTAGTGGCAAAAAAACTGTGGTGGAATTCAAAAATGCATGGGACACACACAAGGGAACACTAGAAATGGGAAGAGTAGGAAAACCGCAGATCATCTACAGTCTGCAGCATAAGTTAAAGATAGAAAGAATGGGCAGACTAGATGGGCCAGGTGGTCCTTATCTGCGGACAAATTCTATGTATCTATGTATCTTACACAGAGTTACACAAAACAATATAAATAAAACCATTAAAACAATCCTAAACAACATTGAATAACTAGAATAAAAGAACTGAGGATACTAACTAGAACCACAAGTTTAGTTAAATAAAAAGGTCATAAGGACCTTCTTAAAAGCACCTACAGAGAGGACCTCCCTCAAAGATCTAGGTAGTGTGTTCCACAGGGATGAATCAACAACTTCCAATGCTTGGTTGCCTGATAATTTCAGCCTAGCCCTGCGAACCACCAAGAGGCCCACCTCAGAGGAGTGGAGGGGGTGGGAGGAGTGGTAAAGTGTCAGAAGTTCCCACATGCAACTCGGCCCAGTCTGTATAAGGCCTTATAGGTCAGCAAACCAAACATAAAGATAATAAACTACTTCACTTGCAGCCATTGCAGTTCACACAAGACTGGAGTCACATGACAGGAACTGGGAAGGTCTGTCAGTAACCTGGCTGCTGCATTCTGCACGGTATGCCCCTCCCAACAACGACACCAACACAGTAACCTACAAAGCTGCCGACAAAATTGACAGTTTGCCAACAGGTCGCTGTGTTGGTGCGCCTGACACAGGGGCATGCTGTTTCCCGGTCCTGCACCCCCTCTCTGAATGAACTCCGACTGGGAGTTGAGAATCAAAAGTATGGGGGGTGCAGGGGGTAGAGCTCCCCTTAATGGGTGGTTTGGAGGGCAAAGCCCCCCTATGAAAAAACAGGACCAGAAGAAAAATGGGATTTCTGTCAACCGCAACTTGTGGTCGACATAAATCCTGTCAGTCTGATGCCAGGCGATAAAAGTGTTGCTGAACCGGCATCGTAGAGGCGTTCTACACCAGCTGCAGGCATCGAAGGATACCTCCACTGACCCTGAAGTAGACGGCACTGTAGTAGTCAAACCTGGATGTCACATATGCATGTACTAGTGATGGCATATTTTAATGGTGGGAATCAAGGGATTTAATCCAGGTGACGTTCCTGAGATGGTAAAAGCCATTACAAACTACTGCTGACACCTGAGCCTCAGATGTCAGGCTCTCCTCCAGAATGATCCCCAGATTTTTCACTTTAGTGGAGGCTACAAGCCTAAAAAGCCCAAGCACAAGTTCAGTCACCTCTTAGCTGCCTCCACACCCCATCTCCAGCCAGGCTCAAACTACTAATACCTCCATCTTGTCCAGGTTATGTCTCACCAAGCTGGATGACATCCACTCCTGGATCTCAGCCAAACATACATTAAGTAATTCAACCACCTCAGGCATCCTGGGTGCAAATGACAGATGCAACTGGTTATTGTCCACATAAGTGTGGAAACCCAGCCTATATCATCTAAGGATCCCTCCCGGGGGTAGCATATACAGTACGCTGCAAACAACATGGGAGAGAGGATCACCCCCCCTCCCCCCGGATACGCCACAGAACAGGGTCTTTGGGACCTAGGAGAAATTCCACATAACTACCTTCTGCATCCTGTCTCTGAGGAAGGGCTCAACTCAGCTGATGACCATTCCAGTGAGTCCACAGTACTCCCTAAGGCAGTCAAACAACAATTCATGGTCCACAGTGTCAAAAGCTGATGAAAGATAGAGGGTGAGAGCTGACCATTCTCCTCTATCTCTTGTCCTAAAAAAGATCATTGTGCAACCTGACCATTGTGGTCTCATTACTGTGTCTAGACCTAAATCCAGACTGGGAGGCTCACAGATGTCAAAGGCCGTAAGATGAGCCTCAAGCTACAGCACCACAATCTTCCAATAACTAGTCAGAAATTGGAGGTTACAGCCAGGTCTACAGTTGGCCAGGCAGTCCATATCCAAAGTAGGTTTCTTCAAAAAGGGCCTCACCAGTGTATCTTTGAATGAGCTTGGAAGGGTTCCCTCTGAGAGGGAACATCGAATAATCCTGGTGAACACTGGAGTCAGACACCCCACACAACTTACTAGAAGACATGTTAGACCTAGGTCCAGTTTTATTTATTTTATTGAACATATCAGAATCAATACCTTTGAGTCAGAGACTCCTTTACAAAGGCTCCATGTCAGAGAATACAATAGCAAAACATAGTATGAATTACAAAGCATAACAATGTTGCGAAGCAAAATTTCATTGTGTACAATAGTTACAGTGGAAAATACTGGCAAACATATGTGGTACAAGATATATCCAACAGTAGGGCGCAGTACAGTGCAGATAGATGTCTGACACTAGAGTAGCAACAGAGCGGAGACCACAGGGCCTTGGCCCTATTTGATTGTAACTAGACAGAGGCTTGAGACAAGTCAATACAGGCAGGACCAGGATTAGGATCCATTGTCATAGTGCATCAATTGGTGATGGTAGGGGATCAGTTGCAATCACAGGCATTGTCCTGTGCGACATGGCTCTGGAGGAGGAATTGGAAGTGGCCAAGTCTGGATTCTGTGAGGATTGTTTTGGAGAGTGAGTTGAACCAGAGGGGAGCCCGGTACCTAAAGGTTCTTTGTCCCATGGTGGTTTTGCAAAGAGGGACCCGGTAGGGGGTATTCTCAGAGTGATGGATGTGTCTAGCAATCAGAGGCAGTTGAAGCAGTGGAGTAAGAACAGTGGGGGTAAGGCCAGCTGTGACTTTTTTGGCAAAAAGACATGTCTGATACTTCAGGCGACCATCAAAGTTTAGCCAATTGGTGTGGGTATAGAGTGTGCAGGTGTGTGTGAGCCGGTCACAGCCAGTGGCCAGCCTGCAGGCCTTATTTACAGCAACCTTACTTTGTTGAGATATGTGTTATCTGCTGCACCATAGACCAGGATACCATAGTCTATGAGTGACAGGACTGAAGAGGAGATGGCTAGTTATAGTGGTCCAGGGGGGAGACAGCACTTGTATCGGTGTAGTAGGCCAATACACACATTGACAGCCATGCTCAGTCAGCAGATGTGCTCATGGTAGGTGAGCCCTGAGTCCAGAGTAACACCTAAGTATTTAAATGTAGTTAGCTGTTCAAGGATTTCATTGAGGGAGTTTTGAATGAGCAGTGGATAACCATAGTTTTTATTTTGGGCATGTGCAAACAACATAGATTTAGTTGTTTTTATAGTTTAGAACAAGACTATGGTCAGCAAACCATGTTTCTGCCTCACTAAATGATCTTTGGAGGGTACGCTGTAGAGAAGCAAGGTTGGTGGGGTGTTGAATAATACTGCATCGTCAGCGTACAGGAGGAGATTCCCGGAGCAAGCTTTGGGCACAGAGTTAAGAAATAAGGTAAACAGTAGGGGGCTGAGAGTCGACCCCTGAGGGACCCCAGAAGAGACTTGGAGGGGGAAATGACTGTGTGTATGCTAGTCTTACTTTTTGGGTTCTGCTTGATAGATAATCAGTGAACCAGTCTGTGGCATCCTGGGAAAGACCTATTTGAGTAAGGGAGGCTAGGAGGAGTGAATGATGAATGGTGTCAAATGCTTTGGATAGATCTATATAGACAGCCCCAGCAATATGGCCCATGTCAAGGGATGTATGTAGGGTATTGGTAAAATCCAAGAGTGCAGTAATGGTGCTGTGGTTCTTGCAAAAGCCATGCTGCACGGGGCAAAGGAGGCTGTACTTGAGAGGTAGTCGGTGAGCTGGGAGGCGTTGATTTTTTTGAGGACTTTGGAAAGAGAGGTGGTTGAATCGAAACAGGGCAATAGTTCCCAGGCATGGTACGGTCACCACTCTTGAGGATGGGCATGATGAGCATTGTTTTCCACTTTGTTGGGAACTGCCCTAGGTGAGAGAGTGGTTCAGCAAGATAGTGAGGAGGTAGAGTACCTCAGTGAGGGTTAGCCTTAGTAGTTTAAGATCAAGGGAATCATTGCTAAACATGGATTTGCTGAGTGCCTTTAGTAGGAGTGGGGCAGTATCACACTGGGAGATAGTTTTAAAGCAGAAAGGATGCACTTGGGTAGGTGTGGGGGGTTGGGGGTGGGAGACAAAAAGTTGGAGGGGAGCACACTACTAATGTCTGCGAATGAGGAGTTCAGTGCGTTTGCTATTTTCTCAGGGTCAGTGGTGATGCACTTATTTATGCACATTTGAGAGGGCGGGGCAGTCGAGGTTTTGCCGCTAAATTCTCTAAGAGAATCCCAAAATGTGCACCCTGTACCCCATGTGGCCGTGAGCATAGTCCGATAGTACTCAGCCTTGGCCTTATGACATTCCAGGTACATTTGTTCCTTGCCTCTTGATAGCGCTGCCTATCAGCTAGCTTACTGGTTTCCAGGGCTATGTGCCAGAGATTGTCCCTGCCATGCATTTGATCAAGCAGGGATTGTGACATCCAGGGGGTGTCAGCACTTTTGATGACATGTTTGCAGTAAGGTGCAAAGAGGTCACAGGCTGAGTTAAAAGAGTTGATAAAATACTCCATAGCTGAATCAATATCTGGCGCTGCTGCAATGGGTGACCAGTCCCAACTGGAGAGGTGTTGTTTCAGAGACTGCAGTTTGCCAGGTCTGAGATGGCACTGTATGACAATTTTGGAGGAGACCTTTTTGGCCATATAGGACCAGTGACAGAGCACAGGTGAGTGATCACTCAATGAGTCAGACAGTACAGTAATTTGGGTGAATTTGTGTGGACAGTTGGTAAGAACAAACTGTAGGAGGGTCGAGGTGCCAGTTCTTGGGTTGAGGTGGGTGGCCAAAGGCACTACTTGCAATAGGTTGAGGGCAGCAGTGGCATCCCTTAGGGGGGCTGTGGCATCTGCAAGCCAATTTACATTAAAATCACCCAGCGCAATGATTTCAGCCTTGTCTGGTAGTTGTTGGAGGTGGGTTAGAACTGACTGAAAAGTGTTTTTTTTTTGTTCCAGGGGGGGATGTAAACAGATCAGATGAATTGAGGTGCTCTGGCAGTGGAGATATTGACTTTCATGGAGAGGGCCTGGACACCATGATCCAGAGCCGGGGGATGGGAGGACATGCCCTTGGATAGAGTCCTGGAGGTAAATAGCACAACCTCCCCCCTTTTTCTTTTGTTTGTCAGCTCAGTATACTGTGTACCCAGGTATACTGTCTACAGTTCACAGGTGGTGGCAGGCCACAGCTCCGAGATTACCTCACAAACCTCTTCCACCAGTACTGGTGTAAACTCTCCCTGGACCAGAGGAGTACGCTCTTTCAACCCTGCCAGGTCGTGACAACCTAGTTGGGGTGATCCCGACTCAAACAGAGGGCACTCTGTCTGAGAAGAACCAAGCAAACACTTTGCACTTAAGAGATGAACTTGCTCTCACTGGGTGTAGGCAGGCAGGATGAAGCAGCCTGTCTACAGTCAGGAACAGCTGAGTTAGTCAGTTCCTCCTCGCAACAGTCAACCTAGACAGAAATGTTGCCTTTTTACAGGAGACTGCCCTTTGGTACTCACGGTAGTCAGTTCTCAAAGCCAGTTTGTCTTTATTAGTCCTGGATCTCCTCCAGCAACACTCTAACCTCCAACTCTTGGACTTCAGCTCTCTGAGCTCTATGTCAAACTATGAGGATCTCTGGCATGAAACATGTCCTCTGACCCCATCTCACACAGCACCATCATATCCGTGAGATCCATTACCACCTGAGGTCCTGGGTATAACCTCTTAACAGGGTGACAGTGGACCATCTCCATGGGAGGTGAGCTATGAGGGGGACCCTAAAGAAGAACTTCACTGTGCAATGATATGACCAACTGGAATGATCTTGAAGTTGTTAGTTTCAAGCCTCAGAGAAGAAAAACAAGCTCAAGGAGTGTCCATGTTGATGGGTTGCAGAAGTAACCACTTGTGCTAGGTCTAGTGAGTCTGTTAACTGGAGGAAATCCTGACCAAACTGCAAGAGTTCATTGTTGATCCAGGCATTGAAGCTGCCCAGAACCAACCATCTGGATGACTCCAACATAATTTCGGTGACGAAATCTGCAATTTCCTGCAGGAGATCCCTCCTTTGCCCCAGTGGCCGGTACACAGGAGGGATCCTGCAATGTGCACCTGGACCCCCCCATACAGCCCCATATTTATTTATTTTTTTGTATAATTTGTTTATTGATTTTATAGAAGAATCAACAACAACATTACACAATGACATACAAACAAACAAATGCATCTCACAATTCATTGTTATTACATTCTGGGGTTTCTCATCATAATTTTTCTTTTTCTCATTTAATTCCATGTGTTCACAGTTGTCTTTACTGAACCCTTTAACTATCCTATCCTCTCATTAAGACAGTAATATAACAATGAGGCAACCAGAAGATGAGGCAATGAGGCATGGGGGGGCCCCCCCCCCAAAAAAAAAGAAAAAAACTCCCTCAATATCCAATCCTACTCCTGCTCCAGGCCACCATGCAAGATAATCATCTCTTCGTTATTTAATGTTGCCAGGAAAGGGGCCCATTCCCTATAAAATGTATCCTGCCTATCACTCAATGTCAATGACAGCCTTTCCAAAGCCAGATTTTGTAACACTAGTTGGCGCCACTGAAGTTTGGTAGGGACTACATGGCTAACCCAGGTATTTTGGATACAATGTCTGGCCATCACCAACATTATTCTGATCCACCATGGCAGTTGCTCCCACTCACCTGCCTCTCCTGGAGACATACCAAACAATCCCACTACAGGATCCATTTGAATGGGGAACCCCGCCATTTGTGTTATTTCTTTACATATTTTATTCCAAAAGAACCTTAGAACCCTACAGTTCCAAAAGGAATGAATGTATGTCCCTCTCTCCTCTCTACACCTGCCACAGAGAGGAGAGATGGATGGGTGTGCCCTGTGCATCACCGTTGGTGGATAATACACTCTGTGCAGGAACTTATAAAAGGCCTCCTTAAACTTGTTACAAATTGAGAGCCCCATGTGACCCACCAACATTTGTCTCCAACTATTCTCTGAAATTTGGGTGCCAAAGTATTTTTCCCACAATTGTTTAACTTTCTGCGTATAGTCTGGGAATATTTCTCTCCCCACCTTTACCACCTTACCAATAAACCCTTTTGGGTCTATTTGTGTCCTATGTATCATCGTCTCCACTGGCCCCCACCCATGTGATTCACCCCCGCACTTCCCTATCTTTGATAAGAATGCCTGCAATTGCAGATATCGCAAGGTTTGCTGTCCTTGTAGGCCCTCTCTCTTACAATATCTTCCAGTGCACGTAGTATATCCTTACTAACCAGATTACCCATACATTTAACTCCCTTTCTTTCCCAGTCCCTGAACCCTCTATCCTCTAGTCCCCGGTAAAAAAAAAAGGATTTCCCTCTATTGGTAATAATAATGTTGCCCCTTTGTTAATCCCTCTAGATTTCCTAAGAAGGTTCCACGCCTCCAGTACTAATTTTACTAAGGGGTTACGACCCGCATGGGCAGCATAAGCCTGTATACCTTTAGAATGTAGGTATGCAGATAGGCATCCCTGACACCCCCATTGTTCCATCGTGACCCAACTTGCCACTGCCGGGCGGTATACCCAGTCAGCAATGTAACACTGTTGGATGACTAAAAAATAGGTTGTTATGTTGGGCAAATTTAGACCTCCCCTAGCCGTCTCGGCCTTAAGTCTCTGCAATCGAATTCTCAGTTTGTGCCCTCTCCAAATGAACTGAGTAGCCAATTTCTCTATCTTCACAATGTCCCCTTTAACAAAGTGCATAGGTATCATTTGCATAGGGTACAACATCCTTGGCAAGATATTCATTTTCAATAAATTGATTCACCCCAACCAAGCTATAGGTAACTGCATCCATCTCCTCAAATCCATTTCTATCACCTTTAGAAGTGGTGTGTAATTTAATCCATACAGGGACCCAATTGTTCTGCCCACTTTAATGCCCAAATAGGTGAGGCATGATTCCTAACCTTGTATTCCCCATTGCATATCAATAGCCTCCGCCTTAGAAAAGCAAAACATTTCGGATTTATTTCAATTAATTTTATACACAGAAAATGCGGCAAATTTCTCTATCAATTCCAATAGTAATGGCATAGACTTCTGAGGGTCTCTAACAAATAACAACATATCATCTGCATATAGGGTGACCTTATGCATAACCTCCCCCTCCCCTTTAATACCCTGGATCCCCTGATACTGCCTTATTGCTGCCGCTAAGGGCTCCAATGCCAGAGCGAACAGCAGTGGCGACAGCGGGCACCCCTGCCGCATACCCCTCTCCAAATCAAATGGTGCAGAGAGCATCCCATTAACCAAGACTCGTGCTCTGGGGGCTTGATACATAGCTTTAATCCACCCAACGTATGACCCACCCAGACCAAACCGGGTCAGCACCTCAAAAAGGTGCTCCCACTCTACTCTGTCGAAAGCTTTTTCCGCATCTATAGATATAATATATGTTTTCTCTGTATCTTGCCCTGCCCTCCAAACCGCGTTAAGCAATCTACGCATGTTATGCTAGGATAACCTCCCCTTTATGAACCCGGTCTGGTCTGGGTGTATCAACATAGGCAGATAATCCTCCAGCCTCATCGCCAAAATCTTGGCTAAGATCTTGAGGTCACAATTTAGTAGCAAAATCGGTCTATATGAGGCACATTCTAGTAGCTCCTTGCCCGGCTTAGGTATCAGGCATATCGTGGCATCATAACAAGTATCCGGTATCCGCAGCTGTTCTTCCCCCTTATCCCCTTGGAATATCTCACATAGTGTGTCCGCTAACTGACCCACTAGTGCTCTATAAAATTCCAGTGGAAATCTGTCTGGACCACCCGCCTTACCTTTTTGCATTTTGCCAATAGCTTTTATAACCTCTTCCTTTGTTACTGGCTGGTTTAAACAGTCTCTCTGACTCACCGTTAGCCTGGGTAGGTCTATTTTGTCTAAAAATTCCTGCATCCACCGCCCCCCACCCTTACAGTCTGCTTTGTACAATTGGGCATAAAACATTTGAAAGCAGTCCCTCACTTCTCCTGCCTCCCTATGCACCCTACCCTCCCTGTCCTTTATCCCTATTATCCTAGTGGGGCATTTGCCCCCCCCAATGAGTCTAACCATAAGTGGGCCTGGCTTATTAGACCACTCAAACATCTGGCATTTAGTATAAAACTATGATTTCCTAGCTTCTCCACACACCAGTGAGTTCAAAGCCTCCCTTGTAGACGTTAGCAACCGACCTATTGCGTCTCCCTCTCCCTGAGCGACCCGTCTTTCCAAATCTTTGAGCTGCTTCTCTAATTTCTGCCTCTTTTCTTGCTTCTCTTTTTTTAACCCTAGCCATATAGGCAATTATGGAGCCTCGCAGGAAGGCCTTCCTCGCATCCGAAAAAACAGAACTAGGCACCTCCGAGCCTTGATTAGTTTCTTTGTGAAAACACCACTGTTTCGATAAATATTCCCTAAATTCCTTATTAGGAAGCATATATGTAGGGAATTTCCATTGTGGGGGCATGTCTCTTATCCCTTGCATCCTGACCCTCCCTATCACCATAGCATGATCCGAGATATGGATTGGGCTATGTGAAACGTCAATTAACCTGCCATTCCATTCTCGTGGGACCAGAATATAATTGATTTTTGTCCAGGTCCCGTGTGGGTTCAAGAAAAACATGTATTCCCTGGCCCCTGGATTTACTGTTCTCCAACTATCTATTAATTCAAGGTCTAGCATGCCCAACCACCATTGATTTAATGCCTCTGACCTTCTCCCTTTCCTTCCTGAGTGACCCATAATTGGGTCTGATACACTGTTTAGGTCCCCCAGCACAAGGCCAGGGAACTGTTCCCTAACTAACAAGTCCAGAAGCTCAGGGAAGAATTTTGGTTCGTATGTAGCAGGTGCATATACGTTGCCAAATGTGATTTGTTCCCCATACAGTTGCCCCACCACAAAAACATATCTTCCTTCTTTATGGTCTTTCACAACTTTTTGAACTTCAAATGCTAGACTGTTATGCAATAGGATAGCCACCCCGCGTTTCCGTGAAGAACAGGAAGCGGCAAAGCACTTACCTACCCACCCCCTAACAAGTTTTGCATGCTCAACGTCTGATAGGTGGGTCTCCTGTAATAGTGTTACTTGCGTACCCCGCTTTCTAAGCACTGTTAAGAGCACTGTGTGCTTAATCGGACTCGTGACCCCCTGCACATTCCAGGAGACCACTGTTAAATCCTGTTTACTACCCATATTCTTTTTCTTGTTTTTCCCCTGCTCAAGAGCCTACCATTGGGCCCCCCCCATGCCCTCCAATATACCGCCTCAGCACTCCCCTTCGAGTTCAACATGAGATGCATGCAACAACATACCATAGAAATAACTAGATAACAGAGTAACATAAACAGTGAAACCCCCTCCCCACTAATTGAATACGAAGATCTCCTCCTAGATTCCTTCTGGCCCCCCTCCCCATCTGATCACCCCAGTGGAGTACCTCCCCATTACATCTTTTACCACTCTGTAGTTTCCCAAATTATACCCCCCCACCCGGATGACACCAAATGCATTCCCAGCATGAGTGTCAAAAAACCCCGTCCAGTGACATCAGTGCCCCAGTGCTTCCACCACAGCCGCTACCTTTTACTAGTCTACTTATTAAAGAGAAAACAGATTGAAATTTATTACACTGTATGAGCAGGAAAGAATTTAACCTCCCACCACCAGTTTTAATATTTCCCTGTGCAGCCTTGCCCACCACTTACACCCTAATAGTACCCGATGGTGCCCAATAAGAGCACGCCCCGATGAGCTTTACATCACCCCAGGTGCCTCAAGAAGGCATGTCAGATTATCTCCTAATTTAATTCCCCCTCTCCTGTCCCATCCTCCAGCCCCAGTAGGCCCTTCCTCTCCTCGTTCATCGGTGGTATTTCCCTCTCCCCAGGGGCTTCCACTCAGAAAGTCCTAGGACCATGAGAAAAAGGAACAGGCTGCACCTCAAACATACGCGCTAAGCCCTCCCTCTCCCACGAGCTCACAAGCGAGCTATCTGGTTCTTCTCTGTGACGCCTCAGTCTTCTTATTCATCTTGAATCATAGCATTCGCCTCCACAGAGACCTAATCTGTCCCAAATATTCACCATCTACATGTTCGTAATGTCCCAAGGAGGGGAGCAGCTGGAGTAATCGACCCTTTGCATTTCAGGCCAACTACCTGTACCAGTCTCTCATCAGGGGAAGGCCCCAGAACAAATCTTCCGAGCTCCGGGTATACAGAATATTCCCCATGTTCCCATCTCAGCTGCTCCGGTCATACAAACAGAAAAACATTTCTAACATGGATGTTGCAATGGCAATGAACTCACAGTTCGATATCTGGTTAACCTTCTCCGTGCCATCATTTGCTCAGCTTCTTCTGCAGGTCTGCCACGAATATTTCTGCCTTGTTAAGCTCCCAGAAGGAATATGTCGCTCCCTCTTGTTTTATCTTTAGCACTGCAGGGTAGATCATAAAGTTTCCAAC
This sequence comes from Neoceratodus forsteri, assembly GCA_016271365.2. Classification (NCBI taxonomy): domain Eukaryota; kingdom Metazoa; phylum Chordata; order Ceratodontiformes; family Ceratodontidae; genus Neoceratodus; species Neoceratodus forsteri. The sequence continues at coordinate 443,164,847 of CM028133.1, forward strand.
CTTAAGATTTCTCAGCTGAGCCATGAGCGGGTTAAACACCTTTCTTTTCTGGAGAAGTCGAAGGGAGCAATCTTGTGAAATAAACATGCGCGCCCCTTCATATTCCAGTGCCCCCTTCCCTCTATATGCTCCCAGGATCGCTTTTCTATCCCGGAAAGCATGAAAGCGGATGATTATCTGCCACGGGGGCTGGTCTCCCGAAGGTCATGGCATTACAGCTCGGTGAGCCTGTTCCAGCTTGAGATTGCCATTCTTAGGCTGAACTCCTAACAGCTCTGGGAGGGTCCGGGCACAAACGCTCATCACATCTCCCTTCTTTGCACCTTCTGATAAGCCTCTCAGGCGGAGATTAAGTCATCGGTAGTAGTTTTCCTGATAGTCCATGGCATCTTTTAGCTCCTCCAATTCTTTCTGTAACTGCATAATTTGCCTTGGTGCCTCTGCACTTTCATTCTCCAGCTGCGATATCCTTTCCTCAGCCTCCTCTATTCTATTGGAATGCGCGGCCTGTTGCTCAAGCACTTCTTGGAGTTTTGAATCAATCTTCTCCTCTAATTTCAGTAATTTGGGCTCCAATGCAGCAATCACTTGACCTGTAACCTCTCGGCCTAACGCACCGATTTCGGCTGCTGACAAGGAAATCTTGCCCACGCTTTCACTCGACGTGGAGACCATAGGGGCTACTGCCTTCTTCCCTGCTTTTCTGGCAATGCGCTGACTTTTCCCCATATTAGACACAAGATATTCCTCCATAACACTTTCTTGAATGATTTCACACTGCTGCAATATTATGGGGTTAACTTTTTCCACTCTAGTTTTAATTTTAACCGGCTGTTAGCACAGAGCAGCGTTATGGCACGTCTAACTCATTAGCTGCTCATCAGCGCCCCTCAGCCCCATATTTAAACAATGAAGTTTCTCCCACTGGGTGCACAGAAAAGTTAAACTCAAAACTGAAACAAATGGTCCCCCCACCCCACCCCCACGATCCCTCTGTGGGCAGTGTACCATGGAGAATCCAGCTGGGACTGCCGACTCCAAGATTGGACTGGCATCATCACTTAACCAGGTCTCCATGATGCAAGCCAAATCAAGCAAGGAACTAGACATTAAATCTGCCATAATGGCAGTATTGTTCCTCATTGATCTGGCATTGCAAAGCACCACCTACAGGGGATGGATGGAGGCAGCTGGCCTTATAATTACCTGCCCACTCAGTCTGGTGGGAGCCCTGAATATGGGAATCAACCACATCTGGCCTCACACAAGGTTCCACTTCACCCCAGATCATTTCCTGGTCCTCATAAGCTCAACAGTGCCCTCCACTTCCAGCACTCCCCACACCCACCTGCCTACCATCACGCCTCCTTGCAACAGCCACCTCCCTGCAGTGCCTATACACCACCACTGATGAGGGGAACACTGAAGGGGCATAGGTCAAGCAGCTGGGACAGATAGAAGGTAAGATGCCTATGACTTAACAATGCCTAGAAAATTATTAGTGTGGAAGAACTCTTCAATGCAGGAAAAAGTCCAAAGAAGTACAGTAATGAAGGTTCAACCCCAGACAGCTAGTCAGTTTGCTTTTATTTTACCTTTCACCATTACACAACGTTTTGTGGCATCACGGCTTCCTCAGGTTTGGTGGTCTGTAAATTAATCTTACTCTTAACTGGAAAACTCCAACTAAAGGCTTATATGGTAAACCAGCTTTTTGCTGTCATATTCCGGGACCAGTCGTCTCCTTACTCCTGTCAGCGGGGAGGTGACTGGTCCCGGGATGCAATATCAAAAGTTCCTTGAGCACTGCTGTGCAAGACAAAGAAATATACAAGTAGCCAGGGAATTCAAGTAAGCTGCTTTACCACATAAGCCTTTACCTGGAGTTTCCGGTTTATAAGAGTAAGATTAAGTTACAGACCCCAACTTGAGGAAGTGATGATGCCACGTTATGTCATAATGGTGGAAGGTAAAATAAAATAAAAACAATGGGTGCTATGCACGATTGGGGTGGTGGTAAGTGGAAAAGTCACGAACCCTGCCTGCGGAGCTATGCACCCACCGACAGGTGCGCTCAAGCCGATACTCACAACTGGAGCCCACCTGTCTGCAGCTCCTCCCCGAGGCATGCAGGACTCCGCAGGGTGGCCGGGGAAGAAGTCATGGGCCCAGGTGGGCATTCAATCGGATGCCCATCCTGGGTCTAGGAGTGGATCCCTTGTGCTTGTTGACGTGGGTCCGGATCGTGCATAGCCTGTGTGGGCACCCGGACCCGTGCAGCCATACCCCGGTGTCTGCCTGGCTCAGGAGACTGACCCCCCCACCTCCCCTGCACAGTGCAGCCCTGTTTAGCAATGGAGTCAGCATACCCCCCACCCCTGCAGCACCGACACCACCAGTCCCCGTACATGTTGCCGGTGCCACGGCCCTTACCGCCCAGCTGCGGGCGTGTTATCATCATGCATAGTGCCCAAAGTGAGTAGCTATCAATGTCTGCCTCATGGGCTAGGGAAGCACTGGGGGTCACCTCCTGGTCCTGTCCCGTCTGGCGGGCGATATCCATGGGGGTGCGCAGTGGGTTATAGGCAGGTTTTGTCCTGGTATAGCCCGCACCCAGCTGCACCCCCCTAACCATGCACCACAAGGCGGCTTCATGCATGCCACCTAGTGCTGGCATGCCCCCTGCCCACCCCCAGCATGGTGCTATCCGTGCGGCCGGGGGATCCATTGCATAACCACTGCACACCCTCTTCATGCATGCCACATGGGTCCCCCTATGTGGCTTTCACTCGTATGATGCCAACGTGCCCAGTTGCCGCGGGCATGTTATCATCATGCATAGTGCCCAAAGTGAGTAGCTATCAACAGTTGAACCATCGTTATTTTACTTCTGTTAGTAGTAGCTAAGCATAAAGACCCCAATGTCTGAGCACATGATGTCACCAAAAATCTATTAACTATTACAAAATTCACCCACTTACACAAAACCAGATTCCCCCCATTACCCAATATTCATGCAGCACTCACACTCTCTACAACCCTATAGACAGTCAATGCACCATTACCCTGCCCACACCACACACACACCCATGACCTAAACATACACACCCCTGATCACTCCAATAATAAAATCAATACAACTGTGAATAAAGGGAAAAGGGAAATTGTTTGATCAGGAAAGGCACACTAAGCCAAAGCTTATTTCAGGTGCGACCTGGGAGCACAAGGAAGTTTCGTGACTTGCTCAGGGTCACACAGTTTGCAAGTGACGGCTGATGGGATTCAAGCCCAGGTCTCCAGGTTTGTAGCTCAGTGCCCTTAACCACTACTCTATACTGCCTCCTCCTAAAGTGTTCAAGGAGCAGGAAATTCATCCTTACAGTTTGACTAATCTGACAGTTACAACTGTATCTTTGCGGCCTTTAAGATTACATCAAGTATGGATATTGCAACCCAGCTTAACTTTAAAGACTGCAACAATACAAAATACCAGTTGCCAAGATGATCAAACCTCTCAACCTGTCAGTTCTAAAATGCATTCAGTAGCAGCAGCCTTTAAACAAACAGCCATAATGCATAATGCATTCCTAATGCAAAGATCGATGACAACTTAATTTATATGGTGTGTTATTTTGCTGATTGCACGTAGCAGCAATTGAAACTGTGCTTTATAAAAATACATTATTCAGACTCTTCACAGGGTTATATACCATACCAATGTATTTTTACTTCTACCCATTTTGTGATCTCTCCGGCCCACACAATTCAATGGTATCACTTTAGTCATTAATCTATTTATTTGTAAGTTAGCACTCTTTAAAAATGTGTTTTATGAAAAAAAAGTAATAATTGAAATTGTATAGTAACAGAGTTAATTTTCCCTTACCAAGGGGTTCCATTTGCCAATTTGTAGCTGCAGGAAATATAGTCATATTGGGGGCTATGCACAAAAGTGCGCATTTTATGTGCGATTCACGTGTAAACTGCCTGCACGCCTGTATGGCCCTGGACAGGCACAGGGTGCATGGATTCACAACTGCAAGCACCCACACGGCACCCGTCCATGGTCCTGCCCCCCCAGCACATAGGTTCACGGGGGGGGGGTTACAGAGCAGTGGACCTGGGTGGGCATCCAATTGGATTCCCAGCCCAGGTCCCAGAGAGTAGATCCCATGAACCGCAGGAGTGGGGGAGTGTTGCAAGCCATGGGTCTGTTGTTTGCCAAAGTATGGGCACTTGCCCGAACAGCTGCTCCCAGCCCACCCTGGCATCCTGGTGGGCTGCGGCAACAGTGTGCAGGGGGATCCAATTGCCACCGCACCCCACTGGTACCCATTGGGGGAGTGCATAGACATTTATGGCAGGGTCCCCCGTGGCGTAACATTTTCTGCCCTGGCCTGGCACTCAACACCTTAATAAATGGCACAGAGTATGAGCACGCCCCCAGATCACCCCTAGTACAGAGCAGCATGATTGGCTGGGGGATCCAGTGCACAACTGGCAAGCACACCACTGGTGCATGCTGCCAAACCCCGCTGCATGGTATTCTCTCATAGGGCTGCCTACACGCCTCAGTTACATGGTACGTAGACACGACACACTTTTATGCATACAGCCCATAGATGCCAGAAATCCAAGAATGGAGTACAGTATGGGGGTGAAGCTAGAAGAGACAACTGAGTAGAGGGGCACAGGGCTGATAATCAAGGACAACTTGAAACAATCAGCACAGTGTAACAGAGCAGTGGGAAATATAGATTGCTGGAGTGCATAGGTAAGGGCATCAGCAGCAAGCAGGCGATATGAGGTAATACTGCCCTGTACAGATCCCTGCTAAGGCCACACTTGGAGCACTGTGTGCAGTTCTGTAGTCCACCCTTGAGGAAGGACAGGAATAATGTGGAGGTCCCACAGAAGAGGAACTCAAAGATGATTCAAGGTCAGCATGGGAAGCCCAATAAGGATTGGCTGAAGGACCTGGACAAGTACCCACTGGAGGCCAGAAGGTAGACAGGTGACAGGATACAGCCATATAAACTTCAGCATGGGACACACAGGGTAGTCACAAGCATTTTTTTTTACAGTGAGTATGGACACAGGTACAAGGGGGAAGTATGAAACTGTAGGGAGGAAAGCCCAAAACAGTTATCCAAATGCATTTCTTTAAAGACGGTGTAGTGGAGAAGTGGAACAAGTTGCCAAGGGAAGTGGTCTGCACCAAAACAGTAGTGGGGTTTAAACAATAATGTGACAGATATACAGGGATAGTAAATCTGGGTTGTCAAGAGTGGCACAGTGGACAGAAGTGTAAGTGACCATGGGGGTACTTGCAACATACCGTAGTTCGTATTGGGCAGACTGGATGGGTCATGAGGCAATTTTCTACAATATTATCTATGTTTCTATGAAAACTGTGCCATGGCTACAATGACATCATGCTATTTCCCATGAAATGTTGCAGTTCTTGGAACTCGAGGCAGAGGAAGCAGTTGAAATGTTGCAGTGCAGTGGAACATCTCAACATGATTTTATAAAATAATGAGTATTTTGATACAAATATACTGTACCTCCAAAGAGAGAATAACAAAAAGAATATTTTTATCATGTCAATGATTGATCAAAAATATCAGGCACAAGGCGCACAATATTCAGAATGTGCAATTGGGTTTTTCATTTGCACAAAATGTCTCGCACAAGCAACTCATGTCCAGAATGGGTTGCTCTGGCTTTCCTGGCTTTCCTGGCTCCAGAAACATGGGCTGTTGACACTGGAGTAGATAAAAGCAGGGGCATCATCTTCCTAGGGGACTTTGGGCCTAAATGTGGTCACCCAGAGGACGGTATACAGTAAGACTCAGCACCTTACATCCCCGATGGAAGGGAGCACCCTCTGGACCACTGTTTTTTTTTGGGGGGGGGGGTCTTATGAGTCCATACAGGGCTTGTACTATACCTGCTCTATGTGCTCACTTGGATCATGGCTAATACTAGTTGAATACAAGCTAAGAGGCCACCTGGAAAGGGGACTTGGTAAATCTGTCCATCATTTCTGATGGGGGTGAGGAATATAGACCCCATGCTTTGGCACATGAAGGTGTCCTATGTTCTGACTCATGGAGCATGAAATAAGTCCCTTCTGCTCCCCATAAAACATAGGAGGCCCCACTCTCAGTTGCAAAAGGCAACATGAGTGCACTTAGGATCAACCCTCACACTGTGAGCTCCTCAGACTACAGTATGCTCAACCTGGGCCACAAACACTTTCTGAACAGGTCTTTGCTACTAGCTAGGAAAAGAGGAAAGGGCTGCCAGGCAAATGTCTTGCAGAGCCATTCACAAAGGCATTATGGCCCTTGCAAGCCTGGTCAAGCATCCTGCACCTCTCTCAGGTTACTGTAATGGAAGCCCCATTGATGCAATCAGGTGCTGAAGCCCAACAGCTGGGCAGAGTTTGGGAAGGGGAACCACATGAACAGCAGGTATGCAGCCCAGCAGGAGCTCAGAAGGGGGAACCCTGGACCACCATAACTGAACACATCAGTGGGAGTGGATGGTGCCCTAAAGGTCCCTGTGTATGTAGATGAATTAGGAAGGGGTACATGTCCCGGCAAGATGCCTGCATGCAACACACAGTGACCAGGTCACAGCATGGCATTGTACTACACCCCGGTACAATGCCAAGCTGAGATCTGGTCAAGCCTATCACAGCACTCTTAGGACAACAGGGGTAAGGGGAGGGGAGGATTCTACTAGCACCAGGGTGCATTTCTTCATTCAAATGGGGGACTGGGGTGGGAGGGGGTACCACTAGTACCAGGGATGATTCCTACATTCAATTGGAGATCGAGGGAGGGAAGCAAGGGTACCACTGAACTACCAGGGATTTTTTTCTAAGGGATTTCAGTGAGTGGGGGAGTAATGGCCACTGCTCTGCCCAATGCCTCCATGCATACAATGGCCCACAGACATTGCTCAAAGCTTCTGATGTCCACATAATGGCATGGAAATAGACACTTAGCACCACGTCTGCTTTCTGTGGTCATTAGCACCCTACTATTTGAATATGGTACCAAGAGCAAAGAAGGTAACCTATTTGGGATGCACTATCTCCCTTTGCTCCCGGCAGTCTGTTGTTGGCAAGGGACTGTGATGTGCTGCACATCTACACTTTGCAAGGCACTACCATATGAGATTGTGGTAGCACCGTCCTGTGCATCTAAACTTTGTACAGTGCTACCACAGCCTAATATTTATACATGCAGTGCATACTGGCCAGGGTGCTATGCATGTACAAATATTGTGCTAATTAGCATGCGGTGCTGTCCTTTGCACTGCCCTGTCAGGGGCCTGTCAATATAGGGCCCTATAGGAACTCCTGTTTGCATAATAAAAGGAGCGAATGGCATTTTACAATGTTTTACCACTGTTTGATCAGTTTAGCTACAGATTAAATGGACGAAAAAATTTACCTCACATCAAGTGCCCACTCACACCCTTCAAACTAGAAACAGCGTAAATGGCATTCTACCATGGCAAAACGTTGTACATGCATATGCAGGTTCTACAACCCACTCCTTGGTAGCATCCAGTCTGCTCCAACCCTTTCACCTTTTACAATTTTGTCATAAAAACACTAAAACTCCTGTCAAACATGACCACAGCTGGAAATATGAATCCTTAAATGTTGACCAGATATGTGCTATAGCCTGTAATGTTGAAAACTTTGAGTGAACAAACACCATCCAGGGAAGTACATATAATTGCATTTGTCAAGTTTGATCTTGCCCAAGTTCATCGTAGTGAAAGTATTCTTTCTCGTTACTAATAAAGTGTTAAATTCCTCTGATACAAGTAATGCCATTTTTTTCCATTTTTGGCCAGGAAAGATACACTAAGCCAAGCCTTGTCTCCAAGTGTGTGTCCTGGGAGCACAGGGAAATACAGTGACTTAACCACTACATTGTACTGCCTCCTAATTCAATTACTATTAGAGCATTAAGCAATTTACATTAGTAGGAATTCTCTCAGTAATATACAGGTTTTTGCCAGCAAGTTTATTTTAAAACTAGAAAGAAAGACTGGATTTTTTATTTTAATACTCTGTTGTAGTTTGTTACAGTGGCATCCAGCTCATAAACAACAAGAAGAATGCTAGGCACTACAAAAAATGATTTGAACTCTGTAGTATGAAATAAAAGATATACAAGTTACAGCAAAGCTGCCTTGGTGCAGATCTATTTATCTACGTTATTAAATTAATTGAATTTACGTAGTACTGTATATTACAAAATGAAGTGTAAATCTGAATGAACTTACTTCTGTGTTCTGTCTCCTGCAGTGCCCAAGAATGGTTGCTATGGTAACAGCCTAACTAACTCAAGCTGCTGAAGAAATTTCCTGTAGGTGTGTTCAGTTTTTTTAGTACCGACTGGAAACAGGCTGTTTTTCTGAGGTCTGTGATTTTTTTTGTCACAAACAGTACATAAGGACATTTTGCCCTGGAAACCAAACAGTTAAAACAGATTTGTTGACTAACTTTAACCTCTGTACTGCTGGTGTGGGAGGTACTGCTGCTCTGAAATAGGGAAGCTTTAACTGCTGGAATTTCCCCTCCTATTGCAGTGATTACCTCCAGTCAAAACCTAAGCAGTTGAGAGGCACCTTTCAGATTTGCAGTTTGGAGTTTTACTTCATTCTTCCTGGCTCTGCTTCTTTTGCAAAGCATTACTGGGATTGCCATGTGTGTGTTACAATAGCGTTTGTAGAGGGCACTGCAGAAAGGAACTCGAGATTGCCCCACCCCTACAGAAGAAAGTGTGTTAGAGACCAAGAAGAACTAGATCTTATTTCTGCAAATGATAATTCTACTGAAGCATATGCTTTGTTTTCAGTATACCCTGTATGTTTAATGTATATAAAAATAGTTTAAGCACAGAATCAGAAAAAAAAACGGTACAGTAAAAACCAAGAGAAATAAAACCGGGTTAAAAAAAAGAATACTGTATATACAGACCTTCAGTATAAAGGAGAAAATGATGGAATTTTCTGTTAAGACCTTTGCTGAAATTCTTGCTGTTTATACTGTATCTGAAAAGTTTAGTTTTGGATGTCAGGGTTGATCTGATTGAGTGATCAGATCACCATGCTATGCAGCTTCTTGCAGGGGCACCCAAGATGCTTTATGCCCTGTGGAGACGGTCCAATACCATCTGAAATGAAATCTTGAGCCAGCTAAGCCCACGTAGGTATTAGACTTCTTCTGCTCAGGGTGTGATGAGGTGCAGTAGCCACCCTACCTGGCTATAAAATGGCTATTTTGGCTGCCCTGGACATGTCGCTCTCACTCTGGTGCATGTCCACCCACTGGCCTCCCACTGTAGCTCACCTTAGTATAATGGCAAGTTGAGAAGGTTGAAGGCAACAGGGCAGAAGCAGGGGCATTCCTGAAAGAGCTCCAGCTCAGTGGAGGATCAGGATGGCTCTGAGAGTCCATTATATTGAGTATCAGAGGGCAGTTACCTTAAAAAAGTCAGAGTTCCTTGTCACAAGTGATTGCCTCAGGTAAGAATAAACTGACTCAAAGTTTCTGCACTGTAAACAGACTGACACATTTCTCCTATCTACATTCTGGAGGTGAGTTGTCTGCAGCAAAGTGCGAGGAAGTTTGTCAGTTCTTCCTGGAAAGAGTGTCTTCTATTTGGGAAGGGATATCTCTTGGTGGCATGCCGACATGACTGGGGTCAAGAGAGACAAGAGCTCTTTGGTACTTTGAAGTGAGTTTCAATCAGTTACAGAGGAAAATGTCCTCAGGGTGATCCCAGGCACTTCTCCACTGATTGTAATTCTGACCCAGAGACTACATAGCTGCTGATGGACTGCTGGGAGATCCTGGGTCTGATTTTAGCCAACACTGTCCGGTGGAAGTGCAGTGCTCCCTTCGGGATGGGTGTTTTCCAGAGGCTCTGAAGAGGGTCATGGTGAGACCCCTCCTTAAGAAAGCACCTTTGCACACAGACCTGCTGGCAAATGATAGGCCGGTCTCAAATATTCTGTTGTTGGGGAAGATTATTGAGAGGGTAGTGATGGCACCGCTTAAGTCTTACCTAGAGAAATTAAACATCTAGGAAACATTCTAATCAGGTTTCAGGCCTCGGCACAGTACTGAGACTGCACTTGCCAAGGTGTTTAATGACCTGCTCCTGGCAAAGGTTAAAGAGGAGTGCCCTACTGTTATTGTCCTCAGTCTGTCATCAGTATATGATACTGTGAATCATGGGATTTTGATAGGTCACCTGGAGGAATATGAGGGACTCACTGGTAGAGCCCTGAAATGGTTTGAGTCATTCCTATCTGGCAAATCTCAGCAGGTCATAGGATCTTTCTCATCATATCCTGTTTTGGTCAGCTGAGGTGACAAACCTTTCACGGTGGTGGCACTAATTTTGTGGAACTCCCTGTGAACCATCTTAGGGATTCACCTTCTGTGGAGGGGTTTAAAAAGGTGCCAGTCTCATCTATTTATACAAGTTTTGGGGATGGGTGAACCTAAGAATCCCACTATCTGTGAACTTAGTGTTGTGAACTGATGTGATGTTAATGTTGCTGTCATCATTATTATTGTTATTATTATTAACTTCTTGGCTTGCTTGCTGTATTTATAACTTTGCTGTACTTTTCCTATGAGTGCACAGATCCCTGACAATAGTGGTCAAAACAAATAAAATTGCCTATATAGAGGCAGTCGGCTCATGAAGCAAGCAAGAGAAAACAGAAACCACATTTTGGCAATAAATAATGAATACATTCTAATATGTAAAGTTAAGCAAACATTCCCTGCTGGAAATGTTAATGGTCTTAAAACAGGGGTTTAGCAAAGAGTTTCCATTTTTGTACACACAGTTCCCTAGCCCCCATTTAGGTCATGTATCATTTATGCCATTTTTCACAAACTGTAGAAATAGAGTCCAAGATTAACAAAACCAGTTTGTTACACACAAATATTTTACATTGTCTGAACTGACAATAAAATGAAAAAAATACAACAGTGTATTCCAAACTAGTGATGTACTGTACTTAACATGCTATAAACTGCAAACATTATTTTTATTGTGTAACTGAATCACCGTAGATGTTACAGTTACTACCCCTGTGTTGTGGTCTCAAACAAGGTTGAGGGGCCTGGGGTCTGATTTTCCTGATTGGGGGATTTGAATCCAGATCTTTTGAGTTTAGCACTCTGCCTTCACCCAGGGTAAAATTTAAGTGGACCTGGTGTGATAGCGGCAAAACTCTCTGGGGGTGCAGTACCCTCCCACCTCCCCACAGCACCCTCTACACCTGCAAAATCACTGTGTAACCTTAAATTCAACACTAATGCAATTAGGGACTTACACTAATAATATGCTCACAAGGTAAAATGTGAAAATAGCAACAACATATTTATTAGGGGATATTCACAAGGGATGGAGGAATGCAAAGCAACACTGGCTTTAAACGAATCTCGTGAACTCTTGTAGCAGAGCAAAAATGAAGTGCCTGACTAGGCTCAGCCAGTAAAACACTTTTTTTCTTCATATTAACAATTTTTATTGAGTTTTCATTTTGCAGACAAGATGCATACAGATACCGGAGCACAGAACAAGGACAACAGCAGCATACACAGCTATAGCCAACATGTTCTTCGTAACACTGCATCCCTGTAGGGGCACCTAAACAGGAGAAATAAAGTCTTTCCAATAATGGTAATGGTATTAATGTCCAAGTCCTTTCATAATATGGAAAGAAGAAAAACACAAAAGGTCCCTGGAGGCTACATACCACTGGTAGAATAATGCTTCTACCAGATTAGTTTTGTAAATAAAGAGTATTTCAATAACAGAAAGTTTGAGTCCATTTATAGTACTCTAGATAAGATCGTGAAACAAAAACAGGTTGGTATTCTCAATTATCTGACATGTAGTTACAGCAAAATCAGGGAGCCACTGAGTGTTTGCACCATGTTGGGTGATTAACAATAAGAAACAAATTTCAGGCTAACCTCTAGTTGATATAAAACCCTGCAGTACCATAGCACCTTGCATGTTTGATTGTGGCCACTAAGTTTATATGTTACTCTTTCCGTATAGTAAATACTGGGTCCAGTCCACTTTAATGTCTTTATTAGTGACACTGCAGAGGGGCTGGAAGGGAAGGTATGCCTTTTTGCCGATGACACAAAGATATTTAATATGGCAGACATTCCAGGAGGGGTGGAATGAATGATCAGTGATCTAAGAAAGCTGGAAGAGTGGTCAAAAGTGTGGAAGCTGAGATTTAGTGTGAAGAAGTGCAAGGTCATGCACTTGGTGCAAAGAAACCCTGCGGCAGAGAACATGATGGGGGGGGACCTGGAAGTAATAATTTCTGATGACCTCAAGGTGGCCCAGCAGTGTGACAGGGCAGTGGGGAGAGGTATGGAGATGCTGGGGTACATAGGGAGGGGCATCGCCAGCAGGATGAGGGAGATATTTATACCATTGTATAAAACACTGGTGAAACCTCACCTGGAGTACTGTGTTCAGTTCTGGAGGCCTCATCTTCGTAAGGGCATAGAAAGAACAGAGGCAGTCCAGAGAAGAGCAACTAAAATGGTGCTGGGCCTGCATCAGAAGCCCTATAAGGAGAGGCAAAAGACCTCAATATATGTATATATATATATATATATATATATATATATACCCTAGAGGAAAGGAGGGAGAGAGGAAATATGATACAGACTTTCAAATACCTCACAGATATAAACAGGGTACGAGAGGAAAGCAATTTTCAGAAAAAAATATATTCCAGAACAAGGGGACGTGCTATGAAGCTGGAAGGGGTAGATTCAGGGGAAATATTAGAAAGCTCTGCTTCACAGAAAGAGTGGTGGATGCCTGGAATAGACTTCCTGCAAAGGTGGTCAAAGCAAAACTGTAGTGGGTTTCAAGAATGCATGGGATAAACCTAAGGGAATTTTATTAGTTTAGAATGGGGTGCAAAGCCGGAAACCAGGTAGGGTCTGTGGTATTACATTAGGTAGGGAAAATGGGCAGACTGGGTGGGCCAAGTGGCCCTTATCTGCCGACAATTTCTATGTAATTATATTTAATCGTAAACTATCTTAGATTAGCTGCTCAAGAGGGGTATTTTTTTGGATAGCCATGGTCTGGTTATCATTTTTTTTTAGCTGGATTAATTAATAAGAGTTTAGGGGTAGTGCCTCTTAGAAACACAGAAACATAGACTTTGATGGCAGATAAGGACCACTTGGCCCACCCAGTCTGCCCATTTCCCTACCTACTGGATAAGCTGCAGATTTTAGTTAAACAGCCTACTTCCTGCCACCCCCCCCCCATAATTGCCTTATGTCTGTCCCATGCATGTTTGAATTCCTCCACTGTTTTAGACCCCACAGCCTCTCCAGGAAGACAGTTCCATGCATTCACCACTCTCTCTGTGGAAAAAAAAAAATATTCGTAAGGGCATAGAAAGAACAGAGGCAGTCCAGAGAAGAGCAACTAAAATGGTGCTGGGTCTGCATCAGAAGCCCTATAAGGAGAGGCAAAAGACCTCAATGTGTATATATATATATATATATATATATATATATATATATATATCTACCCTAGAGGAAAGGAGGGAAAAAAATATATTCTTACATCGGAGGAGGGATACCAAGCAAAACTAGAGATTGGGTCACCAAGGCCAGTTCCGTAAAGATAGACTGGAATGTCCCTGATATTGTGTGCCAGAAGTCATGTATATGTGAGCATTGCCACTAAATGTGGCTATGTGTAGCCTTAACTTCCCCCACATAACCTCCAAAATCTACTATAAGTATGGCCTATACATTGCATTTGAATAGCAGGAGTGATGAAGTACCTCAACCTGCTTTTCTAGGCACAATTGCTCCAGTAGTTTGAGGGGGTAATGCAATAGTTCTGGTATATCTATGCCAAACTTCTAATGTTTGATTTGTGTGCAGTTCAGCATTCTATTTGTCGAGGGTGGAGACTGAAGTGTCCTGAACCAGGTCTTATAGTCCCCTATATAGTATCGCTATCAAGTGGCTCCATTTGTCTCCCTCTTGGTCGGCAGTAAGAATCATTAGTAATAAATGAGTAACTTGAGATAGGGTTTTAAAGTTTTCCCCTAGTCCCACTAGATAGGATCTCAACTGTAGGCAATGAATATGGGCCCTTGTCAGTAACTGAAACTCTTGTTGTGGCCAATAAAACACTTTAAAACAGTAACAGTGCCCAACCCCCACAAGGCAAGACAACGCAGTAGCTAGCAAGTTAACTGTAAAACCTTCTGCATTACCAGTCCACCTGTGCTACTATATAGGCACTGCCCATTGGTACCAGTTTTTCCCTTAAACCTTAAAAGGAGATCCATGTGCTTCACTGAGTATCCAGCCGTAGGAATGTTGCAGGCCCAGTGACATTACATAGAAACATAGACTTTGACTGCAGATAAGGACCACTTGGCCCACCCAGTCTGCCCATTTCCCTACCTATTGGATAAGCTGCAGATTCTAGTTAACTAACAGCCTACTACCTGCCACCCCCACTACAATTGCCTTATGTCTGTCCCATGCATGTTTGAATTCCCTCACTGTTTTAGACCCAACAACCTCCCCAGGAAGGCAGTTCCATGCATTCACCACTCTCTCCGTGAAAATAAATTTCCTCACATTACCCCTGAGCCATCCCCCCTCTATCTTTAAATTGTGTCCCCTTGTTCTTACACATCTCTTTTTCTGAAAGATGCTACCCTCCTGGACTTTGTTGATTCCCTTCAGGTACTTGAAAGTTTCTATCATGTCCCCCCTGTCCCTCCTTTCATCAAGGGTATACATATTAAGCTCTCTCAGTCTCTCTTAATATGGTTTCTGATGCAGACCCTGCACCATTTTAGTTGCCCTCCTCTGGACTGCTTCCATCCTGTCTATGTCCTTGCGTAGATGAGGTCTCCAAAACTGCACACAGTACTCCAGATGGGGTCTCACCAACTGTCTGTACAGAGGGATAACCACTTCCCTTTTTCTACTTGTGATGCCCCTTCCTATGCATCCCAGTATCCCCCTGGCTCTCCTTACTGACTTTTCATGTTGCTTACCAACTTTTAGATCATCTGATATGACTACCCCTAGGTCCCTTTCCATTTTTGTTGTTGTTAGTACCTCCCCTGCTATTGTGTACTCTTCTCCTGGGTTTTTGTTTCCCAGGTGCATTACTTTGCACTTCTTTGCACTGAATCTAAGTTGTCATATGTCTGACCATTCCTCCAACCTTGCCAAGTCCCTTCTCATCCTTTCTACCCCCCCTTGTGTATCAACTATGTTATAGATCTTTTGTGTCATCTACAAAGAGGCATACCTTTCCCTCCAGACCCTCTGCAATGTCACCTATAAAGATGTTAAAGTACTGAGCCCTGAGGTACTCCACTAGTGACCCCCCTTTCTTCGGAATGTGTTCCATTCACTATTACCTTCTGTGTCCTGTTTTGCAGCCAGTTTGCTACCCAGGCTACCACCCTGGGACCCACTCCCAGGCTGGCTAACTTGATTATTAATCTTTTGTGCAGGATTGTGTCAAGTGCCTTGTTAAAGTCTAGGTAGGCCATATCCACAGCCCCCCCCCCGGTCTATTACTTTGGTCACCCAGTCAAAGAAATATATTAGATTCATCTAACATGACCTTTCTGCTGTAAATCCATGGTGCTTTGGGTCCTGTGCCCCGCTGGCCTCTAGGTACTCAACAATTCTTTCTTTCAGAAGTGATTCCATCATTTTCCCTACCACTGAGGTCAAACTTACAGGTCTATATTTTCCTGCTTCTGCCTTGCTCCCACTTTTGTGAAGGGGAATCACATCTGCCCTCCTCCAGTCCTCAGGTACCACCCCATCCTCCCATGATTTGTTAAAAAGTGTTGTCAGTGGTGTCACTAGGTCCTCCCTTAGTTCTGTTAGGATTCTGGGGTGAATCCCATCAGGCCTCATTGCTTTGTCCACCTTGAGTTTTAGGAGTTCTTTCAGGACTCTTTCTTCTGTAAATGGACTGGTGCCAAGCCCCCTACCCAGAGTGCTTCTATTGTCTGGTTTAGGTAACTCCTCCTTATCTTCTTTTGTGAATACTGAGTAAAAGTATCCATTCAGTATCTCTGCCTTTTCACTGTCTCCCTCTGCCGACCTCCCCTCTTCCTTATTAATCTTCACTATTCCTCCCTTAACCTTTCTATGCTCCCTAATGTACCTATAAAAGGTTTTATCCCCCTTCTTAACTGAATTCGCTATTTTTTCCTCGGTTTGGGCTTTTACTATTCTGACTGCCTTCCCCACTTCTTTCTGCTTTAATTGATACAGTTCCCTGTCGTGCTCCTTCTGTGATTCCTTATACTTTTTGAATGCAGCCTTTTTCTCCTTAACCTTCCCTGCCACCTCTTTTGAGAACCATAGTGTTTTTTTACTCCGCTTTGTTTTCTTTATCTGTTTCACACAAAGGCTTGTTGCCTCTATGATGGCAGTTTTGATTTTTCTCCATTGTTCTTCCACCCCTCCTTTTTGGCCATTTGCTAGTGTATTTCTCAGGTATTCACCCATTTTGCCAAAGTCAGCCCTTCTAAAGTCCAGTATGCTTGTTTTTGTATGGCTCATCTCCATGGTTGTACTTATTGTGAAGCACACTATGCAGTGGTTGCTTGTTCCCAGATGTCTACTGACTTCTAAATTTGTGATCCTCTCTCCATTTGAGAGTACCAGGTCTAGTATTGCTCCCTCCCGAGTGGGTTCCAACACTAGCTGTCTAAGGCCTGCCCCCTGCAGGGCATCGAGAATGACCCTGCTCTTGGATGTGGCTGCAGTACATGTCATCCAGTTAACATCTGGCATATTCAGGTCCCCCATCAACAGTATCTCCCCTTTTTCAGCCATTTTGAGACTGTCCTCTATCATTTTCTTGTCCATTTCCTCCACTTGAGACGGGGGTCTGTATACAACCCCTGTGCGGATTGTGATGCCATTCCCTGTCTCCAAGGTGACCCAGACTGCCTCTTGTCCTCCCCCTTTACTTTTTAGTTCTGTAGCTTTGATCCCTTCCCTTATGTATAGAGCTACTCCACCTCCTCTTTTCTCCTCTCTGTCCCTTCTGTGTATGCAGAGAGCGTGAACTACATCCAGAGGCACCTGAGACCTTGCATTGCAGCTGGCTGGCTGGCAGTGGTGCACTTTAAAACAAGCAGAATACATGCTTTCCAAACCCAAACCCCACAGGCCATGCAATTGCTTAAAGAGATGCTCACATGATCGGGCAGGCAACTCATATGTGTAGTTGTCTGCCTTTTGAGCTTTTTCAGCTATGAATTAATATTTTCTGCCAAGTGGTTTTAAAAATATTTCACTCATAAATCCCGATTCATACCTTCCTGGTACAAACCAAGCGGCCACCAAGTGCTGCAGTCCCACCCCAGAAAACAGCATAATTATGACGTGAGGCTGGGAACAGGGCTGCAGTCACTAAATGGAGAATGTAATGGAATTGGGGAAGGGGGTTGCCTAAATGTACTAAAATTATCTTTGCTGCCATGTTTACATGTATGGAGCTACTACATAATATTATATTAGCCTCATACATGTAAACATCATGATTATGCTATTTTCAGGGGCAGGCTGCAGGGCTTGGTTGCCTCTTAAGTTGATGGTTCAGTTGTTGCAATTGGGGGGGGGCAGCTTGAAGATACTTCAGGTCTCAGGTGCCTCTGGATGTAGTTCACGCCCTCTGCATCCACAGTCTTCTGGACCTCTCAGACTTGTTCCTCTTCCTCCTCTGCTGCACGGACCAGCCTAAGGAGCAGGGGCCACATGACTCACACCCACATCCAAGCTTCTGAACCCTAGTGGAGAACATTAGCTAGCACCTGATGTCAGCATTAACTGGTTGTCTCTCAGACTGTCTGCTGGATTGATGCAGATTTTTCTCTTTATGCAGGCTTTCTCACAGTTGTACTCAAGCAGTCTCTCTCTGCTGCCCACATGCTGGCAGCTGTGGCACGCAGTTACCTCCAGTTCTCTCAAGGCAGGCCGCAGACTCTCAGGAAAATGTTGTCCTGACACTTTCAGTAGGCACACAGTTCAGTCTCTGTAAACACAGGTTGGAGAAACCTCTGGAGTCACTCCCTGATGGTTGGTTGTGGAAGTCCAGACAGGCTTTCTTAGGTGGCTCTGGCAAGCAGCACTTGCCCTTCTCTCTCTCTCTCAGAGCTAAATGTTGATGCCCCTCTTCTGTAACTGCCCTCAACATTTTCTGGGGTAAATGCAGCTTATAGTTGATGTAGGGGGTTATCAATCTGCAGAATATGTGTTCTGAATGTTTACTCAGTTCCCTATTGGCTGGTTGAAAGGGCAACAAACATGCAGCACAGTCATTTTCCCAGCAGTCCCAGGTGTCTATGTGCCAAGATCCCTGACCTCTGATTTACTGCTGCATGGCCAGAGATTGGCAAGACAGCAGCTGTTCATCTTACGCTATACAGTTGTTGTAAGTTTACAGTTCTTTTGTAGGTTCACTGCCCTTCATTTACTGTAGCTGACCCCCCAGTTCGTCAGGCACACCTGTGCCTAGTATTTCATTTGGCAGTTTGTGGAAAAAGGGTCTTTCACTGTCCTATCAGGAGCTCTGTTTCTAGCTATCCCCAGATTGAGCAGTCTCTTCTCCCTGTGTGGTTGGCAGCCGTGCTGTCTGTAAAGGCGCAGAGGCACTGAACACATGTAGTTTTCCTTAATTCCCCTAATTCTTCCCCTCCTAGTGCCTCCCTGCCCCCTGATGCCCTGGTGGTGTCCCTTGGGCCACAGCACACTAGAAGGGTTGCTCCTTGTAGCCATGGGCTGCAGTGGTGAAAATCCATCAGGTGGGTCAGGCACACACAGCACTGTGTGAGCTGGTCTGCTCACATGTTCAAGCAGGCGGTTGCTCAATTGTGCGCACACTACTGTGTGGTGATCATTGAGCAGGAAGCAACTTGGCAGTTGAGGTACACTCCCCTGATTCCCCACCAGGCTGCAGTCCCAGGGCCAGACAGCAGAAGATTAAGTATGGCAGGCTGTTCTGATCACAGCAAAAGGAGTCCAGATAAGCCCCCACCATTTGTGGAGGGATACAAATAGGCACAATCACAAGCCAGTAGCCACTTTCCAGTATGGATGGGTGTGTTCTTCTCTACTCATGCAGGTCTGTGGTGCTATGTTAGTCAGAAGAGATCAGTAAACAGTCCTTTAGTGATATAATACCTTTCATTAGATTAACCAAAATATCTTTGATGTTCTCTGTCCACCAGTCTTTACCTTACCCACTTACCTGAATCACCTGGTTAAATCTTCAATGGTGTTCTGACTATACAATTTATCTCTGGTGGTCTAGTACATTGGAATAGGGGTATAAAGGTCCACTGTATGTATGGATGTCCCCCTTCCCATTGCAGCATGACATTTATGGGCTCATTCTCCTCTGTTTCACCACAGGAGGCTTCGGTTGTAGTGGTGGAGGAAGAAATTTTCTTCTACTACTCCCCCATCCCAGAAAAAGAGAGCCAACAGGGGGAAAGACCCTTGAGAAATAACAAATGACAACTGAAGGAGCTGGGTGAGACCCTCAGTGATGTGAATAGAGCAGTGGGAGGAGTGACTGATGATAGGATGTCCACTGCTACCAATTATGCTTCAGATGAAAAGGAAAGCATAAGCAAAGAATATGCTCCCTTAAAAAAGCCTCTTGGATGTCCACTATTCAGGCTCACAGGCTACAGATTGCTGCTTGAAGCATCACAGACACTGTGGAGAAGCCCCTGGATGCTAATATTTTATGTTTTTTTCTTTTATAGCAGGTATGCCATCATTGCCTATAATATGCAAAAATTTTAAACAGAGTGTACTCACCCCTGATATTTAGCTGCGTCTCCCAAGCCTATTTTTTACAGTTTACAAGTTTAAGTTCCTGCGGCACCAGAGTCACGGGTGCAGGCTACCTGATGTACAGCAGAATGGAGCAGAACAGAATTCACTTTAGAGAAACAAGAGGAATCAGAAGAAGCTGGAGATTCTGTTGAGGCTGGGAGTTGAGCAGCTACAGGGAGTTGTGGTTCAGGTGAACCGGAATAAACACTGCTGTGCTGAATGAAGGAGAGGTGCACCAGAGACATGGAGAGAGTAAATAAAGAAGCAGGATCATGAGGAGACTCCGAAATTACAGGGCAAAGAATTCTGAAAAAGGTTCTAAGAAACACGTATGGCTAAAGCCTCTACATACTTGAAGTGCACTCATAAATTAGCATAACAGCTTTTCTACATTCAATGTAAAATTTTATTCAGTTTCACAAGGCACACTAGTTTTTTAAATGGGGGAGCAAATACAAAGCTAGCCCCCATGCATGATATGGTACACAGACTGATTTCAGAGCGCACTTGATGTAAAGCGCTATCTCAGTTCCTAATAGTAGTTTGATTTAGAACAACGAGAACAGCTGTAAAATTGAATTTATACTTTACATACTGTAGATGCAATTGATACATTTTCTTGGCTCAATTGCCTAATCCTTTGAAAATTCTGTGCTGCGTCTCTTTACCAAATGAACTGAAGGAGAGACTTCTAGCAGTTAGCATAGACTTGAATTGAGCGCCATTGCTTCTTCCTTCGTGCTGCTTCCGTCTTGGACGTTCACCTACATGGTGTTACCAAGAAAATCAGCTGACGTTTCCAACGTATGACATCTTCATCAGAGCTAGTGCGTCTATTACATTGATATGTCTTTTTATACAATTGGTTACCATGGTAACAATGCACTATTTCCAATACTTTATTAAAAATACTCCCAAGTGAATATGGTGATAAAATCATTTAAAAATACCAGCAACGATGTATGGCTTGGTGACAAAGTTAATTTATCTTGTTTTTCCTTTTTAATTCTTATTATTAAAGCAACCGCATAACAACTTTGTTAATAAGAATTAAAAGGAAAAAACAAGATAAATTAACTTTGTCACCAAGCCATACATCGTAGCTGGTATTTTTAAATGATTTTATCACCATATTCACTTGGGTGTATTTTTAATAAAGTATATTGAAATATTTTCTGGGTTGACCACCGATGCAGTGGTAGTGCTACTACCTCATAGACAGTTAATTAATATGAAACTGATAAACTGTAAATGATGATGGCGTTATGCACTGGTGACAACAGGTGTGAATTGTTTTTACTGTATTTGTTTTATTGTTAAGTGCTTTTGAATAGTTACTTGCTGTTTTTAACTGTTGTTTGTACATGGTGGAACAAGACACAAGAGTCCTGAAATGGAGGCTGTAGTAATGCTTACCAGCATCTGTGTCTGTTTGTTATGTGTATATGAAATTCAGTAAAAATATTATGATGACACTCTTCTGCCACAACACAAGACGGTCAGACTGTGATAAGAACTGGGACTTGGAAAACTCTTGCACAAACTTCATTTATTTTCTGGACTTCTGATTTCCCACAAACAAGTTAGAAACTAGACAGTTAAATTTTACAGTGTATTTTGCATGTATATTTCCACCATTATTTTTGTTATTCTGTTACCAAATTTGTAAATCTTTTGTTTCTAAGTCTTGTATGATAATTATTTAAATATTAGTAAAAGCACTTGCTTTTAAAAAACTGCCTGTGAGTGATTTGTGTGTATAGGCGGGAAGGTTTATTAAAATCTGAGACCAGCTTTTAAATGCAAGGTGCCAACATCGCTACCAAAGACTAGGATCCTGGAAATGGAATCTGGGTGCCTAAAGTAGGGGAAATGCATAGGTCTTGGGATGGGTCTGTAAGGGGAAACTAGGTTGCTGCACCACCTGTGGGAGAAGACACCAATCAGGGATTACAAGGACAAACCCCAAAGCACTCATAATGCTTGGGTCTTTCCCCCAGTACAGCAACCGAAGAGGGGTTCTCACCTGGCTCCAGACTTGAGACTGTATTTTACCATTACCAAGATTAGAGAGGAAGCCCTGGGACCTCATGGTGAGTGTTCAGTTGTGATCTCAGTGAGCACTCTAGAAGGATACGTGGGAGAGTATTCCTGTCCCCCCCATCATGGATTGAACTTAGTAGTGGATGCTGTGAGCTCAGTGCCCTGGAAGTGGACTCGTGACAAACCACACAAAAAAAACAGTCTCCCCTTCTGCCACTTTTAAGTGGAGGAGAATATGAAACACAGAAACATAGAAGTTGACAGCAGAAGAAGACTACTAGGTCCACCTATTCTGCTCATTTGTTTTAGACCTGTTTTGACACTGTAGTTGCCCTTTGTAGCCAGGGCTCCCTTGTGTCTATCCCATGCATTCTTGAATCCTCCCACAGTGTTGACTCTCACAACCTCTTGGGGCAGGCTGTTCCAAGCATCCACCACTCTTTCTGTGAAGAAAAACTTCCTGGTGTTGGTAGAGAACCTCCCTCCTTGCAGCCTGAGGTCATTTCCCCCTGGTCCTGGAGCTCTTCTTGAAGTGAAAAAGTTCTTGTGCCTGCACCTTGTTAATGCCTTTTATGTACTTGAATGTTTCAATCATGTCCCCTCTCTCTCTCTCTCTCTTCTCTGCTCCAGTGAGTACAAATTCAGTTCCCTAAGTCTTTCCTCATAGGACATGTACTGCAGACTCTGAATCATTTTTGTCGCCTTTCTCTGTACTGTTTCCACCTAGACGATGTTCTTCCTGAGGTGAGACCTCCAGAATTGGACTCCGTATTCCAGGTGAGGCCTGACCAGTGATCTATATGGTGGTAGTACCACCTCTCTGTTCCTGCTCATGATTTCCCTCCCAATGCAGCCCAGCATTCCGTTGGCCTTCATTGTTGCCTTCTCACACTGCTTACTAACTTTCAAGTCATCTGAGATTATGATTCCCAGATCTCATTCCTGGTTTGAGACTGCCAGTCTTTCGCCTCCTAGGTAATACTCCTTTCTTGGATTTTTCTTTCCTATGTGCATGACCTTGCACTTTTTGGCATTAAATCTCAGCTGCCACACTCCAGACCATTCTTCTAGTTTCTTGAGGTCAGCTTCCAACTTGCTCACTCCTTCTGGGGTGTCCACTCTGCTACATATTTTGGTGTCATCTGTGAACAGACACACTTTCCCTTCTAGTCCATCAGTGATATCTGCTATAAAAACATTGAAGAGCACAGGCCCCAGCACTGAGCCCTGGGGCACCCCGCTGGTCACCCTGCCTTCCATCAATTGCACTCCATTAACCTGTACCCTCTGGGTTATGCCTTGTAACCAGTTTTGTACCCATCTGACTACTTCTGGACCAACCCGTGTGGTCAAGCTTCTTTACCAGCCATCTGTGTGGAACCGAGCTGAAGGCCATTCTAAAGTCTAGGTAGACCACATTTACTGCCCCACCGACATCCACTATGTTTGTAGCATAGTCAAAAAACTCAAGCAGA
The DNA here is from genome assembly GCA_016271365.2 of Neoceratodus forsteri. Taxonomy (NCBI): domain Eukaryota; kingdom Metazoa; phylum Chordata; order Ceratodontiformes; family Ceratodontidae; genus Neoceratodus; species Neoceratodus forsteri. The sequence goes on from CM028133.1 coordinate 443,188,331, forward strand.
TTTGTCTGGCATGACCTACCTGCTATGAAACTGTACTGTTTAGGGTCTTGTTGGCCGCTAGTTTTGAGGAATGCTATGATCCTCTGTTTGAGTAGTGTCTCCATTAGTTTCCCTACTATGAATGTGAGGCTCACCAGTCTGTAATTACTAGCCTCTTCGCAACTGCCTGATTTGTGAAGTAAAACCACTATTGCCTTTTTCCAGTCTTTGGGTATCACACTGCTCTTCTAGGATTTCATGAATAGAAGTGCCAGAGGGGCTGCTAATTCTGCCCCCATTTCCTTATGGATTCTGGGGTGCATCTCATCTGGTCCCATAGCTTTGTCTGCTTTTAGTTTATTTAGTGCCTCCCGTACTTCGGCTTCTGTAGAGGGACTCATGTCTACCCCTGGTCCTGGGGTGTTGTTTGTTTTAGGGCTGGGCCATCCCCTGGGTCCTCTTTGGTAAACACCGAGCAGAAGTATTTGTTGAGGATTTCAGCTTTCTCTGGGTCATGTCTGGTGCATTTCCCTTCTTCAGTAGCAATCTTTACTATCCCCTCATTTGTCTTCCTACATTCCTTAATGTATCTAAAAAATTATTTGTCTCCTCTTTTTGCCCCTTCTGCTATCTTTTTCTCTGTCTGGGCTTTTGTCTTTCTAATTTGTTTGTTTGACTGTCTTATTTTTTCCTTATACGACTCAGTCTTTCACAGTTTTGGTTTCCTGGTATATGCTGTATACCTTCTTTTTTTTCTTTGACTGTGGTAGCCACTTCCTTGGAAAACCATAGAGGATTTTTTTTTTTTGCTTTACTGACCTATCTGGTACATTGATCTGTGGCAGTCTTTATTGCTCTCTTGAGTCTCCCCTACATGACCTCTACCTCCTCAACCTCTATTTCCATTAACTGGCTACTTATGTTGTTCCTCATTTTTTGGAAGTCAGCCTTTCTGAAATCTAGCACCTTTATCTTTGAGTGGCTGGTGTCCTGTGTTATGTTTACCTTAAAGCTTACCATGCGATGGTTGGTATTGCCCATATGACATCCCACTCTGATGTCCTTGATCCTTTCTGAGTTTGTGAGGACAAGGTCAAGAATGGCATCTCCCCTTGTTGGGGTTTTAACAAGCTAGCACAGCCCCGTGCCTTGTAGTGACAATAATAAGTCCCTGCTTCTTGCTGTTGCTGCCATTAGTGTGCTCCAGTTAATGTCTGGTAGGCTGAGGTCCCCACACCAGTATTACTTCACCTGTATCAGACATTTTGTGGATTTTCTCTATTAAGTCTTTGTCTCCTTGATTTGGGGGCCTTTACATGACACCGATTCTGAAAGGTTTTCTCTTGCTCGTGTCTACAGTTATCCACAGTGACTCGATGTCCCCAGGTTGCCCTTTTACTTCTATGGCTTTTATTTCCTCCTGTATGTAAATGGCTATGCCCCCCCCCGTCTTTTTTTGCCCTGCCTATCTTTCCTGAACAGACTGTAACCAGGAATGGTAGCATCCCATCTTCAGTTTTCCATGAACCACGTTTCTGTTACAGCCATCCAGTCCAACCTTTCTGTTTCCAAGATGGCTGTTAGTTCAGGAAGTTTGTTGGCTAGGCTCCTAGTATTTGCAACCATTGTGTTCCAGATGTAACCCCCCTACAAATGGGGGTTCCCAAAAAGTCTTCCTTCAGCTTGCCTAAATGCTCACTGCCAGGCTGGTGTTCTGGGTTTTAGCAGTTTAAATGCATTGCCAGGGAGTGCCTGTATAACCTCTGTGTACTGTCTCTTTAAGAGCTGCCTGGATTGCAGTCATAATTAATCTGAGAGGGAGCTCTGTTAGAAGATGTACTTGTTTGCTGATCATTTGTTAGAGTAGTAATAATATTGCAGTTTGTTCTAACCTGCCTTCTTTGCAGCATGGACAGTTATGTTTGTTTCCAACAGCTTGGTCCTGGACTGAAATGGGCCAATCAGTACATTTGGGACTTTAAAATGGAGCCTGCCTACAGAGGCTTGGTGGGGCCAAAACTTGTAGGAATTGTAGTTTTGGGCTTTTGGCGCCTAAAATAACCTGGAGGGGGAGCCCTTGTTGTGACTGACAGACAGATCAACCAACTGAACCTTTTGGATCTTGGGGAAAGTCCCACACTGCTTGCAGTTTCAGTTAGATCTGAGTTGGGAAGTGAAGAAGTAACAGCTCGAGATAGTTTGAGCAGCAATCCATAGTGGATTCGTGCGGGAGAACTGTGGAAAGGCCTAAGTTTGGCCTGCATGCCTGCCTGCTGTTCCTGATAGGGAACTTGTGTTTTGGACTGAATCCGAATTTGGAGAGTGAATTAAGCCACTGAATTGTGACCAGGCTTTAACCTGAAGACGACCAAAGATTTCCTGAATGAGATCAGCCTGTCAGGACTTCCAGCGACCTCTGAACTCCCGGATTATGCAGAGACTCTATAATTGCGACCGGAGAGCCATTTGCCTGGTACAGTGGAATTTCCTTACATGTGAATGTGCTGTGTGTTTATAGTGGGTCATGATTTGGTTCCCCACTGTGTGTCTGAACTGTGTTTTGCTTGCTGGAGGCTGTATCCATTTCCGTTTCCCTGGGCCCTGCTACACTGACCCAGCCAGAATACCTGCTACGCAGAGAAAGTCATCGACAAGAAACCGGCCTGGGGATCAACCCCCTGCTCAATGCCTTAAACAGGAATGACAACTCAGTGATTCGTGTGGGCCCTGCTTCTCCGGGCACTCCAGCTCAACAGCCTGCAGTCTCGAGTTTGTTCTGCCTGTGTCCAGTATTGGGTATCATGAATAAACATCAGGGTAGCTCCCTGCAACAACAGCTAAATCTAAAAGTGTTGTCATCTGATTGTCTTGTTGCCTTTTCTTTCATGAACTGAGCTCTCAGGCTCTGGATTATAAATAGTGTGTGTTGTGCATGTTGCTTTCTTCCATCACAGGGCCACAACCAGCTGCAACGTTCCTGGCTAGCCCACCGTTTTCCTACCTGGGTACCCAGAATGTGTGGCTATGTAGGGACTCTGAACTGCATGCATAACTGTCTGATTAATATAGCTTTTAAGCAAATCAACCTGATTACGCCCCTCCCTTGTTCAAGTCCCCTGAATAAATCAGATTTAATTTTATTTGCATTTAACCTGACTGTGGTCCCAGTTTATGCCAAAAGTATTGTACTGCTGCTATTTGCTGTGCCTAACCTTGTTTTACAGGGAGTTGCCAGGGTCAAGCTAGAGGAACCAGCCCTGGTGGTAAGTGCAAACAGTGTGGGTAATTGCCTGGTGAATAAGGGTCATTGTGAAATTAATTATTGTATATTGTTCAAGCCACTAGAAGGGAAAGGGGGGGTTACAGTGTCCTGGAGGGCTGTGCCCAGGTTAGCTTGACCACTAACAACCCTGACCTCCGGGTGAAGGCACCCATTCCATTACCCAGGCCCCTTAACCTGCTACTAGCCAAGCATGCAGGGGTAGTAGCCCTTGGGATAGCACTACCTAGGGGCTACATCTTGGAGCCTCACCGCTGGGATTTTGTGCCTTCTAGTGGCAAAAAAAAAATTATGAATTATTGTTAAAGATTAATGGCTACCCCAGTAGAAATGGCTGTACACTAGTTGGTGGGGTGGTATACTGGGCAGGAAATCGACCCCCATAATGCTCTGCTTATACTGGATATTCCCTTGGGTACCAGTAAGGACACTGTAGAGGGAGCACTCTCCAAAGTTGAATGTTTAAAAAACCCTGTGGTGGTGGGCCAACAGGCTGATCTGATTGCACAAACTTTTATAGCCTTGGTAGAGTGCAGTGACCTCGTGGACAGTTCTAAAGTGCCACAGACTATTGCCTCAGAAGGGGTCTTAGCCGCCTGCAGAATGATAACAAAAGATAGTAAAGACCATGGGGAGGATGAGCTCCCATTATCTGAGACTTCTGAGGAGAAATTTGCTAAGTTGTTGCTGGAGGAAGAGAAAACCATAGAGGACTTTAAGAAACTATTCCTGCCACCTGGGGGTATTCCTTCCCCAACACCCCCTCCCACTCCAGCACCTGTTACTGTCCTGCCTTCTGTGCCCATGCCAATGCTGGTCCCTATATCTGTACCTGCCATTAGTCACGACTCCTACCGAAGGCTGAGAATCTTCTCAGGCACCCTCCCCACCCCACAGGGGGAGGATGACTGGGAGACCTGGATTGACTATGTTGCCCCCTTGGTACCCGAGTGGCAGTATGCAGAGGCTGAGAAGTGGAAAAGAATCATAGAAAGTTTGAGGGGCCCCACCCTTGAAGCCATTACATTTTTGAGGTCCATGAACCCTGATGCATCTGCTCAGAAGTACCTATCTGTACTTGAAGGCAATTTTGGGAGCACTGAGTCAGGGGTTACTTTGATGTGGAAATTCCAAGGTACCAAACAATGGAAGGGGGAAAGTTTGTCTGTCCATGTTACTCGCCTAGAAAGAGCTCTGCAGAAAGCTTACCAGAAAGGTAGGGTAGCTGCCAGTGATTTGAACCGCGTGAAATTGGGGCACATACTGCAACATGCCAAGCATTCTAAACTGCAGATCATCCAGTTAAGGCTCCAGGATAGGAGAGGTAACCCACCTGACTACTGTGACTTGATAAAAGAACTCTGGGAGGTAGAAGGTGAAGAGAGAGATTGTAATTATGGGATGAGTGCAGCCCAAGTGATCATGGCACCGGAAGGCCCTTCCAAAATGGAGACCACTAAGAGTGTCCTGCTGTGGGCTAAACGATGGGGGGAGGAGTTACTGAAGGAAGTCAGAAAAGTACAACTGGGTGCATTTGCTGAGGTATCCCCTGCTGACAGAGACCCTGGCCCTGTCAGGACGTGACTGTTATGGGGTTGGGGGTGTACCCTCAAGCATCCTCTACTGAGGGTGGCTTCTCGGCTGAGCTCAAGGAATTGACTGCCACCCTAAAGGAACTTTTGAGACATGGTACACTACCAGCAGACATCAGATCACAATCTCCCATCGATGCTCCAGCATCACCTGCTATGTTTTCCCCAAGGATGCCCCGAGAGCCTGTCATTTGTCACAATTGCAGCAAGGATGGCCATTATGAAGAGGGAATGCCGGTCTCAGAAGGACTTACAGAAAGTGGTAAACCGGCTTCAAGGAGAGCTTGGGAAAATGAGTCAGTGGTCAAGGGGTGCATGAAATGACCGCAGTGAAGGCTTCAGCCATCCTAACTCAAACCCCTCTGTGGCTAAATCCTCTGTCCAGGCCCCTGCTGTTGTCCCTCCAGACTGGTCCAAAATAGTGGGCCCTTCAATGAAGACTACTGTGGCTGTGAATGGTATTACTACTCGGGCTGTGTTTGACAGTGGGGCGCAAGTGACCACTGTATTTCAGGACTGTTATGACAAACACTTATCTGATGTGCCATTACAATCCCTGGAAGGCCTACATGTGTGGGGGCTGAGTGATAAGTCTTATCACTACCTAGGATGTGTCCACCTCTGGTTGTCTTTTCCTGCAACTGTAACTGGTGTAGAAGAGCAAGTAGAGACACTGGCCCTGGTGTGTCTCCCCACCGGACTGTATGATGGGGTTCCCTTGTTAATTGGAACAAATGCCCACATGTTTGGGAGACTAGCACAACTCTGCTATGAGGAACAAGGGCAACTGACTGGACAAGCCCTAAGAATTCCAGCCTTAGTAAAAAGGACATATGACTTACAACAGAAACCCAATGAAGAGGACCCAGATGAGCCAGTGGGGATAGTGTAGAAAAAGGAACCTGACTCCTTGGTATTGTCCCCCAACGCCCAGTGTACAATCCATGGAGAAGTCCGCCTAAAGAGAAACATAAAGAACAAAATATTAATGTTGGATGCACCAGGTGATGGAAAGTTGCCAGAAGGATTATTGGTTAAACCCAGCATCTTGCCTGCCCATGACCATGCCTATGCATGACGAGTGATGGTCCAGATTCTAAATGTGTCAGATCGGGAGGTCCGGGTGAACAGAGGGTGCACTCTAGCTAAAGTACACTGTGCAGACACTGCAGTATTACCCAATAACAAGTACTCTGTCCAAAAGGAGAGAGTAACACCGGCCTTATTTGACTTTGGTGATTCCCCGCTGCCAGCTGAATGGAAGGCTAGGGTTAGCAAGAAACTCACCCAGAGAGACCAAGTGTTTTCATTAAAAGAATGGGACATGGGGTGTGTCCAGGGTGCAGGGCATCATATACGCCTGCATGATGACTGGCCATTTCAAGACAGATCCTGACGCCTCACCCCAGCGGACATAGATGATGTGAGGAGACACCTGCAGGAAATGCTCACTGCTGGTGTGATGCAGGAATCAAGGAGCCCATATGCCTCTCCCGTTACATAGATACATAGATACATAGACAGTGTCGGCAGATAAGGGCCTATGGCCCACCTAGTCTGCCCATTCAAGTATGCACCGTTGTGGTTGTGCATAAGAAGAATGGGTCGGTGAGGATGTGTGTTGATTATCGAACCCTGAACCAGCGGACCATCCCAGATCAATACACCATGTCCCATATACAAGATGCCCTGGATTGCTTGAATGGGAGAAAATGGTTCTCAGTATTGGATCTTCGCAGCTGATATTACCAGATTCCGATGGCTACAGAGAACCATGAGAAAACCACCTTCATCTGTCCTTTGGGGTTCTACGAATTCCTGAGAATGCCACAGGGGATTTTGGGTGCCTCGGCCACCTTTCAGCAACTGATGGAATGTGCGGTGGGAGATATGAACTTGCTGGAATGCCTAGTGTACCTAGATGATGTCATTGTGTTTGGACGCACATTAGAGGAGCATGAGACCTGATTGTTTAAAGTCCTAGATCGATTGGAAGACTTCGGCCTCAAGCTGTCCATTGACAAGTGCCAGTTTTTTCAAACCTCTGTGAAGTATGTGGGGCACATAGTATCTGCAGAAGGGATAGAGACCAATCCCAGTAAGGTCGAGTCGCTGACTACTTGGCCCCAGCCCCATAACTTGAAAGAACTACAGCGTTTCCTGGGGTTCTGTAGCTACTACCACAGGTTCATAAAAGACTATTCCAAGGTGATTCACCCACTCCTGAATCTCACCCAGGGTTACACCCCCCCCACCAACAACAATAAATACAAGAAAGGAGCTGTCAAAGAACCCGAGAAAGTATACTTCCGAACAGGTGAACCTTTTGGGCCCTGCTGGACACCCGAATGTGAAGCAGCCTTCCATGAAGTCATATACCAGCTCACCCACTCCCCCATCCTCACCTATGCTGACTCTACCAAGCCCTATGTGCTGCATATGGATGCTAGTCTGCAGGGCCTAGGAGCTGTGCTGTATCAAGACCATGAGGATGGTTTCAGACCAGTGGCTTTAGCCAGCAGGAGCTTGACCCCATCAGAATGAAACTATCCTGTGCACAAGCTGGAGTTCCTTGTCCTAAAATGGGCCATTATTGACCAGTTTCATGAGTACCTCTCTGGGGAAAAGATATTGGTGAAGACCGACAATAACCCATTAAACTATGTACAGACTTCAGCTAAGTTGGACGCCACTGGGCACCAGTGGCTCTCTGCTTTATCAACCTATGATTATGCTGTCGAATACAAGCCAGGACTGAACCATATTGATGCTGATGCCCTGTCACGAAGGCCAGTCTCCAAGAGTGACCGGGTTAGATTGTCTGAACCTGGCATCCGAGCATTGCGCCAAAAGTTTGATAGAGATGAACAGATGTCTACGGATACAGTGGACTGTTTAGTAGATTGCTTGGGCCCTCCTGATACCTGCATACCGGCTGCCTATTGCCATTTCTCTGCTCTAGATATTAGTGCACTACCTCAATTTGACAATGACAGCATCCAGTGCGCTCAATCCCAAGATCCTATGATTCAGCCAGCACTTGATGCCCTGCTTGCGGGGAAAAATGTGTCCCAGTTGCATTCCCCTGACTTGCGAACTGCCCTATTGTTTAAAGCAGGCCCCAGGTTGAAGTTACACAATCAGTTGTTATACAGAGAGACAGTGGATTGCAGTGGTTGAGTAGACAAGCAGCAATTGGTCCTGCCCACGGCCTTTAAAGATTTGGTACTGAGGTCCCTCCACAATCACATGGGGCACCTCGATAATGACAGAACTCTCAACCTGGTATGATCTTGATTCTACTGGCCCAAGATGGGGCCGATGTTTAGCACCATGCAAAGACCTGCAGTCATTGCCTGTAAAGGAAAGCCTTGCCTCAGAAGGCTTCCCCCCTTGTCAATATTACTACCAGCACCCTCATGGAACTGGTCTGCATTGACTTTTTGTGTTTAGAACCTGATCAGTGGAATACTGGCAATGTGTTACTGGTTATGGATCATTTCACATGGTATGCACAAGCTTTTCCAACTAAAGATCAAAAGGCCCCTACCATGGCCAAGGTGCTAGTGGAAAATTTCTTTGTCCACTATGGTGTCCACCAGCGGATCCACTCTGACCAAGGCAGAGACTTTGAAAGTCAGCTAATCAAAGAAATGCTCTCTCTGGGGGGGGTGCGGAAGTCAAGAAAACCCCCCTATCACCTGCAGGGGGATCCTCAACCAGAATGTTTTAACTGCACCCTCCTAGACATGCTGGGCACCCTCCACCCAAAAGACAAGCATAAGTGAAGCCAGAAGATTAGCACCGTGGTACACGCGTACAATTGCACCAAAAATGACGCTACTGGTTTCTCCCCCTATTGCCTCATGTTTGGGAGGGAGGTCCACCTGCCAATTGATGTCTGTTTTGGGGTCTCTCCAAATGGAGTCTGAGCTGAAAACTACCTGTAGTATGTACAGAAACTGAAAGCTCAATTGAACCGTGCATAGCAACTGGCCCAGACAATGGCCGCTAAAAGAAATCTTGCCAACAAAGAGAGGCACGACAAGAAAGTAAAGGCTCAAGAACTACGGCCCGGAGACCATGTATTGTTGTGCAACTTGGGACTACATGGCAAGCACAAAATTGCTGATAGGTGGCACCATCTTTCTGATATAGTAGTTGAAAAGTTGGATGATCTACCAGTATACAAGGTACACCCAGAGAATAACTCCAAAGCTGTCAAGACCATGCACTGTAACCACTTGCTGCCTATCGGCCAAGTTATTATTGAAGCTGAGCCAGAAGACATTGCCTCCCCTGGGCTGGTGACTCATGCTGCTGCAAAAAAGAGACAGACTTAACCAACCCCCATAGTTACAGAGTTAAGGTTTCCCCCGCAGCAGGCCCAGAATGATAGTGACTGTCAGTCCACCTCTGACGCTAGTGAGTGTGACAATGTGTATTACCCCTCCTATGAATTGAGTCAGCTGTTTTAAGGTAACCCTATGACTAATTGTGGGGATGAAGCTGGCCCTTCTGGACTGCCTAACCCCCCAGCTTCATCCTTGGAGCCAATGCTCCCTGAAACTGAGGTGCAAAGCATCACATCAGAGGTTGCGGACTCTCTGTGGTTTGTGGAACTGTATGACTTGACCAAAGAAGGGGCTGATGGTCTGAGTCTCCCTGGTGACACACCAGAACCTGAAGAACAATGAGAGAGTGTTGACAGACCCCCTTCAGTGCCTCAAAGCCTAATTGTGCTACAGCCGCCTAAAAATGAGCAACCTGGGCCTTTGTCAGAGGATAATAATGAGCAAAGTGTTGTAGAAACAGAGCCTACAGAGCAAGAAGCTGATGGTGCTCCCAGTTTGGACATTCCCATCTATGCAGAGGCACCCCTCATAAGTGATGAAAGCTCCAAAGTTAGTGCTGCAAGTACAGAGACTGTGGCTGATCCCCCCAGAAAGACTGGCCGAGCTGCCAAGCCAGTATTGCGCTTTAGTTATGATTCTCCCGGGAGGCCAGTGGATTTGCCGCTCAATGTGGTTCACAAAGGTGTTTGTATTTCTCAGAGCTCACTACCCAAACTGAGCTTAATGGCCAATTTCAGGTTGATTGTTCTTCCTTCTCAGTATGGTGCCCCTGCCCCATCCAGCCCCAAGTTATCTGATAGGGAAGGGCCCCCTCCTACATTGTTTAATGTACATGAAGTTATAACATGAATCAGTATTGTGATGTCACAAGTATGTTAATCATGGTGGAATCAGTATTACCTGTATGAAACATGCATAAGTAGTGTCCTTATGGATACAGTATCATGAAGTGTAGTGAATATGTATAGTAAAGTAATAAGTTTATGTTAACTGATGCATGATGGTACAGATTGATGCAGACGCCAAGTTTTCTCCAGGCAGGGAAGGGTGTAACCCCTCTACAAATGGGGGTTCCCAAAAAGTCTTCCTTGAGCTTAACTAAATGCTCACTGCCAGGCTGGTGTTCTGCATTTTAGCAGTTTAAATGTATTGCCAGAGAGTGTCTATATAGCTTCTGTGTACTGTCTCTTTAAGAGCTGCCTGGATTGCAGTCATAATTAATCTGAGAAGGAGCTCTGTTAGAAGATGTACTTGTTTACTAACCATCTGTTAGAGTAGTAATAATATTGCAGTTTGTTCTAACCTGCCTTCTTTGCAGCATGGACAGTTCTGTTTGTTTCCATCATATTGGTCCTGGACTGAAATGGGCCAATCAGTACATTTGGGATTCTAAAATAGAGCCTGCCTACAGGGGCTTGGTGGGGCCAGAACTTGTAGGAATTGCAGTTTTGGGCTTTTGGCGCCTAAAATAGCCTGATGGGGGAGCCCTTGTTGTGACTTGACAGACAGATCAGCCAACCGAACCTTTTAGGATCTTGGGGAAAGTCCACACTGCTTGCAGTTTCAGTTAGATCTGAGTTGGGAAGTGAAGAAGTAACATATCGAGATAGTTCGAGCAGCAATCCATAATGGATTCGCGTAGGAGAACTGTGGAAAGGCCTGAGTTTGGCCTGCATGCTGTTCCTGAGAGGGAACTTGTGTTTTTTTTTTTGGACTGAATCCGAATTTGAAGAGCGAATTAAGCCACTGAATTGTGACCAGGCTTTAACCCGAAGAAGACCGAAGATTTCCTGAATGCAATTGGCCTGTCAGGACTTCCAGCTACCTCTGAACTCCTGCATTGTACAGAGACTCTGTAATTGTGACCAGAGAGCCATTTGCCTGGTACAGTGGAATTTCCTTACATGTGAATGTGCTGTGTGCTTATAGTGGGTCGTGATTTGTTTCCCCACTGTGAGTCTAAACTGTGTTTTGCTTGCTTGAGACTGTATCCAGCTCCACGGACAGAATCCGTGTCCATTTCCATTTGCCTGGGCCCTGCTACACTGGCCCAGCCAGAATACCTGCTACGCAGAGAAAGTCATCGACGAGAGACTGGCCTGGGGATCAGCTCCCTGCTCAATGCCTTGAACAGGAACCATGCCTTGGTGATTCGTGTGGTCCCTGCTTCTCTGGGCACTCCAGCTCAACAGTCTGCAGTCTCGATTTCGTCTTGCTTGTGTCCAGTATTGGGTATCGTGAGTAAACATCAGGGTAGCTCCCTGCATCAACAGCTAAATCTAAAAGTGTTGTCTTCTGATTGTCTTGTTGCCTTTTCTTTCACAAACTGAGCCCTCCTGCTCCAGATTATAAATAGTGTGTGTTGTGCATGTTGCGTTCTTCCATCACAGGGCCCCGACCAGCTGCAACATTCCTGGCTAGCCCACCGTTTTCCTACCTGGGTACCCACAGTGTGTGACTGTATAGGGACTCTGAACTGCATGCATAACTGTCTGATTAATATAGCTTTTAAGCAAATCAACCTGATTACGCCCCTCCCTTGTTCAAGTCCCCTGAATAAATCAGATTTAACTTTGTTTGCATTTAATCTGTGGTTCCAGTTTGTGCCAAAAGTATTGTACTGCTGCTATTTGCTGTGCTTAACCTTGTTTTACAGGGGTTCCCCAGGGTTAAGCTAGAGGAACCAGCCCTGGTGGTAAGCGCAAACAGTGTGGGTAATTGCCTGGTGAATAAGGGTCATTGTGAAAGTAATTATTGTATATTGTTCAGGCCACTAGAAGGGAAAGAGGGGGGTTACAGTGTCCTGGAGGGCTGTGCCCAGGTTAGCTTGACCACTAACAACACTGACCTCCGGGTGAAGGCACCCATTTCATTACCCAAGCCCCTTAACCTGCTACTAGCCAAGCAGGCAGGGGTAGTAGCCCTTGGGATAGCGCCACCTAGGGGTTACACAGGAATGTACATCCTCTTTGGCGAGAGGTTGTACCCTCTTCCTGGACTGCACCAGTTTGCTTTTCCCTGCCAAGAGAATATGGAGGTTGTTGGTTTGGGTGGATGTTGGCTCTGATTTGTTTTCTAAGGAAGTATGCATGCATTTGGCATTTTGGGGAGTGATGACCAGCCCACCGACTGCAGGGGTGTGAGCTGTATCATACCCACCTTTATTTAGTTTAAACTACCTGTAGACACCGAAGTTTTGTCTGAGTGCTAGGACACCTTCTCTATTTAGATGCAATCCGTCATATTTAAAAAAAGTTCTTTCCCAAAAGTTGTGCCAGTTCCCTATGTTGTGGTATCCCTTGTCTTGGCACCAATCATGCAGCCATGAGTTGAATTTGCCTACTTCAATCTCTCTGACATGCTTGGTGCTTTTTCCTTTTTCCCACACTGGCAGCACTTCTGAGAAGGCTAATTTGGATGGAAGGGAAGAAAGTTTATTGGCCAGGTCCTCAGAGTGTTTCTTGGCCTCCTGAACTGCGTGATTTGCCAAGTCTTTGGTACCAAGGTGTATTGTTATATGTGTAACATCCCCTGATTCCTGCACAACTGTCTTTATGCGGTTAGTGTCCCTATTTGCAGAGGCTCCTGGTAGACACTTTGCCACGTCGCTTTTAACATTTTGTGTTAGGTGGGGTTCCACTCCTCAGATCGTGGAATCCCCGATTATGAGAATTTTGCTTTTGTTTATATTTGTGTCATTGTTATTTAGAGTTTTAGTATTTTTGTTGTTATTGCATTTGGTTTTGGTATTGTTGTTGGTTATATTTTGAGTATTAGTATGTTTGATGTTATCGTAGTTTGTATTGGTTTTAATTGGCATGTTAGCCTTTTTTTGTGGTTTGATTTCTTTACCTTGTATTACTTTGTCTGTGGTTGGTATTGGTTTTAATTGGCGTGTTAGCCTTTTTTTGTGGTTTGATTTCTTTACCTTGTATTACTTTGTCTGTGGTTGGTAGCAGTGGAGTGAACCTGTTTTTTGCTTGGATGACGGGGAAATGCTCCTGGTTTTTGGCTTCCTTCCTTCCTGGGCCTCCAGTGATGCCTCTTTTTTCTTACCACCTTCCAGTCTCTGGGACTTGCCTCGAGTCCTGTCCCCGGCTGACATGCTGGTACTGGTGGTGGAGGGGTTGAGGAGGTGTGCTACACAGTTCCCTGTATTGGAGGTCGTATATTATAGTCCAAGCATCCTGTAGTTGGGCTGCAAGATCTACTATGGCACAACACGCATGGCAGGGTCCTGGTTGCCATTTGTAGATCCTATTGTACAGTGCACCACAGTTTTCGCAACTGAGAAGGTCCATTTTTTTTTGTTTTGTTTTGTTTTGTTTTAGTTGAGAGAAAGTGTTGATTCCTGTTCTTGGCAGGAAGTGTGGATGAAAAAGAGAACAAAACAGTGAGCTTTTTTTTTTGTACCTTACTACCTCCTATCAGGTGTTGTGGGTGGTGCTACACACCTATAGAGCAAGAGTACTCTGGAGAGAGTGGGTGAGTGTATCCAACTGTTCCCTGTATGCTGTAGAACACAATTAGGTAGCTGTTGAACAGACGAGGTCAAGCTTGTTCTCCTGCAAGGTAAGAAGGAATCTGATTACTAGCTCGGTTGTTCTGTCCTTTGGCTCGGAACTGCTCTGTGGAGTCCCTGCTGCTTACAGTAAAAAAAACTGCCTGTGGTCCTTGCATCCCAGCTCCCTGCTGCTGTGAGGGAGAGGGGAATGATTCACTGGCTGGAGAGGGGACTGATTCACTGGCTGCAGGACAATACCCACCCTTCTCAAACACTGGAGTGCCCAAGGAACTGCTGCAGCAGAAGCTGCCGATGAGAGCAGAAGTCGCCGATGAGATGGAACTGGGATGGGGCTATGCTGCTGCGAGTTCCGCTTGTAGCACTTCAGTCAGCAGACCTGCAGGTAAGAGTGTAGGAGAATTTAGATCTCCTACTTGAGCTTCCCTCAGGTGAAGATCAGTGAAGCTCAGCAGATAGAAAAGTGAGGGGCTTGAACAAACTTGGCGTATGCCTCCTAGGGTTTCCCTTTGTGTCTGAGCTGTTCTGCTGGAGAAAACTGAAAGGTAGGAAAAAACATTTTTTCTAAAGTTTTTTTTTTTTTGCTGTCTTGTCAGGTCAGGTAGGAAGTGGGCAGTGACATGCAGAACCTATATAGGAAAAGGACCCAGAGGTGGGTGGGTTTAGAGGGTAGGGTGGGAGGGCAGAACCTTTGTTACTGCTTCCTGCTGAAAAAACAATCATTTTGTTAAGGTTTGCCACTTAGTAACACAACTAGAGACTGGAGGAGAGAAGGTCTGTTTCCCAGTCAGTGAAGATCAGTGAAGCTCAGCAGACAGTAAGGCTAGAGGCTGGACCACACTTGGCGTATGCCTCTTAGGGGTGCCCTTTGTGTCTGAGCTGCTGCTTCCAACTGAGAGCTTTCTATTAGTCGACCATTATTTCACTTGACACTTGAAGTGAATTCACAATAGGCTTTCAGACCTTTGATATCCCTGTCCTTCCTGCCACCTAATAAGATGTAAATATACCATGACAGTTCCTGGAACGTAAAGTATTTTCTCTTGAAGTGTAACGTTTATTACAGTGATAGTTTCTTCCATCTCCTCAAAGTTTATGACACCTGTTTCCCTGTGATCATCTTACAAGGAACTTCCATCCTTTTGAAATGTATTTCAGTTTCCTGTTAAGTAAGCCTTTCCCAGACCCTAGAATACACATCCTCTGCATGTACCCCTTTTTATAAAAAAAAAAAAAAAATGGGCATCTTCCTGTCGCACCTTATCCTGGCCTATTTGGGAATTTAAACAGAACCAAAATCACAGAAAAATATAACTGCAGTATTACAGCAGTGGTCAGCTCACCACACAGTGGATGAGGGACAAGCAGTAAGTGCACTACATTAAGACTTCTGCAATGCCTTCAATTTGGTAGCACACAGGAGGCTGTTAAAAAAGCTGAAGGACCTTTGGGATGGCATAAAGGCTCATTAGATGGATTGGGAACTGGTTGAGGGAGGAAAGCAAAGAAGTAGTAAATGGGGTCAAATCAGAAGACGGGGTTATGAGTGGGGTGCCACAGGGGTCAGTTCTGGGTCGTGACTTATTCTATATTTTCATTAGTGACATCAAGGAAAGAATCCAAGGGAAATATGTCTCTTTGCAGATGACACAAAGCTCTCTGTCAGGCTAGACAGCAAGGAGGGAGCCAAGGACATGAGGAAAGACCTGAAGATGCTGAAAAGGCAGTCTAAAATCTGGCAACTGAAGTTCAGTGCCAAGAAGTAGATACATGCTAGCAATGAGAACCCAGCTACAAACTACTGGATCAGAGGGTCCAGATAGCCAAGATGGCAGAGAAAAGGGATCTAGGGGACCATCATAAGCAAAAGCAGCAAAACATCCAGATAGTGTAGCAAAGTGTAGAGTAAAGCATTAAGGATGCTAGGCTGTATAGGAAGGGGGGGGTCAGCAGTCAGAGGAGGGAGGTGATATTGCCCCAATACAGGTCATTGGTGAGACCACACCTGGAGCACTGTGCCCTGTTATGGACTCTACTTCTGAGAAAGGATAAGGATAGGCTAGAGGCAGTGCATTGCAGGTTCATGAAAATGATCTAAGAGCAGAAAGGCAGATCCTACAAGAAGAGACTGGTGGATCTTAGTGTGTACATGCCGGCAGACTGGAGGAAGGGATATGATCAAAATGATCAAAACCTGCAAGTTCTTAATGGTACAAACAAGGTAGAAAGTGGGGTTCTATGTACCAGGAACATTAACACAGTGACATGGGGTCACAGGTGGAGACTGGTATAGGGGAGCTTTAAGAAAATACTTCTTCACTGAAAGAGTGGTGGCAAAATGGAATGAATTACCAAGGGAAGTGGTGGAGGTGGGGTCTATTGTCAGTTTCAAGGAAGGCTGGGATAAATTCAGGGGACTTAACTCTAAGGAGGAAGGTGCAGAAGAGTGGAGGAGGTGGAACAAGAGGCAATCACACAATCTGACAATGGGCCAGTAGTTTGTAGCGTAGGGTTTTGGGGCAGACTGGGTGGACATTGGGTCTTTATCTGCCATCATTTATCTATGTTTCTATGTCCAATATGCTTCTGACTTTATATTCATGGTTGTCAAAATTAGAGGAATGGCATTTGCGACACAGCTGAAAAAAAGTTCATGATGTTTGAATGGAACACAGCATATTAATATTGCTAGAATGAGAACTGTCCTGCATCAGACTTTAGCAAGGCATTTGACACAGTCCCGCACAAAAGATTAATAATCAAGTTAGCCAGCCTGGGAGTAGGTCCCAGGATGGTAGTCTGGGTAGCAAACTGGCTGCACAACAGGACACAGAAGGTAATAGTCCATGGAATACATTCTGAAGAAAGGGGGGTTACTAGTGCAGTACCTCAGGGCTCAGTACTGGGTCCAGTCCTCTTTAATGTCTTTATAGGTGATATTGCAGAGGGTCTGGAAGGAAAGGTATGCCTCTTTGCAGATGACACAAAGATCTGTAACAGAGTTGATACACAAGGGGGGGGTAGAAAGGATGAGAAGGGACTTGGCAAGGTTGGAGGAATGGTCAGACATATGGCAACTTAGATTCAATGCAAAGAAGTGCAAAGTAATGCACCTGGGAAATAAAAATCCAGGAGAAGAGTACACAATAGCAGGGAGGTACTTACAACAACAATAATGGAAAGGGATCTGGGTGTAATCATATCAGATGACCTAAAGGTGGGTAAGCAGTGTGAGAAGTCAGTAAGGAGAGCCAGGGGGATACTGGGATGCATAGGGAGGGGCATCACAAGTAGAAAAAGGGAAGTGGTTATCCCTCTGTACAGACAGTTGGTGAGACCCCATCTGGAGTACTGCATGCAGTTTTGGAGACCTCATCTACGCAAGGACATAGACAGGATGGAAGCAGTCCAGAGGAGGGCATCTAAAATGGTGCAGGGTCTACATCAGAAACCATATGAAGAGAGACTGAGAGAGCTTAATATGTATACCTTTGATGAAAGGAGGGACGGGGACATGATAGAAACTTTTAAGTACCTCAAGGGAATCAACAAAGTCCAGGAGGGTAGCATCTTTCAGAAAAAGAGATGTGTAAGAACAAGGGGGCACAATTTAAAGTTAGAGGGGGGATGGCTCAGGGGTAATATGAGGAAATTCTTTTTCACAGAGAGAGTGGTGGACGCATGGAACCACCTTCCTGGAGAGGTTGTGGGGTCTAAAACAGTGGGGGAATTCAAACATGCGTGGGACAGACATAAGGCAATTACAGTGGGGGGGTTGCAGGAAGTAGGCTGTTGGTTAGCTAGAATCTGCAGCTTATCCAGTAGGTAGGGAAATGGGCAGACTGGGTGGGCCAAGTGGTCCTTATCTGCCATCAAAGTCTATGTTTCTATGTTTCTATCAGTGCTGTACATAAAAATGCAATGTAAATTAAACTTGGATCATGCCAAAATTGTCTTTAAATTTCAGCAAACATACACTGGCCTGGTGGTGCTGAGGGTTGAGTACCCAGGTTAGGGAACGAGCCCAGGTTGTCGGGGAATCTTCGGGGGGTGGTGGAGCAAGACTGAGCTGCTGCAAGGCCGCTCTCCTATCCTGGGGAGGGATGAGGGGGTTTCTCCATCTTTTGGCTGCCAGCCAATGGAGGACAGATGGCACTTGAGGCTATGGGGGGGCCAGTGACAGCAAGGGGGTGGGGAGGGAAGAAGGAGCAGAGCCAGTACCCAGAGTGCATGTGCACCTCCATGTGCACACACTGCCATGTCTGCCGGGGTCCCGGAACGCTCAGGGAAAGACGGGAGTAAAAGCATAAAAAATTTATATAGAAAAAAAATGTAAGGAAGCACACAGGATTTTGAGCGAAAGTAATAACATTTCATGCATTAAAAAAGCTTTCTAGGAGCAGAATGATGAAAGACAAAGGCCGATGTATTGCTGGACCTTTCCATTGTATTTTGCTCTGAAGCTCCCTCATGAGTAGGAGATTTATCTCCACTGCAACCGCTATCTCAGATGTGTGTTTTTTGGCAGTAAGGACAACTGCTAGGGACACCCTTGTACTTTGTGATGGGGTCGCAGGTTGACACGGGTGGTGACATGATGCTGCCAATTCACTTCTTACTCCAGCCTCCTCTGTTCCTTGACAGCTAGTAGGTTCGGTTGTGGTTATCTGTGCCTACCTGGCCTTACCATGTTTTTTTTTTTTATTTGTAACAGCCCTTTGACTTACCTTAGCTACTTTGGGGCCCTCAGGGTAGTTCAGCACACACCTCCAAGGGGGCTGGCCTGGGTTCTGCAGTGGTAGCTGATGTGGCACAGTGCCTCCACCTGTGCTAATGGCAAAGGACTCTTGTGGATAAAGAACAGGTTACCACCCCCCAGGAAACAGTATACTGCCCCGACAATACCTTCCCCACACAAATAACAGTTTCCACACAATAGCCCCACACCCCAGCAGCACTCTTTCAATAATACAGTGACAGTGAATAAAATGCAAACAGTAACCTTATTTATTGGGGAAGAGGGACAAAGAGGAGAATGTCAATCACAGTTCACTCTAGTCAGTCAATAACTTTCCTCATAGCAACCCCTCTCACTACCACCTGGGTGCACCCAGTTTGTCCATGTACGGTGGGTACCTCACTGCTCGGTGATGCAGGCCTGGGGTCTTTCACTGGGGCCCTGTTAAATATAAAACACACTTTAGACTTGTAATCATATACTTGCAACTGGTATGTCTCTAAGTCGATGTGCAGGGATTTCCCCCCAGGATCCTACCTGACTAACTAACTAAAAGACTCCCCAGAGTCATAGCTTGAGGTACTCACAGTTTGCAGTCCACTCTGGGGGGTCTCAGCCAGATGCGTTGCACGGTACCATGGAGGCTATGCATTGGTGGTGCACGACCGGTGGGGAAACCAAAACTGGACAACTCAAGGGATGATGCTCTTCACCTGCCTGGCCTTGCCAGCTTCACCTACGGGCCTTTATATACAGATTTCACACAGGCAGCCCTGTTTCATCCTTCAACCCGGTGCGTCGTTGTCTTCAGTCTGAGGAACCAAGATTGCTTATGTTCCCCAAACCCTTATTATGCATGCCAAGCCACCCTCAGGACCAGCACAGGGCAGCAGGGCTTCCACCATCTCTACCTTGCAGTCCCTCTCTTTAAGGATGCTTCACAACAGCAGGCTGGGTCCTGTTCAGCAGCTTGCCTCAGCACTTACAGACTCTCCCCTAGCTGAATGTCCACTTCCCCCAACAATTTCTGTGCTGTGAGGAGCAGGAGTTCAATCAAAGTTCACAGTCCATCTCTTCTTCCTAATTCAAACAGCTGTCCAAACTAGCTGTGCTGCAGTAAAACTTTTTTCCTTTCTCTTTACTCTGCTTCAGTCTCACAAGCAGCTACTGTTCCTCCTGCACTCAGCTCAGTAAGAGGATGTAGACAGGGTTTGCACAGCCTGGCAGCCTGGATAAAATAAGGACAATCTCTCCTCTCACATCCACACTGCAACCCCTCTCGACTATCACCCCCCTTTGACGCCAAAAAAGCAGTCTTATATTCCCCCTAAGGAGCCTCTCTCTGATTTGCGGCAGCTCATTAGGTGATCTAAGGGATGGCTCTGCAATTTTACCCAGCAGCCCCATTTTGTAGTTTTCCTAGGGAGCTGCCATTTTGTCTCCCTGTAAGGCCCCCCTGCTGTCGGGCCTCCATTTTATGTAATTTAGCCCTTTAACAGGGCTATCTACAGACTTGTTCATGACCGGAGTCCTGCGGTCACTAGTTGTGGCTACCCCCGGCTCTTCTGCTAATCTGGGGGCCAGGGATATACTTTTTCTAATGGCCGCATGGCCAAGCTGACAACAGGAGCACAGCTCCTTTAAATTGTCCCTCCGGACAGCCGCGCATGCTCAGAAGGAGCACAGCCACCATTTTGTTTATTTACTATGCAGTCCCGGCTTGCCACAACTCCGGGACCGCAAGTCACTCCCAACCGGATGCCCAAGGCATGTGAGTCCAGGTCCGATCCTCGGGCCCCCTCTGCTAAAACTCTCGGGGGCCAAACACAGCACTGCCGGCCGGCGCCACAGCCACAAGAACATGGGAGGTGCAGGGGTCCAGATCCCACCTGGGACCCCTGGTAAGAACATGAAATGCCGGGGTGGATTTGAGCCCATTCAGGTAAGCTCAAATTGGGAGGCTTACATATTCTTTCCAATGGACGTTATTTTTAACATGGCTGGATCAGAAGAGGTGAAGTGGATGTGTGCAGATGGAGAGAGGCTCCCCTTTCCCCCTTTTTTCTTGTTCCCCACCTGCCATTAATTCTGGTCCATCAATGCAAATATTAGTGCGATGGGCAATGTGGCTATGTAGAGGGATATTTCAAACCCCTGTGGGGTGGATCATACTATGGCATTCTCCAAATACACGCTCCCGCGTATAGTCTCTGCTCACCCAAACTGGCTTGTGGTGTCCTTAATGTCTAGGCAACATCTGAGTTTCCATAAGAGAGCTACTGTTTAATATAAGGTTGGTGCTCTCGATGCCCTGCAGGAGACATGTGTCTCTCGTGGGGTTGCTATCCCCGGGGCGGAGGGAGGAGGGGGGCATGTGATGAATAGCCCTGATCACTTATTCCTCTGCTGGTGTACAGTGATGCATATACTGTATATATATATATATATATATATATTTCTCATTCACATCATAGGACCTGCTGGCGATGGTCTGCCCCCTCTACCTGGTCTGTGGGTCACCTATGGCACACACCCTGTTTTATTTGTACCAGTCTCCTGTTGGGTGGTGGGAGCCTCCCAATCAATTTATTATTCCTGGTTAGGACAGTGGGGACTTTAGATTGAAACTCATTACTAATCAGGCCTCAGACAGTGTAGGGGGGATCTGAGACATTTTCCTTCTTCCTCTTCACCCCTTTATTTCTTTAAATTTCATTTTTCCCCCTTCTTTTTCTTCTCACTTTGTTTCGTCTTTCTTACCATTTCTCTACTTTGGTATTCAGTTCTGTTCCTGTACTGGTTTTATTATCTGATTTTGTCTCTATGGCAGGCATCTGCATATCAGAACTGTAATGTTCTTGGATGGGTTGGGGGTGCTTGCTGGTTCTGGTGTGGGTGGGGCGGTGGGCCATGGCCATGGTATAACCAGGGTTGCTGTGGTCTCCCTTTGTTTTTCGGGCCTTTCTTCCCTTTTTTGGGGCCCTGGCATTTCTGATTTTCTTTGGGGGTCTTGTGGGGGGGGCTCTGATGAATCTAGGGGGTGGCCTTTGTGCTTTGGTGCAGCTGCTCACTCTCTTGGTGGTGGCTGAGGTGGCGCCTGACTGCCTTAGGTATCGTATCCAGATAAGATGACTGATAGCTGGATACTACCTTTTTTTTTTTTGCATATGTAAAGGGACAGGGGAAGAGGAGATGCGGTTGTTGGGTACGTTTATATTGAATCTGAAGAATTCCATTTGGGTCTGCCTGTTACGGGGACTGGCTTCTCCTTTCCAAGGAGTCTGTCCTGGGGTTAGGTGGGTATAATGGGATATTTTAATGTAAATTGTTCTAGCTTGTTGGTTATTACTACTTCTATGTTATTCTGGTTTTGAAAATGTTTCTGGCTTAATGTTTTAGTATTCTTATTTAATGTTCTACAAGTGGTTAGTGTGTATGGCTTACTGCTTTTCATTCATCGCACACCCTTCCTGCAGTCTCCATTGGTCTTGGTGAGGTAGAGGACACTGACTCTGTTATGGTTCTAGGTTCTGAGTATGGAGCCCTGGGTCCATTTTGGGTTGGGGATTTCCCACCCCTAGAGCTCTATTTAATCTTTCCTTTTCTAACAGATATGACACCATTGTCTATCTGTTCCAGGAATGTCCAGGGTATCTCTTCCCCCATTAAGCATAAAAAAATATATATGATGCTTAAGAGATGTGGTGTGAAGGTGGCCATTCTACAAGAAACACACCTCACGGTGGGTGAGCATAATAAATTAGAGTGGACTGGCCAGTGCTTTTATACCTCCATTAATAGGCATCGCCAGAGGGTAGCTATTTTAATCCACAAGGGACTGGCCTTTGTTAAGCATAGAGTGGTAGGGGACCCCTCTAATGGCTGGTATGTATTTGTTAGTGGCAACATACAGGGGAAACCTATCACTTTTGGGAATATACTGTATATGCGCCAACTGAATGAGACCTAGTTTTCTATGACCAGATGTTGTCCCTTCTGCAGAAAGAACAATTTCCTGATTTGATTTTAGGGAGATTTCAATTGTGTTTTTAGCCCTCATTTAGACAGATCAGCTGCTGACCCTCAAAGAGAAGTGGCAGCTGAAAGGTGGGGCCTGGGCTTGGCAGAGTTAGACTTTGTTAATGCCTGGAGGGAGGCTAATTCAGGAGCTAAAGTATTTACTTTCTACTGTTGCCCTCATCGTTCCTAATCTGTTATTAATTATGTCATGGTCTCAAGGGGTTGGCATCCAAGGCTGCAGTCTATATTCATTAGTCCAATTTCGGTCTCTGACCATGCTCAGGTCTCGAAAGATTTAAGATTGGATGACCCATGTGGAGATAGGGCTTCCCAACTTACATGCCTTCTAATCAGAAATTTCAAGAATTTTTAACTAGTAAATGGGAATAGTACTTAGCTACTAATGCCTCTTTGGCTCGACCCAGTCAGCCTTATGGAAGGCTGGAAAAACTTTTATGCAAGGAAAAGTAATTGCGTTACATAAACAGAAGCAGCAGAGGCTGCAACAACTGGAGTATGCTGCCCAACAATTGGAATTGGAGGCTTTTTGGGATCCCCTGTGACTCCACACTCCAAGACCTCAGACTGGTGTGTGAAGCTGATATAGCCCCGGCACCGTATGCCAGTGGGCTACCCCCCCCCCCTTGCCGACTGTCTCTAATACCCGGCAAGGGGCATGGGTCCTACTACAGTGACTACTGGGGGTATGTTCCCAGAAAAAGTGAAAATAGTGCGATGCCTCCACCCAGAGTAAAGTATCAGTGGGCCAGATATCCACTTGGCACAGCCCCCTGGGATTCTGTGCCCCCCCACCCCTACCAACCACTCTGCACACTGTGTCCCCCAGTACTGTGTCCCACCATAAAACATACATTTCAGCAATAAGTGCATGCAAATGAATTTCACCAACACAGCAGATTCAAACAACAAATTCACAGCTTTATTTGGGGGTAAGGAATAGGGAAAGGGATACCAGGATGTGGGATTGCTGTGAAGACAAAAAAGCGTTAGTGAGATAGGCAATTTTCAAACCTGTGGACCTGCAGGCCAAGCCCTCCCCCACTGCTACCAGTGCCCCCTGAACTGTCCCTAGGGGTACCCACTAGTTGTAGACCTGATCGGTGCCGCGGGATGGCCTGCTGTTGGGGTCCTGAAACAGTGAAGCTTGAAACTTTAAATTGAACAAGACAATTTCCCCCTTGACCCTTCCCAGGAACCAGGTCCTGGGTACTCACAGTTAGTTGACCTCTGCACCAAGAGAAAGTGGTGCTCCTCGAATCCTAGTGCAGCAACACAGAAACAGGCTGGCCAGGATCCCTCTGCCCAGATGGAACTTGCTCGAGGATCTTGCAGCTGGTCACCTTGATTGCAGCTCAGGCCACTTGTCACCCCAGCCACTTCTGGCCTGGTGCACAGCATGGTGGCAGGACAACACCAGCCCCAGAAGGCCCAGACTGGGAAGTGGCTCCACAGTGCGGCTCCCTGATCGGAGTGCCCTAGCACATACCTCTCAACCGTCCCTGATTTTCAGGGATGTCCCTGATTTTGCCTCAAAATTTTACTCTGTCCCTCCTAAAAATTGTGTTTCCATAACCAGACAGTGGGGTTTGTAAGAAAAAAATAATGTCAAACATTAAAGTTACAGACTTGTTCTTCCTTAGAAAATACATTTTACAATAAGCCCCTTATTCTACTAGCTTCCTGAGTGGATATAAACAATTTTGAATAGGTGTCCCTGATTTTGGTCCTTTGTCCCTGACTCTTTTAAGTCTTGTCCCTGATTTATGAGGCAGGAGGTTGAGAGGTATGCCCTAGCACTCGGGTGCAAGACCCGTGATCCCCTGAGACAATGAGTCCCACCTGGGAGGAACTAGCAAGCTCCCCCTTGGCTCCAGGTGAGGACTCCCAAATAGTGTGGGCCCTCCTGCAGTCCCTGCACTGAGCTCTCACATGGAAAAGTTATAGGCAGTCACTTAAATGAAGTCCAGTGCCAGTTTTAGCCGGTGCTAGCATCTGATTCAATCAGTGTTAGTGCAATTCAGCAGAGGATGATTCAGCAACAACAGCCCTCCCCGCCGCACACCAGTCCACAGTTTCAGTTTAGCAGTGTTCAAACTCTCTTACCTGGCTGCAGCAAGTCTGCCAATCTCAGTCCTTTAACAAATTCACTCGGGACACACAATTTCTGGCTAGCACTCCACGACTTGAGACGTTCCGCCTCTTCCAAGAAAATGCAGTTGCAAGGCCGGCCCACCAGCACAGCGGTTGGATTTCTGTCTGTGATGCCAGCAATCTGGGTTCGGGAATGAGCCAGGGCCGCTGGAGGGCCAGCTGGGGGAGAACGCTTGAGCATCCCATGACTGTTCCTCTTCTCCTGGGGGAGGGAGGGAGGGACCATGGTCTGCAGTTTGTCTGACCTCGAGCGGAGGCTTGGGTACAACAAGTCCTGCAGTCGCAAAGAGGGACAGGTTGAGGCATGTGGTGGACGTCGGAGTGTGGCGCCTTGACTTTGGGGCACACACTATACGCAGGGGAGAAAATGGCAGAAAGAAGCACCAGAACGAACCCTGATTGCTCCCACCTACCTGACTTCGATTTATGGACCCGACGAAACAAGAAGTTCTCAGCATGCTCGGGCCCCACCTTGTACCTGCCTGGGTGGTATAGCCATGGCTTCATGGGAGTCCTCCGGGGATACAGGTAGGTGGAGAAGCAGGGGGTGCCTAGGCATCTCCCAACTGAGCGGGGACTCCGGTGCTGAGGTGAGTATAAAAGAGAAAGTTTAAAAAAAAAAAAGAAGAAAATGCACTTGCAGTCCACACAAGCAAGTGGCCTCTCAGCAGCAACTGTAAAGCTCAGATAATCTGCTCAGTTTTTTCAGTTAACCCAATTTCCCAGTACAGGGTATCTACCACTTTTAGTTTCTCCCAGCACTCATTCAGCAAACTTTTCAGTACGTCGGTAAACAAGATCTCAGTTCATTCTCTCTTTTCTCCATTCATAATACAATCCTGCTTCCAACACCTGGGGAATCCTTCGGCAAACACACACTTTGGATTAGGGCCTGGATAAGCCCCTGAAGTCCACAGTCTGCTCTCACACCACAGTCCTGACATGTACAGAGCCCAGCAACAGACTGACTAAATCCCGGTAAGTTCCCACTGTATCAGCTGAAATCTCAGTCCTCTGATTGGCTGTTGAAGCCTTTCAATAACTGATATCCATAGTGATCAATATTTCCTGCTCATTTATTGGGGCATGATCTAGGCGCCAGAATTAGTCCCCTCCTTTTCCCAGGAGTCCCTCTGTCACACTTTTGGGTGTCTAGATCACTGATTGACTGTACAAAAAGGGTTAAGGGTCACCAACATGTCAGCTCCCATTCATTTACATTGAGTCCATTCCAGTTTACAAGCCTCCTACAAGGGGGTTACATAAAGAATTAAAGGGTGGTGTAAACTGAGCACTTATCTTTGCCAGTCAATGGGTTTTTGAATTTATTTATTTTATTTTATTTATTTATTTAAGTCTAGTATTACAAATACCTTTGAGCCAAGGCTCTTTTACAAAGGTTCCACGTCAAGTGAGAAGCAATACAAACATAACAAAAAACTGAGTAACAAAGCAGAACCAGATATACATACAGTTTCAAGCAGGTGAATACATACATTTGGGGGAAGGTAGGTAGCAGGACAGGACAGGGTAAACAGAAATAGTTGAGGCAAGGGGGGATCAAAATGGAGAGGGTGCAGCCGTGGGCATTGTCAGGCCTCTAGAAAATGCAAAGGCAGGGGCAGAAGGGGGGGTGGGAAAAAACAGGAGGGGAGAAGGGAGGGCAGGGTGAAGGGTGTGAGGGAAAGTAAGTGCTAGGAGGGAGAGCAGATTAGGAGGGACAGTCACAGGAGCTGGAGGTAGATAGGTGGAGGCGTGGGTTGGCTTTGAAAGGGCCAAGCTTTTGCAGAGAGGAGATGTCATTGCTGAGTGCATTTAACCAGCTGGGGGCTAGGTGAGCAAAAGATCTCTGTCCCTGCATGGTGCGGCACCAAGAGATGTGTAGGAGTTGATTTTCAGAACCCCCAGTGAGGCGGTAGTTGCAAGCTGTACGTAGGAGCGCTTGGACCCAGGGAGGTGCAAGGCCTAGCATAATTTTCTTAGCCATTAAGCAGGTATGATACTTGATACGGTCTGATAGTTGGAGCCACCCTGTTTGGGCATAGAGTCCACACATGTGGGTGAGATGTTGGGATCCTGTAATGAGACGGCAGACTTTGTTTAATGCCAAGGATAATCGCCTACAGGCTGTGTCAGTAGCAGATCCATAGATAACAAGACCATAAGCGATTAGTGAGACCACAGAGCTCTGTACTGTTATCCTTAAAGCATCTGAGGTAAGGCATTGCCTGTGCCTGTAGAGAAGACCAATGTGCGTGTTAACAGCTTTGGCGACATTGTCAATGTGGGTGCCACAGGATAAGTTACTGTTGAGAGTGATTCCAAGATATTTGAATGATTGAACTTGATCGAGGACAGTATCATGGCAGTTTGTAATTGTGAGTGGTTGAAGCCTATGTTTGTTGTGGGAGCCGCAGAAGAGCACAGACTTTGTTTTCTTATAGTTGAGGACCAGCTTTTGTCTATTAAACCATTTTTCAATGGAGGTGAAGCCCATCTGGAGCTTTTTTTGGAGTAGGTGAATGGCATGGATGACAGCGTCATCCACATAGAGTAGGATTTGCTCCAGACAGGATTGTGGAAGATTGTTCAGAAAAAGGCTAAAGAGGAGTGGCCTGAGAATGGATCCCTGAGGGACTCCCGAGTGTCCGGGTCTAGCAACATTTTCACTCTTTGGGAGTGGTTTTCCAGGTAGCTCTTAAACCAGGTTGTAGACTCGGTGGAGAGCCCAGCATTTTGAAGCTCAGTGATGAGTATTCAATGATTGACGGTATCAAAAGCCTTAGACAGGTCTATGAAGACCGACCCAGTTAGGTGATTATTATCCAGGGAGTTGTGGATTGCTCCTGAGAATTCTAGTAGGGTAGAGGTAGTGCTGTGGCCTTTTCTGAAACTGTGCTGTAGCTTGCATAGGATGTCATGCTTCTCCAGGTATTCCGTCACCTGGTCTGATACTACACGTTCAATAGCCTTGGGGAGTAGTATGGATATGGGCCTATAGTTCCCATGAAGGGCCCTGTCCCCACTCTTGTGAACTGGCGTAACAGTGGTTGATTTCCATCTGTTGGGGAACTGGCCAAGGGTGAGGGAGAGGTTGAAGATCCGAGTTAGTGGGGATAGCACTTCATCTAGAGTAAGGGACAGAAGTTTAAGGTTGACTGTGTCCCCACTTGTTCTTGATTCGGCAATTGCTTTGCCGACGTATTTGTGGACTTCATACCTCCTGACTGTTCTGAAGTAAAAGGGGGGGTGTATTGAAGAAGAGGGTGGGGGGGAGAGGGGGTGCAAGAGCGAGGTCGTCATCAAGAAGTCTAGAGGGAGAACCCCAGTGAGATCAGAGAACGCATTATTGAACATGTTAGCTATTGTGGCTGGGTCCAGAGTTATAGTGCCATCCACATCCAACATGATAGGTGCTGTTTTGGGTAGCTTCCCTGTAACTTCATTAAGATTATTCCAGAAGGACTTCCCCTTACTCCAGCAGCTTGTGAGGCCATCTCTGTAGTAGTTACTTTTCTTCAGACATATTGCTTTAGTGCAGCCATTTCTAGCAAGTTTGTAGTTTTGTATATCTGCTTGCCTACCTGTGGCCCGTGCCCAAGTCCATAGGTGGTCCCTAGCCTTCAGTAGTGCTAGAAGCTCAGCAGAGAGCCACGGGTTGCAGAGTCCTCTAATTTTCCTCTTTCTGAAGGGGGCGTTGGAGTCACAGGCAGCATTGAAGGAGTTGATGAAGAAGTCAAGCGCAGTTGACATCCGTTGCTTGGAAAGTACGGGACCAGTCTTGTTGCCTGAGGTGGGATTTGAGGTGCTTCAATTGACCACATGGGAGGATTCTGCTGTTTATTAGTTTGGGTGGTGGGAGGCAGAATTTATTCAACCATTCGCAGACGACAGGGGAGTGGTCACTTACGCATCTGGTAGGACAGAGACATTTGATATGCGAGATGGATGGCTAGTCAGTAACCAGTCCAGGAGTGTGCTTGTGCCAGTCTTATAGTTTTGCCTGGTGTGGGAGATGCCCATCTGGGTGAGGTTAGCAACTGTGATGGCATCCTCATAGCCACTAACATCAGATTCTAGCCAATTTATGTTAAAATCGCCCATGAGGATTGTCTCGGAGCATGGGGATTGGGAGTGGACATGGTCCAGAACGGAGCTGAGACCTTTACCTTGCTCCTTTGGAGGGATGTAGACAGCAGTAATAGTTAGCGCTATATTGTGAGCCCCAAGTAGAATTCTGATGGGTAGAATCTGAGCAGTTGAGACCGAGGTGGGGGACTTAACACGGTGCCCCAGGAGAGAGTCTTTAAGGTAAATAGCGCACCCACCACCTCTTTTAGTGGTCCTGTCAAGCCTGAAGATGTTATATCCCAGCAAAGTAATTACACTGTCGGGGATTTTGGGTGTGAGCCAGGTTTTGAATGGGGTAACAAACCTAGCCTGTTATTGCCGAGACTTGTGATGGGGAAGAAATGATGTACTTGGATCTCCGCTGTTCAGGGAGGGGTGACAATTGCCTTACTGAAGAGGCTACTCAAATCCAACAACGGTTTGTTGAAAACTTTTCTTCTATTTAAACTTGTGTGATGGTAGCAGGTTGGGATGACACGGCAGATCGTTTTTCAAGCCATCTAGATCTCCCAAAACTATCAGAAGCTCAGAGGGAAGTGTTGTACTCCCCGCTGATGGCCGTAAAGAACTAAGGTGGGCAGCACCCAGTCTGGCTGGGGGAAGGGCAACAGGACCTGATGGACTCCCTGTTGAGTATACAAATCATTGGGGAGTCAGTCTGGACTCACATGTTGGACATGCTTCTAAAGGCTGAAGAGACTGATGGGTTGCTGCCCATTTGTGGACTGGCCACCGTAACCCTTATATATAAGGAGGGTAAAGACCCTGCCCTGTGTTCTTCTTATAGGCCAATCTCCCTTCTAAACAGTGACATTAAGGTTTTTGTGAAGGCCCTGGCTAGGAGATTGGAACTTATTCTCCATTCTCTGGTACAGGATGACCAGACTGGTTTCAATAGAGGTAGGCATTCCTACCATACTGTGTGACGTTTGTTGGGGGTGGTGGAGCTGACGTCTCGGCGTCCAGAGGATGTCGGTGTGCTTTCCCTGGAAGCCAAGAAGGCCTTTGGTAGAGTTGCATGGAATTATCTGTTTAAAGTACTGAATACGTTCGATCTTGGTAATAGTTCTGTTGAATATGTTAAATTACTATATGTCAATCCTAGAGCCAGACTACTTGTGAATGGGGAGCTCACCCTGGAATTTAGGTTCAGCAGAGGTACACAACAAGGGTGCCCGCTCTCCCCTCTTCTGTTTGCGTTGGTAATTGAATCAGCTGCTGCCACAATCAGACAGTCTGGGGATATTAAGGGAGTGTGGGGGGCCTGGGGGACTCCACCATAAAATCTCACTTTACGCGGATGATGTTCTGCTATGCTTGTCACAGCCAACCTTGCACTCCCTGCGCTTATTACCTTGATTGTGGAATTTTCCTCGTTTTCAGGTTACAAAATCAATTTTGAAAAATCTGAATTGCTGTGTTTGTGGGGAAATGTCCAAACATAACCTTACTTGAGTTCCCTTTCTGATTGTATCCTCGCATATTAAATATTTGTGAATTAGAGTGGGTAAAACACTTGACTCCCTTTATAAGCTTAATTATACGCCTCTTCTCGAGAAAATTGTGGTGGACCTCTGCTGATGGCAAGGTTTCTCGCTAGCCTGGCTCAGTCGTATTAATTTAGTTAAAATGAATATCCTACCCAGCCTATTATACCTTATCCAGATGCTCCCAATGGGCCTCCATAAGAAGGATCTCCGGACTTTAGATGGGGCCTGCAGCTCTTTTATTTGGCAACAAAAAAGGCCACAAATCAGTCTTCACTGACTTAAAAATACTCCTTCTAAGAGCAGTCTAAACTTCCCATACTTTGATACATACCATTTGGTGGCGCCAGCTCAGATTACTCTCCGACTTGAGTCAAAGGCCCGTGGGGCACCGCATGGATCTCATTAGATCAAGAGGGAAGGGGCCATCATATTACGACCTGCTTGGGCCAGAGGGGGCTGTGAGTGTATCATTCTGGTTACACTAAGAGCCTTTTGGTGGAACAACTTTTAGAAGCCTGGGAGCCACATTAGGAAGCTGTTGGGGGATGTTTCAGGAGGTACAATCCTAGTGCCAATTTACTCCAACTTTGAGTTTCTTCTGGGGCTAGAGGATCTTTATTATAAACAGTGGAATTCCAATGGGATAAGGTGTCATGGGGACCTCTGTAATAGCTAAGGTTTTATAACTTACTCTGAACTGATGAAATGTCTGGATCTCCAAGCCTCTCACTTATTTAGATACATGCCGGTTCGGGATTGGATGTGTCATTGAGACCACCTCCAAACACAGAACTCTCCTCTTTTTGCCTTAGAGAGGGGAATTTTCTCTGCCAGGACAGTTCCAAAGGGGGTCTTGGCTAAGCATTACTATAACATTAGACTACATTTCCCTGATTCTTCTTTGAGAGTCAAAAGGCTTTGGGAATGGGATCTGGGTGCGGTAATACCGGAGAAAGCCTGGAGACAGCTATGCGAATCTCATATGCAGTTAAGTATATGTAACTGCTTTAAGGAGGCTCAATTTAAATTCCTGCATAGACTCTATCTTCCTCTGGAGATGGTAAGTAAATTCACCTCCAGAGTCTCCCCGTATGCGGGAGATGTGGTACAGAGTGAGGCACCTACATTAATTGCTTTTGGCAATGCTCTGTTCTTCATAAATTTTGGAGTGCAGTTGCTCATACCATTTTCTGTATTATGCAGGTTGGTCTCCCTGTTGATCCTTGGTGCTTATTATTTGGGATGGCGGATTGGACATCAGAGGATTGGAACTTCTACCCCAGATCTATCCAGCTGATGTTAATTATGGCTCAACGTTGTATCCAGGCTACTTGGATCTCCCAGGCCCCTCCTACACTACAGATGTGGTAGGTTTCTCTTCATAGCATGCTCCAGCTGGAACACTTGACCTACAATTTAAAGGGGTGGTCTGATAAGTTTGACAGGCAGTGGGGTCAATATCAGTGCTCTCTCCCTCCTACTTAGCAGGCAGTGATATGGTTCGGTTACCATGGTCTATATGCTGGAGGGGTCCTTGATAACATTGGTGCTCTTCTTCTAGCTTGGCATGCCCCCCTCCCCCCACATCTCTAGTCCTCTGTCACTTCCTAGTATGTTGGAAAAGATTTGGAGCTGCAGACTGAAAGAAGTGTAACTTTGAACCTTTTTTTTACCAGAGTGTGTGTGCAATGAGTATCAGTGTTGGTAGTTGTAGTTGTTTTTGATGTTCTGTGTTGTATTTGTATTTTCATGTTGTGTTTTAGGAGTTTTTTTAAATTTCCCATGTTTGCAGTTTGTTTGATGATAATTCAACTGATTTAAATTCCTTATTTTTACAGTTTTTAAGCTTTATGACATTTTAGATAAGTTTCCCTTTTATACACTGATTTCTTTTTAATTGTCCTGTGTTTGTATGTGATATTTATGAAAAACTCAATAAAAATAATAATAAAAAAAAGGCAACAGTGCAATGTATTTAATATGAACTGCGCTGTGCAAATGCTCCTAGTACTGCACAAGCGCGTGCACCATGGGTGCACACTTACAAAGGTGGCAAGACTGCCTGAAGAAGAAGAGTGCACCCAGCCCTAATGGAGGCCACACAAATGGAAAAATGGAGGTCTGTGGTAAACAAAAAACACCAAAAAAAACTCCAAAGTGTACGAAATTCACAAAATAGCTGCAGAAAAGAACCAAACACAAAACCTGAGGTGGGGGGGAACCAACGCCAGAGCTGAAAGACCACCACAGAGACCCTACACGCCCAGAACAAATAAAATGTATACCTACCTGTGGCACCTTTTTAATTTTTTAAATGGAGACCATTAAAAAACACCCCAACAATACAGAAATGGCTCCCTATCCACTCTAGGAATGAGAAAAGGAAGGTTATTCAATTTGAAAGCCACAGCTTAACAGGCATGATTTTAATTTAGGGATGCTCCCTGGAACAGGCAGCCCCAACCTGCTATGCAGAATTGCAGCCCCAAAAGAAGTCTTGAAAACTTGAAACTTGAACATTTTGAGAGAAGATAAAAGTAGCTCTGTCCCCTTCAAATGGCATAGCTAAACTGAGGTGTGGCTGCTGCTTGGAATCCTCATGTGCCCAACATTCTAAAGCTTGGGCTGTGCCATTCCCCTATAGGGGTGCATTATACCCAGTTGTTATGATTACCCATCGACACTGTGGAGTTCTACAAAAACACATCTGTATCTTCATCAACCTATCGAAGACCTTCAATGCACTGCACTGGTTTAGTTCATATTTAACTGGAAGATCACAGCACCTTGTCCTTGGGAATATTTCCTCAGAACTTTTTGCACTGCCTTATGGTGTTCCACAGGGTTCTAATTTGGCCCCCCTGGTGTTCTCCGTGTACATGCTGCTGCTAGGTGAGATCATTAGGCAGTACAATCTGGGGTTTCACTGGGGCTTCACTGCTATGTGAATACCCAGTTGTACCTGTCTTCCCTAGGGGACCTCTCTGCCTCAGGTATGCTGAGCAAGTGCTTGACTGAGATTAATGACTGGATGTCTGCAAACTGGCTATGTCTCAATGCCAGCAAGACAGAGGTCATGGTGATCGAGCATGGTCATGCAGGCATTTCCACTAACGTGAGGTTGCTCGCCCCAGCAGCTGGTGGTCAGACCATGTCAGTGGTAAGTGCAGTTAAAGATCTTGGCGTTTTTCTAGACAACTGACTGACCCTTGAACAACAGGTGTCATTGGTTGTTCAATCCATTTTTTTCTATCACCAGAATATCACCAAGATCCAGCCATTCTTGATGCCTGATGACCTGGCTACAGTCATCCATGCCTTTGTCACTAGCAAACTTGATTACTGTGATGCTCTATACCTAGGGCTGTCTGGAGGTTTGATGCATTGACTGTAGCTAGTGCAGAATGCTGTGTCCAGGATGTTGATGGGTGCCTCTCTGAAGGATCATGTCACTCCTGTTTTGTGCCCTCTGCACTGGCTGCCTGTGAGTTCATGCATCACCTTCAAGATCTGCTTGTTGACATACAAGGCCCTGCGTGGGTCAGAACCTGATTACCTCAAAGAGCTCCTGGTGCTGTATTAACCTATCCACCCCCTACACTCCACTGAGGCTGGCTTGCTTGTTGTATCCTCTTTTCATCTTAAGAGATCGGGCAATAGAGCTTTTGGTACTGCTGCACCAACGCTGTGGAATTCATATCCACCATATATACATACAGCCAGCACAATGGAGGCTTTTAAAGCCTTTTTAAAAACTTTTCTTTTGGAAAAAACTTTGTTTTATTTAAATTTTGATCTAATTCTTGGGGTTAATGCATTTATTATAAAGCGCTCTGAGCTCCTGGATAGGGCGCTATATAAATAAAATTTACCTTGCCTTGCCTTGTGCAGTGCACAGCACCACCGAAAGACAGATGTCAAAGGATGAAGCTAGGGAAAGGTAGCCAATGGATGCCAGGGAGTAAAGTAGGACAAAGGGAGGGGTTTGGGAGCCACCAACAAAAACCAGTGAAGACATGCCAGAAACTTGGGCTAAATCCCAATACTGACACTGTAGTGCAGCATAGAAACATAGACTTTGATGGCAGATAAGGACCGCTTGGCCCACCCAGTCTGCCCATTTCCCTACCTATTGGATAAGCTGCAGATTCTAGTTAACCAACAGCCTACTTCCTGCAATCCCCCACTATAATTGCCTTATGTCTGTCCCATGCATGTTTGAATTCCGTCACTGTTTTAGACCCCACAACCTCTCCAGGAAGGCGGTTCCATGCGTCCACCACTCTCTCCATGAAAAAAGATCTCCTCACATTACCCCTGAGCTGTCTCCCCCTCTATCTTTAAATTGTGCCCCCTTGTTCTTACACATCTCTTTTTCTGAAAGATGCTACCCTTCTGGACTTTGTTGATTCTCCTGAGGTACTTAAAAGTTTCTATCATGTCCCCCTGTCCCTCCTTTCATCAAGGGTATACATATTAAGCTCTCTCAGTCTCTCTTCATATGGTTTCTGATGTAGACCCTGCACCATTTTAGTTGCCCTCCTCTGGACTGCTTCCATCCTGTCTATGTCCTTGCGTAGATGAGGTCTCCAAAACTGCACGCAGTACTCCAGATGGGGTCTCACCAACTGTCTGTACAGAGGGATAACCACTTCCCTTTTTCTACTTGTGATGCCCCTCCCTATGCATCCCAGTATCCCCCTGGCTCTCCTTACTGACTTCTCACATTGCTTACCCACCTTTAGGTCATCTGATATGACTACCCCCAGGTCCCTTTCCATTACTGTTGTTGTTAGTACCTCCCCTGCTATTGTGTACTCTTCTCCTGGATTTTTATTTCCCAGGTGCATTACTTTGCACTTCTTTGCACTGAATCTAAGTTGCCATATGTCTGACCATTACTCCAACCTTGCCAAGTCCCTTCTCATCCTTTCTACCCCCGTGTATCAACTCTGTTACAGATCTTTGTGTCATCTGCAAAGAGGCATACCTTTCTTTCCAGACCCTCTGCAATGTCACCTATAAAGATGATAGAGAGGACTGGACCCAGTACTGAGCCCTAAGGTACTCCACTAGTAACCCCCCTTTCTTCGGAACGTGTTCCTTTCACTATTACGTTCTGTGTCCTGTTGTGCAACCAGTTTGCTACCCAGGCTACCACCCTGGGACCCACTCCCAGGCTGGCTAACTTGATTATTAATCTTTTGTGCGGGACTGTGTCAAATGCCTTGCTAAAGTCTAGGTAGGCCATATCCACAGCCCCTCCCTGGTCTATTACTTTGGTCACCCAGTCAAAGAAATCGATTAGCTTCATCTGACATGACCTTCCTGCTGTGAATCCATGCTGCTTTGGTTCTTGTGCCCCACTGACCTCTAGGTACTCAACAATTCTTTCTTTCAGAAGTGATTCCATCATTTTCCCCACCACTGAGGCCAAACTAACAGGTCTGCAGTTTCCTGCTTCTGCCTTGCTCCCACTTTTGTGAAGGGGAATCACATTTACCCTCCTCCAGTCCTCAGGTACCACCCCATCCTCCCATGATTTTTTAAAAAGTGTGGTCAGTGGTATCACTTGGTCCTCCCTTAGTTCTTTTAGGATTCTAGGGTGAATCCCGTCAGGCCCCATTGCTTGGTCCACTTTGAGTTTTAGGAGTTCTTTCAGGACTCTTTCTTCCATAAATGGACTGGCGTCAACCCCACTACCCAGAGTGCTTCTATTGTTTGGTCTGGGTAACTCCTCCTCTTCTTCTTTATTAATCTTCACTATCCCTCCCTTAACCTTTCTATGCTCCCTAATGTACCTATAAATGGTTTTATCCCCCCCTTCTTAACTGAGTTGGCTATCTTTCCCTCAGTTTGGGCCTTTGCTTTTCTGACTGCCTTCCCCACTTCTTTCTGCTTTAATTGATACAGATCCCTGTCGTGCTCCTTCTGTGATTCATTATACTTTTTGAATGCAGCCTTTTTCTTCTTAACCTTCCCTGACACCTCTTTTGAGAACCATAGTGTTTTTTTATTCTGCTTTGTTTTCTTTATTTGTTTCACACAAAAGGCTTGTTGCCTCCATGATGGCAGTTTTGATTTTTCTCCATTGTTCTTCCACCCCTCCTTTCTGACCATTTGCTAATGCATTCCTCAGGTATTCACCCATTATGCCAAAGTCAGCCCTTCTAAAGTCCAGTATCCTTGTCTTTGTATGGCTTGTCTCCATGGTTGTGTTTATTGTGAAGCACACTGTGCAGTGGTCGCTTGTTCCCAGATGTCTACTGATGTCTAAATTTGTGATCCTCTCTCCATTTGAGAGTACCAGGTCTAATATTGCTCCCTCCCAAAAGGGTTCCATCACTAGCTGTCTAATGCATGCCACCTGTAGGGCATTGAGAATGACTCTGCTCTTGGATGTGGCTGCAGTCCATGTTGTCCAGTTAACATCTGGCATATTCAGGTCCCCCATCAACAGTATCTCCCCTTTTTCAGCCATTCTGAGAATGTCCTCTATCATTTTCTTGTCCATTTCCTCCCCTTGAGATGGGGGTCTGTATACAACCCCTGAGTGGATTGTGATTCCATTCCCTGTCTCCAAGGTGACCCAGAGTGCCTCTTGTCCTCCCCTTTACTGTTTAGTTCTGTAGCTTTGATTCCTTCCCTTATGTAGAGAGCTACACCACCTCCTCTTTTACCCTCCCTGTCCCTTCTGTAGATTGCGTACCCTGTTATGTTGACATCCCAGTCATGGTTCTCTGTGTACCATGTTTCTGTGACTGCCACAATATTCAAGTGTTCCTCTTCCTTCAGGGCTACTAGCTCAGGAAGCTTGTTTCCCAGACTACGGGCATTGGTACTCATTGCCCTCCATTTAATGTTGGCTTTATCCTTTTTTACCCCTTCCCTGCTCTTATTGCCCTTGTCTATTTTTCCATTTACCCCTGTCCTGCCCTCTGTCAAGGTGTGTACCTCAGTGTTTACCCTACTACCTGCCATGGGAGGCTTGAACTTTCCTGCTTCCTATCAGCACCTCCCCCCTTGGCTAGTTTAAAAGCTTGCCAAGGAAGCATTTAAACCTGTCACCTAGGAGCTTGTTTCCCTTCCTGGACAGATGCAGACCATCATGCCAGTATAGACCTTCATCTCTCCAGGTGGACCCCCAGTCCCCAGTGAAGCCAAAGCCCTGTGCTCTACACCAGTTTTGCAACCATTCATTAAACTGCATAATGGGGTGCAGCACTCCTGAGGTCCTATCTGTCGGATGAGATGTTAAAACCAGGTTCTGTCTGCCTGTTCTGGTTGTTGTTCAGGTGGAATATAAAGAGCCCATAGCATTTCTCAAAAAGAGTAGGAGATTTTTTAATTTAAAATAATCAGAAAAGAACATAGATATATATAAAAAAGATATATTCAAATCCATACAAGCAGTACTAAACCTGTTGTCTTATATAGCACCAAGTGAAAAGAACTCTCAAAAATAAACCTAGGAAAACCAAAACCCCAAATGTGCAGGAAAAAAATACATTTCAATAAATACAGAATTATACCTACATTAATGTAATGAAACAATTAGTCATAGTTCATTTTAAAAGAGAATAATGAAAATAAGAGATTGAGCACCCACCCGTTCATAGGGAATTGAGTGTATGACTGAGGCTGACCCAGTGTGCAAGACTAGCAAATTTCTTCCAAGCCGTGGTGAATCATTTTATTGCAGGCATGATCTAAATTCCCTTTCATATAAAGAGTAAATAGAGTGATTAACCATGTTCAGTATATATTTGTTTGTCAATTATTTTTATCTCCCACTAACCCGGAACTCTCTCTATCATCCCTCGCTTGCCACCACCATTCTACCACCCGCATGAAGCTCTCCCCTCTGGTAAATTGGGGACAGACACTCCCCCTTCCTACCTGATCCGTTGATCCGGTGACCTGGGGGACCATTGTAGGACCAAGGCAGGATGGAGGGATCGGGAGAGCCGGAGGTTTGAGCCCGGCATTGGGCATGCGATGGTGGGGCAATGGAGGGTGCTGTCGCTTATCCAGGTAGCAGAGGCTTTTGTTCCTTGTTTTGTCCCCAGAGCGTGGTCATGCAATGGCATCTGCGCACCTTGCGTGTGGATGCCCCCCACTGCTCCACCCCTTCTGTGGCGTCACTAACTGCAGTGCCCCCAATCTCAACCGGGGGCCACTGATGAGCGGTGCAAAGCCCACTACCCACCCCGGGAGAGGAGAGCTGTCCTCTGGATGCTCGATCCTCTCCCACCCCAGCCGACCCCGGCAGCCCAAGTCCATTCTCGAACCCGGGTTGCTGGCATGGTGCGAGGTGAAGCATCCAGCGCCTCAACCCTCAGCGCCACCGGGCCAGCTCATATTAAGTATATTAAACAGAGAATAAAGCTTTTGTCTCACTGTCAGGCCATATCTTCCTTGCCATAGATAGGACAATGCTGAAAACAGGCAGAACTGCCTAACCCTCCTTTCCCAATCAACAAACACAAAAATAAAGTCATTCTAACAACGTGGCCCACAAGCAGGCCTTAAAGCAAAAACAAAAAATCTCATCATATAGTTTTTTAGCAAAATCTTTCATCCTCAGATTCATCCTTGGTGTATCTGTAGTTTTCTCAGATATTTTTAAAACAGCTTTTCTAGCTAATTTTTTAATTACTGACTCAAGTCATTAAAGATAACCACCACTCACAATTAAAAAAAAAATCTCCTCTGTTGAGGTTACCTGTTGAATGTACACACTAGCTTCATAGTGTGGATTTATTAGGATGGTGCTAGCACATGATTCTGATGGTAAACAGTAAAGCACTCTACCAAGATATTTAATTTATTTGTGGTGGGCATGGCACAGGTACAGGATATTAAAAAAAAAACACTTCAAAATCCCATATTTTAGTTCGGGAATGAAAGAAAACAAAAATAAAAATGGATACACTGATATTTGAGCCAGAAAAGCATTACTGCTGAAAAACTACATGGTGACTAACAAATAGCTTTAAGGTCTGGACTGGAAGGGACAACATCAGCGGTAGAGCCGGTTGCCCAGGGCATGGAATATTGGAAGGCGCCATGCCATGTGCCAACCATTGCAGAAAATGCCTTTTCAGCATGATAGTGGTCCCAGAGGCAAAACCACCAACATCTGGAACTGCCATCTGAATGATGGTATGCAGTACCGTTGTTGCAGGGGCTGTTAACCCACCGCAAGTAGCGGCTCCCTTTTGTGCATATCAGTTTTGGTGGGTAGTGGTATGGGGAGACCATTGCTCCCCCAAATACCACTGTCTACCACTGCAACTGTGTATGGGGCTCCTGATGTTTTTCTGCCACAGAACAAAATCACACTTGTGCTGTACAGCAGGATGTGCTGAAAAAAGGGTGACATGCTTGACAATACACAGCTTAGAATGGCCTAGTGCGCAGGGTGGGTCATGCCAGAATTACTTGATTCTCAGTCTGGATTGACCTTGAGTTGGCCAACACCAGCTAATCTAGTGAATGTGAATTGTGTGCCTTTTATTTCACAGAGGTCCTGCTCTGCACATAATCACAGAAAGTAGGGCTTGACTGCAGCATCCAGACAAATAAATAGATCCACCAAACCTTGGAGTTCATAATGCACTTTATTCAAATAAAACAGATAAAAACTGAGTAGCAACCCCACCTCACACAGCACATCAACGTTTGACGCCACACTGACACTTTGTCAAGATGTGACATTCTGAGACATCATGAATGCAAATTCAGTGCACAACAATGTGCATAACTCGCATCACATGTATGCACATGCCAATGTCTGAGTCAGGCATGCAGGCATGGACCTAAATACATGGCATTCACAGTGCCACTTTGGGCTATGTGTTGGTGCACATGGGTGTTATGTGTCACATGGTTTTGCCAGTAAGCCACGTGGCCCAGAATTCCACTGGCACTGGTGTGGCCAAACCGAGGTTTGTTTGGCACCACCACTCAATGGCCAAAGCTCTCTGAATCCATCTGATCCACTGGTGTGGATGAATGTGTACTGGCAGGTTTTTTCCTTTTTTTAATTCAGTTCAATGTCACACGACACTCCTTGGAGGAGAGAGATTTGCTTCAATGCACTTAATCCGTTCTGCATAAAGCATCCAGATGTTGATTAATGCAGGCATTTATTTATTTTATTTAGTTTTTGTTTACCGGATAAGTACCACAGCCAAGACTTGACTGTTTTCAGGCATGACCCTGGAGAAATACAATCGGTAGTTAGGGAATGACATTAGATAATACAGGAAGAACAAGATACAGAGCAAACAAGATTAGACAAATCATGAGTAGGTAGAAGACTGGACAGGAATTATGCAGTTTGGAAAACAGGTCAGGTCAGTGGTTCACTTTTACAATAGCAACAATAACAATGATTACATACAATGTGGCTAAACAACAACAGGATAAGAGCAGTTAAGGCATAAACAATAGAGACATAAGTGCATTTATGAACAAAACCAGGTGGGTAGTCTGAGGTAGTCCTACTGGATGCCCTTTGTTCCTCACACCTCAGCCCCAGCACACACCCTGGCACCTCAGTGTGACTGGATGGACTGAGACCTGTGGCCTGCAACTTTTGTTTGCTCAGCCACAAATCCAGAGCTCTGCATCCCAGACACAAACCGTTGAAACATACCTGGGACAGCTTTTTTTTTCTGTTACTATTTTGGGCCACAAAATACACTAAATTGAGGCTTGTTTCCAGGTGCATCCTAGGAGCACAGGAAAGTCAAGTGACTTGCTTATGGTCACACAGTATGCAAGTGATGGTGGTTGAGGGATTCAAACCCAGTTCTCCAGGTCTGCAGCACAGAGCTCTTAACCACTACACTGTACTGCTTCCCTATAGCTTCCTGGATTAGATCATTGCTTATTAAAAAGAATTAGATATGTGTGAATACTACTGAGTGATTCAGGATGATTGGTGTTGGGGTATATCAAGATTAAAAGGTCCAGTAACAGTAATTTGCCTCGCGATCTCTTTTTTCATTCTGTTATCTGTCTGAATTTTGACAGATTTCCCACAAAATTTGCACTGAACATCAACATTTATATGATATTTAGTATTCATATTTTTGATAAACAAGTCTTCTGATACATCAGCACAATAATTTGTGTTTGCACTAGATGCCACATCAGCGCTCAGGGTGTTAGTTCCATTATTGAGGTGATTTTGAGTTGTCCCCTCACAAGAAACTGTTTCATCATTACAGATCAGGGTATCCTTCCTTGAAAGCTGCTCTTCAAGTATTTACTTAATTACCCAAGAAACATCAGTTGAAAACAAAATTAGTGACATTGTGACAGTCATTACAAAACATAAATTCCCACTCATTTCCAAATATATGGTGTCCACCCTGTTGGCCACGATTAAAATATCCATCCATCCCAAGTACTCAACAACAATGGCAAAAATGGAACAACTCGCATGCATGACTTGAACAGAGTTGCAGACAAACAATACCCAAAACATAAGCCAGTTGCTGTACACTGAATGCAAGCCCACATTTCTGCATTTCACATTAACGATACAGAAGCCAGCAGAGGTGAAATATAGGGTTTTTCTGGTGGTTACAAAACATAAAACAAAATTATTGACTGGGACTCAATGATGGGCAGAC
The DNA here is from genome assembly GCA_016271365.2 of Neoceratodus forsteri. Taxonomy (NCBI): domain Eukaryota; kingdom Metazoa; phylum Chordata; order Ceratodontiformes; family Ceratodontidae; genus Neoceratodus; species Neoceratodus forsteri. The sequence continues at coordinate 443,230,258 of CM028133.1, forward strand.
ATGTGCATCGGCATTAAACATGTGGAATGGATCAAAGGATTCTGAGCATTGGACAGTAGAGGGTATGGATGGGTCAAACACGTATCACAGTGCACAGGAGGGGCTGTGTGGCTCATGAATCGTGACTGAGAAGAGAAAAAACTGGAATGACTCATTGGTGGTGCCCCTGAATGAGGCCATCAAGACTAGACTGGTATCTGCAGGCAGCTGCCCCCTGGGCCATGATGTTTTTGGAAGGTATAATGGAAGTGGTAGGGTAGATGCTACAATGTGTGTATGGGGAGAAGGGGCCTGTCAGTGTGATTTGTTGAGTGGGTGGAATCAGGGAATTTTTAGACAGTTGTGTATGAGTAATCTGACTTGCATGTAGTAAAATGTGGAATAGGAAGAGAAAGCAATTTTATTCAGCTTCAAAGCATTTTCAGCATTTTCTTATTTGAATTCTAATGACACTAATTGATAAAAAAGGTCAGAAAAAAATCACATTCATTGAATAGGTTTCAAAGCAGCATAACGCATATCATCACTAGTAAACTGGTCACAGCTATTTACTGTCACACAACATCTTCATACCATCCAAATTAAGGCACTCACAGGTGTCTAATGGCAACAACCACCACCCTCTTCTGCACAATGCAAATGTGAAATACCAATAAACCTTGTGATATATAGGCACACATGCTATCTATCTCAAACGTATAAGTATGGATTACATTATATGGATGCGCTCACTGTTGCTCATCTATTCTCTCAAATGCCTCATGTTTGGATTTTCTCAGTGCTGGCCGCACATCAAGTACATCATTTTTTCTTTTCATAGTGCTAGGTGATGGATGATGGAAACTTGTCAGCGCAGCATCTGTCTTCAGATTCTCTGTGATGGCAAGGTAAGCTCTGAGATAAGTAAACACATTATCTCAAAACAGTAAATTGTGAAATGGTCGCTGCATAGAAAACGGTACTTTGTTCCACTTGTCACGCGTACACTTTATTTGCTGTATCCCTAGCTTTTGTAATTTATCACCTGTCGGAAAGTGAAAAAGACTAACATCCTTTCTGTAAGTATTAGTATAACAGGCTGCAACACAGGTAATAACCATTATATCAAGTAAGTGATGACAAACAAAAATTGCTTCAGGGATTTGGATAGGTTGAGTACTGAAAGCAAGAAAATACTGTATGATAAAACCCACAACTGAAACATCAGTACAGTACCACATATAAACAACCCAACTGATGATGGGCCCTATGCACAAAGGCCTACAGGGGTGCTACATGGCACGTAGTACAGGTGCACAGGCAGGCATGCATGCTACACAGCATTTGCAGTGATTTGCTGAATACACATCACCTGCATGCACTGTGCGTAAGGTACGAACATGCAACAATGTGGCCACACATGGTATGCAGCACAAGAGCAGGGCTGGCTTTAGGGTTTTGGGGGCCCCCAGCAGGATTAGTGAAGTCATGGGACTCCCCTACTTGGCCTTCCTTCACCTCATGTGTCTGAGTGTAGCCCATACATGCATCTGTTTATTTTCAGTACAATCAGTGGTACATTTACATTTTTAAGGGGGGGACAGCAGTGTTAGTCCTTGTGCTGTTCTTCCCATCCCACCCACTGCTGCCCATTAGCCTCTTATTGACTGGGTCATAGCTTGATGATGCAATTCATGACATCATGATGCCATATCAGGAGCTGCACAGTCTTTTGCTCTATGTTTTAAGGAGCTAACAATATAAAATATTAATAAGGTAAATGGCTCTGGTTGGGGCCCCCATGAGTAGGGGGCCCTTAGCGACTGCCGGATTCAATGGTGCCTAAAACCATCTATGCACAAGGCAGTGTGTCCATGCACATGGGACCATAATGCAGATGCATGAACAGGAATATGCCCATGCAGCATGGCATGGGACACAACATGCATTATGCAGCATGGACAGTAGCAGTAAATACAGTTACGTGCCTGCCCTCCAGGACAAATGAATGAATACACCACATGGAGTCGTGCTAAGTTTGTTTACTTCACATATGGCAAACAGTGCAAAAAACATACATGTGCAGGACACACATCCCATGAAAATATAAGGAAACAGGCCACACTGGCCACCATGGGCCGCAACATGCAGCCGTGGCCATACAACCAGTACTAGAAAGAAAACAGGTGCTTCCACTATGACTGTCCATGCCTGGCTATGGTGTCACAATAGTACAATGCCTTGGACGCTCTCTTAGCAGCCAACAACAGTGTCAGTGGCTCAGTAGGTAGCACACTCGCCTCTGAGGCCGGGAGATCAGAGGGCTGTGGCTTCAGTTTCCACATCTGGCACTTGGGTTAATATCCCAGTACTGATACTATAGTGCAGCATGAGAGGGGTGCTGCACTTCTGAGGTGCCTTCTTTCGGATGAGACGTTAAACCGAGGTCCCATCTGCCTGGATTGGTGATAGTTCAGGTGGATGTTAAAGATCCCATGGCACTTATCGAAAAGAGTAGGGGAATTTCCCCGGTGTCCTGGCCAAATTTCCCTCATTCACTAAAAATATCACCAACAGCTTAATCTGGTTCAAGGTCAGTTGGCATTCATCTGTATCCCCCTCCTCCGGGTCGTGCCTGAAAATAGGCAGGATTTGTCTAGTCCACTTACCCGGTCAACAAAAACTAAATAAATAAATAAATGTACTATCTTTGCATCGCATACTTTCTCAACGACGGCGTGCTTTTTCACATTTGGACCAAGGAAGGCAAGGGTCATCGCACGGATAGAACTCATGTACGGTTAGTTGTGCCAGCCTCTCTGGTCACCGAAGTTCTTCAATCCACTCATGCCTCTCCACTTTCTGGAGGTCATATGTGAATCCACAGAACTCTCAAAAAGACACGGCTTCACTTCTTCTGACCTCACATGAACAAGGACATTGTCTGACTTGTTAAATCCTACCCGCCTTGCTCCCAAAGAAAGCTTCCTGCCAAACTAACGAAGGCACATATCATTTCAATGCCTGTAGCCACTGAGCTATTCCAAAGAGTCAGCACGGACATTCTTGGCCCCTTGCCTACATGCCCTGACTCTGGCAACAATTACATTCTTGTTTTTGTGGACTACCTAAGTATTTGGAACTAATCCCACTAAAAGACATTAAAGCTGCCACGGTGGAAAGAGCCTTCCTCAACACAATCATTTGTCATCACGGTACTCCAGTGTACCTGCATTCTGACAGAGGCACTAACTGCCTTTCATCCATTGTGCGAGAAAAATGCAACCTTCTCGACATCAAAAAGACTCACACAATCAGTTATCATCCACAATGCAATGGACAAAGTGAGAGAATGATGTCTACCATTCTTAATACACTATCCAAGTACCTGGACGAGACTCACGTCACTTGGGATCATTTTGTTCCCTTCATTCAATTTGCTTACAACACCAGCCCTTGTGTCGTCAGTACAGAGTACACACCATTTTTTCCTAGTCCATGGACAACACCCAAGAACACCTCTGGACAGGGATCTCTCACTGCTAGAGGTTCCAAAGTCAGCTTCATCCTTCATCATTCCAATGTTGGAACAGCTTGCACTCGCCAGATGTGTTGCAACTGACAGTCTGGGCCAGAGAAAATCTGTAATGCAGAAAATGTCAGCAGCCAAGTCGCATGAACCTTCCTTTTCTGTTGGGAACATTGTATACTTGTACCAACCTGTCCTAGTTTCGGGGACCACCAAAAAACTGCTTCACCCTTGGATTGATCCCTTCTATTTTTTGGAAAAGTTTCCTCCTGTTCATGTTCGCTTTCGCCGCAAGTCCGATGGTAAGCTGGTACACAATAAAATCCCAAAGGTAAGGTGGGAAATTAACCTTATTAAATCACACACTGTGCCTCCAGTTCCCAAGATGCCATCAAATGTCCACAAAAGATAATATTTAGGAACCCAAAAATAACTTCTTCGGAGTCCAAAATTTCTTTGTAGTGATTTTTCTTTTTCTTTCTGTTTATACTGCCCCTTACGTTTGCTCTGTATAAGATCTTGTTCACGGGGTATATCTGTTAGAAAAAATAATAATAAAACACATTTTAGTATAACAATTCATGAACAAAATCATTTGCCTCCATTTTTTATGTTATGACACTGTGTTAAGTTAAAGCATCACGAAATTGTTGAAGTGATTAGACACTCAAATGAATTTACCCAGCTCACAGCTACTGTCCTCCTATATTTTGCTTTCCTCCTGCTTACTTCTCATTACAAAAAACATCCATGCCATCTGTGAACATGCCCCTTTTACTTATTTTTACATGAAAAGCCCCATATTAGCTTAATTTAAACAACTGCATAAAGCCCGTAACCACATAACCGCTTGGCCATTTGCCTCATAGCATACACAGAAGCATTCATTATGAGCTTCACTTCATTCACACTTAGCACTGTTGAGACTGCAGACAGGGTGTTTGTGAACGCTGAAGCTTTAAAACTGTCTGAAATCACCGACAATAAGATAGAACTATCTTATTTCAAACGTTTAAATTATAAAAGTACATAAAGGATCTATGTGAGCATTTTTATAGCAGCTTATTTGGTGAAACAGTTTTGCTCTTATGTGTTTTGCAGGGTTTGTACCCAATTGGTGGATCTGGCCTTGAACAAACTGTGAATGAAGTGAAGCTCATAATGAATGCTTCTGTGTATGTTATGAGGTAAATGGGCAAGCGGTTATGTGGTTACAGGCTTTATGCAGTTGTTAAACTTAAGCTAATATGGGACTTTTCATGTAAAAATAAGTGATAGGCAGGGCCACTGGAAAATTGCGGGTGCACTTTTTCCGCAATTTTCACCCTTCTCCGCACAAAATCCGCAATTTCTTGCAATTTCTTACATTTATAGAATTTTTGACTGAAATTGTATAAAATATTTAAATTCTTAAGGAAATCTACTCAGATATGGTACACAGACTTGGATTTGACCAAAACAGTACAGTGTGAGGTGAGAAAGGGTCAAATGTGACTCTGTTTCATGTGCTTCACTTCCCTGCTTTGGTTTCAAAATCCTCTGGTCATACATATGTAGACTTGAACACTTAAAATCTGTGTTAAAGCAGACTATCAGAGAACTTTTTGTGACACAAGGACTGAAACAATAGGTGTGAGAAGAGGTGCAAAGTGCCCCATTCACCTAAATGAAGCATTGACCACAATGCTTGTTTTTGAATGGTAAGGTAGATTTTCCTTGTATAAATACTTTCAGTCTGAAAGGATTTTGATTCAAATGTGTCAGGAGTTTGGGTGGCCCTGCTGATTATAAACTGGAATGTGCTTCTGAGGAGTTGGTGACAGTGATTCCTTACATGTTAGACTGCCACTTCTGCATACTCACATACAAAGCCTACAAAAAGCAAACATTTCTGAAAACATGCTGAACAGGTTAAGTATAGTTAAACTGTTATCTTCAAATAGACAAAATAATTGCAACTCAAGTAAAATCACTGCAAACCAAGTAGAACAAAAGTAAAATATATTGAAAACTATTGTATGATGTAATGAAAAGCTACTGGTATGATTTGATACTTTTAGCATGTGATTTTAAAATGTACTTACAGTGCTGATTAAGAACAGTAATTATTTTAACAAATAAACATTTTTCTTACTGGACCTTTATTAGGCACCCCGGTTTATCTGTTTCTTTTTTTCTTGCACCAAAGCAAGTAGTTTAAACAGATTGCATTATTTAACACCTAGAAACTGGCAAAATATGTTGTTTCAGGATGTATTCGGTACAGACTAACTGTAAATTACTGAATAAAATCTAGTTAGCACTGTATGATATAGATGTCTTGATTTTTAGAAGATATGCTACATAATGATTAATTTGCAGTGCATTTCAAAAACACACACATTTCTTCATATTAAATGCATTTACAAGTGGCAATACATTTATCTAACAATTCATATGATCAATACAAGCTGCAGCAAACAATAAAAGATTTACTGGGGGGCAGTGGGGATGAACAGTGAATCCCTGCAATTTTCCCACAATTTCTGCAAAAAAGTCCCCGCATTTTTGGATAAAATTTTCTGCAGTTTTCCAGTGGCCCTGGTGATAGGACAAGTTATATCAATTCACAGATGGCATGGATGTTTTTTGCAACAAGAAGTAAGCAGAGGGAAAGCGAACTATAGGAGGACAGTAGCTGTGAGCTGGGTAAGTCCATTTGAGTGTATAATCACTTCAAGAATTTCACAATGCTTTAACTTAACACAGTGTCACCACATAAAAAATGGAGGCAAATTATTTTTGTTCATGAATTGTTATATTAAAATGTGGCTTATTATTATTTTTTCTAACAGATATACCCCGTGAACAAGCTCTTATACACAGCAAAATGTAGGGGGCAGTATAAACAGAAATAAATAGAAAAATTACTACAAAGACATTTTGGACTCTGAAGAAGTTATTTTTGGGTTCCTAAACATTATCTTTTGTGGACACAATAAAATCCACATCAACAGACTGAAACATGAGAACCTGAATGATACCCTCCCTGATGATCCCAGTCCCCCAAGTAATGAAGCTGCACTTGAACCTGCTATACTTTCGGAAACTGAACTTCCTGCAGACAATTTCAGACCAGTTCCTTCACTTCCCCATGGTGCTGACAATCAGCCGGATCCTGTTTTGCCAACTCAGCCTGATGGACTATCGGGAACCTTTCAATCATTTGCTGATGTATCTTCTTCTCAGAACTCTCCTGTATATCAGATCAAGAAGATATTGTGCAAAAAATATGCCAACGGATCATGGACTTGTCGGATAAAATGGTGTGGTTACGACAGCTCACAGAATTCTTGGGTCCCCTTTTCTGACCTGACCACATCCTGTCAGGAACTGGTCCAATCTACACACAAGTCAATTCCCACTGACCACAAAAGTCACAAAAAAATTTGAACTTTAAATTTGGACTCAGTGGTCAGTTCTTGTCTGCTTTATAACTATGTCTGCTTATTTATTCTTGCATTTTTATAATCCACTTAATTGTTGTATCTACTGATTACAGAATCTTCTGCCTTTGCAATAACCATGTTTTCCTCTAGGTTTTGGAAATGTTATTGGTTTGTAATATTGTCATATAATTAAAGTGCAATGGGTAATTCTTCCTGCTCACCTTTCCCTCTCTTTCATTTCCCTTCCCCACACTTTAGTGCTTGTGGCATGGCCAAGTCTTAAGTGCTATGGTGCCCCCCTCTGCTGGCGCTACACTGACTGGCCATCAGTGTACTACAGATTCTTTCCTCCCCTCCCCTGCAATGGAGTATGGTGTTGAAAGTGTCAGTAAAAACAGTTTGATCAAAGTATTGCTGTATATTGCTGATTATTGCTCAAATGCTGTCATAAATCATCTTTCACAGTTTTATTTTATTTTATTGTTTTAAAGAAATGCCACAGTAATGCCTTTTCTTGTTTGAGTGGTACTCACATTTACAGTCCCCAGGGTGATGTGGTGTACAGGTTAAGCATGGGGCTTAAGATTAGCTGCAGCCCCTTTAACTAAGAACAGTAATGTTGCAGCCAGGGTTTGGTCATGCGTTATTCTAATTAATTCCAGGATGGGCTTGGAAACCCCAATTTCCTGTTCTAGTCAGTCTAAGTGTGTACCTTGTACTGAAGAGATGTCCCTGCTTATGTTCCTGAATAAACCCAATTTTGTTCATTATTTTCTGCATCCGACTCAGTTCGTTCGGTACCAGCAGTCGACTACTGCAGAAGCACCAGATGGGAAAGCAGAATATTGGAGAAGATAAGGGGTCCTATGGCAGACCAAATACCAAAACACCACAGATATAAAAACTAATACAGTACTGAGAAAGGTGTTCTCTAAGTAGTCAATAAGATACAACAGGGTGTTGGTTGTCTGAGGTTAATGCATGCCCACGTGCATAATGGCACACAAGGTGCTTGACCTGAGTGTCTTTAACACCTGGAAGTCCATTAACCCAAGACAACCAACAACCTGAATTGACTTATTGCATCTATAAAATGAGTAAACTGAGAAAAGATTTTTTAAAAACAAAGCAATGTCAATTGATTATTATTTTAAAAAATTATAATTTTTTTTAAGTAACTAGTAAAGTGTAGTCCCTCCCCACATGCCAATCATTTATTTTCACACATTGAGTAGATTGAATATTGGCTTATTATGGAATCCATGAATTTAAACCTTTGCAGAATTCCTCTGGCAGAATGCCCACCCCCAAAAAAACACACACACACACACACACACACACCAGAAGGTCATAGATGGAACTAAGATAAGATCTTAGTATTATCTGTGGCAGGGTAAGCATCAGAGATTTCCCTGGTCAGCTGGTATGGATATGCAATCCCCCCAGAGTGTATGTACAACATTCTGCTATCAATCCCGGTATGGGGAAGGGCATGGCCTAGGGAAACTCCCATGTCTAGGGGTATGGCTGGCTTCTAAATGCTCCCTTGCACTGCACTATAAGTACATACACTCAGGACTGAAGTTCCTTAGGACACACTGAGATGCTGTTTAGTGTTTGCAGCAATAAAGCGTGGACACTCCAAAGCTTCTTAGCACTTGCTCTTTACTAGTAATCAAACTGTGAAAGATCATTTATAAACAATTCACTGATCAAAGGATCATAACCTGACTATAAGTTCTGGTGTTTCAATTGCATATTCAGATTTCTATACACTTTCTTTTCCACACTCATATCTTCATCTCCTGGGCAGCCTCCAGACCCCACCACCAAGCTGATAATGGGTGACTGCTCTCCTTCATAGCCTTTCACTAGGACTACCCAGTGTTTCTCATTTCATCTAAATCCTCGGTTGTTAGCACAGCACTCTTGCCTTTCTCCATATGCACTTCATGTGCCACACAGATGGGCCTGTTCATGTCTGCCAGAGAGTGGCTCTGCCAGGGGATCACTTCATGATTACCCACTATCTTGCAGCAATGGGAACTATTTAGATCGCCATTGACTCAGAAACCCTCTGATTCTAATACTATGATAATTCCTTGTGATTCCCATTTCTCTCTTGAAAACATTCCCTAGCTCTGTCTCAAGATTCATTTATTAGCAGCCACGTCTTGAGGGCATATATCCAACTGAAGAACTCAGCATCCACCAGGGAAGCCAATGAAGGTCCAGTACTCTTTCCTTTACAGTTACCTGCCAACTCTCCTCCTTTCCTAATACTAGCAAGGGCCCACTTTATTAGAGCCACACATTACTGTCTGCACTGTTTGGTGATCATCGACCTGTCTGCATATATTCCTACTCCTGCTGTTACAGCCAACAGTGCCACTGCCGAGGGACTTGGCTTCCTCTATCCCTCCTATCCCACTGGAGATTAATTTTCTACCTTGTCTTGCCACCTTTGCTCCTGCTGCAGACTCGCCTGCTGTCTTCAGGTGGGACAATGCTGCATGGGCCACTCTCCTGGGTTGCCCCCACCAGGATCTCCCTTGAGGTCTTCAGCGGAACCCTCCACAAGCCAGCCGACAATCCGGTTGTTTTTCTTGAGGCAAAACCCCCCTGGGGTTCCAACACACTATTGGTGGCTCCCCTATGTACTCCGTATCTATGGCAGCCTCTTGACGTAACCCCCAGATCCCAGGCCCCTCAAATGTGTCTCCACTGCCAGAGGCCCCCCCCACTGACTACCAGTATCTTGATCAATACCACCACTGAGGTCCTCAAATCCGCAAGTTGTCTTGGACCTTGGCCACCCTCACAGCCCTGATGGTACCTGGCCTCCTTTCTTTGCATTTCTCGCTTCTTGCCCACAGCTCCCAGGCTGGGTCTCCATCTCTCTGCCAACTAACATGCCCCATGTATTGCCCTCTCAGCCTTTTCTTCCAGATCCCACTCAGGTCAGAACTTTGGCTCCTAATCTCCAGAGATCCAAATGGTGCCATGAGGCAGCGACAAAGCACCTGGCACAAGGATACCCTACTTATCTCTTCTACCAAATCCCCTCATCTATAACCTCGGGGATGATGCCAGAGCATCAGTCCCCACTTGCTCACTTTGGTGAACAACCACCTCCCCCTACTATAAGGAAGGGTAGTTACACTCTCTACAAGAAGAAGTCATTTCTGTTCTCAGAAATGACATGAATGGGCAGATGTGTTTGCCCAAAACACCAGCACAAAGGGGCATGTGCTATATCACCCATCACCCAAACATCAGTGTGGTTGCCCCTCCAAGGACAAAAAACACCCAAAACAAACTGTAACCAAAACAACCCATTTACTTTACTATTGTGGGGGTCCCTCCCACAGCCGTGACCAACCCCCATTTTTTATGGGCTCTCGGCACTACTGTACCCACAGAGGTCTGCAGCCCTCACCTTTGGCAAGATCCTAAATTGTGAAGCAACAGGGGTACTACCCACCCCCATGCCACTACCAGGGAATTATCACAGGACCCACCAGTGGTCCAGCATGTCTTGTGCCTCCCTAACCCCTTCAGCTGGTAGGCACAGTCTGACTTTCCTAGGGTTGTCTCTCCCCAGCCAGCAAGAGCCTTGTTACCCGGGGGGGGTGTTCAATAACATCTATCCACCTGAGCTTAGGTCTGTACTATCCATACCCAGGAGTCTATCTCAGAATCTAATTGGCCCCAACCCCTTTCTTGAAGGAAAAAAAAAAAAGTCATATGCTTAGAAAAATATTTTTTTACTGTTCTTGCAAGTATTGTCAAATTTTACCACAATTCCTTTGATTAAAATAGAAATATTCTTATATTAAAATTGTCTGTGCATTTATACAAGTCAAATGCCCACAGAGTACTTCTCCAACTGTTCCTAGGTAGGGGTTTTACCTTTCCCTAAACTCCAGGCCTTTGTCTCGGCCTGAACTCCTCACTGGCCTTCCGCCTCATTCTGTCTTTTCTGACGTAGGGAGGGGGAGACAGAGAGAAAAAGTGCAAACAGCATGCATAGAAATTTTTTTTTTAAATCACATGACAACCATACCATGGTCAGCATGTCTGAGAAATGTCTTGCAATGTCCCAGTAAAGTCTTTTGCATGAAACAACAGCGCAAACTGTTTAGTGAAGCCTGAAGAGCGAAAGTCTCTAGTCCCGTTTAGGCCCACTTATGCCTGGAATATGTGTAATGCTGGGGATGGGGCTTTCCCTGTTCTTCCAATACTGAATTTGTTTCTGGCGCATGATGCGCGAAGATGTACAGTACACCAAGCTGTGCATTTTAATGCTCCGCCCCCACATGCAATGGTTAATGAGGTGCTCAGTTCTTTCACTACTTCTGGGATTCTACTCCAATATTCTATACCCATCTGCAGCTGCTTTATAGTGCCATCAACCTCTGTGAAGCTTCACTGTCCTCCACAACCACATCGGCATAAGGGAGAAGTTACTCCCCCATGGGCCCAAAGCCTCGTAAGCAATATTTCTGTCTGCTTGGCAGAGCTTTACCAGGGTGGATGAACCTCTTAGTTCCAGGCACAATCCAAGTCACTCTTCTTTTGTGGCTCTAGGGCAATGGTCTGCACAGTGCTTAGTGAGTGAAAATTTATGCTGCAACCATGCCATATTGGTGTTGAACAGGCCGCACTGTTTTCCCTCCCCGATTCATCTGGTGGGCTGAGGCAGTCTCCCCAGGGAACAGAAAGTAGTGAGGCTACTTGCTTCTCACTGACAGACTGTCTGAGCTTTCAGGCACCAGAATAGGCCTTGATGCAGATCAAATGGTGTTCTTTTCCCACCCACAGTATGTGGTGAACTTTTTCAAATGTTCTGCAGTGCAAACCTCAGGTGAGCGCTGTTGACACTGACCTTGCCAATAGCCTTCTCTGAAAATCAAGGATTGCTTGTCTTTAGGGTCCATTTTAGTCTTGGGTTTCCTCATTTATTGTCACTGCTGTTTCAGTGCATGGAGGGTCCAGGAGCAGAAAAAAATCACTCCCCTCTGAACCATTTTCCTCACTCCATCGTACAACTTCTGAGTCTCTCCTCAACTTTGGGGGAAATCTTCTGGGCTCTTGTACAACATGACCCATCGTTCCACTGGTTGAGCATACACTTCTTGGTTGTCTGTGCAGCTCATGATCTTCCCCTTGCAGAACAGGCACAATCTTACTATCTGGGTGCCCTGGCCACAAATGTCACATCATTCCCCTCAAGGAGCCCGTGTGTATGCAGGATGCTGTATTCAGTCTTGTATGACTTGCATAGCCCTCAAGGGAGTTTCTATAGTGACAGATCTTGTCAACACCACCCAAATGTATTGGGCGTTTACAGACATAAAGCTGGGTTAATCTGGTACTGGTCACGCAGTACATGTGCGGGACCCACCACTACAATGTTGAAGCCTCCACCATAGTCACAGTAATGGGGAACTGACCTATGTCCATTCATGTCTATGATCAAAGCCACACAAAATACTTTTTCCATACTGCCACACTATAAAGATTCTACCAACTTGTACCAGTGCTCTAGCCTTCATTGCAACAGGCTTTTTAAGTGCAACTTTTTGTACTTGCAAGTACAAGTGTTCACTAATAACACAATCACCTATAGGGAATATCTTTGCAGTACTAGCAACCTCCCCCTCTGAAACCTTCAACTGCTGATTAGGTCATTTGCTAGTGTCCAAGCAGACCTGCACTTGTTGATGCACACACTGGTCTTCTTCGCACTTTTCCATAGCGCCAACCACAAATCAGGCTGTATACTGTCTCCTCCTGCCTGGTTTATCCTTTTCATCTAGATTAGTAATGTGAAGGGTTTCAGGTGCTCAAGGTCTCTACTCCCATTAAATCCCAGAAGACAAGTCCACACAGTGCAAATCCACAGAATGTATATACACCATTCTGCTTCTCAGCCCTGGAATGGGGTGAGCATGACCCAGGAAACCTCCCACGTTCCAGGGGTTTGCCTTACTTGCTGTAAATTTCCTTGCACTACACTGTAATCACACACCCCCAGGTCTGAAGTTGCCCTGGACAAACTGAGACCCTGTTTCTGTTTGCATAATAAAGTATGAATACTCCACAGCTTCCCAGTCCTTATCCTTTATTGGTGCTTAAATTGTGAAAGTTCATTTAAAAACACTTTGTGATCCAAGGATCACAATTTATCCAAACATCAGTTATAACTTTACAATCCCATATCCAGGTTCCTACACATAATTTCCCTGCCATCTGTTCCTTCTGCCGAAATGCATGCTAATCTTGTCTTGTCCCAAGTGGTTTCTATTACATCTGAATCCTCGGTTAGTTCAACACTCTCTGCTCTTTCTCAACATGCATTTTGTGTGCCACTTGGATGGGCCTATGCATGTTTGCCCAAGCATAGCTCTGCCAGGGGATACCTGTTACCCTGCTATCCTTCCTGCACTTGCAACTGGCAATGTTTAGATCTTTATTGTCTTGGAAACCCTCTGATTCTGATGTCACAGTTACTGGTTATACTGGTTTTACTGGACAAAAGAAGGCCATTGCAGCCCATCGAGATTGTCCCCCACAACAGTAGGTCAGTCTTCTTCCTTATTTGTTAACCAAATATCCAATTTGTTTTTAAAAGATTCAGATGTTTTTGAATTTACTATGAATTCAGGAAGTTGATTCCATTTCTGTGGGCCCTAACATTAAAGAAGTTGTCTCTTTTATCAGTATTAACCCTTTCAACAATTGTTTATTATGTAGTCTACCGACTATACGTTTTTTGGCATATGTTAATCCACATTGTTTCATTTGTAATGGACATTTTAATATATTAAATAAAACTAATAAGTCACCTCTTAATCATCTTTGTTTTAGGGAGTGTAAACCTGTTTTAGTTAAACGTGAGTTGTATGAGTCTTTTTTGAGTCTAGGAATCATCTTAGTTAATCTTCTCTGTACTCTTTCCAGTCTATAAATGTCCCTTCTAAGGTATGGACTCCAATAAGGGGATCCATAATCCAAATAGGGTCTAACATATGATCTATATAAGGTGACCAAACACTGTTCAGATTTATTGACAAATGTTTTATTAATCTGTTTCAACATCACGTTAGCGGAATTTGCAACTCTATTACAGTGGGAATCTGCTGATAGTTTATTATTTATTAAAATCCCCAGATCTCTTTCACACTCAGAATATTTGATTTGTTTGTTATTTAACCAATATGTGTTTTGGGGGTTTCTATTCCCAAAATGTAAAACCACACACTTGTCCGTGTTAAACTCCATAAGGTTACTTTTTGCCCACTGTTCTATAGTTTTTAGGTCATTCTGAAGAATATTCTCATTTAAAGCTGTATCAACTCTCCCTCTCTGCTTAGTGTCATCAGCAAATTTAGCAATAAAGTTACTAGAAGTTGTATTTAGATCACTGATAAATAGGTTAAACAATGTTGGACCCACACCACTGGTCACCAAGAGTGGATTGGATAAGAAATTGTTGACCCTGACCATCTGTGTTCGACCATATAACCATTGAGATACCCAGTTTATTATATATCCTGAAAATCCAAATTTACACATTTTCTCAATGAGTAAAGAATGGGGCACTTTATCAAAAGCTTTACTGTAGTCCAAAAGTATAACATCAGATGGGATATGGTCATCCAGGTACCTACTAATGTTATTATAAAAGGAAATAAGGTTAGTTGTACATGAAGATCCAGTTTTAAAGCCATGCTGTGTAAAGTCCTGTACCCCAAGAATCTGGATTTCGGAATCAATGTGAGTTTTAACAATTCTTTCCATGGCCTTACCAATTATTGAAGTAAGACTTATTGGTCTATAATTTTGAACCATTGTTTTATTTCCCTTTTTTAATATTGGGACCACAACTGCTGTACGCCAATCATTTGGGATATTGCCTTCAGTCAGTGATTTATTAAATAATAAGGTTAAGGGAACAGTAACCGAGTCGATAGTTTCTTTCAAAAACCATGCATTTATGTTATCAGGTCCCGAGCTAGTAGATTTTTTTAGTTTATAGAGAATATTTTTAACTTCTTGCTCATTAATTATTGGATGTAGTGGGGATAAATTACACCTCGGAAAGTAAGTATCTTTATTATAGAAGACAGAAGAAAAATATTGATTAAATATATTGGCAATTTTTGATCATCATTAACTGAATTCCCTTCAAATGTTATAGGTCCAATTTTTCTAGAGTCACCTTTTTTACTATTTATATAAGAATGGAGTGATTTTTTTGTTAGATTCTGAATGTGCTAAGGTCAATTCTAATTTATTTTTAGCTTTTCTAATTAGTTTTTTTAAGTGAGTTACTGAATTTTTATATCTAACCCTAGTACCATGGGTACTATTTATTTTAAATTTCTTAAAGAGATGCTCTTTTAGTTTTATTTGACTATGTATATCTTTATTAAATCAGATCGGTATTTTACCCTTTTTGTTATATTTGGATTTTAAGGGAACATAGGTACTTTCTATCATATTTATATTATATTTAAATAAGTCCCAAGCTTGGGTTATAGTTTTATTTAGGAACACATTTTTCCAATTAATTTGGTTGACTAAAACATTAATTTGTTTAAAGTTGGCTCTTTTGTAATTTTTGTAATATTCCTGAAGTTGTTTTACTTTTAGTAATACTTATATTAAAAACTACTGCCTTGTGATCACTATTTCCAATAGGAGCAGCAATATCTATATCTGATACTAAACTTCCTGAATTAGTAATAACTAGATCCAATATATTATTTCCTCTAGTGGGGTCATTTACTAATTGCTCAAGGCCTAGATCAATACATAAGTCTGTTAACATTTTTTTTCCTGTGAAGTTACCCCAGTAAATATTTCCCAGTTAATTCCTGGCATATTAAAATCACCCATAATAATAACATTGTTCTTTTCTACTATGTCAGATATGTGATTAATTAACTCATTTGTATATTCAGAGTCAGACGATGGAGGTCTGTAACAGACTCCTATAACTAATTTGGACAGTGCCTTAAAATGCAGCTGTACCCACAATGATTCAATACTGGAGTTATTAGTCATTTCTGACAAAACTAAATCATTATGTACAAATATACAAACCCCTCCACCACTTTTATTCTGTCTATCTTTATGATACAGCCTATATCCAGGGATGTCCTTAACCCATTTGGATGATGAGTCCCACCATGTTTCAGTTATAGTAATTATACCAATATCCAGCAGTTTACATTTACATTCCAATTCTGCCATGCTTAAATTATTCAGAGATCTGGCATTAAAGCTAAGGACTTTACAATATTTGGCTACTGATTGTTTAACATTTGTGTTTGTCCCTTTTAGAGAAATTAGACCTTTCCAATTCTCCCCACATAATCTAGTTAAAATTATTTATTTCTGTTGCAATTTTTCTACCCAGTATAGTATTACCCCTTCTACTCAAATGGAGTCCGTCCCAGCAAAAAAGTGAGTCCTTTCCACAATATTCTTCCCAATGCTGAATGCATTTAATCCCCTGCTTCAAACACCACAGTCTTGACCAGTTTGTTTTTTTGATTTTGTTTATGATGGCATAAGTTACCCAGGGTACTGGTAGTATCTCTGAAAAGCAGACAGTACAACCCCTTTCAACCAGAAGATTATTTAGTGCCACATAGCTTTCCTCCAGTTTATTACTCTCAGATTGACACACATCATTTACCCCTGCATGGATAATTACTAGCGGGTTATGTCCTGCTTGGGATAGTATAGGGTTTAACATATTGGTGATATCAGCTATTTTAGCCCCTCTATAACTTAGGCAGGTTCTGTTGGCTTTATCAGGATTATAAATTGCCCTATCAATGTGTTTAATCATTGAATCACCTAGTACAAAAATTTGCCTTGGTGTGTCATTCAATGGCACTGAAGAGTTTGTGTCCATTGAATTTGCAGTTTCCATGTTTATTAATTGATTGTCAGGTTGTTGATTTAATTTAGATACTGGAGTCAATGAACTATCAAGGATTATTAGTGGTTCCTGAGTGTTTTGGTCAGTTACAATTCTATCAGTCCCTAAACAAGATATATCTGAAGATGAACGTGAATGTGGAGTACTATTATTTGTTCCCTGTGATTCTGTTTTCTGTCTCTCCAAAGCATTCCCCAGCTATGCCTCAAAATAATATTTATTAGCAGCAAATGCTATGAGGGTGTATATCTTACTGTCAAGCTTTGTATCCATGAGGGGAGATCATCAGGGGTTCAGTGTTTTTCATGCGCTGTTGCCCACCAGCACTTCTTCTTTCCTAGTCCAGGAGAGGGCCTTGTTTGATTAGATCAACACACAACCCTGCGTGCTGTTTGCTAATCATCAACCTGCCCACATAGATCCCTTTTCCTGCAGATATGACCAATTGTGCCACTGCCAAGGGAAACAGAAAAAAGCCACATTCTATAAGGAGGACCAGGAGCTGATGGGAGGTAAAAATGACATTTATCCTGAGTCCAGTGCAAACAAAAAAGTGAGAGACCCATAAACAAAAACCCTAGCTCTTCGAACCTTTGCAGTTCAGCCCTAGGACTCACTGAGGAAGAACTGCAAAAGTTTGAAGCACCAGGGTTTTTGTTTGCTGGTCTCTTGCTTTATTGTTGGCACTGGACTCAGAATAAACATCCTTTCTATCTGCCATTGGCAGCTGGCCCACCTTATAGAGCACAGCTTTTTTCTGTTTCATTTGGTTTCCTTTAGCTGCAGCTCTGAGTTTCACGGACAAGCACCAGTTTCTTTCTGGTATTCCCACTGTCAGTGGACTTGGCTTCCTCTATCCCTCTTATACTCTGGAGACAAATCTCCTACCTTGCACCTTCACTTTTGCCACAACCTCGACTGCTTCTTCGGGCATGAAGATGCTACACAGGTCAGTCTTCAGGGTCACCCCCTTCTAGGATATCCTTGGATGTCTTTAAGGGAATCCTCCACAGGGCAACTGGTCATCAGGTTATTTCCCTTGAGAGAAACCTTTCTGAGGTTCCCACACCCTCTTGGTGGATTTCCTATACACTCCCCATTTATGAACAACCTCCAGATGTAACTCTCCAGATCCCAGGATCCTCAGATCTGTCCCTGGTGCCGAAGGCCCCCCACCCCAAAGATAGCTACCAGTCATCATCATCATCATCAAATCTTTATTTATTCAGGTGAACATCATTGAGCAAAGCTCATTTACAAGATGAACCTGATAAGGTCAAAGTTCAACAGTTGATACACAACAGATACATCATACACTTGTATAAAACAGTTATACATACAGGGGAAAAAAACGTTTATAAACACAGTGATGTACAGTAAATTCGCATGATAAAAAATGGTTACAGGAAAGTTAAGCTAATATTTACAGTATATACAGTATATACATATCCCAGTGGGGGCCATGGCAAACACACAATATAATGTAATACTAGGATGGTGAAGGTATTACTGTGTGTCATAAGATGTGGTGTCTGTCTGGAAGGATTATGCCATATATAGTTAATTTTTGGGAGGGAGATTGTAAGATGACAAAGCTAGCTCTATCGGTAGCAACTGCATTTCTCTGTGAAGAACACTGTACAATGCTGTTTAAAGGATGCAAATGGAATGATATTGGACAGTTTTAGGGATTTTTGTAGTGTGTTCCATGCTATAGCTAGAGAATAGCTGATTGCTGCCCTCCCTATCCTGGTGTTGAATTTGGGCAATTTGAGCAGGATAATGTTGTTGCTTCTTAGGGCATAGGAGCTAGGAATGGTCTGGGTGAAGCAGTCCAGAATATAGTTTGGAAGTTTTTTTGATAACGCTCTGTAAATCCATAGTGCTGCATTTCTGTTCCTTCTGAGGGTGAAGGAAACCCCCAACTGCAGCATAAAGAGAGCAGTGATGGGTATTAGATGGCAGATCTGTAATGAATCTTATTGCTCTATGATATAAGGTATCCAGCTTGTGAAGGTAGGAGATGGGGCAGTGACTATAAAGGAAGTCTGCATAGTCAACAACTGATAGAAAATGGCCTGGACTAACCTCATCTTTGAGTCTCTGTTTAGGAAGGGTTTTAATCTATAGAGAGGCCAAGCCTTTGGCGACTTTTAACAGTTCTTCTAAATGATAAGTGAAGTTGAGTCTGTTGTCAATCCACACCCTAGGTATTTGAAGTTTTCTACATACTCCAGGTTTCTCCAAGTATAGTGCATAGCTGGGGAGAATGATTGAGGAGGAGGTGCTGGTGGAGCTTTGATTTGTGAACATCATTGCTTTAGTTTTCTTTGCATTTAACAGAAGCTTTTCTCAAGTAGCTGATATTGTAACAAGGAGAATTCTGTTTGTAAGTTTCACGAGCAGCTGCAGTGAAGGGTTGCTGACATACAAAACAGTGTCATCAGCAAAGAGGTGTACAGAGGAATTGGTGAGGGTTGAATCAATATTATTTATATAAATGGCAAAAAGGATAGGACCCAGGATAGAACCTTGGGGGACTCCTCTTAACAGTGGTTTTAATGGGGATAGATCACCTTCAGCTTTTACCTGCTGTGACCTACTGGTGAGATAACATCTGAACCACTTAAGGGAGGGTAGATCTAGGCCAAGGGAGTGCAGGAATGATAGTAGAAGCTCGTGGTTCACAGTATCGAATGCTTTGTTCAGGTCCAGGAATACTGCACAGACATTATTCTTTTTATCTAATTCGGTTTGCCAGTCATTTGTGACCTTGGCTAGTGCAGTGATAGTGCTATGCTTGGCCCTGAATCCAGATTGAGCTGGATTTAAGAGGTTAGCATTGTCAAGATACTCCCTTAACTGGTTACTCACTAATTTCTCCAGCATCTTGGATAGCACTGGTAGAATGGAAATGGGCCTGTATTTATTAAGTTCCATTGGGTCCCCTGATTTTAGAAGGGGAACCACTTGGGCTGTCTTCCACAGTGTGGGGATAGAGCCAGAGTTTAGAGATAGGTTAAAGAGGTGTGTTAGGGGGACTGCAAGTACATGGCACACAATCTTTAGAAAGTAGGGGTCCAGAGAGTCTGCCCCTGTGCTTTTTTTGGTATCCAGTTGCCATAATAGATCCTCTACTTGCTTCAACAGTATAGATTTGAAGCTGAAGGAAGAGACAGCTCTCTGATCACCAGTGTAATGGGAACTTAATTGTTCCCTCAGCAGGTTAGCTGGAGAGGTGTCAAAGGCAAGACCAGCCATTGTGAAGTGGTTATTGAAGGCGTCCAGAATTTCCATTTTGCCAGTGATAGGGCCATAACTGTTGTGTAATTGAGTTGGAAGGGAGGTGTTAGCATCCTGCCCCACCATGCCCTTGATGGTACCCCAAAATCTAGCAGGATTATGATAGGAGGAGTCGAGCTCGGCCAAGTAGAAGGCAGCCTTTGCATCCCTAACTTTCTTGGTGCATCTATTCCTAGCTTTCCCAAAGATCATCCAGTCATTTGCATTCTTGGTTTTTCTTGCCATTTTCCAGAGTTTGTCTCTCTCCAGCAGTGCAGCTTTGAGGTCAGCTGAAAATCAACGACAGGATTTGTTTTTAATTTGGATACTAGAGATTGGGGCATGGGTGTTAAGGGCATTTATTATAATGCTATTTAGCACCTGCTGAGCTTTTTCAACAGAATGGGCAAGATAAAACTCTTGCCAGTGTGGAGAGTGAGCTAGATCATGCAAATAACCTTCAATATTGATGTTTTTCTTGGATCTCCTCATGAGGAATTTTGCAGGGATTGTTGTTATGCTGGTGGATCTTACCCCTGCGATGGGGCAGTGATCACTTATATCGCAGAGAAGCACTCCAGCATGTGTGAATAGATGTGGTTTATTCACGAGCATGATATCAAGTAGTGTGCTGTTATTACTATTCCTTGCATTAATTCTTGTTGGCTCATTAATTAGTTGTGTGAACCCATAAGTATCACAGAATGATACCAGAGGTGCAGCTGCCTGGGTAAGCCAGTTGAAATTCAGGTCACCTAGAATAATGATTTCTTCAGTGCTAGGCTTGAGCAGGTTCCCCAGGTGGGATAAGAGCTTGTGTTCAGCAGAGGGGGGTCTGCAGCATCCAACTAGCTGAAAAGCTGCTGTATTGGGGAGAGAGACTTTTAGGGATAGGCATTCAAGTTCCTTGGGCATAGAGGTTGCAGCAATACAGGATACAGCTATACCGGATTTTGCATATATGGCTACTCCACCTCCCCTTGTTTGGCGATCAGCTCTGAATAGCTGATAGTTGGGTAGGTTAACATCCCTGTCTGCTGTGGTGGGTTTAAGCCATGTCTCAGATACCACGAGAAAGTCTGGCAAGGTATGGGCAACCCAGGCTTGTATCAGTGTAAGTTTTTTCAACAGACTGCATACATTAATATGCAGGAAACTGAGGCCTTTAATTGAGGTTAGGTCTGATGGAGAGGTGATACATTCAGGGGGTTCAGGGTTGATTTCCATGTTACCAATACAGAGCAACAGAAAGAACAGGAGTTTCGTGAGGGCTTCCAGTGATAGGGAGAGGGGGCTGTCTTTGGTCCTTCTTTTCTTATTCTGTTGCCACTCTTTTGGGGTGCTCCATGTGGGGTTAAGGAATTGTGTTGAGATACCAAGTAGCAGTTTGGTGGTTAGGCTTAGGGGAGATCTGTATATCCAGTAGTGGAGCCTTGATTTAAATACATGTGTGGTGGTATGTGTCTCTTTTTGGTGGTCACACCACTGTAGTCGATGCAGCAATGGTAGGGCATATGTGAGGGTTTGAGCGTCAAGCAAAGGGGATGGTTCAGAGAGACTGGGCGGATGGATCATCCTAATTTGTGAGACAGGGACATCTTCTTTGGGGAACCCCATGGCTCACAGTGAAAGAAGTATCAGAAGTAAACTCCCCATTATAAGAGAGATATTGTTAGTTGGCTATCGGGGAAGTATTGAAGTTGCTGATTGGTTGGATCAGCAAGCCGGTGTGACAGTCTGTTGGTTTAGAGTAACGCTGAGGGCAGGGAAGAGATTTCGGTGGGAAGATGCCTATAAAGTAACACACAAAAGAAGGGAAGGCGGGTGGGCAAAAATGTTGTGCCTTTCCCGAGTGCTCCCTCGCTGTCCCTCCCAGCCTCGTGGTTAACTGAGTCGGCTTAGGTGCCGCCGACCGCCCGCTGGTGGAGCGAAGCCCCGGCGCTCAGCTGGGTGCTGTGGGGTAGGGATGGCAGGCTGGAGAGAGACAGGGGAAGGTGCAACAATTAAATAGAGGCAGAAACTAGTGTTTCTGTTTGTCACTGACTAAATCTGCACAACAAAAGACTGTGGGTGGGGGGGCTGTGGCGCCTCAGCATCTGGCCCACCTTGCAAATGCAAAAAGGAGTTGTAATCACAGTAAAGAGCAACAAGTCAGCAATTTCCCCTTGCAATTACATTAGCTGAAAACAGCACCTTTTAGGTAAATTACACAGTTTTAAAGGAGGAAAGTGGCGCCTCAGCATCTGGCCCACTTCAGATACCAAGGATTAGAATTACCTCAGAAGTACAAATAAATCAACAGATTCCCTTTACAGATGCAGCAAGAATAGAAGACAGCTCTTTTTTGGGGATTTTGCAAAAAATACAGGGAAGAAAATCAAATCCCAGACAGATTTTGGTAAGGCAGGCTCAGTCAGTGTAAGTCAATGGGGCAGGAGAGCCAATCGGCTGCAGTGCATAGAGGAGCGCTCGCTTACCGATTGGCTGTGCCTTTCCTGAGTGCTCCCTCGCTGTTCCTCCTGGCCTCGTGGTTCCCTGAGTCGGCTTAGGTGCCGCCGACCACCCGCTGGTGGAGCGAAGCCCCGGCGCTCAGCTGGGTGCTGTGGGGTAGAGATGGCAGGCGACTGGCTGCACCTTTCCCGAGTGCTCCCTCGCTGTCCCTCCCGGCCTCGTGGTTCCCTGAGTTGGCTTAGGTGCCGCCGACTGCCCGCTGGCGGATCGAAGCCCTGGCACTCAGCTGGGTGCTGTGGGGTAGGGATGGCAGGCGATTGGCTGCACCTTTCCAGAGTGCTCCCTCGCTGTCCCTCCCGGCCTCGTGGTTCCCTGAGTCGGCTTAGGTGCCGCCGACCGCCCGCTGGCGGAGCGAAGCCCCGGCACTCAGCTGGGTCCTGTGGGGTAGGGATGGCAGGCAATTGGCTGTGCCTTTCCTGAGTGCTCCCTCGCTGTCCCTCCCGGCCTCGTGGTTCCCTGAGTCGGCTTAGGTGCCGCCGACTGCCCGCTGGCGGAGCGAAGCCCCGGCGCTCAGCTGGGTGCTGTGGGGTAGGGATGGCAGGCGATTGGCTGCACCTTTTCCGAGTGCTTCCTCGCTGTCCCTCCCGGCCTCGTGGTTCCCTGAGTCGGCTTAGGTGCCGCCGACCGCTGCTGGTGGAGTGAAGCCCCAGCGCTCAGCTGGGTGCTGTGGGGTAGGGATGGCAGGCGATTGGCTGCGCCTTTCCCGAGTGCTCCCTCGCTGTCCCTCCCGGCCTCGTGGTTCCCTGAGTCGACTTAGGTGCCGCCAACCGCCTGCTGGCGGAGCGAAGCCCCGGCGCTCAGTTGGGTGCTGTGGGGTAGGGATGGCAGGTGATTGGCTGCACCTTTCCTGAGTGCTCCCTCGCTGTCCCTCCCGGCCTCGTGGTTCTCTGGGTCGGCTTAGGTGCCGCCGACCGCCCGCTGGCGGAGCGAAGCCCCGGCGCTCAGCTCGGTGCTGTGGGGTAGGGATGGCAGGCGATTGGCTGTGCCTTTCCCGAGTGCTCCCTCGCTGTCCCTCCCGGCCTCGTGGTTCCCTGAGTCGGCTTAGGTGCCGCCGACCGCCCGCTGGCGGAGCGAAGCCCCGGCGCTCAGCTGGGGGCTGTGGGGTAGGGATGGCAGGCAATTGGCTGCGCCTTTCCCGAGTGCTCCCTCGCTGTCCCTCCCGGCCTCATGGTTCCCTGAGTCGGCTTAGGTGCCGCCGACCACCCGCTGGTGGAGCGAAGCCCCGGCGCTCAGCTGGGTGCTGTGGGGTAGAGATGGCAGGCGACTGGCTGCACCTTTCCCGAGTGCTCCCTCGCTGTCCCTCCCAGCCTCGTGGTTCCCTGAGTTGGCTTAGGTGCCGCCGACTGCCCACTGGCGGATCGAAGCCCTGGCACTCAGCTGGGTGCTGTGGGGTAGGGATGGCAGGCGATTGGCTGCGCCTTTCCAGAGTGCTCCCTCGCTGTCCCTCCCGGCCTCGTGGTTCCCTGAGTCAGCTTAGGTGCCGCCGACCGCCCGCTGGCGGAGCGAAGCCCCGGCACTCAGCTGGGTCCTGTGGGGTAGGGATGGCAGGCGATTGGCTGTGCCTTTCCTGAGTGCTCCCTCGCTGTCTCTCCCAGCCTCGTGGTTCCCTGAGTCGGCTTAGGTGCTGCCGACTGCCCGCTGGCGGAGCGAAGCCCCGGCACTCAGCTGGGTGCTGTGGGGTAGGGATGGCAGGTGATTGGCTGCGCCTTTCCTGAGTGCTCCCTCACTGTCCCTCCCGGCCTCGTGGTTCCCTGAGTCGGCTTAGGTGCCGCCGACTGCCCGCTGGCGGAAGCCCCGGCGCTCAGCTGGGTGCTGTGGGGTAGGGATGGCAGGTGATTGGCTGCGCCTTTCCTGAGTGCTCCCTCACTGTCCCTCCCGGCCTCGTGGTTCTCTGAGTCGGCTTAGGTGCCGCCGACCGCCCGCTGGCGGAGCGAAGCCCCGGTGCTCAGCTCGGTGCTGTGGGGTAGGGATGGCAGACGATTGGTTGCGCCTTTCCCGAGTGCTCCCTCACTGTCCCTCCCGGCCTCGTGGTTCCCTGAGTCGGCTTAGGTGCTGCCGACCGCCCGCTGGCGGAGCGAAGCCCCGGCGCTCAGCTGGGTGCTGTGGGGTAGGGATGGCAGTCTGGGGCCCTCAATTTATTGAAAGTGAATGCTGATAAAGACCCAAAGTCTATCCAGTCTGCCTTATGCTGCTACCTACTGCCCCATAGGTCTAAAACCCAAAAGGGTACATCTATTCACTCTAACTCTCTCCTTTGTTGGAACCAAATCCTTGAATCTGTCCCATCCAACCTTAAATCCTGCCACAGTCCCCACTTCCACCACCTCCTCTGGCAGCACATTCCACTGTTCCACCACTCTCTTTGTAGAAGAAATTCCTAATTTCCTTCTCAAACCTCCTGTCTACCAGTCTATAATCACACCCCTCATGACAGCAGCTTCATTCTTAATGACTAGGTTCTTAATACCAACTCTATTGATACCACTTAGAACTTTGTATGTCTTGGTCCTATCCTCTCCCTCCACTCCAGCCTCCAAAAAGTCAGCCATTTTCTTGAATGCTATCCATAAGGTGTCTCAGACTTTGGCCACCATTGGTGCCTTGAGGGCACCTGGCACCATCTCTTTCTGTTTCCTGCTCTTTGCCCATTGTAGGGCTGGAACCCCAACTCTGCAAGCTTATATGCCCCTTGGCATGCCCTCTCAGCCTTATCTCCCAGATCTCACCCAGGTCAGAACCTGGACTCCTGATCTTCCTGGTTCCAAATGGCACTGTGTGACACTGAGAAAGCACCTGACACCACAAGGGCAGACTTCACAGTAGGCAGTCCCCTACTTACCAGTGATAACCGTACAGTGTGGTTTAACATTAAAACAGGAACAGAGGCAGACCACATGAAGACAAGGATCCTGGACTTTCGGTGGGCAGATTTTGGAGAAATGGGAGATTGCCTCAGAAACTACCTTGTAGGGGAGGGACAGCCAGGGAGGGGTAGAGGCACAGTGGGGGAAAAAGGGAGGGCATAATTAAGGCAATGAACATCTGTGTAAGGGAAGTGATCAAAAGCAGAAGGAAAGAGACTGTTATGGTTCTCTAGGGGAGTGGCCAGGGTGGGGAGGGGAAAAAAGGGTGGCATTCAGGAGGTATAAGGAAACACAGAAAAAGGAAGACAGAAAAGTATAACAGAGGGAAACAGGAAAGGAAGTGAGGTGAGGAAAGAACAGCCAAAGGGGTTGCTAAATTGGGTAATACTTTCTTCAGGTACAAAAGTGAGAAGAGGAAAGCCATGGGAGGGATAGTAAAGACTAGGGTACTAGAAAGAGATGGCGTAGAAGACACTCAAAAAAAATCAGACATCCTGAAGAGGTACTTCTGCTCAGTCTTCACAGTGAGTGGGGGGAAGGACCACAAGGAAGTAGTAGAAACAAAGGTGGGAGGGATGGACACAAGTCCATTTTCAGAGGAAAGGATCCTTGGAAGGGATACACTCAGGGATACTAAAGGAACTCAAGGAGGTGCTAGGTGCCCCAGGTCCATCTTGTAAATGAGCTTGTCTCACCGATGTTCCGCCTGGCAAAATAAAGATTTTGATTTGATTGATTAACAAGACCAAAAGCACCATGGATTCGGGGTCATGGCAGACAAATCTGATCAATTTCTTTGACCGGGTGACCAGGGAAATAGATCAGAGGAGGGCACGTGGATGTGGCCAATCTGAACCTCAGCAAGGCCTTTGATACTGTGCTGCACAGGAGACTGATAAAGAAATGAAGCAACCTAGGGTGGGATCCAAAGTGGTGAATTTGGTAAGGAACTGGTTAATGGACAGGCAACAGAGGGTGGTGACTAACAGCACTCATTCTAATGAGGAGACAGTGACCAGAGGGGAGCAGCTGGGCTCAGTACTGGGACCGGTCTTCTTCAATGTCTTCATAAGTGACACTGAAGAAGAACTGGAAGGGAAGGTATGCCTATTTGCAGATGACACCAAAGTCTGTGATAGAGTGGACACTCAGGAGGGGTTGGAGAGAGTATGTAGGGACCCTGGGAAACTCAAGGAGTGGTCAAGAGCATGGCAGTTGGGGTTCAATGCGAAAAAGTGCAAAATCATACGCCTAGGGCATAGGAACTCAGGAGTTAAGCATAGGATGGGGGGTACTATCAGTCACTAAACAGGAAAGGGACCTTGAGGTTATCATATCTGATTACCTCAAATTGGCAGAGCAGTGTGACAAAGCAGTGGGTAGGGCACTGGGATGCATAGTGAGTGGTATCTGCAGCAGGAGGAGGGAGGTGGCGTTGCCACTGTATCGCTTGCTTGTGAGATCCTACCTGGAGTACTGTGTCCAGTTCTGGAGGCCACACCTTAGTAAGGACACAGGCAGGGTGAAAGCAATCTAAAATAGTGCAGGGGCTGCATCAAAAGCCCCATGAAGAGAGACTGAGGGATCTCAACATGTACGCATTGGAAGAGAGGAGACCAAGGGGGACACGACAGAGACAGTACAGTTGAGTAAGAACTTACCATAACAGTAGATCTTCTAGAGTATCTCTTGCAGCAGGCCATAACACATGGGATATCAGCCGCAGACGTCACATCCTCTGGATGACTTCTCAGCAGTCAACCCACGGACCTCCCTTCCTATCATCACGTGGTGTGCTTTAACACATGTAGCAAGGGGAGGTCCCTGATATTTCTCAGTTCTTTTCCATCTTAGAGACCAATATGAGAAGTGACTCATAGGTCTCTGACGGAAACCGAGGAGAGTATCAAAAAGCAGCAGCTCAAGGCTTCCACAAGAGGCTGGAGCAAGGTACCCTTCTGAGCCAGGAGCAAGCGGGAAGGCAGGCGGGGCAGCATAGCCTGCTGCAAGAGATGGTCTCGAAGATCTACTGTTACAGTAAGTTCTTACGCAACTGTGCTATCTTCTTTGAGCCAATCTCTTGCAGCAGGCCATAACATATGGGAAGATTCTCAAGCAGTTATAATGTCCAAGGGAGGAGGACGTGAACCATATCAGGTAAGGACAAGAGGCCATTGAGGATGGCCTATCCAAAATTGGCACGTTTCTTGGAAGCAACGTCTAGACTGTAATGTTTTGTGAATATATGTACAATAGACCAGGTGGTGGCCTCACAAATTTCCAAGGCCGAGACACCTCAAAGACATGCTATGGAGGTAGCCATGCCTCTAGTGGAGTGGGGTTTCACAGATTCTGTGAGTGGTAGCACTACTTCGAAACCTGAATGCCCTGTCATCCTGGGGTGAAAGAAACATAAAGTTGCTCAGTTTTTTGCAACTGTTCAGTGCGGAGAAGATAATCTCAATGTTCTATGCACATTGAAAGTATGAAGCACGGCTTCCCCTGGATTCTCTTGTTCCGCAAAATATACTGGCAATTGAATGGACTGATTCAGAGTAAATTCAGAAACCACTTTTGGGAGAAAGGAGGGGTTAGTGCGTTAGGACACCCGATCCATATGAAACTGTAGGTAAGGTCACTTGCACATAAGTGCCTGTAACTCCGAGATATGTCTAGCTGATGTAATCGCCACCACAAAAAAATTGTTTTTCCAAGACAAAAATCAGAGCTTGCATGTATCTGCAGGCCCAAAAGGACTTTCAGTTTTTCAAGCACAAAATTCAAATCCCACACCGGGACCAAGTCATGTATAGGGGGATGTAAGTGCAGGATATCTTTCAAGAAGATTCTTATCAGAGTCAACTGGGACAATGGTTTGTTGTCCACAGGTAAATTAAATGAAACACAGAAACATAGACTTTGATAGCAGATAAGGACCGCTTGGCCCACCTAGTCTGCCCATTCCCTACCTACTGGATAAGCTGCAGATCTTAGTTAACCAGCAGCCCACTTCCTCCTACTCCCCACTATAATTGCCTTATGTCAGTCCCATGGATTCTTGAATTCCCCCACTGTTTTTGACCCCACGACCTTCTCAGGAAGGCTGTTCCATGCATCCACCACCCTCTCTGTGAAACAATACTTCCTCACGTTGTCCCAGAGCCATCCCCCCATATCTTCAAATTGTGTCCCCTTGTTCTTGCGCATCTCTTTTTCTGAAATATGCTACCCTCTTGGACTTTGTTGATTCCCTTGAGGTACTTGAAAGTTTCTATCATGTCCCCTCTCTCCCTCCTTTCCTCAAGGGTATACATATTAAGCGCTTTTAGTCTTCATATAGCTTCTAGTGCAGACCCTGCACCATTCTGGTTGCCCTCCACTGGACTGCCTCTATCCTGTGGGGTCTCCACAACTGCACACAGTACTCCAGATGGGGTCTCACCAACTGTCTGTACAGAGAGATAACAACTTCCTGTTTTCTACTGGTGATGCCTCTTCCTTTGCATTCCAGAATCCCCCCCCAGCCCTCCTTACTGCCTTCTTACGTTGCTTGCTTACCTTAAGGTCATCTGATACTAGTACCCCCAGGTCCCGTTCCATTTTTGTTGTTGTAAGTCCCCCCCCCCATTGTGTATTCTTCCCCTGGGTTTTATTTTCCCAGGTGCATTACTTTGCACTTCTTTGCATTTAAACTAAGCTGCCATACTCTTCACCATTGCTCCAACCTTGCCAAGTCCCCTCTCATCCTTTCCACCCCTCCTTGTGTATCAACCCTGTTGCAGATGTTTGTGTCGTCTGCAAAAAGGCATACTTTTCCTTTCAGAGCCTCCACAGTGTCACCTATAAAGACATTAAAGAGTACTTAACCGAACCATGAGGTACCCCACAAGTAACTCCACTTTCTCTAGAGTGTGCTCCGTTTACTATTACGCTCTGCGTCCTGTTGTCGAGCCAATCTGTTACCCAGGCTATCACTTTGGAACCCACTCCCAGGCTGGCTAGCTTGTTTATTAATTTTTTTGTGAGGTACTGTGTCAAATGCCTTGCTAAAATCTAAGTAGGCTATATCTACAGCCCCTCCCTGGTCTACTACTTTGGTCACCCAGTCAAAGAAATCTATTAGATTCATCTGACATGACCTTCCCGCTGTAAATCCATGCTGCCTTAGGTCCTGTGCCCCGCTGGCCTCTAGGTACTCGACAGTTCTTTCTTTCAGAAGTGATTCCATAATTTTCCCTACCACTGAGGTCAAACTAACAAGTCTGTAGTTTCCTGCCTCTGCCTTGCTCCCACTCTTGTGAAGGAGGATCACATCCGCCTTCCTCCAGTCCTCAGGTACCACACCATCCTCCCATGATTTGTTAAAAAGGGTAGTCAGTGGTATCACTTGGTCTCCCCTTAGTTCTTTTAGAATTCTGGGGTGAATCCCATCAGGTCCCATTGCTTTGTCCACCCTGAGCAAAAATGCAGAGATAATCACAAGGTGTACTTTAATCGTGGAATATTTCAGGCCACTCTCGGACAGACAGAGCAAGTAGTTTAAGAAAGCTCTGTAGGAAACACCCATAGGGGTCCAAATCCCAGGAAGAGGTCCAAATGGACAAGCATTTCCACTTCACAGAGTAGGAGGACCTCATAGAGGGCTTCCAAGCCGCCCTTAGGATTTCTGCTACCCTTGGGGACACCTGATAGCGAGACAGGACTATGTTCTCAGGAGCCAGGCGTGTAGGTGCAGGAAGCAATGGGCCGGGTGCAGCAGGGAGCTGTTCTCCTGTGATAGGAGGGCTGGACAAAGTGGCAGAGCAAGTGTATCCTGGTCCGAGAGTTGTAGAAGCAAGGGGAAGCAGATCTGCCTTGGCCAGCAGGGGGCTATGAGAATCATAACGTCCTGCCTTTGACCAGTTTTAGAAGGACTCTCTGCAGGAGAGGAAAAGGCGGGAAAGCGTAAAGAAATTTTCCTGTCCAGGAACGAGATAAAGTGCCCTGCCATAAAGTTCCAGGACCTAGCTTTAGAGAACACGAGAGAGGCAGTTTTGCATTTTGCCAAGAGGCAAACAGGTCCAACTCTGGGCGACCCCACTGGAGGAAGACGTCTTTTAAGACGTCAGAGTGGATTTCCCATTCATGGGCTTGAGCAGTGGATCTGCTCAGTGTGTCTACTGGAATATTTGATACCCCAGAAATGTAGACTGCCAGAAGGTAAATGCCCTTCTGGATTGCCCAACACCACATCCTCATAGATTCTCGGCACAGAGGGTATGAATAGGTACTGCCTTATTTGTTCAGGTAGTGAACTACTGCTGAACTGTCTGATTGCACTTGAAGGCAACCCTGAGGGATTAAGGTCTGGAAGGCCTGTAAGGCACATAAGACAGCCCTCATTTCCAGAACTTTGATGTGAAGATGAGCTTCCACCTTCATCCAAATGCCCTGGGACTGAACCTCCTGAAGGTGGGCACCACAGCCCAAAAGGAAGGTGGCCATCGTTAGAATGAGATCTGGGACTGGGGGATGGAATGACATGCCCCTTAATAGACTGCCCATGGACTTCCACCACTGCAAGGCACGAAGCGCTGGGTAAGATAACAGGACCGAGGAATCGAAGTTGTCCATCTTCTGATCCCATTGGACTCTGAGGGTCCACTGAAGAACCCTCATGTTGAGTCTGGCATAGGGAGCAGCTGGAATGAAAGCTGGAATGAAAGCCACCAAATGTCCCAGGAGTTGAAGGTAGTCCCTTGCAGAGACATACAGACAAGTCTCCCATCTCAATATTAGAGCCAGAATGGCATCTGCCCAAACCCTGGGAAGAAAAGCCATGCCCAGGGAGGTGTCCAATACTGTTCCTATATTTTTAGAGTTTGTGATGGGTCCATCATAGACTTTGGATGGTTGACTGTGATGCCCACTATGGAAAACATCCATAGGGTGTGGGTCAGGGTGTATTCTAACATGGGGCATGTTGACGTCTTGAGGAGCCAGTTGTCCAGGTATGGAAAGATGTAAAGGCCTTCCTGGCGGAGAGCCACTGCCACTGCCGCTAGGCATTCTGTAAACACCCTTGGGGCCGAGGAAAGGCCAAAGGGGAGGGACCAAAACTGGAAATGATGGCCCTGAAACCAGAAGCATAAGAACTGCCTGTGAGCCGGGTGCATCAGGATATGAAGGTACGTGTCCTTCATGTCCAGGGAACAGACCCAGTCCCCCATATTCAGCAGGGGGAGCAGGATGGGGAGAGTCACCATCCTGAATTTTGGGTACTGTATGTAGAGATTGAGACCCCCAAGATCCAGAATGGGGCATAAATCCCCTGTCCATCTTGGAACTAGAAAAAATCAGGAGCAAAATCCTGAGCCCCTCTGATGGGCGGTAACAGGTTCTATGGCATGTTGCCATAACATAGCATCTATTCCTGAGCTCAGCAACAAAGTGTGGTGGTCTGGAGGGTAAGGAGAGACCCAAGGAGGCAAGGGAGGAAGAGGACTGATCAAGTCCAATGTATGACCGTACTGGACCAACTGAAGGATCTAGAGGTCTGACGTGATCCCTTGCCAACCTCCGAGGTGCAGGGAAAACCAGCTCTGACAGCCGTGAAGGGGGTCTCTGCCACCCCAGCCAGAGACAGACCTTCAGGCCAAAGGCTGGCCTTGCTGAGGTGCAGCAGGGATATACCTGGACATTTTTAGGGCATTTCTTGAGTCAGGCAGAGTTAACTGAGCCTTTTGTTTGTTAGCAGGTGGTCTCTGAGCATTAGGTCTGCCTCAATTGGCGCAACCATTAAAGGATTCCCTCTTATGCAGGTTGTGCTTAAGGGCAATATAGGATCTGAACTGACTGAAGGGTACAACCCGAGTCCTGCAAGTCTTTCAAAATGACCTGGGCCTGTGGCCCAAAAAGTCTGTCCCCTTTAAAGGGAGCACTGAGAATGGATTGTTGTACATCCTGTGAGAATCCCGAAACCCTCAGCCATGCATGGTGTCTGAGGCAAACAACGGCATAGGAGGCCCATGCTGGAGAATCAATGGCATCATACGTAGCCCTGAGCAGATGGCGGCAAACAGCCACAGCAATTGAAAGCTTCTCATTAAGGTCCTCTTAAGGCTGGCCAGCCGGAAGGGACCGGACTGATTCCTGAGTAGCTTTTAGGATCTCCTCCTGATATCTGAGGAGGTGACCCATATAATTGCGGATACCAAGGCACACTGTAGTCGAAGCATAGACTCTTTTTCCCATGCTATCCAGTTTCTTGGACTGTTTGTCAGGGGATTGAGCATTCATATGTTGTGGTCTAGTGGATCTATCATGAGCCACATTACAAACCATAGAATCTGCCTGTGGTGGGGTAGTAAGATATGGGTGATCCACAGGGGCCCAAAAAGTCTGTCCACCTTGCGAGGATTGCACGGTATCTTGAATGGCTGCTGCCAGGTGACCCAGATGGCTTCTTCAAAAGCATCCACAAGGGGAGGGATGACCTAGGTTGGGTTTTACGGAATACCAAGGCATTGGGCCAACTTTTTTATGAAGGCATCCCATCCCGTTCACTAGTATGGAATTCAAATGTTTTCTGTAGGTGGACCATAATAACCGAGAAGAAAAGGTCATCTGGAGGAGAACAGGGTGTGCTGGCATAGGTTCCACCTGAAGGGAAGATGCCTTGGAGGACACCTGGGATTCATGATCCTGGTCCATCTCCCCCCCCCCTTCTTCTAAGTCTGCCATGTCCCATTCCTGTAAGAATGGGTCAGCCATATCATCCTCCTCAGGAAGAAACCCCTGAGAGGCTGGAGAGGAGCTTTCCATACTGGAGGCCAAAGTAGGCCCAGAGTGGGCAGAGGCAAGGATCACCGCCACCCCAGAAGGGTGAGAGGAGGACCTAGTAAGGCCCATATTGGACTGGACAAAAGCCTGAATGTCTACCATGCCCAGTTGACCCCTGAAGAAGTAGGGACCATGGACTAAATGGGCACCAGAGAAGGAATGGCAGAAGGCAAGGGGACCAGCCATCCCGTTGACGTGGAGGGGTGCACGTAAGACCCCAATACCATTGATGATGAAGGAGTCATTGTAGGACTTCCAAAAGGGTATCCAGCTGTGGACAAAGCAATTGTCGTATGTGGAGCAGTGCTTGTTGATGGGAACACCGTCGATGAGAGAATGGTGGCATTTTGATAAGAAGCCACTGTCAATGGGAGAACTGTCGATGGGAGAACTGTGGAACAGCTTGCACCATCTGCAGGAGAACCATTGGAGGAGCCTCAGTCATCATCAATGGATGACGGCCAGAAAGACATGTGGGAGGAGGCAGCGGTGGTAGCTGCAAGGTAACTCCAACAGTCGTTGTCCATGGAGGGGCTGTCGATGAAGGAAGAGAGGGACCCACAACTGTCGACGGAGAAAATGGTAGAGCAATGGGTTTCCACCTAATGCTCACCTTCTTAGTGGAACTCGAGGACTTTGATGATGAAGATGATGGTGCGGGAGAAACATGCTTGGATTTGGATGTGTGTTTCTTCCTGGCCCCATGAGTCATCAACGAGGAGGGCTCTCCCCTGCAAGATTCCAAGGAGGAAGTCAAAGACTCTCCTGTAGTAGAACATTGCTGTTGCTCCAGAAGGGCTACCTTTTGCTCCATCAGGTATTCCCTTGAGTTGATGAGGTTTTTGTCAGCAGAACTCTTCATCGACGAACTGAAGAAAGCTGGACTCTGGAGGAGTTCATGATGCTTATTCAGTTGTAGTTGAAAAGAACTGAGGAGTATCAGGGACCTCCCCTTTTATATGTGCTAAAGCACACCACGTGATGACAGGAAGGGGCGGTCCCTGGGTCAACTGCTGAGAAGTCATCTGGAGGATATGATGCCTGCGGCTGATATACCATGTGTTACGGCCTGCTGCAAGAGATTAGCTTGAAGAAGATCTACAAGTACCTCATGGGGGTGAACAGGGTGCAGGAGAGGAGTCTGTTTCAAGTGTGAAAGAGCATCAGGACTAGAGGGCATTCAACAAAGCTAATGGAGGGAAGTTTAAGAGAATTGTGAAGAAGCACTACTACACTGAAAGAGTGTTGGACACCTGGAACAGATTGCCAGCGGAAGTGGGGGAGGTGAAAACAATAGGGGGCTTCAGGCATTCGTGAGATAGACATGGGGAATATTAGGTAGTAGACAAGGAGGAGGGTGGGTCACCAGAGACCAGTTAGGGTCTGCGGAGACAGACTATGCAAGGACCACCTGGGCAGACTGGATGGACCAAGCAATCCTTTTCTGCAGTCCAATTCTATGTTTCTATGGGCACCCTAATTACCTCCTTTACCAGTCTCCTCCATTGTCTATACCCCCGGAGACGATGCCAGAGAGTCATTCCCCAATGATTCACTTCAGTGAACAACCACCGCCACTTACTGTAAGGAGGGGGGTTGTTAGATAAGAAGGGGTTTATCATAGTCACCAAGGAATTACAACTGTTTTCTTTTTTTTGTGTGTGTAAGGAGACTATCATGACAGGAAGGAATGCTTAATAGAAAGAATGTTTATTTTTTTACTCTAAGGGAATTTTACTTTTTAAGGCCTTGTTAAAGGTTTTCAGGGAATAGAGGTGGTAGCTATGTTTGCGATAGCAATCAGGGATAAGTGAGGTGGGTTATGAATTTATCCATTTTTTGTTGACTGGGAAAGGAGGACTAGACAATAGTGCCGGATTTCAGCTTTGTTTGGGGGGAAATACAGATGTAAACCAGCTGAAACTGAACCATATTAAATTGTTGGTGATATTTTAGTGAATGGAGGAAATCTGCCCAGGCTACTGGGGAAATTCCCCTGCTGTTTTCGAGAAGTGACATGGTAGCTTTAACATTCATCTAAAGAACCACCAGAAAAGGCAGAGGGGGCCTTGATTTAATGTCTCATCTGAAGGATGGCACACTCCCAAGAGCATTGCATCCTTTAGTACTGGGTACTTGGGTGCTGGTGTTCTTGGTAAGAGCCCAATTCCAAAGTGGGACTAGAACCTACAACCTTTTGGGCCAAAGCAGGATGTGTGAATTCCATTTATGATTTGCCCAAATTCCAAAAACCACTGCCTGAACTTGCTCCAAACTGTGTGCAAGGTGGACGCACATCCCAAATGTCATAGAGGGTTGAAGCATCTCTGCCATACACTGCCAACAGAATGCCGTAGATGTCTGCAGTGGCTCCTGTTCTCAACCAGTAGTGACTTGGGTTCACCCCCCCCCAAAAAAATGCAGGGTGCCTCCACCCAGGGAAAGATTTACATGATCTAGGTGATGTATCAGTACAACCCCTGGGATGCTGTACTTGCCCACCTCCAAACTGGTGTCACGGTTCATGCAGTCCCCATACAAATGCAGAAGCCTCCCCAAATTTGCATGGACAGTAACATTGCAGACAATGATGATAAATGGTTTAGCAGTTAACATAACTTTATTTTCCAGAACCAACAGCCTAAAAACAAAAAATACTTTAGTACACCCAACTTTAAAGTCCACCCTTCTTAGGCGACCTCCTTAACAGTGAACCCCTCAGCTGCCTGGCTAGACAGGGTCAAACCACCCACTCTCCTCATGGTTGGATTACTTGGCCCACACCAGACCCATCAGAGGATCCCAGACAGATGGCAGCCTTCCACCCATCATACCCCACAGCCCAACACAACACAGTTACTGGTGGCCCTCCGATACTGGAAGTTGCTACCTTCCCCCACCTTGTACCAGAATATTTTCCTTATGCTAAATGGGGGCTCCTTCATGCTCCATCCCTGAATAACCTCAACAGTTGAATCGGTGAGGCCCAATGTAGTTGGTAGGGGCTGGCCAGCATTGGTGCACTTTAACTGATAACTGAACAAATTTATGTAATTAAAACCCTACACACCCAAATACCATGCAATTGTTAAAATGGCTCAAAACCTTTGCAAGCGAGGTACTTCTAATCTGGCCCAAGGTCAACTTGAAACAAACTCCAAAGTATTTTCAAGAGTCAAGGTAAGCCCTGATTTTACTCACGGTTCCCTGACTGGATGTCTCTTTCAGTCTCTCTCTCTCTCTCTGCAGGCCTCTGGCACTCCCATCTCACATGGCACCTCTGGTTTAGTCAGACTCCTTCCTCGCCTTTTGCTCCATCAGGTATTCCCTGAGTTGATGAAATTTTGATTGGTAGAACTCTTCATCAATGAACTGAAGAAAACTGGACTCCGGAGAAGATCATGATGCTTACTCAGTCGTAGTTCCTCACTCCACCTTTCTGGGGGGTTCAGTTATTTTAAGACAGGCCACAGGTCAGCAGCTCTTCCACCTTTTTATCCTCCAACTCCACTGGCTAGGATCCCCTTTGGACAACTTCCAGCACCAGATCCCACCCCACCTAGAGCCTCCCTGACCTGTAATCCATTCCTCCAGTCTACCCACATCTCACCTGCTAGACAACCCCTTGGCTTGCCACCCAACCCCCAGAGTGGGGGTTGCCTTCAGCTCTACAGCACTCCCATATATCAATCCAGTTCCCCAATAGCTGGAGGTGAAGGTCAGAGGAATTACAGGGCTCAGGTCATGGTCAGGGTCCAGCTGAGGGCGTGGTGGAAAAGAGCGGTATCACCTGCCCAGCCAGTGGCATTTTCCATTTTCAGTTTTCCCTGATGGGACCGGATGTGCAATGACATCCTGAAACGTCATGCACACTCCCGTGCGCAATGCGCCTACGTCCGCCATGTCCCATCAGTCACAGCACTTGCTATAGCTGTAGGCTCACTGCCCCTGGACTGCCACCAGGAGGCACTCTATTGCTGGGGCCATACACTGTCCCACCCTGGAGGAGGAAAGCTGTCCATTGGACACTCAAACCTTCCCCCTCCCCCAGCTGCCCCCCAGCGATCTGGGCTCATTCCCAAACCTGGGTCATCGATATCGCAAGTGGTAGCACTACTGCTGCACTAACAGGCTGGCTTCTTTCTTCTCTCTTGACTGCTGATGCCCTGGACTGAACAGCACATCTTGGTTTTGGAACTGTAAGGTCAGTGGCATCCCAACACCTAGCTGCAGTGCCTGTTATGGGATCCGTTTCAGCAGCCTTGGGTTTCAGTCTTAAGCTTTGTGCTCTCTTCACTGTTATATTGTGTGTTGTTTTGCATACAGTTGCCACTCTCTTCCCCTCAGGAACTCAGCAGCTTCCTTCACTAGACGTGTTCCTAGCACAAGGTCCAACGTGGCACAGCTCAAGCTCTGGAACGGACAGCAGGTCCTGTCTCACTGAAATCTCTCTCAGCTCTGCCAGCATCCCTGCACAGTCTCCCTCTTATAAAAACACTCCTGGGTCAGCTCCTATTGATCCAGCTGGCTGTCACTCAAATTCCACAAAGTCCTATAAGTCAGAGAAAGGCTGCCAGAAATACAGTCCTTCCCTCTCCTAGAATCCACCAAAGTCCTGCTGTGAGCCCCCAAACCACTGATTAGATGTAACAGGAGTCAGAAATATGGTGACACCCATGCCATCGATGGGCACTGGCCCCAAAGTTGTACTTCTAGTTCACTTCTGCCTTTGCTGCCCACTGCCCCCCTGGATTAGGTGGCTGAGTTATCTAGTGTCATCCTGTGGTGGTGGGATGGCGGACAGAGTTGTTTCATTGGCTGCAGCCTGCTTCTGATGTGCACTGAGGGCGGGAGGCGCCAAACAGATCACAGCTCTTACTGAGTCCTGCAACTTCCTCCTGGTTCCCCTCCCACAGCTGTCAGGTCTTTGGTGCCAGAGAAGTTTATCAAGTGGCAGCAGTACACCCATCCATTTTAACTGGGGAGCTGCACGTACATTTTTTGAGAATTAACACAAGGGTCTTAGAACCAGTGGTTAAAATGTGAAAGTACTTGCATACTTGCTTTAGTGTCATAGAGTATTAGCACCTTCTGTGTGCGTGTGTGTGTACAGCACCTTTTCCACGAGGGATGAATAAGGGAAAGAGCAATTCTGAGAGGTAAAAAAATGAGGGCTAAGGCCATGACCTTTGGAAGGAACAAGAAATAGTGTAACAGTAAGCTTTGTTTAAAGGCACTGAATCACAAGCCCATTGAGATGGTTAATTATTTCAAGTATTTAGGAGTTATCGTGAACGGCACTCTCGTCTGTAATACCAATGTACAGTAGATCAAATAATCAGTCTATTATTCCATATTTAGCAAAGTCTCTTGCCTGAAGCATGGGCACTGCTGGAAAACGGTTTATAAGTTCTTGACTATGGTATACATACCTCTCAACCTTTTGTCCCCCAGATGTGGAACATTGCCTCTCAAAATGTGGAACAAATGAGCAAAATGTGGAACACTTAATCAAATCTTTACCTAGAAGGCTTAGAACACTGTTAAAAGGTTTGCATTTATGTCTAGAAGGTCTGTTATTACTTGAATAATTTATTTTTGGGTCATTTACTATAGATTTTTGGTTTAAAATGTTAATACTGAATGTGGAACAAGTCCTCAAATGTGGAACAGGGGCCTTTTGTGAAGTAAAATGAGGAACGTTCCTCATAATGTGGTACAGTTGAGAGATATGATGGTATACTATGCTATTCGACTGCTAGGACTGGGGTGTTGTCTAGGATAAAAGCTGCCTACGATTCAATTTGTAATTTATAACCGATCTTCCTCTATCGACTCATAATTGTTCATTGCATCCTGCAGCTCAATTACCTTTTTTTGATCGTGTAAAATTTATGACGACTTTTTTTCATAAAGTTGCAATCGGGAAAGTTCCCTCATCTGTCTCAGACCAATTCCCTATTCAACATAACCTAGATCTCTGGACAATGCACTCTTCTCTGGACCATACACTCTTCACGATTAGACTTGGGTCTAGAAGGACCACAGTTGGTGAAAGAGCACTTGATTTTGTTGGCATAAGGTATTATAATAACCTCCCAAACTTTTTAAAATGTTGCAAGTCATTATTCTTGTTCAATTGCAAGTATGCCTAATTGTCAATCTGTGTGTTTTAACTTGTCATTTTATGTTTTGTATGGTGGATGCATTTTAAAACAGGAATGGTTTGATCGATATGCCTTCCAATGTAAATACAAAATGAAATGATGCACACCCTGCCGCGTGTTGTTGGCTGCTTACTTAACTTCACAATGATAAGGTGGCTACATTATTCCTCTCCTTGAATAGCACTGAGACCCGGCATATAAACTCTAGCGATACAGTGTTTCAGTTATACGAATAAATAAACTCCAAGACTACCCTCCTGTAGTGCTCTCAGCGTAAGCTGCGCATGCCTACCGTCGGAGAAGTAGTTCTGTGTTTCCGTTCGCTCTTCGGCGAGTTTGCGCGGAGACGCCGAATTGACTGCTGGGAATTGTAGTTATGGTCTCCAGTATAGGAGAAATAGGCTTGGGTCTGAAATATCGCTGTCACGCTTAAGACTGGGGAGGCGGAGGCAGATTATGGCTAAACTCTGTCGAGCAAGGGGGCAGCAGTGCTCCTGGAAGATTGTGTAATGTCAGGGTTAGACCCATAATGGAATGTGAAGATATATTACAAAACGACTGGTATCGCATCTTGGGTGCAGAGCCGTCTGACAGCCTGGCAGAGCTGAAACGGAAGTATCAGAAACTGGCTTTATTGGTGAGTATGTTTTATGATTTTTCTTAATCCGTAAAGGAATATAATTAAAAACACGGTGCAGCATTGTGACAGAAAATCTGGTTGACATAATTAGAATTTGTAGGGGTACTTGGAGTTTAGGATCAAAGAGGCCTGTCGTATACAGTAGTAGGCATGCCCCGAAGCATGCTATCTGTCCTAGGTTCATTCAGTTACTTGAATCTTAGGTATAGTAGTTTATAGACAGTAAACTACAACGATTTGCTTACAGTAGAATGGGGATTGGGGACTCTTTTTTCCCAAATGTATCTGAAGTAAAACGTCGTGCTTTTGGACGGCTGTATCTCAGCTTTATTGTGTATAATATATCACAAGAGAAGCAAAGCTTGTTTAACTTTTCTTTATTGTAAACACTGAAATTTGGTTTGTCACATGGTCCTTGCTAAACCATAGTCCTGTAGAACATAAGTGGCTAGTGGGGCTGTGCAAAAGAAGTACTGTTTGTGACAAATACACACAAATATTCCAGGCAAACACTGCACCTCTTACAAATATCACTCTTTATGGTATTGTATTTGCATTAGATCATACAGTATGTAAGCAGTAACACAGGTAATAAGGCACGAGGTGTAGCTGTGTGCCATTAGCACATGAGAAGTGCCTCTATCCGGCCATAACCCACACCTCAGAGTGTGTTATTGCTCTTATAAAATGGGTACACAATTGTCAATAAGATAACATACAAAAAACTGCTTTTTAAACTTAAAAAAATTATTTAACTGTTTTCATGAACTTGGAAGACAGGTAGTCCTTCAGACTGGAGTTCAAATAACTGATTTTCTCCATATAACAGTAATTACTTTCTTCCCCCACAACAGACAGAAAGCCTTTTTTTTGTGTCCTTTACTTGCTTTTTACTTTAATTTTTTTTGGTTCCTATTCTTTTTGCAACATCCTGTTTTATTTACAGCCTGTGGCCGGCTTAAAAGCATGCACCCCCTCCCCTTTCTTGTGTTCTTTACTTCCTTTACTTTGTTTTTTCTTTTACTGTTTATTTTATTTTTCTTCTCTTTGCAGCCTTCTGTTTTATTTACAGCGTGCAGCCGGCTTCATTAACAGCGAGCATGTCCCTCTGCAGCCACCATAGTGAGTGCGCTTCATGCTTTTATCTATTGTGCTGCAGTATGAGCAAGCGGCTACCAATCCTGATGGTTTCTTTGATTAGCCCACTCACTCTAAAATAGTATGGAGACTTGAATAACGCTGGGGAGGAACAGAGTCCGCCATGAAGGAGGACTGGAGAAATGGCAGTGATGATAAGTAGGGGGATGGGGACCAGAGAATTGGCACCTGTGAAAAGAAATGGAGGTACAACATTGGCACTGGGATATTTTAAGTGCATAGACTATCATAGCTTATGTAGTCAAGGCTGGCATATTGTGGACAGATAAGGACCTGGGTGAAATAGCCTCTCAGCTAGTGACATGGCTGGAAACTTTGTACCCATTTTATAAATAGTATTATAACATGCGTTGTGAGGAATATAGGCGCCCATTGGTGCAGAGCCCTTTCGCAGCCATGCATTAAGCTGCCCTGTTAATGCATGATTTTGCAGAGCGGTTCAGTAAAGTGCCCTCCGGATTTATTTGTCCTGCTTGGCCGAAAGCAAAAGCAGAAAGGCAGCCATGTAGAACAACATGAAGTGGCACATCCCGATCAGAGGCGAGCTGCTTCGCCCGTGATGTCCCACACTGTTCTTGACTCCCTGAACCCTGTCACGGCGATCATTATGTACCTGCAGTGCCATTAACACAGGGTAAAGTGTTAGTTTAGCGGGAGGCAACAGAGCTCACAAGTCAGTTGAGCAAGAGTGCAGGTATAGTAGTGGGAGAGATGGTGGCCCGGGCACAGTTGGATTCCCCCAACGTGAGAGAGAGAAACAGAGGGAGTGAGACAAAGGGACATGGAGAGCATGGAGGCCAGAGAGAAATAGTAAGGTTGTTCAGTTGTTCCCTTCCCCGAGCGAGCGAGCAGGCAAATGTGGTGTGGAGAGAGAGAGAGAGACACACACACACACACACACACACAGGCACTGGCACGGAGGTCGGGACATCTACTGCAGAATTCCCGCACTCTTGTCATTGTTTGTCTTGCACTGTCCTCTCCCTGTTTCTGTGTGTACCTCCCCAAGGTGATACCCCTGTTCAAGATGCAGTACTGTGTCATGGAGTAGTGCACAGAGCTGACCCACGGCACCTTGGGGAAACCCCAAGCGAGTCATACATAGCAGACAGCACCAGCAGGGCAAGGTGCGAGAGAGAGTGACCACATAAGGAGTGATAGTTATGTGGATTATGTCTTGCTCAGTGTGTGTCT
Source organism: Neoceratodus forsteri (assembly GCA_016271365.2). Lineage (NCBI taxonomy): Eukaryota > Metazoa > Chordata > Ceratodontiformes > Ceratodontidae > Neoceratodus > Neoceratodus forsteri. The sequence continues at coordinate 443,272,792 of CM028133.1, forward strand.
GCTGTTTCCCGGTAGTGCCATTGTTGTACTGCATTTGACTTTCTGTCCACTGGTAGTGAAGATCAGGTTGTCTGCTGTTTGTAAAGAACGGAACATTTACCTGGCCCACCCCATCCCACATTCAAAGGTGCTTGTCAGAGAGAGAGAGAGAGAGAAAGAGAGCGTGAGCGAGCAGTGAAACTGGGTGCAGAGAGAGAGAGTGAGAGTGAGAGGCAGCACCGACTAGAGACACAAAGCAGAGCAAAAGAGTCAGGAAGCAGGTGCAGCACAGTAAGGCAAACCAAAGAGTGTACCAGAGAGGGAGAGAGAGACAGAGAGAGAGAGAGAGAGAGAGAGAAAGAAGTGCACATCACTGAGGATCGGCTCCCAGGAGCATGGTGGCAGGGCACAGTAAAGCATGTTTTGGACTGTGTCAGTGAAAGCATGATTGAGACATGGAGTGTAGCATTCTGACTATGTGTGTGTGTGTCTCTCTCTCTGCAGACTGTGTTTCAATCAAATTCAGGACCATTTTTCATTCTGTGACAGAGCTGAATGACTGGGTAAGCATGTCAAAATATAGCTGCATCCTTCCTGCAGGATAGTAGCATTCTCATCTGTATACACACATTGAATTTATTCGTGGGGGGGGGAGGAAGCTAATGGTGTAGGATGTGTAGAACACAGTATTATGCACAAGAAATGTCACAAATCATCCGAGTAGTGTATGTGTGACATTTCTATGCAAGGCATAAAATAAGCGGGTTCGCAACGCAATTTGCGAATCACAAACCAGCAATTGTGCATCAATTTCGGTTTTGATTCGCAGTAGGTGCTAATCGAATTTCTCCAGGACCGCAGAGCTTGGAATGCACAAAAGGCACTATTTTTCACTATTTTTAGCCATCTGCCCCACATTCTGGATCCCTCACTGCTAATCGACTTCGACCAGTTGCTAATCATTTTTCATTTTGATTAGCAAAGGCCGCTAATCAACTCTCTGACACTTTATTTATGCCTTGCTATGTGAATAACAGCACTGATGTGCATTATTTGTTGGGCACTATTTTGCAAGTTAGTCTAGTTTCGGAACCCACTCGTGAGGGAGCAATCTTAGACCTCATACTCTCAAATGGGGTCAGTGAGAGGATCTCAGATCTAGAAGTGGGTTGCCATCTGGGAACAAGTGACCATCAAGCGGTGTGGTTCACGTTGAACTCAGCTACAGAGTCAAGCCATACAAGCAGTATAAGGAAACACAGAAGCAGCAGGACAGAGAGCTGTACCAGTTAAGGCAGAAGGAAGCAGGGAGGGAAGTCAGAATAGCAAAGGCCCAAACTGAGGAAAGGATAGCCAACTCGGTTAAGAAGGGGGATAAAACCTTTTATAGGTACATCAGGGAGCATAGAAGGACAAAGGGAGGGATAGTGAGGCTGAATAGAATGAATGGTGGGTGGGCAGAGGGGGATAGTGAAAAAGCAGGGATACTGAACGAATATTTCTGCTCAGTATTCACAAAAGAGGAGGGGGAGGTGCCTAATCCACTTAACAGAAGCACTCTGGATAGGTGGGTTGATCCCAGTCCTTTCACAGAAGAAAGGGTTCTGAAAGAACTCCTAAAACCGAAGGTGGACAAAGCATTGGGGCCTGATGGAATTCACCCCAGAATTCTAAAAGAATTAAGGGGAGAACTAGTAAAACCACTGACTACCCTTTTTAACAAATCATGGGAGGATGGTGTGGTACCCGAAAACTGGAGGAAGGGGGATGTGATTCCCCTTCACAAAAGTGGGACCAAGACAGAGGCAGGAAACTACAGACATGTCAGTTTGACCTCTGTGGTAGGGAAAGTGATGGAATCACTTCTGAAGGAAAAAATTGTTGAGTACCTAGAGGCCAGTGGGGCACAGGACCCAAGGCAGCATGGGTTCAGAGCGGGAAGGTCATGTCAGACAAATCTGATTGATTTCTTTGACTGGGTGACCAAAGTAGTAGATCAGGGAGGGGCTGTGGACATGGCCTACCTAGACCTTAGCAAGGCATTTGACACAGTCCCACACAAAAGATTAATAGTCAAATTAACCAGCCTGGGATTGGGTCCCAGAGTGGTAGCCTGGGTAAAACATTGGCTGGACAACAGGACACAGAAGGTAATTGTAAATGGAGTCCACTCTGAAGAAAGAGGGGTTACTAGTAGGGTACCGCAGGGTTCAGTACTGGGTCCAGTCCTTTTTAATGTCTTTCTAAGTGACATTGCAGAGGGACTAGAAGGAAAAGTATGCCTCTTTGCAGATGACACAAAGATCTGCAACAGGGTTGATACACAAGGAGGCGTGGAAAGGATGAGAAGGGACTTGGCAAGGTTGGAGGAATGGTCGGAAGTATGGCAGCTAGGATTCAATACAAAGAAGTGCAAAATAATGCACCTGGGAAACAAAAACCCAGGGGAAGATTACACAATGGGGGGGAGGTAGTAAGAAAAACAAGGAAAGGGACCTGGGGATAGTCATATCAGATGACCTTAAGGTTAGCAAGCAATGTGAGAAGGCAGTAGGGTGAGCTGGGGGTATACTGGGATGCATAGGGAGAGGCATCACCAACACAAAAAAGGAAGTTGTTATCCCTCTGTACAGACAGTTGGTGAAACCCCATCTGGAGTACTGCGTCCAGTTCTGGAGACCCCATCTCCGCAAGGACATACAGGGTTTTAAATAATTGATTAGCAGTTTTTTTCTTGGAGCTATATTAAATGTACAGAAATTATTTATATAGATTTTCTAGAAGTGCTGTGTTTGTTAAACACAGTGAGGCAAGAGCTATGCATTTTCACAAAGATTTAGCACTTTTATGAGCAAAACGCTAATCAATTTGTAGAGTTAAATAAATCCCTGACATAGACAGGATAGAGGCAGTCCAGAGGAGGGCAACTAGAATGGTGCAGAGTCTGCAAGAGAAGCCATACGAGGAGAGACTAAAAGAGCTTACTGTGTATACCCTTGAGGAAAGGAGGGAGAGGGGGGACATGATAGAAAGCGTTTAAGTACCTCAGTGGAATCAACAAAAGTCCAAGAAGGTAGCATCTTTCAGAAAAAAAGACATGCAAGAACAAGGGACACAGTTTAAAGATGGGGGGCGTTCAGCGGCAATGTGAGGAAGTATTTTTTCACAAAGAGGGTAGTGGATGCATGGAACAGCCTTCCTGAGGAGGTTGTAGGGTCTAAAACTGTGGGAGAATTCAAGAATACATGGGACAGACATAAGGCAATTTCTGTGGGGGGTAGGAAGAAATAGGCTGTTCATTAACTAGGATCTGCGGCTTATCCTGTAGGTAGGGAAATGGGCAGACTAGGTGGGCCAAGCAGTCCTTATCTGCTATCAGAGTCTATGTTTCTATGTTAAGGTGGCAGGATACAGCACCTTTGTTGCTCGTTAAACAGGGAAAAAAATCCCTTTCTGTGGGTTTTTCCTTTTTTTACACATAACCCTTGTTATAATTGCAATAACCCACTCCAGAGTATGGTGGTTATTGGGGATTATCACCTCTGGTGCTGTGAGGACACTTGGCCTGTGGCCTCATGCCTCACAATGCACCTGGGGTGTTGATTAATCCCTAATAACCACATACCGTGTCATGGGTTATTGCTTACGTATTAGGCCCTGTCCACACTACACCGGATCCACTCCTCTGTAATGTTACAGGGGGTCCAAACTGTTACCACAACAGATTGCATTTGCACCTATAACGTTACAGGAGGCGTTTCCATAACTGTTGTCAAAACCAGTCGCAAGGTGGTTTCAACAACGGTTACAGAACCAGGTCTGCCGCTGTACCGTTACCGGCTGTAGTGTGGACACGTGAGCATGGTCCCCAGCAGTGCCTGTAGCACAGCGCGAGCTGCATTGTGGGATCGGGTGCCACCGTAACGGTCATCAGGCACCCACAGTGTGGACCAGCGGTAACTGTCCCGTACCGGACACTGCTGCAGTGTGGACACACTGTACCGCTCACTGGCCGTAACGGTTTGTAACCATTACTGGGTCGGAGCGGTGTAGTGTGGACAGGGCCTTAGACCTTGGTTGAGGCTGATGAGTCACACCTAAGACTACTACTGCCTATGTATTTTATTCTACTGTACATAACATGAATGCCTATTTTAATGATGACTTTGCTTATGTTATTGAAAGCTCTCAAACCCTTGGTCTTGTGTCATCAACAGCAATAACAAGTTTAAAAGGTGAATTGTACAAACACTAATATGCAGACAGATATAGATAAAAATACCACAGGCACAAATACAAATATCAAAAAGCAGCCCAGTGAATATCCCTTTACCATGACTAAATGTACTGAACCTTTTGCAGATGTAAAGAACCAGTTAAACTGGGATTTAAAACAGTTTGTCACCAACCTGTAGTTCAGGGGATCCAGATGTTTTCCTCAACAGAATTGACAGTTTTCCAAAAAAGGTTAAAGCAAGGACGAGTGCATTTTTTTCTGGATGGTGGATTCAGAGATGACAGAACATTGGGAAAGCCCCAATTTAGGATGGGAAACTATTTTTAAGGACAGGGGTTACGCCATCAACAGTGTTCAGAAAAGGATAATAGTATTTTTATTTTTGTAAATTTTGGAATGTTACTAGGGAAGTCCACAAGGTACCTATGGTGGCATTTTCAAACGCCGGACACAGATACATCTACGAGGTATAGATGTGCCTGCGTTCACTCAGCACCTGCTGCAACCATTTCTTATTAGATGCAGCAGGTGCTGTTTTTGAAACCACTGTCTGATTTTATTTATTTAATTTTGGTAACAGGGTGGGACGGCTGGAACCATTGCAGTCCCTTTTTCAGGGGTGACCTGGAATTAATTACAGGTAGGGTATACAAAGACATTTTACAGAGTATGAAAAAGTGTTTACATTACAGCATACAGTAGTCAAGGACATTAGTTAATACAGTCAAGACAGTTGTGCGTTTTTACAATAGGGTCGACACATTTTTGATAGACAATCAGTAGGAACCACCAGGGTAACCGGAGTAGGTGGTGGTAGTCACAAATCACAGAGCAAAATAAGTCTGCTTTAATACATAGACTAAGTCCCTGTCTTGCAATCCCATTATTTCAAGGCAATGTTCGTTTGGGGTTGATTCCCTGTGGAATACTGATCTAACATAGCAGTTACACCAGACAAGGCATGCATTCGTCCACCACTCTGAGTACTAAGAGGACTGTTATGGGGAGTTACTGGTAGCAAGTGCATAGGCTCTGCTCCATCAGGTGAGCCTTGAGTCCTCTCTTAAATCCCCTTAGAGAGTTGCATTCCTGGCAATGCTTTCCACAGGTGTGGTATATAGGCAGAAAAAGACCATTGTCCCAGGGAGTCCTAACTTTTGGAACTGGGAGGAGTTGGAGGCTGGATGACCTAAGACTCCTGCTCCTTTGTTTGGCAATTAGTATACCAGCCAGGCTGGGCGGGGCATTGTCAAGCTGGAGTTTGTAGGCCAGGCATAGAGCTGGATATTTTAGTCCGCCTTCTAAAGAGGGTCAGTTTAAGGTTTGGAGCCCTTGACAGTAATGCTCCATGGGTGGGACCACTTCGGTGAACCGGCATATCCTATTGTATAAGGTTCTAAGTTTCAGGTTTTCAGCACCTTTGACTGAGTATAGCATCAGTGTTCCATATAACAGGAAAGCTAGTAGGGTGCCTGTTGCAGCTTTTAGTTGTGAATCCTTTGTTAGGAAAGGACTGATGTGATAGAGTAGACCTAGCTTCTGGTTTAAGGTCCTGTTTACTTGGTCAATATCTGCCGTAAAAGTACAGTCTTGATCTAGGAAGACCCCTAAGTACTCAATGGTAGCAACCACTTTGATTCTTGAGCCATTTGTGAGAATGGGTGTTAGAAATTTCGATCTATCAGATCCCAGGCTTTTGGGCCCAGATAGTATGGCTTTTGTCTTTTTTCCATTCAAAACAGGTTTATTGCTCTCCAGCCAACCCTCAAGAAGTAGTAGGTTATTCGACAAGGAGTGATTCAATTGAGCAGTGTCCTGAGAGGCCTTATATAATACCACATCATCCGCATATAAGGTCAGGTTTGCATCACCACAGTGGTTCAGCATGTCATTTATAAATAGGAAGAATAGCAAAGGTCCCAGGATCGACTCCTGGGGTACTCCATCAAGTATTGGACATTTCTAGGAAAGGGAGCCATACCATTTAATTAGCTGAGACCTTCCCTAGAGGTAGTCCGAGAACCACTGTACTGTCAGGCTATCGAGACTTAGATCTTTCAACTTCATAAGGAGCAGTTTTGTGGTCCACCAAGTCAAAGGCCTTGGTGAGGTCAATAAAGACTGCACCAGTTTTGGGCCATTATCTGAGGCTGAGTAGATATCTGTGATAAGGCTGACCAAGGCAGTGTCAGTTCCATGTTTTTTTCTGAAACCATGTTGCCGATCAGTTAACAGCTTGTGTTGCTCAATATAGTCAATTATCTGGTTGTATATGATCCTTCTAATACTTTGTTTAGGATGTTTAGTAGTGATATGGGCCTATAGTTTTCGACCTGCTCTTGTGTACCTCCTTTGTGGATAGGCATGACTAGGGCCACTTTCCATAGCACAGGTACTTTCCCTGCAAGGAGGGATCTATTGTAGTGCCATGCATAGGGGTGGCAATAATTGGAGCTGCCACAATAAGTAGCTTGGGTTCCAGTTTGTCATACCCTGCTGATGCAGTAATTTTTATGTTTTGTAGAAGCTTTAACATATCTTGTGGATGCTGTCCTGAGGTGGAAATTGGGGGTAGCTTTAGTAGTGTGTGTGTTTGTGTTTGTGTTTGTGTTTGTGTGGTCACCGATTGGTGGGTCTTTAAACTTATCAAGATAAGTAAAGAATGAGTTTATTGCCTTGGCATTATCCTCAGGGTTCTCATGACGAACGTGTTTGGCTGTTACAGGGTTTTATTTAACTCTAAATATTGATTAGCGTTTTGCTCATAAAACTGCTAAAACATTGTGACAATGCATAGCACCTGCCTCACTGTGTTTAACAAACATAACACTTCTAGAAAACCTATATAAATACTTTCTGAACAGTTAGTAGTGTCCCAAGAAAAAAACTGCTAATCAATTATTTAAAACCCTGCTGTTATGTCACATTTATCATGGGTACGACTTCCCTTAAGGAGGGCATTGATTTGTGAGCAAAACGTTTTGTGGTCGGAGAGATTCTTTTCCTGCAAATCCCTGAGATATTGTTTTTTTGGCCAGTTTCAGTTTCTTTTTACATTTATTCCTTAGTTCTCTAACTCTCTGCCAGTCCTTGTTCTGATTTGAGTATTTGATTGTGACAGTCACACATGATTTCATTGAACGTTCAGTGACAGGCGATTCTGCTATCGGGGACTAAGTCAGGCTAGACAATCACAGTAAAAACAGCTCCATGGTGGGAATGTGTCCGGTGTAAAGATCAACACCAGCAAACAAATACCGGTACATGTAAGAATTGCTTTATTCAAACAAGAGAGTAAAAAAACATACTGCCATCAGATCGGGTCGATGCAAATACCCTGACCAGTTTCGCAACTAATGCATCATCAGTGGGATGCAATAGTGAAATACAACTAGGTTTAAAAAGTACTTGCTTAAAGTGACAGTGCACATATAATAATAATAATAATAAAGTGCTCAAATAAGTGGTGCACCCAAATTCCACCACTGATACCCCCCCACCCCATGTCTCCTGTGATGAGACGAAGAAGAAATTTGATGCAGTGTATACTAAATTGCAGAAGGCCAGAATCATCCATAACATGGTACTGCCCACGAAACTTTGTGTCATTCACGAGAATTTAAAGGTTTTCTTTTCAGTGATTGAACAGCGGTGCGAAGTGGGCTGAAATGGTATTTACTTGCTGCCATGTGAACAGGAGGATATTGCCTGAAAGATAAACGAGGGACTTTCTGGCACATTTGGTAAAGGGGATATTATGTTTTGAAACGTTCTGGGTAATTAGGGATAATCATACTGCCCTGTAACCCTTTAGTATCGTATCTTTTATTAATTTGTTACCCTTGACCCAGAAGTGGTATGACTTTTCCTTCTTGCCGATTGATAGCTCACATTTGTTCACCCAAACATTTACGTTTGGTCATGATCAGGATGTTTACTAGGTGAGGTCAGTCTGCTTTAGAAGTCATTTATTCCTGCCCTGTTAATTAGTATGCATTTTCTTAATGCTAGTGGTTATATTTATGTAGGATTGTTACAAATGGGTTCTCACTAACTCACACTGACTATAGAGAAAACGTATTTCCGTAGAGATAAAAAGACAAGCTTTTGAGACGGATAGAAAATGCACAGAATAACCTAATTCACTTTTATCTAAATACTAAGCAGAGTAGATACTTACCCCAGCTGAGAACTAGGTAAGTTAAGGTGTACTTGAACCCTTGATTGATGTTCCTTGTTCAGAGGCTCAAATCCTAACTGCCTTCTCAGGACCAAACACCAACCACAGATGCCTTTGGCTGGCCAGCCCATCAGACTGCATCATCAGGTATGTGTCTTTGATATCACAGGTTCGACCATCTCTTTGTCCCTAGGGAACCACCCATATTGAGAACAGGTCCAAACTGGATATCTATTCCAGACCCTGGTTTAGTGGATTGCAGTTTCAGTCCTATTGTCTTCCTGGCTGCCCTCTGTGGGACACCATCTCATTTGGACCTGGCCCTGTTTAAAGCTCACAGCATGTTGTTTTGGTTATGAAAGGGAAGCAGCTCCTTTGAAGTTTAAATAAAACAAAATAACTGTTTTCAGGCTAGAAAACAGCTGGGCACGCAACCAACCTCAGTGAAAGGGAAATGGAAGGAGGAAATTATTTAACTAGGAAAGGTACACTAAGCAAGAGCTTGTTTCCAGGTGCGACCTAGGAGGACAAGGAAGTTAAGTGACTTGCTCAGGGTCACACCGTATGCAAGTGGTGACTGATGGGATTCAAACCCAGGTCTCCATGTTTGCAGCTCAGTGCCATTAACCGCTATGCTATACTGCCTCCTAGTGAGAATCCAGGAGTGTAATTTCAAAGTAACACCCGCTCCTCCCTCAGTAGCAGTATTTCACAGAGGCAAGATGATGATAAAAGAGTAAAAATATAAAAAAAAAATACACATAGTGAAAATTCATTAACAATTGTTACAATGGTATGTACTGTTGGGTGGGTCTCTTGATTTACTGCTGCCAATGTTTTTCTATGAACTTAAGGACATTTTCCTGGCCGCTAATGGTTCCCCCTTATGGGCAGGCATTATTTGGGACTGTTTGGAATTTTACCAAGAACTTACCATGCAGCCCTGGGGCTTATTATTTCAGCAACTATAATATAGTTTGATTTATGTAACGGTGGTAAACTGTTCTCTCCAAGACTCAGCCTGCAACTGTCACCAGGTTTCTTAGCCCTTCTGTAGCTGCCACCACTCAATGTAGACACTCTTTTGGGGGTAATTGTAGGTCTGATTCCCTCCAGAGCCACTGCTCACACAGTACAGCGCTCCTTGCCCAAAGACAAATGACCCACACGCCGCACCTCTCTGTCACAGCTGAGAACACCTTAATTTAGAAACAATATATGGTAACTGTAGCTTTCTCTTGAGATTTGGAACAGTTATTTTTTGTCGGTTATAAACCAGTCATCTGGTTTATAACTGACTCAGTCACACAAGCACGGAGTATACAAAATATATTTTGATACTTGAAAATATTGATAATTATTATAGGGGCACGACCAGGGTTATGAAAGCACTTCTATGTTAAAATTTGAAATTTTGCACGTTAATAACTTTGGACCATTCAACAGATTTGCATGAAATTTGGTATGCCCGGTGGGGCGTGGTAGATCTCTTGATTTGCCTAATTTCATTTCGTTTGGAGTTACGGTTTTTGCGCATGAAAACGCTGAAAAATGCACTTTTTGCCAGTTTTGTTGGCAGTTTTCCGGATTTTGTCTGTGGTGCTGCGTGGACGTTGTGTGGCTTGCCAATCTGTAACTTGGCATGTAGAAAGAGCTTGGGTCAAGGAATATGCCGCTTTTTGTTTGGTGAAAAAATATTAATCCATTCAAAAGTTATTAAAGTTTTAAGTTCCCATTATAAGTCTATGGGAACATTTAAATGGTTATTTTGCAAAAGAAGAATGAGATTTTGTCCATCTGGTCCCTCCTCAAGATCAAAGAATTTGCGGGCTCACGATCAAAGAATGTTTGACTGCGAGGAATTCTTTGATTGTGACGGCTGCCATCTTGTTTTGAGTTTGCGGTCGGAAAAATATCTAATATCTTGGCTCAGGGATGACTTCTGAAGTAAAACTATGATGAGTTTTACTCAGGGGTCTTCCCTCTATCGAACCATGCCTGTGGTTTATTCTAAATATGTTACAAAATAGAGTTTCAGAGTTTTAAATTCTTTGATCGCGGCTTGCTAATGATCTTTGATCGCGAGATTCTTTGACAGCTATCTTTGATCACGAGGGAGGGACCAGATGGCCACATTTAAAAAATGAAATATCTCTGCACAGGGGTGACTTATAAAATCAAACTAGGATGGGTTTTGCTATGCCACTCTGAGGAATTAAACTTTGTTTTGTTTCAAGCTGCTTCGGGCCTCACGCTCCCACCAATATGCACTCCACCAAGACATATGATATTCAGTACTTGTACTGTTATGTTAGGCAGAAATTTGCAAGTTGGTTCGCGCCCCGCGCTCCCACCAACTTGCGTAACTGTACTTTTCTATTCTTTCTCAAAAAGTAAGGAAATTCTGTGCAAAAAACTACGTTAATGCATCATTTAGGGTTAAACTACAAAAAGTCAGGAAATGAGACCTTTAGGGTTGCCCCCTCCCCCCCATCGTGTACCCCCATCATCCTCCCAAGATTGACAGGCACTGGGGTGTGTCATTGGGGTTGTGAGGCCTAAATGTTATCCCAATTTTCTTTACTGTGGCTTGTGTATGATTACACATAGAATGGGGTGACATTTAGGCCTCTCAACTAATGACACACCCCAGCGTCTGTCAATCTTGGGAGGATGAGGGGGGTACACGGGGAGGAGCAACCCTAAAGGTCTCATTTCCTGACTTTTTGTGGTTTAACCCTAAATGATGCATTAACGTAGTGCCTCAGTGCTTGCGCAAAGAGATTCTTTGTCTTTCAAATATGAATATATGTGTGTGTGTGTGTGTGTGTGTGTGTGTATATGTGTATATATATTTATGCAGTAGGCATGGACATAAATCCTATGTGATAAATCTGAGCTACTTAAGCAATAAGGCATGACCAAGGGTTATGTTAATGGTCTGTTAATCACCTTTTGGGGGAGTACTGTGGCACGAGGTGTAGCCGAGTGCCACGTGACCCTAGAGGGTGATTAACTGACCATTAACATAATCCCTGGGAGTGCCTTATTGCTATTATAATAAAAAATGTTTTTAAACAGTGTTAAACCTTGTTCAGCATATGGTTAAGCTCTACATGTATGTTAAAAGATTAACATAAGGCTGTTAGAATGTTTGCAGCCAATCAGAAAGCCGCATTTCTCAGACCCTTTTTATAATATGTGATAAATGTGAAATTTTACATTTATACTCATGGTAGACGCATCATCACAGATTTATGCACATAGTAGATATGTCACAATCACTCCGGAACTCATTTAGAATGTTCAGTCTCAATACCAGTACTAACTATATTCAAATGCAAATAACTTTAAAATGAAAAAAGATAACATAGTGCTGTGAGCATTAAAGTTGTTCAGCACAAAATTATGTACAAAATGAGTGGTATTTCATTTATAGATACCTTATAGATTTTTTTTAGAATTAGCAAAAAAGAGCAGAAAATGCAATTTTTTGTTCATTTTTTTGACAAACATATGCAAAAAAAGATAAGCAGTCAAAAGCAAATGTCCTTGCACTAACAGAAAGCATTCCTATTGCTAAATGAAATGTACAATGGTGAGCTGTCAGATAAATGATTTATCTACACTTGTGCAGTTTGACCTCGGACATCTCACTTGTGGCTTATGCCACTCATGAGGTTACCCGAGGTCAAATAGCACTTGTGTAGATAAATCATTTATCTGACAGCTTACCATTGTGTATCCCTATATATATATATATATATATATATATATATAATAGTATAGTATAGCATAGTACCATAGTAGTGGTACTACAGTTAGGGTTGAGAAGGCACTTTAATGTTATATTCAAAATGTTGCACTTTAATAACTTTGCAACTGTTTCTCCGATTTTCCTGAAATTTGCTGATACTTTGTATATAGTGTATTATTGTATCTCACTTTATTTTTATTATTTTCTTGTGTGTTGTATCCCATGTATATTGTCCCTTGTTCCTTGTTGACAAACCCAGATCCACCTCGAAAATGAGCTTGCTCAACGGTGATCACCTGGTTAAATAAAGACTTTGATTGATTGATTGCATGCGCAGTCTGGTACCATAGACCTCTGGGTCTGGAAAGTTTTGTTCCAGTCGGATTTGTAGTTGCGGAGCTGCGGAGTATGAAAAAGTGTGAAAAATCCTCACTTTTGTGGAATTCTTTGCTCGTCTCCACAGCCTGAACAGTTTGTCCGACTGGTCTAAAATGTTCAGGGTATATGGAGACTGGGTCAGGGAAGTGCCTTTTAAAGGTTTGGTGAAAAAATATTAAGCTGTTCAAAAGTTATTAAACTTTTTTGTTTCCCATTATAGTCTCTGGGAAAAATATACATGCACTACGAAAATGTTCGTGAAAGCCCGTTTTACTGTTGTGCTTGGGGTTTTTACTTTCATGCTGCCATCATCTTGTTTTCAGTTAGTGATGCGGAAAAAATGATGTAGCTCAGAAAATACTGCCCCTTGGTAAACACCAACAGTTGGGGGTTACCTAAGGAACACGACTCTGGTATTAGTTTTTCGCTAGCATGCCCAGAAATATGTTTTTCAAAATGTTTCACCATTTTAGCTGTGGAACTTGCACAAAAGTTCTATGTATTTTTGTGAAAGTTCCACGGTACTGTTGCGAAGGTTCTACAAGTAAACTGCCCCCCAAAAAGCAGATCTTCATCGAAGGTATCTCTTGCAGCAGGTCCTACCTTTGGGAGCTCACCAGAGGGCTCTGTTGCAGATGGTCGCTTTCTTTCAGCAGTGCCTAGTGGGGTCCACCCACTCCGTGATGTCATCACATCTTGCCGGTATAAAGGCAGTGGGCGGCCCCCAGTATCCTCAGTTCTATTCTCACTGTCTACCAACTCTCAGCACAGAAGTTCTCCAGCCTGACAGTGCTGCGACGAAGAAACCAGAACCTGAATGGCTTGCCATTCTCCTTTTCCATCTCTACTCAAAACGAATGTCTTGGTTAGAGGCATTATTTAGAACCTGCCCTTGTGGCAAAAAAAATCTACAGATACAGCGAGTACCTGGTTTGTGCGCGGTGTTTAGGGGCTGACCAAAGCATCTCTGATTGCTCCATCTGTAGAGACTTTAACCAGGTTACTCGTCATCGCCGACTCCAAGAATTGGAGTCATACCTCATGGAACAGAAGCTTGCTCTCCTAGAGAAGAAGAGGCCCCAACAACATGCCTCCTCCTTCTCTTCTTGTCAAATGTCCTGTAAAGCTTCAGACACAAACACAGGGACAAAACTCCTTCAAATACAGAAGGCAGACATTCCCACTCTTTTACGACGACCTCTGCTCACACATTGTTGACGGTGGCATCAAAATCTTCAGCTGACAAGGCTAAATCCTCATCGACGATGGCTTTCCCTAGTCTGTCACTGACGACAGTGGATGAAGCGCTCACAGTGGTTTCCTCACTTTCCACAACTGCTGCTTTGAGCCGCCCGTCGACGGGCCAGCAATCCTCTTGAGTGCGATGCTTTGCCTCCCCATTGTCGGCCTCTTTCAGACATTCTGAGGCTTCGCCCTTTCAGTCTCAGTTGATGAGACCATCGACAGAGCAGGGGTTAGTGATCAAAGAAAAGGGGTTCTCACTTACTGCTATGCCAAAATTGCCCCTCCTACACAGGTGGCATCTCATAGAAACCCACTTATGGATAACAGAGGGGACAGGACTGGCCCTCTCAGGGATGCACTTGTACTCACAACCCCATCCCATCTCCTCTAGTCTACCCTTGACCTCTCAACCTACAGGGGCTACACAGCCAACAACCACCACTTCTTCGGTGGATGTGCCCACAGTAGTGCAAACTGTGCTACAGGTTATGCAGGGTCTTCAGCCCACACAACCACCAAAAGTAGCCAGACCTGCTTCCCCTACCTCCCCCTCTCCTCTTCCGAAGTGCTTCCAGCTGGAAGCTACATATGTACCCATCAGGGACCTATCGAGATCCCCATCCTATCATTCCTTGGAGGAGTACTCCCTACAGGAGGAAGTAGGAGATTATGAAGAGGATTTTGAGGAAGAGGATGGCCTTTGGCCTCCTTCCAGTAACTCCACTGTATCTTCTTTAGATGGGGATCAGGACAGTTTCACTCCTGTGTCAGCTTCCTGATGATCCAACTTTCCTAGAAATTATGGGTTTCACTAAGAGCCTGACAGACAACACCAGAACCTGGTGGATTATCTGGAACTCCCAGAAGACCCAGCTATCATTCCATCCTATCAAGATGCAATCTTAACAGCATGGCAAAAATGTGCCAATACCACTCCGTTGCTGTGTAAGGCAGACCACCTTTACGAAGTACATATAGATCATGCTTACTTTGCAACCACACCACAAGCAGACTCAGTGATAATAAATGCAGCACATGATAGGACCAAGAAACCAAAACATATGAGCTCCATTCCCCCAGATGAGGAATCCAGACAGCTGGATTAAGTGGGGAAGAAAATCCTCATCATCACTTTATTTTTAAAGAGCGCCCTTCCAGAGCTCAGGGCGTCCTTCCAATTAAAACATAGAATAACATATACACATAAACATGGATTCACAACACCATACACAATTAAAATATTAATAAAATCAGTACGTATCATAATTCTTATAAGCAACTGCCTAATAAAAGGCCTTTCCTATTATAGACCAGAAAAGGCCTGATTATATAGGTGGGTTTTTAACGATGTTTTAAAACCCTGTACAGTCAGGCTATCTCGTATCCGACAAGGTAGAGAATTCCACAGGGTCGGAGCCATAAAAGCAAATGCTCTTCCTCCATATGTCTTCAGATGGACCCTGGGAATCTCTAGCAATCCCTCGTCAGATGATCGGTGTGGGTGGGAGGGGCAGTAAGGGATCAGGAATTCTTGCAGATATTGCGGTCCCTTACCGTGTAGGGCTTTGTAGGTCAACAATGCGACCTTGAAGGTTATCCACCACTGTACTGGCAGCCAGTGCAGTTCATACAGTACAGGTGTCATGTGCCTGGATCTAGGGGCCCTAGTTAACAACATGGCCATTGTGTTCTGCACTAGCTGCAAGCGATGGATGGCAAGCCCTGGTAGTCCTAGGTAGAGGGTGTTACAGTAATCAAAATGGGTGGTGACAAAGGCGTGGACCAGAGTGGGAAGATCTTCAGTCAGAACCAAGTGTTTCACCCTAGCTATCTATATTCCTACAATGGTAAAAAGGAAGATCTGACTACAGCCTACACCTGAGTCTTCAAGTTCAGGCACTTGTCAAAAATCACACCAAGGTTACACACCTGGTCCGAGGCAATTAGTGGTATCCCTCCCAGCTCTAAGCCAGAGGGCTGTTCCACTCACGTCCCGGCTGACCTACGATCTGGGTCCACAACCAATACCTCTGTTTTTTCCGGGTTTAGCCTCAGCCAACTGGTACTCATCCAGTCCTGAATCTAAGCCAGGCAGCAGTTAAACACCAGTACAGTAATTTTCTCCTTGCCGGGCACAAAAGATATGTACAGCTGAGAATCATCTTCATAGCAGTGAAAACTCAGACCATACCATCTTATAATGTCTCCCAATGGTAGCATGTACACTGGAAACAACATGGGGACAGCACCGAGCCCTGTGGCACCCAGCAGGGTAGCTCATGGGGGGCCGAGGAATAAATCAAGGAGCCACTTTGAACATTAGGGCCATCAGTTATGTGGTCATATGTTAAAGTATCAGAAGACCCATTGGGCAGCTGCCACGGAAGTAGCCAATAAACTATCTCAGTCCGAGGAAAGATAACAATTACTAGCCACCCTTAATACTGGCCGTAGCCTCTCACGCTACCTGCTTAGAACAGCTTATGATGTAGCAGATACTTCTGCCTGATCCTCTGCCATTGGGGTCAGCCTGAGACATCATGCCTGGCTTAGGGTTTCAGGCTTCACACCAGTTGTTCAACAGAAGATAATGAACGCACCCTTTAATGGGCAACAATTATTTGGCTCCGTCACTAAGACCATCTTAGATGACCTACAAGCCTCTGGCCGCACACTAAGATCAGTCCAAGGCATGTACCATTTCCCCAAGGGGTCAGGACAGCCAAGATACTATCACCAGTATCAATTTTGACACACTGGACGTCAGTGCGGATCAGGGAGACAGGCCTATAAAGAAAAACAACACTCCCACATCTCTAGCAGACCTACCTCTGCAACCTCCTGTGGTGGTCATTCCACCCCCTCTACCAGGGGTGGCTGCACCATCTCCAACTGACTCCACCCTGCCCCCCCCCGTGCCCTCCTCTACAGGCCTCGGTGGCAGTAGGGGGTCGCTTTTCATGCCATCTACAGGCCTGGAAAAATATCACTATGGACAATTGGGTGTTACAGATAATACAATCTGGCCATACCCTCGAACTAACATAGTGTCCACCAACACACTCACCACAAACAGTGACATACCCACAAAATCACATCCGTATTCTGATGGATGAGTTGCAGTCTCTCAAACAAAAGAGAGCAATACAACCAGTCCCAGTAAACCAACAAGAAAGAGGTTTCTGTTCCTACTTCTTTATGATTCTGAAGTAGACGGGAAATCTCCGTCCTGTCCTGGACTAGCATTCACTGAACAAATATATCCAATACAAGAGATTCCATATGGTCACCTTGAATATCATACTTCCCCTATTACATCAAGGGGACTGGTTCTGTGCCCTGGATATGAAGGATGCTTACCTTCATATTCTCATTCTCCTGGTGCATCACAAGTACCTTATTCAAACTGCTAGGAGAGCACTATCAGTTCAGAGCACTACCATTTGGCCTCTCGTCAGCACCCAACGTATTCACTAAATGCCTAGCAGTAGTAGCTGCTGCTCTCAGAAGAAGAGGTCACTTTGTGCTCTCCTGTCTAGATGACTGGCTGCTAAAAGCATCCTTGAGGGAAGGACTCATCCACTCCCTACAGGCAACTGTGCAACTCTTCCAACAATTGGGAATAACACTAAATCGGCTCAAGTCTCAGCTAGCTCCATCACAAAGACTCCAATATATATAGGAGCAGTTCTGGACACAACGTCAGGGAAAGTTTATCTACCAGAAGCCAAACCCTGACAACATTGGCAAAGGTTTACAGTACACTACAAAGTTGTCTCAGCCAGGCAGTGCCTAAAATTATTAGGACACATGGCCATTGCTATTGCTACTTTCCCATATGCCCGTCTTCGCATGTGCCCAATTCAGTGGGCCCTCAGGAGACAATGGCACCAGAGAACTGGGGATTTGGAGGACCATATCATAGTCACTTCCACAGTGCAGAACGCACTACAGTGGTGGACAGACCAGCCCAGTCTAGAGAAAGGCATGCACTTTCAAGCACCAATCCCTATGCAGCCCCTAACCACAGATGCCTCAACGACGGGTTGGGGCACCCACTTAGATCACAAATATCAAACACAGGGCACATGGGACAAACACACGTCCAGACTACATATCAACACATTGGAGATGAGGGCAGTGCGGCTTTCCCTCAGAACTTTTCAGCCTTACCTATTGCCAGGCCCCTTACTGATGCAGTCAGACAACGTGGCAGTAGTATACTACATCAACAAACAAGGGGGTACCAAATCCTGCCCCTTATGCCAAGAAGCATCCAGAGTATGACACACTGCCATCCAACAGGACTTGACATTTATAGCAATCCACATAGCTGGCACACAAAATACCTTAGCAGACCATCTCAGCAGGTACTCCCAAGGACATGAATTTACAATCAAAACCTAAACACTACAGAGCATATTCAGAACACGGGGAACTCCAGAGATAGATCTGTTTGCCTCTCCGGAGAACCACAGACTGCCTCATTACTGTGCTCTCATACAGGACAGGAAGGGTCATATTATGGATGCTCTCTCCCTGCCATGGATCGGAAATTTTTATGCACCTTTCCCTCAACTCCACTTCTCCAGAGAGTCCTGCTAAAACCACAAAGGAAGCCAGTAAAAATGATCCTAATCGTGCCTTTATGGCCAAGGCAGATTTGGTTTCTCTTGCTACAACATCTAGAGATCACAGATCCCCTTCCCCATCCCATGTCACTGGACCTCCTGACTTAACAGCAAGGTGCCATTCTCCACCCCAACCTAAGATTACCACACCTACATGCCTGGCTCCTGAGCACACATTCATAAACAGGTGTAAAGTCTCTGATAAAGTGGCACAAATCTTGCTGGCAGCCAGAAAACGTGCCACCAGAAAATGTTATCAAGACAAGTGGAAGCAATTTGCCATCTGGGCAACACAGGGATCTTTCAATCCTTTTACCTGATCACTTTCAGAGATCCTAGAATATCTCACAGATCTGTCAGCACAAAACTTGGGATACATTTCCTTTAAGGTTCACGTGGCTGCCAGTTCGGCTTTCCATGAACCTATCGGGAATAAGACATTAGCTCAAATGGATCTTACAGAAATATTTCTGAAAGGGATATTACAAATAAAACCCGCTATCAGATGCCCCAAACCACCATGGGACCTTAATTTTGTAATCGAACAGCTCACTAAAGAACTGTTCGAACCAGTTGAAATGGTAGACGTGCGCTACTTGTCATGGAAAACATTATTCTTGGTAGCCATCACCTCAGCCAGACGCATCTCAGAGTTACGAGCTCTGATGTGTAAAGAACCATACTTGATGTTTCATAAAGGCAGAGTGTCTTAGCGCACCAATCCCGCCTTTCTACCAAAAGTGGTCTCTGACTTTACTTTAAATCAGTCCATAAACTTACCAGTATATTTTCCTGATCATACCAGTCCTGGAGAAGAATTACTCCATACATAGGACGTCCATTGCATCCTAAAAATTTATCTCTCGAGATATCAACCTATAAGAAAATCAGACCAGCTTTTTGTGGCCTTTGCCTCCCAAAAAGAAGGTCTTGCAGTAACAAAGCAAACATTGTTACACTGGCTAGCAAATTGTATCACATACTGTTATGCAAAAGCACAGCAGCCTCTGTCAGGGAATGTTCATGCACATTCGATCAGGGCAATCTCAACCTCGGCTGCCTGCTTTCAAGGAGTTTCTAGCTCAGATATATGTGAGGCAGCTACATGGTCCACTATTCATACATTTACAAACCATTATAGCCTAGACATCATACCCAAGTGCAGGACCTCATTTGGTTGTGCAGTTTTACATGGACTTCCTTCATAAGAACCTCCCTTCATTTACAGTGACTGCTTTGGAATCATCCCAAAGGTAGTACCTGCTGCAAGAGATACCCTCGATGAAGATAGTACAGTTTCATACTTACCGTAACGGCAGATCTTCAAGAGGATCTCTTGCAGCAGGTGCATTCTTGCCTTCCTTCCCCCTCCTCCGGCAGAGCAGTTTTTACTCTTTACAAGAGGGGGCACCACTGGTCTCCTTGGTTCTCCCTTGGAGCCTTGCTCAAGCGAGCTGGTAGCCAGCAGAGAACTGAGGATACTGGGGTCCGCCATTTCCTTTATACCTGCAAGATGTGATGGAATCACTGAGTAGGCGGACCCCACTAGGCACTGCTGGAAGAAAGTGACCATCTGCAAGAGCATCCTCTGGCGTGCTCCCAAAGGTAGTACCTGCTGCAAGAGATCCTCTCAAAGATCTACCGTTATGGTAAGTACGAAACTGTACTTTTTTTTGCCACTTCATAGAAAAAAATGGTTAGGACTTTTAGGCTGAAATTTATAAGGTAGCAAGGGCTTGTACCACATATGTGCCTTTTGCTGGCTTGGTGAAAAAATTTACACTGGTTTCATAGTTACAGCACTCCAAAGTTGTGAATTTCCCATAGGATAACATTGTGGCCGTACGCGCCGCCTTTCGGCGGCTGTATCTCGAAAACGATTCAAGATACGGATTTTTTGCTAAGCACAGCTTAGGTGGACTAAGCATGCATGGAGGTGGCCAGGTCATGAATACAATTGCAAATGAATTTTTTCCAAACTTGCTGCGGTTACTGAGATATTGAGACTGCCCGGCCTACACTTTAATCTGCTTGCTGCATCCATATTACCCAGAGAAGATTCCCCTGCAAATACCCAGGAAGACTGCACTATTGTGAGAGACTGTGTGAGCTGTATTATTTCTTCTGGGACTTTCATCTTATTTTATATCGCTTTGCGAGTAGGGGGCTCGGGGGAGCTGACTGCTGAGGTCATTTGTAGAGGCAGGAACTGAGCCATTTAAATTCCCGCACTGCTCGCAAGCGCGAGTGTTGTGAGTGGCGCGAGCACCACACCTGGAAGGAAAAGATAATAGAAGCTCATTTTTGTCAAACTTGATAGTTACCAGCATGCAGTAAGAAAAAAATTAACGTAAATTAAAGAGACGGGACCAGTAGAATATACAAGTAAGGTAGTATTGTTTGTTAGGTCTTAGATATACATAGTTGTAAAAACAACTTTTTAGAAATAGGCTGTATGCTTACTTAGTTGTGGGCCTGAAGTTAGGGTTTTTTAATACTACTTTTATTAGCCCAGTTAAAGTTTCAAAATGAAGCTGCTGGGCCTAGCTGTAATTTTAAGTTGTATATATTGGTCACGGGTTGGTGTGGGGCACCTGGTTAATTCCAGAACTATGGTAATTCATTTGTCCAGATCTAATCTAACAGTATGGAGTATTACATCTGTACCCCTGGGGTCTGCATTTGTTAGCAATCCCCCTGTTAAAATATAATTGGTTAAAAGGTCATTTGGAATAACACAGTTCGAAACCCTAGCTTTTGCCAAACTTGGTATTCCACTCAAAGGTAAATATTTGGGGAATAGTAGTCAAAAGCTTGGGTATTCCAATTTTAAAAAGTTGCTCAGAAGGACAGTACTATTGCTACTCCTGCTCTCTAGTTCAGTTCATCCACATCCTGGGCCCACTCAAGGACACGCCCAGGTAAGTTTTCCGAGTTCTGCAACTAGTATTGTTCATTTCAATATTTAGAGTCTTGTAGTTAAATGGTCACTATTTGAAGCTTGGGTAGTTCAGTATGATTTTGATATCATAACATTATCCGAGACATGGTTAACAAACAAGATTAGTAATAATGAAATATCTCTCCCTAATTATGACATCTTTAGGAGGGATAGATCAGGCAAGAAGGGTTGGGGGTGGGTTGCAATTTATACTAAGGTAAAGTTTAGGGTCAGAAATCACCTCCCAGCCAAATGACATTGGCTGTGAGGCGATTTCAGTGGATATTTTATTTGGTTTAAACAAATATTTCACCATCACTTCCATCTATTTTCCTCCTGGTTTGTCTAAGCAAGGTCTACATTACATTTCTGAGTTTCGAAAGTCTTTGCCAACTAATAGGGAGTGGATTCTGATGGGGGGACTTTAATCTTAATTGGGGCCCTGATCAGAATCTCCCCATGGTTAAATTTTTTCAGGAGTTGGGTGTTTAACAGTTAATATCACAGGTTACAAGATTCAAGTATAGGGATGAGGGAGGGGGGAGGTTCTGTACTGGAGTGGGTTGTGGTTACCCACCCCACCAGGATAATCGACTCTGGTGTTTTGCCTTCTATGGGTAGTGACCACTGCCCGGTATTTTGTTTACGGTCCTTCAAACAAACCCACAGCCCCCTGTGTTCTATAGAAACTTGGAATATTAAAATGATTTCAACAGAGACCATGAATGTGGCCTGTGAGCTGATTGATTGGACGAGTATTTAGAAATTCCAGGATAATAGATCAAATGTTAGATAGATTTTCTGTATTATTTAACCAGGTTGTGACTCATATAGCCCCCTGAAAAAGGATGAGAATCAGATCTAATAAAAAAGAGTGGGTCACTAGAGACTTACTGCTCCTGATGAAACATAGAGACAAAGTGTGGAAAGTACTTAAAAAAAAAAAGAAAGAAAGTCAAGATTCCAACCATCTGCTCGAGTATAAGATCCTTAGGAACAGATGCAAGTCAGCCATTAGGAAAGCAAAGATATATTTCTTTAAAAATAAACAGTTGTCATCTCTGGATAATCCTATGCAAACTTGGAATGCACTTAATAACTTAATGGGAAGGAATGTTAACAAGTCAGTGACTTCCCTACAGAAAGGCGATCACTTGGTAAGCGATCCAATTCAAGTATCTACATTGTTTAATGAGTATTTTGGCGACTTAACAAAATTCCATAAAAATCTGGCACTGCATATATTTTTGCCCTCCTATGGCGAAGGAAATAGCAACCACCCACATTTCTATTTTCATACCATTATCCCAGAAATAGTGACCTCCTGTATTCCTAAACATAATCCCAAGCTAATCATGGGACAGGATGTGAATGATTATAGATTCCTTAAGCTGGGTATAAAAGTGCTGGCCACACCACTGTCAGTTTAATTTTTCATTATGTAACAATGTCTTTCCAGGGAGTTGGAAGTCGACTGTCATCAAGCCAATCTTTAAAACCGGTTGCAGAAAAATGGTC
The DNA here is from genome assembly GCA_016271365.2 of Neoceratodus forsteri. Lineage (NCBI taxonomy): Eukaryota > Metazoa > Chordata > Ceratodontiformes > Ceratodontidae > Neoceratodus > Neoceratodus forsteri. The sequence continues at coordinate 443,295,658 of CM028133.1, forward strand.
TTGAATTATAGATCTATCTCGCTGTTGGCACCTATGTCCAAAATTCTCAAAAGAATTGTCTTTGATCAGTTCCAGGATTTTTTTGTTTAAATATAACTTGTCTAATTGTCAGCATGGATTTAGGAGAAATTGTAGCACTGAGATGGCCTTGGTGGGGTTCACAAGCTGCGTACGGAGTGCCCTGGACTCTGAGCGCTCTGTTGCTGCAGTGTTTGTGGACCTCACCAAGGCCTTCGATTTGGTTAATCATTCCCAGCTATTGGAATCTCTGAAGGAGGTCTATGTCCCTGATGACGTTATTCTCTGGTTATCTGATTATTTGCACAATAGGGAGCATAAGACCATTATTGTAAACATCTGCTCCAAATCTCTTCCAATTTCTTGTGGGATACCACAGGGCTCAATATTGGGCCCTTTACTTTTTTCTCTTTTTATGAATGTTGCTCCCAGTGTTTGCGTTGGGTCAAGAATAATCCTATATGTAGATGATGCGGTTTTGTTTGCAGAAGGTCCTGATCCTGATTGTACCTTAGTCAAGGTCCAACAGGACTTTGAAAAATTTCAAATTTGGTTATGTTCCCATAATTAAGTTCTTAATTCATCTAAGACTAAGGCAATGGTTTTCACATGTCCTAGGAAATTAAGAAATATCACTGTCCCTATACTTGATTTGCAAGGTAATGTTATGGAATTTGTGGATAGCTTTAATTATCTAGGGAATCTCTTTTTTTTTTTTTTTTTTTTTGTAAATCATGTTAATATAGTAATTAAGCAAATTCATCAGAGATTAGGAATGCTTTTTAGGATAAAATCTTTCCTTGTCCCAGAATCAAGAAGGTTAGTGGCACATAGTTTACTGTTAAGTGTGTTAGACTATAGATTGTTGATTTACTCAGGCACTAATGAAAAAATGTTGCAGAAACTCAGGACTACCTATTATAGCATTTTATGGTTTATGACTGGTTTGTCGTACAAAACTCATCATTGTATTTTGACCAGGGAAGTCAATTGTCCTTCATTTTTGGATAGAATAAAAATTAAATTGGGAATATTTGCTTTTAAGGGTACTTTAGGGTGTCTACCCCCACCATCCACGAGTTTTTTTCAAATTCCAACGGATTAAAGAACACTAGGTTCCAGTTTAGGGAACTGTTTAGCATTCCCTTATACAGGAAAGTAATAGGCCAAAGGTCAGTGATTTATAGGACTGCAGTATTTTTTAATAGTATTCCATCATCGGTGACAAACTGTAGAATAGTGCGGACATTTAAGTATAGATTAGATCAATGGCTTGACACTTTATCAGAATGCAGATGTTTTCATTAATATATTACTTGATTGAATCGGAAAATTACATGTACTAGCAAAGTTTGTCACTAGGATTTTTTGTATGTATGTTATTGTGTGTTTTGTATTTAAAGAGTACTTTTTTAATGTAAAACTTGTTGCTTGTAAAAACAGGCAGTCTGCCCATCTTGCCCAAAAGTATAAAAATTAAAAAATGAAAAAAATGAAATATTGTCACATTTTGCAGTATAAGGGTTACTTGGAATGCATCTAGGCCTGCGCTATGCATCTGTACTTATGGGTGGGAGCACAGGGCCCAGAGGGCCTCTGCAGTTATGGGTGGGAGCGCAGACCCCTACACAAATACTATGAGGAACATTAGTACTACAGAAATTAAAAGAAGATGTTGAGAACATTAGATAACACACAGAAAAAGACTGTCCCACTCTTCACTATTTAGCAGAGTAGAATAACTTACCATACAGGACACTTTGGTGAATCAGGACAGACTCGGACCTTAGATGTCAGCTGTTTAGAGTCCCAAACCTGACTGACCTGCTCTCATAAAATTCTGGTTCACAGGGTTTCCCAAAACCAGTCTCTTCCCACCCATGGTACACGTTGTACAACATTACTCCCAGGCTAATTCGCAGTGTCTTGAGAGTTGTGTCCTCTTGTGAAATCAGTCTCATCTGGACTTTGTATATACAAAATACACCTGCATTTTGTCTCGAGTCCTGTCTAGCCCAGCAGGGATGTCTGGTTTGCTAGCAGCTTCCTTACCTGAAAAGACACTTTTTCTTTTGAAGCTGTCCCATTAACTGTCCAGGGGTCCTGCCTTGATACAGGACAGCAGAGATAATTTATCTCAAAGCCATTTGGTCTGTCTCTGATAAAAATTTTGACTTTTCCCAGGAATATCAATTTTTTCCCTTCAGCAGCTAAATTTCTGATAACTATGCAAAAAGAATGAAATTAAAAAAGAATAGTAAAGTAACTGGTGTATATATATAGTAAATTGTTATATCCCTCTCCCTGAGAGAAAAGAAAAACAAATCCTTTTACAACACTAAATGATGTTTGTTTTTTTCTTTGAGCCAGCTGGCTCCCACAGCTGTGCCCTCATTTCACTCTTTGTGCGAGCCCCGCATTAATTTCTCCTAGCATCTCCTATGTTGAAAAAGGAAAAGAACAAACAAGGGCACTAACTGTTGTCTTGACAGGCTGTCCGCGTTGCCATTCTGCGACCCATTGCAGTACCTAATGCACATGTTATATGACTGCAGCACTAGACTCCACCTTAGCAATTTGTAGTTCTGGTCACTAATCCTTTGCAACCATATAAGGGGGTTGTGATCAGTAACTGTTGAGAACTCCTTCCCATACAGATAAGGTTGTAGCTTTTGCAAAGCCCAGACAATCCCTAGACACTCCTTCTCTGTTGTGGCATAGGCTTTCTCCCTGGGCAGCAGCTTCCTGCTCTGCTGCATGACTGGGTGTTCCTCTCCTGAGTGCATAACCTGATTCAGAACCACATCTAGCCCATGATTAGATGCATCTGTGTGCACAGTAGATCTAAGAAAATAGTTCAGGCTGGAGAGCACCGGTGCCTGACACACTGCCTTCTTAAGCTGGTGGAATGTGGTATCACAGGTTTCTGACCACCTAATCTTGTCTGGCATTCTCTTTCTGGTGAAGTCAGACAGGGGTTGACCATGCTACTGAAATTTGGTGCAAACGTACGATAGTACCCTGCCATCCCTAGGAAGGCCCATACTTCTCTTTTGGTTGTGGTCATGGTACATCCCTGTATGGCCTCAGTTTTATTTTTCACTGGCTCAGTCTGGCTGTACCTACTCGGTGCCAAAGGTATGGCACTTCTTCCATTCCTGTCTGGCGCTTCTGCACCGTGACAATCAGCCAAGCGGCCTGCAGTTGGCGGAGCACCTCTGTCATATGCTTGACATGATCCTCCCAGGTCTGGCTATAGATAGCGATGTCATCCATGTACAACAGAGTGAAGTTTCCTGTCCCTTTCACAATGCAGTCCACGAAAGCTGACTTACGCATTTTTCAGCCTGAATGGCATTACCTTGAACTCGAATTATCCAAACGGGTTGATGAAGGCTGACCTCTCTCTGGCTTCGGGGTCAGAAGTACCTGCCAATAGCACTTTGTCAGGTCTGTGTTAGACATATAAAGGGCTTCTCTTAATCCCTCTAGAACCTCATCCGTCCTAGGCATGGGGTATGCGTCCAACTCTGTGCAGCTGTTTGAGCTTGCAGTAGTCAATGCAGAACCTCATGGTCTCATCCTTTTTTGGGGAACAGTACCCCAGAGGAGGCCCAGAGACTACTGGACTCCTGGATCACCCGAAGAGGCAGTGTCTTCTTGATCTCTCCCTCTGTGGTGTGTCATACTCCTTCTGGGACTCTGTAGGGTGGCTGTCTCAGTGGTGCTTGAAACTGTGTATCCACGTGGTGCTCTGCCAGTGTGGTGCATGCCAGTTTCCCCATGAACATTTCACCAAATGTGTGCAGCACCCCACACATTTTGGCAGCCTGGGCCGGTTTTAGCTGCTCTGAAAGGGTGATGGCATTAACTGAGGATTCTCCCTTAACCTGTCCTAGGAGATCCACTAGTGGGTCTGCTTCTGCCCCATCTTCTGGATAGTTGCACACAGCCAGGACCATTTCATCATATTTATGTGGTAGACTTGCTGTTTGCACCTCCTGTCTAGTAGCTCCAACACGTAATTAACATAATTCAAGCATCTGAATACCAAGCAAGTCCCCTCCGAAGCCACCTGTAATTTGTTCCGCTGGATGGGGATGAACATTATCACCGATTGCCCAACTTCATAATCCTAGGCTTTGGCCCCACAGCCACACCAAGTCTTTTGCCCCTGTTGTACAGTCGCTAGGTGCCCCTGGGCAAACTCCATGAGCTCCTTGAATCGTGACCTGAAATTCATGACATACTCCACAACAGCTTCCCCTTTGGGATCAAGCTCACCCTCCAATTTATCCTTTATTAAATTAAGAGGCTCCTTACCCTATTGCCAAACAGGAGCTCGAAGGGTGAGATCCCTTTGGACTCCAGTGGCTTCCCTATATATGAATAAGAGATGTGGTAGGTACTTGTCCCACTCTCTCACATGCTAGTCATTGAATGCCCTTAATATTGTCTTAAGAGACTCATTGAATCACTTGCCTGAGCTGCCTTATCCCACACTTCTTCCAAAGACTAACCATCATATCAGACATGAAGTTGTTGCCCTGGTCTGATAGATCCTCCTGGGGAAAACCCACCCTGCTAAATATCCTCAGCAGTTCATCGGTCTCCTTTTCAGTCTCAATGGAGGATAAGGGCACTGCCGCTGAATACCTTGTGGTGTAATCTATGATCACCAAAATGTACCACTTGCTGGTGCGACTTGGGATGCTAAGTGGCCCCACAGTGTCCACAGCAACTCATCAAAATGGCTCTTCAATAAGAGATAGGGGAATCAAAGTTGCTTTAGCCCTGTCCCCAATTCTCCCACCCTCTGCCACTGCGGAAAACTCTGGTAAAAGTTTGCCACATCTTTAAAAATACTGCACCAGTAAATATTGTTAGTCAGACCCCTTTTCATACAGCTGACCCCTAGGTGTCCAGAAAAGGGTATGTCTTGTGGTAAGGCTAGAATCTGCTTCCTGTACTCACTAGGAACTATCTGCTGGAGAAGCCCTTCTTCCGGTCTTCCCTTAGGAACCCACTCATGGTACAGGAGCCCATTCTCCTAGTACACCTTCCTTTTCCCAGAAGGCAGAGGGTCACCTTCCATAATGGTGGCTAACTCCCTTAATTTTTGCAGGATTGAGTCAGTTTTCTGAGCTTTCCCTAACTCTGCAGGCCTGACCTTTCCCAAAACATATTCTGCTGTGGGAGAGCCACCCACAGCTGGGCTCTCCTCAGTCTGTAGCTGTGGCTCAGAACTGCTGCTTCCAGCTCGTTCTTCAGCTACAACTTCTCCTGCCACTGAAATAGTGGTTGCTTGCTATTACATCCACAGGCAGGTCTTGTACAACCCCCACCTCTCTTACGCCTTGGCCACCTTTCCAGCTTAGGCAGATCTGGGCCATTGGCGCTGAGACCGCAGCACCTGTCACTCCTTTAATCCTAGAAAACTGTCCAGGTAGGATCTGTTCCTTCTGAATCAAATCCAGTTTCACCATAGAAATGGAGACCCCAGTACCCCTTAATCCCTCGGTTACCAATCTATTCACCATCACCGGGTGCATATGTGTAGTGGAGTTTGAGGGCACTGCAGCCAGTGTACAGGCCACTGTTTGCCAGAAACTTCCTGAGCTACCCCCTCCTGCTGCACTAACCCCTTTTTTCACATTTTCTGGACAATTATAAGACAAATGCTACAGTTTCTGGCAGATACAGCACCTGTGTTCACCTGTCTCCATGTATTTAAACTAGATAGCTTCCCTTTTTTGTTCAGAGGCACAGGCTGGCTTCCTTTAGTTTGCCCCCATAGGGTTCCGTTAAAACCATCTGATGTCTAGCCCCCATTACATTTGCGATGAGAGGATAGTCAGTTAAATATGAACTGATCCGCTGTCTCGGCTGCCTCCCTCGTGGAACTTGGTAGTTTTATCCAACAGCCATATTCTCAGATCCTCACGTATAGTTTTAAGGAACTGTTCCAGAAAAAAAAATCTTTTTTCTCTATAGGGAAACCTTTTGCACCCTCTACCCAGCTTTCTAACAGATTGCATAGTTGCACACACATTTCAGCACAGCTGTCTCCCAGTGCCTTTCTTAACCTTCAGAATTTTTGCCTTTAGGCCTCGGAGATTAACTCAGAATGCTTTAGCAAGGCATTTTTCACTTTATCATAGTCCATGCAGTCCTCATTGTCCATTTTGGCAAAAGCTTTTAATGCTTTGCCTGTAAGCAGTGACAATAGGTGAGTCACCCAAAAAGCCCTACCTAATTCAAATTGCCCACAGATTCTCTCAAAAGAATTTTTTTTTTTTAAAGTTTATTAAATTTCTTCATTGGCACATTTACAAAATGCAGTGACTGCACAGATGCAGGTATCTAGTACTACAATTACAGCATTCATTACATAGTATGATATTAGTTATGCATTCTTAATTGGTGGTCTGCTTCTACCTGCAGTTGACTGTGGTGTTTCCCTATTCCCAACCATGCTTCCTGTCTCAGAATAAGGGTTGGTATATCTCCTTTGACCCAAGTTGTTTCTCTGATGTAGTTTATGGGATAATGTTGGTTCTGTAGTTCATAACCCAGATTATCCAGGCATTCCAGAAGTTATTACGCTTTTTCATCTTCAGGTTAAGAGCTGCTGTAAATTTTACCATTGTATAAATTTCCTGGACAGTGTCCTCCTAGTCCCATTGTTGGGGTTGGTCTGTGGCTATCCACCATCTGGTAATGACTTTTTTTGCTGCCAAGAGCCATATCCCCAACTGGTGTCTACAAAAGGTTCCTGTCTACAGAGGGTTTCAGTAATATGGGAAGAAATCTGCAGAATCGCCAGTTGAGGCATAAGTGGGCCTAACATGAGGATAAGGTCCTATAGGGACAGTTCCACTGCCTGCCAGTAGGGTTTTATCCTTGGACAGTCACAAAAAATATATGAGTGGGTTGCCTTCTGATTACCACATTGTTTCCAACACCCCCTCCCTCTTTGCGTATCATCCTGTAATATGGGGAGTGCGAAAATATTAAATTGTGATTTTCCACCTGTGTTCATGCCAAATATATAAGGAAGTCAATTTATGTTGTTTGAAACATAGAGGATAATGTATGGTTCTCTATCTATAACAACCATGTGTTGCCATTGAAAGGTTGACAACGTCGGCTGTTTAAACCTCGAGAGCGAAGTTTGAGAGGTTTTGGTTGCCATGGCAACCTCAAGAAGGCAACTCATGATTGTTATAGATAGAGAACCATACATTGTCTTTTATAGTGTATGGTCCCCTATCGCTGATAAAAGGAGCAAGGAGGTGCACAGCTGTGTCCTTATGTTTTGGTTTTTTTGCCTCCGTGCTGCTCTGCTTGTCTCCTTTTCTCACCGCTGCCACCGCTTCCTGACTGGTGGAGTTAGCGTTGGGCGCATGCGCGAAGGTGCTGGTTGTTATGCTGCAGTAGCTACATAGCTAGTGCAGCATAACAGATACAAGGACATAACTACTGCAGCATAACGACACAGCGTTCCACCATACGCCTTAATTAGTTTCTCATTCAGGTTCTGTAATTGTGCAGTTCATTTCACTTTCCCTTTTGGCACACCAGTAGTGTGGGGAGTCTTTGTGGAGTTTTTTTCATTGTTTTATAAATTAATGACATAGCATGGTCTGGTGTTCAGCAAACCATGGCCTCCAATAGGAGATCAGTCAGGGGTGTGTAGCTTCCCTATCTCATTTCAGACCTAACCGCTCTCCTAAATAATGGCATATTTGCAAATAATGAAAGTGATCCTCTGATCTTAGGGAATATTGTTGCTGCAGTTGGTGAAATGTATTAAAATACCCCTGCCTCATAAAATTGAAAGTTATGTTTCAGACCCTGTTATCCCAGTCTGGAGGGTGTGAAGTGGGATCATAGGCTATCAATTGGAGGTATCTGGCCTCGGGTCTCATTGCAGGGCCCTGCAAGAAGGCTTGCCAGTTCTCCAGTATTGTTTCTGTTACATCTGGAAGGGATCCTTCCCAGATACCTCCCCACCTTACTAATATACTAAGATGCCAGCAGAGTAGGCCAAAAGGTCTATCGAGTCTGCTTGAAAAAGCAGCACATAGTCAAGACACCATTGCTGCCCCTCCGCCTCCCCCGTAATTCTCCCTGACCCCATCCCCCACCAAAGTTACACCTCCATTTCTGGCTTTCCTCAGCTTTACTTTTCCCTTATATCTCTCCCGACCCCTCTTGAACCCATCCTCCGTGTCAACAGCCACCAGTTCCGCAGGCAGTGCATTCCATGGGGCCATCATCCTCTCGGTAAAGTAACATCTCCTAGTCTCACCCCTGAGCTTCCCACCAACCAGCTTCATGGAATGCCCCCTGGTGGTCCCTTCCTCCCTTAGTTGGAACACACTATTAAAGCTGACCTGTTCACTCCCTTTATATATTTAAAGACCTCGATTATATCCTTCCGTTTCTCCTCTCCTCCTGGGAGTACATGTTCAGTTCCTCAACTCATAGGATCTTTCCCTCAGACCCTGTATCATTCTGGTCACCCTCTTCTGGACCCTTTCTAGGAGGGCAATATCCTTTTTCAAGTACAGGCACCAGAACTGCATGCAGTACTCCAGGTACTGTCTGACCAGGTAGTTATACAGAACAAGAAGTACCTCCCGTCTCCTCGAGGTTATCTCCCTGGCAGTGCACCCGAGCATTCTGTTTGATTTAGCTGCAGCCCTCCTATACTGCTCAGTGTTATTCATTCTGGCATTCACGAACACCCCAAGATCCTTTCACCCCCAGAAACCTGCAGTCCCCCCAAAAAGTACTCATGATCAAGGTTACTAGGCCCAAAGTGGAGAACACTGCATTTCTTATTCAGTTTTCAAGTGCATGACCACCTCTCGAGAGTCTCCGGATCCCCCTGTAGGGCCCATCTACCCTCCTCCCCATCTACTACCTCCCCCAGCTTTGCGTCATCAGTGAAGAGGCTCATTTCACTCCTGATACCGTCTCTGATGCCCGAGATGTAAGCATTAAACAGGAGTGGGCCCAACACCGACCCCTGTGTGTCCCTGCTATTGACCCTTCTAGGAGATGATACCTCTCCCCTGACCACCACCCTCTGAAACTGCCCAGTTAGCCAGCTCCCTATCCACCGCACCATCTTTTCTCCCACCCTCATTCCCCCCAGCTTGTCCAACAACCCTGAGTGTGGCACCAAGTCAGATGCCTTGCTGAAGTCCAGATAGAGGACATTCACTGGCCTTCCGTGGTCCAGTGCCTTTGTTACCCAATCGTAGAACCCCACAAGGTTCATCTGACACGATCTGCCCTGAACGAAGCCATGTTGGTGGTCATCCAGATGGACCCGTGTCCCCAAGAACTCCTCCAGTCTCTCTTTTAAGATGGCCTCCATCATCTTGCCCACCACTGACATGAGGTTGACAGGTCTGTAGTTACCCGGCTCCTCCCATGAGCCGCTTTTATGGATAGACACAACATGAGCCATCCTCCAATCCTGAGGCACCCAACCCATCTGAAGGGGGGAGTTAAAAAGGTCTGCCAACAGTGCAGCAAGGACATCCGCCATCTCCTTCAGCACCCTGGGATGAAACCCATCCAGGCCCAGCGCCTTATCCATTCTCACAGACTTAAGAGCCTCTCTCACCCTGCCCACAGGAATTTCAACGTCAGAGAGCCCCCCCCCTCCTCAGTTCCAGACCCCAACCCCCATATGGTGTTGATCCTCCATTGTCTCTTGTGAAGACTGAGGCAAAGTATTTGTTAAGCACCTCTGCCTGCTGTCTGGCCTCCTCAGCCCAACCACTCTCTGACCTTAGTCTGCTAATCTGCACCTTCACTTTCCTCCTTTCCCTGATTATACCTAAAGAACCCTTTTTCCCCATTCCTGATACCCTGTGCCAACCTCTGCTCCGTCTTCATCTTGGCCGATCTCACCACCCTGGTTACCTTTTTGGATAGCCTATTGTTCTTCTCTCTGTCCCTGTCCCCTCGTGGAGCACTTATATTTCCTATAAGTCGCTCTTTTCTCCCTCACTACCTCTGAACCTCCCTGGTCCACCAGCTTGGCTTTCTGGCCCTACCAAACTTGTGCCAAACCTTCATGCAAGCCTTAGTCGCTTCAAGGAGCCCTTTTTTAATAATCTCCCACCTGCGCTCTGTGTCCATGTCCTGTCTGATCCCCTCCAAATGCCTCTTAAGAACACCTGCCATACCCTCAAAGTCTGCTCCCCTGAAGTCCAGCACTACTGTTTTTGTGCGACTTTCCACCTCTCCCAGGTCTAAGGAAAACCAAACTGTGGCATGGTCACACCCCGCCAGTGGGTCCCCTACAACTAGGTTCCTGACCAGGTCGCTATCGGAGAGGACCACATCCGGGATGCAACCATCCCTTGTCAGGTCAGCCAGCAACTGAGTTAGGAATGCATCCTGGAAGATGTACAGCAAGTGCAGCTCCATAGTTAGTGAAGATGCCATGGTGCTCCAATCCACTCCTGGTATGTTAAGGTCACCCATCACCACAGTTCTACCCCATCCTGACCACAGTGAGCTCTTAAGTTCATCACCAGGCCCTTCTCGAGTTCTTCAGCCTGCGAGGATGGTCTGTAAACCACCCCCAGGTGTTCCCTCCTTCCCTTGGGAGCCTGCAAGGTAACCCAAAATGACTCTTATGTTATTCTCAGCCCCCCTCCACTCTGCATATATCCATGCCATTCCTAATGATGAGCACCACCCTTCTCCCCTGCCCACAGCCCTGTCCTTCCTGAACACAGTGTACCCCATCAAATTCAGGTCCCATTCATGACGATGAGTGGCCCAAGTTTCAGTGACTTTCACCACATCCACATCTCCCTCAGTCAGCATCGCATGAAGCTCAGGCATCTTATTCCCCATGCTCCTGGCATTAATCAGGACCACCCTCCATCTCTGCCCCTTGCCCATGCCCATCCCCCAGCCCGAGATCCACCAGTTAACTGCAAGCTCCTGCTCCCTTGCGCACTGTCGAGTGCCCCAGTAAAATACCCCATCCTCTCTGTTGGGGGGAGAAGGCCAAGTCCTCCCTTGATGTGTCTGCCAACAGCAACCTCAAGCCCCAGCCCTCCCCCTTCACAAGTTTAAACCCCACCTAGCCTCAATGAATTCGGTCAGTTTTTGTTTCAAAACCTCCTTCCCCCCCAAATTAAGTGAAGCCTATCCCTAGCATACAGCCCTTATCCTCCCAAGTTGCACCCCAGTCCCCCACCAGCCCGTACCCCCTAGCCATATACCATGCTCTGAGCCATTCATTTACCTCCATGATTTTCTGCTTATTGCCTACACTGGCTCTAGGCACCGGGAGGACCTCCGAGAAAGAGACTGTGCACCCCAGGGCATGACACACACTGGCTAGCCCCCGGAACCCGCCTGTATCTCCTCCACACGATTACCCTCTATGTCATTTGTGCCTAGGTGCACTAATATGTGAGGGGACCCTCCACAGTCCCTCACCAAAGCATACACCAAATGCTTGGCCTTGTGCACAGTCAAACCAGATATGCTCTTGACCTTGACAGCACAGCCTGTCCCCACTCTCCTCCCCTCCCACTTTATGCACCTGATTATGGAGTCCCCATCAGGAGCACTGTAACCTCTTCCTTACCCTTGAGCCTAACTCTCTCCTCTGTCATGCCCCCCCTCAATCCCACTACCCTTCTGTTCTCACTGATAGCATCATCAATCAGACTTTTAATAGTTGCCTCTACTCCCTGGAACAACTATCTTCCCTGGCCAACCGTTCCCCTCTTAGCTCCCCCTCCTCCGCGCCACACCACTCTGGACTGCCCCAGCAGCACTCTGGTCAGCCCCCTCCCCATCCATGCACTCGACCCTCTCCTCCAGGCCCCCCCATCACCCTTTTACTACCCACACCACCCACCTGAACTGCCCCAGCAGCACTCCCATCTCCCCCTTCCCCATCAAGGCAGTTGACCCTCTCCTCCAGGCCTCCCATCACCGCTTCACTCACCACATCCCCCACATCAAAAAGCCCCCTCTGCTCACTGTGACCCATAATGCCAGCATCTCCTCCCTGGGACCCAGTGCCCTCCCCGTGATCATTGCTTACCCCTCTTACCTTAATATTCTCACCTCCTGCCCCGATTTCTTCCAGCGAACCCCACCTCCCCTCTCCCACCCTGCCACCTCTCTCCCCTTGTTCATTGCTCCCACATTTTGCATTAATATTGGCACCTCTTGCCCCACTTTTACCCCAAACCCCTCACCCCCTCCCTCCTTGCCACCCTTTGCCCATGTACCCAGCTGCCCCATCCTTCTTCTCACCCCAGAGTCTGACTTTACTCCTCTATCTACTGAGGCATTGTCTCTAGCTTGAGGCCCCGTATCCCGCTCATCGACCGACAGAGTCCCCCCCAGCACATGGCTTGTCCCCACAAAGTGCCTGTGTATGTGGCCTAGCTTGAGCTCTTCATCTCCACCGCCTAACTGGTGCCCCATTTCCCCCAACCCCCCCAAGATACCCACTACTAGCTTGCCAGCCCAATCCCCACCGCTTGGGCTAGAACCCCCATTTTCTCGATCACCCCTAACCGGCCACTTCGGACCATGGTCCCACTCTGCCCCACCACACCCCCTAATCGCTTCATTAGGTCCCCACATCTTGTGACTGTACCTTACGTGTCCCCCCACCCCATCCTCTCCCACACCCTTGCCAGTGTCCCTCTAAGTCTGCTTAATTCTGCTTCCAGCTGCCCCAGTCTAATTCAAATCAGGCAAACCCTCATCCTCCATAATGTTGCCATGAAAACTGCCAGTCCACATGTACTACACTCCACTATTCTGCCCATTTTTTAATGCTTCCCGGTCCTCTCCCCTCATCCTAAAAGAAAATTCTAGCAGAAACTTAGCTAGGTCCTCTAGAATAGCCACTTAACAGTAGGTTCACAGTTTAAAGGTAGTCCCATACAGAGATTAGCTGCCCAGTTTGTACCATCCGAAAAGAAAATATTTTAACCAGAAATTTAGCTAGGTCCCCCAGATTAGCAGCTTAAAAAAAAAAAAATAGCCCCACAATTTAAAGATAGACACACACAGAAAGCAACAGACCCACAGTGTAAAGATAGATTCCTACAAAAAGCAGCTGCCCAGCTTGTACTAACCCCCCCATGTTCACAGTCACCTTCAAGTCCTTTAGATCGTGATGAGCCAGCTCTCCAATGCTCCTTCCACAGCCAAAGCACAGCTCTCCAATGCTCCTCCCACAGTCAAAGCACAGATCAAGCTTCCACCATTTCTAGATCGGAACTGCACTCCTGCTTGCCCCTCTGGATATGGGTCGCACCCCAAGGGATGGAGCCAGCAGAGTCAGGGGTCCAGATAAGATTTAGGACTGTGAAGTAGTTACTGCTAGCTTCTTCAGCCTGGAAGTACTTTCATCCAAATGGTAGTAATGCTATCAGCTGACCAGTTTCGAACCACTGCCTCCAAACCAAGTCTCAAACCCACTGGGCACCTGCAGCCACTGACTGTCTTTGACTGGTGCTGCCAAGGAGTTTAAGATACCTTCCTGATGCTATACAGTTTTGCAGCCTTATATATAACATGATGTCAGGTTGCAACAACTCTTCGGCCAGCAAGTTAGCAGCTTCTGACACTGACTCCTGTATTGCAGTCCCAACTAATACTCCTGCTCTTTTCTGTCTCGACTCCATATGCTTCCACTCTTTTAGTGCATGGTGTAGAGCCTGTTAGCATTACATGGCACTGCCAATACTGTGCATGTGTAGCACATATACTTTAAATATGCAGGGTGGGAAATAAATTCTTAAAATCAGAAAGTGGTAGTAAATCAGATAAAAATGGGAGTAAAATGCTCCCTTACTCCCCATCTGTTCCCCTGAGCAGAGTATTTAATAAAGGAGGTGCTGCAGGGAGGGAGGGTGGTGGGAAAAACTACAGCTCCTCTGCACAGGTTCTTAGCGGCTGGGCTTGCAGCTTTTAAAGCCAGCCGCTCTGTTGAAATTGGCACCCTTTGCTCCAATTGGTCCTCCTCTCAGTTGCCGATGTGGCCTACACAGATCCCTTCTCTTACCTGCCGGTCGATCAGGCTCAACAGTGCTGCCTTCTTCTGTCCCTTCACCACCAATGCAGTCGCTGATAATTTCCTGCCTGCCACCAGTGCACCCTCCTGATATGCCCTCAGTCCTCCCGCGACGTAGGCCGCCGCCTCCTCCATGCAGCCACCGATGCAGCCCTGCTCAACAAATACAGCTCCCCTGCACAAGTTCTTAGTGGCTGAGCTTACAGCTTTTAAAGAGCAGCTGCTCTGTTGAAATTGGCTCCCTTTGCTCCGATTGGTCCTCCTCTCAGTCGCCGATGTGGCCGACACAGATCCCCTGTCTTACCCGCCGGTCAATCAGGCTCAACAGATCTGCCTCCTTCTGTCTGTTTGCCAGTGATGCGGCTGTCGATGAGCTCCTGCCTGCCGCCGATGCATCCTCTCGATGTGCCCTCAGTCCTCCCGCAACGCCGGCCACCGCCTCCTCCCTGCAGCCACCGATGCAGCCCCGCTCAGTAAATACAGCTCCTCTGTTGCAAACAAAAGTTCTTCAGACGGTTTAGGAAGGGTATAGAGTTCTGTCTGTTTCCAGTGCAAATCTGTATTGGGTCTAACCATCGTAGTGCATGGTGGAAATGTACTGGTAAAACTGTAGGTGTGGAAGGGACAGTCCACCCTGGCCTTTAGACAACTGAAGCTTGGTATAGACCACCCAGGGTCTATGCCCAAACAATGGAAATCTAGAAATTTGCCTGTCCCAAGTTCGAAATGCTTCCTGAGGGGACATAATGAGGAGGGTGTGGTTAAGATATAGTCGTCCGTGAGCCGGCCTGGTGGCATGGAGGGCTGAGGCACTGGGCACCATTACCTTCTGCCACACCGGCGATTCAAGGTCGGGAACGGACTTAGGTTGTTCAGGGGCCAGCTGTGAGAGGAAGGATTGAGCATCCCTAGACAGCTCCTCCTTGGGGAGGGGGGGTTAGTGTGGCGTGCTGCTTGCTTGACACCCAGCGGTGGCTGGGTGCCAGCACATGCCTGCCACCATGTATGGAAGGGATCCCACGTTCAGAATGCTGGGGCCATCTCTGCAGAGGCAGAGCTTGGACATTGCACCAATTGCGCGTCTGTGGGCCCAGGGAGAAAATCAGAGGAAAACCACCCCAGGTAACAGGATGACGACTGACCCTCCACAGGCTCTGCACTGGTGCCAGGCACAACCACAGTCTTGTGGCAGAGGACACTGGTGAAGGTAAGTCCCGGAGGAGCCGGTGATGGAGCTGGGGGGAGTCAGTTAGAAGCGGGCTGCTGGGGAGATCAAGAGATAAAATGTATATGGAAAAAAAAGGTATAGTGGTTGGGGGAGAATATTCATTCAAATAGTCTCAACCCAGTGCATTAAAGGTAAGAAACCTTGCACCCTTCCCCCCGACTGGCTGCTGCCAGTCGCCTGACCCCTTCTCCACGCATCTGTGTGGCTTTAAAAGTAGTCTCCACTCTCTCTTCCTCCCCAGGATCCCCGACCCACTGCGCTTGAACGGCTCCACTGGCGGTGCTCAATGGCCGCACCGATGGCCTCTGCCAGCAGAGCACCAGCCAAACTCTACCTGCCCTCCTGGAACTGCGGCCCGGATCCCAGCCCAAGGTATGGCTGCTTGACTCAGTCACAGTGCCTAACCACTGAGTGGTGCAGCGATTTTGCCATTGACTCCTGATTGGTCTGCTCCAGCTTCACGGCCTCACTGATTGGAGCACCTGGCCTGCCTCCTTTTGGGCTATTTTCTGACAGCTCACTCCCTACCTAACAACTTGACTCAGGGGTTAATTTTTCCTGCCCCTCCACCCCCTCCCAGACCTCCTTTAAATACGCCTTTGCCCCTCCTCCTGGGTGGGACTACTACACCTGTTGGTGCAAACCATACTTCCACGCTCATTAGTGCAAACCATAATTCCAAGCCCAGCTTACACTGCCATTAGAGCTCCACACTCCTCAGTGTGGTCTGTTCCACCGCTGTAAAACACTGTCTCTTACCCACTCTCTGCTGGGACTCTGAGCTGCTGAACTCCTCAATGACCCAGTACAGGGGTCACACAACTAGCATTATGGCAGTGCATACACTGGAGAACTAACACTGTGTTATTATCACTAGCTAAAGTACTGCTTGGCCTGCTACAACCTAAGTCTCAGTCCTGCCATATGCTAATACGACGGTCCGGTGGTTAGCTCCCTCTGAATGCCTGTACTTTGTCACATTCTGTAATCAGAGTTAGTGCCCAGGGACACTCAGTGCACCCCATCTTGCTACAACCCCATAGTGTGCCTCTTCTCCTGACAGCAGCTGTGATGGGTTGGCTTCTTAGACTTCAGCTTGCCCTGGCACTAATTGTCATCCTCCGGTTGAACCCAGACATGGATCAGCATGCGCTAGATACTGACCCCTTTTACACTAAGGTCCTGCACTGGCAGGAAATAAGTGGCCAGAGTGGAACAAACTCTGAGCTTGCCTGCTCTCTCCACCCCATGGACACCATGGATGACCTAAAGAAGACATGCACCTACCCTATCCCAGTAGCTGCTCTGATTAACATCCAACAATGTTTAGACCCATCCAATCGAGCCTCCCTCTCGAGGAAAAAACACACCTGCTCCCATGCAATTTTCGTATGCCATCTACTTAGCACCTTTGTCCTACTACTCCTGCTTCTGTCAGGGAATGTACACCCCAACCCTGGACCCACTCCCACTAGAACACCTAAACAAAAAGGTCAATTCACTATCATCTCCTTAAATATCAACAGTCTCCTCTCCAAGTTCACTCAATTCCAGGCATGGGTATAGGTGACTAATCCTGACATTACAGCACTCACGGAAACCTGGCTTTCCCCTAAGATTCTGGATGCATCTGTCTCCCTCGACGGATACAACTCCTTCCTGCAAGACAGGACCGCCAAATGTGGGGGTGGGCATCTAGTCTGTACCAGATCTGGAATAAAGGTGCAGGCTCTAGGCTGCAGTCTGCATACAAAAGAAGTCCAAATTCTGAACCTCAAGCTAAGCATAGGTCCCCAGAACAAAGTCCTGCTGCTTACTACAGTATATATACCACCTGGGCACCAAACTGCCGGTCTAAACCAAGTCATAGTTAACCAGCAGCAGTTAGGTAATCATTGTGAGACGGTCATTGTAGGTGACTTCAACATAAACTGGCACTCCCTGAAGGAAACAAAAGAAAGGGATCTAATATCTAGCCTGTTCCTAACCCACATGGTCACTGCTGACACCCAGATTAACTACAAAACAGGGAGCAGTTCCGTAATAGACTAGCTCCAGTCTACACATCGTGAGCATATATCTGATGTCACCGTCCTGCCTGACAGCCTCAGTGATCGATCCCCAGTGAAGTGCACCTGGTCTAACAACTTCACCAAGGGCCCACTTAAGGTTTCCAAAAATCACTGCCTGAGGCCTGGGCTACTTGACCACTTCAAGTAGTACTTAACACAGCTTGACTGGTCTCCTTTGGCAGGGGATATTGATGGGAATGAGGCCCTGAACTACTTTATAATGATCTTCAGCTGTGCCTGTGATATTTTTGCGCCGTATAAAACAAAAAAAATCAGGGGTACCTCCAATCCATGGCTCTCCAGCTCCCTTATTGGACTAATGAAGAATAGAGATAATCTTTGGCACATTGCAAAATCAACTGGAACACCTGTGACACTCAGTGCCTACAAGGCAGCCAGAAACGCCTGCACCAAGCTCATTCAACAGGCTAAAGCTTCATACTGTATGGACCTTCTAAGCAAAACCTGGGGCTCTGGTAGAGAATTTTGGAACTCTGTTAAATCCCTAACAGGAAAGACCCCTAAGATCTACAGTCATGGCCAAAAATATTGGCACCCTTGCAGTTTTTTCTAATAATGCACCATTCCTTCCAGAAAATTGTTGAAATTAAAAAATATTTTGGTATCCACATATGTATTTCTTTGGTTTGCAGTGGAATAAAACACAAAAAGCAGAAAAATTTACTAAGTCTTAGCTTATTCCACACAGAAATCCTTAAATGGCCCGGACAAAATTATTGGCACCTTTTAGAAGTAGTTAGAAATAATTAGATTTCAAGCAGGTGATTCTCCTTCACTTTGGAATTGAACTCACCTGTGGTGAGTTGCAAGTGCCTACAATATAAAATCACTCATTCAACCAGTTTGAATAGAGAAAAGGACTCATTCTCCTGTTTTGTGTCACTGTGTATACGGCAATGAGCATGGAGAAAAGAAAGACAGCCAGAGAATTGTCTGAGGAGGTCAGACTGAAGATTGTAGCCAAGCATGGACAATCTCAAGGTTACAAGTCAATCTCCAGAGACCTTGATGTTCCTGTTTCCACCGTACGTAATGTTATCAGGATGTTTAAGGCCCATGGCACTGTAGCCAACCTCCCTGGACGTGGCCGCAAGAGAAAACTTGATCGAAGATTGCAGCGCAGGATTGTTCGAATGGTGGAGAAAGCACCTTGATCAACTGCCAAACAGATTCAAGCTGACCTTCAGACACAAGGTACTACAGTTTCAACTCGCACCATCCGTCGCCAACTCAATGAAAGCGGGTTATATGGTAGGAGGCCCAGGAGGACCCCACTGCTGAGAGAGAGAGAGAGAGAGACACATAAGAAAGCCCGACTGAGGTTTGCCAAAACACACCTGAACAAGCCAAAATCCTTGTGGGAGAATGTCCTGTGGACAGATGAGACCAAATTAGAGCTTTTTGGTAAAGTACATCATCTCTGTGTTTACAGAAAATAAAATGAAGCCTTCAAAGAAAAGGACACCTTCCCTACAGTCAAACATGGAGGAGGTTCAGTGATGTTTTAGGGTTGCTGTGCTGCCTCTGGCACTGGGTGCCTTGAACATGTGCATGGCATCATGAAATCTGGAGATTACCAGGCCATTTTGGAGCGCAATGTTGAACCCAGTGTCAGAAAGCTGGGTCTCCGTCAAGGTCATGGGTCTTCCAGCAGGACAATGACCCCAAACACACTTCAGAAGCACCCAGGAATGGTTCAAGACAAGCGCTGGACTGTTCTGAAGTGGCCAGCAATGAGTACAGATCTAAATCCCATTGAAAACCTGTGAGAGATCTGAAAACAGCAGTTGGGAAGGCACCCTTCAAATCTGGGAGAACTGGAGCAGTTTGCACAAGAAGAGTGGGCCAAACTGCCAGTAGAGAGGTGCAGGAAGCTCATCCATGGCTATAGGAAGCGGTTGATTGCAGTTATTTTGACCAAAGGCTGTGCTACCAAATATTAAGTGTAGGGTGTCAATAATTTTGTCAATGCCATTTCTTTTCATTTTCTGATTTAAAAGGATATATTAAATTCTGAATCAAAAAACAAAGGTTCTGTAATATTAACAGAGAAATAAAAAATTGTGGAGATCAAATACTGTACTGTTGTTAATTTCAACTTATGTTTTGGGAAATTGTGAGTTATTTGAAAAAGTGCAAGGGTGCCAATATTTTTGGCCACGACCGTACTAGTTACAGTTTAGGGACCCCTACAGGAACCTATTGACATTGCTAATGAGCTCAACAATGCATTCATGGACCTTTCTGGCGTACTCCCTGGTGAGTACTTTAAAGATCTGCATGGACAACAACACCCAGCTGCCCCACCAAATCCCCCACTGGATGATATACCACCCTTTTACTTTAGACGTGTCACCAAGCCTGAAAGCATCAAGCACATTAAAGGGGTTCTTGGCATGACCAGGATGGGGGGCAGATCTAGTTGATATGAAACTGGTTGGTCTTCTTCTGAACGAACTGGACGGTCCTCTCACCATGGTGTTTAATGCCTCTCTAAGAACAGGAGTGTTTCCAGATGTATGGAAGTCAGCTATCGTCACGCCTGTCTTTAAAGCTGGCAACAAAACCCAAACGTCCAACTACAGACCTATATTCATCCTACCCCCTTTCCTAAAGCACTTGAAAGAATGGTCTCTGAGCAGCATATAGAGCATCTTGATAACTGTAACCTACTCTGCCTGTAGCAGCACGGCTTCCATAAAAAGCACTCCACACTCACCACCTTTGTTGATTACTCATCCCAGCTTTACGATGCCTTAGCTAGTGGGCAGGCTGTTGATTCGGTCTTCATTGACCTTACAAAGGCCTTTGACTCTGTTAATCACAGCCTCCTCCTAAGTTGCCTCCAGTCGACAGGTCTATCCCCCGGACACGGTACTATGGTTTGGTAGCTACCACTCAAACAGGTTGCAGAGAGTCAAAATTGGAGACACCCTATCAGCAGCTAAAGAAGTGTCCCTTGGGGTTCCACAGGGCTCTATTCTTGGCCCTTTACTATTCAGCCTCTTCATCAACTCTGCACCATCTGCATGTTCAGCATGTACCATTCTCTATGCTGATGATGCAGTAATACCTGTTGCTGGTAGTGATCACAGTTCCATCACTACTGAACTCCAAAGCAGCTTCCTCATCTTGAATCCTGGTTCACACAAAACAGACTACTGTTAAACCACAAAAAACTAAGAGTCTACTCTTCTCTACCTCCCAAAGCAAAAAGAAATACCATCCTCTACTCGTTTATAACACAAGAGTCAGATACTGTAACAGGTAACTAAGTTCAAATATCTCGGCATTACCTTTGATGATACAGTCACTTTCTCAAGCCATATAGACTCTGTAGTCAAGTCAGCTAATATAAAGCTTTGGGTCCTCTACTGCCACAGGCATTCTGTGACACCTGAAGATGTCAAACTTGCCACCAGTAGTTCAGTACTGTCCTCCATCGATTATGGGTTGCCTATCTATGGGGCGGGCACAAAAACTGCCCTAAACAGGGTTAGCACACTCCTAAATAAGGCCTGCCGTCTGTTATTAGGGGCTGCTCATGACACCCACACTTGCACACTCTACACTGAAACTGGGTGGCTCCCACTCCATCTTAAAGCACAATACCAGACCTGCCTACTTCTAAAAAAAGTGCTTCTTGGGCTTACTTCTCCCTCACTGAGCTGTCTCTTTAAGCCGGCAGTTCCAACGAAATCAACTAAAAGTGCGGCTACTGACAGGCTGGTGATTCCCTTCAAAAGGATGAAACTTGCCCAGAACTACATCCTGTACCAAGGACCGAAATGGTATAATGAGCTACCTGCTAACCTCACTGATACATTCAAGATTAGTACCTTCTGATCTGGGCTCAGATCCCTTCTTGACACTACAAAGATATCTACTTGCCTGCACCAGTGTGGCAGGACCTCGGCCTCCCAACCGCCCCCCCCAACTCCCTTCATTTCTCCTCAATCCCCTCCTGCACCACCTCTCTCCAAACGAAGCCCACTCATGGCTGACCACACTTCCTACTATGACAACGCCATTCCTAGTGGACCACTCTACCCCTTTCCTCCTAGGTTGTCCCACCACCTAGTGAACTCCAATGCAGAGTCCTACGAACTTTCTCTTACTTAAACCTCTTATTGGATGTATATAATTTCATTGTTTTTGATTGTCCTATTTATTTATTTATTTATTGAATTTTGTTGACCCAGTAGGCCCACTGGGACTAGAAGTCCCTTTTTCAGGGGCGACTGGTTGGGGGGGGGAACAGATGGTAAGCAACTGAAATTGAACCAGATTAAGCTGTCTGTGGTATTTTTAGTGAATAGCGGAAATTTGGCCAGGACACCGGGGAAATTCCCCTACTCTGCTTCCTGTGAGCGGGGGGACCCTTTTGCCGGTGACTCCAAGATGGCTGCCGTTCTTGATCCTGGTGGAGGTGGTAGAAATGCTGCTCTCTGTCCCCAGGTTCCAGCTCCTGCTCTTCAGCCTACTTCTCCTGCTATGGATTACAGAAATGGTCTCTTAGACTCTGTGCCTCCTGTCGATGCCTCCACTGTGGTGCTTCAGTCTTCCAATGCTGCTGTTACCACGGATGTTACAGTCTCCTGTGAACCCCTCTGTACACGATTCCTGAGCCTAGTACTGCTTCCCTTGTCCCTCTTCTACACCTTCTCTACCAACAGCATCGCTCTCTCCTGTGGCGTTTAGTGCATGAAGATGGCGCTCTCTCATCCCCCCACTGCTGTTCCCTCGACTGGGCTCTCTACGCTACCTTCTGCTCTGTCACTACTCATACTGCGAACCCCACCTGCTCTTGCCGAGATGCATCAAGGTTCCTTTTCTCCTGCTCGTCCGTGGAATTAATGCCTCTTCAAACTTAGCCTGGTCCCCAGCTTCTGCTTTACGGGCTGCGTGCAGGATGCAACCGCTTCCTGGTGCACCGTGGTCTTCGCCTCGTGCAGTTAGCGCACAGGACATTATTCACAGTGCCTCGATTCCTATTCCTTCCACTTCGACTGTTTCTCTACTGTCCACACCTCCTCAGTTGCTACCACACAGGGATTTTTCATCTCCCACCCAGGACTCCAGTGTTGGCCAACCACCTCTTCCTTTAATGACCGCTGTGCTGGCTCAGGACCATGGTTCTGCTCATCAGCTCCTTGCTTCTGTACTTTCTACCTCAGACGACGAGTCCCAACTTAGCAAGAATGACATAGCTCAGCCTGCAGGTGAGACAGTGCAAGATCGCTCCTTTCACCTTAACGATCTTTTTCAGAACTTGGGTGCCCCAGCTCAGCGTAGGAACGCTGTTCACCTGAAATTTTTTTGGTGACCTTTCTGATGCTCCTGATCGTAAAACTGTCTTACACTCTGTGTTAAGGGACTCTTTGGGCACCTCTGCTGGCAAATTGTTTGCTTTTATACATGTTAAGGGGGAATCTATATATGATATTAGTTTTAAAAATATGTACACCTTAGAGAGATTTTGGACTAAATATGAACTGGTAAGATCTCAGCCTTTATGGACCCCCCTTTATGCTCATTCCCCTTACTAAACCTATTATTAAACTTATTACTCTTCTGTTTGGTAATGAGGGAGTGAGCATAGCGGATGTCCAATACAGGCTTAAGCAGTGCTGCGATATCCTTGAGGCTTCTCGACCTATCTTGGACGAGGTCCTCGTTTGGACTGGGGTTGGAAGGTTAAAGTACAATTAAGACAAACAGACCGGGGTATTATCCACTTGCCAGGCAGCTTCTACACTGGTCGGAACAGGAGTTTGTGTTTTTACCCAGGCCAGCCTCGTACCTGCCATAAATGCGGGGCTCTTACACACCTCATCCACACCTGCGATAAACCCCGCTGCTCTCTCTGTCTGGCCTATGGTCATGTCAGCCTTGGCTGTCCAGATCCACAGAAATGTAACCTCTGTGATGAGTCTGGCCATACCTACCTGCCTCCTTGCCCTTGGGCGGACCCACGATAGACTGGATTGTGCCCCTCCAGGACCAGTTGGCCCTTTTCACATATCCAATCTGGGTGCTTCGTCCGAGCGTGCGGAGGCACCAGGACAAAGTGCCCCCGCTGTCATTAACTCTGATTCCCCTCCTGCGGTTTGTATGGCCTATCCTTTGCCACGGGACCAAGTCCCACCCAGTTCTGACCTGGATCTACAGATTGTTACCTCGTCTGACCCTATGCCCCCTCCTCCCCCTCCAGACCAGGTTCCCTTCGAAGAGGCTTCCCAGGTTAAGCCGGGCAAGTCTAAAGGCAAGCAGAAGGCTCCCGGTCTCCCTCCTAGGCAGTCCATTCTGACTAGGAACTGGTACCAGGCCTTGACGAAACTGAAACAGTGGAGTGACATAATGGAAGAAGAAAATGATTCGGAGTCCTCTCAAGCTTCTTCTATCCACATGGATTACTCCTCTGATTCCCAGTGAGATCCCGCTCCCACCAGACCCGACATTGGGACAGCAATCTGTGGTTACTTGATTTTCCTAGTTTGCCCTTGTGGGTTTTTTCCCCTAGTTTTTCATTTTCTGCTCTTTTCCTATGTCGGGGCGTTTGAGCCTCCGCTGTTTTATGCTTAATGTATGCAGCATGAAATCCCATAGGAAACTCCTCACCTCTTTACAATACCTTTTGGATCTCCCTCATGATTTTTATTTGCTCCAGGATACCAGATTAAAGACCCATTACGAATTGTCTTGGGCTTCTGCGGGTTAGACCAGGGGCCCTTCTTATTGGTCCTTGGGAGTGGATTCCTGTGATGGTCTGGGCATTTTATTTTCTGATTTTGATTGCACCGTTACCTGACTGGTTGACATTGTTCCTGGTAGAGCCCTTATACTTGACTGCACTTTCCATCACCTACGGCTCCGGATTCTGAATGTTTATGCACCCCCAAAGTATCGCTGCACACTTTGACTTGTTCAGATCTTTACAACCTTCCTTACATACCTCCTGTGTCATCTTTACATGGGGTGGGGATTTCAACTGCGGTCTTTCCCTGGCGGATAAAGGGGGTTCCACTCAGGAACTTTTTGGCGACTCTACTGCTCTACGTACCATTCTTCAGACTGCCTCTCTTAAAGACGGCTACTATGAAGTACACCCCACAGGAGCTAAAACCTATCGCTGAGGACTTCTGGCCACTCGTATTGATTTTTTTTCTTTCAGTCACAGAATGTCAGGGTTCACCAGGCTAAAGTTGTTCTCTGCGAAACCTCAGAT
Source organism: Neoceratodus forsteri (assembly GCA_016271365.2). Lineage (NCBI taxonomy): Eukaryota > Metazoa > Chordata > Ceratodontiformes > Ceratodontidae > Neoceratodus > Neoceratodus forsteri. The sequence goes on from CM028133.1 coordinate 443,320,317, forward strand.
CACATGGCCATTTCCATGCTCTGCTGTCCTTCTACTGCTTCTCACCCTCTGGTCGTTTCATCACGTTAGAAATTGAATTGCTCCTTGTTGTCTGATGCTAGTCTCATTCGGGATTGTTGGGATTTTTGGCTGACCCGAGCCTCGGTGCTAGATGCTTATACCTCTCCCCTTCCGTGGTGGGAAGACACCAAACTGGATCTCAAGCGTTTCTTTCTTCAGCACGCTAGGAGGAAATCGGCCTCCTCTTATCATCGGTACTTACTGTTATGATGACATTTACAGGATACTATCACGAGAACGTCTGAGTCTGGTTTTGATCTGTCCCCTCTTATTGCTTTCCTGAAGACCCAGATGGAAGCGTACCAGTATGATAGAGCCTGCTCCTTGCGTCTAGAGGCCTTTTGTGGCACTGGGTATTCCAAAGCTTCATTTGACATCTATAAGCGTTGTTCTGACAGAGTGTTGGCCACGCATATTGACCGTCTTGTAGACCCTCACTCTGCATCTGTTTACGATATTATTACCTCCCTTCAGGGTAAGGTTTTTTCACATCTGGGAAGTGCCTTTGGTACCCCTACAGTGACTTCACCTCTGGATTTTTCTTTTCTTGATTTTCCACTCCCTTCTCCCCCTCTAGATCTCTGTATCAGGTTGATTGCCCCGGTATCCTTGTTGGAGGTCCAGACTGCCATCAGAAAGCAAAAACGATGCACTTCTCCAGGATCAGATGGTCTAACAGTGGAGCTTTACCACATGTTTACTGATATTCTTTCTCCTTTCCTTACCATGCTTTTTATTGCTATTATTTCTTCTCATTCTCTCCCCCTACACTTCTCGGATGCCATCATGTTTCTTTTGTATAAGAAGGGGGATAGGGCAGACATTCGGAATTGGATACCACTGAGCCTTTTGAACATAGACTACAAGATTTTTGCCTCTGTTTTGCTCTATCAACTTCTTCCTGTTGCATCACGTTATCTCTGAAGTTCAGATTTGTGCTATTCCATATCGCTTCATCATTTCAAATCTTTCTCTTCTACGGGATGTCTTTGCTTTGAGCTCTTCTGCTCCCTTACTTCTTCTTTCTCTAGATCAGGAGAAGGCATTTGGCAGGGTGAACCATGATTATCTTTTCCATGTCCTTTTTCACTGTGGTATTCCATGTCGTTTCATCAAGTGGCTCAAATTGCTTTATTCTACTGCGTGGATCCAGCGTTATGTGAATGGCACACCTTGTCCCTCATTCTTGAGTAGGACTGGAGTTCGGCAAGGTTGCCCATTGAGTCTTCTTCTATACGTTTTTCATATCGATCCCTTACTTAGCAGGATTTTGCATCATCCTTCTATTCCTCATCTCTTTTTTTTTTTTTTACGCCCCCCCTGTACCTCCGGTGTTAGCTTATGCAGATGACCTATGTATTCTCACCACACCACAACTTCAAGAGATGGCCTTACTCCATCTCCTCTCGGACTTTGAGCGAGTATCTGACTCTAGGTTGAATTTCAGTAAAAGCTCCGTTGTATACCTCCCATTGTTGCCTCTCCCTAGTTCTCCTACTTCTACTCATCGTATTGCTGGGGTACCGGTCTGTGATACCCCCATCAAGATTTTAGGGCTGTCCTTTGGCACACCGGATGATGCCCTCACCAACTGGACTGTTGTTTTGGACAAGGCTTTTCACACCATTGCTTCCTGGAAGGGTCATACTATTTCTAAATGGAAACGAGTTTTGCTGTTGAAAACCTTTGTCCTTCCTTTATTTCTTCACTTGGCTTCTGTTTTTCCGGTTCGCTTTTCTTTGGAAGCTCATTTGTATAATGTTTTCTTTCAGGGCTTCTGGGGTAGTCGCTTGAACCCGGTGAAAAGGACTTACACTTATCTTGAATATAGCCATGGCGGTGTTCGGATGTTGAACCCTTTGGTGTTCTTTCACTGTTTCTTTCTCAAGACCACTTTTCCTTCCTTATTGCAAGGCCAGCCGGTTTTTTGGTTTTCCCTTCTCCATCATCGTGCTGCTCCATTGTGTGCAGCATGGCGTCTTCCACCAACGGAGATTCCCCGGAATTTTCAGAAATATAATCTTCCTCGTTTTATTATCCTGACTTTTTTAAAGATTCTTCAATGGTTTTTGACTCCTACAATGCTTCTTTCTTCATCCAGGAAGCAACTGTATCAGTCTATTCTGGGATCATCCTTTCTGGACCTACTGGTGTTGCGGGACCCTCTTGGCACTGTTCTGGACTCTTCTTGTGTCTTTCGCCAATTGACTGATGCCCGCATTCCACAGCAGGTTTTGGATGTGACCTGGCTTTCATGTCACGGCAGGCTAGGTGTTCGGGATGACCTGAAACATAATTCTCAGGAGGAAAGAACTTGTCCTCGTGACTCGTGCCCTTCTATTCCTGAAACCATGTTTCATTTTTTTATTGATTGCCCCTCTACACGACCTGTTTGGACCCTTCTCCTTCACAAGTGGAAGGACAAGACCCTTTCTCCTCTCACCTATGATATTTTAATTTATGGCGTCTATCCTTCTGGTTTGAGTTGCTATCACCCCAGTACACTGCGTTTGATTTTTGCCTTTTGCTGCTACTATTTATGGCAGGCCAGATGTGCGTTTTTGCTGCAACAAAAGGTGTGTACTCCCACTCAAATAGTAACCCAAATTTTGCAGGGTTTGTGTATTATCTATAGCTCCCAGCAGGCCTCATTACCATCTGGGGTTTTCCAACGCTACTGGGATTTCTGCTTCTGGATTTTTTCCTGGGTTTATTTTTCTTTGTATTGTGATGTTCCCCTGCCTTTTCATTTGGACTGGGTTGGGAGTCAGGGATGGTTTTTATCTTCTAATGTAGATATTTTCAGTTTGCGGTTACTGTATACTGTAATACTTCTTTATGTTTTGATTTTCCTTTATTATGAATTGCATGCTGTAACATGCTCTTGTATGTTTTCTTTTCCTTATTGAACTCCCCTATGTTTTAATGGGGATGAGACGGGGTTGTGTACAGTAACAGCTTATTTTTGTCTGTAGTTTCAAGTATGCTGTTATTCCTCTTTTGGTTTTTTCTCGTTATGGTTTATGTATGAAGCAATACAGTTCTGTATATTTTGTTTTCAGTTGTTGAATAAAAAATTCCCCTACTCTTTTTCAATAAGTGCCATGGGATCTTTAACATCCATCTGAACTACCACCAATCCAGGCAGATGGGACCTCTGTTTAACGTCTCATCCGAAATGTAATTATTTTCTTGCTTTTTCTGTATACCCTATTATATTTGTAATGTTTGTTCAACAGCGACTTGGAACCCTTGAAAATGAGTAATTGACTCAAAGGTATTAATCCCAAACTGAAATAAATAAATAAATAAATAAAATAAAATTTAAAGGAGCCCATCGCTGGAGATCATCAGATATCTGTTGCGACGGGAGCATAATTTAACTGGTAAAGTTGAGACATGTCAATGTTTATCAGGATGCCCAAATATCAAATTGCTTGCCTGCAGTGCTCCAGATAACCTTTTAGGCCAGGAAGTAAAAACTTCTTAGTTTTCCAAGGTGGTAGTATTTTGGTATGCCAGGTAGTATTTTGCGACACAGTCACACTATTCTGGTACACTGAAGTGCGAATGCGCGAAGTCCGTGGAAGCACCTGGTAGTGATTATATTACCCAGGACTCTACACAGGGTGAAAAAAGGGCAAAACTGGGTGTAAAATACTCTGATACACCCCTTAACTGGACCACTGCTTTCCTTTTCCATTTAAAAGGAAATTTTGTAGACAATGAGGTAGGGGGATTGTATCCAGTTTGAAGAACTTCTGTTTTATCTATATTTAACTTACAGCCTGCAAGTCTCTCCATCTCCTGTAAGATTGTGAATAGGGCTGGAATCCGTTAAATAAACCAGAAGGTCATCAGCTTAAAATTCCTGTTTGTGTTCCTCTTTTGCTATTTGGATACTCTACACTGATGCACTTTCTCTAATGGCTTGAGCTAATGGCTCTGCATGTAGAGTGAAGAGGAGGGGGGAAAGGGGGCAGCCCTGTCAGGTTCCTCTGGTGAGTGGGAACTGATATGAGAAGGAGCCATTCACATTGATCATGGCTTGCGGTGCTGTGTATAGAGATTGGAGGAGCTGCTGGAAAGACTTTGGAAATTAGAATGCCCAAAGAGTCATTTGCAGGAATCTCCAGGAGACCCTGTTAAACGCCTTCTGGGCATCCGTACTGAGTATTAATAAGGGGATCCTGGGTATGTGGGTCTTCGTCAGGAGGTGCAGGGTTCTCTTAATATTGTCAGAGGTCTGATGGCAGGAGTCGAAACCCACCTGAGCTTTATGTATAACAGGCAATGTTTGTTCAAGATGTTTTGCTAGTATGCCAGCAAACATTTTGTAGTCCTGGTTAAGGACAGAAATTGGACTATAAGATTCACAATGTAGGTTTTCAGGACAACTGAAATGTTAGCATAGTTCCAGCTAGGAGGAGGAGGAGGAGGAATTTCCCCTCCTTGGACCTCCAGAAAGACAGAGCACAGTGAAGGGGAGCAATTTTGTTTTAAAGGTTTTGTAAAATTTAGATGAGTAACCATCTGGTCCTGTGCTTTACCATTTTTCACATTTATAATGACAGCATAAATTTCTGCCACAGCAATAGGTCTAGTTAAGGTCTCCTGTTGCTTTTCTATTACCGCTGGTAGAGCTGTTTTAGCAAAGAACGCCTGGTGTCTATGGGGGGCTGCTGTCCTTGGAGGTGCAAAGATTGATAGAAGATCCAGAAACACTCCAGGATCTCTGTTGTATTAAAATGATGTTGCCTGGTTACTGGGTGTATTATTTTTTGTCAGTGTAGACACTTTTTGTCTCTACTGTATGTCGATAAGCGAGTATTTTGGAGTCTTTAGAGCCTCCTTCATAATACCGCTGCTTTAGGTGCAGTAGGGCTTGTTCTGTCTTATACTGGAAAGGTTCCTGGAGTTGTGTTTTTACTTTCTGTATCTATGGGCCACCGATGTACCCCCTTGCATGTGTGCAGATTGTAAAAAGGCTAAGGTATCTTGGAGCTGTGTCTGCCTTTGTTCTCTTTGTTTATTTCACTTGGGCTACATATTTAATAATTTCTCCCTGTAAGACTGTTTTAAGAGTATCCCATTGTATAGAGTGTGAAATGCCATTACTGGCATTTTCATTAATGGTTTAGAGAAACATAGAAACATAGAAGTTGACGGCAGATAAGGACCACAAGGCCCATCCAGTTTGCCCATATTTTTCTGCCTTATGAATGTGCCATAGGACTGTATACTGTCAATGGCCTATCTAGTCATACTCATCTTTATTGCTCCCTTATGCCTATCCCATGCCTGTGTGAAGCCCTGCCCTGTATTCATATCCACCACTTCCTGAGGTAGACCGTTCCATGCATCCACCACCCTTTTAGTGAAAAAGAACTTCCTCACATTCCCCCTTAATCGGCATCCCACTAATCTCATGCTGTGTCCTCTTGTCCTGCTATTTTTCTTGTATTAAAACATGTTAGACTCTTTCACCTTGTTAATGCCCTTAAGGTGTTTGAATGTTTCGATCATATCACCTCTCTCTCCCTTCTTTGCTCTAGGGTTTACATATTGATCTTGTTAATCTGTCCTCGTATGTTTTCTGATGCAGTCCCTGCACCATTTTATTTGCCCTTCTCTGGACTGCCTCCATTTTGTTAATGTCCTTTTGCGGGTGCGGCCTCCAGTACTGCATGCAGTACTCCAGATGGGGCCTAACCAGTGTCTTGTAAAGAGGGCTTATTACCTCCCTCTTACAACTTGCAATACCCCTACTAATACACCCCAACATCCCTCTAACCTTGCATACTGCTTTAGTGGTCTGCTTGGATGATTTCACGTCATCTGTGATGATGATGATTCCCAAGTCTCTTTCTTCCCTTGCGATTGCCAGCAACCCCCCTCCCAACCTATATGTGGCTTCAGGGTTTCTCTTCCCTATGTGCATGATCTTGCATTTCTTTGCGTTAAACCCCATTGGCCACTCTTCCGACCATTTTGCCAGTTTATCCAGATATCTTCTCATTCTGCCCACCCCATCTGGATCATCTACTCTGTTGCAGATCTTAGTGTCCTCTTCAAAAAGACAAACCTTACCCTCCAGTACTTCTGCAATGTCACTGATGAAGAGGACTGGCCCCAGGACTGATCCCTGAGGTACCTCACTTGTGACTTGCATCTCTTCTGACTGTATACCATTTACCACCACTCTCTGTTTTGTGCCCACCAACCAGTGTGCCACCCATTTGACCAACTTCTGACCCTCCCCAATCCTACCCAGCTTATTAATCAATCTTCTATGTGGGACAGTATCAAAAGCTTTGCTGAAGTCAAGGTAGGCGACATCAACTGCTACCCCTTGGTCCACCATTCTGATTACCCAGTCAAAGAAATCTATGAGATTCGTTTGACAGGACCTTCCTGTTGTAAACCCATGCTATCTTGGATACTGTGCTCCTTTGGATTCCAGGTGTTGCACCATCCTTTCCTTAAGGAGTGCCTCCATAATCTTGCCAACTACTGAGGTAAGACTGACTGGTTTGTAGTTCCCTGCCTCCTCCCTGCTACCAGTCTTGTGGAGCGGGATCACATGAGCCCTTCTCCAGTCTTCTGGGACCTCTCCTGTGCTCAGAGACTCACTAAACAGTTTTGATAATGGCTCTGCTAGTTCCACCCTTAGCTCCTTTAGTACCCTGGGATGTATGCCATTAGGACCTTTTCTTTTGTGACGGGACCAGTGCACACCTCCTTCCCCCTTGTGTCCATGGTGCTGAGCTGTGGGCCCCGCCCTACCTTCTTCTCAGTAAATAGTGAGCAGAAGTATCTATTTAGGATAGATGCTTTTCCTTGGTCCTCCTCACACTCCCCCTTATTCCCTCTAATCTTAGCAATACCCCCTCTGGACTTTCTCCTTTTACTTATGTATCTATAGAAAGCCTTGTCACCTTCTTTACTGTTCATGTTAGTGTTTCCTCATTTTGCGCCTTTGCCAACTTTACTGCCTTCCTTGCTTCCCTTAGGGAAGTTTGGTATGTCTCCCTGTCTTTGTCCCGCTGTGTTTCCTTATATTTCCTGAAGGCCAGCCTTTTGGCTCTGATCTTTTCTGCTACTGTTTTTGAGGACCAAAGTGGTTTCCTTCTTCTTTGTTCTTGCTTGTCTCTCTAACACAGTGGGATGTTGCTTCAAGTATTGCATCCTTAATGCTTGCCCACTTTGCCTGTACCCCCACACCTGTATTTCTTCTTGCCAGGGCTTAGCTTAACTCTTTCGGCCATTTTATCAAAGTCAGCTCCTCTGAAGTCCCATATTTTTGCCTTAGAATGGGATGATTTAGTTCTAGTGGCCAAATTGAACCATACCATGTGATGGTCACTGGCCCCCAGGTGACCTTCTACCAGGAGATCTGTGATTCTTTCCCCGTTAGTCAGTACTAGATCTCGGATAGCCCTGTCTATTGTGGGTTGTTGTACCAGTTGTTTGAGGCCCTCCCCCTGCAGGGAATCCACTATAAGTCTAGTTCTAGCAGATGTTCCTACTGGTATTGATCAATCTGTATCTGGCATGTTGAAATCTCCCATTATCAGAACCATTATCAGATCCTCCCCTTTAGCTGGCATGTTTTGTATATCTTCTAACAGTAATGTGTCTATGCCCTCCCCCTGGTTTGGAGGCCTGTACACAACCCCAGTTTGTATGGCTGTCCCATTTCCTTTTTCCAGGGTGACCCACAGTGATTCTGGCTCCTTATGTATATTCTGAATTTCTGTAGCTTTGATATTTTCATTGACATAAAGGGTCACTCCACCCCTCCCCCCCTTTTGCACCTCGGTCTCTTCTGAACAGTACATAGCGGGGTTCTGAAGTCTCCCAAGTGTGGTTACTGGTGAAGCATGTCTCGCTAATGGCTACTATGTCCAGTTGAGCCTCTGTCATTGTTGCTTGCAGGTCTGGGATCTTGTTTCCCCAGACTGCAAGCATTTGTGTACATGATTTTCCATTGGCCAGATTTCAGTGTGTTAGTTGTTGGGCAAGGTCCGGCGTTTCCCCTATGCGTCGTATGGGAAGTCGGAACTTTTTCCTTACCTGGTGATGCAAATGAACTACAAACATGCTGAACTCCTGTTTGATCACTAGCTGAGGGGGAAGGGTTGTCCTTCCCTTTCAACGTATCGGGTTCTACATCTGTGTTGTCATCAATTTCTTGAATTTGGGATCTCTGAGTAGTGTTAAATTTGGTCTCCATTGCCTTGAGGCCTTTTCTGGCATTAAACTGGGGTCTAAAAAGATCAGGGCATGGTCTGATAAAAGCAAAGTTGCACTTGCAACGCAGCCAATGTGTTCTGATGCCATCAGGAAATAATCCAGACTTGAGTAGTGGGTCCCTTGAAGGGTCTTAAAAACAAATCAAGATGATCTCCTTCCTGTTATCTAGGGAACATTTTTTGAATTAATTTTGGCTTCCTGGGTCGAACCCCATATGCCATTACTCACAGTTTGTGGTCTTGTCCTCTGGTGCAGAATCTCCATCTGCCTCTCTTGCTCAAGCTGCTTCATTTGGATCTCGGGCTGGTGCTGACGCTGCATTTTTTACTTCTCAGCCTTTCACTTCACCACTTTCGATCACTCCTCTGCTTCCAGCCTCATCATCTGCAGGTCCATATCTGCTTTTGCCCCTCAATTTCTGACTTTGCCTTAATTAGGACAAGCTCCAGCTCCAACATTTATACCCAGTTTGCTCAGCTGCCCTAATCAAAGGCTCTGGCTTATCTGCATTCTCCCTAGCCTCCGGCTCATGACTTTGGCTAGCATTAACTACTTTTGTAGGGCATCCCTGGTTACTTTTTCCGAGGATGTCTATCAGTTCTGCTCATGTTTGTTCTCCGTCATAGCCCAGTTCTTTCCTTCAGCACAGCTTCTGCAGGTGTAACAGTGTGCACTTCTCATATAGCCCAGACATAATGTCTTCTATCTATCTATCTATTCTTGCTTAACAAAAAAACATAAAACTGGTAGAATATAGAGTCCCCTTTTGTATATCCTGTCCTGTGACTGGACAGATAACCTTTATACTGACAAAAACTGTTTCAGATAAGGCTGACCCATTGGTGCAGCAGTAGCGCTACCACCTGTGACACCGGCAACCTGGCTTCAAGAATGAGCCTAGGTCAACAGGGCCAGTGGGGGAGGGGGGATTGAGCATCCCAGAGGGTGCTATCCACCTCTGGCGTGGGAGGGTGCCATCTTCCACTGCAGTACTGCCACCTGGGTGACCACTAGTGGTAGTGTGGATGGAAGGGCAGTGGGAGGGTGAAGATGTTGCTGACTCCGGATGCATGCATTGCGTGGGCAGGGCCACCTTACCATCCTTGCATGCTATATCTTGGGGGTAGGGAGTAAAAGGAAAACTGGCCCCAGCATCTCCATGAAGACGTCCTGCAGGAGCTCTCCAGGCATCCATCTCTCTCTGGATTGCTGCGCTGGCCTGACAGAATGCGTAAGTTCAGGGGACCCCCCCAACCTGACCCTGCCTGGTAGTGAAGCCAGAGCTCCATGGAGGTAGGTGACCACGACCGGGGAGGCTTGGGGGGTTTGGTTGCAGGGCCTGAGAGACTTAGGAGGGGCTGTAGAGATGGGTGCATAAACAGAAATTACAAAAAAGAAAGTTTCAGATTGTCACAGTGTGTGGGAATAAACTTCAGATGAAGCAAATTTACAGGTTTAAAACACACCGTGGTGTGATACTTATTTTTCAAAAGTTCGAAAAATAATAAATGAAAACAAAACAACTGCAAAGAAAATCACTACTTAGCAGTAGTTTCTCATATAGTATAGTCCTGGATCTTAGAGCTCCTAAGACCTTTCTCATCTGCATTCAACAGCTTGTCTGCCTCTCTCCTCCCTCAGGGCTGAGCCCCACTGGACTGAAGTCTACAAGACTGAACTGTAGTGAACTCAGTGCAGAGGTTTGTATATCTTTTGGTGGGGTCACCTGACTGAGCCCTTACATGTCTGGACATGTTGTTTCAAAACTAAGGTGGGGGGTTGTTTCAGGGGATTTCCTGGTTCAGTTAAAAGTGCAGTGTATCTCTCCACAGATATTGACTCTATATCTCTGATCCACAGTGAGTAACTACTTTTATAAAGTATACCACATTCTCATACGTAGAACCTCATACAGTAACAGGTCTATGGTATGAATTTATGAAAATACCTTAAGGATTTCTTATCCATACTAATCATAACATTATTATTATTTTACATGATTTCTGAATCCTTTTTCTTTAAAAAGGCTTTACTAACTGTATTCATTTCTATTTAAAATAGCTTTCATGCTTTTCGTTCACAAAATGCACTTATGCACTTTACACAACACCTCTCCGGGTGTTTGGCATCATTCCAGGGACTGGATGGATGGAAATGGAAAAAGAATGAAAACAGAGACCTAGTAGGAACTTTAGTAGGGACAGTAAGAGTTACGCTAGGTGGCCAACCTAGGGTGGGGGAGATAAGTGAAGAGAAAAGCATTAACTGTTGCTAAGAAATAAGAAGATAGAAAAGTGGTCCATCAGTCACAGCCGTGGGTGTAGCCTAATTCTGCCACACAGATCCCCACCGCTACTACCAGTTTGGGGCAAACTGGTTTCTCTCAGACTCAGCCTGTGACTCTGCTACCAGCTTTCTCAACCCATCAGTAGCTGTCACCAATCAGCATAGACGCTGTCTTGGGGTATCTCTAAGTTTGAATCCCTCCAGAACCACTGTTCACACAGTACAGTGCTCCTTGCCCAAGGGCAAACAACCCCACTGCTCTGTCACAGTTGAGAACACTTTACTTTAGAAACAAGATATGGTAACTGAAGCCTTCTCTTCAGAGGCAGAAACACAGTTTTTTTTTTTTTTTTGTCAGTTCTAAATCAGTCATCTGTACCTCAAGGGACTTAGTCACAAAAGTGTGACATATACTGTATAGAAAATGCTAATTTAATATTTCAAGATATTTGCACGTATAACACAGGCTAGTACACAAAGACTACGGGAAACAGTAACTCTACAGGAATAAAAAGAAAATGTTTTGAACATTAGGTGACACACAGATAAAAACTATCTCACTCTTCCCTATTTAACAAAGTAGAATAGCATACCACACAGGACACTTTGGTGAAGCAGAGAAAACCCGAACCTTAGTTATCAGGTGTTTGGAGTCCCAAACCCGACTGACATGCTCTTACAAAACTCGGGCTAACCAGTTTTTCCAGAAACCAGTTCCCCTACCCCCACCTGTCACACACCTGTCCTATGACATCACTTCTAGGCCAGTTCTCTGTGTCTTGAGAGCTGGGTCCTCTTGGAAAACCAGTCTGATTTGTACTTCAGGACTTTGTATATACAAATGCATCTGCTTTTTGTCCCCGGTCCTGTCTAGCACAGCAGGGATGTCTGGTTAGCTAGCAGCTTTCTGACATGAAAGACACTCTTTACTTTGAAACTCTTCCATTAATTGTCCAGGGGTCCAAAGGTCCTGCCCTGATACAGGACAGCAGAGAGAGTAATTTTCCTACGAGCAAGCTGATCTGTCTCTGATAAAAATCTTGACTTTTTCCAGGAATATTAACTTTGTCCCTTCAGCTGCTGAATTCTGATACCCATGCAGAAAGAATTAAATAAAAAAATGCACTAGCAGGTATACATAGCAAGTTGTTACAATAACATTTAGAAAACCTTCATGTAGTTTTCCCCTCTGAGGGATAGTACTCTACTTTTTAAATTGGGGCTAACTTGTTTCAATTGCTAGTTAAATGATAATGTTTCTTAGAGGAAATGCATTGTTTTGTAAATTGAAAACTCACTAAAACATAAGTTTAAAAAAATGGCTAGCTGCAAAGTGGTCGCGGGTGTGTGTATGAAAATCCAGCTCCTGCTCTCCAAAGTCTATAAAGAGAATAATGGACAGGTTAGTGTCCATTACCGGTGAATAATACCATTGAGAGGTTCCTGTGTCCAGAACCTCGAGATGGAATCACCGGTAATGGACACTAACCTGTCCATAATTTTTTTTAATATATGGATCCAGTTTTTGTGTTTTGCTGAGGGACAGTTGGCAGGTGCAGAAAAGGTTTGGTCGTCGCTGACAGCCGCATTGTCTCGCTCTTGTGTCGTTACTTCATGCCCCATCCCCCGCTCACTCGCTTGCCGTCCTGCTCACTAAGCAGACTAACAGAAAATGTTTTATTTTTATTTTTAGTCATACTTGTTGTTAGGTTCTGTGCAGCACAAAAGATCAACGAGCTATGTCCGTGTTGGAGGGGGGGCACAAAACAGCGGAGGACAGAATATGCTCTCGCTAACCGAGAGATGCTGCCATGTTTTTAAAAATGTTCCACCCACCCACAGAGGGAAAGTGGCCAATGATGGACCACGCTGTTTGATTGGCACTCCCAACATGGCCAGGCATCGAAGACTGCTACGCTTGCACTTTCCACTTTCAGTGATGAGAGTATCGTTCAGAGCACCGAACAATAATATTACAGGCTCTGAACAATACTGTTATCACTTTTGAACTGTTCTATTATCACTGGTGACCGATAGTATTACCACTTGCTGTCCTGTACTATTACCGGGATTTTTTTGTCTGCTTTAGTGTAGTATTAAATTACATATCCATATATTAAAATATCGTTAATATCCATACTTCCTGATAAGAAATGTAAACCAACTGGTAATAATGTTTATTGTACCAAGTACCATAAACTCTGTATTCTAGAGGGAGTTTGCATGGACTATTGATGATCTATTTTTAATTCTTCTGTGGTGAAAAAACGTTTTTAGATAATACTGTCAGCAGTTAACACGGACAAAAACATCAACATACACAGTTTTCTTTACATTTTATTTAATTCCTGAAGCAAGATATATGATTTTCATCATAGTAATTTAGCACTCTTGCTTCCAACCCCTCCCCCTTTATGCCCCTGCTACCCCCTCTCCACTCTTCCTCCCCCTCCCTTGCCCCATCTCTCCTCATGTCCTCCACTCCCATCCCTCTCTTACTCTTCCAGCCCCACCCTCTCACATCCTTTCCTACACCCTGTGCCCTGTTTGTCTTGACAAAGCCTGCTGGCCGATATCAATGTACTGTGTGCATTTTCCTGTGCCTGAAACCGATTAGCATAATGTATCTCTGTTGTAGTACGTTGACTGTCCATTATGATTTTTGTACCTCCTATTTACACTTAGTTATACCATACTTTACTGTCCTGTTTAAGGCAAGGCAATGCAAATTTTATTTAAGGGACGCCAATCCCAGAGGCTCTGGGCGCCGAACATTTAAACAATAATAAATACTATACATTCAAAATAAACCAAAACATAACAATATATCAAAAATAAACACAACAAATATATACAATAACTTAGGTAATGGAAACCAGTACCTAAAAGGCAATATTAGCCTAACAAAATTTCCAAAACAGCAAGGACTATGGTTTAGAAAATGGGCTTTTTATTTCCTGGCATCTGATTGGCTAGTACCCTTGCCAGAGGGGTACATTAACTTTCAATAGATGCCCAGGAAACAAAAAGTACCAGTCTACAATGCCCCTTCACCCAGGATGTCTCCTGGTACTCACCATGCTTCCTAATTGGCTGCAACACCTCATTAAAAATGTAAAAATGCCGCCATTTTCTTCCCTCGCTTAGCGAGAGAGCCAGTTCAGATGGTACCGCTGAGTGATGACAAAAAAAAAAAAAAGCACACACGCCAACAAACTGTCACTTTTTCAAACGGGTGCAGTTAAATTCAGAATCTAGTACCCCATTCAGCAATTGTAATCTACATTGGGTAAAGCGAATCTTCGGTCACGCAAATCTGACATAGTAGCCGTTTGTGCTCGCGCGCCCCTCCTCCGCTCCTCATTTCTAATTCATTCAGGCACCCTCCTCAGGAAAACAGCTCAAAACACTCGGTGCGGTGTTGAAGTTCCCCGTGGTCGCTGCTGCTACTGATCAGAAATGAAAGAAGCAAGGCAAACCTTGCCTGTATTTTAAAAAAAAGACCCCAAAAGAAATTTGAAACGCAAGCCCTGTATGCCAGTAGCGGGTGGGGGAAGGTTGCCATGACAACCAATAAAAAAAAAAGCAGGTGGAGGAATTATTTTTAAGTCTACAAATAAAATACTTAATATATTAAAAGTCTTGTTATGCAAACTTGTTTATTTAAAAACACATAAAGCGCCCAGTGCCCATTTTCTAAGCAATAATGCCCTCCAGGTGGGCGGTATAGGCAATACCGGACCGCTCAGGTATAAGGCCCTCCGCCTGCGTGTCGGGCCTCATTACGCCCTGGCCGGTCCGGTATTGCCCACTACCGCCCACCCTGTCGGGCATTATTGCTTACATAGAATCTGGGAAGGCCTGATTATACAGGAAGGCATTGAGGTGGGCTTTAAAAACCTCCACAATCTGTTGTCTTTTCTACTGACGTGGAACCTTTGTTAAAGAGCTCACAGCTCAAAAGGTATATGTAATCCGAGATTTAAAAAATATGTATATATATATATATATATATATATATATATATAAAAATAAAAGTTTTGGCACTCTTGTCTGGCTCTCCTGTAGTGCCCATAATGACAAAACTAGGTATTTTGATTTTATGCTGTGCTGTTTACCATCAGCAGTGTGTGCACAGCAAAATACTAACTGCAAGGGAAGAGATTTTTAAACACTGCAGGTGATATCCATATTTAGTGACTTGAGTCATTAATTACAACCCTAGTAATAAAAATGGTTTTAAAAATGTTCACAGTATTGAAAAATATACTGATGGTATGTTGAGAATGCATTACTGCTAAAATAAAAAACTGTGTAATTAATTTGTTTTGCCGACTAACAAATGCCACTGCTTTTAAAACACTGATTCTATTAAGAAAGTTTGATAAAATATATTCAGGGAAACGTTGAAGGGATTTGGGGGCAAAGCTAAGAGCCCAGCAAGAAGCAACTTTCTCCCTGAACTCTGATCATATTTAAAGTAAATTTAGCTTTTTATACATTTTGTAAAGTACTGTCTGCAGTAAAATTGTGCTCGGGTTATGGCATGTATTATCAGAAATCGATAGATACCTGCTTTAGTCATGGGAAGACCTAGAAACCCAAATAAAACCGAGTCTGATGCGCTTGGGACATTGTCTGTGCAGGCCCCTCTGCAGATTCCCACAACTTGGGCAAGATTGGAGAGTCTCCCACCACACTTGACTTGCTGCAAAAAGTGATCCCCGACATAACTCAGTCTGTAAAACATAGTGATAAAAAATGGATCTGTATGCAAGTCGGTTGGTGGTAATAGAAAATAAAATTGACTGCATAGTTACTAAAGCAGTGTCAGTGGCTCAGCAGGTAGCCCCCTCGCCTCTGAGGCCGGGAGGACAGAAGGCTGTGGGTTCTAGCCCCACACCAAGTACTTGGGTTATATCCCAATACTGACACTGCAGTGCAGCATGAGGGGGATGCTGCACTCCTGAGGTGCTGTCTTTTGGATGAGACGTTAAACCGAGGTCCCATGTGCCTGTTCTGCTGGTAGTTCAGGTGGATGTTAAAGATCCCATGGCACTTCTCGAAAAGAGTAGGGGAAATTTTATTTATCATAAAAACAATAATCATAATACATCAAAATAATTTAAGGTTACAGGACATCAAACTGAAAATCAAAACATTATCATCAATTTATATACAAGGATTAAACAAAAAGAACACACAAGTGGATAAAGAAACCATAATCCATCATACTGTTCCTATATTCCTCACAGTAAACTAGCTTTTATATACATTTCATTACTTCCAGACTACTTAATTCAATACCAAACAGCATATTTATGTTTTAGCCCTGGGGGTAGTGGGCCCCCTTCTCCCCCCCCCCGAGGTCCGTTATCTACCCATTATCTAAGAACTTGTAATTTTTCCATAATTGTCTATGGAGCTGTTAAGGCATGTTTTGTGCTTCTTGCACATATATCTTCAGAACTTCCTGTCTAACAATTAGTTCTAGTTCCTCATTTGTGGTTTCTTTTTGTTGAAATATCCATGTACACCTGGCTTGCCAGATATAATATTTCAGAATAGCTCCAATCACCCCCAGAGTGTTTTTATTATACTTCTTCCAGTTATCCCCGTATAATCCTAGTACCAGTTCCCTGTATGTAAAGGCCGTATATAGGGGTTCTTCCAATTTTTTGGCTAGAAATTCCCAAAAGGCTTGAGCTACTGGGCATTCAAAGAATAAGTGTTCTTGTGTTTCCAACTGCTGGATACAGCCAGTTCATAAACAATATCTTTCTATTAACTGTTTGTGCTTATGGGTACTTCTTACCCCTAGCTTCCTGTGCATGCTTAACCACAAAACATCCCATGTGTATAGAGGGATCCTTTTGAAATTTATACTTTCTATAACTTCTTCCGTTTTCTCATCTGGGCATTGTGGTAATTCTAGCTTATCTGTAAATTTGTCTTGCCTTATGGTCTTATACAGTTTTTGCCTTGACTTTGTAGTTAACATTTGTACTGTGATTCCCCACTGTTTTACTTTTTTCATTGTTGTAGCAATGTAGTCAGGGGTGTTTTGTTTTTTCATTTTACCCATATTCCCTCTTTCCCAATGTACTCTATATGGCATAATCCACTCGTTTATACCCTGTGCCCATAGTCTGTCATTTGGTTTAAACACCATACTAATACTATGTGATAATATTACACTGTAGAAGAGCAGAATGGGATTCACCATTCCCACCCCTCCCTCTTTCTTTGACCTGTATGTTATATGTAAGGATTAAGCCATGAAAAAGGATGGGTCTGCTGTGGAATTAATCCATGGTTGGGGGGGTTGGAACACGAGGCCGAAGGCCGAGTGGGTCCGTCCAACCAACCATGGATTAATTCCACTGTAGACCCATCCTTTCGAGTGGTTTAATCCGCTTGTAACATGGCTAACAATGTAGTAGGTAACTGTTTCTGATTATTATTAGACAAGAATATTATGAGTAAAACACTGTAGTCAAAATATAACTTTTCTATGTCTCACTACTCTGTCTCTAGCGTTGTATGCAGTTCAAAACGTGCACGTGCATGTTGCAGATTTATGCTCTATTAATATGCTGATGTGCTTCTCCGTAGCTATACATCTAGTGGCTATAATCTGCAGCACACACAAACACACTGCTCCGTCTACACGATTTCCTTTCTCTCTCTCTATCACTCTGTGTTTCAGCTCCGTTGTCCAGTACTTCTGCTGCTCTTTCCGGTTGCACTGTGGGTATTTCAGCCCAATTTCCATAGTAGCATGCACGCCACGCTACTGCTACAGCTTACAGCCAGTTTTCCTCAGCGTGATACTATTACTACACCTTGCCGCTCCCTCACAGTGCAGGACTTTACATTGCCACACTGATTTCCCTGCTTTTGCTACGCCTCTTCTGCTAGCCGCGATTCCTGTCACTGCTCACATTGTTTTCCTGCACGCACGGTCATCTCTTGCTCTGTGAGGATTTCTCCTATTATTCCCCTTTCCTACACTAGCTGTGCCAGTCCCTGAGCTGTCTCACCTTGCTTGCTGTGTTGCGACTAGGACGCGAGGCACATCGGCGCTTCTCATGCTGCGTTGTGTAGACAGTGCTCCCTCCTTGGCGATGCTGTGCACCAGCACCCAGATACCAACCATTGTCTATTACTTTCCGCGCGTGCCTGCTCCCTACTGTGATCTACCATGGTATTAAACCATGGTTTCTACTGTACCACATGGTGTGTTTGCACCTATCTCAGTGCTTCATTTCGTTTTACTTTTTTATGCCGTGTTACAATCCTCTTTACGGGGTTTAACCTGCTGCCCCGCAGACCTTGAAAAAAAATGCTAAGTAACCTAGTTTCATACCCCTCTGGAATGGGAAAAACATAACTAGTGTATAAGAAAATAGGTATCAATAAGGTCTTTATTAACATAATTTTGTTTGATTTAGAGATTCACTTCCCTTTCCATAGATTCACTGTGCTCAAGGCTTTTGCTAAGCACAAATCCCAATTTTTTTTCATCATTCCCTGGGTACTGTATTGAATCCCCAGGATCTTTATGTCCTGTGTAACAATGGGTATACCACCTATATTTTCTGGGGGGGAAACTGGTTCCCGTATATAGCACCCCACAATCTTATAATTTATTTTGGATCCTGATATCTTGGAGAATCCATTTAATTCTCTTAATAACTTCGGTCCCTTCTCTTTCCTTGTTTAGAATTATTGCCATATCATCTGCGTATGCCAATATCTTCATATTAGAACTTTGATTATTCAATATAATACTCTCTATGTTCTCATTGTTTTGAATGTGTCTCAGGATCGGGTCTAACCCAAATACGTACAGTAAAGGGCTGAATGGGCATCCCTGCCTTACGCCTCTTTTTACTTTAATTTCCTGCCCTAACCATCAATTTATATATGGAATTAAGGTAGCCTGGCAATATAAACTTTTAACCCATCCTATAAATTTTGCTGGTATCCCATAATTTTCTAAGGCTTGAAACAAATAATCATGTGATATTCTGTCGAATGCCTTTTCTTGGTCAGTATTTAGTAAATAACCACTCACTTTCCCCTGGCTCCCCTTAGTTACTAATTCTCTTAAACACAGTAGGTTATTTTGCACAGTCCTGTTTTTAATGGAGCAAGATTGGTTGGAACAAATCAGTTTATCAGACACTGCTGTTAACCTAGCTTGTAATATTTTAGCTAAAATTTTATAGCCTGTATTTAATAGACACAAAGGCCTCCAGTTTCTTAAATCTGCCTTGTCTCCCTTTTTGTGTATCAGTATTAATAAAGCCTCTTTCTGTGATGTAGTGATTGTTTCTTCATCTGAGCAACTATTTAAAACTTCTGTCAATACAGGAGCTATTTGTTCTTTAAACCTTTTATAAAATTCAGTGCTTAAACCGTCTTTGCCAGGCGCAGTGTTATCTTTTAACTTACTTATGGCTTGTAACACCTCTTGTTCCTCTATTTTTATTTCTAATTTAGATTTTTCCCTGCTGGTAAGTTTGGGCTTTTCCAAGTTTTCCCAAAACTTTGCATCTTGCTCTATTTGTGGTGCTTCCTCAAACTGCTTTTTGACATTCCCATTTATTTCTGTCATTATTTCTGCTTTTGTGTTCCCTGTCTTTCCATCACTTTTATACACATTTTTAATGCCTCTTTTTTTCAGTTCTAGTGCTGCAATCCTTAAAAGGGTCAAAGGTCTGTTTTTGGCACTGTGTGCCAAACCTTATTTCTTGTTGTAATGATTGTGCTCTGTTGTACTGTAAATCTTTCATTTGTTTTTGTATATTTGTTATATGTGTACTATAATCTAATTTCTCTGTCTCTGCTCTTGATATAAATTTTTGCAATTGATTTCTTAACTGTAAATAATGTATGTATTCATTCTCTGCTTTATTTCCTGTATATCTACTGAATAACTGACATATATCTTTTTTTGTGTCTTCCCACCAATCACCTAATCTATCATACAAAACCCTTACTGATAATCTGGTTTGCCATAGTTTAATCCATTGTGCACTAGTTTTTCATCTGACAAACTGCTATTATTCATACGCCAAATCCCTTTTCTACATTTTAACATTCGGTGGTCTGAATACTCATAACTCTGCACAGAAGTGTCTACAATATGCATATGTTCTGATACAAAAATAAAATCAATTCTTGTGGAGGTAGCTCCTCTAAAATATGCCTATATACAGCAATCAGTTTTGCTGTCTTAATTATATCTCTCAAACTATTTGAGTCTGAAAATTGTTTTTGTTTTGTTTTTTTTGTCCCCTATCCTCTAGGGATGTCTCACAATTGTAGTCCCTGGCCCACACCTCTGTCCTAGCAGTGATCAAGAAAGGTTTAATTTCAAAAAATAAATTATCTTTGCCTGCCTTCGTTTGGGGGGCATATACCATTATGACCCGTAGTCTGTGACCTTCAAAATTAATGTCTATAGCTAGCGCCCTGCCAGGCTCTATTTCTACCAGTTTAGACAGTTTTAACCTTTTATCATTAAACAAAACACTGACCCTTCACATTTTTCTGGTCTGATAGACCAGAAAGAGGAGCACTTTGTCCAAAGTCTCGATGCCTTGTTTAATTCAGAAGTAGTTTTCAGTCTTATATCTTGCAGTAAGACCAACTGACTGTGTAAATCAGAGAGGTTCTGCATGACAGATATAATTTTTTTATGACTCTTAATACTGTTAACATTCACAGTAGCTATTTGTAGTGTAGTCATAAGTATAAAAAAAGGGGGGAGGGAAAGACGGTTTTATACCTAACTCATCCCTTGGGAGTTCCTATTCTGGTATCTTGTTCTACTGCTGACTGCCTGTTTTGAAACAGGATCTTCCTGGCCCTCATTTTCAGTTAACATTCCCCTGGAAGATGCACTGGAAGAGTCAGCTGATTCCTTTTCTTCTGAATCAGTGTCAGTGTTCAGTGGTCAGTGTCAGTGGCTTAGTAGGTAGTACACTCGCCTCTGAGGCCGGGAGATCAGAGGCCTGTGGGTTCAGTTCCCACCTCTGGCACTTGGGTTAATATCCCAGTACTGACACTGTAGTGCAGCATGAGAGGGGTGCTGCACTTCTGAGGTGCCATCTTTCGGATGAGATGTTAAACCGAGGTCCCATCTACCTGGATTGGTGGTAGTTCAGGTGGATGTTAAAGATCCCATGGCACTTATCGAAAAGAGTAGGGGAATATCCCCGGTGTCCTGTCCAAATTTCCCTCATTCACTAAAAACACCACCAACAGCTTAATCTGATTCAAGATCAGTTGGCATTCATCTGTATCCCCCTCCCCCGGGTCGTGCCTGAAAATAGGCAGGATTTGTCCAGTGCACTTACCCGGTCAACAAAAACTAAATAAAGTGTCTCTCCTAGTTTTCTTTTTTGAATAATAACTGGTACCTGTTTTTGTATAAACCTTGCAGGATTCTTTCTGTCCTTTTTTCTATTCCAGCTTCTTCTCTAGGTCTTTTCTTGACTCCTTTCCTTCTTACCTCTTGCTTAAGTCATCCTTCTTGGCGGGGGTTGGGGGAGTGGGCATCTGCACCTCAGCCTGCATGTTTCCTCCTCCTGTCCCCCTGGTCTATTCCTTTTTCTCCTCCTCACCCTGTTTTTTTCCCCTGTTTCCATTACTACTTCTTTACTTGTTTCCCCTTCTTCTACCACAGGTTCATAGAAACATAGAATTTGACAGCAGATAAGCACCGCTTGGCCCACCCAGTCTGCCCATTTCCCTACCTGATGGATAAGCTGCAGATTCTAGTTAATCAACAGCTTACTTCCTCCTGCCCCCCACTAGAATTGCCTTATGCCTGTCCCATGAATTCTTGAATTCTCCCACTGTTCCTGGCTCCACAACCTCCTCAGGAAGGCTGTTCCATGCATCCACAATTCTCTCTATGAAAAAATACTTTCTAACATTACCTCTGAGCCGTCCCCCCTCTATCTTCAAATTGTGCCCCCTTGTTCTTGCACATCTCTTCTTCTGAAAGATACTACCCTCTTGTACCTTGTTAATTTCCTTGAGATACTTGAAAGTTTCTATCATGTCCCTCCTCTCCTCCTTTCCTCAAGGGTATACATATTAAGCTGCTTTACTCTCTCCTCGTATGTCTTCTGGTGCAGACCTTGCACCATTTTGGTTGCCCTCCTCTGAACAGCCTCCACTCTTTCTATGTCTTTGTCGGAGATGTGGTCTCCAGATTGCACGCAGTACTCCAGATGGAGTCTCACTAACTGTCTGTGAGAGGGATAACAACTTCCTGTTTTCTACTGTTGATGCCTCTCCTATGCATCCCAGTATCCCCCAGTCCTCCTTACTGCCTTCTCCATTGCTTGCCCACCTGTAGGTCATCTGATATAATTACTCCTAGGTCTCTTTCAATTTTGTTGTTGTTATTAACTCACCCCCATTGGGTACTCTTCCCTGGGTTTTGTTTCCCAGATGCATTACCTTGTACTTCTTTGCATTGAATCTGAGCTGCCACGTATTTGACCATTCCTCCAACCTGCCAAGTCCCTTTTCATTCTTTCCATCCCACCTTGTGTATCAACCCTGTTGCAGATCTTTGTGTCATCTGCAAAGAGGCATACCTTTCCTTCCAGGTGCTCTCCAATGTCACTTATAAAGATATTAAAGAGGACCGGTCCCAGTACTGAACCCTGCGGTACCCTGCTAGTTACCCTCCTTTCTTCACTGTGGACTCCGTTTACTATTACCTTTTGCGTCCTGTTGTCCAACCAGTTTTTTATCCAGGCTACCACCTTGGGACCCACTCCAAGGCTGGCTAACTTGTATATTAATCTTTTGTGTAAGACTGTGTCGAATGCCTTGCTAAAATCTAGTAGGCCATATCCACAGCCCCTCCCTGGTCTGCTACTTTGGTCACCCAGTCAAAGAAATCTATTAGGTTCGTCTGACATGACCTTCCTGCTGTGAAACCATGCTGCCTTGGATCCTGTGCCCCACTGACCTCTAGGTACTCAACAGTTCTTTCCTTCAGAAGTGATTCCACCATTTTCCCTACCACTGAAGTCAAACTTACTGGTCTGTAGTTTCCTGCCTCTGCCCTGCTCCCACCTTTGTGAAGTGGAATCACATTTGCCCTCCTCCAGTCCTCAGGTACCACTGCATCCTCCCATGATTTGTTAAAGAGAGTAGTCAGTGGTGTTACTAGTTCTACCCTTAGTTCTTTTAGTATTCTTGGGTGAATCCCATCAGGCCCCATTGCTTTGTCCACCCTCAGTTTCAAGAGTTCTTTCAAAACCCTTTCTTCTGTGAATGGACTGGTATCGACCCCCCTATTCAGAGTTTCTCCCTTGTTTTGTTTAGGCACCTCCCCCTCCTCATCTGTTGTGAATACTGAGCAGAAATATTTGTTCAGTATCCCTGCTTTTTCACTGTCACCCTCTGCCCACATTCCGTCCCCTTTATTAAGTCTCTGTATCTCTCCCTTGGTCTTTCTTCGCTTCCTAATGTACCTATAAAAAATTTTATCCCCTTCTTAACAGAGCTGGCTCTTTTCCTCAGTTTGTGCCTTTGCTATTCTGATTGCCTTCCCTGCCTCTTTCTGCTTTAGCTGATAAAGTTCTGTGTCCTGCTCCTTCTGTGTTTCCTTATATTTCCTGAATGCTATCCTTTTCTCCTTAACTGTCCCTGCCACCTCTTTTGAGAACCATAGTGTTTTTTTCCTTCGTTTTGTTTTATTGATTTGCTTCACACAAAGGCTTGTTGCCTCTGCGATGGCTGTTTTGATTATTCCCATTGTTCTTCCACCCCTCCCTCTTGCCCATTTGCTAGTGCTTTTCTAAGGCACTCTCTCATTTTCCCAAATTCAGCCTTCCCAAAGTCCAATACTCTTGTTTTTGTATGGCTTGACTCTATGGCTGTGTTTATTGTGAACCACACTGTTTGATGGTCACTTGTTCCCAGATGGCTACCCACTTCTAAATCTGAGATCCTTTCTCCTTCCCCATTTGAGAGTACCAGGTCTAAGATTGCTTCCTCCCGAGTGGGTTCCAACACTAGCTGTGTGAGCATGCCCTTGTAGGGAATCAAGAATGACGCTGCTCTTGGATGTGCCTGCAGCAAAGGTACTCCAGTTAACATCTGGCATATTCAGATCCCTCATCAGCAATATCTCCCCTTTTTCTGCCATTTTAAGGATGCCTTCTATCATTTCCTTGTCCATTTCCTCCCCCTGAGATGGGGGTCTGTACACAACCCCATGCGGATTGTGGTGCCATTTCCTGTCTCCAGGGTGACCCATAGTGACTCATCAACTTCCTGTTTACTCTTTAGTTCTGTTGCTTTAATCCCTTCCCTTATATAGGGAGCTACTCCTCCTCTTTTACCCACCCTGTCCCTCCTATAGACTGTGTATCCTGGTATGTTGACTTCCCACTCATGGTTCTCTGTGTACCATGTTTCAGTGACTGCCACAATATCCAGGCATCCCTCCTCCATTAAGGCCACTAGTTCAGGGAGCTTGTTGCACAGACTATGGGCATTGGTACTCATCACCTTCCATTTATTTTTTATGGCCTTACCCCTTTTAGCCCCATCCCTACCCTTAACACCTTTTCTGCATTTATCCCTGTCCTGCTCCCTACTGACTTCTCTGCCTTGGTGTTTACCTCTCTAAGTACTACGCTTTTTGGGGGGAGGCTGGGATTTCGCTGCTCCTTTTCAGTGCCCCCCCCCCCAGCTAGTTTAAATGCTTGCCAATGAAGCATTTTATTTATTTATTTATTTATTTATTTATTGGAGATTCGGAAATACCTTTGAGTCAGAGACTCCTTTACAAAGGTTCCACGTCACAAGTATTACAAACAGAGAAAGACAGGTTGCATAGCAGTACAGCAGTACATAGTCAGGTAGTTACAGTAGCAGTTGTGAGGCCAACAGTGTAAGCAATAATAATTAGGGAAAAGTTAGTCCAAACATACTAAGCAGATAGCCAACATGTGTAGAACTAGACTAAGGGGGCACAGGTTGAGGCAGGGAGTGAGGGGAGTCCGGCCATAGCCTACGCCGGTCACAATAGTGTAAGGTATTTCAGTGGCAATCACAGTGATTCGAGGACTGTAGTAGGTTTCTGAGGGTAGTTTTGAACGGGCCGATTCTGCTCTCTTTTGTAAGTGGTGTGGGCAGACCATTCATCCAGGAAGGGGCTCTGAAGCTGAAAGACCTTTGGTACTGGGAAGTACGGCAGTGGGGGACAGAGAGGAGTTGCTTACCAAAGCTACGAGTGTGCTTGAGTGTCAGGGCCGGCCTTATTAGTGGTGTGAGTCCTATAGGGCAGAGGCCTAGAGCTATTTTTTTTGCCATGAGACAGGTGTGGAACTTAATCCTGTTGTCAAGGTTCAGCCAGTTGGTCGTTATATAGAGAGCATGTGTGAGTTAGGCGGTCACAGCCCAAGGTGAGGCGACAGGCTTTGTTTAGGGAATTACGTAGTCTGCTGAGGGCCGATGAGTTCGCCGCCCCGTATATGACTAGGCCATAATCTAGCAGGGAGAGGACAGAGGAGGAGACAGCAAGCCTCAAAGCATTTGGGGTAAAGCAATGTTTGAGGCGATACAGGAGCCCTAGCTGCATATCGAGGTCAGTAGATAGGAGGTGGATATGTTGGTGGAAGGTGAGTGCAGGGTCGGGTGTTAAGCCTAGGTATCTGAAGGAGTCCACTTGCTCCAGGGGGGTCTGATTGGCAGTTAGTACTTGAGGGCATAGTTCCTTTTTAGTATTGAGCGGGTGGGAAAAGTACATAACCCTTAGTCTTGCAGTAGTTCAGGATAAGCCGATGTGAGGTGAACCATTTTTCTGTGGATCTAAAGGAGGACTGGAGGGAGAGGTGGAGTTGCAGTGGGTCTGTGTTGGAGGAGTAGAGTACGGCATCGTCCGCATAGAGGAGAAGGTTCCCAGGGCAGGTACTGGGGAGGGGGTTTAGAAAGAGGCTGAACAGTAATGGTCCAAGGACAGACCCTTGCGGGACACCCGAGAGGACAGGAAGCTTGCTTGATACGGTGTCTCCAATTTTGACCTGCTGGGAACGGTTAGACAGGTAGTCAGAGAACCAGCCAAGGGCATCCTGAGAGAATCCAGTCCTGGTCAGTGCGGATAGCAGGAGCGGATGGTTCACTGTGTCGAACGCCTTAGTGAGATCGATGAAGACAGCCCCAGAGATTTGACCTCGGTCTAAAGCAGAGTGGATATGAGAGGTGAGTTCCAGGAGGGCAGTGGTGGTACTGTGCCCCTTCTGGAAGCTGTGTTGGTGCATACTAATCAGGTTGTATTTGTTTAGGTGGTCCGTTAGCTGGTCTGAGACTATCCTCTCAAGGGCCTTGGATAGGGGTGGGAGAATGGAGATAGGTCGGCAGTTGTTAGTGAGGGGCCCGTTCCCCATTTTTAAATATCGGCATGATATGGGCAGATTTCCAATGGGAGGGGAACTTCCCAAGGCGTAAGGAGCTGTTTAGTATGTGGGTGAGGGGGTTGAGGACTTCAGGGAGAGAGAGACGAAGGAGTTTCAGGTCTAAGGTGTCACTGCTGTACCAAGAATGACTTAGTGCCCTTCTGAGATAAGGCTCGGCGCCCTTAGGTGAGATGCTGCGCAGGCGAAAGGGTGGGGTTGTTGGAGGGGTGGGAGATGTGTCCGGAGGAGGGTCAAAGCAGTTTGGGGAAGAGCAAGCTGAGGTTAGAGAATATGTCATTGAAGGCATCGGCCATACATGCTGGCTCAGAGGTAAGGCACCCATCAACCCTAATCTGACTAGGGGAGGTGTTGGGAGCTTTTCCACACAGGTCCTTAATATTGTTCCAGAAGTTTCGTCCTGAGTCCCATGAGTTGGTGAGGGAGGTCTTGTAGTACTCTGCTTTCGCTTTGTGCAGGGACCAAGTACATTTGTTCCGAGCCTCTCTATAGTTCTCTGTAGTTCTCTCTCTATAGTCTCTGTAGTTCTGCCTGTCAGCTGGCAGTCCAGTCTCGTTGGAGAGGTGCCATAGTGAGTCTCTAAACCTGTCACCTAGGATCCTGGATCCCCCCCCCCCGGACAGATGCAGACCATCACACCAGTATAAGCCTGCATCCCTCCAAGTGACTCCCCAGTCCCTAATGAGGCAAAACCCTGAGCTCCACACCAGTTTTTCAACCATTCATTGAATCCCATGGTGCGGAATACCCTAGCATCATCCTTGCCATAGACTGGTAGCACCTCTGAGAAGGTTACCGTACATGCTACTTGTCTAAGGCCTCTCCCCAACTCCACAAACTCCTCTTGCACCGCTCTGATCCCATTTACAGCCAGGTCATTTGTCCCTAGGTGGACAGTGACATCCAGCTCCCTCCCTCGTGCAGCTGCTCCCATGATCCTGAGGATTCACTTCCTGTCCCTCCAAGCCATGGCACCAGGCAGGCACCTTACCTCCCTATCCCCTTCCTCCCCATGTCTACCCCTTAATGATTGAGTCCCCCACCAGGAGTTTCCTTTCCCTGTGGGGTCTCATGCCACCCTCCTGTGGGTCTCCTTTGTGGAGGTTCCCAGCATCCTTCTAGGTCTCCACTGCAGGTGCCTCCATAGAGGAACCGCTCTTTGCCAGAACAGCATATGAATTGTGGAGAGCTACAACTGGAGGGATGCACCTCTGTTCCACCACCCTCTCCTCCCTGAGCCCACCTTGTCCAACCGCTTCTTCTTGGCAACCTCTGAGGTAACAGTGGTGGCCCTGGTGGTCCCTGGGTGGGGGAAGAGGTTTCACGAATCCTAGCCAGGTCAGCCTGGAGACGGGTAACCTCCTCCCCCAGACCAGAGAGGTGCCTGCAAACAGGGCAGCATCGCAGCCTCCAGAATGTCTCCCAGAACACTGCTGCTCCACAGCCATTGCACTGCCTCACTCCCATCTTGACTTATTTTGTGTCCCCTCTCCTGTTGCTTTGTGTGCTTATTGTCTCCTCCCTCTATGTATTTTTACACTTACTTTCCTGCTGCCTATGTGCCCTTACAACTCTCACCCTTCCTGTTCTGGGTCAGGAACTTCCTGTAGTCTTCAGTAGTCTCCTTCCTTCGTGCTTGGATTCAGACCTCCTGCAGCCAGGGGGGTATAAATTTTTTTTTTAAGGTTCCTTCAAGGTTGCTGAAACTAATGTGTCTCAGTGATCCTTCCCTTCCTACTGCCAAACAGGAAGTTCCTGTTGTCAGTCAAATTCAGTGGCTATAAAACTAGAACTGGCTTTGGGTAGGAAGGAGGGAAACTAGTAAAAAATCTGTAGTTCTGGACTTCTGTTTCTTGCTCTGCAACCAGTTCTCTTCTGCTAGAAACAGCCGGCAGCTGTAATTGGAGACAGCTGCTTTTGTACACCTAAACTGCTAAGCCACACCCCTAATTAGATTCAGTCTCTGCTCTCAGTAAATTAAGGTGATACTGCCCCCTTCCTCAGAAAAAACACTTTTTTTTTTACTTAACTGAGACCCCCTTCTTCTAATAAAGTATCTGTTTACTTAATCCAAACAGGTACTACTCCTGCTGAGACAGAAGTGATTAATTAGTAAAAAAAAATCTGTAGTTCTGGACTTCTGTTTCTTGCTCTGCAACCAGTTCTCTTCTGCTAGAAACAGCTGCTACCCGTGTTTTTGCCTCTTGCTGTTCTTCTTTCTCTTTTTCATTTCTTATTTTTTCTTCTAGCCTTTTTTCTGACACTAGTATGGATCCCTTTTGTTGGGCCTGAAAAACCAAGTTATCTGGATAAAGGCTTTCCCCTTTGTTATGAGAGGCCCAGGGACACTTTGCATAAGAGTGACCCCTATGCTCACACAGATTACATTTAAATGTATTTAAACAATCCTTGGCCAAGTGCCCATATTCAAAACAATGGCTGCATTTCATACTATCACGTGCATTCCCTAGGTGCCCATAAGATCCACATTTGAAACATGATTTTGGCTGCCCCATGTAAAACAAGGATCCTGTATCCCTCCATTAAAAAAAAACCCTCCCTGGCAGGTGCATGATCCCATAATCTGTTTGTTTTTGTTTTATTTTGATTTTCCATCCCCCTGTCCAGATTTGCTCCGAGTCCATGATTTGTGCTGGGGTCTCAAGTATTTCACATCTTTGTTTTAACCAAAACATAATGTCTGATATATTTACACCCTCATTTTTAAATAAGACTGTAACTGTTCGTACCATGGGTTTTGTTAAAGGCACTGCTAAAAATGGGGACCGTAATTGTGATTTATACATAGCATTACACTTTGCCCAGAATCTATCTAGGCCTACAACGTTCTTAAAACTAATATCAAAGTTAGCGTCTCCAGTATTTATTAAAGCATAAATTTCTGAGGCAAAGAACCTCATGGAGTCTTTCAGTAAGGTTCTTGCTATGTATACTCTATCGGGAGGTTGTTCTAGTCCACCTTTATATATGAGTCTCACTGCGTTTCGTCGTGGTGCTGGTTCCCCCCTTGCCTGGAATGAGTCTGTGAATTTCTTTACTGGAACTTTTTGATCTTTTTCTTTTTTTTCCCCAATATCCTTATTCTCTCCTGGAATGTTTGCAGGGACCCCTGCTGAAGTACTTGGTTGTTCACCATCAGTACTAGCTTTTTCTGTACCACAAACATTTGTTTGTTTGCATGCTGCATCCTCATTGTATCTCTGAACCACTGGATCTGAATCATCAGGTCTCCACCCCCGTTTCTTGTAGCAGCCACCCAGCTGACAGTAAAGCTTTCTCTGGCGACCAGCTATTTTTTCTTTCATTTACCACAGTTGCCTTGTTCTCTGGTGCTGTTTTTCTCCTAAGGCCCACTGTTTTATTTTCCCCGCTTTTGACTCTTTAGATTCAATTTCTGATTCTAAATCAAAGTCTGAAAAGGCAACTGGCTTCATTAATGGAGCAACATCACTTGATTTTAGAACATCTCCAGCAACATTAAGGTTTTCACTTACATGTCCTTGAGTGGTATTCGGCATGGCAGTCTGTTGCACTTTCTGTTTCGGGCTTTGCGCAGCAGTTTGTCTCGGTGTTGGGTGCTGTTCCTGTTTGTTTTTCTTTGCAGCGTTGGAGTCTCCTGCCACATTATCCACTGTCAGAATCAGCTGAGCGGCTGTCTGGGCTTTCAGCTGTGATGACTCACTCTGTGGCTCCTCAGATTTCGACGATTGCTGCAAGTTAATTGCACTCTCTGTTTCAGATAATAGCAAAAGTAGTTGCTCTTTTTTCTTTTGCAAAGCAGATAGGCATAATACTTTTTCTCTCTCTTGTTCTGTCGTTTGACTTCCTGCACCCATATTTACACCTTTATCAGTAGTTTTCCTTTATCTTCTATACCTGCCATGTCCATATTTTTGGTTGATTTTCTCAGCTCAGTTTCTTCTACCTCAAGCAGCATAGAGTCAGTAGGGAAAGCCATCACTCCTGTTCTCTCCATCTCCTTCTCCTCTGCCACATTAGCACCTCCTCCTCTGTCCGGCTCCAAATTGGGTGCCTCCATTCCTGCTTACAGGAAGAAGAGCCCCCTGGTGCAAGAGTAGGGGAATTGCCTCCGTGCACTGGCCAAATTTCCCCCATTCACTAACATATCACCAACAGCTTAATCTGGTTCAAAGTCAGTTGGCATTGATCTGTATCCCCCTTCCCCCGGGTCGTGCCTAAAAATAGGCAGAATTTGTGTAGTGCACTTACCCGGTCAACAAAAACTAAATAAAATAAATAAATAAAGCTGATGAATCCTAAATGGGTAGTGATAGCAGCAAACACTATAAAAGGACAATCTTTACAACACAACAGGTTAGAGCAACAGGAAAATACTGTGCACTCAACGAATACACATATTCTTGCATTTTCTGAGGGGACCGACGACCAGAATGAGTTCCTTGAGAAGTGGCTACCAGAAGTAGTGGGCCTGGGATATGCAATCCTGGTCATGAAAGCATGCCACATCATCCCATGGAGGATCAGGTTGGGTAAGGAAGGTCCTTGCACAGTCTTAACTGTGGTTGTGACTGCCACCTCAAAGCCTGAGGTAAAATCCTTTGAGCTACTAAGGATCAGTACCACCTCACATTTGGAGACCACTGTATATTGCTGTTTACAGATTTTTAGAAACATAGAAACGTAGAAAAAGATGGCAGAAGGAGACCAAGGGTCCATCAAGTCTGCCCAACAGGTTCCGAGACCTCTTGCAGTCACGGGTCCTAGCCCCCCCTGCTGAGTTTTATACTCTTTCCAGCTCCTGCAGAGTCTAAGGTAGTCCTTGCTCTGTCCCACCCATGTTTGAACGCTGCTATGGATTTTGCTACTGCCACCTCGGCAGGCAACCTGTTCCATGGTTCCACCCCCTTTCTAAAAGTAGTGTTTCCTTAACTCCCTCTTGAAGTGAGCTCCTCTCAGTTTCCATTCCTGTCCCCTTGTGTTTGAGTCCGATATCCTGTTGAAGAGTTCTGAGTAGGGCACTTTGTTTATGCCCCTCATGAATCTGAACATTTCAATCATATCCTCCCTCTCCCTCTTAGTTTCCAGTGAGTACAAGTCTAGATCCTTCAAGCGATCCCCATACAAGAACTTGTGGAGTCCATGTATCATCATGGTCGCCCTTCTCTGTACAGCCTCTAGTCTATCCCTGTCCTTTTTTATGTGAGGTCTCCAAAACTGGACACAGTATTCCAGGCAGGGTCTCACCAGGGACCTGTAGAGTGGGAGGATCATCTCCCTGTCCTACTGTCAAAGCCTCTCCCTATACATCCCAACATTTTGTTGACTTTGCTATAAGCTCTGCTGCATTGGCTGGATTGTTTAAGGATGTCTGAGATGATGACTCGTAGGTCCCTTTCTTCATGTTTGGTACACAGCTGGACTCCATTAAGCCAGTATTCTGTCATCGGGTTTCCCTTACTCAGTTGCATAACCTTGCACTTCTTTGCGTTGAACTTCAGCTGCCGGACACTGGACCATCTTGCAAGCCTCTGCAGGTCTTTTTGAAGGTCCCAAACTGCCTCTGTGCTGTCCACCCCACCGTCAAGCTTAGTGTCATTTGCAAAGAGGGCGAGCTTACCCTGGATGCCTTCACTAATGTCGCTGATGAATATATTAAATAGGACTGGGCCTAAGACCAAGCCCTGGGGTACACCACTAGTGACCTCTCCTTCTCTCGACCTCACCCCATTAACTATCATTCTATGTTTCCAGCCCTTTAGCCAATTACCTATCCAACTAACAATACTCTGGGCCATGCCTAGATCCTCCAACTTTTTCAACAGGCGCCTGTGCGGCACGGAATCGAAGGCCTTGCTGAAGTCAAAGCATAGGAGGTCCACTGAGTGGCCCTTATCCAATTTCTTAGTCACCGAGTCAAAGAATATAATTAGGTTCATCTGGTGTGACCTGCCTGTTACAAACCCATGCTGTCTGCTGTCCTGAAGACCGTGCTTCTGTAGGTACTCTACTAGGTCCTGCTTAGTTAAGGTTTCCATAAGTTTCCCCAGTATCAAAATGAGGCTAACTGGTTTGTACTTGCCAGCCTCCTTCCTCATGGAGAGGTACCACATCTGCTCTTCTCCAGTCACTAGACATGACCCCTGACCATAGCAAACAATTAAACAAGTAAGCCAGGGGGTTCACCAATTCTTCTGCAAGCTCTCTCAGCACCCTCAGATGTAGCCCATCGGCCCTGGTGCTTTCTCCACTCTTAGTTTAATTAACACCTCCCTGATTCTGTTGGCAGTAAAAGCTGGCGACTCCATTGGTTGGATCCCCAAATTGGCTGCTTTAATGCCACTTTCAGGCATTGGTTCATCTTGCTCCTTCGTAAATACTGAACAGAAAAAGTTGTTCAGAACGGCAGCCTTTTGTTCATCCTTCTCAACTAATGTGTCACCATCTAAGAGATGAACTATCCCTCCCTCTTTCTTTCTTTCTCTTTTCCCGAATATAACGGAAAAATTGTCTGTTCCCTTCTTTGATCCTTATCATAATCCTTAGTTCAGCTGTCGCCTTTGCCAGCCTCACTGCCCTCTTCGCTTCTTTGCTCTTTTGATTGAAATCATCCCAATTACTGTCACTCCTAGCCTTCTTATAATTGTGAAAAGTTACCCTTTTAGTCCTGATCGAATTTTTGACCTGATCCATGAATCATGTGGGTCTTTTATGCTTATTCCTTTTTGTCACTGTCCTAACACAACATTTTTATAGCCTCCAGTATGGCTAGTTTGATTTGCCCCCAGATGTCTTCCACCTCCATTGTTTCCTGCATCTTAGGCAGCCTGTCCCTGACCAGTCTTCTCAACTTCTCGAAGTTGGTTCCTCTGAAGCTCATGACTTCTGCCCTGATTTATGCGATCTTACATCCCCTAGGGACAGTTCAAACCAGATGGAATTGTGGTCACTATCTACCAGTGGTTCTCCAACCTCTGTAGCACCAACTGTCTCCTAGTTAGAGAGAACCACATCCAGGATGGAGCCTTGCTTAGTTGGAGTGTTAACCAGTTGGGTGAGTAGGCAGTCTTGAATGGCCTCCACTACTTTCTGACTTTTTGAGGTCCTGGACTCAAGGATATTCCAGTACACATCTGGCATGTTCAGCTCTCTGACCACCACTGTATCCCCTTTCTGTGTGACATCTCTGATTGCCTCCAAAAGCTGCTTGTCCTTGTCCTTCGCCTGACCTGGGGGCCTGTATACTACCCCAGTAAAGACCTTCTATCCTGGTGGCGAGGTAAGATGAACCCATAGAGTTTCTACCTCTTCCTTTTTGTTACCATCATTTTTATTTGCCACACACCAGCAAAGAAAAGCATTTGAAGGGTTCATCCTTAAACTGCGAAAGGTCAGAGTATGATACCATATAGGACTTCCAGCCAGATCAGTTTTGTTTCCGTAAATCACTGATCTGAAGGTGGCGGGAACTTAGTTGGAGAAGATTCATAGCACAGCACCCCAGGAGACACCGGAGGATCTAGCCAAATCAGAAAATGACGATCAGTAATGACTTGAACTCTTATGCGCTATTTCATTAAGTATGATGTTGACTGGTATGTACTGTTCACTTGTCACCATTGCCCATACCTTTTATCATATGGTACTGTTGTCTGAGTGCAATTTAACATTTAGATATATCAGTTTGCAGTAGTATGTGGACTTATCAAACTCTGAGTGTTCAAAACTTTTGTCTGAATTCATATTTCAGTTTCAGTTAAAATGTTATTGATACTGATCATATACTAAAACACAATTTTTGGTATATAATGTAACACTATCACATCATTTAAATTGATAAAATTACTGTACAAAATGTAAAAATAGAAGTTATGCCTAAAATTACAATGAGATGTATATACAAGGTAATTCAGTCTTATCCTCTGTTAATGTTAAGGCCCATAGTTGCTTGCTGACATGGATGCAGTGGGCAGCCCGGTTGATGAGTTGTGCACTTTCAGTAATAACTTGGGATGTGACATGTTTAGGGAATTTCAGTTTTACTGCAGAGAATCATTAAATGGGAATGTTCCCATTTAAAATGCTGAGTTGTATAGGTAGGGGAATTACTAGTAGAAGAAAGGAGATAATATAACCCTTATTCAAACAATTGGTGAGGCCACACTTGGAGTATTGTGTGCAGTTCTGGAATCCACACTTGAAAAAAGATAGGTATTGGGTTGAGGCAGTACAGAGGAGAGCAACAAAAATGATACAAGGACAGCAGAGCAGGTCACACAAGAAAAGATTATTAGACCTGAATCTGTACACAGTGGGTAACAGATGGGGGGGGTGACATGATAGAAACATGTAAGCTTTTAAATGGAATAAACAAAGTGGAATGCAAGGAGTTCTGTAAAATTAAAGCAGGGACTAGCAGAAACAGAAACTCTGACACTGGTGGAAGGAATGTTTAGGATGTCAGAAGCTGGCCTGCTGGTGCAGCGGTAGCACTATTGCTCATGACACTGACAACCCGGGTTTGGGGATGAGTCTGGGTCATTGGAGGGCTGGCCGGGGGGAAAGGAAAGGGGAACATTGTTTAACCAGGAGTAGCACACTAAGCGGAAGCTTGTTTCCAGATGCGACCTGGGAGCACAAGGAAGTTAAGTGACTTGCTCAGGATCACACAGTGTGCACCTAGGTGGCTGTGGGATTCAAACCCAGGTCTCCAGATCTGCAGCTCAGAGCCTTAATCCACTGCACTATACTACCTCCTAGGAGGCAGTAAGGCGCAGGGAGGAGGATTGTGAGTCCCACAGGACACACTCCTCCTCTGGGGAGGGAGGGGGGATCACTGTCACTGTGCGACTGGCACCTGTGTAACTACGGGTGGCATTGCAGGCGGTAGTGCAGTTCTGGGGTTGGGGACAGCTGGTGGCTGGACAGATGTGCACGCCTTGTGGGAACCTGTCAGCCAGCGTTCCTGAGGGGGAAGGATGAGAAAATGAAAAATACAGCCATGCTTCTTGATGGCTCTGTGCAGCCTGCAGACCATGCACCCCACCAGCCTAGGCTCACTCCGGGAGTACCACATGTTGCCTTTCCAAGGGACCTGGTCCAGCCCAAAGTCCTCCAGAGTGGAGAGGAGATACCATGAGCCACATTCCTAGAGACCAGTAAACACTAGGAGATGGCAGGTGTGACAAGGTTGGGGCTGCTCGGGGCTCCGAGAAGGATTGCCACTGACTGAGAGGATAAACAGGAAGCTAAAAAAAGAAAAAATATGTCAGGAAGTATTATTTCACCGAGAGGGAGGTGGAAAATTGGAACAGGTGTCCAAAGGAAGTAGTGTGTTTTACTACTGTAAGTGAATCTAAGCTGAGATGGGACTGACATATGGGTATTGAGAAAATAAGCGGGGGGTTAAACATGGGAAACGAGTGAGTGTCCAATAGGGTACAGTTCGCAAATTAGAATCTGGCAGACTCGATGGGACATGAGACCTTTATCTGCTGTAAATCACTATGTAACTGTGTAAAAACATACTTATGATTCTAATTGTTCACTGATGACTGTACTAGTAAGGGTGGGAGTGGTAATGGCAGCGGTGGAGACTTGGGTGCTAAGTGCTCCACGTGTTTCCTTATCAGGAGACAAGATGACATTATCTGCCCATATTAACAGTTGTTTAAACGAAGAATCAATTTCTGAAAGACTTGTTATGGTTTCTTTTACAAACTGCTCGGTGAAATGTTGGATATGCTGGGGTAGTCTGAATATACATAATAACATACTAAAATGCCAGCAGAATAGGCCTAATGGTCTTTCGTGTCTGCTCGTTTGGTCAGCCCCCACCCTGGGAGCTGATCTTGCTGCCCCCCTTGCCCTCTCTGGCTTCTCCCTTCCCAGTTCCAGATATTCTCACTGCACTGGATTTTGCTTCCAGAACCCTTCCCCTGTACCTGTCCCACCCCCCTCTAGAACCCCTCCACTGTCTCTGCCTCCACCAGACCCCTGGGCAGCACATTCCATGGCTCCACCACCCTCTCAGTGAAGTAGCACCTCCTCCTCCTTTCTCCTCTGAACCTCCCTCCCAGCTTCCACCCATGTCTTCTAGTTGCCCCCCCTTCCTTTGAAGCACCCTGACTGCTCTTCCCCTGTTTACCCCCTTCATGTATCTGAAGACCTCTATCATGTGCCCCCGGTCCCTTCTCTCTTCCAATGTGTATATAATTAGCTCTTCGAGCCTCTCCCCATAGGTCCTGTCCCCCCAAGCTCCAAGTCATTTTGGTTGCCCTCCTCTGGACCCTCTCCAGGAGTTCAATGTCCCTCTTTAAGTGTGGCCTCCAAACTGCAGTACTCAAGGTGTGGCCTCACCAAGCAGTTATACAGAGGGAGTATCACTTCCCTCCTTCTGGAGGTGATCCCCCTAGCGATGCATCCCAGCACCCTGTTGGCCATGGCCGCTGCCCTCCTATAAGTTTCCGAGTTGTTCATCTTGACATCCACCACCATCCCCAGGTCCCTCTCAGCCATCGAGACTTGTAGCATTCCCCCCTCCCCAAGGTGTACACTTGGCTGGGGTTTCTGGCCCCCAGGTGCAGTACCTTGCATTTCCCTGCATTGAACCTCAGCTTCCATTTTCTAGACCATCTTTCCAGAGCCTCCAGGTCCCCTGGTACCGCTCCCTCCTCCCATCCACCACCTCCCCCAGTTTTGAGTCATGCAAAGAGACTCATCTCCTCCTGATACCTGTCCTTATGTCAGAGACGTAGGCGTTGAACAGGAGGGGCCCAAGGACTGATCACTGTGGGACTCCACTAATGACCCTCCTTGGGGATGAGACTATCCCGCCAACTACAGCCCTCTGGGTCTGGTCCTGGAGCTGATTACCTATCCATCTGATCATCTGGTTCCCCACCCCCATTTCTCCCAGCTTATCCTGTAGGCCCCCGTGAGGAACAGAGTCAAATGCCTTGCAGAAGTCTAGAAAGAGGACGTCCACTGGTCTACCCACATCCAAGGCACTCATCACCCAGTCATAGAACTCCACAAGGTTTGTCTGACATGATTTCCCCAGTACGAATCCATACTGTCTATCGTCCAGGCACCCTGACTTTTCCAGGTTCCCCCTAGCCTCTCCTTGACAATGCCCTCCATCACCTTGCCCACCACCAATGTCAGGCTGACTGGCCTGTAGTTCTCTGCCACCTCCCTTGATCCCCCCTTGTGGATAGGCACTATATGCGCCACCTTCCAGTCCTGGGGCACCCACCCTTTTCTCAAAGAGATGGTGAAAAGCTCCACCAGGGGTTTCACCAGGACATCCCCCAGTTCCTTCAGCACTCTGGGATATAATTTATCCAGCCCCGGTGCTTTCTCCGTCTTAAGGGACCTGAGGGCTTCTCTCACTCTCTCTGCTGTGATTTCCACCTCCGCTACCTTGTCCCCTACCTGAGTCTTCCCCTCCTGCCAGTTGTGCCTCCCCTCTCCCCAGACCTGCTGATCGGTGAGGGTCCCCTCCTCCAGTATCACTGTCTCCTCCCATGTAAGATGCAGCTCCCCCATTTTCCTTGGTGAACACTGAGGTGAAATACTCATTTAGTACCTCAGCCTGCTCCCCCGGGTCTTGTGCCCATCTCTCCCCTGTTTTAATCCTGCCAATCTGCTCCTTCACCCTTCATTTTTTCCCCAGTGTATCTAAAGAACCCCTTGTTCCCTTTCCTAATTTCCCTGGCCAGGTTCTGCTCCTTCCTTGCCTTAGCCGCCCTCAGCACCCTAGTGGCCCTTCTAGCCATCAGCTTGTACTCCCCTCGATCCCTTTCACTCCTTGAGCACTTGAATTGCCTATAGGCTGCCTTCTTTCCCTCACCACCTCCTGGACCTCCCTGGTCCACCAGCAGGGTTTTCGGGCCCTACCGCATTTTCGTCTTACTCTTGCACAGGTGCTGGTAGCATCCTGCACCCCTCTCTGATGATTTCCCACCTACTATCAGCGTCCATGTCTGGCCCAATCATCAAATGCTCCTTAAGGATCCTTCCTATTTCCTAAAATCCACCCCCTGAAGTCAGTTACTCCGTCTTTGTGCAGCCTTCTACCCCTCCTAGGTCCAGGCAGAACCAGACCGTGGCATGGTGCCTCCCCGCCAATGGGTCCCTTACCTCCAGCCCCCAATCTGGTCACTGTCTGCCAGGGACCACATCCAGTACCCGCGCCTCCCTGGTCGGTTCCCCCACCTGCTGAGTTAGGAACGCATCCTGAAAGGCATCCAACAACCTCTGTTCCCTGGCCACCGAGGACGTCATAGTCTCCCAGTCTGTTCCTGGCATGTTTAAGTCCCCCAACACCACCACCCTTCCCCTGCCAAATCTGCAGTGTCTCCCAGCATCTGCCACCAGACTCTCCTCCAGCTTCTCCGCCAGCGCAGGGGGTCCACACACCACTCATATTTTTACTGTCTTGCCCCCCCCCCCATTATCAAGGTGACCCAAATCGCCTCCACGGTTCCCTCCCGCCTCTTCTACCCCTTATGCCAATGCAGTTTTTGACTATTATTACCCCTCCTCCCTTCCTCCCCCTGTCCTTCCTGAACATAGTGTAACCCTCCAGGTTCAGGTCCCAGTCGTGTCCTGCAGTGGCCCAGGTCTCAGTGACCACTGCACATCCACCCCTCCCTCAGTTAGCATCGCCTGGAGCTCAGGCATTTTATTGCCCAAGCTCCTGGCATTTAGCAGGACTACCTTCCACCCTTTCCCTATACTTCCATTTCCCCTGCTTGTGTTCCCATAGGGATTCCGTCTTCCCTGGTCTGCACCTTACCAGTTGGCCTTTTTCCGCATTCCTCCAGCTCCCCAGGGGGGTGGAGACAGAGTCCCTCCTTTATCGGACCCCCCTCGACAGCCTTTTCTCCCATCCCTCCCCCCTTCACAAGTATAAACCCCACCTTTCACCAATGAACCCCTCTATTTTCAACTTAAGGATTCCCCTCCCCTCCAAATTGAGATGGAGCCTATCTCTAGTATACAGCCCCTTATCCTTCCAGGTCTCCTCCCAATCCCCCATCAACCCATACCCTCTGGCCTCACACCACTCCCCGAGCCACTGGTTTATCTCCCTAATCCAGGGGATATGCGATGGGGGCTGTCAGATAAATTAGTTATTTTTCCGAATTTACTGTGAACTTGGGTAACCCCACGAATGGCAGAGTGTGGCGGAGCCATGAATGATGTTCCCGCGAGTACACTGTGAATGAGTAAAAATACATTGTTTATCTGACAGCCCCCCAATTGCATATTCGAATTATGCAATAGGCTAGGATCTTGGGCTTGTGTTCTTTTTTAGTATTTTATTTTTATTATTATATTTGCGAAGGTTTGTGAGAGTTTTCCGTCTTGAGTGCTATTGCACAGTTTCACTGCCCTATTGCTATGGTGCTATGGGCGTTGTCAAGGATACAGTTTCTTAGTATGTACAAGTCGTAAACCTGATGGCCATGTGACTTGCTGCGTTTATTCCTGATATCCAGATTTGGCTTCATCCATGTATTTATCTAAGGCACTCTTAAACTCATTAAATGTCATACTCTCAACCACATTCCCTGGCAGCTCGTTCCCGTAATGACACCACTCTCTGACTAAACCAGTTGCTCTCCTTTCAGTTCTGTAGATAGATCCCTTTAATTGTAGACCACTGTTTCTGTTTCCTCTTTCTAGTACTTTTTTCTCCAGGCCTACACATTCCATCAAGTCTTCATTACTCATTGATTAAAAGCCAGACACAAGTCACTCCTCATACGTCTATACTCCAGCGAGTAGAGGTTCAGTTCCTCAACCTTTGCCCATACGGCATACCAGCTACGTTTTTTATATTCTTCGTGGCCCTTCTTTGAACATCTTCCAAAAGTTTGATATTGCTGTTAGTGTATGGTGCCCAGTACTGAATGCAGTATTCCAGATGTGGTCTAGCCAGGGTGCTGTACAGGGGCACCAGGAATCTCTTTCCCTGCTAGCTATATTCATCATTATGCATCCCATAGTTTTGTTACATTTAGTAACTGCTTCTCTACAAAATGAGAGGACTGATGCTGCAAAGCTGCAGCTCATTGGTAGAGCAAGTGGAAAACAGTTCCGACTGGCTGTTTGTTTGCATGTGGGCAGGATGGAGAGTTAGTAAAAAAAAAAAAAAGACAGCTCCATTTCTCGCTTAGCAAGAGACACATCTTGGTGCTTGCTGTGAATGTGGTTCAGGAAAGGCAATCTGGAAAAAAAAGACAAACTTTTTTGTTTTTCCGATCTTGTGAGCCTCCAAGAGGAAATCTGCTGCTGAGGAGAGCAGGAGTGGGCAAACCAGAAGAAGGTAAGCAGAAAGCATCAGGGGTCAGGGGCGAGCAGGGCTGACAGCTACAGTATTTATAGAAAGGAGAGTGTACAGCTAGGGAAATGAGGAAGTATGTCTTTAAAGTAGTGCTGGTGGGGGTGGTG
The DNA here is from genome assembly GCA_016271365.2 of Neoceratodus forsteri. NCBI lineage: Eukaryota > Metazoa > Chordata > Ceratodontiformes > Ceratodontidae > Neoceratodus > Neoceratodus forsteri. Next base: position 443,360,843 of record CM028133.1, read on the forward strand.
TTTAATGATGACAGTACTATGAGACTAAATGGGTGTTGTCGACAGTATTATACTGATAAATTTGTGGAACACAAATTTATCAGTATAGTACTGACCTCATCATCCATTTATGTGGAACACAAATTTATCAGTATAGTACTGACCTCATTATCCATTTATTCATATAATTCATGTAATTGGCATGATAAATGTTTTTATCAGGAGGGTTCAGCGTTCACACCTATTGCATAAACTGGTATATATATATCTAGCCTAGAAAATTATAGGTTAGTTTGTTTTTATACACCGACAGTATGATTTTATGTTGGAGTTCACTGAGAAGCCCAAACTTGGGTCATTTTTAAGTGCAGCACAATCTTTAAGCCGAGAAGGCTGGCTCTTCTATTCTTGGACATTACACAGGACGTTGTGACAGATTTCTGCATTGGCTGCATTATGGCTTCTTTTATGTATATGTTATTAGGTGCTTGATTTACTTATTTCCCACCCAGGAGTAACACAAAGAACTGTGACACGATCACCATAGCTTAATGTATTGTGTACGTATCAACTTTATTGCACTGAAGTTTCTTAGAATCTATGCATTGTAATGTATTTACCTGAAAACATAGAAACACAGAATTTGACAGCAAATAAGGACTGCTTGGCCCGCCTATTCTGCCCATTTCCCCTACCTATTACAATACTGCAGATCCTACTTGATTTGTGGTTTACCCTCTCTTTCCTATCGCCAAGGTTCCCTTGTGTCTGTCCCATGCATTCTTAAATTCCCCTATCGTTTTTGTCCCTGCAACCTCTGGGAGGCTGTTCCATGCATCCACCACCCTTTTCATGAAAAAAATACTTCCTGACATTATCCCTGAGTCTGCCCCCCCCCCAGTCTCATAACATGGCCCCATCTTATTTTCTGAAAGATGCTACCCTCTTGAACCGTATTTATACCCTTGAGGCATTTTAAAGTCTCTATCATATCCCCCCTCTCTCTTCTCTCCTCCAGGGAATACATATTAAGGTCCTCAAGGCTCTACTCGTATATCTTCTGGTGCAGTCCATGCACCATTTTTGTTGCCCTTCTCTGAACTGCTCCTACTCTGTCTATGTCCTTCCAGAGATGCAGCCTGCAGAAGTGGGCACAGTACTTGAGATGAGGCCTCACCAGTGTTCTGTATAGTGCCATCACTACCTCCTTCCTTCTGCTGGAGATACCTCTCCATATGCACCCTAGCATCCCACTGGTTATCCCCACAGCCTTCTTACATTGTTTGGTAACCTTTAGGTCATCAGACATGATTACTCCCAGGTCCCTTTCCTGTTTGGTGGCTGTCAGTATCTCCTGCCCCATCATGTACTCCTCTCCTTCATTTCTGTGCCCCAAGTGCATGAATCCTGCACTTCTTTGCACTGAATCTCAGCTGTCACATCCTTAACCACTCCTCAAACTTGCTTAGGACCCTTCTCATTTTCTCCACCCCTCCTGGAGTGTCTACCGTATTGCAGATCTTCGTGTCATCTGCAGAGAGACAAATCTTCTCTCTTCCAACCCTTCTGCAATGTCGCTTCTGAAGACATTTGTATATTTGTTTATTTATTGAACATATCGGAAATTACAAACCTTTGAGTTAGAGACTCCTTTGCAAAGGCTTCACGTCAAAATACAAGTTAACTGTACAATACAAATTAAAAGAACAAGTAGATACATGAGGTACAGAGCTGGGTACAAGACATACAGAGGGTAGACAGCTATACCCTGAGTCACGACAAGCAGATAAGCAACAAACCATACATTACATTAGGACAGTACAATAAGTAACATAGAACAGCAATATAATTGAGAACACTCAGGAGCCGGTACAAGCTTATCATTTTAGAGATGAGGGGGACCACTCAGGAGGTGGATTCAGACACTGTGTTTTAGAAATAGGGGAGAAGGTATGGAGGAGAAAGGAAGGGGGTGGTGTGGGTTGACGTTGGAAAAGACTTTGTCCGTAAAAGCTAGTAGGGGAAAAGTAGGGGAAGTAAGGAGAGCAGGGGGAGGGGAGGAAGGTTATGAGCAATCGCAGACACAGGAGGAGAGAAGTAGCTCTCTAAATTTGGATTTGAAGGGGCCTAGTTTCAGTTCCAAGGAGATATCTACAGGTAGGTCATTCATCCAGTGGGGGGGGCCCTACAGTAGAATGCACATTGCCCCAGGGACATCCTGCAGTGAGGGACTAGGAGTGGGTCTTTTGTAGAGCTTCTGGTGGCTCTAGCTTGAGGGGCATGCTGGATTAGATCACAGAGCCCCATAGGGAAGAGACCAGCTGAGATTTTTTTGGCTATAAGGTAGGTTTGGTATTTTAATCAAGCCTCAAAGTTTAGCCAGTTGGTTTGCTTGTAGAGGTCACAAGTGTGGGTCCACGTATCACACCCAGAGACTAGCTAGCAGGCTTTGTTCAGCGCTACCCTGATACGACTGAGAGCAGTGTTATCAGCTGAACTAAAGAACGTAATCCCATAGTCAGCCAGGGAAAGGACTGAGGATGACAGACATTAAAGAGGATTGGTCCCAACACTGATCCCTGTGCCCCCCCCCGGTCACCCCCTATCTCTGGACTGAACTCCGTTTACCACTAGTACCCTCTGTCTCCTATTGCTCAGCCAATTTCTGACCCAATTTACCACCCTGGGACCCACTTCCAGGCTGCCTAACTTGTTTACGAGCCTCCTATGTGGGATAGTGTCAAAGGCCTTGCTGAAATCCAGGTAGACCACGTCCACCACTCCTCCCTGATCTACTCCCCTAGTCACCCGGTCAAAGAAATCTATCAGATTAGTTTAACAAGACCCTCCTGCTGTGAATCCATGCTGCCTCGGATCCTGTGCTCCACTGGATTCAAGATATATCAGTCTTTTCTTTTAGTAGTGTTTCCATTAATTTTCACCACCACCGAGGTCAGGCTGACTGGCATGCAATTGCCAGCCTCCTCCCTGCCCCCACTTTTGTGGAGAGGGACTACATTCCCCCCCATCTCCAGTCCTTTGGTGCCATACCTGTTTCCAGTGATTTGTTGAACAGGGCTGTCAGTGGTGCTGCCAGCACCACCCTGAGTTCCTTTAATACTCTGGGATGTATCCCATCCAGCCCCATTGCCTTGTCCACTTTCAGATTTGCGAGTTCCTTTAGGACTCTCTCCACTGTAAAAGGACTGGTGTTCACCTACCGTCCATTGGTGCTTCTATTGCCTAACTATGGTCCCTCCCCTTCCTCTTCTTCTGTGAATGCTGAACAAAAATATTTGTTCATTATTTCTACATTTTCTTGGTCCCCTTCTGCACACTCTCCTCCATCCCTTTTAAGCCTCACAATCCCACCCTTAGTCTTTTTCCTTTCACTAACATACCGGAAAAAGTTCTTGTCTCACACACACACACACACACACACACACACACACACACCCCCACATACAGTAACTCTTGTTTTGCAAGGACCAAAACATCTAAAGTCTCTCTTTCATACAGACTACAGAGGGGAACTATTTAAGGTCTGTTGAAAGTATTTAAAGGTTTTTTCCAGTAGTCAGGAAAACATTAATATTCAGACACAATTCGCTCTTTAGATTTTATCTCATCCTCCTGCTTCACTCCCGCTGAAGTCATAATTACCATCCATCACCCCCTGGATCTCTGTAAAGTCAAAACTACCACAATTAACTCTGGATCTCTAAGTAGATAGTTCAGTGTTTCTTGGAAAGGGATGCTGTGTGGGCCAGATTTAGAAAAGTTAGATCCTTTAATGGCAGTATTATACAAAGCTTTGGAATCCAAGTTAATTATTAGTATCTAAAGCAAAAGTGGACTACTGCCGCAACTAACTGGATTAAAACAAACATATTCCATCCAGCAAATTCTGACCTGGGGCTAAAAAGTTATTTGAAATGGCTCTTCAAGAGAAAATTGTTCAACTCCAGAACCTTTCTGGAGGTCTTGTCACCTCACTTCCAGATATTGTAAATGCCTGTAATGGACACTTCAGTAACCTCAGCATTACCAACAAGCTCCAAAACTCCTAGGTGCCCTGCTGTCTGTGCTTGTTTTTTCATCAAGCAACCAGGGCCTGACCCTCATGAACTGTCAAACTTCAACTTCTGTCAAATTACTACAGCAGAGGAGTGTTGGTGCTGACTCCCTTGACCAGATGCTCTTCCACCTTGGGGCGCATCAAATTTGTTACCCCATTTACAATGCTGTGAAACTTCCACCTCACCTCTGGTGTGATGCATGCAGTTTGAAAATGTGCCAGAGTTATGCCCATCCACAACAGAGGGACTAAAGATGATCTGAATCAAAACAGACCCATGTCCATCTTTCCTGCCCTCTCCAGTGTTCTCAAAAAGTGTGTTCACTAACAGCTGATGGATTATCTTAATATGCGCTCTCCTATACAATCTAGCTTCAGGAAGGGGCATTTATTTATTTATTGCAGTTTGGGATTAGTACCTTTGAGCCAAGGGCATATTTACAAAGGCTCCAAGTCATGATAAAAACAGTACAAAGCAAGACAAAACAGTACATATAGGAACACAAAATAAACAATGTGCTAACAAGTGCTTTCACAGCAAATATAGTATTACAGGATCAAAGGGCAAGAATACAGGTTAATATGAGCAAGTCTTCTAACTGGCACACTAAATGAGTGATGCCCAATGAAAAGGAAGGGTGAATCAGCCAGTGATAGCTTTGTCCAAATTGAGGAGGTTGGGGGCAGGGAATTGTCAGGGGAGAAGGAGGAGGAGGGACCTTTGTGCAGAGGCAGGAGGTAGAAATTTGGGGTGGGGGTGGGGTAGGGATTTTGGGGAGCTGGGGGGGGGAGTGGGGTGAGTAGGAAGGGCAGTGACAGGACCTGATAGAGATGGGGCATCACTGATTAGACGGGGCATTGCCTGTTAGCACAGTCGCAGGTGCATTTGTTGGCTAGGTGTGCATGTAGCCCTAATTTGAACTGGCTAAGTTTGTTATATTCGAGTAGGGTTGGAGGCAGGTCATTGAGCCATTTGGGTCCACGATATGAAAGGGATCTCTGAGCAAGAGAGGTGTGCTTGAATGGCACTACAAGTCATCCTTTTGATGTACTTCTACTGCTGATAGAGGGTTGGGCAGTTTCAAAAAGTGTGGAGGTGTACTCTGGCATGAGCCCCAGCAGGGATTTTTTTAACCAGCAGGCAAACCTGATATTGCAGCCTGAAATGTAGAGGGAGCCAACCAGTCTCACAATAAAGGGCACATGTATGTATCTGGTGGTGGGCTTCCAGGACCATGCAACAGGCCTTATTTAGCAGGGTTTTGAACCTTTTTAATGTAGTGTCAGAGCCAGCCTCATAGATCACGAGACCGTAGTTCACTGAGGACAAGACAGAGTTACTTGTGACCAGTTTTAAGGCATCCAGCGCCATTGACGGTGGCGGTAGAGAACACCTAGTTTCATGCTGGCAGATTTGACAGGCCGCTCAGCATGAGTGGAGAAGGTGAGGGTGTCATCTACGAACATACGAAATTTGCCAGCAGATGAAGGCCTAGAGGTCTATCAAGTCTGCTGGAATGTGCAGCTAGCACTCCTTATTCTGCAGCTGCCCCTCCCTTCAACCCTTCCCCTTCTTTGACCCTCCCCTTGTCCTGTTCCATCCCCTTTTGAAGCAGTCCACTGTTCTACTGGATGCCACTTCTGCAGGTAACGCATTCCACCCAACCACCACCCTCTCTGTAAAAAAGTGTCTCCTCATCTCCCTCCTGAACCTTCCTCCCTCCAGTCTCATATCATGGCCCCTGGTGTCCCTCCCCTCCCTTACTTTGAACAGCCCCTCTGTACCTGTCTTGTTTATTCCTTTCATGTACTTAAAGGTTTCAGTCATGTCCCCCCGTCCTTCCTGTCCTCCAGTGAGTACATGTTCAACTCCCTCAGCCTCCTCTCGTATGATAAGTCCCCCAGCCCCTTGATCATCTTTGTCATCCTGCGCTGCACCCCCTCCAGTAACTTAATGTCCCTCTTCAGATACAGGTGCCAGTACTGCACGTGGTACTCCAGGTGCGGTCTAACTAATGACCTGTACAGTGGCAGAATCACCTCCTCCCTCCTCGAGGATATACCCCTTGCAATACAACCCAGCATTTTGTTGGCCTTTGCAGCTGCCTTCCTACATTGTGCCGAGTTGTTCATTGACCCTGTAATGAGCACCTCCAGATCCTTCTCCTCCTCTGTCTGGGCTAGCTGCACTCTCCCCAGCTGGTAACTCCTCCTCCTTGGGTTCTTCATCCCAAAATGCAGCACCTTGCACTTTTTGGCATTAAACCTTAGTTGCCAGGTGTCTGACCAGGTTTCAAGCTTTGCCAGATCATCCTGCAACCCCTGCCATCCCTCTAGGTCATACACCACCGCTCCTACCTTGGTTTTATCAGCAAACAGACTGATCTTGCTCTTGATGTCCAATGATATGTCTGCAATGAATATCCCAAACAACACTGGCCCCAACACCGAGCCCTGTGGAACACCGCTTGTCACAACCCTTGGGTTTGAGAGCTCCCCACCCACCACCACCACCCTCTGTTGCCTTCCCTGGAGCCAGTTCCCTACCCATCTCACCAGCTTTGCACCTGCCCCTGTGCCTATGAACTTACTTCCCAGCCTTCCATGCAGCACCAAGTCGAATGCCTTACTGAAGTCCAGATACAGGACATCCACTGCATGGCCCCGTCCAGTTGCCTAGTTACCCAGTCATAGAACTCCACAAGGTTGGTTTGGCAGGATCTGCCCCATATGAAGTCTTGCTGTCTGCTGTCCTGTAGTCCTTTGGCCTCTAGGAGGGCCACCAGCCTCTCCTTCAGGATAGTCTCCATTAGCTTACCCACGATGGATGTGAGGCTCACTGGTCTGTAGTTGCCTGGTTCATCCTTGGGGTCGCTCTTGTGGGGGGGCACCACATGAGCCATCCTCCAGTCCTGAGGTACACACCCCGAATGTAGTGAGGTATTAAATAGGTCTGCCAAAGGTCCTGCAAGGACCTCTGCCAGCTCCTTCAGTATCCTGGGGTGGATGCCATCTGGGCCTGGTGCCTTATCCACCCTCAGTGCCTTTAAACCCTCCCGAACTCTGCCCTCCATGATTTCCCCATCTGTCACCCCTTCCCCTCTATTTCTGCCATTTCTCCCCCCTTGAATGTCACCCACTCTTCTCTTTAATAAATACTGAGCAGAAGTACTCATTTAGTGCTTCTGCCTTATCACACCCTGCTTCCACCCAATCCCCCTCCTTCCTAATCCTTACTATATGGTCCTTTTCTCCCTGATGTACCTAAAGAAGTCTTTCTCCCCCTTCTTAATGCCTTGTGCCAGCCTGAGTTCTGTAGATGCCTTGGCTCCCCTTACTGCCCTTGTCACCTCCTTTGATTCCATCAAGTACTCCTCCTGTCCTCCCCTCTCCCTGTTTTCTTGTACTTCCTAAAGGCAGCGCTTTTCCTCCTTACCTTTTCCATGACCTCCTTGCTCAACCAGCTCGGTTTCTTAGCCCTAGCCTTTTTGCTCTGAGCCTTGCAGCAGGTTTTGGTTGCCTCCACTATCCCCAGCTTTATGAGCTCCCACCTCTGGTTAGTGTCCATACTAGATTGAATTCTGGCGGTCCCTTTACCACTTCCCCATCCTCCCAAAGTCGGCCCTCCTGAAGTCCAGCACTCTTGTGCCAGATTCCACTCCTTCCTTGCCCATATCCAATATGAGCCATACTGAGTGGTGGTCACTCCCTGACAGCAGTTCCTCCACTGTAAATTCTCTCACAAAATCCCCATTTGCCAGCACAAGGTCAAGGATATTCCCTAACCTGGTTGGTTCACTGACCATTTGCAGCAGGAAGCTGTCCTGGAAGGCATCCAGTAGTACCTGCTCCCTTCTGTTCCTGGTTGTTGGGGTGCTCCAGTCCACTCTTGGCATGTTGAGTCCCCACAATCACCACACTACCCTTCTCTGAGTTCTCCTGATCTGTCCCGCTGGTTCCTGTCTAACTCCTCCGTCTGAGATGGCGGCCTGTACACCACTCCCATTCTAAGAATCCTATTCTTGGAATCCTGGATTGCATCCAAAGTGACTCGTACTACCCTCCTCCCTTCCTCCTTACACTCAGTCCTTCCTTCACATATAGTGCCACCTCCTCCTTTCCCAATCACCCTGTCCCTACGAAATAACCTGTACCCTGGTACAGACAGGTCCCAGTCATTGTATTGGGTGGCCCATGTTTCTGTGATGGCTGCAATGTGCACCTCTCCCTCTGCCATGAACACCTGTAACTCTGCAGTTTTCCTCCCAAGGCTCCTAGCATTAAGAGAAACCACCTTCCACCCTTTCCCCCCCTCCCATCCTGCCCTCCTTTACTAGCATCACCAATAGTACTTGCCATTTGTCCTTTGTCACTGTTATGGGGGGTAAGCTCATATGGTTTCCCAACCTGTGGTCTCTGCATGTCTCTTGCCCAATTTCCACCCCCCACTCCTAGTTTAAATTCCCTACTTCCTCTATGTACTCCTCCATCCTCTGTTTCAACACTTTCTTTCCCTCCTCACTCAAGTGTAGTCTGTCCTTATCAAACTAGGTAAACCCCTAAATATTTAAATGTGTCTACTTGTTCAAGCGCATCACCTTTGTGGTTCAGAATCCTCAGGGGGCTGTATTTCTTCTTGTTTTGGGGTGTAGTGAAGAGGATGTTTTTGGTCTATTTATAGTTCAGCAATAGTTTGTTATGGGAGAACCAAGATTCCAGTCTTTGAAAGTTGTCTTGCATTTCAGCGGAGATTGATGCTGATTCTCTGCCAGGTGTTGAAATGATGGCATCATCCGCATACAGCACAATGTGTGTTGAGCAGGCAGAGGGTAGATTATTAATAAAGAGGCTGAAAAGGAGTGGGCCTAAGATTGACCCTTGGGGGACCCCATTCCACCATATATGTATATCTTAGTCATTAATGGTGTCCAACTAGTCATGTATATTGGTGTCATCAATGGGGCAGTCTTTGTGGACCTCTAGAAGGCCTTCACTTTAGTGGATCATGCATATTGTTCAGGCTCAAGACCGTAGGTTTCAGCCATCAAACAATTTAAACATTACCTGAGCAACCAAACCCAGCTGGTGTTCATAAAAGGCATTAGTTCAGAACTTGCTTTGTTAAATCTTGGAGTTCCTCAAGGTTCAGCCTTGGCCCTCTACTGTTCTCCATTTTATAAACAACCTCCTGAAGTACAGCAGGATATAACTACAGTACATATGTATTAAGATATCTGAGGTTAATTGAGTACTTTTATTTGATTTCAACATAGTCTCCTCCTGAGTTGTCAACAACCACATGATACTTAATCCAACCAGAACTAAATTTGTGGTGTTTAGATCTAGGGATGTCATGATATCAATTAGTGTCATGATATTTGTGTAAAAAATATTGTGATAAATTATCATGATTGTAACCCCTAGGCGGCGCTATTCTAAGAGCTACTACTCCTGCCTGCATGGCTGTACATAGGTTGAGGGGCCTGAGTTTGATAACAAGGTGTCTCCACCTAGAGAAATGGTATTGTGGTTGCTTATCTGCTCTGGTATAGCCCTCTGGGAAGCTATGACCACCCACCAGCCCTCCTAGTGGCCTGATGTCTAACACAGTAGTGAATTCACACGCAGTTGGAAACAGTAATAATATGCTCACGCCCTTCACACTTACCACCAGGGCTGGACTCACAGCAACTTCCCTGGAGACCCCCTGTAAAGTAAGATTAGCAATACAAGTACACACTGTGAATGCAATAAGCCAGCTAATAATACGCACACTAGCCAGGTTAAATGTGAAAATGGCAATCAGATTTATTAAGGGCGTGTGAACAAGCAAGGGGCGTGAATCTAATCAAATGATTTGTATTCTGATTTAAATCAGGTTTCTCTGGCGTGCACATAAAGTCCCAATTAAACAGTTCAGCAACACTGGGTACCCAGAATGTTATGCAGGCTAGCCTGAAGCATTGCCTGGGGGTGCTGGTGTTGCAGCTGTTGTTGTGGCCCTTGGTGGAAAAAAGGCAGTTAAACATGCAGACAACCCAATTATTTGTAATCCAAGCCAGTTGGATCAGTCCTTTGTAAACCCAGGAAAATGTGAAACAATTGGATGGTACCACAGATGATTTAAACCCTTGTTGCAGGGTGTTACCCCTGATTGTACTCACGCTACCAGAAATTTGCTGCAGGACAGGCGATATGTAGACCTCGTGGTGATGATGAATGGGCAGGGGGAAGCTGGGCCAACATGACACCCCCCCCAGATGGTCACAACCTGCACGGTGTTGCTGTGTGGGGGGCCAAATCTCCGAGTGCGTCTCTCGCCGAAACAATCTCTGGTGCAGGAGTAGCAGCCTAGGCCGAAATGTCAGGGTCCAGGCAGGGTGAACAGTTCTGGCAAAGTTCATGATCATCTGCTGGTGAGGCCTTCAACTGGCGTAACAGATTCGATCATGGGGAACCAAATCTCGACCCACGAAACACATTCAGCACATTTAAATCAGTACTGTAACTACTTCTGTAAACAGTTCGGATTCAGTCCGGTTGCAAGTCAATGGCTTTACTGCGCAAACCTTTCGATCAGAGTATAATCCACACACAAGCTGGGCTGATTTCTTCAGGAGCAAGTCTTCGGTCCAAATCACAAGTTATACTAACACTTCTTCTCTCTGCCGCAGTTCCAGGCTGGAACTGGACATGTCCGACTTCTGCAATCAGGTTGTTCAATGCAGGAGAAAGTGTCAGGAAGGCAGGTTGAGCCTCTTCCCGCCGATTCCCGTATGCTCCTTCTGAGAGCAGCTGCTCGAAGGCTCGAGCTGTTCACTTTTCAACCTCCAACTGTAACTGATCCACTGTCTCTTGGCACACAGGGCATTTCCCTTATCAATCCAAAGGTTCGGTTGGCTAAAGGAGCTGTCAGTCACAGTAAGGGCTCCCCCTCCAGGTCCATTTGGGTGCCAACTGAATAAAACTACAAGACTACAGAATTTCCTTTCCACAAGATCCCTGGGGGCAGGATCAATTTTAAGTACCCAGTGGTTCAATTGGTCCAATTACTAGACGTCCAGGACCTAACATGGTGGCTCCCATCCAAACGTTCGAGCTGCAACAAAAGCAGGTCAGACAAACTTCTCTGTCTCTAATATAACAGCAGATTAACAGTAAATAATCACAGTTCCTATATAGGCTCCCTCTGTGCAAGTAGCGTCGGCAGAATGAAGCAAAATAGATCACTGTCTGGTCGGTCGCAAGCCCTAAATCACTTGAGCCTAGCACAGATTGTTTTCTAAACACAGATTAGCTATTCTAAAGGGACTGGTGCAGATTCTCAATATGGCACTCTCACGCAAAGACACAGACCTACTTAAGACAGGACACCAGCCTGACAGTGGGCATTGAGGAGCCCAGGAAGACATTATAGTAAACTGCAATTTGTGTGTGTGTGGGGGGTTACATGATAATTTGCTGTGTTTCTAATTTTAACAAAAATAGTGAAAATGGGACGGGGGAAAAATGGGGCATTAGGAATTTTGATCACACCTACAGAAGAATATGCTGCCGGAGCAGGGGAGAAGAGAAAATCGAGATGGATTATCACAATATATTGTGGTATATTTTTCAGCATATCATGATGCACAGTAATTGCTGCAGTTTTTGTTTTCACAGTGCTAAATTATCGTCAGTGGAAATTACTGTAACATCCCTGTTTAGATCCCATAACTTGCTAACTCGTTCAGCTAATGCACTTCTAATCATAACATCAGAGGGCACTGCTATTGAATAAATCAGCGTATTCAAATGTATTGGAATCTGGCTTGATGTATCACTTTTATATACAGTAGGCACATCAGTCACATCTTAACAACCATAGGGTCCGCTTTCTCTCGACAGGTTTAAATTCTGTCTCAGTGCCCACGTGAGAAAGCAGGTGGTTTCCCCACCTCCTGCTGCCTGCCATTTACTGTGGACATAATATATCAGCTGCTGTGAAAACAAAACCACTCTGCTGCCCCTGGATCATTTGTATATTAAGTTGTGCAGGTTCATCCTTGCCTGTGGATGGTCTGTCCAACATTGTTTGCTGTATGACCTGCCTGACAGACCAAGTCGTTCAAGAGGGTATCACTAGTACCACTGGCTTTTATCTCCGTGAAAAAGGGGTTCTCTTAGGCTCTGTCCACACTACACCACTCAGACCCGGTAACGGTTGCAAACCATTATGGCTGGTGAGTGGTACAGTGTGTCCACACTGCTGTAGTATACGGTATGGGACCATTACCACCGGTGCACACTGTGGGTGCCAGGTGACCATTACGGCAGCACCCGATCCCACAGTGCTGCTTGCGCTGTGCTACGGGCACTGCTGGGTACCACGCTCATGCATCCACACTGCAACCAGTAACGGTACAGCGGCAGATCCGGTTCTGTAACCGTTGTTGAAACCACCTCACGAGTGGTTTCGGCAACGGTTACGGAACCGTCTCCTGTAATGTTACTGGTGTAAACGCAAACTGTTGCAGTAACAGTTTGTACCCCCTGTAATGTTACAGAGGGGTGGATCCGGTGTAGTGTGGACAGGGCCTTAGTTTTCATTTTTACAGCTGTAATGTGAACAAGCCAAACCACCAGATATCAAGGTGAAACCCCACAGTTTGGTCCTAACTATTAGATGCCTGTACTAGTTATGCTTATATATATACACAAAGAGAGAGAGAGAGAGAGAGTTACAGTAGATATACTCTTATATATAGAGTGCATTGCCTAAATTAACTCCTTTAAAGTAATGTGCTTCCACCTAGGTAATTCACAGGTGATCCAAGGGAGCATGCTAAAAGGAGTACCACACAACTCCAAAACTAAACTAAATCCAAAAATATTACTCTCTACCCTTGTTTTAGTCGCAAAGTTCAAATCATATTTCTGATGAGGGTTGCTACTGGTTTTTGTGGCACTTTTACAACAGAGTCCAGTGCACACACCCTGGTAAATCTGAAAAGTTAAAATTTCCTTCTGCCAAAATTGGCCAATTTCTTACTTTTGCCTCCATGGAAAATGGGCTGTCTTACTTATCATTTTACAGCTGTAATGTGGACAGGTCTATCCACCAGACACCAAGGTGGAACCCCACGGTTTGGTCCTAACTATGAAATGTCAACAGTGGCCACTCTTACGTAGAGTGCATTAGCTACACTGGCTCCTTTAAAGATCCCCTGACTCCATTAGAAAAACTAGGAAAAAATGTGAGATTTAGACAGTTCAGTTTATGTTTTGTTTATTTTTTTTATAATTTTTTACATTTTTTCTTCATTACAGAGGACAGCTCTATGAAAGAGGCTTACTGTCCCTTAGACTTTATCTGCTCTTTCTCTATCCTACATATGACATCATAATCCAGGTTGACCTGGAAACAAGCTTCTGGTCATGGTGCTTTTCCCAGTTACCAACTTTAAATAAATAAATAAAATAAATAATCCCGCATTTAAGGCATCATAATTATCCCCATGGCAACAGATTGTGATGTCATAAACAGAACTGTGATGTCATATGTAGGCAAGCAGCCAGAACAGATAGGTCAGCAATCCTGTTTACATGTAAATGTCCTTAGTAATAAAGAAGAATGAGAAATACAGAAACAATATTAAAATATAAGCTGACTTGTGCTAAATATTACATTTTCTCAAAGCTGTCACAGTGGTGTCAGGGGCTGTTTAAAGCAAAGTGCTTCCACCTAGGTAATTTACAGGTGATCAAAGGAAACATGCTAAAAGGAGCACCACACAACTCCCAAACTCTCCGATGGTCTGCAACCATGGGTACATAGGGAACTGACTGCAAAACTAGCAGTGCCTTTAACCTGTCTATTTAACGACTCAGTGAATTAAGGAGTGGTGCCAGTGCCACAGGGGAGATCAGCCGAGTGCCACAGTGCTCAGTGATGGGACCTATCTTATTAAATATATTTTTAAGGGAAGGCATTCAAGGAAGGCTGTTTCTCTTTGCTGAAGACACAAAGCTATGTGGCAGGGTAGATCATGAGGAAGGCATGAAGAAGCTCCAGAAGGACCTAGAGAAACTAGAGAGATGATCTAAGTCTGGCAGTTTAGATTCAATGTCAAGAAGTGCAAGTAATGCACTTAGATTGCATCCACACATAGTATACTGGATGGGAGGGGTTTGACTGGCCACTTTGACAGAGGAGAGGGATCTGGGGGTTATAATCAGTGACTCCATGAAGCAAGCAAGTCAGTGCAACAAAGCATACAGCAAGGCATCGAGGATGTGGGGATGTATAGGGAAGGGTTTTGACAGTGGGAGAAGTGAGGTGATTCTGCCAGTGTGCTGATCCCTGGTAAGGCCTCACCTGGAGTGCTGTGCTCCGTTCTGGAGTCCTCACCTGAGGAAAGACACTGACAGACTAGAGTTGGTACAGCAAAGGGTCACAAAGATGATCCAGGGCGTTAGCTAGTGTCCACGTTATTTATTCCCTGCATTCAGTCATGCCCTCCTCTCCTTCCTGACTTCCAATGAGTATATATTGAGACTGTCTAGTCTTCGCACATACAACCTATCTTGTTGCCCATGTATCATCTTACTCACCCTCCTCTGTACTGATACCATTTGGCTATGTCCTTCTTTACTTGGGGATTCCAAAATTATATGCGGACCCCGGGGTATGGCCACAGGTGGTGTAAATGTAAGGGCAAAAATAACCACTTTTCTTCTGCTGCTAAATTCCTTCCTAATGCAAGTCAGCATCCTGTTTGCCTTCCTTATAGCTTTATTGCATTGTGTAATAAATTTGAGATTGTTTGAAATTACTACTTCAGATCCCTTTCTTCCTCCATCTTTGCAATCATGGCTCCTTCCAGTTTATATTCTATCCATGAGTTTCTGCAGCCCATGTGCATACTTAGCTGACCGATCATTGACCATGGTTGCTGGCTATCCAGATCCTCTATTTATTTAAGAATACCCTCCTTGCTATCCACTCTGCCACAGAGCTTGGTGACATCCATGAAACATAGAATTTGTTGGTAGATGGGGACCGTACGATCTATCAAGTCTGCCCTTGGCTTCCTACCCCCTACTTAGCTGCCTGCTTGTGTATCCCACAGTGTCTGCCCCATGCCCGCTTGAATTCCCCCACTGTCTTGGCTCCCACCACCCCCTCCGGCAGGTTATTCCATGGTTCCACAACATGCTCTGTGAAGAAGAATTTCTTTGTATTGCTTCTGAACTTTCCTTCCTTCCTTCCTTAAGTTGAAGATTGTGCCCTCTAGTCCTGCTGTAGTCCTTTATCTGAAAGAGGTTCTGCACGTGCACCCTGTTGTTGCCTTTGAGGTATTTTAATGTTTCTGTCATGTTCCCATGATTCCTGCATTGTTCTAGGGAGTATAATCTGAGGTCATCCAGTCTTGCCCCGTACAGTTTCTGATGCAAGCCCTGCACCATCTTTGTTGCTCTTCTCTGTAACGTCTCCAGCTTATCTATGTCCTTCCTAAGGTGTGGCCTCCAGAATTGGACACAGTACTCCAGATGAGGCCTGACCTGGGACAGATACAAGGGCATGATTACTTCATGTCTTCTGCTCATGATGCCCCCCCCCCATGCATCCCAGGATACCACTAGCCTTTAGTGCTGCCTTTTCACATCATCTACTGACCTTGAGATCATCTGTTATGATCACCGCTAGGTCTCGCTCCTGCCTGGTAGCCACCAGCTGCTCCCCTCCCATTGAGTACAGTTTCCCTGGGTTACGCTTCCTCAGGTGCATGACCTTGCATTTTTTGGCATTGAATTTCAATTGCCAAGTCTTGGACCACTCCTCCAGTTTTCAGAGATCAGCTTCCATGCTTTGCTGTCTCCCTGTTGTGTCTATCCTGTTGCCGATGTTGGTGTCATCTGCAAACAGGCACCCCTTTCCCTCCAGTTCATCCACAGTGTCGCTAATGAATATGTTGAAGAGAATTGGACCCAGAACTGAGCACTGCGGGACCTCGCTAGTAACCCTCCCCTCCACAGAGTGCCATTTACTAATACTTTCTGAGTTCTCCCGTGTAACCAGTTTCTGGCCCAGTTTCTAACCTCGGGCCCAGTTCCCTTGTTCTCCAGTTTTTTGACTAGACTCCTGTGCGGAAAAGAGTCAAAAGCTTTGCTGAAGTCCAGGTAAACCACATCCACTGCCCCACCCTGATCCACTGATTTCGTGACCCAATTGAAAAAATCAGCCAGGCTTGTCTGGCAGGACCTCCTTGCCATGAAACCGTGTTGATTTTTGTCAAGCTGACCAGTTAGCTCCAAAAAAGCTATGGTTCTTTCCTTCAGCAGATACTTCCATCAGTTTTCCCATGACTGATGTTAGACCAACCAGACGGTGGTTACCTGACTGTTCCTTGCTTCCACTCTTGCAGAGTAGTACTACTGTTACACTCTTCCAATTCTCCAGCACCTCCCTGCTCCTTAATGATTTGTTGAAGAGCACTGCTAAAGGGGCTGCCAGTTCGCTCCCTAGTTCTTTCAGTATTCTTGGGTGCATTCCATCTGGCCCCATAGCGTTATCTACCTTTAACTTGTCTATTTCCTCCAGGACCCTTTCCTCTGTGAAGGAACTCGTGTCTGTTCCTTCAATCGAACACTTCTTTATGCCTATTGTTGGTCCATTACCATCTGCTTCCTGTGTGAAGACTGAGCAGAATTACTCATTGAGTGCTTCTGCCTTCTCCCTGTCTTGCTCTATGGTTTGTCTGTCTTTTTTTGTGATTCGAAGGTTCTGTTTCCCTTTTTTACTTCTTGAAATGTCCTAACCTCTGTTTGAGCCTTTGCATTTCTTATCAGTTTCCCTGTCTCTTTTAGTTTCTGTTTATATTCTGTTTTGTCTGCCTCCTTCCCCGACTCCTTGTACTTTCTGAAGGCTATGTGCTTTTTTCTCACCATGGTTGCCACCTCCTTGGAAAACCATAGTGGGTTTTTCCTCCTTTTGTTCTTACTAACCTGAGTGGCACACTGTGATGTGACCATGGTTATTGCATCCTTCAACCCTGTGCAATATTCCTCAACGCTCCCTTCTGTCAAGTTAATAAGGTCGTCTCTTAGGCAGGCCTTCATGTTTGTGAAGTCTGCCCTCCTGAAGTCAAGGACCTTCAATTTGGAGTGTATGGAGTCTACAGTCCTTTTTACCCTGAACCATGCCGTGTGATCACTGTTGCCCAGGTGGTTCCCTACTTCGACACCTGTAACCCTATCACTATTTGTGACTATCAGTTCTAGAACCACGTTACCCCTTGTGGATGATGTCACTAGTTGACTTAGGCCTGCTTCCTGTAGTGTGACTAGGAATTCCCTGCTCTTCTGTGATGCCGCTGTGTGGGTATTCCAGTCTATGTCCAGCAGATTGAAATCCCCCACCAGCACCATGTACCCTTTGCCTGACATCTGGAGGATGGTTTCCGGGATTTCCTTATCTTTGGCTTCCTCCAGTTTTGGTTATCTGTAGATTATTCCCACCTGAATGGGTTTCCGGCTTCCATCCCCTATTGTGATCCATAGAGCCTCTGTTTTCCTTAGAGTCTGCTGCATTTCTGTAGCATTGATGGTATCCTTAACATAAATAGCTACCCCCCCTCTTTTTTCCAAGTCCTGTCTCTCCTAAACAAGTTGCACCCCGGAATAGTCACCTACCAACCATAATAATTTGTGAACCATGTTTCGATCATGGCCACCCAGTCTAGTCCTGCCTCAACTATTGTGGCAGTGAGGTCAGTCATCTTGTTAGCCAGACTGCATGCGTTGAGGCACAGTGCTGACCACTCTTGCTGTGTTGCTTTGTTTGTCATGCCTCCCTTGATCTATATGAAAAGGCAGATTTTCCCTATGATGACCTGCCCAATGTCACTGATAGTGATTTTGAAGAGTACCGGTCTAAGGAGACCCCATGTGACCCCCAAGTGTGACCTCTCACACTCTTGAGTACTTCCCCTAACCAGTTTCCTACCCACTGTGTTAGTCTGTTCTCCACCTCTAGGTCCCCTAGTTTATTGTCCAGTCTTCTATGCTTAACTGAGTCAAACATAGAAACATAGAAGCTGATGGCAGGTAAGGGCTGCTGGGCCCACCCCATTTGCCAATTTTTATTATCTTCATTTTTGCTGCAGACCCTACTTGATCTATGGCACTGTCTCTCCCCCCTTCCTTATCCCAGTGATTCCCTTGTGCCTATCCCAGGCATTTTTGAACCCCACCACTGTTTTGGCCCCCACTACCTCCATTGGAAGGCTGTGCCAGGAATCTACCATCCTTTCTGTGAAGTAATTCCTCACATCTTGACTGAATCTACCTCCCTCCAGCTTCATAGCATGTCCCCTTGTTCTAGAGCACGTTTTTCTCAGAAAAATACCCTCCACATGTACCTTATTAACACCCACGAGGTATTTAAAGGTCTCTGTCATATCCCCCCCTCTCGCGCCTCTCCTCCAGGCTGTACTTATTGAGCTCCTTTAGCCTCTCCTCATAGGGCTTTTGGTGCAGACCCTACACCATTTTGGTAGCCCTTTTCTGGACCGCCTCCACTCTGTTTCTTTCCTGAGATGTGGTCTCCAGAACTGGACACAATACTCCAGGTGGGGATTTACCAGCAGTCAATATAAGGGCAACACCACCTCCCTCTTCCTGCTGGTGATACTTCTACCTATGCACCCTAGCATCACACTAGTGCTCCCGACTGTCACAAACCGAGTCAGCAGGTCAGCCCTCTACTCCCAAAGCGCCAACCTCCGAGTGCAGTCTTGTGAACAGTTTAACAGCACAAAGTAACCTTCTTGTCTGTTTTGTGAGTTCGGATCAACCTTTGGTCTCCAGTCTTAGAGGGATTCAAACTGTGAACCTCTTGCTAGCGTACCCAATGCACAGGCTCAGATAATTCTGTCTTTGGGGGGCCAGATATCTTTGCCTACGGGCACCTAACCAGGTATACAGAAATGAACCCTTAAAAACTTAAATAAAGACCTCAGATTTAAAACGCTTCTCTTTCCAGTTTGGTATCACCATTTAAGCTTATGCCTAGTGTCTGCTATAACCATATATACTCTTCTTGCAAGTGAAGAAAAAATCAAAGACAGACCAAGTATGCTCTAAAAAGAGTTTTTACTAAAAATATATACAAATATGTAAAACACAAACTATAGAACTATTATAAATCACAAGACATATAAATCTCTCAAACAAAGCAGGTTTTAACAGTGCAATTCCTACTACAGTACTTAGTCTCTAAATACCTGCTTAAAAATGCTCACAGATGTTTCTTTGTCAGAGTCTAGATAAAAGTGTCCCTGAAGAAAAACAAAATAATTAAAAAGCTGGTTTTCCCCACCTATTTGCATGAGGTCACCTAGCTCCTCCCTATCAGAATATATAAAAAACATATGTCTATAAAAACAGGATGTATTTTCCAAGTATTACATTCTGCAACCTCAGCATACTCATGTTCTTCAAATGACAGTTCTTTGATGTTAATCAGTATCCTCTCTCACACAGGCATCAGAGGAACATTTACAGCTTCGCAGCAGTTTGCTAAACCTGGTTTCCCCCTCTAACGTCATAAACATTTTTTTATGATTTCCCTCTTAGCAAAATTAACTTAGAAACGTCTGTAATTAGCTTCTGGCCTGCCATGTAACACCTGGTGTCTAAAACCTGTGTGTGTGTGTGTGTGTGTGTGTGATCGCACGTGCTGTTTAAGCATTTTCTCATGGCTTTCATCTTTTCAGTTGAAACCAGGGGGGAGGGGGGGAGTGACAGATTTTCAGCCTCTCTCATGACAGACAGTCCATAACCCATTTTGATATTACAAAAAAATGATACTACAGCACTCAGAACTGGCTGTCTACGTCACAATCCTCCCCACCTAGACTGAATTTGGGGGGGGGGGTCTATCCCCTGCATGGGATAAGCTTCCCAAATCAGTTCACTCCTCATAGACCCTAGACAGCCCATCTGAGTTCTGGTTTTTCGCTCTAGCCGTATGTTTGATTGTCAGATCATACCCTTGTAAAGCAAGACTCCATCTTAGCAATCTGCCATTGTTTTTCCCCATCTGCGTCAGCCAAACCAGGGGGTTGTGGTCAGTCTGCACCACAAAATGCTGCCCATACAAGTATGGCTCTAATTTCTTTAGGGTCCACACTATGGCAAGACACTACTTTTCCACCGTGGAGTATGCTTGCTCCCTGGGAAGTAACTTCCTACTCAGGTACACTACTGGGTGATCTGTCCCTTGGCTGGATGTTTGACTCAGTACTGCCCCAATACCCATGTCTGAGGCGTCGGTCTGAACTATAAAGGTTTTGCTGTAGTCAGGACTTGTCAAAACAAGAGCACTGCACAGTGCCTTCTTTAGTTTGAAAAAAGGCGTCCTCACAGGCTGGGCCCCAGGTAATTTTCTTTGGCATCCTTTTCTTTGTCAGGTCAGATAGGGGAGCAGCTAGGGCACTGTAATTGGGTACAAATTTTCTGTAACATCCTGCTGTCCCTAGAAAACTCCCGACCTGCTTCTGTGTTTCTGGTCTTGGCCACGCCTGGATCACCTCTATCTTTATTTGGTTAGGACGGAGCTGCCCCCGGCTTACCATATGTCCAAGGTATGCCACTTCTTCCATGGCCACCTGGCACTTCTCAGCGTTGACAGTGAGCCCGGCCCTCTGTATCCTGCCCAGCACTGCCATAAGGTGGGATAGGTGTTCCTCCCAGCTGGTACTAAAGATGACATTGTCATCCAGGTACGCCACGGCGTACTCCTCAGCACCATTTAACACCTGGTTCACCAACCTTTGGAAAGTGGCTGGGGCGTTCTTCATTCGGAAAGGCATTACTTTAAACTCAAATAAGCCTATCAGAGTGATGAAGGACGACCTCTCCCTAGCTCTGTCTGTCAACTTTACCAGCCAATACACCTTTGTCAGGTCAGTGGTCATAAGGTAGGTCACCCCCCTCAACTTGTCCAGGAGTTCGTCAGTCTGGGGCATCGGGTGGGCATCTGACTTCGTGACTGCATTCAGTCCATGATAGTCCACACAGAAACGAGTAGAGCCATCTGGCTTAGGCACAAGGACTACGGGTGAGGCCCAGGGGCTGTGGGATCTCTGAATTACCCCTAAATCCAGCATCTCCTCCACTTCCCTCCTAATGTCCTTTTGGACAGTTTCTGACACCTGATATGCTGTCCACCTTATGGTTGTCTGTGTCCCTGTCTCCACATCGTGGGTTGCTAAAGGGGTTAGTCCAGGCTTGGCGCTAAACAAGGGGGCAAAGTCTGCTAAAACGTCCCTTTCTCTCTGGATCTGGTCCAGGGCCAGTTGGGGAGACAATTTTACTGCCTCAAAACAGGACTCCCGCTTACTCTCTTCCAGCAAGTCCAGCAAGGGGGTCTCCTTCGTCCGTCCCCTCCCCATGACTACACACTGCCAACACCATGTCAGCCCTATTTGCATATGGCTTCCTCATGTTGACATGGTACATCCTTTCTGTCTGTCTTTGGTCAGGTAACTCTACAATGTAGTTCACGTCATTTACCTTCCTAACCACTTTGTACGGTCCTGCCCACTCAGCTTGCAGCTTGTCTTTCTGGACTGGAATAAGGACCATGACTTCCTGACCCACCATGTACGAGCGAGCTCTGGCTCTGTGGTCGTACTACATTTTTTGTTTCTGTTAGGCAGCTGCCAGGTTGCTCTGGGCTGTCCCCATAAGCTCCTTCAGCCTTTCCCTAAACCTTATGACATAATCCACAATGGGAGTTCCCTGGGTGGCATGCTTGCTTACTCAGTCCTCCCGGATCAAGTCTAGGGGCCCACGTACTCGGAGTCCATATAAGAGTTTGAAGGGGGAAAATCCTCTCGACTCTTGGGGCACCTCCCTGTATGCAAACAACAGGTGGGGTAGGTATTTCTCCCAGTCCCTCCTATGCTGTTCAGCAAACTCCCGGAGCATTGACTTTAGGGTACCATTGAATCTTTCCACAAGCCCATTGGCTTGTGGGTGATACAGTGTTGTGCATCTCTGCACCACCTCACACTTCTCCCATAAACATTTCATCAGGTCCGACATGAAGGAACCCCCTCGATCGGTGATTACCTCCTGCGGAAACCCAACACGGGAGAAAATCCCAAGTAAGGCATCTGCCACTTTGTCTGTCCTCAGAGAGGATAGGGCGACTGCCTCTGGGTACCGGGTGGCATAATCCGCCACAGTCAGGATGAATCTCTTCCCTGAGGAGCTGGGGGTATTTAAAGGCCCCACAATATCCATTCCCACCCTCTGGAATGGCTCCTCCACTATGGGCAAATGGAATCAGGGTGGCTTGGGTTTTCTTGTCCACCTTTCCTATTTCTTGGCACCGATGACAAGACCTGCAGTACTCCTTCATCTGCTGGGTGATGTTAGGCCTGTAGAAATTCTGGGCCAACCACTGCATTGTGCGTGCAATTCCTAGATGTCCAGACAAGGGAATGTCATGTACAGTCTTGAGCAACTGCTCACGATACCCCTGGGGAACGACAAGCTACCTGCTTAGCATCCCTCCCTCTGTCTGTACTGCCTGAGTATACATAAGTCCATTTTCCCAATAAACTTTGTCTACCATCACCTCCCTGTGCTCCGTCAGAGTCTGCTGAAGCGCTTAGCTTCTCTAAACTAGGGTCACTTCTCTGAGCAGCTGCAAACCCCTCACACATTCCCAAGGCATGGGACAGATCCCCTTCAGTC
Organism: Neoceratodus forsteri; assembly: GCA_016271365.2. NCBI lineage: Eukaryota > Metazoa > Chordata > Ceratodontiformes > Ceratodontidae > Neoceratodus > Neoceratodus forsteri. The sequence continues at coordinate 443,383,650 of CM028133.1, forward strand.
GCTAAACTAGGATCCCTAGCACTAGCGTCAGGGCACTTAGGATCACTGTCAATCCCAACCTTCTGACAATGGGTCACCCTTCCCTCTTTGGAATAACCCTCTGTAGCTGTGTGGTTACTTGCTACTGGGGAAATTTCTACCCCCTCTTCATTAATCTCCATATCAGGAGACACAGACTGGAGAACCAGCCTCTCGGTTTCCACAATGGCTTCTGTGGGGTTCAGGGAACTACAATTTTCCCTTGCCGCTTGACTACGGGTAACTGCACATACCATCCCCTGTTTTAGATTGTTGCCCAGGATCACATCCACTGCTAATGTTTTGGCTGTAGCCACCTGTTGCACAGTTCCCTGTGTTTCACCCCAGTCTAGGAGAACACTAACGAGGGACAATGTTTTCTCCCCGCCCACAAAGTCCTGTACAGTGATGTATTTATTGGGTATAAGCTGATCAGGCTGTACCAGATACCCCTTTACCAAGGTCAGAGATGCCCCTGTGTCCTTTAACCCCTGCGTCTGTACACCATTCACCATGACTGGGTGCATGTGTTCCCTCATGTTCACTGGCATGCTTCCAGGGACACACAAACAACCCACTTCTTTTCTAGCCCCTGGTTGTGTATTATTGCTCACCTTTTTGGGACACTGTCTGGCAATATGTCCAGTTTCCTTACACAACCAACATTCAGTTCTTCTCTCAGAGAAATCTTTTCTCTGAAACCTGGGGCTAACTGGTTTCGGTGGAGGCAGTGAGGTTTTTAGCTGCCCTGAAGGCGTGCTTTTCCCTTTCTGCGCTGCCACAGACGCCCCATTCGCTTTCAGAGCAGGTCTGCTCTTGGCATAGCGATCCAAGAGTTCAGCAGCCTCTTGCACTGTTTTGGGATCTCGGTCCTCTCGCCAGGTTTTTAGCTCTGCTGGGCATGCCCAATAAAACTGTTCTAATAAAATCACATTTTCAATTTTATTAAGAGTTTGCCTCAATTCCTTCCACCAATATTTTAAAAACTGACATTGTTTTGTGGCTAGCTCCTCGTAGCTCATATCAGGGCTTCTCCTGAGCATACTGAATTTAGCTCTGTATGATTCAGCAGTTAATTCAAACTTTTTTTAACAGTGCAGCTTTAAGTTTACTGTAATTATTACGGTCCTCATTGTCCTTTTGACCCAATGCATTCTGAGCTTTCCCTGTAAGTAGCGGGGATAGCTGGAAGCTCCAGGACTCTCTAGGAATTTTAGCCTGAATACAAACTTTTTAAAAAGAATTTAAAAAGGCATCCATATCCTCCCCCTCCTTAAACTCAGCTATTAATTTGGAGTTCAATTTGTAACCCTGTCCTGCAGTCCCAGTTAAACCCAAGCCACTTACCTGCGCTGGTGCCGCTGGTCAGAGTCTTATCTTCTCCAGTTCGTGTTGCCTCTGGCGCTCACACTTCTCATGGTCTGCCTCCCTCTGTTGTCACTCTGCCTCTCGCTGTTCCGTCTCTGCCTCTCAGGTCTCTCGCTTCCTCTTCTCCTAGAACTCCAGCTCTATCCTGCACAACTCAATTTGCAGCCTGAGTACCTCTCGATTCAGGATACTGGTGAGCTTCCCCTGCTGCTGTGGCCCTTCACTGACAGTGGCCCTGCTGTCCTCCTCACCGGACCTGGACACAGCACTGGCCGCTAGCTCTGCCACACTCGAGGTTTGGTCCTTTCCAGTCACGGTCCGTGACTCACTGCTCTGGGTATCTGCTACCATCAGGGCTTCTATAAGGTTCTGCTTTTTGGCTGTCACCTCGAACGGGACTCCCCTGTCCCCGCACAACTGCTTCAAGTAATCTACAGTGTGCCTGCTGTAGTCGGAAGCCATCTTCTTCTTCCCTCACTACTGCTACTCTGACTTGCACTTTAGAAAAAAAAATTAAACGGGTAGGAACCTGACCGTACGCCAAGTGATATAGTTCTGTTTCCTTTCGAAAATAAAACTCTGCTATTTTCTTTCTTTGCAAGAGAGCTTATGGTCTCAAGCTGACACAGAACAATAAAAGCTTGTGATACCAAATTATGCCACCGCTGCCAACCAATCTGTCACAAACCCACTAGGCAGGTCAGCCCTCTACTCCCAAAGTGCCAACCTCCAAGAGCAGTCTTGTGAACAATTTAACAGAACAGGGTAACCCTCTTGTCTGTTTTGTGAGTTCGGATCAACCTTTGGTCTCCAGTCTTAGAGGGATTCAAACTGTGAACCTCTTGCTAGCATACCCAATGCACACGCTCAGATAATTCTGTTTTAGGGGGGCCAGATATCTTTGCCTATGGGCACCTAACCAGGTGTACAGAAATGAACCCTTAAAAACTTAAATAAAGACCTCAGATTTAAAACGCTTCTTTTTCCAGTCTGGTATCACCATTTAAGCTTATGCCTAGTGTCTGCTATAACCATATATACTCTTCTTGCAAGTGAAGAAAAAAATCAAAGACAGACCAAGTATGCTCTAAAAAGAGTTTTTACTAAAAATAGATACAAATATGTAAAACACAAAATACAGAACTATTATATATCACAAGACATACAGATCTCTTAAACTAAACAGGTTTTAACAGTGCAATTCCTACTACAGTACTTAGTCTCTAAATACCTGCTTAAAAGTGCTCACAGATGTTTCTTTGTTAGAGTCTAGATAAAAGTGTCCCTGAAGGAAAACAAAATAATAATAAAAAGGCTGGTTTTCCCCACCTATTTGCATGAGGTCACCTAGCTCCTCCCTGTCAGAATATATAAAAAACATATCTGTAAAAACAGGATGTCTTTTCCAAGTATTAAATTCTGCAACCTCAGCATACTCATGTTCTTCAAATGACAGTTCTTTGATGTTAATCAGTATCCTCTCTCACACAGGCATCAGAGGAACATTTACAACTTCGCACCAGTTTGCTAAATCTGGTTTCCCCCTCTAATGTCATAAACTTTTTTTATTATTGCCCTCTTAACAAAATTAACTTAGAAACATTTGTAATTAGCTTCTGGCCTGCCATGTAACACTTGGTACCTAAAACCTTTGTGTGTGTGATCTCACATGCTGTTTCAGCATTTTCTCATGGCTTTCATCTTTCCAGCTGAAACCTGGGGTGGGGGGTGAGCGACAAATTTTCAGCATCTCTCATGACAGACAGTCCATAACCCATTTTGATATTACAAAAAAATAGTACTACAGCACTCAGAACTGGCTGTCCACGTCACATCGACTGCCTCGTCACATTGTTTGGTCACCTTTAAGTCATCCAATATGATTACCCACAGGTCTTTGCTAAAGTCTAGGTACAATTTGTCATCCTCAAACATACACGCACTTCTGACTGCAAGCAGCAGTTATAGAGATTTGCTATAGGTGCTGCCAGCACTTGCACCATATCACACCCTGGGATGTAGTCCACCTGGCCTCCCCTTTTCTCTTTAGTTTTTTATTTTCCCTTTTTTTTTTTTTTTGTGTTTATCTATTTGTATCCCCATCGTGCTCTGGAACTGCCTCTCTTTCAGGCTGCCATGACCCACAGACATTCCTCCTACTATCTCCCCCAAGCCACTTTACCTCAGATCTGCAGCCATCCTCGGGATTGCCCGGCGTAACCCTTTACTGGGTGGGTCCCTCTCTTCTGAGGGGGAAGGCACCGGCGGGGAGAAGACTGGCATGCTATTTTTTTCCTTCGGTCCCGGGCACTGCTGAGGCTTTCAGTGGCTTCCTGGGTGTCTTCAGAGGTGTCCTGGGCTGGCAGCCATCATCTTGCCAGTCCGCAGAGCTGTTTTTTCCATTGTTCTGTGGTGTTCCCCTTATTACGAGCCCTCTGCTGAGCTCCTGGTCTCCACCGTGGGCCGCTGCAGAGTGAGCATGCATCCTTCCCCTTCCCCTGCCGACCCCCGGTACCCGAGTCTGTTTCCAAACTCGGGTCGCGAGTCCCATTTTTAGTAATGTGTGAATAGTTGGTGCTGATTAAACCAGTCAGCTTCTGACCAGTACTTGAAACACTTAACAATCAAGTGACCACTAACACAAAGTTAACACAAGTATGTAATGAACACAGAATGGACAGAGTAGTTAACATTTATAAAATGGGATTCGGACTCCTTCGGAATCTTAGCAACCTGATTGATCTGAATGTATTACCTGACCATTAATCATCAGTAAATACAAGGTTTGTCACTAACCTAACACAATCTACCTAGTAACAGACTAAATGAAAATAAAACCCTTTTCCATAAAAACAAAACAATTTTCAATTATTAAAACACAATAATCCATGACAGGGCATTGGCTTCTTCAAAATTAATGCACTTCCTGGGTGCATTTAAAGGTACCCGGCCTTTGTTACCAATCTCACATATTCTGCCTAGTCACAGCATAACTGCACAAAAATAGAAACTTTTTCCTTTAAAGAAACAACTTTTTCTTTCTATTTTATAAGCTTAATAACCCACTTCAGAGCACATGTTTCTTGAGAATTCATGCACTTCTCAAGTTTATTTAAAGGCAGTTGGCTGTTGGCCTTATCCCTTCCAATTCAACTTGGGAGTGCATTAAATCTCTTGAAATGCATGTCCTGCCATGGGTTATTGCTTCGTGAATGTAGCTGACCTTTAAGCAAGTTACTGTCCTGGACTGCCAACCAGCATATGCTTGTGCCTGTGTGTCAAAAAGAACATGTAGGATACACATCCTATCAGATAGTACTCTCAGTGGGGGTCATATTGTGTGTCGAGGCATTGAAAACACAGTTCTTTGCCTTAAGCTTTGTATTGCTTTTCTTACTTGCACTTTCAACCGTGTTTATAATTTTTGTATTTTAAAAATCATTATTTCCTATTTGCTTTAATGTAGAATTGTGCTTATAAATGTATCTTATTTTCCTAATTATTTGCTTTTGATCTTAATTACTGCTCAATGTTTTGTCACTGTAACATTATGTGTTTATCAATTCTTTAGACTTCTAAGTATGCTTTAGTAGCAAATGTCCTACTTTTTATAATGTAGAACAACATACTGTGCATGCTGTCTAATGCAAAGGTTGGATCATTCCAGAGAGGGGTTTTGTCAAACATTAGGTGGCAGTAGTGTGATGTTGTTGGCCTTTGCTTTGCCCTTTGGTGTTCCATCCTCTATTCTCAGGAAAATAACAAACTGGATGTACCGTTGTTATAAGTAAATCCGTACTGTACCAGTTAGAGTCTTGATTTATTTGGTGGCATTCTTGTTTTGATCATTTTCTTTGCAACACTAGCCTGTTTTCAGTGTGTTTGTGCTTTAAAATGCACCTTAGTAGAGTGGCTGTTTATTTTTTGTTTTCCTGTTAATTTACCCAGGATCTGTGATGTATCTTCTCATTTTCCATTGTCCTACTACCACAACTACTACTAAGCAGTTTTACAGATGAGATTGCAGCTGGGAGGTGTAGTGACTAGCTCAAGGCCACACTAACAACTAATGGTTGTAGTGGGATACAAACCTGGGATCTCCATTCAGAGCTCAGTGCTTCAGCTAGTCATCCACCCTGCTTTGTGTCTGTCTGTCTATTGTCTTATCATTCACAATGAACTGGCACAGGGGACTCTTCCTTCTAGAGAGGATTTCCCCAGGAATGAGGGTAGAGAATGAAGGTTGGGCCAATGAGTGAACAAGTGACGTAACTGGATTCTGTTTGCCACTGGCAGACACTGTTTCAGAAGGTTAAGAGGATGCTGTATAGTAGCCCTTTTGCCACCACTGGTATCGCTGTGCATCTGTGGCTATTAACCAGTACAGAAAAAGGAGGAAGAGGAATTAAACAGAAGAAATAAGTTGGCTCAATACTGATGTTAAAAACTAGGTCTGAAAATATGCAGGATAGCCTAACCATACATGTATGCTAACAATGAGTCTTTCACCCCTTGCTGTTTTCTTGGGAGAGGGGAGAAGTTTCTTGAGGAAAACTTGGCCATGGTACTGTCTTAATAACCCCTGGTCTTATTCAACAAGTGCGATGGGATTTCATCCACACAGCAATAGTCGATCTCTTTGTTACTTCACATGTGAAGGATTGCCTATCTAGTGCTTGGAAGCTGTAGGCAGCCTCTGCACATGTGACTGTAATAGCCTCACTAACTGACTTTTTATTTAACATTTCACTGTCTCAAGCCATATTGCTAATTTCAGCTGATACTTGTAAATATGTCATTTTAAAATCTTATTACTTTGTGCCAGAATAGGCGAAAGTTCCCTGCTAATTGAAATTGTATCACATTCTCAGCTAATTTCTTTTTATTTAAGCAATAATGCCCAACAGGGTGTATGTTGGGATAACGCCACGCCTCAGGTGGTTGGGCACGAGGCCGCAGGCCGAGTGCGTCCAACATCTGAGACGTGACGTGTTATCCCAAATGACACACACCCTGGAGGGCATTATTGCTATTATACAATGGCTCATCTTTGTTATATATAAAATAAAAAAATAATTTTAAAGAATGTTTTTTAGTGTGGAAAAATATTTTTGTTTCTTAAGAGGAGATGCAAAAAAAGAGGTCATCTAGCTCATCATATAGCTCATCTACAGGTTTTACAGTGAGGCTGAGACTAGACCCGTGATGTTGTGCTGGGATAACATCACGGGTCCAGCCCAAGATTGACCAATCAGAGACCAGGAAATTTTCTTGCCATTGTATAATCTTAGTTATATCATGTTACCCTCAGTTAAGTGTTGCATTTTAAATGACTTGGTATATGTTTGTGACCTAAGATATTTAAATTAAACACATTTAACTTATTGAAAATATGCAGAAACTTCAGACATAATGAGAGGACACTGGAAAATGACCAAACCCCAATCTTCAGTAGCATTCTGAAAAACTATTCAGAGTTTTCTGAAATGTCTTTGTCTATTACATTAAGCCCATAAAATTATGTAACTTGCAGTGAAAATAAAAAGTATAGTATACTAGAAAAACAGTATGTTGTCTCAGAACATGATACATATAATATTTCTGCAGTACCCATGCTTGTTATTCTGTGGCTGTTAAAAATGCTGGTAATATGGTATAAATGGTGCTGGGTGTTAAATGGAAACGGTTTCTCTGTGTGTTGCTGTTTGTTAAGGTTTTATTGACAAATACTAAACCGTGTTGATCATTTGGATCCACGTCTTATGAGTCCCCCTTTAGTTGTTTTTTATTTTGCCGATATTTTCCATGAATATTAACATGTTACGGGAGGTCAGAATGGAGGTTTTGACCCCAGTCCCTCGGGTTATAACATGTAAGTTGTGTTCTGTCATTATAACTAACAAGTTTATGCATGGGGAGAAAGTACAAATAATAATAATTCACTCAGCCCTTTAGGAAAATGCTTATAAAACTCTGAGGCGCAACATATTGTTTTTTTATTCTGGCCTAAAAATAAGTTCTTTTATACTGTTTAGTTTTTTTATTATTATTATTGTTATTCTCATTTAGCATCTGATTGGCAGCAAAACAAATTTGATTATCTTCACTAGAGACTTAAAGTGGCTCTACCAGAAAGAGACAACCATCTTCTGTAAGTCATACTTCTAGCATTAGTTCATACTGCACATCAAAACTGGGTTCATTCATGCGCCAGAAAAATATTTTGGAACTGTTATCAGTATATATATAAACCTCAAAGAATCATGTGCAAAGTCTTTTCATTGTGTGCTGTGTTTTATGGCACTGGTTTGTATGCTTAACCTAAGAAAAATGAGTACGGTTCAGGCTCTGAGGGAATACTAGTGAAAACAAGGTAGATGTAATTAACCTTTCAGCATGGTGTTTTTAATGTTGTTTCAAATCCCGGACAGGTACTGTTACCTTGCGACCTTTAGGTTTTCATGCTCATAGCTCACAGGTGAGTGAGCCTTGGGAATTCTGGGCCAGCACTGCAGTGTCATTAATTTGGCACAATGATCAATTAATGGAAGAAGAGCATGAAACGTTGACAGAACATACTATCTAATTAGGACCTGATGAACCGTGTGGGTTACAGAACAAGGTGTGCAGTAGTGCTTGGGGGTGGTTGAAAGGCCTTTTCATATAATGTAATGAAATCAAGAATTACTTAATTTATATAGGAATAATATGTGACACCTTGACTTTTACTTGTTAGAGTCCAATAGGTTAAATCTTATATGAACACTGTATATAGTAGCTGTCTCAGTCCCCCCCCCCCCCACCAAGTATTTGATTTGTTGAAGATGTAATTCCACTAAAAGGACTGTAAAAATGACTTAAAGATGGTTGTTCAGTTAATATGATTTATATTTTATCTGCTTGGATCAAATTCTACTTGCCTTGTGTTATTTCCTTATTGAGAGAATCCAAGGTGTGAAAGATGACCAGGGCATAAGGGCACACAATACAATTAAGTTCAGGTAGGCATAATTTTTTCTTAGATCTATGATAACATAAAATGTGACCGTGTTTTGCCTTACTAGCATCTTCAGTATAGCTTAAAGAGCTGCTGATGCCTTGAGAAAAGCATTGAAAAACATAATATTTGGACACAAAGCAGCTTTATATTTCTCATTAGCTTTTTATTTCTAATCCTAATCATTTATTATTAAGATCATATGCATGAAAACAGGGTAGTTGTTCCTGGCCTGGCCTGTCCTTGATTCAGGATTGGATGTCCTCAAACTGGCTGAGGCTGAACCCCGACAAGACGGAAGTGCTAGTGATTGAGCCTGGTCGACAGTGTGATGGGGAGGCTTCCGGGGCGTAACAGGTTTAGTCCTAGAATCCACCCCGTTGATGGCCTCCCCCAGGGTGAAAAATGTGGGCGTTATACTTAATGACAGACTGACTCTGGAAGCCCAGGTGTCGTCTGTCTTCTAAAGTGGGGTTTACCACTTAAGGAATATTGCCTGAATTAAACCCTTGATTCTGCTCGAAGACCTGCCATCACTTGTACATGCTTTTGTGAGTTCCAGGCTGGACTACTGTAATGCTCTGTACTTCGGGGTCAATGGAGGGATCCTCCGCCGACTGCAACTAGTGCAGAACGTGGTAGCCATGCTGCTGGTGGGCCTACCAAAGTCCTGCCATATGACCTCGGTTCTGCTGGATCTGCACTGGCTGCCTGTCAGCTGGAGGATCATCTTCAAGGTGCGCTTGTTCACCTACAAGGCCATATACGGCCTGGACCCTGGCTACCTGTCTGACTTCCTAACTCCAGTCATCCCGGCGCTTTCCCTCTGCTCCTCCACCGAGGGCCTCCTGGCGATTCCGAGGGCTAGGCTGAAAACCTTGGGGGATCGTTCCTTTGAGGTGGCTTGCCCGGACCTCTGGAATTCTCTGCCAAGATCCTTAAGGGAGGCCCCAATGGTGGAGGCATTTAAAGGGGGCCTGAAGACCTATCTTTTTAAGAAGGCATTTTATGAGAACCGATAAATGATTTTATGTATATCTGATTTTAGTAATCATGTAAATTTTGTCTGTACCGTCCAAACTTGCCTTTAACTGTAATGGCACCCAGAGCCTCTGGGATTAGGCACCAAAATAGAAATAAAGTATTACTTACTTACTTGAAGGTTCATCAGCTCTTGTTGCTTCTTCCCAACCTGATGTCATAATACTCTGCTTGTGACATCAGTTATTCTAGGGGCAACAGACTGTGATGTCACAACAGAACATTATGATTTCAAGTAGGAAGTAATCTGTAAAGGCAGATGAACTCTAAGGGATAAATAACTTGTTTTTATGGGAATTTCTTCAGTAATGAATAATGGAGAGGAGAAATTTATAGAAGAGATATAAAATACAAGCTGAATGGTGTCCAACTGTTATGTTTTCCAAAGTTTCCCCAATTGCATTAGTTGCTCTTTAAGCAAAACAGTGACATATTTTACTGAACATCCACTTGAACCTAATTATTTTGTGTTGCCTAGTCTGCTTTCATGTCATAGATTAACTACTTGTGATTGACTCTCTTCACTTTTTGCCATGAAGCACAAGCTTTGAATTATCTCCATTATAATAAAGAAGGTAAGGTACAGCTACTAATTTTTGTTTGAAACTTTTGTTATGGGAATAAACCATAAGGAGATGCTGGGGATTTGATGGAACTACTTAAGTCAGACACATCCAACTAATTCTATGTTGCTGTCAGGTAAAACAAAAGGCTGCTTTGAGGACTTGCAGTGCTGGCAGCAAGTGAAAGTATGCGGTCGAACAGAAAGCCATGCACACGCACACCAGCACAGAAATTAGCAGGGTGAACTAAGAAAGCTGCTATAAAATGTTTTAATCAGATGAAATGCAGCATACAAAAAATAGGGAACAGACTCTGTAAACGTCCCAACATTTCGCATATGTGCACTTTGTCAAGAGACAAAAGGCTCCCCCTGCTGTATTACTATCTGCTCTTTAAAGATACAGTAGCAGGGGGATATGGTATGAGTACATACAAAGTGCTGGTATAACTACATGGAAGAAAATACATATAATGTGAATCATATACATGCAAGGTGCAAAAAATACACTAAAAGCCTGATCATTACTGGATTCTATAACTTGTTCTAACAAGATTATTGTACAAGAGGCATCAGAAATTAGGTAATCATCCAGATGAGAAATGAGAAAGAAAAGACAGCCACACTTACTAGTATTAACATGATAAGTAACCATATGCAAGATAATGTGACAGCTAGTCATAGCAAACCTTGCCCTAACCTGTTAGACCTACAAAATTAGTTTAGTTGCCGTAACAACTGGCATACGCTTCTGAGGAAGGACTTGGTTGGTCCGAAAGCTTAGGCACTGTTTTCTTTTTGTAACATCTATGTTGGCCCAATAAAAGGTATCAAATCATTTGCTTCTGGCTCTGTTAGAACCAGAATTTATGTCAGTGGCCTCTTTTTGTCCTGTCTTAAAAGTTTGAAAATCCAAAATGTTTCTCTGTGGGCTAAGGCTGCATCAGTGCTGCCAGACCCCCGTCCCACCACCACCTTCTTAGTGCCTGTAAAGGTCAGTTTGTGGGTGCTGAGATCAGTTGCCAGTCAGATATGAGCAACTAAAAGATAGTTCATATTGCCATGTAAGATGGTCTTAACATGATCTCCCACCCTTTCTGTTAGTTTCCTTTTGATTTTGCCGACATAATATGAACCACAACTACATGTTTGTTTTAATTATTTTACAATTTTTGGCCAGGAAAGACACTAAGGTGAGGCAAGCTTCCAAGTGCATCCTGGGAGCATAGGGAATTTAAGTGACTTGCTCATAGTCAGGCAGTGTGCAAATGGTTGCTGTGGGATTCAAACTCAGTTCTCCAGGTTTGCTACTTAGTGCTCTTAACCACTACGCTATACTGCTATATGGACATGTATCCAGGTAAATGACGTGGTTTGTGTCACAGTTGATTAACCACCTTATGTTGAACCTGACACCATCACTAGGGTTGGCAAAGCCATCAGTAATAGATATCACCTCATGATTCTTAAATTGCCTGCAGTGATCGCATCCACTCAGAGGAGTTGGGAGCCATGTTCTCGGATGAGAAACAGGCTGCAGACTAAGGGTAAGATGGTTACCCAAAGTGGGCTAGATTTCCTCTGGTTGCTGTGCCACTGTCCTGGTGTTTTGGTTGTTCTTGAGTTCTTCTGACAGCAAATAAAAGCATTTCCTGCTGTAGCCAAAGCCCACTCCACAGCAGGGCCATTGCTGTTCCAGCGGCAGCTCTACATTGGAGGCAGCCAAAAAGATACAGAAAACGAAACAGACTTGTCCATGAGCTGTAGACTACAGCTATTGTTTCAGTGAGTTATGTCATAACTTATGTGTGGTGAGTGGGGGTGAAGTACCGGATGGAATTTAGGGGCACAACATTAGGTGACATTTTACATTATTTCAGCATGAGTGTTTTGTGTCCTTTTTCCACTCAAGCTGCTGCCTCAAAAATCATGTGATGCCCCCTCTAGCCTCTTTAAATATGATCCCTGTGTTGGTCCCATTGATTTTTGGAGGGGATGGGGGAATTCACTGCTTTTCAGTCTTCCAAATGTGCCTGCTCATCTGTGGACCCTCTCCATGGCAGTCTCTCTCGAACTCCTATTCTTTGTCCTTGCCTGTACTGCTCATTCTCTTTTGCCATGCTATACCAAGGATACTTCTTCTGTACCTATGTAAAATTTGCTTTGCCCCCGATAAGTGTTTTGTTCAAGACTCTGCTTTCTTATTTGTGCAGTACTACTATTATTATCTCTGTTTTGTACAGCCTAAGCTTATGGAACAGGTTGTGTGGCTACAAAAAAGTAAACTTTGAAGATATAACTCATTATGTGCTGTTTCAGTTATTACTGAATTAGGCAAACTGGATTTTAAATACCGTACCTGGCTAACTTTTTTTCTAATATTCTATTATTCATATATTTCTTTAAGGAGTACAAGCAACAGATAGCTAGATAGATAGACAGACAGACCTACAGATAAGTAGGCAAGGGCAAGGCATGTTTACCTATACAGCACCCAGTCCATATGGCTCTAGGCACCTTAGTCGGAATTACAGAAAAATAACTATAACTATAAATTCAAACATCAACGATTTACATTTGCATGCATTTTCAGGAAAGGCCAAGATATGTCTTAAGAGCAGTTTTGAAGGAGTCAATGGGTGCATTCTGGATTCACACTGGCAGACTGATCCATAGTAAGGAGCCAGTCACCTTGAAAGCTCTATCCCTTGAGAGCTTCAGCCTTGATCGTGGAATGACAAACGGCCCCACCTCGGCGGACTGGAAGGCATGGGAAGATATGTACAGGATCAGGAGATCTTCTAGATAGTGAGGGCACAAACCATGCGGGACCTTGTAAACCAACAAGCCCATCTTGAAGTTGACATGTGACCGAATTGGCAGCCACTGCATTTCACAGAGCACCAGTGAGATATGCAGAGACCGAGAGGTGCCAGATATTAGCTGGGCCACTGCATTCTGGACCAGCTGCAGGCAAGTGTACAGACTCCCAGATAACCCTAGGTACAAAGCGATACATGTAACAAAGGCAAGCACAATTGTAATCAATTGCCCTGGTTCTAAATAGGGTTTAATTTTGGGCGATATTTCAAAGATGAAAAAAGCCACTACCACTGACACATGATTTTCAAGAGTCATCTTGCAGTCCACAATGTCTCGCAGATTTGCACCCTATCCACAGCTCTGGGTGTACTCTTGCTTAAAGATGGTACTGCAGTTGCAATACCCCTCTTTGCTGCCCTGTGAGAACCTGATTCGACAATTAGTACCTCAGTCTTGTTTGGGATGAGACTCTTCCAGCGGGAGGCCATCCAGTTGTTGATTTCTTCTAGACAGCTGCTCAACATGGAGACAGCAGATGGCCTTGTAGGTGTACACGGGAAGTACAGCTGAGTATCAGTTTCATAACTGAAACTCCACAACATACTGCTGAATGAACTCACCCAGTGGCAACATGTACACAGCAAGCAACACTAGGGCAGGATCAAACCTTGTGGCACTCCACAGGTAAGGGCATCTGCCTTGGGGGTGGAATTACCCAAGGCAGCCTGCTGCACCCTACCACCAGTGAGGTTGGATTCAACCACTGCAACAGCATGCTGGTGAGTCCTACAGAGTGCCTGTGGTGATCCAGGAGAATCCCATGGTACACTGTGTCAGAAGCTGATGAGAGATCCAGAAGGACCAAAATGGAACTCTGCCTCCTGTCCCTCACCATGAGGAGTTCATTAAACACATTTACAAGAACCATCCTTGTGCTGTGTTGAGGCCTGAATCCTGACTGGAGAGGCTCATATATGTTACGCTATTCCAGATGGAACTCAAGCTGCACCAGAACCACCCGCTCGATAAATTTCCCCAAAAAGGGAAGATTCAGGACGGCGTCTAATTCACAAGAACAGCATGATTGACAGAAACTTCTTCGGGAGGAGCTTCACAGCTGCCAGTTCAAGGCAGCTGGGAAAATGCCCTCCTTCAGGGAACACCAGACATTCTGCAATGACTGGTGCTAGGGCCTCCTGACAGCCCAAAGTCTGCCAGGTTGGGCCGAGCACAGCGCAGAGATCATCCGGACCTCCTCATCTACCAGCACTGGCTTAATCTCACTCCAAGGCTGAAGATTTCCTCTCTCCATCTCTGGACAGACTTGTGGTGATCCCGCTCCTACAGGAGAAAATCTTATCCAGGAAAAACGGACTAAACTCCTCGTAGTCTGCTATTCAAAAGATTCTTGCTGATCAGACACAGGAAGGATGTAACAACCTGTCCACAGTGTGGAAGAGTTGAACTGGTCTGTTACTCCCGGCAGTAATCACCCGTGACAGAAGCACTGTCTTTTTTTTAGTGATTGCCCATGGATACTCATGATAATGAGTCCTCAGCTTTCATATATTCTGCACAGAGCAGGATCTCCTCCAAGAATGCTCCAACCTCCATACATTTTTCTTCAGCCATATCAGCTCATCACAGAACCATGGTGAGCTGTGCAGGACAGACATGGTAGGAAGCAAGGGAGTCCAAGGCAACTGTAAGAACCACATTGTAGCTCACCACAGCTTTCTAAGCTGTCTCATCTCAAGCTGTCAACATGCTTAAGAGATCCACTTCCCACAGGAGTTTACAGGGCTCCAGATTTATTTATTTTAAATTTACTGTACTTTTTTCTCTCACACCAGCCAGCCCCCAACGGTCCTACCCACACACCCAGCCCCCTCACCTGCCTTCCCCAAAACTTACCTCCATCTCCAACAGACGCCTTGGCTTACCTGCAGGGCGGAGTCATCAGGAGGGGGCCTTTAACCTCCGATGGAGACTTGGTACTCTTCTGGAGAGGTGTACCTAGGTCTCCTATGGGGTGCCTGTGGTGTGGGGCAGATATCCTCCTGCAGTGCCTGGCGGTGTCTTCCCTGGTATTTTCTTGTCCAGCCCTTGTGGGACATCGAGAAAACCCCTGAGACGTGCGACTATGCTTGCATGTGCATTACACAACGTTGGCGTCCCCCCACTTCAGTGACTTTGCTTGCACTGCCACCCGTGGTCACCCAGGTGGCAGTAGCAGAGCAGAGGCCCTCATCCTCCCCTCTGCAAGGTGGAGAGCGGCCTCTGGGATGCTCCACTCACTTCCCCCGATCAATTCTCCAATGACTCGGGCTTGTTTCCAAACACGGGTCATTGGTGTCATGAGCGATGGTGCTACCACTGCATTCATGGGCCAGCCCCCTCCAGATTTGTTTTTGGGACTGTAGCAAATCATCACCACTGGAGGAAAAATCAAACGAGGCGCCCCATGAAGAACTGAACTGCATGATCTGAGCACTGACTGGATCAGCCCTGATGTTGCAGATGTCAAGACCCAATCAAAAGACCAAGTCCAAGGCATGGCCCAACTAGTGAGTCCAGGTGGCAACAGCCTGTGCAAAGCCCAATGAAGTCATCAGTTGGAAGAACTGTTGACCAAAGTGTGAGGCCTCACTTCCAACCCAGACATTGAAATTCCCCAGCACATGTCTGAGAGAGTCATGAGCCAGGTCGGCCATGAGTTCTGCCAGTTCCTGCAGGAAATCATTACCGTGTCCCCAGAGGCTGGTACATGAGAATGATTCTGAAACATGCACCCAGTGTACCATGTACTGCCACACATTCAGAGGTCCTGGTGATTCTCATGGGATAAGCCACTAGTCCCAGAGTAGATCTAAAACATCAGCAAAGTAGACTGGGTGTGCTGAGACAGCAAAACTGATGACAAGGAAACCAAAAAAATTAAAAACATGTTTATTTGGAGCACAGCACTATATCCCTCTCTTCAAGCCGTGACATGGCTCTTCATCTAGGGCATCTCCCAGATTAAGCCAGATGGCCACCCATCCCTCCACTGTGCCCCCGCTTTTGGCACTGCACCACGGAATACCCAGCAGGGATAGCCACCTTCAGTACAGGACCAGAGTCATCTCCCATCCAGGTTTCCCTGCTGCAAACCTGGTCAGTTGCAGAGTACGCGATAGATGATAGATAGACAGACATTCATTGCAGATAAATAAATAGGAAGACAGTGATATACTTTTTACAGTCTTCAATCACTGGGGTAAATACATATGTGAACTTGAGAGAACTAAACTGGGAGGAGAATTCTAATAAAAATATTTTTTGTTTAACAACAGGAGAAGGAAGGTGTATGTATTAAAGAATCAAGGCTGGCCGAGTAGAAAAATGGTGGTGGGTGCCATTAACTATGTACTTAGTATTTACTGACAAGATTCACCCCAGAATTGTAAAAGAATTAAGGGGAGAATGTGACACCACTGACTACCCTCTTTAACAAATCATGGGATGATGGGGTGGTACCTGCAGACTGGAGTAGGGTGGATGTGATTCCACTTCACAAAAGCGGGAGCAAGGCAGAGGCAGGAAAATGCAGACCTGTTAGTTTGACCTCAGTGGTAGGTAAAATGATGGAATCACTTCTGAAGGAAAGAATTGTTGAGTACCTAGAGGCCAGCGGGGCACAGGACCCACAGCAGCATGAATTCACAGCGGGAAGGTCATGTCAGACGAATCTAATAAATTTCTTTGACTGGGTGACCAAAGTAGTAGACCAGGGAGGGGCTGTGAACATGGCCTACCTAGACTTTAGCAAGGCATTTGACACAGTCCCACACAGAAGATTAATAGACAAGTTAGCCAGCCTTGGAGTGGGTCCCAAGGTAGTAGCCTGGGTAAAATATTGGCTGGACAACAGGATGCAGAGGGTAATAGTAAACGGAGTCAATTCTGAAGAAAGGGGGGTTACTAGCAAAGTATCACAGGGTTCAGTACTGGGATCAGTCCTCTTTAATGTCTTTATAAGTGACATTGCGGAGGGGCTGGAAGGAAAAGTATGTCTCTTTGTAGACGACACAAAGATCTGCAACAGGGTTGATACACGAGGTGGGGTGGAAAGGATGAGAAGGGGACTTGGCAAGGTTGGAGGAATGGTCAAATGTATGGCAGCTTAGATTCAACACAAAGAAGTGCAAAGTAATGCACCTGAGAAACAAAACCCAGGGAGGATTACACAATGTGGGGGGGTACTAACAACAACAAAAATGGAAAGGGACCTGGGGGTGGTCATATCAGATGACCTAAAGGTTGGCAAGCAATGTGAGAAGGTAGTAAGGAGGGCTGGGGGGATACTGGGATGCATAGGGAGAGGCATCACCAGTAGAAAACAGGAAGTTGTTATCCCTCTGTACAGACAGATGGTGAGACCCCATCTGGTGTACTGCCTGCAGTTCTGGAGACCCCATCTCCTCAAGGACATAGACAGGATGGAGGCTGTCCAGAGGAGGGCAACTAAAATGGTGCAGGGTCTGTACCAGAAGCCATACAAAGAGAGTCTAGAGGAGCTTAATATGTATACCCTCAGGGAAAGGAGGGAGAGGGAGGACATGATAGAAACTTTCAAGTACCTCAAAGGAATCAGCAAAGTCCAAGAGGGTAGCATCTTTCAGAAAAAGAGATGTGCAATAACTGCAGTGGGGGACTTCAGGTTGAGACATGGTGGGATAGACATGTAGGGTTAGAGAGCTGTCTCCCCATATCTGCATAAAATTGTCACTGTACCCTGCTGTTAGCTAGGAATACGTACTGAAACAAAGTTTTAATATTAATAGCGCTAGGTTGGTGATATCAAGTGAAAACTCCCCCGCGGGGTATGGCCCGTCAGTTGAAAAACTGATACCAGGTACTATCGGACCCTCCCGAGGAAGACAACTGTGGCCTGGTAGAACCAGCTCCTCCAATACACACCACGAATCAACCAGATAGCAAAAAGGCCAAAGGGGTTAAAAAAGCTGCTGACCCCATGCAGTCTGAAGCAATATTAAAAGCAATTGCGGAATTCCACCCCGAAATGAGAGCTGCAATAAAAGATATTCAAACTGACCTGGAGGAGCTCCAAATTCGGATAAATGAAGCAGATTCATGGGTCACCGAGAACACAAGTAGAATCGACTCCCTCGAGCAGGCAGTGAGGGCCCTTGCTTCTGAGCAGTTACACTCCTCTCTTAGGAAGATGCCAAAAATAGAGGACGGAGGAAAAATATCTGTATTTTTGGCCTCCCAGAGGGTGAGGAGGGGACAGATCCAGTGGCCTTCGCAAACTACCTTCTCCAGCTTCTGTTAGATCTGTGGCCTGAATACCAGATTGATATCGAGAGGGCACACTGAGCCTTGGGCCTGAAGCCGTCAAAGCCAGATGCCAGACCCCGATCATTTGTTATGCGCTTTTTGAACTATAACCAAGAAGAACAGTTACACATAAAGGCTTGGTGCAAACAGAAAATTATGTTCGCTAATCAGCTCCTCAATTTCGATAATGATTATGCTCCTGCAACACAAAGGCTGAGGAGGGAGTATTCCTCTTTATTCCTTCACCTCACGGCATAAAATCTCAAATTCCGCACCCTTAACCCAGCTAGAATGGTGGTCATGTTTCCAAGTGGTCCAGTGGTCTACAGCTCAGCAGCTGAAGCCAGAATGGACTTGCAGTCGTGAGGGATTCTCTCAGAGAAAAGTTCTGGGGCAACTAGTGTCCTATCCACGTCCACACAGACCAGGACGTATCCCCGTGGGCAGAGCCAGGAGACAGTTGGTGATCCTTAACTGCAAACTATCTTGGAAAGGGTGCACCAGTACAGAAACCTGACCCTCCAAACCTGAAGCTTGAACTAAATAAATGGACTTATTGACACAGGTTGGTGAGGGGGGAGGCGGTCTGGAGAGTGGGGGGTGTGCTTACTGCTGAGCGGAGAGTCGCGAACGGGCCTAGAAAATCCCTAGCACAAAATATATAACAGTTGCCTCTATATAAACCTTGGCATAATAGGGGTTGAGTACAAATTATATTGCCCTGTTCTCCTCAGTGCTTGTGCAGGCGGCCTCTTCTCACTTTAATAGAGGGTCTCCCTCCTCCCTGGGACCGGATCCCACCCTTCCCTTCCCTTTGAGGTCAAATCTTGAGTTCGCAGCTTGTCCGGGACATAGATTTAGAGCTGCCTTTAATATACATATGCTTAATACTAATTTTCTAGCGATGGTAGGACTACATTGTCTTAGTTTCATGAGCTTATTAGTATTGTGTGCAGAGGGGTGGAGACAGGCAAGTTTATGGGATCAATTATTCCAAAACTGACTCACTTCCCTGGCCCCCCCCCCCCATTGGTTAGCTAAAAGATATAAAAACTTAGTCAGCGATGGTCTGTATGAGATCTAGCCGGACTAGATAGGGGCTGACTATTGCACAATGAGTCGGAAGGTGGGGCAGTGAGGGACACAAACCTAGCATGCTCTCTCCCTTTAGCGATAAACCTGGAGATCCCTCCCTTTTTTTTCTTTTAGAGGATATTACCTCTTTACCCCAGGCTATAAAATGTAGTCCATCGAGAGATACAGAATAATTATTCAAGGATTATTTAAACTAAGACCCATACTACACCTTCCTAACTATAGCACCCCCAAGTGGAGAGCAAAGAAGAATTTTATGGGGAGAGAGTTGCCCTATAACTTAGAGTTAAGTTTATTTTTTTTAGCTGAAGTGTTAGTGTAGCTCTATCCATGTCTTTACTACTACTGGAACAGCTAATACATTTTTTACTGTTCATCGAGAGGGTTATTATCCCTCTCAGGTCGGCCCATACCCAGTTTTTGTGATCTGTGTCCCACTTTTCCAGGAAATTACCTTGGTAATTTTCTCCCGGTATCTGGGTTGGAGATAGTGCTATCTCCCCCATATGTGGAAGCCCACGTGTATATAGGTCTTGGGGTTCTCATCCAGTTTGGATGTAAGTTAGGATTTTGTTTTTTAGTTTTTATAGTTAATATAGTGAAGGTAGCAATGAATAGTTTTGTCTTTTTTGTAGGTTATAAAGTTGGGAAAATGTTGGAAGACACAATTTCCTATCTAATATTTTTGGGAATCAACCAGAGAGGAGATACTCGGGGAATGGGGAGACGCCCCAAAATTTTGCTGATATACCCCCCTCCCCAAACAGGTCCTCTAAATGCTGGACCGAGGTAGCACCTGTTGAGGGGAGGTGGAAATATATTCTTCTGGCTGTAACTGTTGGGTGTCTTCTCTCCCCTCTGAGATGTCATCATGTAGGAAAATGCACCTTCTTCCATTTGATGTAATGGAGACTGTACCAATGAAAGTTTATTCACAGAACGTAAATGGTTTACACTCCCCAATTAAAGTGCTAGAGTAATGCAACATCTGGGGAGACATAAAGCAGCTATCACAAAAAGCAGACCTGTACTTCCTACAGGAAACCCACCTTTCTCCAGGGGAACATTAAAACTTAAGTTGGGGCAATCGATACCAGGTAATAGCATCCTCACTTCCTAGTGGGCGTAGGAGAGGTGCAGCCGTCCTTATTTCCACCTTGACCCCGAGAGAACTCTAAGAAAATTATTTGGACCCCCAGGGATGCTATGTTATTGCCAGGGGAATGCTATATTCCCAGACAGTAACATTAGTTAATATGTGCATTCCACCACAGTCCTCCCTACCTATTATTTGGACCTTTTTACAAAAGGCTATGGAAGTGCTCCAAGGTATTCTAATTATGGGTGGCGACTTGAATACACTTTTGTCTCCCCATCAGTATTCCTCAAATCCACTACCTCATTGGCTTTACAGTGCAACAAAATACTTTAAGGTCAATTTAACCTATGGAATTGAAGATGTCTGGAGGAAGTTGTTTCCGGCAACCCCTGGCTTTACTTTTTACTCAGCAAGATACTGATCATACTCTAGACTTGATTATTTTTTTATAACATGTGAGCACCTTAAATTGGTGCAGGATATAGAAATAGAGCCGAGGGTACTGTCGGACCATAATCCCATAATTCTAAAGATAAATCTGGGTAAACAAAAAAAATTAAACTTTGGCGCTTTAATACCTCACGCCTTCGAGATACGGAATTTCAGAAATTTATGCGTACCCGCATACCGTAGGTGATTCAAGAAAATGTCTCACCTGACATCTCTCCACAAATTCAATGGGATGTGCTAAAGGCCATACTTAGGGGGGAGACTCTGGCCTGTACCTCCCATAAGTATAAACAAATTGAAGCTCACTATAATTTTTTAAAGGAACAGCTTGATTCCTTCCAATTATTGTATAGGGAAGGAGACAGTGAATTACAACAAAAAATTAGAGGCATAAAACAAGAATTCCAAAAAATATTAGATTATAAAACTCTCCAGAACTTAAACTTCTTAAAACACAGAAATTATGGGGGGCGGGGGGGGGCTAGAATATTGGCTCATAAGTTGAGAGCCAATAGACAAGCCTTGACAATTCTAAAGATAAAGCTCCAAGACTCCAATAAATATACATACAAGGAGGAACAAATTAAGCAGGCCTTCTCCCAGTATTATCAATATTTATATGATTCCCCTCACCGACCCCAGACTGAAGACCAAATAATATATGCATTCTTAGTGAGTCTTCTGCTACCCCAATTATCAGAGACTCAGAGAAAATCTCTTGAGGCCCCAACAGGAGCATCTGAGATTCTGCAACAGGTGAAGGCCTTGAAAACTCTTAAATGTCCAGGCCCAGATGGACTGGGTGCAGAGTGGTACAAGGCTGTTGTGCCCCTGCTTTTACCAAGCTTCCTTCCAGCATGTAGAGCGGTGGCCGTGGGAGACATCCCCCAACCCCCCCTTCCTGGAACTATTTTCTTTCTTCTATAGTTAAACCAGACAAGGACCCCACGCTCATCTCCTCGTATCGTCCAATTTCAGTTTTGAATGTGGACTACAAAATATTTATGACCATTTGGGCAAAAAGACTGGAACCACTGTTGATATATTTGATCCACCCAGACCAGTCAGGATTTATTAAAAAATGTTTTGCTTCGGATAATTTACGACGATTAATGATCCTACTGGAATATATGCACTCTAGACAGATCCCTATGACCCTAATATGTTGGGATGCCGATAAAGCTTTCAACAGGGTGGCTTGGGACTTTCTCTGGGCCACCCTTTCGAGATTCTCTTTTCCAGAGTCTTTCCTTTCTTGCCTTAAACAAAATGTATGCAAGACTTGAGGCCTATATTTGCATTAATAGAACCCTGACCCAACGTTATGCGAATACATAGGGGCACCAGACAGGGATCTCCTTTGTCCCTGCTGCTTTTTGCTATGTACATAGAACCTCTGGCTGAGGCTGTTAGGAGGAATAATATAATAGAGGGTGTTCCCCATCAGCCAGAGGGAACACAAGGTAACGGATGTTTGTGGACAATGTCCTAGTCATGTACCTGTCTCCAGAGACTTCCCTTCTGGCTCTGTGGATGACCCTAGAGAGGTTTGAGGGGATCTCTGGACTAAAATTAAATATATCTAAGACTGAACTTCTACCATTGTATTTTACCCCCTCCAAAGATCTTAAATTAAGATTTCCAATAAAGTGGCACCGAACCACAATTAAATACTTAGGAATCTATATCCCTCTAAAGTTAGATCATCTGGAGTTGTTAAATTTTGAACCTATTTCAATTCAGATACAATCAGACCTCTCAAAATGGACAAAAATGCATTAAAATTTCTTTCAGAGAATTGAGACTAATTCATATGGTCGTTCTCCCCCACCTCCTTTATATATTTCAGAATATTCCTACCCTTCCCTCTAAATACTGTTTCGATTCCTGGGATAAGATGGTTTCAGATTTTATATGGAATGGTCAAAAACCTAGGATTAGGTTGTCCCTTCTTCAACTCCCACTGACCCAAGGAGGAGCCAGCTTGCCTAATTTTAAGTTCTATGTGTGGGCGGCTCTCTTGAAAATACTTTTCTTATGGCTTCCCCCCTCCTATTCATCCCTCTGGAAGGAACTCAAGTTCATTATTAATGATCTCCACGACATTAATAAAATAACCTTATCATCTAGATCGAGGAGACCCCCCCACCCCGCAAAACTTTTCACCATATACAGTGCAAATACTAAAGCTATGGTATCAACTAAAACAAAGTAAATTTAAAGAGATCTTTTTCTTCCATATCGGAAGATGAGTTTCTTCCCTGTAACATTCGATAAGGCATTTACTAACTGGAAAAGGTTAGGACTAAACTTCTTTTCTGAATTAATTTCAAAGTCAGGAATAATTTCATTCTAGTCTCTTAAAGCCAAATATGGTTTGCTGGAAAGCGACTTTTATAGATATACCCAGGTTAAAATCTATTTCTTATGTCAGAGTGAAGTGGGAGCTTGCTCCCCAGACCCTCCTCTGATATTGTGGAGCTTCCTTGATGACAGTTTGAGAGGTACAATGTGGGGCCACCTGATGGGTCATCTTTATAAAATATTGAGAGAGGGCTTGGGGACTCTTGAGTCCATTTTGTATAGTTGGAACAGGGACTTAGAGTTGGAAATTCCAGCCTAGAATGGCAAAAAGCTTCCATTACGGCACTTAAAGTTACCCAATCCGATAGCTGGAGGGAATTTGCCTGGAAATGCGGGTCGAGATTCTTTTGCTCACCTGCCATCCTGGCCAAATATCTCCCTCCCTAGGATGGACAGTGCTGCTCAGATGTAGCTGTGCTTTAGCGGATCTGGGTCATGTCTTTTGGACGTGCCCACAGATCACACCCTTCTGGTGTGTATTTCAACAAGAAATTTCAGACTGTCTGGGGGAGCTGGTAGAGCTTACACTGGAAATGGTGTTTTCTATAGTTCCACCTCATTGCCCTTCTTGGCATCGCACTTTACTTCCTATATATATCTTGGAGTCAAAAATGGCTATTACCAGACATTGGATGTCTCAAATAAATCATACTGTAGCTGACACAAGAAGGATGGTCTCCGAGATCTACTATATGGAAGGTTTAACAGCAAAGCTACACAATAAATACAATACTTTTGAAGGACTGTGGAGGCCATTGGTCATGTATATCTCCTCTCTAGATCCGACCTTTATTCCCTAGTCTGTCTTGAATTGGGTGGACTTTACAGACTTAGAAGAGGTGTGAAGGAGGGAGAGATTGGATATGAACTGGGGATGTACACCTTCTTCGGATGAATGAATAAGGGGAAGGAACCTAATTTAAATAACTAGATAACAGTATTCCTAGGATAGTCTTATGTAACCGACTCCTGGAATTATAGAGCCTAAATGAGCTGAAGACCTTATAAACACATCATATTTTAATGATTTATTGCCAATTGATATGACTACAAAAGAAATGTAACCAGGAAGCATGAATGCAATGTGTTTTTTCCAAAGAGTATAAAAAATAAAATAAAAAAAAAAAAGAAAAGAGATGTGCAAGAACAAGGGGACACAATTTGAAGATAGAGGGGGGATGGCTCAGAGGTAGTGTGAGGAAGTATTTTTTCATGGAGAGGGTTGTGGATGCATGGAACGGCCTTCCTGAGGAGGTCGTGAAGTCAAAAACTGGGGGAATTCAAGAATGCATGGGACAGACATGAGGCAGTTATAGTGGAGGGTAGGAGGAAGTAGGCTGTTGGTTAACTAGGATCTGCAGCTTATCCATTAGGTAGAGATTGGGCAGACTAGGTGGGCCAAGCGGTCCTTATCTGCCATCAGATTCTATGTTTCTAGTAACCTGGGATTTGTGTCATGAGCCTAGGGCTCTGGCCTGGGTCACCAGGAGGAGGAACCTGAATCGCAGAAAATGCTGGGAGGGGTAGCAGCAACTTTCGCTATAATTCTGCCACCTGGCATACAGCGAGTGGCAGTTCATTAAGGGAACACTCAAGTAGATGTCACACAGAAGGTTGCTGAAGAAGCTAGAGGATCTAGGTACAGCAAAGGACATAGCTGGCACGGAATAATGTGGTGCCTGCTACTCTCTACCTCCCCATAACTGCTCCCATCCTGAAGTTAGCATTAGTAAAATTCATTAATTACTTTTACTGACTCACCATCCATAGTTGTTTAAAGTAACATCTGTCACTTTGTGCTAAATGTTTCTCACAGAACATCCAACTCTATACTTTATAGAGAGAGTACAGAGGAGGGTGACCAAAATGGTGTGGGGCCTACATCAGAAGCCATATGATGAAAGGTTACAGGATCTAGGTCTGTATTCCATGGAGATTAGGCCGGGGGGGGGGGGCCTGCCTGAGACATTCAAATACCAAAAGGGAATAAACAAGGTACAGGAAGGGAGCATCTTTCAAAGAAAAGGATGTCCAAAGAGTAGAGGTCACAATATGAAGTTGGATGGGGGAAGGATTAGAGAGAACAGAAGAAAATATTTGTTCACAGAAAGGGTGGTGGACCCCTGGAACAGCCTGCTAGCAGAGGTGGTAGGGCCAAAAATGGTTACAGAATTTAAGAAGGCATGGGACAGACACATGGGTATCACAAAAACAGGTAGAGAAGGTAACCAGAGGCCCGAATGGGCTAGCAACACCATTGGTTGGGGAAGGGTGCAGAAGGGTAGGGGCTAGAGACCATGTAGGATCTACAGCTTTTTATTAGGCAGGGAAAAATGGGCAGACTGGATGAGTCAGGCGGTCCTTTTCTGTCGTTAGCCTCTATGTTGTACAACTCATTAGGCTGGATGAGTCCTAAACAACATAGACAATACCAATACTGTTGTTTAATAGATAAGACTACGAGATTGCAATCTGACTCACCTCTATTGTTGCTACTGAATCTTAAACAAAATACTAGAAATTTGAGCTCTGATAAAAATCTTTTGTTAGCTATACCTAACGTAAAAACTTTAATGGGTCAGCATGCATTTTAATTTTCTGCATTTAATATTGGAATGATCTCACCATTACTATTCGTGTTGCTAATTATCATATGATCTTTACAACTAGACTGAAAAAGCATTTATTTGATAAGTCTGTATGCAGTTTCTAAATTGTTGTTTTACAGGTAAGACCATATCTGATGGCATTGTAAAGTGTGTTTTATTACTGTATATTCAGTACCTGTAGTTATTTATTTATTTATTCAGTTTTGATAACCGGGTAGGCCCTCTGAGCCCCGAAGGTCCCTTTTTTAGGGGCGACCCAGAATTAGTTACAGAAGAAGACAAGTACAGGAGTATACAAAGGTCACAAAGCACCAATACAGGAGAGCACTTTATACATAATGTAACAGGGTTGACATTAGGCCAGTTAGGGCCCGATCTTAGAGTTACAATCTGCATATTGTGAGTGTAAACTTTTATTGTTGTATTTTATCGTGCTTGTCATCTTATGCTGTCTTGTTTGTCAGCGCCAGGATGCACTTTAAAAAGGGCCTTTGTCTCAGCATGCTAACCTGGTTAACAAATAAATAAATAAAATAAATAATTAGAAGGAATTGAGTGTCCGGAGAGGCCTCCTTCAGTGACGCGCATGTATTTGACTGTTGGCTTCAGTTTTGGCGTCTTGGTTAACTCGATCTTTTGTTAAATATTTATTTTTATTTACTTAGAGCATGAAACAATAATAAAGTTAATAAATAATTAATAATAATAAATAATTAATTATGAAATAATTAATAAAGTATTGTGTGCAGTTTTGGAGACCACATTTAAAAAAGGAACATTATACTCCCAGCAAGGGTCCAAAGGAGGGCAACCAAAATGACTTGGGGTCTGGGGAAGAGGACCTATAAGGGGAGACTCAAGGAGCTCGACATGTATACCCAGGAGGAGAGGAGGGATGAGGGGACATGATAGAGATCTTGAAGTACATGAAAGGGATCAATAAGGAAGGCCCAGTCAAGGTGCTCCAAAGGAAGGTGGTGGGGGCAATGAGAGGTCACGGGTGTAAGCTGGAAGGGGGCAGGCTCAGAGGGGAGAGGAGGAGGTGTTATTTCCCTGAAAAGGTGGTGGAGCCATGGAATGCGCTGCCCAGGGAGCTGGTCGAGGCGGAGACTGTGGATGGGTTTAAGAGGGGATGGGAAGGTACGGGGGAGGGTAAATCTGACCAGGCCCAATACAGGTGAAACATCTGGGACTGGGGACAGTATAACCCAAGGGGGGGCACCAAAATCGGCCCTCAATGCGGGTGCTGAAAATCGTGCAGACTTGAAAGACCGTTAGGCCTATTCTGCTGGCATTTTAGTATGTTAGTATGCAAAGTGATTCACTTCGACAAACTTAAGGAGCCTAAGAGTCTATGATATTGCAACAGCAGCATCAGAAAACAGGTACCGACTGAATGCACTAAAACATACCAACCATATTTTTCTCCATGCCGGACACCCTTGAATACTAGCTATGGTCTCTTTTTGAGGACAACTTTCATTAGAAACTTTCCTTTTAGGCTGTGGCTTTTGTTCGAGAGTGGTACGTAATCAAGGGCAGGCTCTAATTGAACATATACCATAGATGGCTGGGTGGTTGCTATGGGGGAGGGGAGGAAGTAGAGGATAGTGGTAAACAGAGTTAAATCTGGGGAAACAGGTCACAAATGGGGTGCCCCAGGGTTTAGCCCTGGGTCCAGTTCTTTTTTGTATGTTCATTGTGACAGGGTTGAATAAGGCCCTGCCCCATTTGTTATGCAGAAGGAGGTTAAATGCAAGGATCTGTTCTAGCCTCTCCTTTTCTGTCTCTTCTCTGTCTTGTTGTGCAACCAAATTTTCTTGTGAAACCTAGGAACTGATCACTCCGACGGTTTTGCAATTCTCCACCTCATGCTATCTCTCTGCCTTCCCTTGCTGTTCTGTCTTTTCTTCCCCCTAGCATATCTGCAGTTATAAAAATATATGTGCATCTTTATGTGGGACTATCACTGATATTGGGATCCCTTTGTTTAAAACTATATATAGTTATACTGTTGAAATGATTGAAAAATACTATTTGGAAATCAAGGGGTTGAACTGAGATGCTGGTGTGCAAACTGTGCAGAGGTGTCAACAAGAGGCCAGTTTTGGGTCATTATGTTCTTTTTGCTGTACCTGCTGAAACTGACAAGAACACTGTGTGAGAAGCAGAATGTTTTCTTAATGTGCTCCCTGCAAAGACTTGTTATAAAAAGAGCTGCTGTGTTTTGCAAGAGGGAGAGACAGAGACTGAGAGACTGAGATTGGAAATTGAAAAGCAAAACTCAGGAGAAGTACATTGCTTTCTATGTTTGTACTGCCATTGTAAATAGTTATACTGAACAATTTTTTTTTATTTTGCTGTTAATAAAACGCTATCTTCGAATTTTACAACTGCTCCTGGTTTTCCCATGCTTCCTGACCTGTGCCTCAACGACATTCATCCACGACATAGGGGAAGGAATTTAGGGAAAAATGCGTCTCTTCATAGATGACACTAAGCTCTGAGGTAGGGTAGAAGGGAGTTGCAGAGGGACCTGCAAAGGCTGGAGAGATGGTCCAAGGTTTGGCAGTTGAAGTTCAGTGCCAGAAAGTGCAAGATGATGCACACTGGGAACAGGAACCCCAGGGCAGAATATTGGATGGGAAGGGTTAAGCTGGAAACTACTACTGAGGAGAGGGACCTAATCCATTGTAACAAGGCCTACAGCAAAGTGACCAGGATGTTGGTGTCTAATGGAAGGGAAATAAATATCAGGAGAAAGGAAGTATTATTACCTCTCTGATGATCATCGGTAAGGCCACATCTTGAATATTTTGCCCCGTTCTGGAGCCCTTACTTGTGGAACGACAGGAGCAAGCTGGGGTCAGTGCAGCGTAGAGTAGCAAAAATTATTCATGGCCCGCAGGACAGATCCTACAAGGATCAGCTTAGGGCACTGAACATGTACTTACTAAAGGCCAGAAGGGAGAGTAGTGATATGACAGAGACCTTCGGTTTCCTAAAAGGATTGAACAAGGTAAAGTCTGAGGAACTATTCAACAGGAATAGTGAATTTAGAACACTGGGATATGAGTGGAAGCTTGTGGGAGGGAAATTCAAGAGGGGCATGAGGAAGTTCTTTTTTATGGAGAGAGTGGTTGAGCCATGGAACAGTCTGCCAGCTAAGGTGTTCAGCACAGCTTCAAATACAGTTGCAACAGAATTAAGGGCTTAATAGTCACCCGGAGGGTAGCAGCAAGATAGGGACCATGGGGCGTGTAGTGTGGGCTTAAACCCCATATAGACACTAGGTGTCAGTGGTAGGATAGAGTATTATGGGCAAACTAGCTGGACCAGTGGTTCTTTTCTACCATCAGTGTCTGTGTTTCTATGTTTTTCTTTCTTTTTCCCCCATTTTTTGTGCATTTTCTTTAACTTTGCAGTTGTAGTCATTGACATTTGACTTTCAGGCATGCAAAGTAAGCTGTTAGAATGTATTCCTAGAACAAATTACTTTCTTTCGGAATTGACTTAGCAACTGTACGAACTGCAGTTTTTATTCCTTAAGGTAGAATAATTGCATTTCTCGGGGGCAAGTGTGCCACATAGGTGTTAGCACCCAATAGTAGCTGTGCTTCTTGAGATGTAATTTGCAGTTTAAAATTCACTCCCCTGCTGTAGAGTAAACAGCTGATTTTCAGTGGTTGCCTGAAGTGCAAGTACTACTTCAGATCTGGGCTGGTCAAGTAGGGTAGCAATGGCAAGGTAGTATTCTGAATGCATATCAGAGATGTAGAAGTGCTGCGCTAATGTTATCTTCAGTAAGGTACTGCTAAAGGAAAAATGCACATTCAAGATGCATTATTTAAAGTTAATTTTCAGGTTTCAAATTAGAGGTATCATTAACCCCATGGAGTTGGTGTGATAGAGCTTGAACTGGTATTACAGTGGCTCTAGAAGCAAATCTGCATAGTATTTAAAACCAAAGTCCAGAGACATTGTGCAAAATTATCATTGCTTGCAATGAATTCTTAGTGTTAGTTTATGTTTACAATAGTAAATTATTTTTTCTTTTCACTTTCTTTTTATGTACCTATTTCTCTGTCCTGTCCCTTTCCGTTGACACCTCCAGCCCCAACACCCATCTTCTCCAGGACCTACCCCTTCCACTGTTTGCCCCTGTGGCTTACCCCCTCTCCCATGGTGGGACTCCTTCACCGGGTATGGCCTGACCCTCAGATCCTTTAAAGTCAGTCACAGGGAAGTGGATAATGGTCAGTGGTGTGTGGCCTGTGGAGGGGAGCTGGCATTATCCTTCTTCAGCCAGGGTGTTTTCTGCCAACACCGAGGGACATTGCATGCATGAACATCAAGGCTGGCATGTACGTCAAGCAGATGCAGGCCTGCCAGTGTCAGCAGCATGTGTGTGTTTGTGTGAGTGTGTGTGTGTGTATGTATATATATATATATATATATATATATGATATATATACACTATATATATGTATGAATCTGCATGTGATGTGAAACTAGGATCTCTTGGTGTGCAAACATATATAATTATAATTTTGCAGGATTATCAGTAGGAAATCATCCCTGGGACTGGTTTTCTTAATTGGTTGCACCTGTTAAAAAGATCCACCAATTTATTTATACTGCCCCTGCACCCGATTAATAGGTGCCTCACCTCCACATTCGTAGAATAATGTGATGCTACACCCCAAGAAGTCCTCTAATGCTAAGTTATTTCACTTGTAAAATCCCAAAACCGGGTCCCAAGGACTTCCCGTTTTTTTTCTGCTACCATTGCTCCACCCCCCTGCTCACTAGCGTGATGACAAGATGCTTGGGAGAGCACGGTGGCGCACTCCATTATAGTCAATGGGAGCCAGCTTTCAGATCAATTTTTACTATTAGAATGGCCACTTTGTAATGAAGCGTGGGCACCGGTCTACTAACAAGGGCCTTGTTGTCCACCGTGACCACGCTTCATTACAAAGTGGCCATTATAATAGTAAAAATCGATCTGAAAGCTGGCTCCTATTGATTATAATGGAGCGCACCTCTGTGCACTCTCCCTAGCATCTCATCATCACCTTAATCAGCGTGGGGGTGGAGCATGGGCAGACGAAAAAAACAGGAAATCCTTGGGACCCGGTTTTGGGATTTTTACAAGTGAAATAACTTAGAATTAGAAGACTTCTTGGGGTGCAGCGTCACATTATTCTACTAATGTGAAGGTAAGGCACCTATTAATTGGGTGCAGGGGCATATCTTAGTGGATCTCTTTAAGAAGACTAATGTGCTCTTCAGGCTGATCACAGGAAAGAAATTGACTAAGTCTTAATACATTTTGTGGAACACAGATGGTGTGATTTACAAGATCAGGATGCAGAGTTTAACTGCCAAGGAAAAACATCTTATAAAAAGGGAGATAGAGCTGGAGATTTTAAAGAGGCTCTCAGATGAAGGACTTCTGTTTGTTTGAACTGCCTGTATCAAGAGCTGTTGTGCACAATTTTATTTTTTTATTTTATTGGTATTGATAACAAAAACACTACTTGCGAATTTTATAACTTCTCCTAGTTTGCCTATGCTTCCTGACCTGTACCTCAATGACAGGATGTAATTATAAGTTGATCCAATTATTAATTATTGTCAGTCAAGGGGTGGTAAGGCTGCTGTTTTCCCAAGGGGGGAAAGGCTTTTATATTATAAACGTAGAAATGTATGGCCCACCCAAACCCATTAGTGATGTTGGTTCTGCAGGCTTGGACCTTTGTGTGGGCCCTGCTCGCAAATCATGACTCTACTACCTTTCCTCATTTACGTTAACCCAGAGTTTATTCCAGACTTGGAGGATCTCGGGTTTAGCAAATGGTTGGTACAGGACTTATGCATCTTTAGAGGCCTAATTGATAGAAATGCTGTTGCTGCTTTTCAGGGTATGAAAGCCAAATAGGACAGTACTGCAGCTCATTTTTTTTAATTGTTTACAAGTTAAGCATATGTTACAAGTTAACAGACTGAACACATGCTGTTTCATTTGTTTCTACCTGGATACCATTATTCTATGATTATGGTGACCATTCTAAAATATAAAATCAAAAGGCATCTGGATAAATACAGGCTAGTAGGGTGAAGTCAGAAAGGGTTCTGCCCTAGGATCATAGTAATACGGTAACAACTTCTGGTCTGAAGACTCTAGGTGCATGATGTTGCTCCCCCGCTTCATAAGCAGGGAAGAATAAATATATTATGCAAATAGGTACTAATGTATAGGGATTACACAAACCTCTATACTGCCTTGGGTACCCTGTGAATCCCTTGGTAAGTAGAACTATGTTCAGGCTTACCATGAAGGTGTGTACTGTCTTCATGTATGCTGTCTCTACAGGTAGGCTGTTGAATGCTTTCACCATCCTCTGGGCGAAGAAATCCTGTCTAACATTACTCCTAAATTACAGCCTCTGAGCGTCACGGCGTGTCACCACATCTTGCTGGAGAACTCCAGATCAAACAAGTCTTTCTGTTCAGTCAGGCCACCAGCCTCTCCTCATAGCTCTTGTCCCCGAAACCCCTGATAATTTTGGTACCCCTTTATTGCACCCTCTCAGCTGCCACAATGACTCTTTTGTACTGAGGAGCCTAGCACTACACACAGTACTGTAAGTGAGGTATGGCTAGGGCCTTGTGAGAAGGTTACTTCACCTGCCCTGCTGTCATCCTTCCACCTTTTGGTGCACCCCACCATTCAGCTGGTTCTCTTGGTATTGTACTTGCACTGCTTGCCATGCTTCCTCCCCTTGCCATTATGACTTCCGGGTTCTAGTCCTCCTTCACACCAATAAGGAAAGCCCCACACAGGGTGTAGGTCCTACCTTGTATCTGGTTACATCAAATCAGAGACTCCAGGAGTCTGACCTGTCTGCCAGCTTCTGTCAGGTCCTCCTAAAGTTTGTTCCCATCTTCAAGGGAGTTCACCACTCTAGATTGTTTGTATTAAGTCTGGCTATTTTTTTCACTACGGATCCCCCCTCCCCGTCCCTTAGCGTGCTAAATTATGTACGTAATGATTTTATGTTGTAAAATGATCTAGCCCTGGATTATTTCACTGTACTAAGCTATGTATGATATATACTAATATAACATGATTTTGCACAGGACCACCTTGTAAGTAGGACCAATAGATCCTAATGCTGTGATGTTAACAGCACTCTCCTGTATAAAAATAAAGATGTTGCTACTATTGCTCTTGCCAGCCTGGTGGAGGTCTCAACATCCAGATTGTTAATGAAAATGTTGAAAAGCACCAGCTCCAGTACCGATCCCTGAGGGATGCAATTAGTACCCTTGTAAAATAGTAACATTATTATTCAGTATGTTTGTAAATGATCTTGAGAAAAGGCTGGTGTGTCAGATTACCAGATTTGCAGATGATATGACGATAGCCAGCCCAGTCCGCCTTTAGGAGGAGTTGCTAGGTTACAGAGGTGAGACTGAGGGAATTGGGCAGATGAATGGCAGGTGTGGTTTAGCATGATAAATGCAAAATGAAGCATACTGATATCAAAAAGAGGCCCAGAACATGCATGTTAAAGGTGGTAAAATGTTTGGTAACGGAACAGAAAAAATATCTAGGAATGATATTATTGTTGATAGGACTGTGAAGCAGATGGATCAGCAGTTAAGGGTACTGTGATGCTTGGGTGAATCAAGTATGGACTAGAAAAATGAAAGGAAGAGATATAGTCACTGTAGCAGGCACTGATGAGGTCATATTTGGAGCAATTCCCTTAAGGACTGCAGTTATTTCCATTGTGTCTTGACAGAACATTTGACTAAAATAGTAATCAAAAGAGTACACGGTCCACTTCCCATTTCTGGTCACCTTTTTCTTTAAGACAATGTTCAAGTCTGATAAGGACATGGTAGAGCTCAGGAAACTTCTGTCCACCTTTAATTTTTCTCTCAGCCAGTTTTCGGAGGATAGAGCTAGGCACGCTTGAGAATTGGTTCTTTCAAAGTATTAAACCCTCCTAGGTCACATCTTACTTTCCCCTCTCATTCATTTTTGTTGGAGAAAGACAACAAGAGACACTACAGGCCCAATCTCTGCTCACACTTTCTGGCAAGTAGCGTCATATGCTTGCTCAGGAGTGGGCCTACGTGACATACAGGTGGATATTAGGTCCTGGCACATATCAGCCTAGGGGTATAATTGGTGGTAGATGGAATAAAAAGCAACTCATTTTAAAGTTTCATATATATTTTTTGATTTAAATTCAGTTTACTGTACTTAAACTGGTTCGATGTTGAACTGGAGTAACTGCATCTAAATATTTTAGCTTAATTGCCTCACACACATCTGGTGTTCCAGATAACAGTGGCATTCAAGAGTAATGTACTCTCCATTTTTGACATAAGGTGTGTAAAATATAATTCTGATGACTGAAAGTGTTTTTAACTTGGAAAAACAGCAGCTTTTGAAGTACACTGTATATGGTGCACTTACAAGGGCTGAGAAAAGTATTGGTACTCACCAAAACAATTTTTGTAGAGTATTTTTTAAAAGTTGGTGAGTAAAATGGGCCTGTACTCACCTTATCTGGAGTGCTGGAGACATCTCAATGCCCCACATACCAAAGCAAAATCAACAGAAGATAGGTAAGTGCACCAATTTCTTTAACTGGTGCTTTAAGACGTTATGGTCTGATAATTGCTGTTTCCACCCTGCAGCAGGAAAAACAAAGCATTTGGTCACTGAAAAAGATAACTTACAAAAGCACTTATTTTAGGAAAGCAGAGTGGTATAGTGGTTAGAGTACTGATCTGTGAAGCATGAGAACACATGTTTGAATCTCACCTGTGACTGTATGTTACTTGACCCCCATGTGCTTCAGTCCTCTGAGCTGCAAAGTTAGGGAAAAACAGGACCCCTCTGAAATCAAGATTTTTGTCATTTTATTGGGGCTATCCCAGCTGAATAAACTGTAAAAAGAATAAACTTTTACATGTTCCTGTGGCTGTGGATAACTCCTTGTCCTGGTTACCATTGATGCCCACAAACTTAGGGGATGCAACAGAGGCCCTGTATTTTGAGTTTGCCCCACCAGCTTGTCAAAAACATATTCATAAAATCTTATTTGAAATAAATCTATTTATTATAGTCTATTTTGTGTTTATCTGCATTGCAAAAACTATTTTGTGTTCCTCAGATGCCACAGGTTTGTTAAAATAATAATGTATTTCAAATCCAAATTACTTTTACATGCCCTTACTAACTTTACTGCTCAGCAAGTTCTGCATTTTTTTTATAGCAAAGACAGTTGTTAAAGAAACATGGAGTCCAGTTCATAATCCCAAATGCATGTGGCATAAAAACAGGCCCTCTTGCCTGTTCCATTGCACTGCCACCCACAAAAGCCATACAACAACTTGAGCTTATGGCACAGGGTGGAGGAGTCCCCATTCCAACAGATGATCAGTGGTGATTGTCAGTCCAGATAGGTTTTCCCCAGTTAATACCCTAGCATGTACCTGTGACCACAGCTCAGCATGGCATTGCATCAAGCACATGTTGCAGTTTTATGTTGAGCTGCAGTACCTGTACTGAGCAACCAGATGTCCAGCCTGAAAGTACCCCCCCTCCTTAATCCATGCAGGAGTTATGAGCCCAGGTGGTATCGTGGTTTCTTCTTCTGTTGCGCCATCTTTGTCTTCCTGGTGGTCCTGTGTATCCCCACCCACCTACTAGATGTCTCAAGCCCTGGTGGTACAGTGTTTTAATGCCTCCTAAACTCAGAGTGCTCCAGTCCCTGGTGGTGTGGAGGGGCCCCTTACATCATGACCTGTCTTCTGTGCCATTGGGTGCTGTGCTTCAAGCAAGTGGTGAACAGCTGGGGTATTGCTGTGTGAGCACATGCTGGAAGGGGCTGCCATGTACCTGTAATTGGCCCTGTAGGTCAATGGGGCCCCCCCCCTCTTCCTTTCTGGGCCATCTTAGCTGATAATCGGGGGGGGGTGATGTGCAACCTGATTACAAAGCACTGATGAGCACGAATTGTTCTTTGCAACCGTTTATTTATGTATTTATGCTCACACCTCCTTCTCTCCGAAGCTTTGCCTCTCCTTGGGGACTCCCGTGGTGGGGGCCAGCCTAAGCCCCACAGTTCGGTCCTCTCGGCCCCCGTGCTGCCATGGATCTCCCCCCCGGGTGGGGAAGCGGGAGGTCCAGGTGCCTCCTCACTTACTCCATATGTGTCGGGCCTCTGGTCGATGCTCCGGGATTGTACTACACCCCCACCGGGGCTCGTTGCCAGGCACAGCTATGAGGCCAGTATAGCATATTGGTTAAGAGCACTGAGCTGAAAACCTGGAGACCTGGGTTTGAATCCCATCAGCTCCCACTTGCATATTGTGTGACCCTGATCAAGTCACTTCCTTGTGCTCCCAGGTTACACCTGAAAACAAGCTGCAGCTCATTGTGCCTTTCTTGGTTAAACAATTTCCCCTTTTCCACCCCGCTTTCTCCTTTCCCCCCTTTTCAGTTTTCTCCCCGTTTCCTCCCAAGGATGTTGGCGGCCAAGGAGGTCTGAGTAGACATGCGCACGTTGAGACATGATGCTGCTCCAGACCCCAACTGACATCCTTCCCTCCCAAGTGGCGCCCTCCGCTGCACCTCCACCTATATGCACCCAAATGGCAGTGTTGCAGCTGGAGCAGCATCCCTCCCTCCCCAGAGGGACCTGGGAGTCATAAAAGACAAGGGGCTAAAGCATGGTGAGCAGTGCTTGCCCACTGTCAAGAAGAGAGGAAGAATGCTGGGGTGCATCAAAAGGGGTTGACCAGTAGAGCAGTGGAAGTATTTCTGCCACTTTGAAAGGCCCTAGTCAGGTCCCACTTTAAGTACTGCATGCAGTTCTGGGCACACAATACAAAAAGGATATTAGTTGTTAGGAGGCAACAAAAAGGGCCACCATAATGATCGGGTATGGAAGACAAAAGCTACCAAGAGAGAGACTAGGGGGCCTCTGTCACGTTCACTCTGGCTGAGAGGTACACGATTTCAGTCTTTTGCATACTCAAGCATATTGACAAGATTGAACAAACAGAGATGTTTGATCTGGTATGCTCAGGCAGGATGTGGAGACATGCCCTAAAACTCAGTGGTAGTAAATTTATAACGTTAGGCAGCACTTCTTCTCCTAGGGGGCAGTGAACCTGCCGAACAGCCAACCAACAGAAACCGTGGGCTTTAACAAAAAGCAAGTAAAGGGCACACACACCAAGGCTTGGTACTATAAAATATTTATTGCATCAGGAAGAAAACATTAGCCATAATGCCAAGCAACCCTGTGTAGCACCTCCATTAAGAGGCTCCATCAGGGGGTGGTGTTTGGTTTGAAACACACTGTTTAAATACCCCACCTAATAAATGTTTAGTTATACAAAATTACCTAGTTCAGGTATACCTGGTGTTGCACTGTGTTATAACATCAAGAATGATAAGGTGTACGGTACCTGGCACAGTATGTACTTGTTTGTTTATTTCAAAAGTTTCATCAGAAAATACATTTAGTGGCTAACAGCTCATTTCCAGATGTGTCCTGGGGATGAGGGGGTAATGGAGATAATTCAAGGGATGGAATAAGTGAATAGTATTAACAGGATTACAAAAATAGAAGTCATATACAGCAATACAGTATATCATAGAAGCATAATCATAAACACTGTAAGGCAAATCAGTGCAACAGGTACATGTTGTAGATAAACCTGAGTTTTGATAGGCGGGGGGAACTATTCATACAGATATTAACTGGGGGATGATGGGAGCAAAATGGCCAGGGCAGTACTAGTTCAGGGGAAGGAAAACAAGAGGTAGAGTCATGGACAGTTGCAGGTGGATGAAGAAAAATCACGAGAAGAGATTTAAGCTAGAAAGCTGAGGCTGCAGAGTGGATTGACAGGGGAAGGGAGGACCAGAGTGTAGGAAAGCGATCTAAGAAAGCATACTGACCAGCAGTAGATTTCCTAGAAGGAATAGAGAGGGAATGGGAAATATTACTGCCAGGTTGAGGGAAGGAACTACACTAGAATTTGGATATAAAGGAGGCACAATGGGAAAGGTGCCTGGCATCAAGAGAGGAGAGTGAAAGGGCAGAGTAGAGTGAGCAGTGGTGGGTTGTATACCAGTGCTAGGGTGCTGCATCAAGACAGCACCAGATTTTGGCATCTGTCATTTAGAGTGACATCTCTGTGCCCCCCCTCGCTGAAGTCTGCCCCCCCCCGGAGTTGGTATATTTAGTAAGTGTGTGTGTGTGTGGGGGGGGGACACAGCTGCCCATAAGGGGGGATGTGGGGGCTCAGCCCCCCCCGCAAACAGGTCGCTCTAAATGACAGTCGCCAAACTCTGGCGCTGTCTTCACATGGCGTCCTAAATGCAGTGCCGAGATGTGGCAGATCCATGGTTGGTACAGGACAGTCTAAGGCAAAAAGAGTGAAAGAGGGGGTCCAGTCTGGCAAGGGAGGATTTGGGAGCTCCACTATAGTCTATATCACTATAATCAAAAATAGCGGGAATCATCCTTAAAACAATCTCTCGGTGGGCAGGAAGTGGGAAAATCACTTTGTTCCTGTACAGTGCACTAAGCCTGGGGTGGAGCTTATGGCGTTTGGCATCAATATGCACCAAGAAATCAGTATGTCAGTCCAGCCAGACCCCAAGGTACTTAAAAGAGGTTACATCCTTAATCGTAACACCATCAAGGGTGTGACATAATGGGAGTGCGGTGTGTCTAGTAACCCACTTCCGGCTGCCAGTGTGCAGGGGTTATGAGATAACAGATGGACCAGACACCGAACCTCAGGTTCGACACACAATCACTCTGTGATGTTTATTCGAAATACAGGAAATAAAACTTCTGCAATGCCATATTCCTTCTTCAGTACATCAGTTTGCAGCAACAGACTATGTCCTTTTTCTGCACTTAGCCAGCACCAGCTGACACTGATCTCTGATCTAACCACTTTTCACATGAAAACCCTCCATCCCTGTGTGGGCCCCATTTGCTTGGATAGGGGGGCTCAAAAAGAAAAAAAAATAAGCTAAAAACAAAGAACCTCAGTGCAGAAATACTGAAAAAGGTGTTACCCCAAAGGGCATTGGCAACAAATCCAGTTTCAAAGAAATACAATATCATACATATACTTCCATAATGCAAAGCATCATGGGGTATATGCAGATCACCATGAAATGTCAGGCTTGTTCAGTTTACAGCAATTTACATGCATTTTAAATAGCACGACTAACTTAATTTCTATAATAGTCACCGAGTGCTGTTTACCATTATCAAAAACACCTAGTGCCATGGTATTTTCAACATTTACAGGTTTCATAAACATAAGGTATATTATGACATAGTGTTATTACATACTAAATCCAACAACGATAAAGACTACCAGTTTTACATACGCTTGGAGGTCACAACAATGCATCACAACAATAACCTCCCTGTACAAGGACCTGAGAGGGAAAAGGGAAATTAAAGAGGATACTATAGCATAGTCAAGAAAGGGGAGGGGGTGCCCACAGGTGGCCAACCTTATGGACTATAAATTGTAAAGGATAGGATAGACTAAGAAATAGAAGAACTGTTGCAACAGATTTAAGAAAAGGTTGGTTCTCAAGAGTGGCAGGAGCTCCCTGTCACAGCCAGGAATTATGGAAACTTTTTTGGGGGGGACATTGAGGGGTAGTTGCTTAGACTGGAACCAGTGCTGAATGTTGTCAAAGTCCAGCTGTAGCTAGGAAGTAAGGTCATGGGAAGAGAAGCCAGATGCAAAAAGTCCCGTCATCAGTATACATATGAATGGACGTAGAGGAACAGACAGAGGGAGGTCATTCAGGAATGTGGAAAAAAGAATAGGGCCCAGGACAGATCCTTGTGGGATGCCTGAGCAGAGGGGGAGAGGTGAGGAAATGGAGCTTTTTATCCAGACAACTTGAGACCTTCCCTCAAGGTACGAATGAAAACAGCTGACTGCAGAGTCAGAGAAGCCCACTGCTTTAAGCTTATCCAGAAGTAGGGGATATGCCACTGTATCAAAAGCTTTAGCAAGTTCCACAAATATGGCAGAGATGATCAGTCCCTGATCCATACCTGGAGTCAGTGAGCTGGAAGAGGAAGGTGGAGGTAGGATTTCCTGAAACCAGACTGGAAAGGGGTGGAGAAGGAGGAAGAGTTAAAGAAGGAAGAGAGCTGATTAAAGTACAGTGTGTTTCTGTAACTTAGCAAGGGTAGGAAGGAGAGCGAGAGGACAGAAGTTATCAGGAGAAGCAGGATCACCACCTTTAGGATGAGGTGTGACAGTAGCCTGATTCTCGGCAACAGGGACAGTGGCAGAAGAAAAAGTGAGGTTTAGGAGCAGGGTAATAGACTACAATGAGAGGGGCCAAGAGAAGCAGAAGCTTAGGATCAAGGCCATTAGGGATACCTCCCTTGTAAGGATCTTAAGGGCAAGGAGGGCCTTAAGGATATTCCCTGGTGTTTCAGCAGCCCCGTGTCAGTTTCATAATTTTTTTGCCTAGTAAATTATTATTTTTTTTTTTAAATCAAGTGCATTTTATTGATTTTACAAAACATATCTCAACAAAAAAAATTCTGCATGATTAAGTCATGGTACAGAGATCTGGATAAATCAAGAAAACCCCACCACCCCCGTAAACCCCCCATCCTGGCCTCCCTCAGTAGTTCCCTCTCCCCCCAATATCCCCCACCCCATCGAGGTATACAATATAATAAGTCAGCGCATGAGACATCTGAGAATCCGGTTAAGCGGTCAAAGTGCAATCTATATCTTAAAACTTTGTAAACTGTCAAAGGGCTCGTCGTGACCAACAAGGAGCAATTAAGTAGTATACAGCGCATATAGTTTCCCCAATTTTTTTGTTAAAAAAAGGAATACGGTGTCTAACACTGGCTATTAACTGCTCTGTTCTAAGAGCAAAAGCTAATTTGTGCAACCATTCTGAGTATGTGATGGTTACTTGGTCCATCCAATGCAGAAGGACCAATTTCTTGACCACCAGGGAGATGAGAGCCATATGGTAACTTCTTTCTTTAACTTGAATCTGTGAAAATTCCCCGGTAACACAAATAAGTGGGGTAAACAATCCTTGGAGACCTAAGAGTGGATCCAGTTGGTGTTCAGTTTGTGTCCACAGGGGGGATATCTTTTCGCAAGACCAAAGAATATATATTAGGGAGCCTTCTTCTTTATTACATCTAGTGCATAATGAGGAGTCATGACGGACCATTTTTGCTAACTTTACTGGGGTATAGTACATGTTGTTCAATATTCTATATTGAATCAACCTGAACCTGTTCTGAGAAATATAAGTATAGAGATCTTTCCACAGTTGAGGCCAATTGAGTTCTATATCAGGTAAGAGATTGTCCCATATCGTAGAGCCTACTGGGGAGGGATGTTGTGGGCTAATAAGCAAAACTTTATATGTTGTGGAGATTTCGTGAGGTCGACAAGCTGGACTGGTGATTTGTTGTAGAAACTCCCCAAATATAGAAGATCATGATCTTTGCCCAAATAACTTAATTAGTAAATGCCGAAGTTGATACACCTTGAAAGATGAAGCTGACTGTAGGACAAATTTAGTCATTATCTCTTGTGAAGTGAGTACGATGGTGTTAGAGTAGAAGTCTGAGATTTTAGAATCCTAAGGTATTTTTACCCAAGAAGTAGAGAGCAATTGACCCCCTATCTTAATATTCAGATTAGAGAAAAAGGGCTGAGAGAAGTCTTTGGTAGGGAATAGCTTAAAATGTCCACCAAGCTGAGATAGAACTCTAAGGGAGTGACCTATGGGGGAAGAATATAAGTTCTTTGGTAAAACTTTTTCCGAGGAGTAGATTATCCCAGTGGGGTCTATCTTATTAGTAGAGAATAGATCGGATTCAGCTTGTAGCCAGATCGGTACGTAGTCCGCTGGTTGCTATATTTGGGATATAGACAACCATTTTCCACATTTATAAAGATGACTTTCCCAATAATATACCATGAAGTTGGGAAGCTGGAGCCCTCCAAAGTCTTTGGGTAAATATAATTTATGATACGACCTCCTGGAAGATTTATCAAGCCAGATAAAGGATGTAACATCAGCATGTATACGTTTAAAGAAATTTAAAGGCAGCCAAGCATTGAGCATGTTGAGAGGGTAGAACAATCTCAGAAGGACATTCATTTTAATAATGTTAATCCTACCCCAGAGTGAAAGTGAGAGACTTCTCCAGTGTAAAAGATCTTGCTGGATAATGTTCCAAAGATCTAAGAAGTTAAGTTTACGCAGTAAAGATGGGTCCGTGGTAAGGTAGATACCTAAATATTTAATATATCGAGGAGACCACTTCACACTGAATTGAGGAAAGGATTGCCTGTGCGTGATGTGGTTAAAGGGATACATTTCAGTCTTACTAAGATTGAGTCTGTAATTTGAGTATTTACCAAAAGTGTAAATTATTTCTAGGGCTTCTACAAAGGAGGAGACTGGATTTGAAAGGTGTAGTAGAATATCATCAGCGTAAACCGATAGTTGTGGGATCTGATTTCCAATAGGTATTCCAACTATGGAGGGAGAAGATTTTAATTGCCTAAGTAATGGTTCTAAATAGAGGTTAAAGAGAAAAGGAGAAAGTGGGCAACCTTGACGTGTACCCTTGTTGAGAGGAAAAGAAGATGAATATACCCCATTACA
Organism: Neoceratodus forsteri; assembly: GCA_016271365.2. Classification (NCBI taxonomy): domain Eukaryota; kingdom Metazoa; phylum Chordata; order Ceratodontiformes; family Ceratodontidae; genus Neoceratodus; species Neoceratodus forsteri. The sequence goes on from CM028133.1 coordinate 443,426,172, forward strand.
TTGAATCTTAGCTGAGGAGAAAGAATCTAAAGTTCTGATCCACTTAACAAACTGGAAAGGGAACCACATTTTTTGAAGCGTCACCCACAAAAAAAGCCCAGTCCAACCGATCGAAAGCTTTTTCTGCATCTAAAGAAATTCATGCCATCGGAAGGGGTTGAGATTCTACTGCTTGGAAAATATGTGCGAGTTTATGGATATGGTCTGATGATGATCTGCCTGATACCAACCCTACTTGTTCAGGACTAAGAAGACGGGTCCAAACCTTTTCTATTTTATTAGAATTTTTGCTAAAATCTTTATGTCACAGTTTAATAAGGATATAGGTCGGTAACTGGCAGGACAGGAGGGTGATTTATGTGGCTTAAGAAGAATAATAATAGTGGCTTCCAATAGTGAAGAGTCCATGACCTCACCCGAGAGTAGATATCTATAGAGACAGAGGGGAATGGGGGTTAGTTCTCTGATATAGGTTTTGTAGCAGTTGGAAGGGAGACCATCTGGACCTGAGGCTTTATCTAGAGACAAAGAATTGATAGCCACTTCTATTTCCTGTTGGGAAAGTTCAGAGGACAAGAATTATTGATGCATAGGTGACAGAGAAGGTAAGGCTGTGGAGGCAATGTATGCTGTAAGATCTTCTTTATATGGAAGGGATACCCTTGTGCCATAGAGGGAGGAGTAGAACTGTTCGAAGATGGTAACAATGCCCCTTGGATGGGTTTTAATTGTACCATCAAGAGCTTGGCCTGCAGTTATGTTTCCTGAAGATTCCAATTTCCTGAGACGTAGGGCCAGCAAATGCCCCACCTTGTCACCGTGGTCGATATACTTTGCCTGAGTTCGTAAGATTTCAAATTCAGCTTTTTCTTGAAGGATGGCAGCATATTGATTTCGTAGGGATAAAAGGGTTTTTAATGAGGATTGAGGGGAGGTAGCTGAGAGGGATTGTTCCAACGTGTGGATCATTCCAACGTGTGGATCTGAGCTAGAAGGGATATGGCCTGTGCTTCTCTTCATCATTTGTGAGTGGACGCTAGCCTTATAAATTCTCCCCTAAGAAAACATTTTGGGGCACACCACTCATGGTCTACTCTTGGAACCGTGTTGTAATTGTTCTCCACAAAGGACTGAATGAGAGAGGAGCTTTTAGAGACCATGTATTCATCTTTAAGTAATTGAGCATTCAGTCTCCAGGACAAATTTTTTTGATAATTGGGATCCACGATTAGGGAAGTCAATGTCGGGGCATGGTCAGATAGAACAATGAATTCTATTCCTGCATTATATAAACCGGGAAGGAGAGAACAGCTGATTACTATGTAATCTAATCGTGATGAGCATTGATGGACTATGGAGTAAAAGGAAAAGTTACAGGACAATGGGTTTAGTAATCTCCATGGATCACATAGGCTTAAGAAATCAAAAAATTTATGCAGGACTTGTTGTGCTGCCAATGTTGGCCGTAGTAGACCGTTGGAACAATCTGGGTCTTCAGTAGGAGGGAGATTCAATCTCCTCCTAATATCATTGGTAAGGACATGAAGGGGGATACTTTGTCTATGAGATCTGTAAAGAAACTGGGGTCACCACCCACTGGGCCATAAACACTTCCCAGTAATAACTTTGTGCATCTCAATGTGCCTATTACTAGGGTATATCTTCCCTGTGGATCTGCAATGGTTTGGTCCGCTTTAAAGGATATGGTTGATCAGTATAGCAACCCCTCTACTGGCAGTCGAATTTCCAGAAACAAAACTTGGCCAATATTTTGCCTGCGCAGAACAGTGGCCTCAGATGGGAGCAGGTGGGTTTCCTGAATAAAGGAAATAGTAGATTGTAACAATGACAGATGTTTAAAAATGTGATACCTCTTGGTACACTCACAAGCACCTCTGACATTCCATGACAGAAATGTGGTGATATTACTAGCCATAATCAACATTTATAGTAGTAAACGATCAATACACCACATTCAGAATGATTACCTCGCCTCCCCCCACCTTACCCTCCCCCCAACATGAACTATCCCATATCCCTCTTATAATAACACCATGCAGTGATTTCCCTGTAAACAATTTAACAGCAGATGAAAAACAGCCAGTAAGATAGTTATATAGTAGGTAAGGATAAAACATTTTGGTGTAATTTTACAGAATGTGCATCATTGTAGTAAACCCGCCCCACCCAACCCCATTTTTCGGGAGCCTCTTATCCATTAGCTTGTTCCTAATTAAACAATTCCCTCCTACCCATTTCAGATAATTATAACTATATACATTGGCCCCCTCTCGGTCCCAAATGTAAAAACAGGACTTGGGTACTAGAAATATGGGAGACCAACCCACTATGGCCTCTAAAAACACTCCCCTTAGATTTGAAAGCCACCCATAGGGATGGTAGGATAGGCGTAACCCAGAGTAATAATAGTGTCCTTCACTATCCCAATGTAAGACGAATAAATGGAGTGTTATGAGGCCAAACCCCAACCCCCCCAAGAATTAGCCCACTGTGCAGCTCAACCTGAGCCTGCACCATCTAGAGCATGCTGCCCCCCCCCATTTGTTTATTTATAAAAATATCGAGTCCCGTTTTGTTGGCTAATGAAAGAATTAAATACTCCATAAGGGAATAAGTGTCAGACTCTTAGAAACATGAAAGTAATGACAAAATAACCTCGAAGACCTGAGATGGCACTCAAAGCATCTGTTCAGATATCAATTAGAGAACCCTACCCCACAGAAGATAACCACTCGTTGTCATTCCCAAGCCATTCGTATCATCAGCTGTGGGTTTACAAGCCAGTAAACGAATCAATCATAGACGCACATCCCACAGAAAAATAAACGTTAGTCATAGGTGAGGGAATAAAATTAAAAAGGAGTTCACTTACTTAGTGTGATGTGGGGTGCGTCCATCAATATAGGTTACTCAGTAAGAAAGGGGGTGAAGTGCCAAGGGGAAAGCTAATAGATCGGATCCAAACTCGGTCCTAGGCTTATTCTGTCCCCTGGCAAGTTACCCTCAAACAGGGGCTCCCTCCAGATGACTCGAGCTCTAAACAAATATTACTGCCCCTAGTGTTAGCAACAGGGAAATGGTCAGGCAATATGCCTGGTAATCACCCCCTCACCCCACGAAGACCTTAAAACCCTGGTAAGAATTCTATTTATCTACTATAAAAGGAGTGTCAACACAAAAGAAAAACAATTCAGACAAAATACGAAGACTTTTAGTCTCATAATAATTAGACCCCAGGAGTTGTTAAGTGGAGTGTTCAGCCTGGTTTAAATAGTTCTAGCAGCTTGGTAATAAGATCTGTCATGGCTTGTTGCGGCGATTCATAGGACACCCAACTGCCCGAGATAGAATCCTGTAATTTCACAGGATATAACATCTTAAATGGAATGCTGGCTGCCAGTAACTTGGTTACTGTAGGGTGGAAGGCGGTTTGCTTCTGGTGGGCTTCGTATGGCAGGTCCTGGGAAATGCGGAGCTTATTTCCTTCCCACATTACTGCATTTAACTCCCTGGTTTTCAATAGGACATGCTGTTTTTCTATGTAGCTTAAAAATTTCAGAATTAGAGGTCGAGGTGGTTCTCCCAGCTGGGGTCTGGGTCTGAGGGAGCGGTGGGCCCGTTCAGTCTGGTAACATGAATGGAGTGGTGTGGGGCCTGCTACCTTCTCTAGGAACGTTTGGAGAAATAGGACAGTATTGGAACCTTCTTCTTTTCCGGGGAGGCCCATGATTAGAATATTATTTCTCCTACTGCTTCCCTCCAGATCTTCAGTTTTCAATTGTAATTTTTGAACTTGTTGATGCAGTAATACCATCTCAGGATCTTGTTTGTCTCGCCAGTTCTCTACTGATTTGATTCGGGCTTCTGAATCACCAACTCATCGGGTGAGATCAGTCATGTCACTGCATGGAGATTTTAATTCTGTGGCAATATCATGCAGAGTTTCCCTGAATGATTCAAGTTCTTTTAAGAACAGCTCCTCCATGAGCGGAATTGATTGGATCAGTGATGCTCCACTTTTGTCCCCCTGCACTTTGGGTTTCTTAGGGTGCAATTTCTCAGGTGAGGGAGGCAGCATATGCCTCAGGTGGGCCTGCTTCATTTCAAAATCCATCGCGGGTCGAACGTCCCGATAGCGATGCATAGGAATGTCCAGATCTTTTGTTGAAAGCAGGAGCCCAAATATGGAGCAGTTTTCAGCAGTAAAATTTGTTGAAATTAGCGGAAATATCAGTGGAAAGAGTAGAGGAGCAGGAGCTCCAAGTTGGTGCCGCTTCTAGCTCGCTTGCATCACGTGACTCCTTGCCCAGTAAATTATGATTATCTAAGCATTTAAAATCCACAACAAAAGACATGGATTGCCGTGCTTGTTTTCAAGTTACATGGTGAGATTTAATCCCTCTTTATGGTAAAAATCTGTATTTATTTAATTTAGTTATTTATTTGAAAATTGGTAACCGGGAGAAGCACACTGATCCAAGGCTCATTTCCAGGTGCGACCTGGGGGAGGGGAACAAAGGGAAAACAGCAGTGCAATACTCAGTAATGAGTCAAATTGAACAAACATTGATAAATAAGTTGGCACAACAGTAAATAAATAAATACAGAAAATTAGAATTATATTCAGAATAAAGTGTGGCCACATCTCAGATGGATACGCCCAAACAAGTGCAATGGTAAAAGCAGTAGCAATACATGGCTTACAAATACGATACTGGCAACAGGTGAGAGACCTATAGGACTAGCTGTGCCTGGTCTTGTGGAGGAAGGAAAACCAGTGATGAGGAGGTGTGACTAGAGGGCAGGTAACAGGGACTCAGTCAAGTGCCTTACCAAGAATGGTTGGACTCAGGTTGGGAGGTGTCCGGGGGGTGGTATCAGGAACAGGTGGGGTGGGGTTGGAGTTTCAACTGGTGCCTGAGGAGCTGGGGGGCTGGAGGGAGGTGGGTGCTTGGTTTCAGAGTGAGGGAAGTCGATTAGAGAAGGCAGATTGCCCAGCTTAGGAGTGGGGTGAGTAGTGGCAAAACTGCAGTGATCTCTGGAACGGAGAGAACAGGAGGTAGGGGGGAGTTGGGAGAGTAGACAGGAGAGATAGGAGGGAAGGGAACCGTAAGGGAAGTAAAATTCCATAGGGGTCAGATTGTTTTATGTAGTTATAACATCAGTGTTTTAGGTGTCAAAATAAGTATGAAAGAAAAAGTGAAACAAGGACACCTCATTTGTCATGTTGTGTGCTTCAGTTTTCCAACAAATGTAACAGTAAAGAGTAAACTACCAATACTATGACATCCTCTTGAACTAAAATTCTGAAAAATATGGGAAATATTGGTGTATTTTTATGCATAAAACCATTAATATCCCATGTTATGAATCTTTTTTAATAGCTGTTGAGTAATATGAGGGTTACCATGTTTCTTTTGCTTACTGCTGCTTTCAAATTTGCAGCTCTTCATCGAGGATATCTCTTGCAGCAAACTACACGTTTGTAACTACAGCCGTCAGGCACTAGGACCACATGGAGACTTTTCTAGCTAGCAATCTACTGGGGCCGCCCACGACAATGTCAGACGATGCTGCTCCTCCTATATATATATGTAGGCGGCCTCACACCCTCTTCAGTTCTTTTCCCACCATCGACCATCATGCATTGCACTCCATGGAGACATCACTACACTTCAGTCAACTACCAAATTTTCGTTTACTTCTTTATTTTCCTTCTCAAAATCACTTGTTTTCCTTGCAATTTTTATTTGCCTTCCACTTTTGGTTATTGTGTACACATCGACCTCAGCTTCTGTTTCTTTACACTTGGTGGTGGATCCTCAGGCCTCCAACCATTAAGCCCGCCATCTCCTCCTGATCTGCGCCCTAGTTTTCCAACGATTCATCCAGCCCTTCATCCTGCAGAGCCCAGGCTAGTGAGTCATCTTCCAGCAGAGCAGACCTCGAGGGAGATTCTCCTCTGTGTCGCCAGATTTCTCCTCAGCCTCAGGGCTCATCGGAACAGATTCAGGCCTTCTCTACCCGGGTAGGTGACCTCCCGTCCGGGACTCACCCTGGTCGCCACTCGTCATGGTTCCGACCATGGCCTTAGCGTTGTCCACTCTGGCAGTGACGTTCCCTGCTATCCAGCACCTTTTTTCCCACAAGGTACATCTCTGGCAGTGTTTTTCCACTGGTTCACTTGCAACATGTGATGGCCCTTACAGTTGCCACTCTCTGGCATCGACCGCACCTCTTGCGTCGTCTACTTCAGTGGCAACACCTCTTGCCATCCAACACCTTCTTCTTCACAAGGTACGGCTCTGGCAGTGTTTTCTGATGGCTCATTTGTGCCTGGCTATGGATGGGGCTACAAATGACGTTGTTAGACCTGCATCTCACACCTCAGTCCCGCAGGTCGGCTCCCGCAGTGACTTGCGCCAGTCTTTCCTTGGTTGGCGCCTACCTGTCAATGTCGGGGCTTAGGTTCCCCCATCAGCATTGTGAGGTGCCCTTCCATGCAGGCCTCCTTCACTGCCTCCTGCAGCCCGGCCCTCCATTCCCTCACAGTTGGCTTTACGTAGCGCGCCCCAGTGGCTCTCACGGCCAGCAGTCAACATCAGAGCTCCAGTCTTCTCCTGTTGACGCCATGTGGCACCTCCTGTACATGCAGGATGCTGCTGCCACTCCCCGCTTTCCAGCCCTCCCTCACCGTAGGGTCACTGTGGACTGTTAGCTACGCTGGTTCCCTACGCCATCCTAGGCCTGTCGACACTGGGGCTCCAGTGCCTCCCCCTTGTCTTCACTATGTGGCACCCTGCTGTCATGCAGGCAACCCACCATGCCTCCTGCCACTCAGACTTTATTGCACTTCAGGTTGGCAGTATTGGGAGGCCCCCGCCGGGCCCATCATGGTGGGCGCTGCCTATTGAATGGGGCTTCTGCCTTCCCTGTTGACGTTGCAGAGTCCTTCAGGTTTACAGGTCGCCGTCATCGACTTTAGCCCTCAGAATCTGTAGCAGGTTGCCCAGGGTCAGGGTTTGCACTTGCTTTGCTCTGGTTGGCAGTGGTCCATTGACGCAGGGGTTATGGTCACCCCCTTGAACGCTGCATGGCACTGCTGCTAGGCCAGTTCCACCATTGAGGTTCACATGGTACTCTCCTCCTTTTCGGAGCTAACCCTGCGCCTTACACCCCAGATGCACCAACGACAGGGCCTCTTAACCCATGCCCCGCATCGTCTCTGGTTCCGTCGCTGCACCCTTAAGTGTTCAGGGTGTTGCCATCCTAGTTCCTCTCTGCCCGGACCACAGAGCCCGTTGCCAGGGCTTAGGAGTGTACTTCCTTTTACTATAAACAGAAGAGGGGAATGCACTACAAAAATATGGTTGGGAGCCTTCTGTCAGGTCTGCCCCCTTTTTGTACCAGAAAGTTGACAGAGCAAAGGGCGATGGCACATTTATAAGGTAAAAAAAGAAATGGGCAGACTGGATGGGCCTTTCGGTCCTTATCTGCCATCAGCTTCTATGTTACCAGGAGTGCGGATCCCCCTTTGGATACCCCGGGGCCACCTCCTGCAGACCTCCCCTTTATCTCTAAGGGGATACAGCTACAAACTACAGGGAGGTTTGATGCTCAGGACCAGTGCATTACTAGGAGACTCTGAGTAGAGTTCCTAGTTATCCCAGTTTCTCCACCTCTTATCCTACCTTCTCAGTCGGCTGCACCCCGGCCGCCTGGCACTGATCAGGCTTGCTCCCTGCCATGCCCAGAAAGGCGGACAGGTGGTACTGGGTCCCTCAGAGGGACCCTCTCTTCCCGCTGGCCCCTGGGGGCTGCAGAAGACATTCTTGGCTCAGGGTGTCTGGGTTTTCTACTGATGTGCAACAGTCCATCCTGAATGCCCCTTCAGAGTTGCAAGTGCTTTGGGGTGGAGGAGATATGTTTTCTGCCCTGCAGGCCTCAGGCAGGACTCTGTGGTCAGTCTGTTCTCTATAGCACACCCAGCCAAAGAGTGGGCAGGAAGTACCCTTTCGCCAGGCCTATGATAACCCCAAGAAGGGCACCAGGCCCAAGGACGCCATGCACTCTGTCTTCACGGAGCAACAGAACAGGGGGTTCTAGTCCCACTTCTTTCCAGTCCCCAAATCCACAGCAGATTTACGTTCCAGCCTAGTCCTGTGAAACCTGAATCTCTGCATTCATTACAAGAAGTTCAGGATAGTGACCCTATATGCCCTGCTGCCACTGCTGCACCAGGGCAACTGGATATGCTCCCTTGACATGGAGGACACATACCTACATATCGAAGTATGTGCCCCCTGCTGGCAGTACCTCAGGTTCCAGTTTCAGGGGGAGCTCTACCAGTTCTGAGCATTGCCCTTTGGCTTTTCTTCTGCGCCTCGGGTCTCCACCTAATATTTGGTGATAGTAGTAGCAGTTGCCCTCAGGAGGGAGGGGCTGTACCTTTTCCCCTACCTGGATGACTGGTTGTTCAAGGCAAGGTCCATGGAGTAACTGCTCCAGACTTGAGAGCATACCAAGCAGTTGTCCCATGCCCTAGGAATCATGGTCAATTTGCTCAAGTCAGTCTTTACCTCCTGCCAACACCTTCATTACTTTGGGGTAATACTGGACTTGGCTCAGGGCCTCGCATTTTTACTGCAAAACAGGGAAGAGTGCCTGCTGGGTCATGCCCAGCTGCTGTACAACAGCCAGTATGTCTCGGCTGGAACCGTCCTGAGGCTCTTGGGCCTGATGGCTGCAGCCATCATTACTGTGCCTCTAGACAGATTGCACATGCAGATTCCCCAGTGTCTGCTGAAGGTCCAGTGGGATCAATGCATTGACAATCTGGAACAGCAAGTTCTAGTTTCCTCCCTAGTCAAAAAGATGCTGCTATGGTGGATGGAACCCAGCAAACTGTTGAAAGGAGTTCCCTTCCTTAATCCTTCCCCTCAGCAGATTCTCACCATGGATGCCTTGGGGTTGGACTGGAAAGCTCATATGGGGCCCCATCAGACTAGAGGTACATGGAGGTCTGCAGTGGAGGCCACCCTCCATGTCAGTGTCCTGGAGATGAGGTCCATTCTGTATGCTCTACAAGCCTTCCAGACCCATCTGTCTCCAGGCCATCTGCTGGTGCAGATGGACTTACATCAGTGTAGTCCACTACATGAACAAACAAGGGGGAACCCACTCGTATCCTCTGTGTTGGGAAGCAATGAAAGTCTGGTACTGGGCTGTAGAACATGGTCTAGAACTGTTGGCGGCACATGTTCCAGGTTTCAGAAGGTCCTGGCAGACAGCCACTCGCAATCCCGGATGCATGAGTGGGAGCTGCTAACCTCGGTAGCAGAGGATCTGTTTGACAGGTTGGGGCTGTCTAGAGTTGGACTTTTTGCATCCCCACTCAAAACTAAACTGCCGTGTTTCTGCTCACTGTCTCCAGGGCCCGGAGTTTTCTTGCAAACACATTCTTCCTGTCTTGGAAAGGGAAGTTTCTCTATGCCTTCCCTCCCTTTGCTCTAATCCAGATGGTTCTGATCAAGCTTCAGATGAAGGGCGCCACTTTGATCCTTGTGGCTCTCTTCTGGCCTCATAAGATCCTGTTCCACTTACTGCAGCAGCTGGCAGTGGAACATTCTATTCCTCTGCCTCTGTGCCCCACCTTGCCATCACAGGAGCAGGGCACTCTAGTTGATCCAGACCTAAGGTCTCTTCCCCTTCATGCATGGCTCCTGAAGACATAGCGAGGTTTGGGGTTTCTCAGAAGGTGGCTGATGTCCTGGTGGCCACTAGAACACCCTCTACCGGGGCTGCTTATTCCAAGAAGTGGAAGTGCTTTACTCTGTGAACTGCTTCCCACAATCTGGATCCCTTTTCTTGTCCAGTGAATCAGGTGCTGGGATACTTACTGTTCCTGTACGATGCTGTACTGCAGTACTCTTCCATTAAGGTACACCTGTCGCCCATTTCAGTGTTCTGCATGCCTGTTTATGACTGTATGGTGGCACAGCTGGATGTGTCCCGTACATTCTTGAGAGGCATTCTACATTTGAAGCTTCCAGTTCACAATCCAGCCTCATCTTAGGATCTGACTTGTGTTAGAGAAGCTTACTTTGGCTCTGTTTGAGCCAACCATGACTTGCGAGTTACGCTTTCTGTTGTGGAAAGCGTTATTTTTAGTTGCCATTACTTCTGCTCACAGGATTTTCGAGCTTCAGGCTCTCATGTTTGAGCCTTCTTATTTGAATTTTCACAAAGACAGGGTGTCTTTGCGTACCAGTCCTAAGTTCCTACCTAAGGTGGTGTCCAAGTTTACTTTACATCAGTCCATCCACTTGCCTGTTTGTTTTCCATAGCATGCCAATCCAGGGGAAACATTGCTGCATACTTTAGATGTACATAGAATTCTCAGGTATTATGTCCACCTGACGAGGGACATTAGGACATCCTCACAGCTGTTCGTTTCTTTCGCCCCCTGGGAAAGAGGGCGTTCCAGTTTTGAAGCAGTGCTTGTCCATATGGTTTGTCAACTGCATTACTTTTTGTTATAGGAAGTACGGTAAGGAACTTCCTGGTGCTGTGCGTGACCACTCTACCTAAGGTGTGGCCACTTCTGCTGCCTGTTTCAGGAATGTTGCAGCTGCTGAGATTTGTGCAGCTGCTACCTGGAGTATAGTCCACACTTTCACTAGGCACTCCAGTCTGGACATTGCTTCTAGAAGAAGGGTAGGTTTTGGCCTAGCTGCACTCCAAGGCCTCTTTTCTTCAGCCTGTTGCTTCCAACCACCCAGACTGTTTTGATATCAGAACTGGGGATTCATTCCAAAGGTGTGGCTTGCTGCAAAAGATGGCCTTGAAGAAGACCGTACAGTTACGTAAGAACTTACTATAACAGTAGATCTTCGAATCTCTTGCAGCAAGCCATGCTGTGTCTCCCTCCTTCCCCCTTGCTTTCTGTCTGTTTCCTTCTTCAAAATGTTTAACCTTCTGTTTTTCATCCTACAGTAGCGAGAACCTGTGCCCTCCCTCATCCTCTGTGTATGGCCTCAGGCAAGGGAACTGAGGAGGGCGGGCTGCCCACATATATATATATATATATATATATATATATATATAGGAGGAGTGACGTCAGCTGATGTCGTCGTGGGCAGCCACAGTAGACTGCTGCCTAGAAAAGATTCTGTGTGGTCCTAGTGCCTGATGGCTATAGTTCCAAAGGTGTGGCTTGCTGCAAGAGAGTCTCTCGAAAATCTACTGTTATGGTAACTGTACTTTTCAGAGCTGGTCGTCTCAGGAAAAAAATAACTGAAGAACTCCAGTAAAAAATAAAACTTGCCAGAAAGCTATTCAAACACTTTAAAAGTACATGCAGAATAACAAGGACTTCAAAAGAAACAGAGTAACCAAAGACGAAGAAACATGTACATAAAGTGCCTTGAATGATGCCAACAGCTCCAATTGTGGAGCTAATTTCCTTGCTGCCATCATTATTCTTAGCAGGACATGACACAATAGAATAAATCATTATTCCCATAATGCTTCCATATATTCAGGAATGTACTTGTGCCAGTAAACAGCCTTGAAAGTCTTTTTTTGGGTGCATCAGAAAAATGGGAATTTGAAACACCAGTGAACGTCTTTAAGGAAAGCAGGGGGAGTGTTTGGACAGGAGGAAAAAGAGAGATGGGGGGAGGCAGAGTGAGGGAAGAAAAGGGGGAGAGGAAGAAAGAGATGAGAGAGCATGGGAGGTGAGGTAGGAGTTAACAGAAGACGCAGCAGGAGAAGGGTCAGAGATGAAGGAGTCACCAACTTTGAGAACAGGGGTGGGAGACCAGGTCGTAGGGGAGAAGAGGGAATGGGTAACCTTCCAGAACTTGAAGGGGTGATTTAATGTTGTTCTGGGATGTGTATGCAAAATACTCAGACTTCGCAAGTCCGATGGCTTTGGTACAGGTGCTGTGAAGATGGCTAGAGCAGCTGGGGAGCCAGTGATCTTATAGGATTGCCAGGCAAGGTCTCTGATACGGAGGCAAGCTAACAGCTCAGCTGTTATTCAGGGAAGATGAGAGCCTGATGTTGTGCAGGCTTGTAGTTGCATTTTATTAATGTGTCTTTAGTACTCTGTTGCTGCCCATATTTGGAACATACACTTTTAAGTAGGCAATTCTGTATAACTGAATATTTATTAGTTGGAGTATTTAAGAAGTTGTATTTCAAACCAAACACTGCCCCCTGATGAAGCCTCTTTGAGGCGCTATGTGAGGATGTTTGGCGTACTGGCTAATGTTTTGTTCCTGATGCAATAAATATCTATAGTATCAAGCTGTGGTGCACTCTTTTCTTGTGTTTTGTTCATTTAGCTGTTCCACGCATGGGTAGCACCTTTAGCCGCTCTATGTGTGCATGTTTTTATCTGTAATAGTATGAGACCATGAATATGAAGACAGTACAGGCCTCCAAGGAAAGCCTAGACAAATTTCTGTTTACCAAGGGAATCACAGGGTATCCTTGGTAAAGAGTGTGGGTAGGGAATCCCTATGAACTGGTACAGGTTTGCACAGCATAGTTATTCGCACTTACTTGTGAAGCTCTGTATCAGGCCTGATGGACCTTGAGTCCCTTCTGACCCTAAATGACTGTTACTATGTTTCGTTGAAAATGTGCTCGTTATGGGTCAGTCCAGAACTAACTGGGAGACTATGGTTTGCATGGAATTCATGGATTGCCACACTGAGGTGAGTTAGGGGCTGGGCAGGATGTGGAGAGGAGGTACACAGCTCCTAAACTCTGAGCAGTGTAGGAGGGCTGCAGATAAAGCAAGTAAAATGCTCGGGTGCATCGCCAGGGGGATAACCTTGAGGAAAGGGAGGTGCGTCTCCCTCTGTGTAACTGCCTGGTTAGACTGCACCTAGAGTACTGCATGCAGTTTTTGCGCTCGTACTTAAAAAAGGACATTGCACTTCCGGAGAGGGTTCAGAGGAGGGCAACCAGGATGATCCAGGGCCTGGGGGGAAGGTCCTATGGGGAGAGACTTGAGAAGCCAAACTTGTACTCCCTAGAGGAGGGACAGAAGGGATATGATCAAGGTCTTTAAATATCTAAAGGGAGTGAATAGGCTCAGCCTGAATAGGGTATTCCAGCTGAGGGAGGAGGGGGCCACCAGGGGGCATTCCATGAGGCTGGTTGGTGGGAGGCTCAGGGGGGAGACTAGGAGACACTATTTTGCCGAGAGGGTGGTGGACCCATGGAGCACACTGCCTGCAGAACGGATGGCTGTTGATAGAGTGGAGGGATTCAAGAGGGGCTGGGACAGGTATAAGGGGAAGCTAAAACTGAGAAATGCCAGATCTGGAGGTGTAACTCTGATGGGGGATGGGGTCAGGGGGGATTTACAGGGGAGGCAAAGAAGGCAGCAACGGTGTCCTGACCGGGTGCTGATTTTCAAGAAGAGTCGATAGACCTTTGGGCCTACTCTGCTGGCATCTTAGTATGTTAGTAAACAAGGAAGGAGCAATCCGCCTGGGATTCACATACCCACTGCCTGCCGAATTAGGAGCAGCATTGGCTATGAAGGTAGCTGTTTGCATCCATGGTGCCACCATTGCTAGGAAGGGATTCAGTAGGGAAAAAATAAAAGATAAAAAGAAAAATAATGGCAAAATGCCTTCTAATTGGAGTCAACCAGTCATATACTGTTTTGAACTCAGAAAATATTCCAGTGCATTATCAGCCTCCAGAACATTATGGGCTCCCAGAGCTACAGGGATTCCTGTATTTTATAGGAAAATGTAGCCATCTACAGGGAAATTGTTCCCATAGACTTGCATTGGTTATATGAGAAACCGGGGGAATTCTGCTTACATAGGAAACAATGTAATCTCTGAGAAAACACAGGACAATTGCCCATGGCTTGCAGGGAAAATTCCAAATTACTCTGGGAGCAGTTGTAACCAACACTTGCAAAAAAGTCTCTAAAACCTGTCAGTGATTTGTTTAGCTATAGCTTCTCATGTAAATTTAATGTCTAAAATCCAGCAGACAGTCATCACCTGAATGGAGGTGGCTTCCAGCTGCTTACAGATGAAACTTAACTGTACTTTCCTTTGTGTGCACATTTAATTAAGCTGCAGTCATTAAAAAAAAATCAGAGCATTTAGAATATGTTCTGTATATTCTTCTTTAGGTATCTGTTTTTGTTTGCTTAAGTCATTCTATCTTGGCAAATTGTCCATATGACCTGCAGTGATTCCTTCAGCAAATTACCCAGAAAATGCTGTCGGTGCAGTTGTGACATCCTGTCACCAGTGGATTTACTGTGACTCCAGTGGTCTAATTAACCTGGCTGTAATCTCCTGTGCCCTAACACTGTTGTCTCGTTTATCTTGGCACCTCACTTCACATTGCCCTTCTATAAATAAAGCTGAGATTTACTATTGATTTTGTTTCCCCCCCCCCAACCCAATTGGCAGTATCATCCAGACAAACAGAGTGCAGATGTGCCAGCAGGAGAAGTGGGAAGGCTTGTGCAGAGGTTCATCGAAGTTGATCAGGCATGGAAAATTCTAGGGAATGAGAAGACAAAGAAAGAGTATGACCTGCAGCGGCGTGGTAGGTCCTTATAAAGGAGCTCTCTTAAATCATTCACTTACTGGTACCTCTCACTTAAAGATGTTTCCTGATCATGTGTGAATTTGTCTCCTGCATAATGCTTAAAAACTACATTTCTTGAATCTGTGTTGTTTGCAAAATCCTGCGATGTCGTGAAGAAGAGAATTAAAACTATAGTTTTCATTTTAACTTTTTATGAAGATATAGTAATTTAAGAAAAAAAGGATTGCGGGCTGACCGAAGACCCTGTGAGAAGTGCACTCACTTACCATGCAGTAGACCCGGGTTTGCACACAGAGCCTGGGACACTGCACATTGGGTGTTAGAGAGAGTGTGAGCCTGCATTCCAGACACTTCCTGTCTCAGAGAGGGGAGCCTCTTTCCAGTGCATGGTTACACCCTTGTGGCCCAGGGGGGAGGGAGTCATGTGGGCAGGAATGCTGAGCTTCAGGGGAAATCTCTTTTTGACACATCATATGCCTGCATATTGAGGGTCAGACGGTTCAGGTTGTCAGTGTCTAGGCTAGGGGTTAGAGATTCACGGCCACAGGAAGGTGGATAGTTGCCCCCAGCTAACCTGTGGTTCACCTAGTAGGGCAGCATTAGAGTGCCCATCCTCACGGATGGGGGGGGGTAAACAGAGGCAGCTGGATTGGTAGGACAAAGTCCTTCCTAACCTCCATATCCATCAGGACTGAGCTTCTGTCTCCATCCACTCCAGAAGTATCCACCCCAGTCCTTCCTTAGACTAAGTAGTAATAGTCCTCAGAGGCTTCAGGGAAGGGGGAATCTAAGGATGGAACTGCAGATAAGCGGTGGGTGGAGAGGAGGGTTGGGTGCCTGTGGGGGCTCCTCTGGAGTGAGAGAAGTACACTGGGTTGACACGGAAAAAGGCTTTGGTCAGGCTAATAAAGAAATCATCCGAGGGTGGGAGAATGTTAACAAAAAAGTTGTCCGAGCCTGTTGAGAAATGTTTGGGGATTGTCACTCTGCTGTCACCATTATGATAATTTCATTTTTGTATGCTGAGCATATGACTGTGATTATCGGGTCTTCAAATTGCTTGCATGTCTGGATAACGTCTAGGTACTGTGTGTTGTTCCACTGATACTGTTTGTTTCCCCATCTTTGTGGACTGGATCATGCCTGAAAACTCCCTGAGATGAGTGCACTCACCCAGTTAGCAAAATAATCCGTAACTAAATAAATAAGTGATATTTCACATTTTAGCAGAACACACATAGTTTACATATGGCCATCAAAAGTACAAATCAAATGAATCTGCAACCAGGTATTTGTTTTTTCACCTTTCTGTGTTTCTCTCAGAAAGAGAGCTGAAAGGACGGGGGCAGTTGACAAACAACATGTACATAGAAGCATATATGGCCAGTGATTTTCTGTTTTCAAAAATGGCCAGTTAGAAAACTGCAAATTCCATTTCTTTTTTTTTTAATTTTACAAAAATCTAATGTTGATATGCCCTTTGCTATGCCCACATTGCAAAGTGCATGCATAATTCCCCCTCCCCCAAGGGCTGTGACTCACGGTGGCATTCACGCCCCTGAATTAACTGGGCATTTGCGCAGTTGTGCAGTCATCTTGCTCCAGATTTAAAATGATGTCCCATCCTTGTCGTGCCCTAGACCCACCTCAAGTCCCTGCAATTTATTGATTGGATTGAGTACTGCACTTTCAACATCTTACCTGCTTAGTTCTTTGTAGCCAGTGCCACAACAGCTCCCCCACTGCTGTCCCTCAATTATCTTGTCTGCTGA
Source organism: Neoceratodus forsteri (assembly GCA_016271365.2). NCBI lineage: Eukaryota > Metazoa > Chordata > Ceratodontiformes > Ceratodontidae > Neoceratodus > Neoceratodus forsteri. The sequence continues at coordinate 443,442,566 of CM028133.1, forward strand.
ACATTTATAGGGTGTACCTGAGCTACGTGCAAGAGTTTGCAATGTGGCAGCTTGCTATTTATTCCTTTGTTTAGTTTGTTTTTAGTAAGAGAATTTTATCTTCAAACCCCAGAAATCCCTCACTATGCCTAACAATTGCAGTCAGCCTGCAAGGTTGAGCTGCCCCGGAGAGAATGGAATTTATGTAAATGATGGAACTTAGAACTCCATTCAAATGACCGCCTCCTGGTGAAACTGTATTCTGCTGGCTTACCCCAGATTTATTTCTCCGCCTGTGAAAGCAAGTTGCCCCCTGAGTGCTCTCTTCAGCTGATTTTATTTTTGCTTTTATTTCCACAACAGAAGTGTTTGTTTCATTTTCTTTATAACTCCACATTTTAGTATTACTATAGTACAGTTCTGTGCTTAGTTTTATTTTTCTAGTGTGTTTTTTTTCCTCCAGTTCTTAAGCAGTTCCAGGAACTGGAGACTCTCTGTTTTTCTACTTAGCGGTTTTGTTTTAACCACAATTTTAAAACATATATTTGGCTCAGTTCCTTTTTATTTAGTGTAATATTGCTGCTTTTAAATTCTTAGCTCCTCGGTTTCCATTTTTATTGGAACTGAGACGGTTTTGCCTTGTTGTACACTTTGGAGGGAAGTTTTCTAACAGAGTTTTTTATTTTTTTATTTATTGAAATCTTGGATAACACCTGTGAGCGGTTGCTCATTGAGAGGTTCCACGTCAGATACATTAACACAAGAAGACACAATATAGTTACAGTAAATTATACATACAGAGTACAGAAAAAAAATTAAACAGTACATGGGTTGCAATGACAAACAGTTACACAAATTGCACTAAGGCATAGTACATGGTATGCCAGCACCCTGCGGAAGAGACAAAGGCAGAGGCAGAGTGTTAGGGTGAGGTGGGGAGGGGCAGTGAGAGCTGAGATAGAAAGGGCAGAGGGAAAGAAAAGAGCCAAGGGGTAGGGGGGTGGGAGGCAAGTGCTAGGGCAAAAGTGGGTAGGAGGCAAATGTTTGGGCAAACACTTAACTTGGCGGGTCAGGAGTTGGAAGTGCTGAGGCAGACTAAAGCTGCAGGCGCAGACTAGCAGAAGCACCTACAGGTACTATTGTCTGTGTGGTGCTGATGGAGTTTGTGCTTAAAGGAACCAAGGGTTGTGGCTCCGGCTGTGTCAGGTGGTAGACCATTTGTCCACAGATGGGCCCGATGAGCAAAGGACCGCTGGGCCATAGTTGTGCAGCACCTGGGCACATGGAATACTTGTGTCGTCTAGCTCCTGGTGTGCCTGGCATGTATAGGTTTTGATAGAAGGCTCAGAACTCCTTGAGGAAGTAAGTTTAATGAGACCTTTTTTTGCAAGTAGGCAGGTTTGATAAAGTATTCTGTCCTTCAATTGAAGCCAGACCGATTGCGCATAAAGCTCACAGGTGTGGGTGAGTTTTGGGGCATTAGTGAGCAGGTGGCAGGCTTTGTTTAAGGCTGTTGAGAGGCGTTGGAGCCCTGTGTCAATAGCAGAGCCATAGACAGCTAGGCCATAGTCCATCACGGTGATGAGTGAACTGTTAATTGCCAGGTTCAGAGCTTCATAGGTCAAGCAACGTCTGTGCTTGTAGAGGATACCGATCCTGGTGTTAAAGGCTTTGGCCTTGATGTCAGTGTGCTGTGTGTAAGACAGGGCAGTGTCCAGTGTGATTCCCAGGTACTTGAAATGGGGGACTAGTTCCAGGGTGTTACCGGAGTCATTCTGAATTGCCAGGGGATAGCCTTTTAGCTTGTTTTGGGCTGTGGCAAAGAGCATAGTCCTGGTCTTTTTATAGTTCATGACCAGTTTTTGCTCTTTGAATCATTTTTCAGCAGCTGCGAAGCCGCTCTGGAGGTCATATTCCAGAAGTGCAGGGTCGGGTTGCTAGTAAAGATCACCGCATCATCTACGTAGAGGAGCATGTGGCTATTGCAAGCAGCCAGGAGGTTGTTTAGGAAAACACTGAAGAGTAACTGATCAAGTATGGATCCTTGTGGTACCCCTGATCTGACTGGTCGACTTTCTGATAGGATGTCCCCGATCTTTACTTGCTGTGATCACAGGCTAAGGTAGCTACAAAACCATGCTACAGTTTCTAGGGCTAGCCTTATGTCCGAGAGCTGTTCAAGGAGGCAGGCATGGAACAACAGGCAGCCAGCGTAGAACAGGGGTCTCCCCCCCCCACCCCGACATTCTCTTTGGGCTCTCAGGCCGCCAAGGCCCGGAACAAGTCCTAAGGGAAGCACTCTTTTTGGGATAAGAACTGGCCTAAGGATTCTTGCCCCCCACAGTGATCCCGGTCCCCATTGGATTCCTACTTCTCTTTTCCTGGAATCACTCTGCCGAATGCTTCGGCATTGACGCCTCACTCTATGCAGGCCTCTGCTCCTGCCATGTCCCCCACAGAATAGAGTTCCCCCAGCTTTCTCTGGGCTGTGGAGGGGCCCTCAGCTTCCAGGTCATTCCCCCAGCCCTGCTGTCATGACCTCTTGATTCTCGAGGTCCATAGGTGCTGAGTCCTACTGCCTCTACTGTGGCTAGTGGCAGTTCGTCGGAGCTGGGTCCCGCACCATCTCTGTCGATACCTGTGTCGATGACACTTCCTTATCTTGCCGTTGACCTTAATGCTGTTCTTTCCTCCTTTACCTCTACTCTCATACAACAGTTTGTTCCATGGCCTGGGCTGTCGTCACCCACACCATGGGGTGCTGCCTCGGCATCAATGCCGATTCGACCCATCCATCCCATGCCTTCTAGAGAGCCAGTGGTGCTCCGATCATTGGTCCCTGTTTCGGAACAGGCAGATACAGAGGAGGAATACCACCTTGATCTCATCCTTCCTGAGGAAGAGGATAAGGAGGAAGACATTGAGGATGACTACTCTGACAGGTCTTCTGTCTCCTCCAGGAGTAAGGACTTAGTCAAACAGACCCCCCAGTCCCCCCCCTCCCCAGAGGACCCCTCTTTCTTTAACATCATGAAGTAGCTCTCCTCTACTATGGGGTTCCAGACTGAGGAAGAGGATGTCACCAGGAGGAATTTGGTGGATTTCTTGGAGATCCCAGATCTCCACCCAAGGTTATTCCTCCTCTGCTTCCAGCACTGAATGATACTGCCACTGCTGCTTGGCACAGACCCAGTCTAGTACCTACCATGCCCAGAAATGTTGATAAGCTTTACCAGGTGCCTCAGGGGCTTCCCTTTTATACTGCCCGGCCAGAAACCGACTCAGTGGTAATTGAGGTCACTCATGACAGGACTAAGGCTCCTAGGCACCTTAGTTCCCTACCCCCTGACCAAGAATCCAGAAGGCTTGACCTCTGGGGCAGGAGGACCTTTTCTCTGCCACTTTGGGCCTTAGAATTGGCATCTACTTGGCTCATTTGATCAAGTACCAGAACGCCCTCGGAGGAAGGTCAAGACTGCTGCTGCTGCTCAGGCCCTTCCTGAGGGTTCCCGGAGACGAGAGCTTCTTAAAATTCTCCAGGCCTCGGAAAATGTCAGTAAGCATCTTCTCAGAGCCACCTATGATATTGCTGATAACTACAGCCAGGGCAGCTGCCTCTGGCATTTTCCTTAGATGGCACTCCTGGCTTAGAGTCTCTGGCTTTGCAGCTGACATCCAGCAAAAGGTGTTGAATGCCCCTTTCGTGGGTCACAGACTTTTTGATCCTGATGTGTAGGATATTATCAATGACCTGTAGTCCTCCGGTAGGGCTGTTAGGTCTGTCCACTCCCCTTACCATACACAAACCAGTAGCAGACCAAGGCCCTCCTTTCGTAAGGTCTGTCATAATTCTGGTTCCATAACCAAGCTCCAGTAAAGTGTAGGGCCAATACTGCCTTGCATGTCCCTTCCTCCACCACTGGTTCCTCTGCTAAGCACTCCAGAGGAGAAAGAGCAGCCCCGGCTGCCAGTTCAGCCTCAGCCTGACTCCTTGTCTGACCCTCCTCCTCTTGTTCCAAGCCAGGAGGTGGTGGTCGGAGATCGGTTCTCCCTCCATCTATTGCAGTGGAGAACGATTACTACAGATGCTTGGATCTTGCAGATTATCGAACAAAACCATGCTTTAGAACAGGGGTGCACAACATGTGGCTCAGGGGCCACAAGTGGCCCCCACAGCAGTTGTCTGTGGCCCCCGAGGACCTAGCAGCTTCCATTTGCAATCTTTATTTTTTTGTTGTTTTTAGTTTCAGTAACATGTTGATAAATCAATATATAAATGTATGTTTTGATTTGTTTTATGTGTACATTTAATAATGTCTTGCTGGACATTTGTCACCTCGGGCCATTTTACAGTGGCCCTCAATCTTGACTCAAGTCTTCAGTTTGGCCTGCCACAAATAAAAGTTGTGCACCACTGCTCTAGAACTTCTAGAACAGCCTCCAGATGTTCCCCCCGTCCCTACCTCTTATCCTCTGGACCACACAGCGGTGCACAGGGAAGAGGTGCTTACCTTGCTTGCGCAAAAGTGCAATAGAACCAGTACCCAGGTGTCAAAGGAACAAAGGATCTGAATTCCCAGATATCTCTTGCAGCAGGCCACACCTATGGAACTATAGCCACCAGGCACTAGGACCACACAGAAACTTTTCTAGCTAGCAGTCTACCGGGGGGCCCCACTCCAGCATTATACATGGGCCTACCCTGTAAGTGTGAGTGACCCCCACGCCCTCCTCAGTTCTTTTCCAGCCATTGACCATCGCATGGCGGACCTCGTGGAAATCTGCTAGCTTCATTTGACCGCCGTTTCGCTGAAATTCTTCGTCAGACCTTTATTTTTTATTTTTCTCTCCCTAGTGTGTATCACTTTAGCAATACAGTGATTTTTCCTCTCCGTTTATGCTGCTCTCCACCTCTGGGAACCTCTTCAAAAAATATGCCTGTGGGAAGAAGATCCCTGAGAAGGATGTACTCACACCACCCCCTACCCCCCATCCCCCTTATTGGTTGTTGCTATTTTTATTTCTTGTTATGTAGTAACCATTTTTTGTGTTGATTTCCATTGCCTTTTTCATGTAATGTTGTCTCTGATGTGGAACCTTTGTAAAAGAGCCTTGGCTCAAAGGTATTGTAATCCTAGACCTCATAAATAAATAAGCAAGGGGCAGAGTGTCACAAGGCCTGCATCTGCTTTCTAGATCCAAACCACGACACCCAGACTTGCGTGATCTGTTGCAGGATCAACCAGGCCACCAGAAAACACAGAGTGCAGACCCTCAAAACCTTTCTGCTCAAGTAGAAGGTTGCCCAGATGAAGAAGGAGCTTCAGGCTCACTCCAGTTCCCCCACAACGTCCTCGGGCTCGCAGCCTTCCAAGGCCCGGAACAAGTCTATGGGGAAGCATAAGCATCAAGACAAGGACCATCCCAAAGAGAAAACCCAGTCCTCGTTGTCTTGATCCTGGTTGCTGCTCCGTGCACCAACTGCGGTGGGGCTGTTCTCATTATTGGGGGCAGACCCTTCTGCCTTGCACGCCCTTTCCCCTGCAGAGCTCCCATTGGTAGCTCCCTCTCACCAGTGTTTCAGTAGCGGGGTTGGTTCCAGGGGCTCTGGCGCCCCACCAGCTTCACAGCCCCTATTGTTCAGACCCTTGTTTTTTGCAGCATTCAGTCAGGTGGCTCAGCTGGCTCTTCATTGATGGGCTCAGCATCTGTGGTCGCCAGGAAACAGCCTAACCCCATGCTGCCAACTTCGGCTGTTTCTTCAGCTGTTGTCTTGGGCCCGCAGCCTCTATCCTCTCTGGAGTCACTCTGGCCTGACCCCGGTTACCGTCACCATCCCCGACGCTGACCCCACGCTGAGGAGCTTCTCTGCAGACCACAGCTTATGCGGCCAACCCCGGTGTTCCCTCAACAGACACCATTGGGTCCAATGCTGATAGCGGTTGACTTCCACTCCATGCTTACTGCCTTATGGGATTATATGCAGGCTAAGCTTGCTCCTCCCCAAGGCCTGTCTGCGCAATGCCCCCCTGTTTATCCAGCAGGGCCACGGCCCATGCCCTAAAACCCTGGGCCCTCACTCCCCGCTCAGGAATCGTGGGGGGGTGGGGACAAGAATGGGTGCTGTCCATTCCTCATTCCTCCTGATGAGGGCTATGACGGTGGGGGAGCTACTCCTTAAAACTCCTCCATGGTCTCGTCTGATGACGAGGAGACCCCGAGATACATCCCACAGTCCCCCCCCACTCCTGGGATGACCACTCTTTTGTCTCGGTTATGAGACAGTTACAGTCTGCCATGGGCTTCAATTCAACACTGAGGAGCAAGATCCCGCTCGACGTCGACTGTCCACTTATTTACAGCTACTGGATGCTCCTCCTCTAATCATCTTCCCTTAATTGAGCCTCTTGAAGATGCCACCATGGCCACCTGGCATCGACTCAGTTTGATACCTGCCGTACCAAGGAAGGCAGAAAAATTATACCAGGCTGCAGCACGAAGGCCTTTCTTCACCAGTCAGGCTCAAGCGGATTCGATGGTCATCAGTGCCACCCACGACTGCACCAAGAGGCCCAAACATCTTAGTTCCTTGCCCCCAGATAAGGAGTCCCGTAGGCTGGATCACATTGGCAAGAGAACCTTTGCCTGTGCCACACTAACCATCAAGGTGTTAAACTACAGTGCACATCTGGTCCAGTACCAAAACCAGCTCTGGGACCAAGCTCTTGAATCTTCCCAGGCCCTCCCAGAGGACTCTCTAAAACAGCAGGCACTGCAGTCTCTTAATGCCTTATCCGACGTCGGCACCCACCTCCTTAGGGCTGCCTACAACACCATAGATGCCTCAGCTAGGGCTGCCTCGGTGTGCATTTGCCTACGTAGACACTCTTGGTTGACATTGTCTGGCTTTGCCCAGGTTGTTCAATTGTCCATCCTTGAATGCCCCTTTTAGAGGCTACAGATTGTTTGGCACAGATGTGCAGGACAAATTGTCTCAACTGCAAGCCTCTGACTGCACTCTACGATCGGTCCACTCCATGTACCACACCAACCAGACAACATGTGGTCAGCGAGTGCCCTTTAGTCAGTCTGTTCATAGACTCAAGCCCTCCAGCAAGCCGTAGGGTAAGCACCGGGCCGCCCCCTCTTCCACCACAGTAAAAAAAAAAACAGAGGAAGAGGTATGACCCAGCCATCCCTACCGGTTCAGCCTGACTCCTTGCCAGGCCCCCCACCCCATTAAGGCAGGAGGTTGTGGTAGGGGGTCGCTTCTTCCTACACTTGGACAAGTGGAACGAAATCATCAGAGATACCTGGATACTGCTGATTATAGAAAGTGACCACACTCTGGAACTTCTGGAGTGCCTCCAGAGAAACCCCCACTTCTGTCCTCTTATCCTCCAGACCACATTTCAGTGTTCTGGGAGGAAATTCACTCCTTGTTGTGAAAAAGAGCCACAGAACCCGTCCCAGAAGCTCAACAGGGCATAGGGTTCTATTTTCACTTCTTCCTGGTGTCCAGCGCACAGGAGATCTCAGGCCCATTCTGGACCTCCAGAAGCTAAATCTGTTTATCCAGCACAAAAAATTCCGAATGGTGACACTCCAGGGTCTGCTGCCCCTTCTGCACCAGGAAGATTGGGTTTGCTCCCTTGACATGAAGCATGTCTACCTGCACATCTAGGTGTATGCCTCCCACAGACAGTACCTAAGGTTTCATTCCAGACACACTTCCAGTTCCAAGCCTTACCCTTTGGCTTGTCTTCAGCCTCTTGGGTGTTTACCAAATGCCTGGCAGTGGTGACAGCTTCCATCAGGTGGGAAGGACTCTGTATTTCCCTACCTGGCGACTGGCTTCTCAAATTCCAGTCCAGGGAGCGCCTGTTACAGACTCTGAAACATACCATCTGCCTATTACAGGATCTGGGCATCTCAGTCAACCTGCCCAAGTCAGTTCTGGGCCCCTCCCCCGGTCAGCCCCTTCAGTACATAGGGGCAGCCCTGGATACTGCTCAGGGCATGGACTTCCTGCTCCAGGACCGAGCAACTTGCCTGATAGCTCAGGCCCACCTGCTGTACAGCAGACGCTTTGTCTCAGCCAGAACCTTCCTCCGGCTCTTGGGTCTGATGGCTGCGGCCATAGTAACAGAGCCCCTAGCCAGATTGCACATGAGGATTCCTCAGTGGACACTGAAGGTCCAGTGGGATCAGCGTACCGATGACCGGGAACAGCTGGTCCTGGTCTCCTGTCCAGTGAAGAGAGTTCTGCTTTGGTGGATGGAACCCAGCAACCTGTTCAGAGGGGTTCCTTTCCTCATTCCTTTCCTCATTCCTTTCCCTCAGCAAATCCTAACAACCGATGCTTCGGGGTTAAGGTGGGGAGCACATCTAGGTCCCACCAAACACAAGGGACCTGGTCCCATCTGGAATCCTCTCTCCATGGCAATATCCTGGAGATGCGGGTCATTCTTTATACCTTGCAGGCCTTCCAGACTCTGCTATCCCCAGGTCTTCTGCTAGTACAGATAGACAACATCAGTGTAGTCCACTACATCAACCAATGGGGGCACTCACTTGTACTCTCTCTGCCGGGAAGCAATGAGAGTCTGGTACTGGGCTCTGGATCATAGTCTCAAACTGTCAGCCATCCATCTTCCAGGTGTTCAAAACGTCCTGACAGACACCCTAAGTTGGTCTCAGTCAAAGGTGTATAAGTGGGAGCTGTTAACCTCATTAGTAGAAGACCTGTTCGACAGGTGGGGTCATCCAGAGTTAGACCTTTTTGCATCCCCACTCAACGCAAAACTGCCGCATTTTTACTTGCTCGATCCAGGGCCTGGAGTTTTTGGGCAAGACGCGTTGTCCCTCTCTCGGAAAGGGAGGTTTCTGTATGCATTTCCTCCCTTCCTCTTGCTTCAGAGGGTTCTGCTATAGCCTCAGATGGAAAGGGCCACAATGATCCTCATAGCCCCCTTCTGGCCTCGTCAGATCTGATTCCCTTTACTGCAGTAGCTAACAGTGGAACCTCCAGTACCTCTTCCTCTGTGCACTGGCTTGCTCTCCCAGAACAGGGGCACCCTGGTCCATCTGGAGCTCAGATCCTTGCATCTTCACGCCTGGCACCTCAGGACATAGCCATGGCTCAATTTGGGGTGTCACCCATGGTGGCTGATGCCCTGGTGGCAGCTAGAAAGCCTTCCACTAGGGCCACTTATTCTATGAAGTGGAAACGCTTTGCACTGGGGGCTGTTTAACGTCAGCTGGATCCTTTCACTTGTCCAGTGAACCAGATTCTGGAGTACTTGCTGTCCCTTTCAGACTCCAGCCTGAAGTATTTCTCTCTTGAGGTGCACATGTCTGCCATCTGTGCCTTCCATGTGCGGTCCACATACGGTGGCACAACTGGAGGCATCCTGTACATTTCTGAGAGGCATTCTTCACCTGAAGCCTCCTCTCCACATTCCAGTCCCACTTTGGGACTTGAATTTTATGTTTATAAAAATGTACTTTGGCTCCGTTTGAGCTGGCCGCAACATGTGAGCTACACTTTCTATCCTGGAAAGCGTTGTTTTTAGTTGCTGTTATTTCTGCTTGAAGAATTTCAGAGCTGCAGGCACTCATGCGCGAGCAGCCTTTTTTGGTTTTCCACAAAGACAGGGTGTCTTTGCGTGCTAATGCTAAGTTTCTTCCTAAGGTGGTGTCAGAGTTTACTCTAAATCAGTCCATCCACCTTCCTGTTTGTTTATTTTCTAGAGCATGCCAATCCAGGGGAAGCATTGCTCCATGCCTTATTTGTGCATAGAATTTTACATTATTACACACACTGTACGAAGGACTGCAGAACGTCCTTTCAGTTGTTTGTTTTTCTTTCACCCCTGGGAAAGAGGGAATTGCTGTTCTAGGGACATGGATATGTTGTTCATCCACACTGTCTGGCAGGTTCCTTGCCGCTTTAAATCTTGCCGGAAGGTCTTCAAGCTGGCTCCTCCCACCCACCCAGGTGGTAAAACTCTCGGCTCCGCCCCATGATGCCAGATCTTCCTTACCGCTTGGAAGCTCAGGTTCCCTCCTTAACGCTCTGCGTGATAGACTGGATCCTAGTTCTTCAGTTCGTCCGAAACTCGTTTTAAAATTTTCAAGACTTCGGTCATCCTTTTCCCTCACAGCTGCGATGGACAAATCGACTCCCGGTTTTCGGCGGTGCCCTTGTGGGCAGAAGGTGTCCAGGACGGATCCGCACTCCACGTGCATCTACACCGCACCATCCTGGAACCGACCGCGGGCCTGCGAGTCATGCTGTTCGTTCTTGGCCACGCCTTGGAGGACCCAGGCTGCCCGGGTTGAAGCTTGGGCGCCCCGAGAAGCGCTACCCGCCGGTGAAGTCGAAAGAGACCCATTGGGCGGTTACCGCGGCGGCTGGCTTGGCTGAGCAGCTCGAGCAGATGATCACCCTCGAGGAGGAGGCAGCCCAAGCCGCATCTTCCTCCTCCTCGGTCGTGGCATTTATCCAGCTGTCTTTGGGTACCTCCTATTCTGCTTCATTCAAGGAGCTTTGCCAGTCCCTTTCCACGAAGGGAGAGGGGCCATCGGGACATTCCTCTCTGTCCAAAAAGAAGGACTCAAGGGTAGAATCCCATAAATCGCGTTCATGGGAGCAGGAGGGTCCTCTCCGGACAGCCGACTGTTGACTTGGTCAGGCTGGCTTCCACGGCGTCCCGTCAGGTCAGCGGCGAGACTCCGTTGACACGGTCGAGATTTTTCATGACCCGTCCCGGATGGGTTTGTCGACTGGTGAAGCCGACAACCCTTCTTCGCCAGTTCCCCCGGTGGAGACCGAGGATCTGCCTGCGCCCCCGGTGCAGCAGTCCCCAGTTAAGGTGTCCAAGCCGAGGGAAGATCGGGTGTCACCCCTGCTCCTTCCAAGGTCCGTCCTCGGAAACACCGAGGATCTCGGTCTCAGACTTCTTCTCGGTCCAGCCGATCCCGCCGACATCAGCGGTCTCGGTCTCGGCACCAAGGTAAGCGGCGACGCCGCTCATCCTCGTCTTCCTCCTCGGATGAGGAGAGGCTTTGGCGCAAATTGCATCGCTGCTACGAGGACCTGATGTGGCAGCAGTTACTTTTGTCTGGGAGCAAGTTGACACCAACACCTTTCCCGGCTATCAAGTGGCTGACACCCGAGCGGCCGAAACAACCTCTCGCTGCTGTCGAGATGCCCAAGCCTGGGCCGGTTGTTCGGCTGAAACCTGCTGCCCCACCAAGTGTGGTGGAACCTCCGCCTCCACAACCAAAATCGTGGGCGCCGACCAAGGACTCCCGGTCGGGTCAAGGCCTGCCCCACAGGTTGTCGGTCACCCTCACTCCCGACCGTCCTCAGCAGGTGGGGGGTGGATCAGGCCCTAGGCAGCTCTTCGCGGACTCCTAGGAGTCCGATGATGACTCCTCCCTGTTCTCCAGGCTGCTTGACCTGGAGTCCTCCGGGGGCCAGTGATTGGACGAAAGCCCATCATCCTTCATGGGTCTGCTTCGGCTCATCTTGGAGTCCACTGGGATGCAGCTTGAGCCCGTATCCAAACGGGCCAAGTATCCCCCGACGGAGATACTGGACCGAGGGGATTCACCCACGGAGGCCTTTCCAGTGGCTGAGGCCATTGTAGGCCCAGCCTTGGAGCTTTGGCAGTGGCCTGCTTCCTGCCCTCGCCCCTCGGCCAGGATGGCCAGGAAGTATCACGGTCCTACCGCTCTTGCGGAGTTTTGGAACACCCTCTGCCGGGGGTTGGTCACCGACAGCGTCTTCCCGGCGCCTCCAGGAATGCTAGGGATGTGGAACAAGCCCCGACAAGGGATCCAAAAAGCTGGACTATGCCGGATGCACAGGTGTGCGACGCTGTGTCCTCCCTTGGCCTCCGCCAGGCCAGCTCGGCCGTGCTGATGGCACACTTCTCCCACGCCCTCATGGGCTTCCTGGATGAGGTGATCCCTCATCTCCCAGCCAACCTGCAGACCACGGTCCGGCAGGTTCGGGACCAGGGTAGGGCGGTGGCGGCAAGCAGCTCAAACAGCTCTGGACATAGGTGACTCCTGTGCCAGATCGTTCTGCCGCAGATGGCCATGCGCTGCAAACATGGCTGAGGATATCCACCTTCACCGGCGGATACCCAGCACAAACTGGCGGACGTCCCCTTCCCAGGGACCGACCTCTTGACCCTGGGTGGAAGGTCACCTCCAGCAGATCGAAGTCAATGCCACTCTGGACTCGGTCACCTCTGCCCAGAAGGACAAAGGCCACCGACAGCAGCAGCACAAGCTCTTTTGTCCTTCTGCGCCTGCTGACGTCTGGCCCAACAGCACCAGCACCAGGGCCAGCAGGCTCGCGCTGGATCCCAAACCCAAGCCCAGGGCTTCTCTAGTAGAAGCAGGAGGTAAAGGCCCAGGAGGTCCTCGGCCAGTCCCCCTCCAAGCCTGCCCAGTGAAGGGTTGAGGGGTGTCGCCCCCAGCCTCGTCGCTCCCCCTGGGTTCCCCCATGGGGGGAGCTCCGCCACTTCCTTTCTGCCTGGTCCACTATCACCACGGACCGCTGGGTGTTGGAGATGGTAGGAAGGGCCTGCCTCTGGAGTTCGAGCAGGCTCCACCCTTTCAGTGCCGCCCTTGGGAGCCACAGAGGTCCTCAGCCTCGCTGTCGGCCCGTCAAGCCGTGTTGCCTGCTCCTCCCCGAAAAGGGTGATCAGGAAGGTGGCGGATCCTCCTCCAGACCGGGTTTGTGTCCAGGTATTTCCTGGTCCCAAAACAGGCAGGGGCTGGCGCCCCATTCTTGACCTGCACGACCTGAACAGGTTCCTAAGGTCTCGAACCTTCAGGATGGTCACTCTGGCTCAGATAATCCCATCCTTGGAACGAGGCATGTGGTTCTGTTCCCTGGACCTCCAGGACGTCGTTCTTTCACGTCCCAATCCGTCTGTCGCATCAGAGATTCCTCAGCTTCAGGCGGAGGGATCCCTACAGTTCGGGCCATGCCCTTGGCCTCTCCCTAACCCCAGGGTTCACCAAATGCATGGCAGTGGTGACAGCATTCCCTCTGGCGCGGAAGATCCAGGTGCACCCCTACCGGGACGACTGGCTGATTGCAGCCCCCTCCAGAGCGGAGGTGGAGCAGTCCAGAGATCTGGCCTCCAGGTTTGCTCTCAGATTGGCCTCACATCAACGAGGCCAAGTGCGAACTCATGCTTGCAAAGTGCAGGACATTTCATGGGGCAGAGCTCGACTGTCTTTGAGGCAGAACACGGCTCCCAGTGGACAGGGCAGTGCTCCTCCTTGCCCAATCATTTCAGGTTGAGCAATGCGCCTACCAGGACTGCCTCTGGGCTCATGGTGGCAGCCCATTCAGGCCCCGCTGATAAACAATCCCCTTGGATGGCCAGCCAGTGGTCCGCACGATCCGCTCGTGTGGTGACCAGGATAGGCAGCTCTCAGGTGGACCAGGCACATCTGCAGGAGGCATCCTGTTTGTCCACGAGCAACTGTCTCTCTTCGACCGATGCCTCTCTGATGGGTTGGGGTGCCTACTCTGGGGAGCACAGGCGCACGGCCTCTGGTCCCTCAGGAGTCCGATGCCACATCAACCTGCTGGAGCTTGACGGTTCATCTAGTCCTCACCGCCTTCCTCCGTTTTCTACGGGGTCAAGTGGTTCAGGTCCAGAGCGGACAATACCACGACCATGTACTACCTAAACCGCCAGGCGGGGACGCGCTCCATGCCTTTGTGCAGGAAGCTCTCGCGCATTGGTCTCTCGATGCGCAGCCTGGGCGGATCTCTCGCCATTCACGTGGCGGAGCCTCCAACACCCTGGCCGATGCCCTGGCGGATAGGGGCTGCGTCTCATCAGTGGTCTCTCTGCGGAGGTAGTACAAGATCTTTTCTCCCCACTGGGGCACGCTTCAGGTGGACCTGTTTGCCTCCAGGGAGAATGCGGCCGAGACTGTTTATGCCCCCCCTCAGCAGGGCTCGCAGCAGGGATGCCTTCTCGAGGCCCGTGGACCCTGGGCCTCTTCTCACCTTTCCCCATTTCCCTTGATCCACAAGGTGCTTCTCAAAGCGAGGAGGGACAAGGCGCAGGTGATTCTGGTAGCCCCAGACTGGCCCCGCCAGTTCTGGTATCCAGATCTCCTCAGTCTCAGCTCAGGCTCCCAGGCGGCTCCAGCCTGCCGGACCTGATCTCAGTCAATCAGGGAAGGTATTCCATCTGGACCTTCAATCCCTGCACCTGATGGCCTGGTTCCTGGCCAGCTAGAGTTCCAGGCCTTGGGTCTTTCCGGCGGAGTCCTCAACATCGTTGAAGGCGTCCCGTGAGTCGACCAGAAAATGCTCGCCTTCAAATGGAAGAGATTCTCCATTTGGTGTCAGGGCAAGGGCCTGGACCCTTCCTCCTGTTCCTTGGCAAGCATACTGGACTACCTGTGGTCCCTTTCTCAGCTAGGGCTTTGGTCGGCGACCCTTAGGTGCATCTGGCAACCATCTTCTGCCACTGTGGGCGGCCGGGAAGCAACATGGCGCAGGAGAAGGTGGTCGGGCGCTTTTTCAAAGGCCTTGATCACATATCCCCTCCGGTGCGAGAACCTCCACCTCCGTGGGATCTACTGCTGGTATAGGCTAAGCTCATAGGCAAGCCATTCGAACCGATGCATAGGTGTGACATCTCTCACCTGTCGTGGAAGACCGCCTTCTTGGTTTCTATCACGTCAGCCAGAAGGATGGGAGAGCTCCAGGCGCTTTCCATCGAGTCTCCCTATCTGGTCTTCCACAGGGACAAGGTTGTCCTGCGCCCCAACCCAAAATCCCTTCCGAAGGTGATGTTGGTGTTTCACCTTAACCAGGTGTTGACTCTGCCGGTGTTCTACCCCACTCACACCTCGGAGGCCGAATATAGGCTCCATACTTTGGACCCTAGAAGAGCGCTCGCTTATTACAAGGAGCGGATGGCTGAAGTTCGGGGAGAGGTTCGCCAGCTGTTTGTCACCTACACTGAAGCCGCACCTGGCAGACCTGCAGCCAAGCAGACGATAGGCAGATGGGTCACCTTCTGCATAGATCTCTGCTATAGGTTGGCAGGCATGGAGCCTCCCAGAGGGATAAGAGCTCATTCTACCCGCCATACCGCTGCTTCCAGAGATGTCCCTATCCAGGAAATCTGCAGGGCTGCTACCTGGAAGTCAGCACACACCTTCATCACCCATTACCACATCGACCTTGAGTCACGTGGGATGCTGGTTTTGGGGCCTCGGTTCTCCAGTCTCTATTCCCTAAGTAGGGGCTGTGCGCCTTGCCTCCCTCCTCCCAGAGAACTGCTAGGAGTCTGCCAGACAGTGTGGATGAACAACATATCCATGTCCCTAGAAATACAGGTTACTCACCTGTAACAGGAGTTCTAGGAATGGTATATGTTGTTCATCCACATGACCCACCCGACCTCCCCGGCTTCAACGCACAACCTGGCTTCCAGCGGGCTAGATCTGGCATCATGGGGCGGAGCTGAGAGTTTTACCACCCGGGTGGGTGGGAGGAGCTAGCTTGAAGACCTTCCGGCAAGATTTAAAGCGGCAGGGAACCTGCCAGACAGTGTGGATGAACAACATATACCATTCCTAGAACTCCTGTTACAGGTGAGTAACATGTATTTTCAAACCCCACCCCCGATTACTGCCTCTTTAGCTGCTGCAGTTATCCCAAATGCTTTGTTAAGCAACTGCTGCTTATCTGCCCCTAACAAATTAACTGTCCACCCCTGCCCTCCATTCTGTTTTCCGATCTCCACCCATAGCTTTTGCATTTATTTTCCAGCTCCTGACTCTTTCCCTCTGCTCTTTCTACAGGAAGATCCCTTGGATTGGGTGCCGTAGCAAAAGCGTCTGCGCCCTCCCTCGGGCCACAGCTTTTCGCTCCAGCCACCACCCACACTCTGCAGCCTGGCTCCTCAAATAAGGTACGCTCGCTCCCTTCACTGTTAGACCGCTGCTGTGGCTTTCTTTCTTATTGGCTGCTCCAGCGTCTGCACAGGGACCTGATTGGCTAAACTGTGAGTCCAGGAGCCACCATTTGTTGTTACACCAAACCAGGCTCTGATTCCCAAATCGGTTCCCGCAGCTTCAAAAAGCCTTAGTGCGGGTCTGAATTTTTTAAATCTGTAACTTGTTTGGAGCCTGTATTTTTGTCTCACCTGCCCTCCCCAGCCCCAACCTCTATTAAATATGCCTTTGCACCTTACTCTTCATCGCCACTGGCTGCTGTAGGCTGTAACTACACCCTTCCAAGCACCATTTTTGTCCCTATTTGTCAATGATTTTATAATGAACAAACCTTCCTAGATAAGCTGTAAGCAGTAGTCATACAGCTAGATAAGCAATAAGCATGTAGTTATGCATTCCCTAAACAATATCCCTTATCACTACGTTAGATTAGCAATTCATCTCTGACTGCTTCCACTTCCTTCCTTCCTGCCCTTGTTATAGGTGTCTGGGTGCAGCAGTAGCCTGCAGATTCTCTGCCGTACTTTCCTGTCCGCACAGCATCCCCTGCTTTGTCCACTACCTACTATTTGTACTTGTCCCTGCATCTGTTACCACATATCTGACCACTTTCTTTTGTTTGCGGGATTGCTTCCGTGCACATTTTTGTCTTCCTTCCACCAAGTACACTAGGTCATACTGGGAAACACAATGAACCCCATACACCTTTGGTTGGGTTGCATTATATGTACGCTGCACTTTACAATTGCATCCATGAATGAATCAGCCTCCTCAGACCTTCCACTCAGCCACCGGGCACATGACACTGTCCTCTCCCCAACACCCTCTTCTACCACCTCTCAACTGCCCAAGCTATCAACAGGCCTAGTGCTTCTACCATCTCGTACTACACCTGTTGTGGAAGGCACCCTGTTCCATCCATTTCCCACCATTTATATTTCTTACATCCACTATGATTGCTATATATGCATCCCGTGCCCCAGACATACCTACTCCCCACCACCAACTCCACTTGCCCACCCCATAAAAGGACTAGATCATGTTGCATAGCTCCTGTTAAGCACTCTCATAAAACTCCTGCTCTTGTTACTAATCTGTGCAAGCAATATCGAACTCAATCCCGGCTCCCCTCTCCCATTCCGGCTCCCTCTATGCTGCCCGTTATAAAAGGGGCTAAATCTTATCCACACCAATGCCTGTAGCTTGTTAAAAAAACTGGACATTATTCAGTCTTGGCTTAACATTGCCTCCCCAGATATTGTCGTGGTAACAGAAACCTGGCTTAGACCATCTACAATGGATTACAAAATAAACATCCCCTCTTATGTCGCTTACAGGACTGATAGGTCAGCCGGGGAGGGGGCATAGCCATTTACGTCCGGGACAAATTCATAGCCTCCATCGTTGACTCTACTTCTGTACCACTGAAATTTGAATGCACCGCTCTAAAACTACAGCTCCCCTCGTCAACCCCTATCTACATCTTAGGCTGTTACAGGCCTCCTTCTGCTGGTCACAAGGTGTTATATCACCTATCCAGCATTCTAATCTCCCTATCCTCCGAGGTTATTATCACAGGAGACCTTAACATGGACTGGCATTCGTCCTCCTCACAGCCCCTGAAAGAATTATGTGACAACTTTGGCCTGTCACAGCTTATAATGGAGACTACCCACCCCAACAAAAAACACCCTCAGAACAGTACCCTGCTCAATGTTATACTGGTCAATAAACCCCACCTATACTCCCACTCTGGCATTTTCTTTAATGCCATTAGTGATCACTGCATCATAGCCTGTGTGAGGACCTCCCCTAAGTTTGTTTCCTCTTCTAGCTATGCCTTCAAGAGATCAAAACGTTACTTTGACCCTAATGCCTTCCACTTTGACCTGCAACATGTGTATTGGCAGGACTTCTACCTGGCTTCTTCGACTGACGAAGCTTATGAAGTCTTCCAAAATATTGTCCTCGGATGCATCAGTAAACATGCGCCTCTTGAATAAACCTGAACTAATAAGAAAACATGCCCTTAGTTCTCAGCCAGCCTAAAAGCTGAACTGCTACACAGAGACTCACTCTGGAAGAGGGCTAGGAAAACCAAGCAGCCTAACGATTTGGCAGCCTACAGAGCTGCCTGAAACCGTTGTACCAGATCAGTTAGGGAAGCTAAAGGTAGCTGCTTTGGATCTGAACTTAACTCTTCTACTAACAGCACAACTAAATTCTGGAAAACTTTAAAGGAAATCCAAGGCCACAGCTCTGCTAGTCAGTTCCCACCAAAAATCTGAACTGGCAATTACATTACTACAGACAAACAAGAAATCCTCAAACTCTTTTATAACCACTTTGCCACAGGGGGCCTCGCGTTCGATGTTTCCCTCACCAATAACCTTTGCGCACAACTCTATACCTCATGCTCCTCTTGCCCGGGCCCAGACCCAGCCTTGTCCGCTCCAAGCAAAGCATTCTCCTTCTCCCCATCTCAGTGAAGGAAGCTGAGGACCTTCTGCTCCTTCTGGATAGCAGGAAAAGTGCAGGTGCAGACCTGATAGAGCCCTTCCTCCTCAAACTTGGCTTCCACATCCTGTGGCCCCCAATTACCCATCTCTTCAGCATGTCCCTAGCTCAGGGCTCACTCCAGAGCATCTGAAAAACTGCCCATGTCATTCCAGTCTTTAAATCTGGCAGCACTAGCAACCTAAATAATTACCACCCTATCTCCCTACTCCCTACCCTCTCTAAGCTCCTTGATAAGGTTGTCAATATGCAGCTTAGACAACACATCGATGACTTGCACCTACTGAACCCAGCTCAGTCTGGCTTCTGGCCCGTCATAGCACCATCTCAGCGCTTGTTAAGGTCACGGACGACTGTTTGAGTGCTCTGGATGCAAGAAATTACATGTGCGCACTGTTTCTTGACCTTAGCAAAGCCTTCAACACAGTGGACCATTCCTTGCTCTTGACCACCTTAAGAATATTGGCATTAGTAACTTGGCCTCAGTGGTTCTCCAACTACCTCTCAGAGCATCACCAACAGGTCAAGGCTGGGGGCGATTTCTCCCTCCTTAAAATTCTTCCAAGAGGGGTACCCCAAGGGTCCATCTTGGACCCACTCTTATTTGCCATCTACATAAATGAACTAAATACTGGAATCAAGTCAGCAGACATCCACCTCTTTGCTGATGACACCATGTTGTATCTAGCCAGACCTAACCTGGAACATGCATGTAGTGTCCTTCAAACAGAATTTAACCTCCTTCAGAACAATCTTCTTTACTCTAAGCTTCTGCTAAACACTAAGAGAACGAAGGCCATGATCTTCTCTCCAACAGTGAACTCCCGCAATCCCTACACTGCGGGGACAGTCCCACATATCCTCACCTTACTCGGCGAACCGCTGGACTACGTTGATTCCTTCAAATACCTGGGGGGTGGATCGACCCCAAACTTTCATTCAAAGACCGTATTGAAGAAATCTCTAAAAAGCTTAAACAGAGACTTGAGATCTTCTTCAGAATCGGGCATCTATTAACTTGTGAGGGGAAATTAAGGTTGGTACAAACAACGTTCCTGCCCCTTCTCGACTGTGCAGACCTGTTATATGGGTATAGCTCTAGTGCGGCCCTTGCCAGACTTGACATCCTGTATCACCGGGTGCTTAGGTTCATCACTGGAGCCCCCTGTTCAACACACGACTGTACCCTATACAAATGGGTAGGTTGGGGCTCACTAAGCCTCAGGCGACATAAGAATGTTGTGCTATAGGGCCATCTCTAATAAACTGCCTCAGTATATCAAGGATTGCCTACCAATCTGCAGTCCTGGCAGCTACCTGCTAAAAAGCCAGTCTCATATCTCTCTTTCCATCCCCAAAGTCAGAATGCGCTTTGGTCACATGGTGATAAGCCATGCTCTACCTGTCCTCTGGAACACTGCTCAAAAAAACTCTCCAACTCATTGGGCTGGTGCCATTGGCTGCCTTCAAAAGCCTGGTCCAACGGTCCTTTCCGGAGACCTGCAACTGTTTCCGTCATTGACAAGCCCTAACTCCAACTCTGCCTACTCCCTTGTCTGTATCTCCCTGGCTATACGCTTCTATACTCTCCCTCCACACCCCTTAGTCTTACCTCGCCTGGTTGGTACAAACCATGTTGCACTTTTAGGTTCCTTCACCTCTCCCTCACCCTGTCCTGAGTATCACTTCCTATACCAACTTTTGCCCACATTCTGTATCCTTTGCTCACTCTGTGCCTTTACTGTCCTTGTTGTGCATTCTCCACAAAGGCTATGCAATGCTTTATCTGATTAAACTTTTTGGTCAACATGAAAATAGTCTTCATTGTCCATCATGTATTTGCCTTGTATATAATTTGTATCTAGTTGTATACTGCCTGCCTTGTATTATGCCTGTAACACATGCCATTTGGGCTCTTGTAATGTCCGCCATGTTGCTGCCTTATCAAACCATGTCTTGTTATTTTGTAAATATTGAACACCCTCTGCCAGTGTACTATGCCTATTACAAATTGTTTTTTTTGCTTCTTGTTGATATGTATTTATTACAGGTCCATCTTGTAAATGATCCTTGCTCAATGGTGTTCCGCCTGGCTAAATCAAGATATTGATTGATTGATTTGTCCAAATGGTTGGCCAGCTGTATTAATTATTGCTACAGGAAGTACGGTAAATAACTTTCTGGCGGTGTTCATGGCCATTCCACCAGAGGCATGGCCACTTCTGTTGCCTGTTTCAGGAATGTGTCAGCTGCAGAGATCTGTGCAGCTGCTACTTGGAGTACTGTCCACACCTTTACAAGCACTGTAGTCTGGACATTGCCTCTAGGCATAGGGCCAACTTTGGCTTAGCTGTCCTCGAGGGCCTACTTTCTTAGGCTTGGGATTTCCTCCACCCAGACTGTGCTGTCTACTGATGGAACTGCTTGGGACTCATTCCATAGGTATGGCCTGCTGCAAGAGATAGCCCCAAAGTCGGATAGTACAGTTACGCAAGAACTTACCGTAACAGTGGATTTGCGAGGGGATCTCTTGCGGCAAGCCCTCCATCCCTCCTTCTTCCCCTGGATCTGGGAGGTCTTTTTGTGTCTTTACCTCTTTCTCCATTTTTTTTTTTTTTTTGTGGGAACCTTTGGTTCCTCCTTGGTCCTGTCTGCTAGGACTAGGTGGCTTATGGTCTTCAACAGGAGAACTGAGGAGGGTGCGGGGCCACCCACTCTTATAGGATAGGGTGAAATCGGCATATGGTGTTGGAGTGGGTGGCCCCCTTTTATACTGCTAGCTAGAAAACTTTCCATGTGGTCCTAGTGCCTGGCGACTATAGTTCCATATGCGTGGCCTGCTGCAAGGATCCCCTCACAGATCTACTGTTATAGTAAGTTCTTACATAATTGTATTATTCTACTCCCAGTTTTTCCTGGTTCCCAAAAGAACAGGGGGCTTGAGGCCCATTTTAGACCTCAAGGAACTGAATCTTTTTATCCAATACAAAAAGTTCTAGATGGTAACTGCATGGCTTTCTTCCTCTGCTCAAGCAAGGCGACTGGCTATGTTTCCTCGATATGCAGGATGCTTATCTGCATATTATGGTTTGCCCCCTCACAGGTGGTACCTATGGTTCCTTTCCCAGGGGGAGCATTACCATTTCAAGATATTGCCCTTTGGCTTATCCTCTGTGCCTCAGGTATTTACCAAATGCTTAGCAGCTGTAGCAGCAGCCCTTCAGCATGAAGGCCTCTATGGGTTCCCATACTTAAATGACTGCTTACTGACAGCTCAGTCCAGGGAGCTCCTGCTGTTGTCTCTAGAACGCATCCTGCATTTGTTCAAGTCCTTGGGCATCACTGTCAGTAGGTGCAAGTCTGTGCTGACCCTGCCCCAGTAGTTGCAGTACACAGGAGCAGTTCTGGACTCTACTCAGGGCAAAGCCTTTCTTCCTTAACACAGCGTTGACCGCCTCATCGCCTAGGCCCTGGAGGTGGCTCAGAGCTGGTATGTCCCAGCCAGGACATCCCTGAGGCTACTAGGCCTAATGGCTGTGGCCATTGTTATGGTCGCTTTGGCCAGGTTGCACATGAAGATCCCACAGTGGACCTTCAGGGTCCAGTGGGCTCAGCGCTCAGATGATCTAGATCAGCTGGTCCTTGTCTCCTTCCTAGTACACAGAGTGCTTCACTGGTGGATGGACCCAGCCAATCTCTTAAAAGGTGTCCACTTTCTTATCCCCACCTACCAACAAATCCTCACCACTGATGCTTCAAGTCTGGGTTGGGGAGCCCACATAGGTCCTTATCAGACCCAGGGTCTCTGGTCCCGGTAGGAGAATCACCTCCACATAAACATCCTAGAAATGAGGGCAGTTCTGTATGCCTTACTGGCCTTCCAGAACCATCTTTTTCCAGGCCCTCTGCTCATACAGTCTGACAATCTCAGTGTGGTCTATTACATCAACAAGCAAGGGGGCCCATTCTTAACCCCTGTGCTGGGAAGCGATGAGAGTCTGGTACTGGGCTCTAGATCACGGTCTAGAAATGTCAGACATCCATGTGCCACATGCCCGAAACACCTTGGCGGACAGCCCCAGCAGATCACAGTCCAAAATGCACGAGTGGGAACTGCTGACCTCGGTCGCAAAAGACCTGTTTGACAGGTGGGGTCGGCCAGCGTTGGACCTTTTTGCATCCCCACTCAATACAAAACTGCCATGTTTTTTGCTCGCTAGATCCAGGGCCTGGAGTTTTCTGGCAAAACGTGTTGTCCCTCTCCTGGAAAGAGAGGTTTCTTTACACCTTACAACCCTTTCCTCTGATTCAGAGGGTGCTCATCAAGTTACAGATGGAGGGTGTGACCCTAATTCTGGTGGTTCCATTCTGCCCTTGTCAGATATAGTTTTCATTATTGCAACAATTGGCTGTGGAACCTCCAGTTCCCTTTCCCCTCTGCTGGGACCTGTTGACACAGGCATAGGGGACCCAGGTCCACCCAGCCCTCAAGTCTCTCCATCTGTATGCATGGCTCCCGAAGACATAGCCATTGCCCGGTTTGGGGTGTCTCAGAAGGTGGCTGATGTCCTGGTGGCTGCCAGAAAACCTTCCACCAAGGCCACTTACTCTATGAAGTGGAAGCGATTTGCTGTCTGGGCCGCTTCCCATCGCCTGGACCCCTTTCACTTCTCCAGAGAACCAGGTTCTGGAGTATATCTTGACCTTGTCTGATGCAGGCCTCAAATTCTCCTGTATTAAAGTGCACCTGTCAGCTATTTCAGCCTTTCATGTGCCCATTGATGGCTGTACTGTGGCCCAGCTGGATGTGGCTTGTACTTTTCTGTGAGGCATTCTTCACTTAAAGCCTCCTATCCTGAATCTGGTTCCAGCTTGGGACCTGAATTTTGTTCTAGAGAAGCTGACCCTACCCCCTTTTGAGCCAGCTGTATTTTGCAAGCTATGCTTTCTGTCGTGGAAAGTGTATTTTTAGTTCTTATTACTTCTGCTCGAAGGATTTCAGAGCTACAGGTGCTCATGTGTGAGCAGCCTTATTAGATTTTTCACAAAGACAGGGTCTCTGTGTACTAATCCTAAGTTTCTTCCTAAGGTGGTGTCGGAGTTTACTCTTAATCAGTCAGTCCATCCACATGCCTGTTTATTTTCCAGAGCATACCAATCCAGGGGAAGCATTGCTCCATAGTTTGGATGTGCACAGAATTCTCAGGTACTGTACACACCATACCAAGGACTGCAGAAAGTCCTCTCAGTTGTTTGTTTCTTTTGCCCCTGGGAAACGGGACACTCCAGTTTTGAAACAGTGCTTGTCTAAATGGTTGGCCAGCTGTACTGAGTTTTGTTACAAGAAGTATGGTATGGAACTTCCTGGGGTTGTTAAGGGACATTCCACTAGGGGGTATGGCCACTTCAGTTGCCTGTTTCAGGGACGTGTCAGCAGCCAAGATTTGCACTGCTGCAACTTGGAGCACTGTCCACACTTTAACCAAGCACTACAGTATGGACACTGCTTCCAGAAGAAGGGCAGGCTTTGGCCTAGCTGTGCTTCAGGGCCTTCTTTCTTAGGCCTCTGGCCTCCTGCCATCCAGACTGTTTTGCGATTCACACTGCTTGGGACTCATTCCATAGCTGTGATCTGATGACAAGAGATATCCCCGAAGAAGACAGAACAGTGACATAAGAACTTACCATAACAGTAGATCTTCAAGAGAATCTCTGTCATCAGGTCATGCCGTCCCTCCCTCCATCCCCTTTTCTCTCTCTCTCTCTCTCTCTCTCTCTCTCTCTCTCTCTACAACTCGGCTGTCCTGTTACTCCAGCCTTTCTGCTAGCTGGGCACCTTTTCTCTCTCCTCGGGTCCCTGGTGGGACTCCTGTCTCCAGTCTAGCCTTCAGCTAGGGAAAGAACTGAAGAGGGAGTGGGGCCACCCACACTTATATAGGGCAAGTGACGTTGGTGCCCGACGTTGGCGTGGGCAGCCCCTAAGAGACTGCCACAGAAAAAAAGCTTCTGTGTAATCCTAGCGTCTCATAGCGAAGTTCCATAGGTGTGACCTGATTACAAAGATTCCCTTGAAGATCTGCTGTTACGGTAAGTTCTTACATAGCTGTTCCTTCTTCCAAGGAATCCCTGACAGTGCTTAAATCTCACATCTTACCTCCCCTTCCAGAACCTGGAAATGGTTCTGCAGGAATCAGTGTTTTGTTTGTTATTTACTTGCCTGAGTATTTCTTGTTGTTCATCCACAATGAGTTATTCATTGTAGTGTTTGTCCTAGTAGGCCAGTCTATATTTGATAGTTTTTAGGTATAGTGTAGAATAGGCCAGTAGGGTTCATGGCCACCTTCTTCTAGGTTTCTGAAATAAATCTGGTGTTATCTAGCAGAACATGGTGCCACCGAAAGGCGGTCGTTTGAACGGAGTTCCAAGCTCCATCATTTACATAAATTCCACTTTCTCCAGTGCAGCTCAACCTTGCAATTCTTAAGCATAGTGAGGGATCCTTTGGAAGAAACAATATTACTATGGTAAGTAATTTGTTTCTTTTAGACAGAGGAAAATACCATACAGTCAGCAATATACAGTACATCAACATGTATACTCAGTACATCCTAAAGAAGCCAGCAAGTAACTGAGAAATCAACAGCATTGTAAATAAAATCCATGGGTATACAAAAACTTATATGAGTCTTTATCTTTTTTATAGAACCATTGATATGTCTAAAAGTATTACAGGACCCCAGTATGTGTCAAACAGGCATCTGAGGAGCAAATCTTTAATTTAGTGGAAAGGTCTTAGGGCTAAATAACTACACCCCCGAGCCTCCCAAGGTAATAACGGAATGGCAGTTGAGAATGAAGGCCATAGTCTTTGAGGACCAATTGTATACAGTAGGCATCTTCCCATTGCGGTAGATCATAACTGTTGTTGATGTAATAAGAAAAAGCAGACCAGCAAAAATGAAGAAAGTGAAGATAGAAAAAAGAGAAAGGTGGGGAGGGGCCTCGTGGCACAAAATCTGAGTAGTTATCGTGGCGGGGGTCCTTGTCCAGCTGTGGTATCACAGAAATCGCTGCGCATCGCCAGGAGAGAGGAGGGGCTTCTCTTTCTGTATCGCCCTGTAGGTTGAGAACAAAAGGTGGAGGAGGAGATCCCAGAATTTATTGTAAAATTCTGCTGGATATCCATCCAGCCTGGACACGTATGAATTTTGGAATCCCAAAAGGCTCTGAGGCTCTCCTGTGCTATGATAGGAGGTAGTAGTTGTTGGGCAGCATCCTCGTCCAGTGTAAGAAGAGGCAGCGTCTGTAGATAGGCCAGAAATTTAGTGAGGACTTCCCTAACGGTAGTAGGCTACCCCATGTAGAAATTCACTGCTGGGTCAAAAAGCTTGCAGAACACAGAGCCCCACAAATCAGGGTTCACACCCTCCTTGCCCCACCTTCATAATAATTATGTTTCAGTTAAAAAAAGGGCCTGTTCCACCCTGGTGTCCATTAATTTCTGCAAGTCCTGCTTCACCTAGGCAACTTGAGGCACAACAGAGCTGTTGCCCTATTGCATAGAAACATAGAAACATAGAAGTTGATGGCAGATAAGGACCTCAAGGCCCATCCAGTCTGCCGATTTCTTTTTCTACCTTATAAATGTGCCATCGGCCTTTGCTCTGTCAGTGGCCTATCTATTCATAGTCATTTGTATTGCTCCCTTATGCTTATCCCATGCCTGTTTGAAGCCCTGCACTGTATTCATAGCCACCACTTCTTGTGGTAAGCCATTCCATGCATCCACCACCTTTCTGTGAAAAAGAATTTCCTACATTCCCCTTAATCGGCCTCCTCTAATCTCATGCTGTGTCCTCTTGTCCTGCTATTTTTCTTATATTTAAACATGTTAGACTCTTTCACCTTGTTTATGCCCTTAAGGTGTTTGAATGCCTCGATCATATCACCTCTCTCCTCCTTTGCTCAAGGGTATACATATTGAGCTCCGTTAATCTGTCCTCATATGTCTTCTGATGCAGTCCCTGCACCATTTTGGTTGCCCTTCTCTGGACTGCCTCAATTTGGTTAATGTCCTTGTGAAGGTGTGGCCTCCAATACTGCCATGAGTACTCCAGATGGGGAGCTAACCAGTGTCTTGTGCAGAGGGAATATTACCTCCTCTTGACTTGTGACACCCTACTAATACACCTAACACCCCCTAGCCTTACCTACTGCTTTAGAGGTCTGCTTGGATGATTTTAGGTCATCAGTGATGATGATGCCCAAGTCTCTTTCTTCCTTTGTGACTGCTAGCAACTCCTCCCAGCCTATAGGTGGCTTCAGGGTTTCTCTTCCCTATGTGCATGATTTTGCACTTCTTTGCATTAAATCCAGTTGCCACTCTTCTGACCATTCTGCTAGTTTATCCAGATCTCTTCTCATTCTGCCACCCCATCTGGATCATCTACTCTGTTGCAGATCTTGGTGTCATCTGCAAACAGACAAGCCTTACCCTCTAGTCCATCTGCAAGGTCACTAATGAAGATGTTGAAGAGGACTGGTCCCAGGACTGATCCCTGAGGTACCCCACTTGTGACTTGCATCTCTTCTGACTGTATACCATTTACCACCACTCTCTGTTTCTACCCCTCAACCAGTTTGCCACCCAGTTGACCAACTTCTGACCCACCGAGCCTACCCAGCTTATTTATCAATCTTCTATGTGGAACAGTGTCAAAAGCTTTGCTGAAGTCAGGTAGGCGACATCAACTGCTCCCCTTGGTCCACCACTCTGGTTACCCAGTCAAAGAAATCTATGAGATTAGTTTGACAGGACCTTCTTTTGTAAACCCATGCTGTCTTGGATCCTGTGCCCCTATGGATTCCAGGTGTTGCACTATTCTTTCCTTAAGGAGTGCCTCCATAATCTTGCCCACTACTGAGGTAAGACTGACGGTCTGTAGTTCCCTGCCTCCTCCTGCTACCACTTTTGTGGGCGGGATCACATGAGCCTTCTCCAGTCTTCTGGGACCTCTCCTGTGCTCAGAGACTCACTAAACAATTCTGCTAATGGCTCTGCTAGTTCCTCCTTTAGCTCCTTAAGTACCCTGGGATGTATGCCATCAGGTCCCATTGCCTTATCCACCCTGAGCTTAGCAAGCTCTTGTAGGACCCTTTCTTTTGTGAAGGAGTAGTGCTCACCTCCCTCCCCCTGTGTCCATGATGCTGAGCTGTGGGCCCTGCCCTACCTTTTCTTCAGTAAATACTGAGCAAAAGTATCTATTTAGGATAGATGCCTTTACAGGGTCCTCCTCCTCACATGCTCCCTTTTCTCCATTAAGCTTAGCAATACCCCTCTGGACTTTCTCCTTTCACTAATGTATCTATAGAAAGTCTTGTCCCTTCTTTACTGTTAGTGCTAGTGTTTCCTCAGTTTGGGACTTTGCCTGCCTTACTGCCTTACCTGCTTCCCTTAGGGCAGTTTGGTATGCCTCCCTATCTTCATCCCGCTGTGTTCCCTTATATTTCCTGAAGGCCAGCCTTTTGGCTGTGACCTTTTCTGCTACTGTATTTGAGAACCAAAGTGGTTTCCTTCTTCTTTTGCACTTCCTTTTCTGTCTAACACAATGGGATGTTGCTTCAAGTATTACATCCTTAATGCTTGCCCACTTTGCCTGTACCCCCTCACCTGTGTTTCTTTTTGCCAGGGCTAGCTTAACTCTGTTGGCCATCTTATCAAAGTCAGCTCCTCTGAAGTCCCATATTTTGCCTTGGAATGGGATGATTTAGATGTAGTAGCCAAATTGAACCATACCATGTGATGGTCACTGGCCCCCAGGTGACCTTCTACCTGGAGATCTGTGATCCCTTCTTTGTTAGTCAGTACTAGATCTAGGATAGCCCTGTCTCTTGTGGGTTGCTGTACCAGTTGTTTGAGGCCCTCCCCTGCAGGGAATCCACTATGAGTCTAGTTCTGGCAGATGTTCCTGCTGGTATTGACCAATCTGTATCTGGCATGTTGAAGTCTCCCATTATCAGAACCTCCCCTTTAGCTGTCATGTTTTGTATATCTTCTAACAGTAATGTGTCTATGTCCTCCCTCTGGTCTGGGGGCCTGTAGACAACCCCAGTTCTTATGGCTGTCCCATTTCCTGTTTCCAGGGTGACCCACAGTTCTTCTGGCATAAAGGTCTGCAGTGTGTGCAGGGTGTGTTGTAACTCTGTGAGCTGGGCTTCTTGCTCCTTCTTTTTCCTTAAGGAGTGCATGATAATTTCTCCCCAGAGCACAGCTTTAACAGTGTCCCAAAGAATGGTAGCGGGGGCACGATATTTGGCCTCAAGTTCCCCTGTATAATGTGAAGAATCAGCTCCTTCTAGGAATGTTGAAGTTCAGAATCCTTGAGCAATGCCAAGTTAAGCCTCCAGTGCATGGTCCACCAAGGCTTTCCTAGTGAAAATTTGGCATGAACTGGGGCATGGTTAGATAACAAGATGTTGCCATGTGACACATCTTGTAGTGAAATCTAAATGCTAAACACTTGTAAAAAGGTAATCCAGCCTGGCCAAGGTATACATTTTAGGGATCAACAGGGTATATTCCTGCCCCGTAGGGAAGGAGTGCCTCCACACATCAATTATACTCAGGTGGGTTAATGCAGTCTGGAGGTATTTTTGTAGGGGAGGGGTACGGTGTGTCGTAGGACCTGTGGCATCCAAGGCTGGGAGCAATGTAGTGTTAGGGTCTCCTCCCATGATCAGCTGCCCCTGTAAGAGGGATAAAAGTTTATTGAAAAACTGCTGGACCACTGATTTCTTTGAATCTGGGGGAAAGTATAGACTGGCCAGGGTAACTGGGGTGTTGTAGAGAGAGCCTGTAACTATAGCGTAACGCCCATCTGCATCAACTACCTGGTCTTGGCAGTGAAACAGGACTCCTCTGAGGACAAGTTTCTTTGCTTCCTGGCATCGGCCTGACTTATAGAACAAGGTTACTACCATGGAAAGCCACATTTCTCAAATTTAGCGTGTTTTTTCTCTCGAGAGGTGTGTTTCATGGAGAAACACTATTTCCGGGCAATCACATTTCAGTTGCTGTATGATACGGTACCATTTCAGCAGGCTGCGGATCCCGTTGACGTTAAAGGGAACTACCTTTGAGGAACTAGATATAGTCTAGCAGGCATCTTCTAGAATGATTCCTTGCGGGCATTCTGCCCCCCCCCCCCCAAAAATAGCAACAGGGAAATGTACCAGACAGAGGGGACTAGAAAGAGCAGGAGAAAGATATGTAGAAGAAATCTGTAGGCTTGAACAGAGGGTACCCAGACAGTGAGCAATCCAAACAGCAGTCACACAGTTTAAATACATTTTGCCAACAGGGTAAGCAATAAACTTTAACAGTTATAACAAACTTAATGTGAAGGGGGGGCAACTGGCCTCCCTCTCACAAACAACGTTAGGAGGTAGAAGTCTCCTAGCGTGCTTCCACAGTAGGGACAGAGTGGATTCCTCTCCTGTAAGGGAGTTGGTGGAATCCCCTTGGGAAAGACGCAACGTTGTTGTGGGCCCCCTTAGTAGAAAACCTGTTACCCTTGTGTGAGGTGGGCAAGTGGTCAACCTGTGATGCCCCCCCACCAGGTTATAGACATCAGGGGGCACTGTAAGAGTCAGTTTTAACACTGCCCCCCGCCCTCATAACAACAGATGGCCTTCTGCTTGATGTCCCCAGGCATTTTTTAAAATACAGAAGGTGGCCTACAGCTGAGCCACCCCTAAAGCCTGGAACGCCCTCCAGAACCTACTCAGGTTGTCCTCACTTGTCAGTCCCCAGCTCTTCCAAACTCTACTTAGTCAACATTGTATAGATAAATGTGTTTGCTATTAGCACTTTACTTGTATCCTGTATTGCTGATTGTATTCTTGTTATACCAGTTTTTTTTTGTATCAGTTGATTGTACTCCGTCACATAGAAACATAGAAAGTGACGGCAGAAGGGGACTGCAAGGTCCATCTAGTCTGCCCAAGAACCTTCCAGGTGCTATTCTCCCTCCCCTCCTTTGCCTTTCCGTATGCTACCATTATGTCTCTCCCATGCGTCCTTGACCTCGCATACCATTTTGGCCCCCACTACCTCCTTAGGTAGGCTATTCCGTGGGTCCACCACCCTCTCTGTAAAGAACTTCCTTGTATTACTCCTGAACCTCCCTCCCTTCAGCCTTATGTCATGCCCTCTTGTTCTCCTGCTCACTTTCAATTGGAAAAGCTCCTGAATGTTAACCTTATTTATACCCCTTATATATTTAAGTCTCAATCATGTGGCCCCTCTCCCTCCTCTGTTCCAGGGAGTATATGTTGAGTTCCCTCAGCCTGTCCTGGTTTACCATATGGTGCAGTCACTGAATCATTTTCGTGGCCCTCCTCTGCACCATCTCAATTCTGTCTATGTCCCTTTTGAGGTGCGGTCTCCAGAGCTGTTGCAGTACCCCAAGTGGGGGCGCACCAGCACCCTGTAGAGTAGTAACACCGCCTCCCTCCTGTGACTCATGATTCCCCTCCTGATGCAGCCCAGCATGCCACTGGCCTTTAGTGCCACCTTTTTGCATTGTTTACCCACTTTTAAGTCTTCTGATATAATGACCCCTAGGTCCCTCTCCTGGCTAGTACAGGCTAGCTGCTCTCCTCCAAGGTAGTAATCCTCTTTGAGATAGTTTCTGCCAAAGTGCATGACTTTGCACTTTTGGCATTGAATTTCAGCTGCCATGTTTCCGACCACTCCACCAGTTTCTTCAAGTCTGAAGTTATACTCCTCACACCCTCAGGGGAGTCCACTGTGTTGCAAATCTTGGTGTCGTCAGCAAAATGACACACTTTACCTTCCAGCCTGTTTGCAAAGTCTGCTATGAACACATTGAAGAGTAGGGGACCCAGTACTGAACCCTATGGTACCCCGCTGGTCACCTCCCTCTCAGCTGAAAATGTCCTGTTTACCTGAACCCTCTGTGTTCTTCCTCTCAGCCAGCTACTCACCCACTCAACAACCTCCCTGCCCACCACCATGTGGTCCAGCTTCCTTACCAGCCTTTTGTGTGGAACAGACATAAAGGCTTTGCTAAAGTCCAGATAGACGACATCTACTGCCGCTTCCTGATCTACTATCCTTGTACCCAGTTGAAGAAGTCGACCAGGTTAGTTTGTCAAGACCTACTTGCCATGAATCCATGCTGTTTTGGGTATTGCTGCCCACTGGATTCCAGGTATGTTATGATTCTTTGTTTGAATAGTGTCTCCATCAGCTTCCCTACAACCGACGTGATGCTTACTGGATGGTAATTGCCAGCCCCTTCCCTGCTCCCTGCTTTGTGGAGCGGGACAACTGTTGGCCTTTTCCAGTCCTCCGGTATGGTCCCATTCTCTAGTGATTTGGTGAATAGTTCTGCTAGGGGTTCTGCTAGTACACTCCCCAGCTCCCTGAGAACTCTAGGGTGAATCCCATCCAGTCGCATGGCCTTGTCCACCTTTAGTTTATTTAAAGCTTCCAAGACTTGAGCCTCTGTGAAGGGGCTTGTGTCAGCCCCCAGTCCCTGGGTGTTGCTGCTATGCAGGCTTGGCCCATCCCCTGAGTTCTCTTTGGTGAACACAGAACAGAAGTACTGGTTTAAGACTTCTGCTTTCTTGCGATCTTTTTCTACCAGTTTCCCTCCAGTATCTGCTACTCTTTTTCCTTATGTACCTAAAGAAGGCTTTATCTCCCTCCTTTACCCCCTGCACAATCCTCAGTTCAGTCAGGGCTTTAACCTTCCTTTATTGCCTTACCAGCTTCCCTCTGTGCTACCTTACAGGTTTCCTTACCCTCATCTTTCATTGACACAGTAAACATTGTGTATGCCTTCTTTTTCTCCCTTACTATTGCACCCTTCACAATTGTACTATGTAGATATAATTTGCCTCTTTTCTTTCCTCCCTGCATGGTTTACTTTAAGCTAACCATTTATTTCCCTAGCATATTATTAGATATGTATACTTCCTTTTCGTGTACTGTGTACCAACTGATGATTCTGTGCCTTGAACTGTTAACCCTCCCATTGTACTGTTACTCTGTCCTTTCCAGGAGCTCCTTGCAAATGAGCCTTGCTCAATGTAGCTTTCCTGGTAAAACACATAAAGAAAACAAAACAAAAAAAAACAACGTTATGGGAGGCATAAAATGCCAACATGCACTAAGGTACTACCAGATCAAGCATGGGAAAATAATGGCCCCATAACATAGAGGATAATGTATAGGCATATATCAGTAACTGTTTTGTTAACTGTTCAGAGGTTGCTATGGCGACTATGTAAACCTCGAGAGTGAAGCTTGAGAGGTTTACGTCACCGTGGTAACCTCGAGACGGTTAAACAAACTGGTTGCCGATATATGACCATACATTATATTTTATAATGTATGGTCCCCATAACTAGTAAAAAAAAAAAAATAAATAAAGAAGCGGGATCCTTACTATTGCTATTTTCAGTCACCACCGCTCTGCTCCGGGTCATGCTCTCACCACCGTAGCCATTTCAAAAAGGCTGTCGGGTCGGGCAGTCACATGCGCAGAGCTATCCCCATTGTTATACCATCAATGTGATGTACAATCGATGGGTAAATAACATAGTGACATCACATCGATGGTATAACAGTGGTGTAAAAAGATGACTTTCGGAATAACAATGTTCTACCATACATTATATAAAATTAATCTCTGATGTGAGGTCCAGATTTACAGTGAGAGAGCAGAGTTAAAAAATAAAACACAAGCTATATAAACATCTCCTAATATTGCTGAGGGATACAGGCCCCAGCAGAATTGTCAAGGAGGTAGGCCGTATCATGTAATACTGGTAAGGGCCAGTCCACAGACTATTGGCTCATCTGATGTGTCAGGACAGCTAGCCCCCCCCCCCCCCACCACGACCCATCCGCACCCAGATGGCAACCAGTGGGGTGCTGAGTCTCTTGGTGAAAATTTCCCAGCTGAGGTGTGCCCACCTCCTCCAGCTTTTACAAGAGGAATAGCTATCAGTCCTGGGTATATTGGAGCATGGCTGCCACTCCGTCAGACAATATTTAAGCATGGTTGTACACAATGAGATTCCTTCCAGGTTGCTAGAGATTGCTAGGCATATGAGTCAAGGCCCCCCCCTCGCAGAAGTGGCAGCTAGAGTATGAGGCACTGGCCAGGGTTAGACTATGCAAGGCAAACCTTCCTAAGAAATGTGGCTAGGATCCACTGGACCTTCTTTAGCTAAGAGCTGAGCTCTGTACCCAGGATCTGGGGGCACTGGGCCACAAAGTGTATTTTCCCATCCCCCGGTGCCTGTAGGCAGGCCCAAGCCTCACAGAATCACTTAATGCTCTGCAGATGCAGATGCGGATTGCTGTGGTAAGGAGTAGGTCCCTCCAACCAAGAAAATCAGCAGTGGGTCTGTTTAAGCAGCTGAACCCACGATCACCCCCCCAGGACTCTGGACCCACTAGGAGAAGTGTGCAAGGCCCACGGCAGAATGAAACATCCCTCCCCCACCAATAAGGCTGAACACAAATTAAAATATCAAGTACAGTCTTAGGTGTAATTCAGTCACAAGGAAGAAACACCCATATAGCCCTGAGAAGGGGCATAAAAATGCACTTCTCTGGTCCAGTCACTGCTGATACAGTGAGAATGCAGACCAACTGTCTGAGGTTATTAATGTTGTATAGCCTGGAACTATCTGATGGGGTTGGGGTGCTCTATTTTTGTCTCTGTGCATTGGGTCAAATCTTGAAAGTAGATGGTTGTTTCTTTCCCACACTCTGTCTCTGTTCTGTACTGTGTAGAATTGGAATTCCTTTTGTGATGTACCAATGCTTATATCTCATGTATTGTACTTTTTGTGTGCCATCTTGATGGCCCAGGTCATGCCTGAAGAAGGTCCACTGGACCAGTGTACTTACCCGGTCAACAAATACATAAACAAATAAAATATATGAAAAGAGTACCATGGCCCCTCTCGAAGTCCCATTAAACAGGCAATATAGCTTAAACAGTAATCAAATATAATGGCAACATATCTGTACATCCAGTTATTTACACAATGGATTGTTCGTGCCTGGGGGGATGGGTGCCAGACACGACAGTGTCTGTCTAAAGTGTCCCCTTGATCCTGCCAGTGATTGCTCTGGATGTACAACAGTGCTCCGTTTAGCGTATCTGGGAGCACTATACGGCCACGCAGTTTGGGTGGCACTGTGAGCTGTGCTAAGTCTTAAATAGGATAATGGATACACAAACGATCCTCTAAACAGGTCTCAGGAGGCACAGGGCCAGAGGTACAGTTTTGTTCTGGAACGAGCCCGGTGCACAGTTGCTCAGTTGGCTGGCTCCCTCTCTCCCGGTCCCCCAACCCCCACCACATACCTTGTGAAAAATAGAAATGAGTTATTTATGGCAGTGTTTTTTCTCTCCACTGCTGAAAAGGCCTTTTGCCACATTGTCTGGTGGTGCTCTAATTTGTTCTTCTCTCCCGGGTCTCGCCTAGGCAGGGCCATCTCGATCCCCATGCTTGCAAGTCCTTCACTGCTTCTTCTGGCATGGCAAAACTCATGGGGCTATTGGGGAACATGACTGTAAGCCCAGAGGAGTACAGTGTTTGAAATATAAACTGCTGTGCCTTCAGGATCTGTGGAATAGCTGAATACACCTGTCTATCTGCCATAATTGCTAGCAAGTAGTTACTGTCAAAGAAAATACGTTTGCCCTTATACGTGACCTGCTTCATTCTCCGAGCTCACAGCAGAATATCCTGTTCGGTGGTGAAACAAAGAAATTACAAAACAATTGAACGGGGCCATTTGTCCTTTACCGGCTTTCACCGAGAGGGCCCAGTGCGCCCTCTCAGTGTCCAACGGGAGTTCTGGGTCAAGCTATAGTATTTCCCGTAGGAAGGCATCCAAGGAGACCACCATGTCCCTGCCTTCCTTGTCTTCTGGCATGCCATTAATCCATAAATTACTGCGATGGGATCTGTTTTCTAGGTCGTCACATTTTCTGCTGAATACTGGCAGCCTTTAAGTATGATGATGCAGGACCCTCTGCAGCCAATTGGTACGGGTGTCTGTTTTGCCTGCATGTGTCTCCAAAGTCTGGACTTTGGTCTCCACGGTCGCAATGCTCCCTCTCAGCTCTGCATGGATAGTCTGAATCTCCACCCGGAATTCATTGAGCTCCACTATGATAGCAGTATTGGTGGTCTGGTTGGGAGTCTATGGAGCTGCCTCTGCCATATTGCTCTGCAGTGCTGATCTCTCCAACTGCTGCGTGGATGAATCTTCGACCGGTATAGTTGCTTTCTGATGTCTTCTTCCTCCCATCAGTTCTTGACTGTCCTAGGTTAGTGTGGCGAGTTTAATTTTGTGTTGTCTGTTAGTTGTGGAGCTTTTTACGAGGTTGTGGGTCGGAGCGAGTGCTTCAGGCTTGCATTGCCGCTGGTGACATCACTGGAATTCCAGTTTATTATTTATTCTGAACCTGTAAATCCTGACAGTGCCAGAAAGACAATGCACATATATGCTTGCAAGGGCAATGCAACAGGTGGTGAGCAACCATGACGGCTGAAACTGAGTGCACATTGTAACAAAACAACCCGATCATCCCTGAAGCATTCTGCAGACCCAGTTGCCCTGCCCATTTGGACTGTTTCCTTCCATTATGAATCTGTTGTCAACTTAACTGACACTCCTGCCTCCAAAAAAAGGCACAAGTCTCAGCTGCCATCACTCTTTTTCCGCAGCCAGCCACAGATAGGGATTGAAAAAAGGCATCGGTGATCCAGACCAGACTGTTTCACTATTACTGAAAATGTTTGTGTTTAGGAACTGTGAAAATGTTTTGGTCCCAATCACTTATGACTCCTTTTGTTTCCATACCTTGATAATGTGGGGAAAAGGAGCGACAACAGCGGAGCAGAGACTTGTACCTTTTCAAATGCAGGGCTGCCACTAAGTCGACAAAACTGAAATGAAAGTAAACAGCTTAACCAAATAGGTAGAGCAATCAGGTTTGCAGAAGCCTTCAGTTACTGACTAGCAAAACAAGGATGGGAACAAACAAAAAAGCAAGCTTTATTTTAATACATTTTTACAAGGAAGTCCTTCTGCAAAGTCAGGTAGCAGCAGTCAAAGCAGTAAACTTGGAATTTTAGTAGACGCACAGCATGACTCTCAGTCTGACACATTACTAAACCAAGTCATTTATAATTTAACTATCAACCTGCTCCTAGCCACAAATTCAAGGCATGCATACTAATATAATTTCAGAGTGCAGGCTGTTGAATAGTATTTAAAGAGCTACTGATGCCTCAAAGAAAACTTTAACAAGCATAATAATTAGGTACAGTTCTGCCTGCATTCCATTTATATTTTATATATTTCTCCTCCCCATTATTTATAACTAAGGACATTTGCATGAATATATTATCCTTATCCCTTAGAGTTTCTTTAGAGTCCATCTGCCTCTATAGTTTACTCCCTACCTCGTCATAATCTTCTGTTGTGACATCACAGTCTGTTGCCATGGGAATAACTGTAATATCACAAGCAGTGCTTTGTGACTTCAGGTAAGGAGAAAGCAGCAGGAACAGACAAACTCTTCAGGAGCAAAGATCCTGTTTTCTTACAGATGACCTCTGCAATAATGGGGAGGAGGAATACAGCACTAATGGGAAATACAAGCTGGACTGTGTCTAAATATTAGGTTTTGTTAAAGGTGATACAAAACAGTTTGTATACCTAGATGCCCTCCAGTTGTTCTTTTATTGGCTACCCAGTATTCTGATATGTTGTTGGCCTTTTTGTTAAATTAATAATCTAATTTTGTTGCCTTTTTAACTACCTTGAATACCTCTCCTCAGCAATTGCTGCTCTCTCTTTTCATACTGCCTGAACATTCTATGACATCACAAACTCTGATTCCAGGCTATTCTGATGAATGGCATGGAATGTGAGTTACTGATGTAACAAAATGTCTTAGAAATATGGAAATAAAGTGCAGTAGCTGGAGAAGAGAGTGGAACTCTGTGTAGATATGAGGGCACCCCAAAGCTAGGTTATTTATTTATCAAAAAATCATCAAAGCATATCAGAATACATAAATAGCATGGAAGGGAAGATGGAAGAGCAGTTAACTATATAAAAATCATTCTAGGGACATGGATATGTTGTTCATCCGCACTGTCATCTTCCTTACCGCTTGGAAGCTCAGGTTCCCTCCTTAACGCTCTGCATGTAGACTAGATCCTAATTCTTCGGTTTGCCCGGAACTTATTTTAAAATTTTCAAGACTTGGTCAAGTTTCTCCCTCGCGTGGCTGTGATGGACAAATCGACTCCCGGATTTCGGCAGTGCCCTTGTGGGCAGAAAATGTCCAGGACGGATCCGCACTCCACGTGCGTCTACTGCCTCGGCCTAGACCATGACCTGCAGGCTTGCGAGTTATGCCATTCGTTTTCGGCCAACGTCCTGGAAGACCACGCTGCCCAGTTACAGCTTGGGCGCCCTGAGAAGCTCTACCCGCCGGTGAAGTCGAAGGAGGCCCGTTGGGCAGTTACCGCGGCGGCTGGCTCGGCTGAGCAACTCGAGCAGATGATCGCCCTCGAGGAGGAGGCGGCACAGGCCACATCATCCTCTTCCTCGGTCATGGTATTTATCCCGCTCTCTCTGGGTCCCTCATATTCAGCTTCTTTCAAGGAGCTTTGCCAGTCCCTTTCCACGAAGGGAGAGGGGCCATTGGGACATTCCTCTCGGTCCAAAAAGAAGAACTCAAAAGGTAAGTCCCATCGTCGGTGTTCGTGGGAGCGGGAGAGGTCCCCTTCCCCGGACAGTCGACACTCGACTTCGGTCGAGGTTGCGGCTAAGGCTGCTGGCTTCACGGTGTCCCCGTCAGGTCAGCCGGCCAAGACACCCATCGATGCGGTTGAGATTTTTCTCGACCCATCGGACGGGCTGTCGACTGGTGAAGCCGACAGCCCTTCTTCACTGGTTCCCCCCGTGGAGACCGAGGACCTGCTGTGCCTTCGGTGCCGCAGTCCCCGGTCAAGGCTTCCAAGCCGAGGGAAGAGCGGGTGTCCCCTGCCCCTTCCCAGACCCGT
Source organism: Neoceratodus forsteri (assembly GCA_016271365.2). Classification (NCBI taxonomy): domain Eukaryota; kingdom Metazoa; phylum Chordata; order Ceratodontiformes; family Ceratodontidae; genus Neoceratodus; species Neoceratodus forsteri. The sequence continues at coordinate 443,481,224 of CM028133.1, forward strand.
TCTCGGAAACACAGAGGTTCTCGTCTCGGACATCCTCTCGGTCCAGCCAATCCCGCCAACATTGGCGGTCTCGGTCTCAGTACCGAAGTAAGCGGCGCCACTGCTCGTCCTCCTTCTCGGAAGAGGAGAGGCTTTGGCGCAAATTGCGTCGACGCTACGAGGACCTGATGTGGCAGCAGTTACTTCTGTCCGGGAACAAGCCGACGCCGTCGCCTTCCCCGGCCATCAAGTGGCTGTCACCCGGCGGCGAAAAAATCCTCGCGCTGGCGGGTGCCCAAGCCTGGGCGGTTGTTCGGCCAACCAGCTGCCCCACCGATTGTGGTGGAACCTCCGCCTCCACAACCGAAATTGGGGGCGCCGACCAAAGAATCTCGGTCGGGTCAGGGCCTGCCCCACAGGTTGTTGGTCACCCTCACTCCCGACCATCCTCGGCAGGTGGAGGGTGGCTCAGGCCCCAGGCAGCACTTCCCGGATTCCTCGGAGTCCGACGACGACTGCTCCCTGTTCTCCAGGCCCATTGACCTGGAGTCCTCCGGGGGCCAGTCGATGGACGAAAGCCCATCATCCTTCATGGGTCTGCTTCCGCTCATCTCGGAGTCCACCGGGATGCAGCTCGAGCCCGTATCCAAATGGGCCAAGTATCCCCTCACGGAGATACTGGACCGAGGGGATTCACCCACGGAGGCCTTTCCGGTGGCTGAAGCCATTGTTGGCCCAGCCTTGGAGCTCTGGCAGCGGCCTGCTTCCTGTCCTGCATCTTTGGCCAGGATGGCCAGGAAGTATGCGGTCCCTACCGGCTCTTTGCCCGGTTTTTCGGAACACCCCTCCGCCAAGGGGTTGGTCACCGACAGCGTTTTCCGGCGTTCCGGAAACGCTAGGGATGTGGACAAGCCCCCCAACAAGGAGTCCAAAAAGCTAGACTATGCCGGGCACAAGGTGTACGCTGCGTCCTCCCTTGGCCTCCGCCAGGCCAGCTCGGCCGTGCTGATGGCACACTTCTCCCACGCCCTCATGGGCTCCCTGGATGAGGTAATTCCTCAGCTCCCAGCCAACCTGCAGACCACGGTCCGGCAGGTACGGGACCAGGGAAGGGCGGTGGCTAAACAGCAGCTCCAAATGGCTATGGACATTGGAGACTCCTGTGCCAGATCAGTTGCGGCCGCGGTGGCCATGCACCGCAGAGCATGGCTGAGGATATCCACCTTCATGGCGAATACCCAGCACAAACTGGCAGGTGTCCCCTTCCTGGGGACCAGCCTCTTCGGCCCTGGAGTGGAAGGTCACCTCCAGCGGATTGAAAAGTCCAATGCCACTCTGGACTCGGTCACCTCTGCCCAGAAGGACAAGGACCGCCGACAACAGCAGCATAAGTCCTTTCATCCTTCTGCGCCTGCGGCACGTCCAGCCCAACAACACCAGCACCAGGGCCAGCAGGCTTGCGCATGGCATCCCAAACCCAAGCCTGCGGCTTACTTCAGTAGGAAGCAGGGAGGTAAAGGCCCAGGAGGTCCCTCGGCCGGTCCCTCCTCTAAGCCTGCCCAGTGACGGGTTGAGGGGTGTCGCCCCCAGCCTCATCACTCCCCCCGGGTTCCCCTCGTGGGGGGACAGCTCCGCCACTTCCTTTCCACCTGGTCCATTATCACCACGGACTGTTGGGTGTTGGAGGTGGTAGGAAAGGGCCTGCCCCTGGAGTTCGAGCAGGCCCCGCCCCTTCCGAGCCGTCACCCCTCGGGGAGCTACGGGGTCCGCAGCCTCCTTGTTGGCTTGCTGAGCCGATATCGCCCTGCTCCTCGAAAAAGAGGTAATCAGGAAGGTGGCAGATCCTCCTCCAGACCCGTGGTTTGTGTCCAGGTACTTCCTGGTCCCAAAACGGATGGGGGGCTGGCGCCCCATTCTCGATCTACACGACCTGAACAGGTTCCTAAGGTCTCGGACCTTCAGGATGGTCACTCTGGCTCAGATAATCCCATCCTTGGAACGCGGTGTGTGGTTCTATTCTCTGGACCTCCAGGATGCGTTCTTTCACGTCCCAATCCGTCCATCCCACCAGAGATTCCTCTGCTTCAGGGCAGAGGGATCCCTCTACGATTTCCGGGCCATGCCCTTCAGCCTTTCCTTAGCTCCCAGGGTCTTCACCAAATGCATGCAGTGGTGACAGCATTCCTGCGGCGTCGAAGGGTCCGGGTGTACCCCTACCTGGATGACTGGCTGATTGCAGCCCCCTCTATAACGGAGGTGGAGCGGTCCAGAGATCTGGCCCTCCAGGTTTGTTCTCAGGTTGGCCTCCTCATCAACGAGGCCAAGTCGGAACTCGTGCCAAAGCAGGTGATCCAGTTCATCGGGGCAGAGCTCGACTCTCTGGAGCCAGAGCACGGCTTCCAGCGACAGGGCCGAGGTTCTTTCCTCCTTTGTCCAATCATTTCAGGTTGGGCAATTCGCCCTGCCCGGGACTTCCTGCGCCTCCTGGGCCTCATGGCGGCCTGCACCAGCGTAGTCCATTGGGCCCGTTGGTACATGCATCCCCTTCAATGGGGACTGGCCAGCCAATGGTCACAGCACTTTGATCCGCTGGATCAGCTAGTGACAGTGACCCAGGGGATGTGGAACGCTCTCCACTGGTGGACCGTTCCAGCACATCTGCAGGAGGGCATCCCATTTGTCCGCCCCAAGCCGACGGTCTCTCTATCGACCAATGCCTCTCTGATGGGTTGGGGTGCCCATCTGGGGGAGCACAGAGTGCACGGCCTCTGGTCCCGTCGGGAGTCCTGATGCCACATCAACCTGCTGGAGCTTCGAGCGGTTAGTCTAGCCCTCACCGCCTTCACTCCATTTCTATGGGGTCAAGTGGTTCAGGTCCAGACGGACAATACCACGACCATGTACTACCTAAATCGCCAGGGCGGGACGCGCCCCTGTGCAGGGAAGCTCTCCGCATTTGGTCACTCGTGCGCAGCCTGGAGGCGGATCTCCTTGCCATTCATGTGGCAGGAGCCTCCAACACCCTGGCCGATGCCCTAAGCTGGATAGGGGCTGCGTCCCATGAGTGGTCTGTTCTGCCGGAGGTAGTACAAGATTTGTTCTCCACTGGGGCACGCCTCAGGTGGACCTGTTTGCCTCCAGGGAGAATGCAAAGCTGAGACTGTTTCATGCCGCCCCCTCAGCAGGGCTGCTGCAGGGGATGCCTTCTCGAGGCCGTGGACCCCGGGCCTCTTCTACGCCTTTCCCCCATTTCCCTTGATCCACAAGGTGCTTCTCAAGATGAGGAGGGACAAGGCGCAGGTGATTCTGGTAGCCCCAGACTGGCCCTGCCAGTTCTGGTATTCAGATCTCCTCAGTCTCAGCTCCAGGCTCCCAAGCGGCTTTCAGCCCACGGACCTGATCTCAGTCAGTCAGGGAAGGTATTCCATCTGGACCTTCAATCCCTGCACCTGACGGCCTGGGTCCTGAGCGGCTAGAGTTCCAGGCCTTGGGTCTTTCCGACGAGGTCCTCAACGTCGTTGAGGCATCCCATAAGGAGTCAACCAGAAAATGCTACGCCTTCAAATGGAAGAGATTCTCCATTTGGTGTCAGAGCAAGGGCCTGGACCCTTCCTCCTGTTCCTTTGCAAGCATTCTGGACTATCTGTGGTCCCTTTCTCAGCAGGGCTCGCTGACGTGACCCTTAAGGTGCACCTGGCAGCCATCTCTGCTACCGGCGCGAGACGGAAGCAGTCGTAGCGCTGAGGAGAAGGTGGTTGGCGCGCCAAAGGCCTTGATCACATATCCCCACCGGCGGTAGAACCTCCACCTCCATGGGATCTACTGCTGGTATGGCTAAGCTCATGGGCAAGCCATTCGAACTGATGCACAGGTGTGACATCTCTCACCTGTCGTGGAAGACCCCTTCTTGGTGGCTATCACGTCCAGCCAGAAGGATTGGAAGCTCCAGGCACTTTCCATCGAGTCTCCTTATCTGGTCTTCCACAGGGACAAGGTTGTCCTCGCCCCCACCCAAAGTTCCTTCCAAGGTGGTGTCGGAGTTTCACCTTAACCATGTGTTGACTCTGCCGGTGTTCTACCCCAGTCACACCTCGGAGGCCGAATATAGGCTCCATACTTTGGATCCTAGAAGAGCGCTCGCTTACTATAAGGAGTGGACGGCTGAAGTTTGGGGAGAGGTTCGCCAGCTGTTTGTCACCTACACTGAAGCCGCACCTGGCAAACCTGCAGCCAAGTGGGACGATAGGCAGGTGGGTCACCTCCCGCGTAGATCTCAAGTATAGGTTGGCGGGCATGGAGCTCCCAGAGGATAAGAGCACATTCTACCCCGCCATACCGCTGCATCGGTGGCTGCTTCCAGGATGTCCCTATCCAGGAAATCTACAGGGCTGCTACCTGGAAGTCAGCACACACTTCATCACCCACTACCACATCGACCTTGAGTCACGCCGGGATGCTGGTTTGGGGCCTCGGTTCTCCAGTCTTTATTTCCCAAGTAGGGGGTGTGCGCCTTGCCTCCCTCCTCTCGGAGAACTGCTAGGAGTCTGCCAGACAGTGTGGATGAACAACATATCTATGTCCCTAGAAATACAGGTTACTCACCTGTAACAGGAGTTCTAGGAATGGTATACTGTATGTTGTTCATCCACACGACCCACCCGACCTCCCCGGCTTCGACGCACAACCTGGCTTCCAGCGGGCTAGATCTGGTGTCATGGGGCGGAGCCGAGAGTTTTACCACCCGGGTGGGTGGGAGGAGCCAGCTTGAAGACCTTCCGGCAAGATTTAAAGCGGCAAGGAACCCAATACATAACTGGCATGGAAGGGAAGATAGAAGGGCAGTTAACTATGTAAAAATAATTTCCTATCTCCTTTAAAGTTGCCCTGAATGTGCTCTTTAATAATTTTTAGTACCGTTTTACCCACCAGAGAGTAACACGGCTGAATTTCTTTCTTGCTGCAGTCTGTTTGCTTACCTGGTAAAACATGTTGCAAATAAACAAACACAAATAAATATATACATACATACCTATATAAATACATACCTACATAAATAAATGGTGACAAATACCTGACCGACACCACTGAGAAGGGAGAGGGAGGAAGGAAGAGGGGGAGGGAGGAAACAGCACTTCTAACTGACCACAGAACACACCAGGTCTGAAAATTCTCCGGATTTCTGAACTCCAAGCCAACAGATAGGGCTTTTTCAGACCAGCACAGTTTTAGTGAAAATGGCCATCTGGGGTGTCAAGAGAAGCGCAAATCACTGATTCTTTGCATTTCATGACAAATGACAGTTTTCTGCTATTCTGTCTTCAGTTTCATGATCATGGAATATCATTGGCCCTAAACATAGAAACAGAATTTGCTAGCAGATAAGGATTGCTTGGCCCACCCACTCTGTCAGTTTTGTCCCTGCCTATACTGTCAATGCAGACCCTACCTGATCTCTGGCTACCCCCCCCACCTTGCTTTCCTACTAATGGTCATTTGTGCCTATCCCATGCGTGCTTGAAGCCCACCACTATTTCGCCCCACCACCTCCGCTGGAAGACTGTTCCAGGTGTCCACCACTCTTTCAGTGAAGAAGTACTTCCTTGCATCTTTCCTAAATTTCCCCCTTCTAGCTTCATTGAATGCCCCCTTGTTCTCATGTACCTTCTCTTCTAAAAAATATTCCACTTCTATACCTTATTCACCCCATGAAGTATTTATAGGTCTCTGTCATGTCCCGTCTCCCCTTCCTCACTTCCAGGGTATACATATTGAGCTCCAGCAGTGTCTTCTTATATGGCTTATGAGGCAGTCACTGCAACATTTTTGTTGCCCTCCTCTGGACAGCCTGTACCCTGTCTGTGACCTTCCCAGGATGTGGTCTCCAGAACTGGACACAGTACTCCAAATGTTGTCTCACTGATGATCAATACGTACTGTCCCTTTCTCTGTCTGATTTTTCGTCCCATTTCTGTCTTACGGTCCTTATACTTTTCTTTTTTTGCACATTTCATTTTCTTACTTTGTCTCCATTCCTTAATTGCCTTTCCTCTCTATGATCCCATAAATGTAAGTGTAACAACACTGGGGACCAGGACTCTGCTTACAAAAGCACAGTGGCTCAAGATCAAAGGATATGGGTATCCCCATGCATAGATGCTTTTGGGGAAAATCTGTTGTTCTGTTTTACCTCTTTATCTGAACAACCCAGTCTGCTTCCCAGTCGCTGAAGTACTTGTACTCTATCACCTTCGTGGTGGTGCTGAACTTCTCACTCTGCAGTTTTACCCCATCTGGTGGGGCCCTCCTGGGCAGGTCAGAGGTGAATTTGAACTCTATGGCACAAAGAGGAGGAAACAGCCTTTGCAGGCCTCAGTGTGGGATTTTAGGGCTTGCAATCAAGCCCAGATCTCCATGGCAGCATTTTGAGTCTCTGGTGCCATGCCACCTACCTCCAGAGTGGACTTCCTCACCCCACTCATTCACAATCCTCAAGTACCACTACCTCCACCTCTGCCAGCTCCTAGCTTACTGATACAGTAGGGGGTGATGTTCAGTTCTCCTCACCATCCTACAGAATGTTTCAGCTGGGACATGAACCTGGAACATTAGCATATGGTTCACAAACCACTGCAGTACTACAACTAAGCATTTTAAAGAAGTACAGTACTACAGTAAAAATGTGCAAAAAACATATGTTGTGCAGAGCATTTTGATTTGTATGTGTTGTCCTACTGTGTCCTTCACTTTGTTTGCTGTAAGGAGTTTTTTTCTAAATGTGCCTGCTAGTTTTATGGCTTCTGGGGATCTCCATGTTAGAATTTTTTATTGCTCTTCTTTTTCCTACAGTACCTCCTGTACAGTGTGACAGTGATGTGTTTAGGACCTTTGACTCGCTGAGTGAAAGCTGCTGTAGTAGCAGTCATCTGTTAAGGAGCCTAATATTCTGGTTTCAACTAAATAATCCTTCAAATTCAATCTTTTTGTTTTCTGGGTATGTGTCTAGATCTAGCCAGCAACAGGAAATGTTTTGTTTTTAAAGCTTTTCATTTCATCAAACTACACATAGCCAGAAAAAGCACACACATAATCCCAGGTCATTAATGCTGTAATTTGTGAATATTCTAGCTGCTTCCTTATAGATTAGCTCACTTAGTTATCCTGCAGGTGTTTGCAAAACTGTAAATGTAGTCTTTATTAGTGCTAACTGGATAAGGAAGGTTACTTAAAGAGTAACAGTCAGCACCAGAGGCCCTACACACAAGTGTGGGTGGGGCTGATCTCAGTGTGCACTTTATGTGTAAAAATATTTTGGTTTACCTACTGTTTATTGCTGTAGAGTAGATTGTATCAGATTACTTTTGCTTAGTTCTTTGGTGCTTTGGTGTATAGGACAAAAGAAGGCGGATTGCCCATCGTGATTGTCCTCCTTATACATGGAACATTAACTCAAAACCCTTCCTAGCAACCATTTATCTAAATTATTTTTAAACATTAAAATGTTTGGTGAATCAACTATATCCTGTGGTAATGTATTCCATAATCTGGGTGTTCTGATGGTGTAATGGTTCAGTCTTTTATTACTGTTAGCTTTCATAACTTCCAACTGTCTATTATGAAGTCTAGCCGCAGTTTTTCTTGTAGAATATTCAATACCACATATCAGCATTTGTTCCTGATTCCTAAGTATTTCAAAAAACTGAAGTAAGTCACCTCTGATTCTTCTTTGCGTAAGGATATAAAGTCCTGTTTTATTTAATCTAGTGCTATAGTCCCAGTTGGTTAAGTGTGGAATAAGTTTAGTGGCTCTACGTTGGACTTGTTCAATTCTAATAATATATTTTTTTCAAATAAGGGCTCCAAAAAGGTGAACCATAATCTAGGAGGGGCCTGATGTGAGATCTATAAAGGGACAAAAGACTTTGTTCTGATCTAGACACAATGGTTTTAGTAATTCTGCGGAGTAGTGCATTTGACTGATTTGCTATTTTTGTACAGTGGGTAGTTGAAGTTAATTTATCATTAACTAATATTCCCAGATCTTTTTCTGTTTTTGAAGTTCTAATAGTATTGTTCAGATAGTATATATGACTGGGATTATTTTTTCCCAGATGTAATACTGCACACTTGGATATGTTAAAGTGCATTTTATTAATACGTGCCCATTGTTCCACTGAAGCTAGATCAGTTTGCAGTCCATTTCCATTGCTCCGTCTGTTAGCCATTCCCCCAAGTTTAGTGTCATTGGCAAATCTGACCATGATATTACTGGTTGAGATAGACAGATCACTTATAAATAGATAAAACAAAGTAGGCCCAAGCACAGAGCCCTGTGGCACCCCACTGGTCACTTCCCTTGTATCTGACAGGGCATCATTTACCTTCTCTGAATTCTGTTGTTCAGCCATTGACCTATCCATGAAACTAGCAAAGATGAAAAACCCATACTACTAAGCTTATTAATCAAGATAAAATGTGAAACTTTATCAAATGCTTTACTATAGTCCAGCAAAATGATGTCCATAGGAATATTACAGTCTAAATTATAACTAATATAATTATAAAAGGACATTAAATTTGTAGTGCATGAGAAACCTGGTTTGAACCCGTGTTGGTATTTATCCTTAATGTTTAAATTTAACATTTCATTTTCTAATTTTTGTTTAATGATTTTTTTCCATTAGTTTACATGGTATCGATGTTAAACTAATAGGGCAGTAGTTTTCAGTTTTTGAGTGGGAGCCCTTTTTATAAATAGGTGTGACTATAGCAGAACACCAGTCCTTAGGTACCACTGATTCTTGAAGAGATTTATTATAGATAATTGTTAAAGGTAAAAAGATAGAGTTCTTTGTTTCCATTAGAAATCTTGAAGTTATACTATCTGGACCTGGACTAGTGTGTTGTTTTAAGGTGTCCAGTACAGTCAGTGTATCCTACATGGAAATCCTTTATTTTTCTACATTTGATGTTACTGCAGTGAATGAAGGAGCTAATTCTTGTACATAAACTGACGAAAAATAATTATTTAATTCTATTGCGGGTGCTGTGAACGATGTTATTGTTTGTTTATTAATAAGTAATGGCCCAATTGAATTATTACAACCCTTTTTTTCATTTAGGTAAGAATATAGTGTTTTGTGTGTGCTGTTTTAAATTCTAAGTTACGTTTAGCCATAGTAATTAGTTTTTTTAGTTTTTCAACTGTTTCCCTATATGTTACCATTATTAAATCTTTTTGGGATAATGAACCTTTTTGAGTTTATAAAAAAGCTTTTTTTTTAACAATTAATTTCTTGATATTGTTATTAAACCATTGTGGAATTTTTCCTTTACTGTTGTATTTATTTTTTTCAGGTACATATTGTTTTTCGAGGTGAGATATTTTATCTTTTAGGAAGTCCCATGCTTCCTCAGTTCTTAAAGGGAGAAGAGTCTGTTCCCAGTTTATTGAATTTAAGGAACAGTTTATATGGTCAAAATTAGCCTTATGGTATTGTTTTACTTTGATTTTATTAATTTTAGGTTGAAGAGGAAATTGCATAGAAAAAGATACAGATGTGATCGCTGTTACCTAGGGGAGCTAAAATCATGGTATCAGATATAGGGGTTTCTAAGTTTGTTATTACTAGGTCAAGAATATTTTTTCCCCTAATTGGTTCACTTATAATCTGTTTAAGTCCTAAATTTATGATAACTGAAAGTAGTTGTTCATCGTGTTGATTAGTACCAGATAGGGTGTCCCAATTTATGGTGGGAAGATTAAAATCCCCCAGTATAAGAACTGCGTCTTTATATGCTAGCTGGTTAATCTTTTCAACTAGGTGTCTAGTAGAATTTATATCAGGTGATGGTGGTCTATAACAAGTTCCTATGAGTAGTTGTTGAGTGCGTGTGGGTCGAATATAGGCCCATACACTTTCAGTTTGTATATTTGTTTCTAACTCATAAGACTGAATATCTTTTCTTATGTATAGGCTAATAACTTCTCCACCTTTTTTTTGAGTTCTCTCTGTGTTTGTAGTAATGTTTATAACCAGGAAGTTCAGCTATCCATTCTTTTTCTGAATTACCCCATGTTTCTGTAATTGCTATTAGTGCTAAGTCTAGGGTCTGAGTTAAAATTTCCAGCTCAGCATACTTAGAAATATTCATTGATCATGCATTGAAAGTGAGAATATTTACTTTAGTGCTATGTTTTGGGCAGGAGTTATTAATAAGAGACCGGGGTATCTCCCCAGTCTCCCCCTTAGTTATTAGTTTAAATGTGTATTTATATATGATGTTATCTTTTGACCCAAAATTGTACTTCCTCTTCTACTTAAATGCCATCCATCCCAACAGTACAGTGAAGGTTTATCCTCAAATTCCTCCCAGTGTGTTATACACTTAATTCCTTGTCAGTGGCACCATTTACGGAGCCATTCATTCAGGGCCTTTATTTTGGAAGTGATATATCTAGTAGCTCTTGGAAATGGTAGTATTTCAGAGATAGACAGTACAGCCACGCTCAGTTAATATGTTATTTAATGCAACAAAATCTTGTTTAAATTTGCAGGAGTTATGATCCCCCAATATCATTGGTTCCTGCATAAACAATTACTAGGGGATTGTCACCAGCTGTGGACAGTATAGGTTTTACCATCGATGTAATGTCTGCAATTTTGGCCCCTCTGAAACTAGAACACATTCTGTGTTCCTGATCAGGATTACGTATAGCTCTATCTAGATATTTTATAATTGAGTCACCTAGAACAATTACCTGTTGTTTCTTGGTGTGGGGTCCTACTGGTGAATGTAGTTCTGAAACATTTGTCATAGGATTTGTAACTAAAGCAGAGTTTATTTCCGATTTGGTAATTATTTATTTGTGGGGCTGAAGTTTAGGTCCCTTGCTAAGCTTGTTAAATTTGCTAGACTGTGATGTGGTAGGTAAAGGGTTTGTTTCAATTGTAGTGGGTGTTTCAATGGGAAATTTGGAATCATCATCTTTAGGTGTTATAGTGCTACAATCTCCCAGTGCAATGTCTGCATCTCTATCAATTTTTTGTAGAAGAATTTCAAATGAATTTTGTAGGGCGATTGCTTGATTTTTATGAAGATGGTTGCTTTTCCTTGTGTGTTTCTTATGAGGAATTGTTGTCCAATTGTCATTATTGACAGTATAAGTTGAGGGGGTTGAAGAAATAACTAGTTGCTCTGCTAACTTAAATGCAGGGTGGTTGTTGGAGATTATTTCATGGGAGAGTGAGTCTTCTGGGTGCTTGGTGGTTGACATGTTGGCATCAACTAAGAGCGACATCTGGTCAATATAGTCCTCTAGTGCTTTAATATCAGAATTAAGAGTTTCTTTAGGCTGCAGATGTTTAACTTCTTCCTGCAGGCTTTTCAACAAAATGCATGTATCACATACAAAATTAGCTACTTGCTTGCCAGTAGTGCACATTAAACATGATGTACACAGTTTGTTTGCTTTCTTCATGACTAGTACTGGAACAGAGACTATAGAGGAAGAAGCAATTAACGGTCTGTAGGTTACCTTTTAGATAGTGCCTTATTCTGGTGTCCTGTGCCTGTTGATCCCAGTGGACACAGTAGACACACGCAGAATGCATGTGTCTCTGCGCACGTCTCCGCGCATGCTCGCCCCGCTCGCTAGTGCGAGTGGTTATGTAGGGTGCAAACCGGAAGTGCCAAGTCACGCTACTTCCGGTTTCGCACTATCATAAAGTTCAAATCACAATAAAATAGCCTTTAAGAAGGCTTAACCAGTGTGGAAAGGGGTATTTTGTCCAATAAATAGCACCAAGTGCATTTTTATCCTTTCAGGCAACGAGTAGTGGGGAGGAGATAAGACAGGAGGTTTCAGGAAGTGCTCACTGGCCTCCAATATCCCACACTCCTTTGCTAAAGTGACAAGGAGAGTACTGTCGCAAGGAGGATACCCTTCTCACAGAATTAAGCAAATGATACAGTACAATTCAATTTATCAAGGTTCATTTATCTTAAAATAGCATCAAGCATACATCAACACTTCACAGCAGCAGTACACAACTAGCTGCCCGCTCGCTAGTGCGAGTGGTTATGTAGGGTGCAAACCAGAAGTGCCTAGTCTCGCTACTTCTGGTTTCGCACTACCATAAAGTTCAAATCACAATATAATAGCCTTTAAGAAGGCTTACCCAGTGTGGAAAGGGGTATTTTGTGCAATAAATAGCACCAAGTGCTTTTTTATCCTTTTTTATTATTCTAGGCTATTCTATTATTATTATTATTATTCTGTTCTAGGCTGACATCTTTTCTTACTTCAGATCCCAGAATCCCATGCAGCTGACATCAGAACAGTAGGCAGCAGTGGGAGATTCAGTAGCCTGCAGTGCGTGTTGGCATTTAAATATGCTCTGCTCTTTTGTTCACACTGGTCCCGCTGCCCTCCCTGGGTTAATTGCTGTCACAGAGAACTGTGCTTAGCTCCTGGATAAAAGCTGACCTGGAAAACATCTGATAGGAGATTATAAAAGCTCTAACATGCACTACAGGGTATCAAATCTCCCACAGCTGCCTGCTGCTCTGATGTCAGCTGCAGGGAATTCTGGGATTTGTAGTAACAGAAGATATCAGTCAGGAACCAAACAAAATTAGTCTGACATACTCTACTGTACTACAGTAAATAGTAAGTAAACCAAAATGTTTTTGCACACATTGGGACCAGCGCCACACTTGAGTGTGTGGTCCTTTGTGCTTACTGTCAAGGTCGGATTAAGACATAAGCCTGGGCCTTGGGCCCCCCTGCCTGCCAGGGGGGCTTCCAGCAATCCCAAAAAATACAGTGGCATCCACCAAGATGAAACCAATTTTAAAGCACTCTGCAGTATGCTGCAGCAGACCTACTGAATAAAGCAATGTAATTTAAATGGCAATTAGTCCATTTTGTCATGCAGGAAACTGGCATTCACCTCATCCTGGCAGTGTCACATATTCCTGAATGACAAAAGGGACTAATTGCCATTGAAATTGCATTACTTTATTCAGTAGGTCTGCTGCAGCATTCTGCAGAGTGCTGCAGAATACTGCAGAAATTTCAAGATGTCTTGAAAAAGTGCCAGTGCAGCGTGAAACGTTGATGTGGGAGGCAGGGGGTCTACTCTTCCTCGAGTACTGAAAATGTTTCTTTTTGCTGCTTTTTTATAATAAAGAATCAGTGATGAGTGTGTCCAAATAAGTGGACTGGTTCTTCCTTTTATACTGTTTGAGCCCACTTTCGTTTTTTCTTGTTGTGTCTCTAGTTTTGCGAGGCTTCAGTTGGCGTACATCTTGAGCTGCCCCTCTTTTTGCTTGCCATCAGCCAGAGGCCTCAGCCAAGGCTTACACCTGGGGCGTCATTTGGGAGGTGGTCCAGGGGCATAGAAACATAGAAAATGATGGCAGATGGGGACCGTTGGGTCCATCTAGTCTGCCCAAGAACCTATGTGGTGCTCTGTGACCAGGGGTTTTTCTGCTTTGTTTCCCCAGGAGTGCAGACATGCAGTGATGTCAGCATGGGATGGGCGCACTTCCACACCTGTTTCGCAGTTGTCTGCCAATGACTCTGTGTGCCAGGCAGTCCTGACTGCTGATACTCAGTCTCCACTGGGTGTTACTAGCATGCCGGGATCCACATCCCACCCCCCCCGAGGTGGAGAGCTGTCCATGGGATGTTCATCCAGCCTCCCCCCCAGCTGACCCTCTGACGCACCTTGCTCGCTACCGGCCCGCTACATACCCTTTTCTTTCTTCCTGCGCTGGACACAGCTGCTGAGTAATCTGAGCAAGGGAGGGGCCGAACCATGGTATGACGCTGACCTCCCTAATTAGGTGTTAAGTACCGCTGATAGCTTCAGAGGGCCCAGACCTGGCTAAACGTTAAGGTGTGAAAAGAGGCCTATTTTCTTTGCTTTATCTCCAACCTCCCCTGGTATTTCACATGGGAAGAAGTGGCTAGAAAGATCCCTGCCCCCAATTGGTATTCCTGATAGGGAGCATGACTGGCACAAATCTTAAATTCTGCCCCTGTAATCATTGACACTTAGGCCCTGTACACACTAGGCTTCTTAAACTGTTTTAAGCAACTTAAAATGGTTCTAGAAGAACTAACGTGGTTTGTGGCCACATTAAAGCGTGATTTAAACCAGTTTTAAAAACTGTGCTAAAACCCTGCTAGGTACCTAGCCCAGTTTTAAAAATGGTTTAAGCTTAACACGGTTGCACTTACCAGTGTGTACAGGCTGCCATGTTATCCCTGGACTGTGTTACTCCACCAGTATCCCAGCAGTTCTGCAGCTCCCAAGATCCAGTGTGCCTAGAGGATCAGGAAGTAAGTTGTATAGCGAGACCAGCGTAGCAAATGTAACTCTCCTGGTTGTCAAAAAAAGCACACTGTCTGTGTTGGGAGCCATCAGCTTTGTTTGTTCCCCCCCCCCCCTTCTTTTTCTGCTGCTGTCCTGCTAAAATGTCTGGTGGAGCCGTTGGACCAAGGAGGCCACAAAGCATGTAGTGTTGACAACTGATGTAATGCATCATGGGCAGTGACAGGAATGCTGGGATTCACTGCCCATGGATGCACAGCATGGTTGAAGATTGAACTGAGTATTGTGGCCAGGGAGCGTGTTAGAACCCGGTTTCAAAACCATGTTTAAACATGGTTTTGCTGTAATGTGGTCGCACTAGCACGGCGAGTATTAACCTAGTTTAAAAAATGGTTTTAAAAACTACCATGTAGTGTGTACAGGGCCTTAGTTGTGTTATTATAACTGACTTTGCTTTCCTGCTGTGGTTCATATTGATAGGCTGTTGATCTGTTTTCTCTGTCTCATGTAGTCAAAGATTGTTATTAATATTTCATCATGTATGGGTATTTTGTGTTTGGCCATATGTATTACTTCACTGATCATGTATTTTGACTGTTGCGCTGTTAATATTGTTTTTTAAAATGAGCATACCACCAACTCAGAGTGGCATTGACTATCCAGCGCTGAGGAGCAGGGCCGGTGTCAAGGAAGAGAAGAACGGCAGCTAATACATGCACAGAGCTATTATCTGGTCACGTATGTTAACAATGTGCTGTCTGATTGTTATATATCATGAATTCCGTGTCACCCCTGAAAAAAGGATACCTATGTCCCAGTAAGCCTACTTGCATAACGAAATTAATAAATAAATAAAATGGGCCCCCGCCCCCCCGGCGGTAGTTTGTCTACTACTTGCCTTGTCTTGTGCATTTGAGGGTGCCCGCCAATATCGTCCGTATCAGAAGGATCAGAGAGCCAGCCTGTTGGAGAGCTTGTTTCTAGATCCAGGTGCCTCTCATTAGCTCACGCATGCTGTGTGACTTGCCCTGGGTCACATAGTATGCAGGTAGAGGTTGTGGTTCGCAGATCCAAGTGTTCTGAGCCTACATGTTTTCCAGGTTCTTGGCTTGGGGCTCTAGCCACTGGGCTATACTGCTTAATATATTACTTATCTTCACTGTTTCTTCACTGTTTTCAGTTACTGCAGAGCACATTAACAGATGCTGATTTAAAGAAAACCACAAAACCAAACAGCATGATAGTTTCAGAAAACACTAATCATGACACAGGGATGTGAATTTTCAAGGGAATTCAAGCCTTTTATGAAATATGTGCATTTGATCTTTAAGTCAATTTGCCTAACTAGGAGTTAATTAATAGAAGAGAATGATTCTGAATTGTCCCCCCTCCCCGAGACAAACTTGGTTGAGGGAATTGCCAGCCATGGTGCTTAGGCTGACTGTAGGGAATATTGTAACCTCTGTGACAAAAAGTGTTTGTAACTGTCACTAGTGCCCCCTCCCAAAATTCTGTCATATCAAGCTTAGGCATCTGTCAAATAAAATTACAGTATTTGACCCATTATGAAAAAAATGATGTTGAGTCTGACGGGAAAATTGAAGACAATGGCTCTGACAGAACAGCTGTTACATTGACGCCGGATCATTTATATGAGGAGCAGCTGGCAATAGAGATAAAGATTCAGAAACTGGGGTGCTTACAGAGAAGCCACAGAATCAAACCCATTGGTGAGTCTATCAGGTGATAGACAAAGTACAGCAAGTGACTTACTGTAAGCCTGCCTGTCAAATCATTGCTGGCCACCCCTGATTAGGTTTGCTCTGTTTTTTTCTTTTCAAAATGGAAACTGTTTATTCTAATCACATGACAAGGGGGAAAAAATTAAGCAATAATGGACAATGGTGTATGTTATGCTGGGATAACATCACGCCTCAGGTAGTTGGGCACGAAGTCGCAGGTCGAATGCATCCAACACCAGAGGTGTGACGTTATCGTAGCTTGACACATGCCCTGGAGTTCATTATTGCTATTATACAAAAAAAAAAAGATTTAAAAAAATGTAGAAATTTTTTTTTCTTTATTTTTTGATTGTGTAGAAACATGTTTAGAAAAAAAAGTCCACAGTTTCTGTTTTGCACAGTAGATGTTGCTGCCAGTGCATACTGTGTTCGGCTTTTCTTACAGGTTTTTCTTCTGACCCCACGCACAGGTCTTGTCTGTCCCAGCGTTATTATGTATACTGAATCATGTCCACCCCTGTTATATATTTTAATTGTGTAACAAGTTCAAGCATCTTTTTCTGTCAGCTGAGATGCGGGGCCACTGATCCAGTTGCAAGGACTGCAGCGGCTGAGCCGATTCCCAACAGTAGCAGAACACCACCAATTAGCGGTACGGTTTACTAATTAGGAGCATGCCAGGGATGGATGCTACTAGAAAGACAGAAAATAAATGTAATTTTCTTTGCAGCTTTTTTTCCGAGAAGTGAGCACCGTTAGTGAACTATGCAACTGGCAGAAATGGTCTCTGCAGTTCACTGAAGCTGCTCAGTTCGCAGGAAAAAATCTGCCATAAAAATGTAATGTTTTCTCTATGCTGCACAGTGTGCCTTTTAAAACAATTATTGTAAATCATTATTGGAGAGCCGGGGACTGAAGGCAGAGTTCTTAACTGGATGGGGTTTTGTATGTTTTACCTGCCCGCTTCTGTTTCAGCAGTTTGGGGTTTCAGTGACCGGGGATCTGCTGTAACGGCGTTTGCATTCGGAGGGAGGAACTGATTTCTGTTTGTGTGCTGCAGTCATGTGTGATAGACCTTGATACAGTGATGTTGTGCTGGGATAACATCACTGTTCATGGTCATCACTGACCAATCAAAAGCCTTAACATTTTTTTGCCATTGTATAATATGGATTAATAAATGGTTATTCTTTATCTGTGTGGTCTGGTGCAGCCTCAGTAGTCCTGGATAAGTTTAGAGTTTTTTTCTTCACTTTTCTATGCTCTGCATCTTAGTACAATAAGTTCAAAGCAGACTCTACATTAGTCGTTAATAGAACACTGTTATAATTCAATAAAATTCATGTTATTGTTGTTTAACGCTGACCCCCCTTAAGTTCATAGAAAGGAAATGTCTGCACCGATGTGCATCTCTGCAAAGTTGTTTGTGGTGGAAACGTGTGTTTCCAACCCCTACCCGTCTTACACCCACATCGTCAATGAGTGATATTCCAACTGCTTTTTTCTGCATATGTAATCTTTTTAATACATGTCACTCACTGTACGTTACATGCTGTTCGCTGTTCTCTGCGCAGCCAACCATGGCTTGATGTGTGCATGCTTAGCTGAGTTCTCCTGCTTTCCATCTGCTGTTGATAGGTTAATATCTTTCATGATCATAGATTTTCATTTTTCCTTGGATAAACACCTTTCCTCTCCTTTGAGATGGTTGGATGTGAGTTGTTTATTATGGTGTGAGGGGGTGCTGCGGGTGGTGGATGTCAGTACAGTTAAATACCACAAAAACATCCTGCCTTACATGTAGATGTTTTATGATCCACCTAGTCTGTTGCGTGCATTGCCCATTCCGTCAGTGCATTATTTTTTCAAAAGGTCAAATATCGCATTGAGTGCAAGCAAGCTGAGCTAACAGTTTTTCCTGATATTTTTTGCAACAATGTGCTAAAACAAATGAGTAAACGGTTGCATTATCGTCATGTGGTGTCACTGAGCATCACTAGTGGTGGTCCTAGTAATCTTTGATACATTCATTTGTGTGGGTGGTTTTGGTTGAATGGAGTAAGCAAATACACTTTTCATTTTTTAAGGCATCATTATGACAGCAGGCATCACATTAAAATCATTTTCACTACCACGTAACATTTTAGGCTGCAATCAGCTATTCATATAAGACACATTAATAAATGTGCATTGAAGAGTTATAACATAGCATGCAGCAGCCAGCAAAAAAGCGACATTAGTATGAAAAATAAGTGATACAAACATGGAAGTTGTTGGCAGATAATGACCTCTTGGCCCACCTTGTCTGCTCTATGTTCCCTACCTACTGTGCCGCCACAGACCCTACTCAATCTCTGGTCTCCCACTTGACTTACTTCTAAGGTCCCCTTGTGTCTGTCCCATGCATGCTTGAATCCTGTTACCATTTTAGCACCTACCACCTCTTCTGGGAGGCTGTTCCAGGCATCCACTACCTTGTCTGTGAAGAAGTGTTTCCTCACATCACCTCTGAGTCTCCCCGCCCCTCCAGCTTCATATCATGACCCCTTGTCCTGGAGCATCTTTTTCTATGGAAAATGCTACCTTTCTGTACCTTATTAATACCTGTGAGATATTTGGAATGTTTCTGTCATATCCCCACTTTCCCTCCTTTTCTCTAGAGAGTACATATTTAGTTCCTTGAGTCATTCCTTGTAGGGCTTTTGATGCAGGCCCTACACCATTTTGGTATCCCTCCTTTATACCACCTCAACCCTATCTATGTCCTTCTAGAGGTGGGGCCACCAGAAGTGGAAACAGTACTCGAGGTGGGGTCTTACCACTGATTTACACAGGGGTAATACTACCTCCCTCCTTCTGCTGGTGATGCCCCTCCCTATGCACCCGAGCATCCTGCTAGCTTTCCCCACTGCCTGATCACACTGCTTGGCTACTTTCAGGTCATCAGAAAATCAGAAATGATTACCTCTAGGCCCCTTTCCTGTTTTGTGGTTGCTGATACCTCCCCACTCAGTTGGTATGTTGCCCCTGGGTTTCTGTGCCTCAAGTGCATGATTTTGCATTTTCTGGCATTGAAATATATATATAGCACAGCCTGCAAACTACACCAGCATTCTGTTGGAGTGCATCTCTGTTTTGAGTGAGAAGGTTACAGTTATGGTCAGGAGCGTCCCTCTGGGGAGAGGGTTGTTGTTTGGGCCATTGCGTAGCAACACAGGGGGCTGGCAAAACTCCTGTCCCAGACACCATGCAGGAGATAGTTCATCATTCTTATTGTAAAACTGCCAGGAGTAGGGCAGTTCTTTTTAGAAGTCCCTTGCATGAGAAGGCAGTATTTTAAAGATAAATAGACTCTGTTTGTGGGTGCAGGCTGTTACAAGGACCAGAAGTGACATCTGTGTCATGGCCGGCCCGCAAGCATAAAAGTAAGCACCCCAAGTGAGCAGGGGATATAGCACAGCCTGCAAACTATGCCAGCACTCTTGTTGGAGTGCGTCTCTGTTTTGAGTGCGAAAGATACAGTTATGGCCAGGAACTTCTCTCTGGGGAAAGGGTTGCTGTTTGGGCTGTTGCCTTGCAACACAGAGGGCTGGCAAAACTACTGTCCCGGACACCGTGCAGGAGACAGCTCTCCGTTTTTATTGTAAAACTGCCAGGAGTAGAGCAGTTTTTTTGTAGAAGTCCCTCTCATGAGAGGACAGTATTTTAAATGTAAATAGTCTCTTTATGTGGGTGCAGGCTCTTATAAGGACCAGAAGTGACTCCTGTGTCACAGCTGCCCCTCAAGCATACAAGGCGCCTCGAGGCGGCGGGCGAACTCATGTGGGCGAAAAGGCAAGATGTAGTGCATGCAGAGACATGCACAGAGACATTTATTATCTTCCACCTGTCTGCTGTGTCCGCTGTGGACAGCTGTGGGGCTGGGAGACAGTAAAACGAACAGGTAAAACTTATATTTTTTGGTTGTACAGCTTTATCACAGTCTAGAATGGATATAAATGAAGGCATAGCTATATTGAACACAGGGGAAGTTGCTATGTCCTGCATTATTTGTGGTAAATTTTGTCTAGAATGTCAATCAGGGTTTGAAGGGTTAAAATGTAAATAGTGTTTGGAAATACAAAGCTTAAAAGCCAGAACTATTGAATTGGAAGGGATCATTGCCAGTATGAATCAAAAACAGACCAACTCTAACTCTATTGTTAGCCCTGGGGAACAGAAAATTTTGCAACAAGTAAATAAACCATCAGATGATTCACAGAAACATCCTAAGGAGGAAATTAGTGATGACGATGAAGAGTGGAGCCCAGTAGATAATAAAAAGAAACAAAACAAAGGCAGGAGGTGCATGGATTTTAATTTACCGACCCAGAATAGATATGCACCACTATCCATAGATGAAGAGGGGCAGTACTCCACTAACTGGAATAAGTTCAAATTTCAAACTCAAACCGTACATCCAATTCCAGCTTGGAAGCCTGTAAATTAACTGTAACGACATTAACTAAACATGATGATCAGCCGTCAATGAGTGACAACTTAATTGCAGGAAGTAAAACATCTGGAAACATCGTATTAACTATAGCTCAGGTGCGCTCAGTAGACTCAGGCAAACAAAAGATGCCTGATACAACAAGAGATATTGTACTAGATCAGCACATGGTAGCTACTCATCACAATAATACTCAGCAAAATCATGATATCATTGATAAGTCACTAACTAAGGAGATGACGGAAGAAATTCAAGTTGATACACTGCCTAAGAGGCAGGTATTTGTCTTGGGGGGATTCCATTTTAAAATACTGTGATGGCTACATATGCAAGGATGACAAGGAGAGTAGGACACGTATCAGCTATAGGGGGGCTTGGATAAGAGACATCGATAGAATGACTACATCTGTTCTGAGAAACGCTGGTCAGCAGCCCCTGGTCATTTTGCATATAGGAGCAAATTATGTCAATAGATTTACCACGGAGAATATAAAGGCTGATTTTATAAATATTGTTTCAAATCTTGAAACTCAAAATTGTGAGGTATGCATCTCAGAGCTTTTGCCAGTTCCAAGAGCAAATAAAATTAGTAATCGTAAAATAAAACAGCTGAATGAATGGTTACAGAAATGGAGTCTCCAAAACAACATAAAGTGCATCCCACATTGGGAGAGGTTCTGTCATGATCCCAGTCTTTTTAGTTGGGACGGACTGCACCTTAGCAAAAAGGGGTCCACAGTGTTAGGCAAATGCATTGCTCAAATAATAAATGAGCATTTAAACTAGATGCTGGTGGCGGGGGGGGGGGGATCAAACAGGGACAGAATCATGCAGTTCATTCAAATCCATGTTATAAAGTTTTAGTAACTAATACAAGAAGTTTAAATGTGTCAAAACTCACTGAACTAGCATGCATTTTAAAACAAAAACAAATTGATATTGCAGCCATGACCAAAACTTGGTGAAATGAATCTTGTGAATGGTTCACCTCTATACCAGGGTACAAATTGTATTACAAAAACAGGAAAATCAAAAAAGGTGGGGGAGTTGCCATTTATGTTAAAAATGATATTCTTTTGTCAGAATTTCCATTACAACAAAATAGTGAAAATTGCCTAGAAGGGACGTGCAATCAGATTAGTCATTCAAAAGATAAACATTTTCTCTTTGCAAATTTTTATAGACCCCCTACTTCAGAGCTAAATAATGATCAGTTACTCATGGATGAAATAAACTAGTGCCGTTCCGCCGGTGCTGTGGTTGGATTTCCACTTGTGACGCTGAAGACCTCGGTTCGGGAGCAAGCACAGGAGTTGGAGGGCTGGCCGAGAGAAGGATGCCTGAGCATCCATTGGACAGCTGAGCTTCTCTGGGGGAAGGGAGGGTGGCCTGACCTCTGGCATCAGCCAGAAGTATCGCAACCCTGGTGCCTCTACCAATGAGGAGGCATGGAAGATACCAGCATAAGCCATGGTGTCATGCCATGCTGGGGGGGGGACGTACACAGAAAAATAGCACCTCTCCAAGCACGACATTGGTGCGGGGACCTGATCATGGGCCTTCCCCTGACAGCCACCGAAAGCAGCCTCCAGGACCCAGACATAGACTTGAATGCAGCAGCCTTCGCCCGGGAGGTAGGCCGTGGCTCCATGGGGAGGTCCGGAGGCAGGCGGGTTAGGGGAGTCAGGTACAGCGCTAGAGAGAAATGCAGGAACAAAAATAAATAATAAAAAAAGAATGGATGAAATAAACTAACTTCTAAATTGGACACTATAATTGTCAGTGATTTAAATCTTCCTGGTGTTAATTGGGTCAATTTAACAACAAAAACAACCCTAGAAGGTTTAATTCTAGGCTCTGTAACTATGGCAAGACTAGATCAAATGGTAACTGAAGCAACGAAAGATCAAAATTTATTAAATGTGGTGCTTACCAATATAACTGCAGACATTAATAATCTAACAGTAGCATGCCCAGTTGGGAATAGTGATCATAATACTGTATTCTTCAATATTAATAGGAAAACTAATAACATAGGGTGGAACAACTACAGATATAACTATGGGAAAGGCAACTACAATAAAATAAATGAGGCCCTGTTAAGATACGACTGGGATACCTTATTCTCAGGACTAAATACAAACAAGTGTTGGGTATTATTTAAATCTATTATTGCAGAACTAGAAAATGTATACATTCCAATAAAAAAAATCACACAATAATAAAGGTAAAGTTCTATTATGGTTAACTAATAATATCAGGCGCCGGATAAATATAAAAAAAAAAAGCCTTTAAGAAACTTAAGAAATGGCCCAGTGCTTCAAATACAATAATATCTAAAAGGGAACTAAAAAAGACTAAGGTCTTAATTAAAGGGGAAAGGAAGAAAACTTAATTTAAATTAGCAATGACAAAGAATCCTAAAGCATTTTTTGAATATATCAATGGGAACAAACAAAAAGATAACAGCATCACCAAGTTAGTTGAGAATGGAAGGGAAATCACAGATAAAAAACAGATTGCAGATACTTTTAATAATTATTTTGGAACGGTATTTCAAAAAAAGGAACAAACAACTGCAGTTTATAAAGCTGACAATTCATTTATTGAAATTAGTACTGGGCAGGTTTCATCAGTACTAAAAGCTATTAAATCAAATTCAGCACCAGGGCCTGATGGTATTAACCCCGATTTTATAAAGCAAACAGTTGGTTCCATTATACTCCCATTAAAACTTATTTTCAATAAATCATATTTCCATGGTGTTATCTCCGAGGATTGGAAACATGCCTAAGGCACTCCAATTCACAAGAA
The DNA here is from genome assembly GCA_016271365.2 of Neoceratodus forsteri. Classification (NCBI taxonomy): domain Eukaryota; kingdom Metazoa; phylum Chordata; order Ceratodontiformes; family Ceratodontidae; genus Neoceratodus; species Neoceratodus forsteri. Next base: position 443,504,593 of record CM028133.1, read on the forward strand.
AGCTTCCAAAATTGAAGCAAGTTATTATCGTCTAATAAGTCTGACATCAATTATCTGTAAAAGCATGGAGAGAATTATTAAAAATAGAATAGAGAAATCAATAACAGCAAATGGCCGAACAGATATTGAACAACATGGTTTCACTGTTGGTAGATCATGTACAACAAACCCGATTGGCTTCTGTGATAAGGTGAGTAGGTATATAGATCAGGGAACTCCAGTTGACATCCTGTTTATGGATTTCAAGAAAGCATTTGACAGAGTTTCACATGACATACCTATTAAAACATTATTACTGATGAAACTTGATTCAAGAATAATTACATGGATTCAAATGTGGCTAAACAATAGAACCCAGGCTGTTAAAATCCAGAATGTATATTCTGACATTATAAATGTTACCAGTGGGGTCCCACAAAGATTAGTACTTGGGACAATTCTCTTTGGCATATTCATCTCAGATTTACATAACGGGATACATGGTCATATCTATAAATTTGCAGATGATACCAAAATTTACGGACCAGTTGATTCAGAAGAAAACATTAACGCTTTCAGAAACGACATTTTCCAACTAGAAAAATGGGCAACAGATAATATGATGGAATTTAATGAAGATAAGTGCATTATAATGCATCTTGGTGCAAAAAACATGCATATCCATTATAGTCTTAATGGAACTTTACTAAAAACAGTAACAACAGAGAGGGATTTGGGAGTTACAGTATGATAAATAACTTTATAACACCAGGGGATCACTGTCGACAAACAGCACAAGTAGCAAATAGACTATTAATGTCGATCAAATGGAGCTTTACCACTAGACATAAAGCCTGTGTAAAACCCATTTATAATGTATACATCAGACCACACCTTGATTATGCAAGTTCCTTCTGGGCACCATACTTGACAAAAGACATAAATTTGATTGACAGTGTGCAGAGAAAGTCACAAATTATGCCCAGATTGTGTCATCTCGCCGTCATGATAGACTTAGGGAATTGAACCTCTGTGATTTGGGGACAAGAAGAAACGGGGGGCTATTAATGTTATACAGTATTCTACATGACCCTATCCTTATGTCAGATTGTAACATTCAGTATGCTGACAAACCAATTTTGAGATGTCACAACAAACAATTGTTAGTACCCAAGGCAAACACAAATAAAAGGAAATATTTCTTCACAATAAGAGCTATAAAATTGTGGAATAAACTCCCACAATCCAAAGTTAACCCTATGTCCTTTAAGAATAGTTTGGATAAACACCTTTTGGGTTTAACTTAAATTAGCCCACATTGAGTGTGGGGTAGTCTCTATGGGCCTTGAGCCTTCTTCTGCCTTATTAAACACAGCTGCCATTTCCTTGACCAGTCTTCCAGCTCTTTCAGATCATCTCTCATTCCTCCCCTTCCCCCGTGTGTCCACTCTGTTGCAGATTTTTTGTGTCATCCACGAACATGCATACTTTCCCCTCCAGCCCTTCCACAATGTCACTAATAAAGACGTTGAAGAAGACCGGGCCTAGTACTGACCCCAGTGGCAGGACGCTTGTCACCTTGCCTTCTCCAGAGTGGACTCCATTTACCACCACCCTCTGACTTCAGTTGCTTAGCCAATTTCCTACCCATTGTACTACTTTTGGACCTACTCCTAGGTTGCCCAGCTTGCTCACCAGTCTTCTATGTGGAACAGTGTTGAAGGTCTTACTGAAATCCAGATAGGACACATCTACTGCTTCTTCCTGATCCACATCCCTGGCCATCCAGTCAAAGAACTTGATCAGGTTTGTCTGGCAAGACCTCCCCGCTGTAAACCCATGTTGCCTCGGATCCTGTAATCCACTGATTGCAAGGTATTCCCCAATCCTTTCCTTCAGTAGCAATTCCATTACTTTACCTACTCCTGAAGTCAGGCTAACAGGTCTGTAATTTCCTGACTTGTGCGGTGGGACCACATCTGCCCTCCTCCAGTCCCCCAGAACCTCCCCTGTTTCTAGTGATAGGTTAAACAGAGCTGTCAGAGGTGCAGCCAGCACCTCCTTGAGCTCTCTCAGTATCATAGGGTGCACCCACCGGTCCCATTGCCTCGTCTACTTTTAATTGCACTAGTTCTTTGAGGACTCTCTCCCTGTAAAAGGATCATTGTCCCACTCCCTTCCTTTAATGCTGTTGTCCCTTATCTTTGGCCCATCACCAACCCCTTCCTCCATAAATACCGAACAAAAATAATTGTTCAATATGTCCGCCTTTTTTTGGTCCTCTTCCTCCCAACGCGCCCCCCCCCCTTTAGCCTTACTATCCCTGTTTTGGTCTTTCTCTTCTTGTTTATATATCTAAAGAATGTGTTATCCCCTTTTTCTACTGATTGGGCAATATTCGCCTCTGTTTGCACCTTTACGCTCCTAACTGCTCTCCCTGCTACTCTTGTTTCTCCCGGTTCTCCTAATCATCCTCTGCCTGTGTCCTCATGTACCTTCTAAATGCTAGGGTTTTTTTTGCCCTTACTTTCTCCGCTACTTTGCTAGAGAACCATAGCAGTCTCTTTTTTCTCCTGCCCTTGTTAACCTGCCCAACACAGAGATTTGTTCCCTTTACAATGCCCCCCTTTATTTTTGCCCATTGTTCTTTGACTCCCCCCAGTTTCCTTATCCCTGCTAGGATGTCCCTGAGGCATTCTCCCATTTTCTTAAAATAGGCCGTCCTGAAGTTCAGGACCTTTGTCTTAGTGCAGCTCGATTCTGACCCAGTTCTTATATTGAACCACACCGTACCGTGATCACTGGTCCCCAGGTGACCATCCACTGTGACATCAGCAACACTGTCCCCGTTTGTCAGTACCAGATCCAGTATTGCTCTCCACGAGTGGGTTCCTTTACTAGTTGCCTGACGAATGCCCCTTGCAGGGAGTCCAGGATGCCCATACTTCTGACTGTTGCTGGAGCTGATAGGCTCCAATTCATGTCTGGTAGATTGAAGTCCCCTACCAGCAACACCTCTCACGTGTGTGCCATCTTTTGGATTGCTTGCATCATATCTTTAACCACCCCCCCACCCCATGCTGGAGGTGTGTAGATCACTTCTGTGCAAATAGTAGCCCCCGTGTTTCCAGGGTGACCCACAGTACCTCAGCTCCTCCCTGCTCTCCCTGTATTTCCATAGTTTTATGTTATCCCTGACATAAAAAAATACTCTTCCCCCTTTTTCACTCACCCTGTCTTTTCCGAACAGAGTATACCCTGGTATGGCTATATCCCAGTCCTGGTTTTCAGTGCACCAGGACTCAGTAATTGCTACTATGTCCAGGTCTACATCTGCCATGGTGGCCTCTAGGTCTGCAGTCTTACTCCCCAGACTCCGAGCATTGGCACACATGGCTCTCCAGATTGTCCTGCCACCCCCCCCCATTTCCCATTTGCCTTTCCTTATTTCCTCCAGTTTTATTTCATTTTTTTTACTATCTCTCTTTTTTACCCCTTGTATTCCTTTGTTATTTGGTTCCTTTGGGAGTTTCTCTCCCTCAGGATTCCAATTGCTGATCTTGTGAGCCTGGGGGGAGGGCAGTTTATGTCTCCCTGCCCTGTTCCAGCCTCCTCCCTCTGCTAGTTTAAATGCTAGCCAGTGTAGCATTTAAACCATTCACTAAGGACCATGGTTCCCCTCCTGGATGGATGCAGACCGTCGCCCCTGTACAGACCCTTGTCCCTCCGGGTGGGGCCCCAATCCCCAATGAAGTCAAAACCCTCCTCTCTGCACCATTCCTTCAACCATGCATTGAAGGTCCTGGTGTGGAGAATCCTATCCTCCCTCCATCATAGAGAGGTAGCACCTCTGAGAAGGTCACAGATCATGCTACGTGCCTAAGACCCCTCCCCGATTCCCTAAACTCCTTCTGAATTATTGCTGACTCATCCCTAGCCAGGTTATTTGTCCCCACTCCCCAGGTGGGCTATGATGTCCAGCTCTCCCTCCATTCCTGCTGCCCCAGTGATCCTTTGGATCCTCTTTCCATCCCTGTACGCTGTGGCGCTAGGAAGGCACCTAACCTCCCTTTCCTCATCCTTACCTGCCTCCAGCTGTATCCCCCACACTTTGGAGTCCCCCACCAAGATTTGCTTCCTCCTCCTCCTCCTCCTCTGGGGTATTCTGCCACCCCTCTTGGGGTCTCCACTATGGAAGATCCACATATCCACCCCAGTTACTACTTTGGGTGCCTGTGTGGGACTTTCCCGCTCGGCGAGTGCGGTGAACCGTGATAGTTATAAACAAGCTGATTGGTACCACAGTATATTATGTCAGCCGTGGAAAAAAATACCATGGATTTACCGCATAACGTGGAAAAAGAAACAGCGTTATTCAATTTGCAGTCAACTTTTTTGTAACTACCATTGTAGGTTTTTCGTAGTGGTACCTGATGAGGATGTGCCTACACTCCACCAACCTAACCCTCCCCAAGCCCACTGTTGTCCAGCTGCTCCTCCTTCTGGGTGACCTCCAAGGTAGCAGTGGCAGACCAGGTGGGCTTGGTGTGAGGAAGTAGGTCCTCCAAGGCCAAGCTTGGCCTTGAGTCTGTCAACCTCCTCCCTTGGCCCAGAAAAATGCATGCAGATGGGTCAGCAACGCAGTCTCCAGAAAGTCACCCTGAAGACTGCCACCCCACTGCCATTGCACTGCAATCCATCACAATTTGCAAAGAAAAACTTGCACAAGTTTTAAATGTCAGTAATGGCTTTTCTTGGAAATCAAGATGTGGTGCGCATAAAATAAATGGACCGACTTTGCCAGAAATTCATGAGGAAAACAAAGTACATATGATATGTGGTGAAGTACTGTGCCAATATTCAATTGTGGTACAGACACACAAAAATGACAAACCACTGTCACTTGCAGATATGTATTTCTAATGTGCATACCCAACAATAAAATAATCATACACACTTCTCATGAAACTACTTCTGCATATAAAAACAGCAGTGTCCAAATACTGTATAGCCAAGCTGGTTTATTTGGGGTAAAATGGTAATTCCAGCCACAACTCCATTGGGCACAGTAACTGCACAAGAAAAAAACATTATGGGCCGGATATTCAAAGGGGTTGCGCCGGCGCAAACCCACATTGTGCCTCGGTGGGATATTGAGAAGGCTGTCTGGCGCAGTGCAAATCCCAATACGCAGGTGATACGTGTGTCGGCGCAGATGCAGGGGGCGGCTTCTACATATGCACATCCCGATATTCAGCCCGGGATGTGTGGCGCATATGCCAGTGCACCCCTGCACTGTGCCGCATAGGAGTGCTCAGAGTTGAGCCCGTGCAGAATAGGAGCAACTCCTGGCCACCAACAGGCGGGCTGCTGTATTGCAGGGTACAACACAACAGCCCAGCTGTGGGTGGCCATCTGCAAGCACTCACAACCCGGTGGTCTAGTGGACCCCCCCCCCCGCCTGTAGCTGCGATTATGCGGTATATGATAATAAAGATATACCTAGTATTCTAGTGGCCCCCCATCCCCGATATCCCAATGTGTATGAAACAAACCCAGCCCTGGTGGTCTAGTGGTCCCCCCTCCCACCTGAGTCCCCAATTCCCTGAAAAATGGCAATATGAGGTCCCTGGTGGTCTAGTGGAACCCCCCCCTTGCCCGTTGCCGCAATTGCGTGGTATATGTTACTACAGTAAACCCTGGTAGTCTAGTGCCCCCCAGTCCCCGTTACCCCGATGAATTTGAAACAAGCCCATCCCTGATGGTCCAGTGGACCCTCCCAACCCGAGACCCGGAAAAATAGCAATTTGAGGTCCCTGGTGGTCTAGTGGAACCCCCCGCCCGTTGCCGCGATCGCGGTGAAAGCCCATATCATACTGCCCTGGTGATCCAGTGGCACCCACCCACATAGAACCCCATGCCCACCCTGCTTCTCCCACCCATCGTCGGCGGGCGGCTGCATCCTAGCCGCATGACGCCCGCCAAATGACAGGTAAAGTATGGGCTGTAAGCCCATTGGTCCCCAGTGTGGACCATTGGTTTGCAGAGCATACTGTACTAGACAGTCCCAAAGCTGTGAATGACTCTATTCACATTTGACGGGGGAGGGGGGGCACTGGGTTCTGTATGTGTGTGGGTGGTGGTGGAGGATGCCACCGGATCACCAGGCATTACAATATGGGTTTTCACCGCGATCGCCGCAACGGGTGTGGGGATTCCACTAGACCACCAGGGACCTCAAATTGCCATTTTCAGGGACTCGGGTGGAGGGGGACCACTAGACCACCAGGGATGGGCTTGTTTCAAATTTATCAGGGCATCGGAACTGGGGAGGGCCACTAGACTACCAGGGTTTACTGTATTAACATATATCGCATCGATCATGGCTACGGGAGGGGATGCCGGATCCCCACAGCACATGTCGCGTTGTGAAGCGCCAGGCAAGCCACCAGCCTGCCCGCAAGGCATGCAAATGAGGCCATAATGACATGCAAATGGCCCCATTTGCACCTTGCATATATTATGGCCTCATTTGCATGCCCACTGCTGAATATCGCAGGTGATGCACCTAGCGCAACTGCACTTGCGCTGGCATATCCCTGTGCTCCCTATCAGTGGCTTGCACCGACACAGTGCCACTGCGCCATGCACAGTTTGTGCACTGCCCGTGCCATATTCAACAGTGCTGCACCATGGCGCAGCATAGTTGAATATCACCTGGACCTGGCCCCTGCGCATCACAGTTGCACTGCGCCCAGGCTTGCTCTACTGCCTGGCACAGTGTGAATATCCTGGCCTATTTGTCCAGTGCAGATCTGACAAATTGTGAAAGTTGTAGACATGTGAAATCAAAGAAACTCCACTATGAGTATACAAAAACTAGACAGAACAACTGTCTGCTCCACTGTGGTTCAGATAATTTATTATTGATGTAGTGTCTGTCTGAAGAGACTGTTCACATTTATCCTGACAATTACAGTAATTGACTTCCTAGTCTCTTAGCGTGCCCCAACTAGGAGCTCACTGCTTACTTTGTTCTCTGTCTTTTCCTTCCCAAAACATGAACTGGTTAAAGTGACATCTGAAGTGCTGAGTCTTACTTTTGTTCTCTCTCTCTGTCTCAGGGCTCCCATATCTACAGGGATTCCTGTATTTTACAGGGATTTGGAGGCATCTACAGGAAAACTCTTCCCATAGACTTGCATTGGTTATACAGGAAAACAGGGCAATTCAGCTTCCATAGGAAATAATGTAATCTACAGGAAAACACAGGAATATCACCCTGGAGTTACAGGGAAAATGCCAAAACAATATGAGAGCACTGCTGTCTCCCTTCCCCCAGGCCCACCAGAGCTCACTCCTTTCTTTTCTGAGGCTGCTTTCTGCAATTGCCTGAGAAAACATGTTCCAGCCACTAAAGTGAACAAGCCCTACACATATCACTATGCAAAAGTTGGATACCAGATAACAAAAGCAGATTACCTCTGGGATTTCAGTGGGGGCATATATCCTGCACGTAACAAACTGATGAAAAAATGGCTGGGTCTAGACAGTTGATATCAAACATCATTTGGCACCTAAAAAAATGGGAAAAAGCATCACTGTAAATCATTTAAAAGTTTTCCTCGCTAATATTAGAGACTTTGAGAATTTTGAACATCTAGCCATTAAGAACAGGTCAGAACGCACTAAGAGTATCTGTAGATCTCACTTCGAGGGGGCTTTAGCAGCAGGTAACACTGTTAGGACTGAAGCCGGCAGGCACCAGGGCCCCACGGAAAACTTCTAGCTAGTAGTATACAACAGGGGACCGCCCACTGACGTTGGCCCACCCCCCGACATCTGCCTATGGTTTACAAGGGGCAGTCCCCCAGCCCAACCTCAAGTTCTTTTCCCGCCATCAGCCTACGTAAGTCGAACCTTCATGGATGCCTTCTACCTTAGTCAACCGCCATTTTCTTCGCATTTCCCACACTTTATTGTTTTCCTTTTTTCTTCAAAAAATATAGCTTTTTGTGCATGTCTTCTTCTCCATCCTCTTCAGCGGAGTGGCGGCGAACAAAGTGTGCTTGTAGAAAGCAGCTTCCCCACAAGGATGGCCATTTGTCGTGTCTGCTTTGCCTAGGCCTGACCACGACACTGAGGCCTGCCAGCACTGCCAGGATTTTAATCAGTGCACTCGACTTCATCGCCAGAAGACCCTGGAAGCCTTCCTGCTGCAGAATAAACTTACAGCGATGGAGAAGGAGCTCCACAAAAGTACCTCCTCTTCCCCAGCCTCTGGGGCTTCTACTTCTTCATCATCCAAAGAGAAGAAGACTTTGAGAATGCACAAACACCAGGAGAAGCACAGGGACGAACCCCAGTCAGCGTCCCGCTCCAGGTCCTCACGCAAATCGGGTACCAACCATGGGTCTTCTTCCCATGGGAGGTTGGCCCCTTCCACTCTGGCAGCCCTCTCTCTCTCTCTCTCTCTCTCCCCCCCATGGGCTCCCAGTGGTTAAACCACCTGCTGTCCTTACCGTCTCAGGCAGTGGTTCTTTGGGGCTCAGGACCTTGTCCCCAGCCTCCCAGCCCCTGAAGCTCAGGCCCATTCAACAGGTGGGTCCTGAGCCTTGTGGTTCAACCAGGTCCTCCTTGGGTGGTGGGTCTTTACCCACCGCCATCCCGGTCAAGGCACCTGCTAAGTCGGTTCCGACGACAGGGACCAACACCACCAAGCGACACCAGGGGCATGCGTTCACCTCTCCTGCGAGAGTGATGCCTCTGTCCTGCTTAGGAGCTAGCTCCCCTGGGACAGGCTTCCCCTTCTTGGTCGGTGCCGACTGTATCACCAGACTGGCATTAGCCCACGCCTGTCCAGTTGACGCTGGCCCTCTTTCCCCAGCCGAATCACTGGTGGAGGCAATAGGGGGTCGTTTCTCTCTCTCTACGAAGACGGTTGGCGCAGATTAATCTCAGATCAGTGGGTTCTGCAGTCAGTGGAAAAGGAGCACAGTCTACAGTTTGTGGAGATTCTTCTGGGCAGTCCACCTTCTCCCTCCCATTACCCTCACTCCAATGTCACCCTTATGCAAGAAGAGATCCAAGCGCTCCTGAGAAAACAGGCCATAGAACCCATCCCACCGGCACAGCAGGTGAAGGGATTCTATTCACATTTCTTCCTGGTTCCAGAGAGAATTGGAGATCTGCATCCTATCCTGGACCTCAGCCACCTGAACCAGTTCATAGCATGCAAACAGTTCAGGATGGTCACTCTTCTCGGCCTTCTCCCTTGCTTCATCAGGGGAATTGGCTATGTTCTCTGGATATGTAGGAGACTTATTTTCACATCTTGGTGTTCCCACCCCACAGAAGTTTCCTTCACTTCTGCTTCCAAGGAAACTACTACCAATTTTGGGCTCTGCTATTCAGCCTGTCCTCAGCCCCTTAAGTCTTTACAAAGTGCCTCGCAGTAGTGGCAGTGGCCTTGAGGGAAGGCCATTATGTCTTCCCTTACCTAGACGACTGGCTTCTGACAGCTCCCACCAAGGAACAGTTGCTCAGAACCATGGAGGCCACGTTCACTCTGTTTCAGGATCTGGGGATAACACTCAGCCTCCCCAAGTCCTCTCCTTGGCCAAATCAGAGACTTCAGTACGTTGGGGAGATCTTGGATACCGCCCAAGGCAAAGCCTTTCTTCCCCCAAACAGGGCAGAACACCTTCAGGCACAGGCTTACCTGGTCTCATCATCTCGCCAGGTTCCAGTCAGAGCTTTTCTAAGACTAATAGGACATATGGTGGCAATCATCGCAATGGTTCCCCTAGCTCACCTGCACATGAGAGTAGTCCAATGGAACCTTTGGGTCCAACGGGATCAGTGCACAGATGATTTGAAACAACCGGTGTCAGTATCCAACTCGGTGCGACAGTACTGGAGTACTGCGTGCAGTATTGGAGGCCACACCTTCACAAGGACATTAACCAAATTGAGGCAGTCCAGAGAAGGGCAACCAAAATGGTGCAGGGACTGCATCAGAAGACATATGAGGACAGATTAACGGAGCTCAATATGTATACCCTTGAGCAAAGGCGGGAGAGAGGTGATATGATCGAGACATTTAAACACCTTAAGGGCATAAACAAGGTGAAAGAGTCTAACATGTTTAAATATAAGAAAAATAGCAGGACAAGAGGACACAGCATAAGATTAGAGGGAGGCCATTAAGGGGAATGTGAGGAAATTCTTTTTCACAGAAAGGGTGGTAGATGCATGGAATGGCTTACCACAAGAAGTGGTGCTATGAATACAGTGCAGGGCTTCAAACAGGCATGGGATAGGCATAAGGGAGCAATACAAATGACTATGAATAGATAGGTCACTGACAGAGCAAAGGCCGATGGCACATTTATAAGGTAGAAAAAGAAATGGGCAGACTGGATGGGCCTTGCGGTCCTTATCTGCCGTCAACTTCTATGTTTCTATGTTTCTATGACAGACTTTGATGTGGTGGATGAATACCTCCAATCTCTCCAAGGGGGTCCACTTCAGGTCGGAGTCACCTTGACAAATCCTGAACATGGACGCATCAGGACAAGGCTGGGGTGCCTATCTGGCAGACCACCAGACTCAGGGATCCTGGTTCCCATTGGAGCAACACCTCCACATCAATGTTTTTGACATGCGAGCAATCCTATATGCCCTTCAGGCCTTTCAGACAAACTTACTCCAGGGGCCCAGTTGATCCAGATGGACAATATGTCGGTGGTCTTTTACATAAACAAGAAGGGGGGTAACCATTCTTACCACCTCTGCAGATAGGCCATGAGAGTTTGTTATTGGGGCCATAGAGCATCATCTGGACCTGACTGCTGTGCGTGTTCCAGGCATTCAGAACACCTTGGCTGACAGCCTAAGCCATTCCCGGTCCAAGGCACATGAGTGGGAACTTCTTCCCTCAGTTGTCGAAGATCTCTTTGACAGGTGGGGCTGCCCAGAGATGGACCTATTCACGTTCCCATACAATACAAAACTGCCCAGTTGCTGCTTGCCAGATCCAGGGCCTGGTGTTTTCTGACGAGACACATTGTCCCTCTCTTGGACGCAGGTTTCATTACGCCTTCCCTCTCTTTCTTTTACTGCAGAGGGTACTTCACAAGTTGCAGTCAGAAGGGGTGGAGATAATCCTAATAGCTCCTTACTGGCTGCACCAGATATGGTTTCCACTCTTCCAGCAACTAGCAGTGGAACCGCTGATCCCCCTGCCTCTTTTCTCTGATCTCCTCTCCCAGGAGTAGGGCACTCTGGTCCACCCAGACCTCAAGTCACTGCACCTTCATGCATGGCTCCTGCAGACTTAGCAGTCGCCCAATTTGGGGTGTCTCCTTGGGTAGCAGACATTCTAGTGGCAGCCAGGAAACCTTCCACTAGAGCCACTTATGCTATGAAGTGAAAGTGGTTCTATATATGGGCCATGGCTCATCACCTAGATCCCTTTACCTGTCCATAGAATTTCATTCTCGAGTACCTCTTTTCCCTATTGGACTCAGTCTTGAGTTACTTGTCCATTAAGGTGCACTTCTCACCCCAGGAATTCTTCAGCATTATTGACAGGTGCAGTATGCCAGCTGGGTTAAGCTGCCCCAGAGAGGTGGGGTCAATGCAAATGAGAAAGGCATTGGCCAATCAGAATAGAGGGAGAGGAGAGTGCTGCCTGCAGTCAGCCTGAAGGACCTCAGAACTTTTTCTCCAGTGAACTGGCAGCACTGCCCCAGAGCGCGCTCTCTCTCTCTTCAGAGACCTTCCTGTGAGATATTTCTTACTTTTGAGTGCTGCCTTTGAGGTATTTACTTTATTTTTACCATTTTTACCACTTCATTGTTTTTTTTTCTGAGGTAAAAGTTTACTGCGTGCGTGATAAAATTGTGTTGGTTTTATTTTATTTGATAGTATTTAGTCTGTAAGCTTGTAATTTTACTGCATTTGTGTCAAAATTAGTGTTTTTATTCACGCTTTAGCGGTAATTATTTCCTCGCATTAGCGTGATTTCTTGGCACCACTTTTCTCTATATATAATATAATATAACATAATATTGTTTGAAGGGTAATTCCCCTCTTTTCTCTGGGGTAAAATGTTCTTGTGCAGTGGGCTACTGTTGGCAAGAGGTGTGGAGGTGGTTACTGTTTCTCCTTTCCACTATTGTGGAAAAAAAAACAAATAAAACTCAAACAAGTTTAATTTCAATTGGCTTAGCTTTTTAGCTAAACACTCATTATCATGGCTTCTCTTTCTGCCTCCTCCTCCTCCTCCTCTAAAAGCGCTAAGGAGGGTACTTCAAGTCAACACAAAAGTGATAAGTCCTCTAAGGACTCTAATGAAAATAAGTGTGATAAAAGTAAAAATTCTAGCCAAGCCTCTAAAAGACAAAGTGAGTGGGGTTCTGACCCAGTCCCTGCTAAAAAGACTAAGAAAGATAATAACACCGCTGCCCCCTCCCCCGAAAGGCCTAGGGAGACATCAGAGGTTGATAAAGATATGCAGTCTGTGAATGAAATGGCTAAAGCCTGGCATTTATATCAGACTTTACAATCTATGGGCAATATTTTGTCTTCTCCTTTGGGACCTAGTACTCCTCTCCATGACTCTAGGTATGCCCAAGGCTTTTATTATGAAGAGAGGACAATGACGAATTGCCACAGGGTGACCCATTAGACCCAGACGGCCTCCCTGGGGCTGACTTAAATGATGAGAGCGATGAAGTTTCTTCATTTTTTTACATTTCTTAAACAGATGGCAGACACCCTGGAACTTCCTCTCCAGGATGACACTGATCAAGAGATGGAGGAGGACTACATAGAAATGATGGGTCATACTCCTTCAAAGAAATTGATTTTGGCCATACATAATACATTGAAGAAAGCAGTTTTTAAAATTCTGGAAACCCCGTCATCTGCCTCCAGGGTGGACAGAAAGATTGACAGGAAATACCAGCTCAGTAAGTGTACTGCTGGTTTTCTATATACACATCCAGACCACGAAGGGGTGCTGCAGGCAGTGGCCTGTGACAAAGCCAATATGCCACTGTCTGCACTCCCTCCAGAGAAAGACTCAAAAAAACTGAATCTATGAGTAAGAACTCATATACTACCGCTTCTTTGCTGTTATGTTTGTCTACTTACATGGCATATACAGCTAGATATCGGGGAGCTTTATTGAAATCTATCCTTGCCATAGTGCAACATGGGGGAGACACTATGCTCAGGGATGTCACTGAGACATTGAAGTGGGCAATAGAAGCTACCAAGTATCAGTTTCACATGGCCATAGATAATAACGACACAGTCTCAAGGGTCATGGGACAGGCTGTTTCTCTCAGGTGGTTCGTTTGGTTAAGAACTACCAGTCTCACTCAGGATATCAAATTGCAAGCTATGGATTTTCCTTGTGAGAACAACTCCCTTTTCTGGGACCAAACTGAGGTTTACATGAAAAGAATGGATAAGTTCAAAATTACTTACAAGAGTAACTCAGCTAAAGAAAAGCCCTCTTCCTCCCAGAAGTCTCAGAGCAGGGAGGCAGGGGTTATTTTCCGAGGACATTCTTTCCTATGCCAGTGTCTATGGATTTTTCCCAAGTGAGAGTTTTTTTCAGAGGTAGATGTAGAAGAGGTCAGAGGAGAGCCAACCCCACTCCTGTTACCTCTACTCAGTCCAGACAGCAGTCATCCTGACTCCTTTTTGGTCACCTCCCCTCTCCCTGTAGGGGGCAGGCTCTCCCACTACCTCCACCATTGGCGTCAAATCACCTCAGACAAGTGGGTGTTAGAAGTAGTGGAACAGGGCCTCTCTCTTCAGTTCAAAAAATGCTGCTTCCTCCATGGTCCCAAACTCTCGAAACCTCTCACCCCAACAGAAAAACAGCTGTTGGAATTAGTGGTCAAGAACCTCTTGGAGGCCAAAGCCATAGAACGAGTACCTCTTCCCCAGTGGGAAAAGGGTCTCTATTCCAGGTATTTCCTAACCCTGAAGAAAAACAGGGAGTGGCGACCTATTCTGGACCTAAGGTACCTGAACAAGCACCTGCTGAAACCAAAGTTCAAGATGGTAACCTTGACTCAGGTCATTCATTCTCTAAAGCAAGAGGACTGGCTAGTCTCCCTGGATCTAAAGGATGCCTACTTTCATGTTCCAATAAGGCAATCCCACAGAAAATTCCTCAGATTCAGGCTGCCCTCGGGCCATTTCCAGTTTGCAGCCATGCCTTTTGGGCTAACATCCACTTCCAGGGTGTTCACCAAGTGCCTAGCAGTGGTTACAGCTCATCTCAGAAGACAAGGAATCTCAGTTTTTCCCTACCTGGATGATTGGCTGATTGTGGCCAATTCTCCTCAGGCTGTTTCAGAAGTCCTAAGCCTGACAAAACACACTGTATAGTCTTTGGGCTTCATTATCAACAAAGAAAAATCTCAGTTCTAGCCTGCGCAGATCCTGCAATTCATAGGGGCAGAGCGCAACACACTGCAGGAGAAGGCTTTCCTTCCCACAGACAGAATTCAGAATTTCCTCACTTTGCTAAATTCATTCAGTCTAGGCCAACCGAGACCAGCCAAACACTTTCTCAGACTACTCGGCCACATGGCCTCAATGACTGCAGTAGTTCCAGGTGCCACATTCCAGATGAGGGACATTCAGTACCACCTCAGATCTCATTGGTCCTAGAAAAAAAGACTCTTTTTGCAGAGCTAGTACCAGTCACAAAAACCTTTATGCAGGCTCTGGACTGGTGGAAGGAAACAGAAAATCTAAGGGTAGGGGTTCCTTTTCAGATTCAGCAAGCCTTTTAGATCCTGACTACGGATGCTTCCCTTCTAGGTTGGGGCGTCCACCTAGGGGACCTGTCTATAAGTGGCACTTGGATGCTCAGAGAGTCCACGCTCCACATCATTCTTTTGAAACTCAGAGCAGTGTTCCTGGCCATCAATAATAATAATAATATTTTTATTTATAGTGCGCCTTTCAAGTATCAAGGTGCATTCCAGTAGAATGAGATAAAATACAGAATACAAAAAACAAAGGTACAAAAGAAATATTATAAAACACACACAACAATTAATGATCAATCAAAAACCATATGCCATTTCCCATAGAAAAGATTTAAGAGCCTGTTTAAAACTCCCCACAGTCGTACACTCCCTTATCCGACGTGGTAGGGAATTCCAAAGGGAAGGGCCGCAAACATGAAAGCCCGGGCCTCAGCTGATTTTAATATTACCCTTGGAATCTCTAGCAACCCCTCATCGGCTGAGCAGAGCGACCTCACAGGGCGGTAAGGAATCAGGAGTTCTTTTAGGTAATCAGGGCCCAGATCATGCAGGGCTTTAAAAGTCAGTAATCAGACTTTGAAGGTGATCCGCCACTGAACTGGCAGCCAGTGCAGTTTCTGCAGCACCGGAGTAATATGGGAAGATGTGGGAGTACCCGTCAATACTCGGGCTGCGGAATTCTGCACTAGCTGCAAGCAGCGGATATCAACCCCCGGAAGCCCAAGGTAAAGTGAGTTGCAGTAGTCCAGGCGTGAGGTCACAAAGGCATGGATCAAAGTTGGCAGATCGCTGGACGGAATGAGATACTTGATTCTGGCAATGTTTCTTAGATGATAGAAAGATGATTTTACCACCACTGACACCTGAGATCGGAGAGTCGGCCCCGCATCTAATATCACCCCCAGATCTCGCACCCGTTCGGAGACCTGTAGCTCGACATCCCCACAAAATACTCCAGATGGGGTGCTGGCCACAGGCCCCCCTATCCGGTGATCTGGATCCAATACCAGCACCTCCGTCTTTCCAGAGTTCAACTTCAGCCAACTGGACCTCATCCAATCCTGGATTTCATTCAGGCAGCTGTTAAATATCGAGATAGCTCCTTCCTGGTTGGGTGCAAAGGACAGGTACAGCTGGGTATCATCTGCATAACAGTGAAACCTCAGCCCACAGCATCTCACAATGTCTCTGAGGGGAAGCATGTACACCGCAAACAACATGGGGGCAATATAGAGCCCTGAGGAACCCCACAAAATAGAGAGATGGGGTCAGAGGAAAAAAACCCTGAAGTCACCCTCTGAGTTCTTCCGGTGAGGTATGAGGTAAACCATCTGAGAACAATCCCAGAGAGTCCACAAATACATCTCAGGCACTCAAGAAGGACCCCATGGTCAACAGTGTCAAATGCTGATGACAGATCTAATAGTACCAAAATGGACCGTTTTCTCTGGTCTCTCGCCATCAGGAGAGCATTGAGCACCCGAATCAGCGCAGTCTCGGTACTGTGCCTCTTTCAAAAACCTGATTGGAGAGGTTCGTAGATGCTATGGATGGTCAAATGGTTTTCCAACTGGGCTGCCACCACCTTCTCGATCACCTTCCCTACAAAGGGGAGGTTCGAGATAGGTCTGTAGTTGGCAAGACAGTCTGGGTCTAGAGATGCTTTCTTCAACAAGGGTGTCACCACTGCCTCTTTCAAGGAACAGGGATGTTCACCCGAGTCAAGGGAACACCAGACTATCTGTGCTAGAACCAGTAGAATGGAATCCCCACACCCTAAAATTAGGGAAGTAGGGCCTGGATCTAAACTACAACAGGTAGGATGCAGCCCTTGGACAATCTGCATAACATCCACGATGTCCAGACGGTCAAAGGTACTCCAGGAAAACGGAGGGGCAGTGACCCAATCCTGGGCACTCGCAACCCACATAAAACATGTCAAACAGATGTCTGACCTGATGTCAGCCACCTTATCAGCAAAGAACCGAGCAATCTCATCACACTGTAATTGTGAAAACATTCTACGGAGCTGTAGACAGGTTGGGTTGCACAATCTGTCCACAGTTCTGAATAGCTGAGCTGGTCGGTTCTGAGCGGCAGAAATTTCCCGGGACAGGAAGTCTGCCTTCTTACAGGAGATTTCTGACTGATAGAATTGGTAATGTTCTAGCAGTCTAAGGTGGTCGGCATCCAGGCCAGACCTCCGTCAACAACGTTCTACCCTGCGACCACATCGCTGCAACTCCCTCAGAGCCCCATCAAACCATGGGGCCCGAGGTCAAAGGAAGAGAGGATGCACACGAACTGGAGCAATACAATCCAGGGCAGAGGTAATAGCGGTGCAGTAAGCCACAACCAATGCCTCTGGATCATTGCAATGCTCAGGAAATAGTGATAGGTCAAGAACCGCAGCAAGGACATTGGATGAAATATTCCGTAAAGGGCGGTACTTGACCATCTCCACAGGGGTCGGCCTACAGGGTGGGACGCCAAAGTTGAATCTCACAGTATAGTGATCTGACCAACTGACTGGTTCCACCCCCATGTCAGAGGCCTCAATCCCCAGGAGGAAGACCAAATCAAGAGAATGGCCACCTTTATGTGTAGCAGCAGTAACCAACTGTGTTAGGCCCATTGAGTCCATTAACTGGAGGAAGTGTTGTCCAAAAAGCGAGAGTTCGTCATCGACCCATGCATTAAAGTTGCCCAGGACCTTCAGCCTGGGAGACTCAAAAGCCAAGTCGACAACGAAGTCCGCTACTTCCTTAAGGAATTGCTTTCCATCTCCTGGTGGATGGTAGATGAGAGCAATTCGATAGCCCACACCTGCTACAACGGCACATTCAAAAGAGATGGTCTCCTCAACTGGAACACTAGTAAAAGCCAATTCGGTCTTAAAACAGACCGCACCCCGCGGTCCAACCTCGGGCGATGTCTCACCGTATACCCAGCTGGAATTGCGGCCTCCAATATAGGTCCCGCATTATTATCCAGCCAGGTCTCGGTGATGCAAGCCAGATCTGTCGCGCCAACAAGATCTGAAATTACAGCAGTCTTGCTCCGGACAGACCTGGCATTGCACAACATCGCCCGGGTTGGACAAAACTCCTGGGCTGCCCCAACTACCTGCCCATCACTGAAGATGGTGCCCTTGGGTATGGGGACCAAACAAGATGGTCCACGCTCTGAGCTTCACTTCGCCCCAGAGCGTCTCCTGGGCTTAATCACCCTAATGGGAGTGCTCCGCTCCACTCGCCTCCACTGTTCACCCCCCCCACGCCCCTCCTATGGGCAGTGCCTAAAGCCTGACAATGTTGGTAGATGGAAAAAACCAGAGGGGGGTATAGAAGGGCGGAGGAAGTGGAGAGCAGAGGCTGAGTAGTGCACGACCGGGGGGGGGGGGCAACAGATAGGCACATCTTAAACAATACAAATCCTCAAATAAACAAAGCAAAAATAAATACTTAAAATCGATTCCTTATACAGTTAAATCAAACTAAATAACAACAATAACTAAACTACTAAATAAAAATAGCTGCATCAATAAATAACTAAACAAGACCCAATTAACTTCCCCCGGCCCAAGACTCTCTCACCGTGTTGAGGATGGGAAGAAAAAACAATAACTAAAACATAAACAAATTCCCTCTTAAAAAAAAAAAAACCCTCACAGCAAAGGTAAAAGAGAGGCGTACACAGTATTAACAAACCAATAAAAAAATAATAGTAATAATAAAAATAATTGGCACTCTCACTGCCAAACAGTTAAATTTTTTGTCCAGAATCTTGATGTTAGGTGCAGTTCTGCAAGAGTAATTATAAAGAACCAGAATATGGATCCGTGGGGCTCTCACCCCCACTCAAAAATGAAACGTCCAATTGCTGTTCTCTCACCATAGCTGTAATCAGTAAAAGTAAAAATATAAGTCCAGAGGCCCTCTCACTGCCTCACCAGTTCAACAGCCAAATACCAGCGAGCCCATAAATCACCATAGGGATTCACCACTTTAGTCTTGCTCAAAAATAGTCTCCTTCTACCCCAAGGGAGGGGGCCAGATCATCCATAGTAGCACTTTAACTGGGATACAGGTCAACGTTAAAGATGAACAGTCTGCTGAAAACAATGTCTAGGTCGAACAGGCAATAGTCGTTTCCAACTCATGCAGAATAATAAAATAGTTCCTTAATAGATGTTTTTCTAGCTTCACCTCACAGCTCAGAGGACAGTCAGTCCAGATAAGGACGGACAATATGCCTGCCATGTTCTACATCAACAAACGGGGACACAAGGTCAGCCAAACTCTGCACAGAGGCAATGAGGATTTGGTCCCTGGCCTACTCCCTGGACATGTACCTTTTGGCCATCCATCTTCCAGGCAAGGACAATACTCTGGTGGATGCACTAAACCGCATCAGTCAGGGCCACCATGAGTGGACCCTCAACTAACAGATCCTAGCCACAGTTTTCAGGAGGTGGGGGGTTCCAGATCTGGACCTATTCGCATCCAACCTCAACCACCTTAGTACTGCTGCAGGCCCCCAGAGCTGGGGACCATCCCAGTGGATGCTCTGACCCTGGACTGGACAGGGAGGTTCCTCTGTGCTTTTTCTCCATTTCCTGTGATTTACAGGGTCCTTCTCAAGCTCAAGGCTCAGCCAACCACCATGATTCTGGTGGCTCCAGATTGGGCAAGACAACCTTGGTACTTCCTGCTCCTCACCCTGTCAGTCAGGAGGCCCATCAGACTGCCCTCATCCCACAGTCTCTTGACTCTTCCTGCGACAGGAATAGCGTTCCCCAACATCCAGTCACTTAGCCTCAAAGCCTGGTTCTTGAGGAGATGGAGATTCCTGAATCCCAGTACTCTGAGCAGGTCCTGAAGATTCTGCGAATGGCTAAGAAACCTAGCACTAGGAAAACCTATGCTTCCAAGTGGAAGAGGTTCTCACTGTGGTGCAAGGATAAGGACATAGAGCCCTTGCAGGCTTCTCCTCCTATCTTGCTGGATTATCTAGTACGCCTTCAGGCGGAAGGCCTGAAAGCTTCATCCTTAAGAGTGCATCTGGCAGCCATCTCGGCCTATCTTTCCACTGGAAAAGAGATATCTGTCATCTCATAGCCTATTTTCAAAAAATGTTTCAAAGGGCTGCTGCATCTCCAGTCCTCTCTGAGGGAACCGGTTCCTCCTTGGGACTTGAACCTCTGTATAGCCAAGCTCATGGAGCCATAGATGGATTTCGGAGCTACAGACCCTAATTACATCATTCCCCACAAGGACAAAGTAGTCCTTAGGACGAATTGGAAATTTCTGCCCAAGGTGATCTCTGAATTCCATCTGAACCAGTCTGTTTCCTTGCCGGTTCTTTTCACAGACAAGTCCACTCCAGGCGAAGGCAAACTGCATAGCCTGAATGTCAAAAGAGCCCTGTCGTATTACTTAGACCGTACTAAGCAGTTTAGAGACTCACATACTCATCTCTTTCTTACCAATGTGAAGTGGGCAGAAGGTAACCAGCGACCAAGAGATACATTTCCCACTGGATTGTCTCTTGTATCTAGTTTTGTTACAGCAAAGCTGGTAGCAACCCACTCTTAGGCTCAGAGCCCACTCTACTAGGGGCACTGCTGCCTCTGTGGCAGCCTCAAGAGACATTCCTTTGCTAGAAGTTTGCAAAGCAGCTACTTGGAAAAAGGTTCACATACTCACAGTGCATTACTGCTTGGATGTCCAGTCCAGATCTGGTGCCAAATTTGGCAGAGCGGTGCTACAGTCTTTTCTTAAATAGGTTTCTGTACCCGCCTCCCAGCTGTACTGCTTTGTACTCTACACCTGTCAATACATGCTGAAGAATTGCTAGGGTGAGAAGAAAAAAATTATTCACTGTAGTAGTGTTATTTCTTCCTAGTGATTCTTCAGCATTATTGACATTCCCACCCATCCTCCCCTACGAAACCTGTCTGTGGACAGCTCTGTTATGGTGTTTAGCCGAATTTGCTTAGTTTTACTGGTTTTCTTGTTGATTTGTTTCACAATAGCGGTTTGGAATTTTCAGTTTGTTTTTGCTAACAGTGTTTGCCCCTGTTGGGCATAGTTTTTCCTCTTTTGTCAGCTTCGAAACAGTTCCGAGGTCCTTCAGGCTGACTGCAGGCAGCATTCTCCTCTCTCTCTATTCTGATTGGCCAATGCCTTTCTCATGTGAATCGACTCTTCCTTTCTGTGGTAGCTTAACCCAGCTGGCATACTGCACCTGTCAGTAATGCTGAAGAATCCCTTGGAAGAAATAACATTACTACAGTTAGTCATTTTTTATTATCCGCCATCTCTGAGTGCCATGCACCTATAGCAGGCAAGACTCTTGTACAGCTAGACCTCTCCGGCACTTTCTTGTGAGCATACTGCATCTGAAACCTCCCATCAGAGAACCTGTCCCCCTGGGATCTTTTGTTCATTTCAGAAAAGCTTACTTTGCCTCTCTTTGAGCCTGCCACAAGCTGCGAGCTCTGCTTTCTGTCGTGGAAAGCGTTATTTTTAGTTGCTGTTACTTCCGCTCAGAGGATTTCCAAGCTTCAGGCTCTGATATGTAAAGAGCCGCATTTAGTTTTCCACAAGGACAGGGTGTCCTTGAGGACCAATCCTAAGTTTCTTCCTAAAGTGGTGTCTGAGTTTACTCTGAATCAAGACAATCACCTGCCTGTGTATTACCCAGAGTATTCAAATCAAGGGGAGGCCTTACTGCATATTCTGGATGTCCACCGGGTGCTTCGTTATTATTTGGACTGCACCTGAGCCATCAGAAAGACTGATCAGTCATTTGTTTCATTCAACCCGAGGGAAAAAGGGGCTCCTGTTTCAAAACGGTGTTTGTCCAAATGGTTAGTTAATTGCATTGTTTATTGTTACCTCAATTACAACAAGCCTCAGAAGGTCATGAGGGCCTTGGAGCCTGCCCTCCCCAATGTCAAGTCGGACCCCGTGGTGGAATCCTTGACCCTCCCCGGTGCACAGAAGGTCGTGGAGGGTCCTGAACGCCTGCCCTCTCCAGCGGCAAGTCGGACCCAAGCGGAATCCTCGACCACCCTCCGTGCACAGAAGGTCATGAGGGCCTTGAGCCTGCCCCCCAACGGCAAGTCGAACCTCACAGCAGAATCCTCGACCCCCCCCGGCGCACAGAAGGTCAATGAGGGCCTCGGAGCCTGCCCTCCAACAGCAAGTCGGACCCCATGGCGGAATCGTCGACCCGCCAGGTGCACAGAAGGTCATGAGGGCCTCGGAGCCTGCCCCTCCCCAACAGCAAATTCGGACCCTGCGGCCAGATCTCGACCCCCGTGCACAGGTCATGAGGGCCTCGGAGTCTGCCCTTCCCAATGGCAAGTCGGACTCCGCGACGGAATCCTTGACCCCACCCCGTGCACAGAAGGCCGTGAGGCCCTCGGAACCTGCCCTCCCCAATGGGAAGTCGGACCCCACGGCGGAATCTCGACTCCCGTGCACAGAATATGTTGTGAGGGCCTCGGAGCCTGCCCTCCCCAACGGCAAGTCGGATCCCACGGCGGAATCCTCGACCCCCGCATTTAAGGTCATGAGGGCCTCGGAGCCTGCCCTTCCCAATGGCAAGTCAGACCCTGTGGCAGAATCTCAACCCCCAGTGCACAGAAGGTCATGAGGGCCTCGCAGCCTGCCCTCCCCAATGGCAAGTCGGACCCCACAGCGGAATCCTCAATCCCCCTCCCCCGGTGCACAGAAGGTTGTGAGGGCCTCAAAGCCTGCCTTCCCTAATAGCAAGTCGGAACCCGCAGCGGAATCTTCGACCCCCCAGTGCACAGGTACACCACGGCAGCCTTTTGTCTTTGAAAAGCCTCACAGGCCTGCAGTGATTACTTCAGAGCACAGAGATTCAAACTTGGTGCCATTTTGGGCGTTCCATGTCACATTTCTGTCAGAACAGCAGAGCTGATAGTTTTTCAGGCTCACATAACGCTGTACTTATTGCTGTGATTGGCTAATCTTAGGAGGTGCCTTAATTGTATGTTAAGATTCATAGCCATAGTTTGAGCCTGTAATTTGTGCTCGTTTTTGCAACTTCCTGGAGGGAGTCTTAGCATTATGTTAAACCTCAGCAAAAGCCTTCTGTAAATTTATACTGAGCAATACAGCAGCAGGTGAGCCTGTAATCTGCTCGTTTTTGCACAGTTCGGGAGGGAGCCTTTATTTATCACTGAAACCCACAGTAAAAGCTTTCTGCTCATTTTAAACACACAACAACAGGTTTCAACAAATTTATTGTGATACACACAGCTGCAAGAGTGCCTTAAATTCCACTCGCTTTTGCACAACTCGGGAGGGAGCCTTTATTATCACTGAAACCCACAGTAAAGCCCTCTGGTAATTTTAAACACAACAACAGGTTTCAATGAAGTCATTGCGAAACACACAGATGAAGGAGTGCCTGAGATCTGCTCACTTTTAAAAAATTTGGGAGGGAGACTGTAATATCACTTAAATCCATAGTGTTAGGCTTCTGCTACTGTGTTTCTGCTGATTTATAGCTTACAGAAGCAGGAGTGTTTGTTGCTGCTGTACATTTAATTCAAATTATCTCCCACAAAGTTAGAGTGTTAAATTGACTCCTCCTACAGCCTACCTGCTTTCCCTATTTAACTTCCTTCACTTCTCCTCTTTTCTCAGAAGGTTGTGAGGGTCTCAGACCCTGCCCTCCCCAACACAAGTCGAACCCCGCGGCGGAATCCTCGACACCCCCCTGGTGCACAGGTATGCCACGGCAGCCTTTTGTCCTGGAAAAGCCTCACAGGCCTGCAGTGATTACTTTGGAGCGCAGAGAGATCCCGCCAGCGCTCCGCGCCGGCTGCCCCACACCACCCTAGGTGAACTTAGCCTTACGTAGCCTGGGTCACATGCGCTCTTTAAACCTATCAGCCCTCTTTCCCATAAGCAGCTTATCTGCTCTGTCCTGTAGTGGCCACCCTGTTGCTTAATCAGTTATAGTGTGACTAAAACGCCCAGACTTTCCCCTGACTAAACACCAAGACTTTTCCCCTGACTAAGAATTTGAATAAAATGCCCAGTCTTTTCCCCTGACTGAATGCCCAGTCTTTTCCCCTGACTAAGAATTTGACTAAAATGCTCAGTCTTTTCCCTAAGAAATTATTCCTCGCTCACCAACTTCTCGGCAACAGCAGGAATCTGATTTGTAGCCGTGAGTACTGTGAGCCCTATGGTTGAGCTAGATAAGCGTATCATTGCCACCCTGCCCACCTGAGGTATCGTTACCTAGCTCTCTCACTAGGGTTTTCACGGCCCTTGTGCTACAGGTAGTGTGTTTCTAGGGCTGTAGCTACTGCATCCTCTCTGAGCCTACTTGATATCTGTCCTTACCAACGTCCCTGTGCTGGCGCCCTGGGGGCTTAGAAACACGTGCTGTTGCAAGGACATGCTGCTTGCATCTCTGCCCTTACAAAAGCTGCCTGGATGCATCCCTGCCAACCCTGGTTGCAGTGCTATTCTCTCGGGAATTCCCAAATCCGGAGCCACGCTCTTATCTGCAGCTTTCACATCTGTCGCCATGACCCTCTCTGGACTGGCTGGGGTAATGACTAAGAATCAAGGACCTCAGGCCACCTTGCTCTACTACAAGTCCTCCTCTGCCTGGCTGTCTGCCAAAGGCTTAAAAATGGCACACCTGAACGTTCGCAGTATCCTGCACAACCTAGCAGAACTAATGGCCTGGGTGGCCCACTACAACCCAGATATCTTGGGGATCTCGGAAACCTGGCTGAAGCCTCACATCCCTGACTCCTTGTGTGCCCTATCGGGCTACAGACTCATCAGACGAGACAGGGCAGGGAAAACACGTGGGGTGGAGTGCTCCTCTACTTTCAGGTGCACCTAAATGTATATGCTGTTGATCATACACCCCCAGCCTGTGAGTTCCTGCATGGCCTCCTCCTGCTAGGGAATGCAAAAAAGGTACACCTGGTCTTTGCCTACAATCCTCCAAAGGGAGGAGTACTAGGGCTCTCCTCACTACTCGACTGCCTTAGTGACAAGGTGGGCTCAAATGAGGTACTAGTCCTGGGGGACCTTAACCTCGATTGGATGGGACCCAACACCAAGCAATACAAGCTCCTTCTCTGAGGTCTTGCCCTCAGTCAGCTCATTACGGTATCCACAAGGCTCTCCACCCAGGGATATAAAGGATCCCTCATCGACCGGATAGAATAGTCTTTGCATGAATTCTCCCCGATGTCATCTCCGATCACTCTCCAACCTACTGCATATGAAATATCTCCTCGCCCAAAATCCCCAGTAAAGTGATCCAGATGAGGGACTATTCAAAATGTAAACAAAATGACTATCTTGAGGACCTACGACAAGCTGACTGGTCCAGGGTCACTACCACTAACGACCCTGTAGGAGCCCTTGACCATTTCCTCGAGGTGTTTGTCCCCTTGCAAAGCAAACATGCCACCCTCATAAAAAGGAGGGTGAGGGGTACTGTAACAAAGTGGCTCCATGTGGGCTATTCTCCCTCATGAAGCATAGGGACAAATGCTGGGAGAAGTACAAGATCTCCCACAACTATAACGACCTCCTTGAATATCGGCAGCTTAGAAACTCTTGTAAAAGAGCCATCCGCACTGCCAAGAGTGAGTACTGCCAGTCTGCCCTGCTATCCTCTGCCAGAAATCCAAGGAGTTTCTGGCAGAACATCAAAAACTTGGTCGGAGGGTCTGCTAGGGTTCTGGTCACCGACATGCATATTAGCGGGGTCAGCTGCAACAACCCCCTTACCATCACCAGTGCTTTCAACTCCATGTTCTCTGACCTGCCCCCCCCTCCTTCCCAGTCTCCTGCACCGAAGTCTCTGAGTGGGCACACCCCTCCGACCACCCTTCTACCTAAAACGGGTCTCTGTCATGGAGAGCCAGAAGCTCCTTACTGGTCTCTCCCACCACACTGGGGCGAGGCACAACAGCCTTGAACCCAAATTGCTCCACCTGGGAGCTACCCTCCTAGCCTGGCCAATCACACACATCTTTAACACCTCTCTAATCTTGGGAATCATCCCTGATACGTGGAAAGTGACCAAGGTCATCCCTGTCTTCAAACTAGGCAACCTTAAAGATATCAAGAATTACCACCCATCACTATTCTGTCTGCAGTCTGCAAACTCATTGAAAAGGTTGTTGCCATGCAGCTCTCCCACTAACTTCACAGTTATGGACTTCTCCCCCCTGCTCAACATGGCTTCAGAAAAGGGCATAGTACTTCTACTGCACTTGCCGTGGTCACCTCTGAGATCAGGACTTCTGCCGATCAAGGCAAACTGACTGGAGCCATCTTCGTGGCTCTCTCAAAGGCCTTCGACCGTGTTGACCACTCCCTCCTCTGCTCCACTCTTCACTCTCTCAGATTTTCACCCCCTGCCTATGCCTTGTTCTCCAACTAGCTCGTGGGCAGGCAGCAATACACCACCTTCAACCGTGCTCTCTCTGACCCCTCCTCTGTCAACTGTGGGGTCCCCCAAGGATACGTCCTTGGACCCATTCTGTTTTCCCTGTTCATTAATTAACTGCTCACCGCTGCAACCCATGGGTGCACCACCCTCTGTGCGGATGATCTTGTAGTCCTGGCCACCTCTCAGGACATCACTACCATTAACTCCAGACTAAATTCTGACTTCAAACTTATTCAGAACTGGCAAGAGGGCCATAAGCTGACCATCAACCTGAAAAAGACCCAGGCCATGCTGTTTAGCTCCTTGGCCAAGACAAAAACCTGCCCTGCCCCCTTAAATATCTTTGGAGCTTATGGTACCCTCCTGTAGGCCGTGGATTCAGTCAGGTATCTGGGAGTAACCCTTGACCTGCAACTGGACCTCACTCTGCACATTCGGAACATATGCAAGTCAACAAATGGCAAGCTTGGACTTGCCTACAGAGCAAAAAGTTGTCTCTCCCCAGCCACACGGGTCGCCCTAGCCGGGGGGGGAGGTCCTCCTCCCCATGCTCTGTTATGGGCTCGTATCCTTCACCCCAGTCCTGAAATCAAGTCTCACAAAATGGGACACTGCATACAACAATATATGCCACATTGCGCTCTCTGCACCTCTCCTCACGCATCGCTGTGATCTATACTCGCAGCTGGAGTGGCTCCCCCATGAAAAGCACCGCACATTTGTACTCTGCAGTTTCATTGACAACAGAGTAAGAATGGCTACCCCTTCTGCACTTGCCCTTCCCCTCAAACATGGAACGCCTGCCTACCACTTAAGATTCAGTGCCGCTCTGGACCACCTGGTTCCCAGAACCCATACCCTTGCTGGGGATCGAGCCTTCTCCGTCCACGCACCTAAGGTGTGGAACTCCCTTCCTGCATCAAATCACTCCTCTCCCTCCCATTCCTGATTCAAAGCCTCCCTATGGAGCCTCCTAAAATCGGCTTCCGCCTGTCTGTGTGCCATATAGACCCCAGCTGAGGCACTGTCTTCCCAAACTGACTGATAGGGGGCGACACTCCTGGCTTGGTGCCACTATATGCTATAATTTGCCCTGGGCACTTTTTCCCTGCCTACCTGTTCCTGAGTGGGGTCCTCTGTGGCTTACCCCATATCGTTAGCGTTGTTACATTGTCTGTATTTTGTTGTTGCTCTGCCTAGCAATCTGTTATGTATTTTGCTGCTATCCTCCTATCAACCTGTAATGCCTGAAGTCCTACATGCTGTTATCTACCTATCTACAGTACTTGTTTTGCCGGCTGATCTTGTATGTTACCTTGCCTCTGCTTGATGCTTTGTATGTACCTTGTATCCTCCCGAGTCGCACCTGAAAATAGGCACTTGCTGTCTAGTGTGCTTACCTGTTTAACAAAAGCAAATAAATAAATTTGCCAGGCCCAGTTAAAGGCCATTCTATCAGGGGTGTAGCTGCTTCATTTGCCTCCTTCAGAAATGTATCCATTGCTGAAATTTGTGCAGTGGCCACTTAGAGTTCTGTCCACACTTTCATCCAGCATTACAGTCTGGACATTGCATCTAGGCACATGGCAGGTTCTGGACAGGCAGTCCTACAGGGCCTGCTTTCTTGAGTGCCTTACACTGACTTCTGCCTCTTCCCAGCTGACCAGGGTCAGTCCTTTCATTGCGTGGGACTCAGTCCTAATGGTGTTACCTGCTGCAGAAGCCCCCTCAAAGTGAGATAGTACAGTTACATAGAAACTTACCGTAACAGTAGATCTTCGAGAGGTGCTTTTGCAGCAGGTGCTGCTTCCCTCCCTCCATCCCCCTGGTGACTGCTTCTCCATTATCTGTTACCTCTTTTTCCTCAGTGTAGAGGAACCTCCTTGGTTCTCCAGTTTCTGTATACACAGGGGTCTCCATCGGAAGAACTGAGGTTGGGCTGGGGAACTGCCCCTTTTATACAATAGGCGGACGTCAGAGGTGGGCCAACATCGGGGTGGGGTCCCCCATTGTATACTGCTAGCTAGAATTTTTCCGTGGGGTCCTGGAGCCTACTGGCTTCAGTCCTAATGGTGTTAGCTGCTGCAAGAGCTCCTTTCGAAGATCTGCTGTTATGGCAAGTTCTTACTTAACTGTACTTTGCTTGTTTGGTGGATCTAGAGAGTTCACCAAAAAGGGGCGCAGTCATTTTTTCCTTTGTTTATTATATATAGAGCAAAACAATACCACATGGACAGTATCCTCAGGGACTACCAATCTACAACCACAGATTCATAGTTCTGGGATTCAGCTGCATATCTTGCTGTCAGTAAATCTGAATAAAAAGTTTACAATTGGAATTTAGTAATTTAGAATATGCTTTTAGTAACTGTATTTCAGATATGTTTCTATCTTATGAGTTTTTTCCCCTTCCACTAGCTATATACTGAAGCTAAAAGAAGCCAATTGGTCAAGCTATTTTTGTTTTATTAATTCCTCCAGTTTCTGCTGGATTATTGGTCTACAGTATATCCTGAACTCATTGTAATCCCACTATCAAGTAGACTAAGTAGTGAGGCCATTCCAGCCTGATTCAATACAAATTCTAAATGAAACAACCAACTGGCCTGTAAATCCTTTTTTTTTTTTTTGTTAATTTTAACATTTCTTTGTAAGTCCTCCGTCATCGGCTGACCCAGTTCAGTTCTAACAGTGCAAGCAGGAATGTCCCCATGAAAGGCTCAAGATTTGTTTCTAAAATTTTGTTAGCTTTTTATTGAATAGATCCAGACTTCCTACTCCATAGTACAGCTACAGTGAGTATTTCTGAAGATAATTTGGCATTTAACGCCCTAAGGGCTACCTCTATAGAGTAACTGCAGTATTTTCTATTAAATCTTCCAAAACTCAATAATACTGCATCTGATTTTATTTGTGTATTTTTAAAATGATATGACCATCCAAAATTCAAAGAAACTACTAAACCAAGATCAGTATAAGACCGAACATTTTCAACTCAGGTTCCCCTCATGAAGCCAAAAAGTAAAAAGAGGAACTTGGCCCAAATTATGCAACTTTAGTTTTCTCCAAGTTCATCCTCAACTTTCAGTCAATAAAATATTTCCCAAAATAATTCAGTAGTTCTAGTTAAGGAAAGGAGCACCACGTCAGCAGCATAAGCTAATGCGGGAGTTGGTTTCCAAGTAATTTTTGGACACTTTGCCTCAAAGGGAGATGACAATGTACGAAAATCATTTAGATATAAATTACTCAAAAGGAGGCAATTGGGCACCTTTGCCTGACACCCTTATTTGTAGGAAATGAGTCAGCTAGTTGGCCATCCAACGAGACTCTAACTAAGTCCAAGTATCAGTATGGAATATTTTGAGGATGTAACAACCCGTAATCAGTTCTGAGTTTTTCTGATTTCCACCAGAGAATATTACCTGACAAAGAGTCAAATGCCAAAGAAAGAACCATAAAAACTGCATATTTGTTTGTTTTTTAATTAGAAAATTGGTAACCAGAAAAGGCACACTGAGCCAAGGCTTATTTCCAGGTGCAACCTGGGGAAAAGGAGACTCATTTCCAGGTGTAACTGGGGAAAAGGGTAAGGGAAAGGGTTTACAATTAATCCCATAGAGTAGCAAAGAAACATGCCAAACATAAAGGCAGCAGTGGACAATTCAACATGGTACAGTGCAAATAACAATAAAGGGTGAACAGATGTTAGTTCTGAGGGCAGCACTTGTGCCCAATTAAATTAAAAAAAGCAGGTTGAAACAATTAAGTGCAGCAGTTATAGTGACATGAACTGACCCTAGTTGGGCCATGGCGTGGGTGGAAAAGGCACCATGTGTAGGTCAGGTAGGGAGCAGAGGGGAGGAGCCTTTGCTGATGCCTAAGAGAAACAGGGGAGGGGGAAGATAGAGAAAGGGAGAGGGAACAGGTTCCAGAGCATGGAAAGGTGATGGGAAATGGCTGACTACCCAGCAGAGGAATGAGGGTGGGAGAGAGAGAGAAGATGCAAGGATTCCTGGAGTAATGGTGTATGAAGCAGAGAGAGAATGGATGAGAGGAGTGCAGCTAGGTAAGATGGTAGGGACCCAAATGAGTATTTGGAGATGAAGGAGGCACAGTGAGACTGGCATTGTGAGGGTTGTGGGAGGATAGCTAGGGAGGAGTACAGCTAGCAGTGATAAGTACGAGGGGGAGAATTGGTAGCGAAATGACAGAAGGCGTTACAGATGGTGTCCAGTTTGGTAAGAGAAGAGGATGGGGTGGTACCGTAGACAACATCTGCTTAGTCAAACACTAGGAGCACCATTTTGGTAACCAGCTCCCTGTGGACCTACAGGGACAGGCAGTCTTTGTTACAGTATAAGGCTTCAAGCTCTGAGCAGAACTGGGAGTGGATGGCATTGATGTGGGCAGAGAAGTCAAGCCTACGATCAAGCAGCACACTGAGATACTTGCAGGAGAGAACCACTTCTAGAGGGGTGTCATCCCATGTAGGGAAGGCAGGGAGGGGGTGAGACTGACAAGTCTCTGGCTAGAGCCAGAAGTCATGGACACTGTTTTTTAGTTTTGATCTGGAGTAGGTTGGACTGGCGCCAACGCAGAACAGTGTGGAAATTTTGCTGGAGCGAGACTTCTACTGCTGTGGTTGAGTGGTCTGAAGTATAGAGAACTGTGTCTTCTGAATACTTGTGATTATGCACAGTCGCACAGGCTGAGGGGGAGGTCACTGAGGAAAATGGAGAAGAGGAACAGATGAAACCCTGTGTGGGACCCCAGCCTGGATTCGTAGGGGAGGGGAGGGAACCGGACACCTCCTGCCTGTACAGATTGCTGATGGCCCAAGAGATAGGAATGGAAACAGCATCGGTGGGTGAGAAGCCAGCAGAGCTCAGCTTGTCCAGGAGGAGTGGATGGGCCACCAAATCAAAGGCTTTGGTCAGATCGATGAAAACGGCCACTGTGATGTGCCCCTGATCCATCCCAGTGAGGATAGTAAATGACCCATAGCGAAGAGGAGATGGTGGAATGGTGCTTCCAAAAAACAGACTGGAAGGGGGAGAGGAAGTTGGAAGAGTGGAGAAAGTCAGCAAGACTGTAGTAGACAAGTTCCTCTTGCAGCTTTGCAAGGGAGGGGAGGAGGGAGATAGGTTGGAAGTTGCTGAGGGTGAAAGGATCACCACCTTTGTGGAGGGGGAGTAGTTTGGCAGTCTTCCAAGACTGAGGGACAGTGCAGATGATTAAGGAGAGAGTTTGAGGAGGTAAGTAAGAGGGGAGCTGATGGCCGGAGCTGAAAGATGGAGAAGTTTTGGGTCCAAGCCATAAGGGCTACATTTGGATGGGTTGAGTGAGAAAAGGGCAAGCAGGGTTTCTTGTGTAGTGTCAGGGAGGGGAACAGTGGAGAAGAAAGTGGAGAAAAGAGTGGGGTGGATAGCACAAATAGTGCAAAACTCATTGAAGTGAACAGCAACACAGGGAGGGTCAGAGACAGGTGTATCATTGACCATGAGGGCTGGGGGAGTGGACTGGGCTAGAGGATGTAAAAGGGAGTAATCATCTTTGAGAATTTGGCTGGGGGGTTAAGATTGTTCTGGAGGTTTGCCTTAAAATAGAGGGGTTTAGCAGTGCTGACGGCTTTTGTGCAAGTACTTCTACGTGGCCTGTAAAAGAAGAGGTCAGACAGGAAGTGGAATAATTTGTCCTGGGCCCAGGCTTGATTGCAGGACTTGCACAAATTGATGAGGTCATAGGTGATCGGGGGGTGGTGGTGGGATGACTTGACCCTGGACTTCTGATGCGGGCCGTACTTGTCTCAGGTGGAAGTAAATTTTGAATGACTAGACTTTGGTTTCAAATGCAAATGTATTTATGGAGAATATACATCAGCACAAAACAGTCTAATGTAGAATGTCATCCTCTAAAACCCAGCCAGAAAAGCAAGACAGTATGTCATTGTCAATAACTCAAGTTTTGCAATCTTACCAAAATTATCTTTGAAAACATTTTCACTGATAAATCAATTAAACTAATTGGTGTATAGGATGGTGGATTGGATTTTTCTCCCTTTTTAAACATGGGAACAATAATGTTCCTCTTCCTTGAATTTGGGATATAATTATTACAGATAACATAAATTTAAGATGTCAGCAAGAAGTATCGCCTACTATTTTATATTAGAAGTGTGTATCTCAGCCAGAGTTTTATCTGCCCTAGGAGTCTGCTGCTTTGGAGACTTACCCAGTAGTTAATTCTTGGCTAGTAAGATGACGTAAAGCTGAGGAAAATTTATTTAAAGAGTTAAATTCCTCAGCATGAAAAAAACTGGTTTAAAATGAGTTAACCAAACCTCCACTGTAATATAAGTTTGTGGACTCTTAACATATGTATTAACCCCACTTTGCAACATAATTCCAGAACAAAACAGCATCAGTCAACATTTTCTTCTGATTTCTGTCTTGGTAATAATACATCTTCTGTTCATCTAGAATTTGCTTATATTGTTTCCTTGCCTTATTTAAAGTGGCCAGGTTCTCCCTCGATGGTTTCTTTCTACACTGCCCGATCAGAAAATCGAGTCTCTTCTTTGCTTACAGATCAAATTATTCAAGGATTTTGGTTCAGCTTTTCTTCCTGTCATGTATAATTTTATTTTATTTTACAATTTTTGGCCAGGAAAGACGCACCTTGCTGAGGCAGGTTCTCAGATACATCCTGGGAGCACAGATAGTTAAGTGACTTGCTTACAGTCACATGGTATGCAGGTGGTGACTGAGAGGTTCAACCCCAGTTCTCCATGTTTGCAGTGCAGTGCTTTTAACCACCACACAATATTGCTTCCATAGTATAGCAATGGAGTTATCTGTTGGACAATTTCTATGATCAATCCATATTTATCATGGGGTAGCAACATCACCAAATTTCACCTAAAAGTTTGAGGAATAATATTGTTGCAAATGAGAAAAGACAGTGGACTCTTGGTTACAGTCCCAGTTTAAACTTCTGTTCAGTGTAGTGAACTGCTCATGGTATAATAAACAGTCATTCCCTTCACTTATTAATCTGTCACTCCTTTACCTAAAACATCTTATAACATTCTAGCATTACATCAGGAATAAAATATGTGCCATCCAAAAGATTATTATAGGCACCAATCTGAGCTTTAAAGTCTGCACATACAGTATGTAAAGCTCCAATCCCATGGTCCTATACATTTCCTGTCAAACTAATGAAATCTTTCCATATTCCTTCCTTATAGCAGAAAGAATTAAAGCAGCAGCCCATGATAGTAGTTAAAATTGTGACTTATACTTTTTGTTCTAGCTTGCCCATTATCCCCTGACCTGTATAATAATACCCCCTTTTTCCCCATTTTGAGTCTGTTTTAGCACTTTTTTCACATTTGAAGTAATAAAAGGGCACTCCTTTTAATATGGCTGGAACCAGGGTTTTATCAGTATTCTCTGCTGTTTTTGTACACCTGTTGTCCTATAAGGTCGGGGAACAGTGTATACTGAATGCTAGTTCATAATAGCAACAAGAAAGGTGATCTTAAACACCGGATGCTCAAAAACAACAGAGAATAGTGATGAAGACCTGGTCTGAGCCATATTAAAAGGAGTGCTTCTTTCGTATTTAAACAGTGAAAAAAGAGTGGTAAAGTAGATGGGGAACAAAGGGTATTATATAAGTCAGGAGATAAGGGGCAATCTGAAATAGGATAAAAATAAGTATAGGTCCAAATTTTCATGACTATCATCTACTGCTGCTTTAAATGGAGGAATATAAACATTAACAATACAGCAATTAGAGATATCAGTAGATAATTTAGTGGGTAAAATATCTGAGTCAATGATTTCTCTAGACCGGGTTTTCAATGGGTGACGCAGGGCTTGCATCAAGTCCCGTGCCAAACCCATTTTTTGGCACAACTGCACTAAACATCTTTGCCGCAACTTTGCCCAATTTTAGTAGGTTGCGGCACTTTACCAAGCCCCATGAAAAGAGTACCTAGGATTGCTGCAAGCTAGACCAGAAAAAGTTGGTCTAACTTGCGGCAACTGGTGTACGGGATAGAAAGTCCCGATCGCCAGCCAGGAGAATGCCACAAGCCGCATGCACCACATGTTTGGTGCAGCCAGGGCTTGTGGCATTCAAGGCCCTTTGAAGATCCTGCCCTTTGTCTGTTACTTTACCATTTTTATCTGTGTTTATCAGGGTCATAAGACCACCCAAAAAAAACACCCTTTGTTTTCTCTTTTTTTATCTGGTAACTGATATATGAAGAAACCATTTACGGTAGAAACAGCAGGCTTTGGGGATTAGGTTTCTTGAAGGCAAAATTACATTGGCATTTTCAAGTACCTTAACAAAATCTTAGTCCAGAATTCTAACCAATAACACAGAAACATTCCATGAAAATATTTTATAAAGGAGGTGACCCTCCAAGAGTATCTTCAGGGGGCCCGTTTATTTCTTGATTTTGTAATGTAGTGTAATTTTTTGAAACAGGAACAGCTTATGGTATAAAGGACTCCTCTCATGAGCTTTGAGCAGACAGAACTGCTCAGCTTTGCTCTGCAGTCTGCTGCCCAAACCTCATGCTTAAAGTCTCTAGGAGATACTCCTTGGTGGCCCTGTGAACTTATATAATTATATTTGTAATTTTTGACCAGAAAGAGGCACACTGAGCTGAGATATATTGTTTCCTGGTATGGAGTTACAGGGGCTTGTTTTATCAATAAGGGGAATGTGGGCCATGACACAGAGGAAATGCCCATACGCTTTGATAAGTGCCATGGGATCTTTAACTTCCACCTGGAAAGTGACCAGGGATGGCAGAATAGACCTCAGTTTAACGTCTTGTCTGAGGATTAACCTTGGACCTCAGTTTAAATTGTTATGTGAAAGCTACTGAGTGCATTGCTTAGCAGGGTTGACTTAGCTAATAGCAGCAGTAGGGTCGACAGAGTTCCTCAACCCCTCATTGGGAACAGGCAGGCCCAGCTGTACAAGTGTAGGGCATGCATGTGTTCTGATGCCAGCCCCAGTCATAATCCATTGCTGCTGGTAGTTTTCCCATTTACTTTACCCCCAAGAGGCATGGTGTGAGTGATGCCATGATGTGTGTCACGCACACCAACAGTTGGCATCTGCCATGTCTCCCCTTGCTCTATTGTCAGTCCCAGGTGCCATTCCCAGATAGTCACTGGGTTCTGCAAATGCCCCCCTCCCCCCCAGGAGGAAAGCAGTCCTTTGGGTGCTCAATCCTTCTCCCTCTCCCAGTTGTTCCTCTGACACCCTGAATTTGCTTTTGAACGAGAGTCATTAGTGCCACAAGCAGTAACGCCACCACTTTAGAAGCTGGCTGGCCATAGCTGCTAATTGTTACTCTTCTAGCAATATTGGTGCAAAGTCTGGAACTTGGCACTGTGCATAGTGGGGCAACGTTATCCGGATTTTACTAATTTTACGGGGTGATCTTTTTTTAAAATGAACCCTTACCACACATATAATGCACCCCCCCCCCACATCCACTGTGCAAAGAGAAAACCATCCTGCGGTGGAGTAATCTTGTTCAGTCTCCAGTGTCCTGCATTGAATGAATAAACGATTATGTACTCTTTTATAGTAATGGCTGATTGGTCATTCATCACACACATGAATCCGGCATGCAGTCTGTCTTGTAGTAGATTGCTTTCAAGCTGTCTACTGTTGTCCTTGAATAGACATCTTTCAGATTAGGCAGGGTAAGTATGCAGTATGCTAATGATAGGTAAATGCCAGTCAAGTTTCTAGGGGTGCCAGGCGAGCGTTTCTGCAGCGATGAGTTGGGTCACCCGAGCCTGAGCAAGGGAGTCTGAAGTCTTATTCTCAAGAAAGTTTGGCCTGAACAAAGGGTTCCTGTCTATGGTTGTAATGGAGCTAAGGTGCATGCAGTGGACCTTCAGCTGCAGTTATGCAAGCTTTCTTTCACCTGACTCCTTCGCAAGCAACAAGTAATGCAAAAAGCAGTTTCTTGTACTCTTTATCAGTCAAAGGAATTGTCCCAGGTACATTCCATGGTGGGAACAAAGGTTGGATTTGACTTACATTGTAGTCTCTGGCAGCTGACATATCTTGCTCTGCTGTCCCACACTACATCATTAGCATTGTTACCTCACTGACTGTGACATCACTGCTGCTTAGGAACAGCAAGTGAGTGACTGCTAGGTCATTCGCCTGTGATGTCACTGTCAGTGAGATCATAATGCTGATGATGTAGTGTGGGGCACTACAGTTAGATATGTCAGCTGCCAGGCTAAGAGCTGTTCCACACATCTAGTACAATATTATCACATAGAAGACTTCCTGATGAGCAAAAGGAAAATTAAAAAATAGTTCAGAAATAAAAAGTTACAACTGACTACTACTTAAAATTTGTATTATTGTCCTGTCTGCCTGTTTTGGCTCCACTAGCTCTTTAAGCATTGTGGAGCATGGGAACCGATAGGGGATAGTGACGACCAGATGGCAATATTTACAATAGAGAAGTATACGGATATAGGAACAACTAAATATAGCTGTTACAAAAGTGCAGACTTTAAATCAACGAGGATGGAGTTGGAAAAATGAAGGTGGTAGGAGGAGATGATGAACAAAAATGTCAACAATGCATGGGAGATACTAGAGGGTAAACTAAATGACTTGGAAAAAAACATGTACCACAAAGGAACAAATATTACAAAATGGTAAGATACCATTATGGTTAAGCAGAAAAGTAATGGAAAAAATTGGCAAAAAAGGAGGCTGTTCAAAGAGCAAAAGACACAGGGAATAGAGGTTTATGGGAAAGATATTTAGTGGTAGCCAAGGAGTGTAAATTTTTAATTAAGAAAGCAAATAAGGAGAAAGAGGAGGATACTGCCAGCAATGCTAAAAGTAATCCAAAGTTGTTCTGGGCGTATGTTAATAATAAGTAAGGAGGGAGTAAGATGGTGGGACCCCTGTTAGAATGAAATAACAGGATAGATAACATAGAAGTGTCAAACATACTAAATAAGGTTTTGGGGTCAGAATATCAGCCATCCGAGTTAAATACTGTGGAAATTGAAAATCAGGGCATTACAGTCTTGATTACAGAACCAGAGCTGTATAAGGTTTTGAATAATTTGGATATAAACAAATCTCAGGGACCCGATGGGATACAGCTAAGATTTTTAAAGGAGTTGGATAATATACTGAAGGTACCAGTTTATTTGGCATTTTAATAGGTCACTGGAAACAGGTGTAACACCGGAGGTGTGGAGATCAGCTATTGTCATTCCCGCCTATAAAATAGGGAGTAGGGTTAATAAAGGAAATTATAGGCCAGTGAGTCTTACGTCAGTATTGGGGAAAATTATGGAGTCTATTATAAGAGGTATGATAGAGGAACATCTGACAAATAATGACCTATGGGACGAAATGCAGCATGGCTTCAGGAAAGGGAGGTCTTGCCTATCAAATTTAATTAGCTTTTTTGAAAGAGTGACTCAAGCATTAGATGAGAGAAAACCAGTGGATGTGGTCTATTTGGATTTCAGGAAGGTGTTTGGCACTGTGCCACATGCAGACCTAATTAAATGCCTGGGAAATGTAGCAATAAATAGTAAATTTATAAAATGGACTAGATCTTGGTTGAGTAATAGATCACGTAAGGTGTAAGTGACAGGGCATGATTCTAGAAGTGTAAAGTTTATTAGTGGGGTCCCACAGGGTCCGGTGCTGGGACCAACTCTGTTCAATATATATATCAATTATGAAAATGGCAGAGAGGGTTGGCTATCCAAATTTGCTGATGGCACAAAACTAGGACATATAGTGGATACAGAGGAACAGGTTGGATCCCTGTAGGGAGAATTGGATGAACAACATGAATGGTCAGTTAAGTACAAAATGAGATTCAGTTTGGATAAGTGTGTGGTAATGCACTTGGGCCTTAAAAATAATAAGGCAGACTATAGGATAGGGAATACAGTACTCAAAGTCAGTGAATGAGAAAGGGGTCTGGGAATAACTATAACAGACAAGTTAAAATTTACTAAACATTGTAATGAGACTGTTGTTAAATGTAAGAAGATAATGGGATGCATTAGGAAGAGTATAGTGAGTAGGAGTAGGTAAATAGTGATGCCGATGCATAGGGCATTGGTGAGGCCATATCTGGAATACTGTGGCCAGTTCTGGTTACCGCAAAATGTGGGGCACATCAAAAAAACTGGATAGGGTACAGAGAAGGACAAAAAAATGGTGAAGAGCTTGGAAAATTCGCACATAAACAGAGATTAGGTAACCTGGAAACCTGGGACTGTAGTCACTAGAGAAGAGAAGACTAAGGTAACCTGGGATTGTATTCACTGGAGAAGAGAAGACTGAGGTAACCTGGGATTGTATTCACTGGAGAAGAGAAGACTAAGGTAAACTGGGATTGTAGTCACTGGAGAAGAGAAGACTAAGGTAACCTGGGATTGTAGTCACTGGAGAAGAGAAGACTGGGGGGGGTCTTATTACAGTTTATAAAGCTTTAAAATGTCAGAATACGAGAATTTGCATTTAGAACTAAGGACTTCTGGCAGGTTAACATGAGGGCATAAATTACAAGTAAGGAGAGGAAGTTGGTGGCCGTCCCGGTGGCACTGAGGGTTGAGGAGCTGGATGCCACACCTCAAGCCACACCGGCGACCCGAGTTCGGGAACAAGCTCGGGAGCCGGGGCTCGGTAGGGGAGGGAGAGGATACAGCATCCAACGACTGCTCTCCTCTCCCTGGGGAGGGATCCAGGGTATCTCCGCAGCTCTGGGGACCCCCGGTGGAGACTGGGGGCACAGCTAGTGTGGAGCAGCACAAGTGGGGAAGGAGTGTGGCGGACGTCCACGGCTCCTCTGTGCAGACGTCATTGCACGTCCAGCTCCTGAGGGACTCAAGATGAAAAAATTAAAATCCCCGCTCCTGGACAGGCGACAGCTCCTTTCAGGGCCGCCTTGCCACATGCTCAATGCCGGACTTCATCTCCGCCCCCTCTGTTCCTCCACCTCCTCGGCCAGGATATTGGATTATAGGTAGAGCGCCGGAGTCGTTGCGGCCCTGCCTCTGGGGGATCTCTTGGTCGGAGGTCGGTGGAGGACGGCTAACCCTCTGAGGGGACAAAAGATCAGGCAAGCGGTAGAGCAGGCAGTGTGTAGAGGCAGCCAAAGAGAGTTCCAGGCAAGTGGTGCATAAACAAAGTTTAAATAAAAAAAAAAAGGAGAGGAAGTTGGTTTACTCAAAGGGTGGTCCATCTTTGGAACAGATTGCCTGAGGCAGTGGTTACTAGCGAAAATCTGAATATCTTTAAGTACAGGTTGGTTAACTTCTTAAGGGAGGAAAGGTTTAGAAATTGCCAGATGGGCACTAAACTCCCTCCTGTCTGTATTTCCTATGTATGTTCCTATGTGTGTATGTCTTATGAGGAGCACTTGGAGGATCTCAACACATACACACATTGGAGGACAGGGGTCACGTGACTGAGACATTCATGTACTGTACTTCTGCGAAATAAACAAGGTAGGCAGCAGTGAGCTAATCACAGTGAATGGTAGCATGCGTACCAGGGTAACTCCCTGAAACTGCCAGGGAGTGGGGAGAGTCAAGAAGGATGTCAGAAAGTACTTTTTTGCTGTTGTTACAGAAGATGCAGTGATGGACTGGAACAAACTTCCAGAGGAGGCCACTAGGGCTGAAACAGTTGGAGGGTTAAAAAGGGAGCGGGGCAGGCACATGGGAATACTGCATAAGGTGGCAGACTGGCTGGGGGGAGCAAGGAGGATTGACTGGGCACAGTCCCAAAATTAGACAGACTTGGGTAGACTAGATGGGCCACAAGGCTTTTATTTTGTCATTTTCTGTTTCTATGGATGGCACCTCAACAGTGCAGCACCCCCATACTGCACTATACTGCCAGCTTTAGGGCTATCACTTTAAGAATATTGTAAGCACAAGAGATTATGCATTGGTTGCCACATTTTATTATTCTGCTGTACTGTAAATAAAACCCTCTTTTTATCAAGCAGGTACAGACCAGGCTGGCAAAGTACAAGCTGCTAATACTGTCTGGATCACCACTAGTTGGTGAGAAGGTGGTTTAAGCTTTATGCTAATTCAGTCCTTGGCCTTGCATGTGAAACTGCCAATGATGGTGCCCATTGGTTACCACTGTAATTGTAATGGCTTTCATGAATCTCATGCTATGGATTTCTGTCTGCTAGGAACTGGGCATATAGTGTCTAAGCTGAGAAAACAAGCAACAGTCAGATCCAGTTAAATCTAGTTTAAGTACCTCACTCACCCCATGGACTAGCAGCTTTTAATTTTAATTTTATTTATAACTGTACAGCCTTTAGAACATGAAAACAATGAAATGGGACAAATCACGTTTTTGGACTACATCCTAAAATAAGAAATGATAGGTGGTAGCTGTAGAACAGTGGTACCTACACCATTTTAGAATGTGTTTAAATTGACTTATTTTTCTTATGAAGTAATCCACATCAAAGGAGTCAAAAATGTTATTCATGCAGGCACTTTAAGCAGGCAGTCCCAGCATGCATTATATATATATATATATACACATATATACAGTATCTCACAAAACAGCTTCTTAACTCGGCAACTGGCAGTGCAGAGCAAGAAAAGGGGAAATGTAGGTCAGGTCTGTCACACATGGGCTTCCATTACATGAAGTGATAGGAAGTCTTTCTGCTGTAGCCTCCGGATTGGAGTCCCTCAGCCTTCCATTAGAACCTTCAATAAATGTATATCCACCCTACACGTTAATGGGGGAAGTCAATAATGGTGTATTGCCTGTGGGGAAAACACTCAGTCGCACTCTGCAGTAACACACTCTCAGCCAGCATTGACGTGTAGGAACCATCACTCTTCAATGTGTCTGATAAAAGCACACTGCT
The DNA here is from genome assembly GCA_016271365.2 of Neoceratodus forsteri. NCBI lineage: Eukaryota > Metazoa > Chordata > Ceratodontiformes > Ceratodontidae > Neoceratodus > Neoceratodus forsteri. Next base: position 443,545,810 of record CM028133.1, read on the forward strand.
TCTACAGTCTGTTATTGACTTCCCCTCCTATTGTATGTTGGCACACCATCGAACCTCTGTCCCCTTGCAATGATTTTTCAGGCTCCTGCTGCTAAGGTTACTAGAATTTTATTTTTTGAAGAACTGGTTTGTGCATTTTACTGAACACAAGGTAAAACGGGGACATGGCAGGTGTTCTTTTGCAGGGATTGCTTGCAGTGTCCTGTGATTACGTCAAGGTCATATGTCTCAGATGTTGCATCTTCTTCAATCTACAGTAGTTCAAAACTTGAGAATTCAGTACATTAGAGAAAAAAGGGCAAATATTATTGACTGTAGTGCAGAAGGAAATGGTTTAAAGCAGCAGTCTGATGATTTTTTTTTTAAGTTATGTCAGCACCAAGAAAATCATCATCAGTCCATTGTCTTATTTCATTGTACTTCATTCCTGCAATGAGACATGTGGCGTTGAAATGTTTTAATGCATTTGCTTTCTTGCCACACCCACTGTTAAAAAAACAAAACAGCCGGCCCACTGGCACTGAGGGTTGAATCGCTGGATGCCACACCTCATGCCACGCTGGTGACCTGACTTCGGGAATGGGCTCAGGAGCCAGAGGTCAGCAGGGGAGGGAGAGGATTGAGCATCCGGTGGACTGCTCTCCTCTCCCTGGGAAGGGATCCAGGGCTTGCCCGAGGAAATAGTGGCCCCCGCTGGAAGCTGGAGGCACTACACACGCTCGGGCAGAAGTAGAGGGAAGGAGTGTGGTGGACATCTGCGGCATCATGCCGCACTGACATCACTGCACCATTGCACTCCTGGGGACAAAATGCTACAAAACCCCCACTACAGCTCCATGGAGATGATGGGGGCTCCAGTGGCAGGCCCACATCCCAACACTAGCCCATCGTTTCAGATGATTCCGTGCCCAGCCCAATGCTCAGGTACGCCTCTCTAACTTCAGATAGGCTGCCACGGGAGGGCGTGACTACTCTGGGGGTGATCTGGGGAGCTAGACCTGCCTGGGTGTTCGGGGGAAGAATCTGGAAGCGATGGGTTCAGGTAGGAGTAGAGGCCTGCCTTCTGAGTGGAACACCCCAGAAGGATGCCCAGGCTGTAGGGGAGCAGAAAAGAAAATATACAAAAAAAAAAAACTAAACAGTTTGGTGTGGAGTTGTGTCATTTACCATCAGAAATGTGTACTAGCTCCACTTTGACACGTGTCCACAGTATGAATCCAGTGTACATAGAAAAACAATAACTACAGGGGTAGAGATTTTTAAAAACTTGATGTAGTAGCTATCTTTAGTGACTTGTAATAAAAAGTTTTTTTTAATATCTAAATGAATCAGAAATCTTCTGATTGATGAGTCTAAGCATTTCAGAAATATATTACTGCTAAAATATTGTGTGATTAAATTTTTGGCCGACTACTGTAAGCTCTAGCATGCACTAAAAGTCAAATATGTGACACAAAAATGAAAACACAAACTCTTGAGTGATGTTAGTACTGGTTTCTTACAGTTTCTTACTAGATCTGACATCACTTAATAGTTGGCTTCCACCTACTGTACCAGTATGATGTTCTGATGTTCTCTTGCATACTCCAACAGTAGCATTTTATCATCTTCCCCTGAAAGGGGAATACTATAGGACCACAAAAAGGGGCAGGTGGTTCAGTCAAAGAGTTGTGGGGATGTGGAATGTGCTTCCTATGGAGGTGGTTACTGCTGAAAACTTGTAATAAAAGGAGTTTTTCCACTAATCAGTGGCGAGTCCTGACATGGCTCAAGTAGCTCATGGACTTGTTACCATAACTGTGAACTTTCTTATTGTAGTGGAGACTCCAAAGAGGGTGGTAGAGGACCCCAGATGAGGAGGAAGAGGAAGCAACTTCTGGTGGGGGACTCAGTTGTGAGGCGGATAGACTTGGGAACAGCAAAGTGGGGAGAGAAGCAGGTTAAGTGCCTACCTGGTGCCACAGCCCGGAGGGATGGGAAGCAAATTGTGCAGATTGCTAGGGCAGCAGGATGGGAGGGAGAGCTGGGTGTCATTGTATACCTGGGGACTAATGACTTGGCTAGGGATGGGGCTGGGATAGTGCATGGGCAGTTTGGGAAGCTGGGGAGAGGTCTTAGGTAGCTTGCTCAGTGACTTTCGCTGAGGTACTGCCTAACTACAGCGGTGGACAGGAGAGGTAATGCCACACCAAGAGCTTCAACTCATGGCTGAAGGAAAGGTGTAGAGTGGAAAGGTTCAGCTACTTTGGGAACTGGGGACCCATCAGGGAGGATAAGGGCCAGTACAGGGGTGATGACCCACATCTATCAAGGAGGGGAACCGGAGTTCTCCATGGATAGTTTAAATGTTACTTCGAGGAACATTTAAACTAGTCAAGGGGTATGGCAGAAGGAATCAGGGAGTCAGAAACTGCCTCTCCTCACAGGCTGAAGTAGAGAGTAAGGAGAACCCGAGGGGAGAGGAATCCACCCAGGGTACAAATTAATAAAGGGAGCAGGATGGTGGCTCTAAAGGAGGAAAGGAACAGGAATATTAAAAAGAAAAGTGGGAAGGAGGGAGGGCAAAAAGGAAAAACTGGGGGCAACAAGCAGAGTGGAATCAGAATCTGGAAAGCCATGTATGCGAATGTTAGAAGTCTAGGAAATAATATTCTGGACCTAGAGGCCATCATGGCAGAGGCCAACCTGGATATTTTGGCCACTACTGAGTCATGGTGCACTGAAAACCATGACTGGTACATGGCCATACCGGGCTATATTCTGTTCAAGAAGGATCAGGTGGGAAGGAAAGGAGGAGGTGTGTTGTGATGCTATTTGTGAGGAAAAGCATAAAAGGACTCCTTGGAGACAGCAAATGGAGCCAGTATTCGTGCTGGAGTGATTTACAGACCTCCAGCACAGAGGGAGGAATTAGATAAGGTACTAGTGGAAGCCACTGGCAAGATGACAGAAAAGGGGGAGGTGCTGCCGGTGGGGAACTTCAATCTGCCAGATGTGGATTGGAGCCTCCCAGCAGTGGCTTCAGCTAGAAGCAGGGACATACTGGACTCTCTGCAGGGGGCATTCCTCAGGCAACTAGTCGGTGAACCCACTCATGATAGGGTAATACTGGACATGGTACTCATTGACATGGACAGTGTTACAGATGTCAAGGTGGGAGGAGGCCTCTTGGTGACCAGTGATTACAATACGGTGTGGTTCAGTATAAGGACAGCTGCGGAATCAAACCACAGAAGGGTGAGGGTCCTGGACTTCAGGAGGGCAGATTTTGAAAAGATGGATGGGAGGAACTGTGAGGAGAGATAAAAGGGAGCATAGTAAAGGCAAGAGAAAAAACAGACTGCTTATGGTTCTCGAAGGAGGTGACTGAAATGGTAAAAACTAAAAGGGTAGTATTCAGAAGGTATAAGGAGACACAGAGGGAGGAGGATAGGGAGTTGTATCAGGGGGAAACAGAGGGAATCAGGGAAAGCAGTAAGGAGCGCAAAGGTGCAAACTGAAGAGAGAATAGCCCAGGAGGTAACGAAAGGGGACAAGACATTTAAGTGAAAAGAGGAAGACCAGGGGTGGGATTGTAAGGCTAAAAGGGGAAAGGGAGGACTGTGCAGAGGGGGATCAGGAAAAGGCAAACATCCTAAACAAATACTTATGTTCAGTGTTCGCAGAGTAAGGAGACGGTGAGGGGCCAAAGCTTTGGAGGGAGGGAGGTGGACACTAGTACTTTTATGGAGGAGAGAGTCCTGAAGGAACTTGCTAATCTGAAAGTGGACAAGGCCATGAGGCCATATGGGGTGCATCCAAGGGTATTGAGGGAGCTCGGGGAAATACTGGCTACACCTCTGATGGTTCTATTTAATAGCTCACTGAAAACAGGAGTGGTTCTGGAGGACAGAAGGAGGGCGAATGGGCACTAGTTCACAACAGGGAATGCAATAGTAGTGCTCGCTAAAACAGTGCCGCAACAACAGCGCTTGCAGTATCGGCACATGGTAGCGGTCCCAACACACAGGTAGGACTGCTACCACACAAAAAAATAAAGTTATGTTTTTGCAGAAGGCTCTTCCCCTTGCACCCTATGTAACTAAAATAATCAACTCTGAGTTAGAGTTGGATTACGAGGTAAACTGTAAAGTCAGGGTGGGGGTGAGAGATTGGTCCGTGAGACTGGGCCTAGAAAATCTGACAAACGCCTCGGGGATGAGCAGAGACCAAGATTAGAACCCTGGTCTCCAGTACCATTCTGCCCGAGCTTCTCCATGCCTCAGCACTCTCCACCATGGGAGCAGCTTGGCCAGCCTCCAATTTTTCACAGCCCTTATCCAACTCTTTCCTGACTTCCAGTACATGGACAGCTACATGGGTAGCAGTTACTGCACAACACTGTTCTACCTGTGTCGCTGTCTGTGATACATTCTTTACACAGCGAACCTCTTACATGCGCTGTAATTGACACGCTAATCTAACTGGGTAATGGGTGGATGTAGTCCCATTTCACTAAAGTGGTAGCAGCGAGGAGGCTGGCAGTTATAGGCCAGTCAGCCTGACATCGGTGGGGAAGTTAATGGAATCACTGCTGAAGGAAAGGATTGTGGGATATCTTGAATCCAGTGGCTTACAAGACACAAGGTAGCATGGTTTCACAAGGGGAGGTCATGTCAAACAAATCTTATGGATTTCTTTGACTGGGTGACCAAGGAACTAGATCAGGGTGGAGATGCAGATGTGGCCTACCTAGATTTCAGTAAGGTGTTCAACGCCATTCCACATAGGAGACTAGTAGGCAAGCTGGGTAACTTAGGAGTGGGTCCAAAGGTAGAAAAATGGATGAGAACTTGATTAGGGGATAGGCAACAGAGGGTGGTGGTAAATGGAGTTCACTCCAAGAAAGGGAAGGTGACCATTGGGTGTCTAAGGGATTAGTGCTGGGACCGGTTCATTTTAATATTTTTATAAGTGACATTCCAAAGGAGCTGGAAGGGAAGGTCTGCCTCATTGTGGATGACACCAAAATCTGCGATAGGGTGGACACTCTGGGGGGTGGAAAGGATGAGCAGAGACCTGAGAAAACTAGAGGAGTGGTCAAGAGTATGGCAGCTGAGTTTCAATGTGAAAAAGTGTAAAATAATGCACTTAGGGCACAGAAACCTAGAGGCAGAGTACAAAATGGGTGGAGTGGTATTGATGACTATCAAGCAGGAAAGAGACCTGGGGGTAATCATATCAGATGACCTAAAGGTGTTCAGGCAGTGCAACAAGGCAGTAGAAGCGGGCAAGTGGGATGCTGGAGCGCATAGGGAGGGGTGTCACCAGCAGAAGGAGAGAGGTGGTGTTGCCTCTGTATAGATTGCTGGCAAGACCCCACGTAGCATATTGTGTCTAGTTCTGGAGACCACGAGCTCAATTTTCAAAGCAAAATCTGTGACACAAGGTGCCTGCACCAAGGGTGTATGACGCAAGTGGCACTGCATCACAGGATGCGGGAGGGCATTCACCACAGCAGGGCTGCAACATCCCTAACATTGATTCCATAAGCCCGCCATGGCTGCAACAGGGGCTGCAGTTAGACCAGCCAGGGGTGGTCCAGTTGCCCTGTGCCAGGGATTGGCAGGGCGGGGTGAGCCAGGGATCTGGAAGGTGGTGGTGAACGGCATTATCAGGGTGCCATAGGACACAGGTGGCACTACAGCAAGCATAGGGAGTGGAGGGGGCACCTGGCAGGGGTGCCATAAGGTGTATCAATATGCCCTATGGCACCTCTGTCAGGTGCCTCCTCTGCTCCCTATACCCACCACAGTGCCCCTCTCATGCCCTATGGCATCCTGGGTGCTCCATTGGCCCCAGTTCACCACCTTGCAGCCAGGGGTTCACCTCATCCCACCTCTAGGGGTCCTGACAGCTTGCGCGGGGGGGGGTGACAGATCCTTCCATCACACACCGTTGGTGTACCAAATATATAGTGCAGCCCTACGGTTGCTGCGATTCCTGGGTTTGCGGTGCAGGAACCCCCCAATATTGCGAAATCGGGCTCATCATCCCTGATGCAGCCAAGATGCACCGTAGCCCTGGATCAACGCAACTTGCGGCAATCTTAGGGCTCTTTGAAAATTGAGTCCAACATCTCTGGAAGAACAGAGTAGAGGCAGTCCAGATGAGGGCAACTAAAATGTTGCATGGTCTGCATCAAAAGCCTGTCGATGAGCCTTTTATCTACTGTCCTTAACTCAGCACTCTGTTTTAAGTCCCTTCCCTGCCATTGACCCTGCACAAATGTGATTCTCTCAAAGCACCTGTCTTCCCCCCAGCTTATTCGGTATACAGTCCTCCCTCACATTGCTCTCTAGTATATTCCTACTAGTTCAGTCCTGCACACAAAATTAACCCCCCCTCCACCCTTGACTAGAATTAACGACAAAGCCTCCTGTTGGATGCATTAACATACAGCATGTGAAAGCCTATGTTGAGTCTCTCGACTTTATATGAAATAATGACAATGCCTCCCCTGGCTGCTTTGTCTCCTGCTAAATTAGTTTCTTAAACCCACAGCACTCACCATGTATCTTGGCCTGTACTAACTGCAATATGCTGTACCTCTATATGACATAGCTTACAATTGTAAATAGACCAATTGCTGTTATTTCTTGTATTTTTTGTCTCTGTACTTGTACACCCATACTCTGTATCTACCTTTCTGTGTTGTCCTCCTGTCAAGATGTGGAACCTTTGAAAAAGAGCATTTTGCTCAAAGGTTATGTCCGAATGACGAAATAAATGAATAAAGCCCTATGAGGAGAGAATAAAGGACCTCAATATGTACACCCTAGAATAGAGGAGGGAGATGATAGAGGCCTTTAAATACCTCATGGGGCTAAATAAGGTACAGAGAGAAGTATTTTTCAGAAGAAAAGGTGCTCAAGAACAAGGGGACATGCTATGAAGCTGAAGGGGGGTAGTTTCTGATGAGATGTGAGGAAATACTTCTTCACAAAAAGAGTGGTGGATTCCTGGAACAGCATTCAAGCAGAGGCGGTGGGGCCAAAAACAGTGGTGGGGTTCAAGAATGCATAGGATAAGCGCAAAGGAATCGTAGTGGAAAGGAAGGGGGGGAGGGAGAAAGAGCTGTACATTGGACATGGTCTGATGTAATAGTGTAGGTAGGGAGAAATGGGCAGACTGGATGGACCAAGCGGTCCTTATCTGCTGTCAAATGCTATATAGTGTGTGGGAGAAGGCTGTTCTGCATGGAAATCCATGCTTAGAGCAGCGTTGTTGTGCTGCACTAGTGACTTTACAATGTTGTTGTGCTGCACTGAGTATGTTACTAGTGCAACAGAACAACATCGAACGTAGTCGTGCATGTGTGATGAAGTGGCCGCAGCGGTGAGGAAGTGAACAGCACTGGAATGAACCTCTGCAGCTGCCCCAAAGTAAGAGATTGCTTTGTACCAGGGGACCCATTTTGGGGCTAAGGAATGCACTTAGGGTTGCTCATACGCTGTAAAAGACTGTGTATGAGCAACCATACACATATACGACTGTTTTAAAATCTTGAGGTTTCCATGGTAACGAGACCTCTCGAGCTGCTCTCTCAAGGTCTCCTGTTACCATGGAAACCTCTTGATTGAAAAATAGCCTTGTTGTGTATGATTGCTCATACACAATCCTCTATGTTTCTTGGCCTTAAAGTTTATATCAAAGCAGCTCTTCATGTTAGTTGAAGACATTATCAAACACCTTTTAGTAATGTTAGGTTTATGGCATTCTGCCTGATGTCAGTGATTTTTTTCTTTTAGTATTGGGGTGAGTACTACTGTAAATTTATTTTATTTATCTATTTATTTGTTTGATAACCAGGTGGGTACAGTGGTCCGAGCAACCATTTTCAGGTGTGACCTAGGCCATCAAGATGGCACATACAGCACAGGCAAAGCATCATTAAAGATGACCGTACCTTACAGTTTTAAAAAGTCTATTCACTAAGATTACCTGTTGAATGTCAACACTAGATTAATATTGTGGATGTATTAGGGTGGTGCTACCATGTGTTTCTGATGGTATGCAATACAACACTGTACCAAGATATTTTTATTGCAGGCATGTCAAAGAAAGGGAACATTTTAAAAACTTGAAAATCCTCTATCTTCATTCTGGAATGAAAGAAAACAAAAATAAAAATGGACATGTCAAAGTTTTTGCCAGAAAAACATTACTGCTGAAAACAGCTACATAGTGACCAACAAATACCGATGCTTTAAAGTTTGCTGTTGATTGAACAACAAAAATGTATATGAATTTCTATCTAAAATATCAATGTACAGTGTGGCACGCCACCTTCTCTATATTGGACAGAGAACTTTTCAAAATTTGAATAGCGAAATGAGGAACAACCCTCATAATGTGGGACACTTTAGAAGTGTACCAAAGTTCCTTGACAACAAGGCAGGCTGGGAACACAGAAGATCATTGAAATATGTGCTGTACTTAGCAGTATTTAATAACATTTTAAACAAAAATTAAAGACTTGTTGTGTAACAACACTACTGACTTTCAGTAAGAAGCCACAAACCTCAAATTAGAAATTGCAGTGAAACAAAATAATGCGACGTAACTGGGAATTGAACTCAAGACCCCAAGATATGGTCTAGTGCCCGTGTAACAGAACTATCAGACAGACTGGTTGTCGTGAGTTTCTTGCAGTCCATCCCTTCCTTTGTCGGACTGAAAATCTTGTTGCTAGGAATAGTAAGGAATTGTTGGTGCAAGACTGGCCACTGCTGTACATGTGAAACACCAGTTCTAAGGGGAAAAAAGTAATGTGTTTTTAGAAAGAATTGCGACATGGAGTCCCATATTTTAAAGGTTAGCACTTGCACCCCAGGTGGGGCCATATTGAGAGGCCCACGGAGCATTCCCCAAACCTGGCTGCATCAAGGCACTGCCGCTAACTGTACCGCTGTGCCTATGCAAATAAGGGAGTCCCTTATGTGCACTGGTGCAGCAGCGTATACAAAAGTTTGTGGCAGAGGTAAATGGTCCCCAGAACAGCGTTGTTTACCAGTGCCAAAATAAGCGTCTTAGCTGGGCGCTAAGCCTGCCCCCAAAAGCAGGGCAGCTATGTACAGGATTACACTCTGTGACTGTCAGACAGCAGCCAGACAAGGAGGTGACAAGAGGGCTGTGCTGACCCCCAGTTTTATGGAGACTGGCACTCAGGATGAAGGAGGGTATGGGGGACCACTAGACCACCAGGGAATATTGAATTTTGTAATCCGGGCATTGGAGGGAGGGTAGGGGGGTACCACTAGACTACCAGGGATTGCTGTTTGGTAGAAAGGGGTGCAAAGAGGCTACTGCTTCTAATGCAGATGAACCATAATGAGTATGCAGATGGCCTCTAAGCACCTTGTATGCCCATTGAGCTCATTTGAATGCTTGGACTGAATATGGCACACAGGGGATCTGGCACTGTCCTGTTTTGGGCAGCCCCATCTCCTGTGGGCCATATGCAGCTCTGGTCCTTGTTGGCGCAGCGCAGAGCCACTTATAGTGATGCGCTAACATGGCCCGATATTCATTCTGATAGCGCAGCTCCGTCTGTGAGCACTGTCCAACTGAATACTGAACTCAGAGCTGGTCGTGTGCAGTCACAAGTGAAGCACAAATAGCTGTGCTGCAGTTGTGCCCAGCTCTGAATATGAGGCCTTAGGCTGCCTTAATACTGCCACAGTGCTCTACCAGCTGAGATATCGAGATGTTTTTTTTTTTGTAATGTAACTTTTTCCTGATTTACTCTATGTAATATTTGTCTTTCTCTGATTGTTAAGTATTATATGTGGAAACTTAGTGCTGTATTGCAAACAAGACAACTGTGAAAATAGGACCTGCTGGTCCTAAAGTTTTTTTATCCTGTTAAAATAAACATTTTTGCTACTTTTTACAGTTACTTAAACTCACGGACTAGACTGAGCTTCCTTCCACCAAGTAACTTTTCTCAAACAGCAAGTCCTGCAGCTAGGACCAGTTTTAAACCTTAACTTACTAAAAGCTGTTTGCCATTTTCTCAGCAAACATGAATGGCTGCGTTAAAAGAAATCAAGTGTATTGACAGCACATTGCACACAAATAGCCAGTGTGCTAGTGACCAAGGATTAGTTGACATACAAGTAATATAAATGTTTCATGAGTGTGGATGTTTCACATTAAAATAATTGAGATATTTCTTTCTAAAGACTTGTACTGCAAGTACTAAATACATTTACTGTCATTTACGTTTAGCAAGACATTCAAGTTGACCCTTTACTGAACATGCAAATGTATATACAATTACGATAGTTGGAATTAAAAAAAAATACAGAATAGAAATGTTAGGTGTTGCAACTGCAGTTTAAAAATTGTGTTGCAAAACTAAGAAACTAAATCATGCACATTAGGTATTATTTTCTTATTAGTGAAGGCATTAAATTGGGGTCACAAGGAACATTGCTTTTTAGTGCTTCTCTATACCTTGTAACTCTCACAGTATCTAATGGATCCCCAAATGGAGCTGGGAACGCATTTTCTCTGTAGGAACTGTGAATGACCCAGAAAGAGCTCTAGTTGAGCTTTCTTGAGCCAAGCTGCTAATAGTTATTTAATGTTATTCTTCAGTCTGAAATAATCTCAGTAGATTTTGCTTTTAATCTCTTTCAATTGGAAGCTCATAAAACCCTCTGATGAGCCTTCCAGTGTTTTTTCTGACCTGACAGTTGAGACAATGGAGCCACACAATTCCGCTACCTTTCACTGTCAGAAAAAGCCCTGTAGAACAGAAGGTCATGGGGGCTTGTTCTTCCAGAGATTTCAAGACTACTTTTCTTATCACATGAAAACGTAGCTGTCTACAGCTATCTTTATTTAGACACATGAGACAAAAGTGTAATTGGAAAAAGCTTGAACATAGTCACATCAGTTTTTTCACCTAGAAATCCATAATGTGCTGTACCCAGTACAGCATTTGCAAAGCATATTACAATATATCCTAGCTTGAAGCAGATATAGACAGAATTGCTTATGAACAGGAGGGTTTTAATGCAGACATAAACATGTGCTATCATCTGTTTGAAAATGGGGCACATTTTAATTAAAAGGGAAAATTAGTCACACATTGATGGCTAGGGTAGCTCTTTCTTTATCATTTTTTTCTGTTTCTGTAGTGGTTCTCCCAACTAGTATTTTGTGTAAGAACAAAGGACTAAAAGTTCATTTGAATGTAATTGTTTGTTGCTAATAGTGCAAAACCCAGGGTGGGTGTGAAATACGGCATGATAGATGTTACTATCTAAGATACTACATATATAGGTAATGAGTACAAACACCATTAACGGTGTCATAGAAGTTGGCCGTAAACCCGGCGAGGAGGGGAACGGGGTGGACAAATTGGGATTGTAAGGTCAAGGAGGCGGGGCTCCACTTTAGGCGGGCAAGTAGCACGATCGACGTCAGCTGCTCATCCGACTCGGGCGGTGTTATGCAATGCCAGGTCAATTAGAAACAAGACAGCGGTTATCGCTGCTCTTGTTGGAACATCGGACCTGGCATGCATCACCAAGACCTGGCTGGACGAGAACGAGGGTCCCATTCTGGAGTCAGCTGTTCCGGCCAGGTACTCAGTGGTACACCGCCCGAGGTTGGATCGTAGGGGTGGGGGGAAAGCTAAATGTTTTAAGTCAGAACTGGGCCTTGTAGATGTGCCAGTTGGAGCCACTAGATCCTTCGAATGTATCATGGGCGCAAGTGTGTGTTGTAGGATACTTCTTGTATACCGTCCACCCGGGAGCGAGAAAGATTTCCTACAGGAAGTTGCAGACTTCATCGTTGAGAGGGTGTTGGAGACACCCAGGTGGTTGGTCCTGGGTGACTTCAGCGCCTGGGTCGACGATGAACTCTCGCATTTTGGACATGACTTTCTCCAGTTGATGATATCATTGGGCTTTGTATAGGTGATTACCTCTGCAACCCACTCACAAGGTCATTCATTGGACCTGGTGTTTCTGTTGGAGATGGAGGTCTCCAACATGGTGGTGGAACCCGTTGGATGGTCGGATCACCACAATATTGGGTTCAGTTTCGCAGCCACCCACAATAGGCCTGCCCCTATGGAGATGGTCCAGTGCCACCATTTGCGGGGACTGACCCCAGATGGTCTTATGGCGTCTTGGACCTATCGGGGAATCTGAGTGTTAGCAGGGATCCAGAGGGGCTACTGCTAGTCTATAATAAGGCTGTGGTGACTGCTCTGGATTCCATAGCTCCCATCTGGGTTCGCCCCCTCACTCTTCGCCCTTGATCCCCTTGGTTTGATGGGACCTTGAGGGAGTTGAGGAGAGTGGGGAGAAGGTTGGAGAGATGCTGGTGGAAATCCAGCCTGATTGATGACAAACTTAGATTGATGTCCCATTATAAGGACTATCAATCCGTGGTCTCCCGTAAGAAGGCAAACTTCCTGTCCAGGGAGATTGTGGCTGAGTGAAATCGACCATCTCAGCTCTTCCATACTGTGGACATGCTGTGCAATCCAGTCTGTCTCCAGAACTGGGGAGCCTTTTCACAGAAGAAGTGTGATGAGTTTGCTCGATTTTTTGTGGATAAGACTGCCAGCATCAGATTGGAGATCGGTACAGCTCGCTCAAATGGGCAAAGCCATGATCGGTGGGAGATTACAGACACCCAGTCTGTGTGGTCTGACTTTGACCAGTTGGCGATCATGGATGTTGTGAAGATTATCCAGGGCTTGCAACTGACCTACTGTAGTTTGGACCCAGGTCCAACACGCCTCCTGGTGGAGTGTATAGAGGTCATTGGACTGGTCCTGGCTGATATTGTTGGGTGTTCATTAGAGACCGGGGTGTTTCTGGATACCCTGAAGGAGGTGGTCATATGCCCCCTTCTGAAGAAATCTTCTCTCGACCCCGACTGTCTTGCCATTTACAGGCCTGCCTCTAACCTGCTATTTGTGGGCAAGGATATTGAGAATGCAGTTGCGTTGCAGCTCGAGGAGCATCTTACCACCCATGATATCTACAGTCCTCGCCAGTCTGGTTTCAGGAAGAGGCATAGTACTGAGACTGCTTTGGTTTGGGTACTTAATGATCTCTTGATCGCGAGAGATCGGAGGAGTCATTCCATCTTAGTCCTCCTTGATCTCTCTGCAGCATTTGACACCATGGACCATGAGGTGTTGCTTGAGAACCTGCAATTTTTCTATAGACTGTCTGGTACAGTCCTCAGATGGTTTAGATCCTTTCTCACTGGCAGGATGCAGAGAGTGGATTCCGGGTTTTTTTACTCGGCCTCTCATGCCCTGCCATGTGGAGTACCGCAGGGTTCTGTGCTTTCACCCATGTTGTTTGCGGTGTATATGCTGCCATTGGGAGGCATTATAAGGCGATATGGGCTGAGTTTTCACTGCTATGCAGATGATACTCAGCTGTACATGTCCTTTGTACCTGAGCAAAATGACGCTGTCTCGGTCTTTAATAACTGCCTCTCTGAGATTCAAGAGTGGATGAGTGCCAGTTGGCTCAGGTTAAATCCGGATAAGACTGAGATGTTGGTTGTGGACCCAGATTGTCGGGTAGAGGGGTCATTGGCTGGGCAACCTTCTGGGCTTTGGCTTGAAGGTGACCAGCTGCTGACCTCTGACTGGGTGCGGCATCTGGGCATTGTGCTTGATGACGAACTGACACTTAAGTCTCAGGTGTTGGCTATCATCAAGACCTCTTTTTACCATCTGAGGAACATCGCCCGGATAAAGCACCTAGTCACGCCTGACGATCTTCTGACTCTGGTCCAGACTTTTTTGACCTCACGCCTTGATTACTGCAATGCCCTATACCTAGGGCTGATGAGGGAGGACCTTCACCATCTGCAGCTGGTGCAGAATGCGGCTGCCAGGTTGTTGACTGGCATGTCAAGATCTTGCCATGTCACACCTGTGCTTCGCGGATTGCTCTGGGTGCCGGTGTGGTGGAGGATCACTTTCAAGGTTGGTTTGCCGACCTATAATGCCCTACACGGACAGGGACCACACTATTTGCAAGAACTCCCATGCCCCTACCTCCCACTTCGTCCACTCTGCTTTGCTGATGAGGGATTGCTAGAGATTCCCAGGGTCCGCTTGACCATGTCTGAAGCTAGATCTTTTGCTTTTGTAGCACCAACCCTGTGGAATTCTCTACCTCGTCAGACCAGAGAGTGCTCATCCGTTGAGGCCTTTAAAAACCTACCTTTTTAATTTTGCTTTCCCTGAGGTTTAATTGCTGCTGATTTTACAACTGATTTTAAGTATGTGTTTTTATGATAACTACGTTTTTGAGTTATGTTTATGTACAATGCCATGGTCTTTTGGAATGGCATTTTATAAATAAAATTTGCTTTGCTTTGCTTATTGCATTACTAAGGCTCCGTGCACACTGTAGATCTTAAAATGTTTTAAATGTCTTAAAAAGTTTTATATTCACCTAACACTGTCAGCATACAGACTACAAGCCCTTTAAAATATTTTAACAAAAACATTTTTAAACCTTTCCAGGGTTTTAAATAGCTGGTATAGCATAGTAAAACACTAAGCAACATGGGGAAATGCTATCCATTTTCAGGAATGCTAAGCAGCAGACTGCTAGCCATTTTTTGAGTGAGTCCATGACACAGTACACAATATTAATAAAAGTATATAATTTTTTTTAATTTTGCTAATCAGTCTGCGCCAACTGCTATGCATTTTCATAACTGATTAGCACTTTTACGTGTCAAACTGCTAATCATTTTTTTCAGCTTATTAAAACCCTGCTTTCTAGGTACCTAGTCTTAGATCCATTTTTATGTTTGCTTGCACGCATGTGCAAGAAACATAGTGCCATCATCCGAGTTTTCGGAAGTGTGGCAGCCCTCTTCCAATTCAGTCAGTGTGTGTTTGCAGGCGCAGCCACAGTTCTCCAATGCCTGCTGGAGCTGTCTATGACAGTTGAAAGGGGGAGTTATGCTTCAGTGAGCAGCGATAAGATATCGCCTGCTCATCTTCCGCACAGACACATGCACGCGCGCATACTGTTCGCCCCACACCAGTGTAGCGGCGGGGTGCCCAATCCCCCGCCGGCTGTGCTGCGCCCAAAGCAGAGTTACATATGCCACGCTGGGTGGCCCACCCCAGCGTGGCTGCACATGACGAGAGCCGACGGGGTGCCCAATCCCCGCTGGCTCCACGCGCCCCACCAGCCGCCCTTATGTCATGCTGGGAGCCCACCCAGCGTGGCAAACATCCGCGTCATTTAAAGAAAACCCTGAACGTGGTCCCTCGCAGTCTCTGCCCCCACCCGCGCCCAGCCACCGCGCACCCGCCTCCCCACACCCATCACCCCATACTTACCTCCGGACTTGGCGCGACGATCTTCGTGGGCCGGGAACACGCTCTGCACTCTTCAAAGCCGACCGCGAACTGAGGAAATGCCGTAAGCTGTATAATGGGATAGATAGCGTTTTTCAACTTTGTTGCATATCTCAGCCATTTTTGGAATTTTGCACCAAATTTTCAACATAGGGTCTTTGGGACCCCTTTGTCA
This sequence comes from Neoceratodus forsteri, assembly GCA_016271365.2. Classification (NCBI taxonomy): domain Eukaryota; kingdom Metazoa; phylum Chordata; order Ceratodontiformes; family Ceratodontidae; genus Neoceratodus; species Neoceratodus forsteri. The sequence continues at coordinate 443,561,403 of CM028133.1, forward strand.
TGAATGCTCTCACTGTCATGAGCAGTTAACTGGTCTTAGGGTGATTTGCAGTCAATGCGCCGTAAATCACCTTTCGGGACCAAGTAACAAAACGACACTGCCGCTGTTCATAAGGTGGGCTCTCAAAAGCCTATTTTGAAAATTTGGGAAAAATTCTAAAATGACTGTTTTACAAGTTGCATGCTATGCAGTTCCCACGCACACCGCCAGTTCGCTAATTTTAATATTTTCATTCCAGATTTCAACATTGCCATTTTACCACACCTCCTTATCAACAGTACAGCTGTCATTTTTCACATCTTGCCCAAAACGTGTTTCCGCCCATGTAGCGCACAATGGCAGTCGTGCCATGTAAATCAATGTATGGGACATATTAAGAAAATCACAGTGACACTGTTAATGAGCAGAGGTCTTAAAATGGCTATGTTGAAAATTTGGTGAAAAAATTCCTAAAATTAACTGTTTTACGAGTGCGCGTTGTGCAGTTCCTACGCACGCTCGTAAGTTTGCGAATTTTCAATATTTTTACTCCAGATTTTCAACATTGCCATTTTATTACACTTCCTTATGAGCAGTACAGCTGTAATTTTTCACATCTTGCCCAAAACGTGTTTCCGCCCATGTAGCGCACAATGGCGCAGTCGGTGTGCGAAATCAATGTATGGGACACATTAAGAAAATCACAGTGACACTGTTCATGAGCAGAGGTCTTAAAATGGCTATGTTGAAAATTTGGTGAAAAAATTCCTAAAAATGACTGTTTTACGAGCGTGTGTTGCGCAGTTCCTACGCACGCTCGTAAGTTTGCAAATTTTCTATATTTTCACTCCAGATTTTCCACATTGCCATTTTATTACACTTTCTTATGAGCAGTACAGCTGCCATTTTTCATATGTCGCCTCAATGTGTTTCCGCACATGTAGCGCACAATGGTGCAGCCAGGAGCAAAGCAATGTTTGGGACAGATTAAGAAAATCACAGTTACACTGTTCATGAGCAGAGGTCTTAAAATGGCTATGTTGAAAATTTGGTGACAAAAAGTCCGTGAAATGACTGTGTTACGAGTGAGCATTGTGCAGTTTCCACACACCGTAAGTTCAATGACTTTGTAATATTTTCAGTCCAGATTTTCACCAGTGGCATTTTTCCACACTTCCTTATGAACAGTACAGCTGTCATTTTCACAACATGGCCGAAATGTGTTTCCACACTTTCAGCGCAGAGATGCGGTCGCTGTGGGAAATCATTGTTCGGACCGTAAAGAAAATCACAGTGACACTGTTCATGATCGGAGGTCCCAAAATGCCTGTGTTGACAATCTGCTGTAAAAACTCTCAACCTAATTATATTACGGTGTGCGTTGGCAGTTTCTATGCACACTGCGGACTTCACTAGTTTTTTATATTTTTACTGCAGATTTGTAACATTGCCATTTTTTTACACTTCCCCATGAACAGTACAATCTGTCATTTTTTCACATCCTGTTGAGATGTGTTTTGCACCTATGGTGCTAAATGCCATAGTCCTGTGCATAAGCAGCCGCTAACAAACTGATATTGCCACTGTTCATGAGGTGGGGGTCACAAAAAACATGTTGAAAATTTGGAGGAAAATACCAACGAATGCCTGAGGTGTTAGGGTTTCCAATCATAACGCCTCCACTCCTGTAGAGAATGACAGGCATCGGGGTGACTTGGGAGTCTTGCCTGTAATGCTCATACCATTCCACATCCTGCAGCCAGTGAGAGGCATTGAGGTATGCCTTGGACTCTTCGGACCCAAAGTTCACCCCATTCTCCATACCGCACCCATCTCACCATATTTCCTGATGGAATGGGGTGCTATAAGGGCCAAAGACCCAAGGCACACCGTGACACTTGTCAGTGTCTGCAGGGTAGGGTGTGGTGAAATGGCGTGGCCATTATGCCTGACTACCCAAAGGCACACCCCAATGCCTGTCACTCTCTGCAGGGTGGTGGTGGGGTTGGCTTCAGTTCAGTACTTCACTGCCATTTCTATTATGCAGCTCAGTAACTTCTACACTACCAATGCCAATGCCAGCAAGCAAACATTCGGCATTGACAAATGCTTGTTAAAAACATTTTAGAGCTAACATGGTTTCACTTACATGTCTGGACAGGAGTAAAAACAGTTAAAGCTGTATAGGTTTAATTAAAACAGTTCTTGCTGCAGTGTAGACAGGCAACCACATTTCTCTGCTTAGGAATTACTACAGAATTGTTACAGAGAGAGCTGGTTTAACACTAGCAATGTGGACACACTAAACTGGTATCAAGAATGGTTACTGCATAGCGTGGATGCACTGAAATGATTTAATTAAAAATGGTCTTCAAAAACAGTTGTATAGTGTGGACAGGGCCTAAAACAAACAAAAAAAAATATTCTACTGTATCCTGTCTTCATTAGTATTCTGTACATAATAGACTTTTAGAAGTGAGCAGATGGAGCTGGCCCGGTGAGGGTTGAGGCACTGGACGTCATACCTTGCGCCACACCAGCAACCCAGGGTCAGGGGTGACCTTGGGTTGCTGGTGGGTCGGCAGGGGAAGAAGAGGATCAAGCGTCCGAAGGGCTGCTCTCCTGTCCCAGGGAGGGTTGTCATCCCACTCCTTGGCTGCCCCCCTAGTGGAGGCCGGAGGGCAGTGCCAGAGGTCGGGAGACACAGAGGTGCAGTTACGTGACATGCGCATACCTCCACATATGCACGTTTATGCCACGAGGGGAAGGGGGTGTACAGGGAGAAAAAAACAGAAAAATAACGGTAAAAAGCAGTATGGAAAAAAAAAATTAGCAGATGGTCATTTTGGCACTGAATATGTATTCATGTCTTAATCTCAAAGATGGAGGACATGAATGTTATACAGTGGTAGCCCCATGGCCATCTGTAATAACAGAGGGAAATTAATATGTGGCGCGCAAAACAACTCAGGATCAAAGAGATAATACAAGGTGCTTTTTATTTGAATATCACTGTGTGAAAATGATCAAATAGCACTTGCACCAAGCAGCATACAAATAGCAGGAGAACAAAATCAGCCGAACAACCACCACATTCCTAACAGTATTCGGTCATATCCATCCGTGACCTTTACTCTCTGCAGTTGAACAGAATGGCCCAAGTCTAGCCATCCAAGGCTACCCTTAACTAAAGATATCAGTACTGCTGTCAGGGGCTACCACTGTACTTAAAACTTTGAAAAATATAATAATTAGATACAATTCAGCTTGCATTGTCTATATTCTATAGATTTCACTTCCTGATTATTTATTACTGAGGAAATTTACATGAATACATGATCTTTATCCTTTAGAGTTCATCGGCCTCTACAGCTTACTCCCTACTACTTCAAGTCATAATCCTGTGTTGTGACATCACAATCTGTTGCCTTGGGAGTAATTGTGATGTTACAAGCAGTGCATTGTGAACTACAGTAGGGAGAAAGCAGCAGGAGCAAATATCCTGTTTTTCATGTAAATTACCTCAGTAATACATAATGAGCAGGAGAAATACAGAACTAATGTGAAATACAAGCTGTGCAGTGTCTAAATACTATGTTTCGTTAAAGTTCTCCGGAAGGTGTCAGCTGCTCTTTAACTCATCTACCAAAGATTATGTGCTCCAAGGGGTTACCCGTGACTTTGTTTTAAGAACCCTTTTTGTTTCTACTGTACATCAATGACAGTACCTATTTTGGATTTCCCACTTATGTCTAAGCTTACTCTTTTTTTTTTTTATATGATACAACATTGCATAAGTTTAGGGACCTTCAATCAAATATATATTTCTTGCACCATTGCTTTCTTTCAAACCATTTAACCACTGTTGCAAAACCCCAAAATGTTTGGTAATATAGAAAAATATGTATTTTGTTTATTTTTTATTAAGAACTGCCCTTTTAAAGAGTCTTCTGTTTCAATAAAAACTGTATTGAAATTATCTTTTGTGTCAAGTTGCTTGGAATATGGATAACTCAGACTTGCAGTATCTGGTTGTATCATATCAGTGAGATCTATAAAAACCAAAAACAAAAAAAAAAGCACATAGTAGATTTGGCACAATAAATCGGTTACTCAGACATGCGTCACCTGCCCTGTTTTTTCTGCTTCATTGTTCATTTGTTCACCTTATGTCAGAGCATAATAGCCTCATGTCCCCAATCCACATCAGTAAGTACAGTTTTAGAAAACTGCAATTGGTACAACAGTTTTCATGTAGAGTTATCTAGCACAGCTGAGACTGGAGCAATCATCTTGATCAGCACCTTTCTGACCGTGAGTTCAGAAAGGTGGTCTTTTCTATAAATAGAGCACCATTATGTCAGACATGGAACATTATTTATGGACTATGTGTATCACTTAATCAGGTTATGTATCACTCAAACCCAGTAACAAGTCACCCAACCTAGAGCCTAATAGAGATGCTTCTCCATATACTGTATCCCTTTCAGCCATTTAAGTGCTGCTAATTTTCATTAGTTTTGCTGCCAAACTCTGGAATTCCCTACCTAGTCCAGCTTCCCCCCTCAGACACTCTACATGTTTTGCTCAGTTTTGAGCTGTCAGTGTGCTTCTACACATAGTGTTACCACTGCTTGGGTTTTACACCTCTATATCTCTGTGTATCTCAGTTACATATATTTGGGTAGTTGTCTTTATTTTTCCATCGTGGTTAACTGCTGCTGATAAAAAGCAGTGGAAGGGAGACTTTAATTAAGGAGCTTGATCACTACTAAGTTTCATGCTGTACGACATGATTCCATTGTGCCAGTACTGACAGTAAGTAAAGGACATTTTTAAGGTATTGAAGTTTTCTTTAACAAATATTTTACTTCAAAATTAACATTAGATGAAACGCATCATCTTCTGTTTCAAAGCACTCAAGAGCATAGTTAACGTGGGGGGAATAAGTCAGTAATGCATTCCTTTAAATGCATTTATATCATGAAAACAAAGCAGTTTTAAAGCTTGATAATATATTTTCTTCGATTTCCTAACAGTGACCTGAAAAAGACATAATCCATGTAAAAAAAGACAGTCAATAGGCAGAAGGGTTAATAACAAATACTGTAATGTGTCACAAGATTGTCACAAACACATTTTTTTCCTCCGGTCTTCCCCAGAGCCTTAACATATAGGCTTGTTTGGAAGCGGGTGCTGTCACTCTTTACCCCTGGAAAAGTAGCCCTCTGCTGAGCATTAATCTTCTGACAAATAATTTGTTACCACTAATATCTGTAGTGTTTCTGACAGATCAAACATATCTCCCTGTACAAGCTAAGGCATCTTTGATCTGGGCTTGTCTCTTAATCCACTAACATCTGGGTACAGTTTGTTAGCTAGCCACAGAGGACAGCTAGTCAGAAGAGTTAATTAGTGAAGTGTGCATGATTTGTTCAGTTATAGGTGCCATACATTTTCTTAGATTAAAAGTGCCATTCAGAAAAAAGAACAAAAACTAAAAACATTACATTTCACTACTGTAGAATAAGCTTTGATTTCTGCATTTTTCCATGATTTTGAAAAGGTGCAAAGCATTTTTTTTTTAAATTGCTACAAAGACATTCCACATCTTCTGACAAGTTCTGGACTATGTTTAAACAGGGGTGGGACAGACACAAGGTGAACAGTACAAACTACAGGAAAAGGGGATGGTGAGTATTATAGGGAAGGGGTTGTCGAGAAACCACTAGCCTTTTTGGCTAACCACTCCAGCCAGGTGTGGGCTAGGCGCGTCTTAAGGTGGGCGGACAGGATAGGCCATTGAGTCTTTTTCTGCCATCAAATTCTGTGTTTCTACATACAGTATCTACTCAAGTTTTGAATAGTTTTGATGGATATTTGATATATGATTTGAATATAGTATATAAATATAGCAATGAAGATCTTGGGATCAGTACTGCATATAAAATAACTATTGCACAAAATCTGTAAAATAAAGAGAACATTTGTTGATGTTCAATGAATTTGTCAATATGCCAGAGTTACATAACAGCTCTTAGCACTGTATCTAATACATTAGGTGTTGTAAGATGTATACTGATACAATAGAAGTATGTTAATAAGGAAATGAACAGGGCACTTCTGTATTTTTATCAGCTTGTCCTTATTAAAGAATCCATTTGTATTAATTGAAATTGATAAGAACAACATTTCCCCCATGTGTCATGTTTACCCAGATTGTCTTGACTAAGTGTTTCAAGTGCTTGCTATATTTAGCAGTTTAATTCTTAAAGGTTTTACTCATCATTATCCTTGAATAGTTTGGCCTATAATTTTACTAGTGCCGTTGCCCCCTTCCCCCAACTAATTTTACTAGTCTGACTGTTGTCCTGGTAAAATAAAAGTGAGCTAAACTGTCTCTGTCTTTTGATCTGTGCTGAGCTGATGTCCCTAGGTTCCACTTCATTGTAATCTTTAGCCCAACTTATGTGACTGGTTTCCATAACTGCTAATTAATTAGAAAAATGAATTGTAGGTGGGAAAAAGACTTCAATAATATGGGGCCCTAAATAAGGGGGGGGGGGGGAATAGGACTAGTTCAAAACAGACACACAAAACAGTACACTTGACTAATTAAACAAACTTCAAACATGCACAGACGTACATAAGAACATAAGAATGTGATGGCAGATGGGGATCACTTGATCCATCTAGTCTGCCTGTGTCTTTGTTTATTTAACTACCCTCCTAGGATATACTTCTTTGTTTCAGTATCCCACAATGCCTATCCCAAGATAGCTTGAATTCCCTAACCGACTTTGCCTCCACCACCTCCTGTGGCAGTCTGTTCTAAGGCTCCACGACCCTTTCTGTGCAGAAGAACATTCTGACATTGCTCCGGAATTTACCCCCCACCAAACGTCTGTTGTGCCCTTTGGTGCATGCCTTTTATTCTCATTGAAGAGGCTCTGCTCCTGTGCAGAGCTGAGTCCCTTGAGGTATGTACCCAATGTAATTAATGCTCTCCCCTGTCTTGTGTATGCTTATATGCCTTTTTAAATGTAATTAATTCTGGGTCGCCCCTGAAAAAGGGACCTTGGGCCTACCCAGTCAACAAATTTCAATAAATAAATAAATAAAAGTCTCTATCATGTCTCCCCTGTTTCTTCTCTGTTACAAGGAGTACAAGTTTAATTGCCTAAGTCTAGTCTCGTAGGCTTCATGGTGGAGGTCTTAGACCATCTTTGTAGCTCTTCTTTGCACTGACTTTAATCGGTTTATGTCCTTTTTAAGGTGCAGTCTCCAGAACTGGACGCAGTACTCCAGGTGAGGCCTCACCAAGGACCTGTACAACGGGATGATTACCTGTCACTTTCTGCTTGTATTACCCCTGCCTATGCATCCTAGGATGCTGCTGGCTTTTTGTGACACCGTTTCATCTTACCTTCCTACTTTCAGGTCATTTGATACCATGATTCCAAGGTCTCATTCAGGGTTGGCGACGGCTAGTGTTTCACCTCCCAATGAGTAATTTGTCCCTGGGTTTCTTTTTCCCAGGTGCAATTGTATTAGAAAATATAAACAATGTTTCTGTTAAAGTATTTGACTAGGCAAGCAGCTCATTTGCAAGTACTGTATATCAGACTGGTCCAACTACCTTGATTCAGTTCACTGTTCACACTTAGAAACATAGAAATGTAGAATTTGATGGCACATGTAAGACCACTTAGCCCACCCAGTCTGCCCATTTTTCCCTACCTACATTATGACCGCAAACCGTACTTGAGCTACATCTCTTTCTCACTTCCCTGCCTTCTTTCCACTATGATTCCCTTGTGCCTTTCCCATGCATTCTTGAACTCCATCACTGTTTTTACCATCACCACCTCTGCTGGAAGGCTGTTCCAGGAATCCACCACTCTTTCTGTGAAGAAGGACTTTCTCACATCTCTCCTGTATATACCCCCCATTAGGCTTCATAGCATGTCCCCCTGTTCCTGAGGACCTTTTCTTCTGAAAAATACCTCCCTCCTGTACCGTATTTACTTTTGCAAGGTATTTAAAGGTCTTTATCATATCCCCTGCTCCCTCGTCTCTTCCAGGGTGTACATATTGAGGTCCGTTAGCCTCTCCTCATAGGGCTTTTGATACAGACCATACACCATTTTAGTTGCCCTCCTCTGCATCACCTCCACTCCATGGCCTTCCGGATATGTGGTCTCCAGAACTGGACACAGTACTCTAGGTGGGGTCTTATCAGCACTATATACAGAGGCAACACCAAGTACCTCTTTCTGCTGGTGATAGCCCTCCCTATCCACCCCAGCATCCCACTAACCCTCCCAACTCCCTTATTACACTGCCTGGCCACCTGTAGGTCATCCAGTATGATTACTCCCAGGTCTCTTTCCTGCCTGGTACTTGCCAATACCACTCCACCCATTTTGTTCCTCCATTTCTGGGTTTCTGTGCCTTAAGTGCATTATTTTGCACTGTTTCGTACTGAAACCCAGCTGCCATACCCTTGACCACTCCTGTAGTTTTCTCAGGTCTCTGCCCATCCTTTCCACACACCCTCCCAAGAGTGTCCACCCTATTGCAGATTTTGGTGTCATCCACAAAGAGGCAGACCTTCCCTTCCAGCTCCTCTGCAGTGTCAATTGCAAGTGAAGAGCCACTCCAGGGAACTGGGTGCTCAGTGACAAAACCAATGCAACAACAGTATAAGTCACAGCACTCACATACTCCAAATAACAGGAGTCCAATTCAAAATTGATGACATCAATCTCCTTTATTCACAGATGGCACTTTGCAATGAGGAGCAGAAAACACTCTGACGTTTCACCTTGACAGGCTTTTTCAAAGATAGTGCCTCCTAGTGTCTCACCCTTTATATAGCATATAGTTAGTGAAATCACACTCAAACACTTAAAGTGACACTTAAAGTGATATGTACAATTTTATATGATAAAAAAGACACCACAAAAAATTATTAGAAAAAACAAGGCACCACATTCCCTTTGTTTCTAAAAGCCTGGCATCTTTATCATCACTCCCCAATTTAATTGTTATTATTGAATCATTAATAATTACACTATTAAAGAGGTACCGTGCCATCGCTACAGAAAAAACTGTGTATCAATACTATTCTAAAAAGGCTCATTTATCATATCTGCAGTGTCACTTATAAAGACATTAAAAAAGATAAGCCCCAGCACTGATCATTGAGGCACCCCGCTGGTCACCCTCCCTTCCTTGACGTGAACTCTGTTCACCACCCTCTGTCACCTATCCACTAACCAATTTCTTATCCAGTTTAACACCTTTGGACCAACTGCTGAGCTAGCTTTCATGCTTACTAGTCTGCTATGTAGAACGTTGTTGGAAGCTTTACTGAAGTCTAGGTAGGCCATGCCCACCATTCCACCCTGATCTAAATCCTTCGTCACCCAGTCAAATAAATCTGTCAGATTCGTTTGACATGACCTCCCCCCAGTGAAGCCATGATGCCTCGGGTCTTGTAACCCACTGGATTCAAGATATTCCACAATTCTTTACTTCAGTAGTGACTCTACTAACTTTCCCATCACCGATGTCAGGCTGACTTGCCTGTAATAACCAGCTTCCTCCCTTCTACCACTTTTGTGTAGTGGAACTACATTCCTCTTCTTCTAGTTCTCCAGAACCACTCCTGTTTCCAGTGAACTGTTAAATAGGACTGTCAGAGGTGCAGCCAGTACCTCCCTGAGCTTATTGAATACCCTTGGATGCAACCAGTCCAGCCCCATTGCTTTGTCCACCTTCAGATTAGTGAGTCCCTTCAGGACTTTCTCCTCCACAAAAGGACTAGTGTCCACCTCCCTCCCTCCCTCCAAAGTGTCTGTTACTTTTTTGTGGCCCTACTCCTTCCTCTATCCCTTGCTTGGGCACGCACACATCAGAGTGTGCATATGAAAGCATGGAACATGCCACAAAAGTCCCACAGCTTCCTTACTTGCCGCTTCGACCTGTACTGCCAGCCAGCCTCCACCAGGTGGCAGTTAAACAGTAAAGACGACAACCCTTGGACGCTTAGTACTCTCCCTCCCCAGTCGAGCCCCCAGCAGCCCGATTCTGTTCCTGAACCTGGGTCACCTGTGGGTTGCGAGGTGTGGCATCCCAGCGCCTCTCAACCGTCAGCACCACTGGGGCAGCCTTTTCATTCATTTTTCAACAGAATTTGACTTTTCATACTGACTCATTCTATGTACTTTAAATCCAGTTCACTACACCATCAATCCCATGGATCAAAAATGGAAACCTTGTTTTAAAAGATGCAGGTTTACCATGTCTGTCACAGATGGGCATGGTGCACTGTTTGGACCTTTCAGTGTGAGTAATTGTCACTGGTGTTGTGCTGTGCCCCCCCAGTTGATCAAGAATTGTCAGATTAGGGTGCTTAAGAAAGGCTGGGGACCAGTTGGGGCCTGCTAGTGGTGGTGGGCTCAGTCACACAGCTTCAGGCCTAGCTTACCGTGGAGGCTGCTGAGCAGGAGGACCTTAAGAATGAGAATACGCCTGTCATTGATCTCCTGGAATGGGAACTTAACCTGCAGCTCAAACAGCCAAACCCTCAGGAGACAAGGGAGTTATCGTGCAGATTTATAATATTTCATCAGTCAAATGGACTTTTGTTGTCAACTGCTCAACTGGCATCCAGGTAAGCATTCTACCACTGTCAGTCACCTCACTGACACAAGAAGGGTTCAAGGAGTCAGTGCAACTTGAGAGGCTGGTCTCGAGCTCTTCAAGCAGAGCCACCACAGTGCTGGCCACCCTCTCAGAAGGCCAAACTACTTGTGGGTCTACTTTAGCTGGTTTTCAAGAATTTTGTATGGAAAACTATACCACTCCATGCTGATCAGTCCTCTAGTTGGTACCAGTAATGCTAATGGAGGCCTTGTTATGTTTGCGCACCTTGATACCACCACATTATTTACAGCCCCAACTGACTTGAATCTAACGTCCCATCACCTGGACACTGGAGTAGGTGGGTCAGATAAGACTGGTGATCAGCCAGTGGTGCCCCTGCTATTGAAACCAGTGATCCTGATGAATCCTGAAGAGCAACTTTCCTGGTCAACATCGATCAATGAGCCAGTCAGACTTCTGACTCTGGTCATGCCTGCTACTCTAATTATGCAGTCTGCACCTGGATCCTCAACCTTGTTTTCAGGCTCCTAATGTCGGCATCAAGCCCATTGACTCTGCAGTGATCCTGTGTGGTATCAATGGATGCTGAGGCAGTGACACTTCCAGCTTAGTTGCCGCTGTATACTCCAACTCCTTGTTGATCCTGGGATTCATTTGTGGGCTAGCTTATGCTTTGGCTGGTCCAGGCTTTTATGCCTGCTGCATCATTGGATCCTCAGCTTCAGCCCGTTCAGGACATTCTTTCTGCCACTTAGCCTCTGGTGGGGTGTCGAACCAAGGCTGCGAGCAAATCGACATGCCTACTGCAAATTCTGTCAGTGGTGGTCACCCAGTCCAAAAGGGTTGGCCACTCATCTAGATGGCATCCAGGTACACTACATCCAGTAGGTATTTGACAGACCCCAAATAGTCCTCAGCCTTAAGGGTCCCACAGTCAGGATGTAGATATGTTTTGCTTTGATAGGACTGCCTTGTAGAATGATATTTCCTCTTTCACCTCACACCTGGGAAAGATTTCCTCAGTTCTGAATATGCCTTTTTAGGAAGCAGTTCTACCTCCTGGTGGACTTCTTGGAAAAGGTGTAACATTCCATATTACCCTTGTGGTGATGGGAACTACGCATTGTATCTGAGTGTCAAGCTTCTTGCCCCATAACTAAACATCCCCCCCAATGGTGGCCCACAATCACATTGTTGCCTTGGAAGGGTATACAAGGTTCTTGGTACACACATCCCTGAATGGCCAGGTAGTGGATGCAGTCTTCTGTAGGACCAAGATGCAAGGAGAATCTTCAAAGCCCCCAGACGAGGAGTCCAAGAAAATGGGTCACTTTGGCTGCAGAATTTATGCGGCAGTGTCCTTGGGCATTAGGTAGGTCTGTTGTGCTGCACTGATGGCCCAGCACAGCCATAAACTATTTGACCGACTCTAGGACCTGCAGTCTTTCCTGTTAAAGAGCAGCCAACTAGGCCGGCCCGGTGGTGCTGAGGGTTGAGGCACTGGACGCCACACCTCGCACCACGCCGGCGACCCGAGTTTGAGAACTAGCTGGGTTGCTGGGGGTCGGCTGGGGAGGGAGGGAGAAGATTGAGCATCCGGAGGATAGCTCTTCTCTCCCGGGAGGGACAGGGATCCCTGTACGGTGCTTGGCTGCTCTCTGGCGGAAGCCAGAGACACAGCAAGCGCTAAGGAGCTGAAGAGGAGTGGGGGAGTGGTGGACGTGAATTAACACTTTTACGTCAGGACGCCAGCCACTTCACAGAACAGGGGAAAATGCCTCTTGGCTCTGGCAGAGACGTAACTCCAGAGCTTGCCCCCGACTTGCGGCCACCCTCCTGGCACCCGACCGCTACTGCATTGTCGGGTGTTGGGGCCCACCTCGTCCCCGCCAAGGGGGGTAAACCGAGGCTACATGGGCGACGGAGGACTGACCAAGTAGGAGTGGACTGCAGGCGGATGACACCTTGGTGCTCCCAAGGAGACCAGAGCCTATGGGGAGGAGGAGGAGGAATAAATAAGAAAAAAAAAAAAAAGCAGCCAGCTGGCCCTTTTGGATATCCAGAATTTGAGTTTAATTTTCAAGCATCTGCTCCAGATCACCCTAGACTCAGCAAATGCTTCAGTCAGGGTGGCGGCGGCTGTGGTAACCATATGTCGTTGGGTGTCACTGCATTTCTCTTTTCTCTCAAGGTATTTTAGCTAGAGTGTCAAGTCTTTCATTCACAGGCAAAAACCTGTGTGACCCTGAGGTGGAGAGGTAGCTGAAAAAAACCTGAGAAGTCCAACATCACTTTGGACTTAGATCACTTGTGTCACTATGGAAGCCATGTATTCATGCCCCCCAGGAGCGCATTCCTAGCAGAGCTCCTTTTGTGGGCCATAGAAGCAGCAGCAGCAACAGAGGTAGTGGTACCACCCAGCCAAGTCATTCCACTCCAAAGGTTCAGGACCAGAACCCTGTAAATGTGGCACCAGTTCTGTGATGGGAGATGGGGCACCATACCCTGCCCACCACTGACCCTGTTACAGCTCCGGTCGGGTGCTAGCACTTCATCTTCTTCTTGCAGTGGTCCGCTATCACCTTGAACAAGTGAATCTTAGAAGTTATTGGCTTGGGGTTGTCTCTCAAATTTGAGACTGTACTGTCCTCCCTGCTGACCCTGTGCAACACTGTAGAACATGCTTTCACAAGAACCCAGTGTACCTTGAGAACAGGTTCAAAAAATTAGCACTGCAAGCTATAGAGTCAGTTCCAGAAAGTCAAGCTCAGTAGGCATTTGTGTTGTTGTACTGTGTGGTATGCAAACTCAAGGGATAATTCGACCCCATCCTGGATATATGGATGCTCAGCCACTGTACTGGCAAAAGTAAGCTACGTATGGTCAGACTTGAATTAGACCAGTACACTGCTGGAGCCCAGAGCTTAGTTCTGCTCCCTTGTCTTCCATGATGCATACTTCCACGTCACCCACCATCCATCATATAGTCAGTTGTTTTATTTTCAAGTAGAATGGAGCCTCTACCAGTTTTCAGGCATGACATTGGCCCCAATGATTTTAACCAACTGTCCATAGTTGCATTGTTTCTCAGATGTAGGAGCATAGCATAGAAGTGTTCTGTACCTCAATGACCGACTTCTCACAGGCAGCTTAGGGCAGTTAGAACTTCTCGTTAACCTGGGAAAGTCCAAGCTGTCTCTGAAGCAGGTCACTGTGTTCATATGGGTAGAATTGGTCCAGAGCATATCTCCCACCAGATAGGGCCAAGAATAGTTTGTCCTTTTCCCAATCATTTCTGGCTGGGCAGTTGCACTCAGCATGTGATTTCCTTATTTCCAGGCTTCATGGAGTCTGCCATGTGTCATCGAGGCATAGATCAGGAAGCACGAGAAAACCAGGAGCAGTTATAACATTTGCAAGTAACATTTTATTATTATCAATAACAGTAACATAAAAATAAAATTGTTCAGTATAACTGTCTACAAAGGCACTACATACAGAGAAAACAAAGTCCTTCGTATGAGGGTATCTCTGATTCTAAGTTTCAGTCTCTCCATCTAACAAAAGATTGCCGCACTTTTTATAATAAGTCTTTGCCTGGCAGTTAACTTCTGCAACCTCATCTCGTTAAGAGGCATCCTGTTTCTCACAGAATGTATCAGAATTTTGTCAATTTCCTTGTAGGTGAAACAAAATAGAATATGGTGTCCCAGAACTAACCTCCTGTTGACAACTCTGCAAAAGAGTTTGTGGAGGTCAAACTGCATCTCAAAGTTAACCCCCTAATTTCCAAATAGCTTTTTGCAATCATTTCAACAATACAACTGTATACATTTTCAAACCAAGGGATTCCAGTTTCATAAAGATTCACATTTATTTTATAACCGCAGATATGCAAGGAGAAAGAAAAGATAGAAAAACAAGAAACAGCAAGTGAAGGCAGGGAGATAGCGGGGGGGGTGGATCGCAAGACTGTCAGAAATTCGGAATGATCTGTTCCTAGGTCTCACAGGCAAATTTGACTGGCAGTCACACAGGCAGAAGAAAGAAAAGGAAAGGATAGAACAGATCCTTGCATTTAACTTTTTGTGTAACAAATGGGATTGCCTTATTCAGCCCTGTTATACCATGGCTGTGGTATGTTGGGCCTGCTGGAGTATGGGGCCCAGCCAGTGGGAACTTGCTTGGAATGGTCCTGGAGACCCTTAGATTTAGATCTAACATTTTGGGTAACCCAAGCCATTCTGGACACACTCTGTTGGTAGCTGTTCCCACCAAACCATTAGGAGAGAATTCTGTTCACCCAAATGTTCCTCATGTCAGGGGACAGGTTGTCCAAGCCATCTTGGACAGTACAACCATCATCGTCTTCCTGAACAAGTATGGTGATGCCTACTCATTCCCACTTTTGTCAGTTGGCTTGAACAACTGGTTAGCGGACACCCTCAACCATGTGGGGGAGGCATCTCATGAGTGGCCTCTGCACTCACAGATGGTGTCCTGGGTGTTCTGTGTGTGTGTGTGGAACCCCACTGGTGGACTTGTTCACTTTCTGGGAAAACAGGAAGCTACTGCTTTTTTGCACCTATCCCCCTCAGCAAGGCATCCTGCCAGGGGACCCATTCACCTTTTGTTATGCAGGGACATTCTATACGTCTTTCCTCCTTTTCCCTTCTGATCCACAAGGTCTGAAGTGACAATGCAGCCCTCCTTTTCATTGCTCTTGATCAGCCTTACCATTTCTAGTACCGAGACTGTTTTAGCTACAGCAGTAAACTACCCCTGCTGCTTCCACTCTGGTGGATCCACCTGAGTTCAAGGGGACATTCAGGCACCCTGAACTGTAGTCTCTGCATCTGACAGCCTAGTTCCTGAGCAGATAGTGTTCCAGGCCATTGAGCTTCTGAGGATGTCCTTGAGAGTGCTGGAAGTGTTTCTGAAGGAGTCGACTCACAAAACCTATGGGTTTAAGAATTAAAGAGATTTTCATGTTGGTGTGAAGAGAATGGACTGGCTCTGCCATCCTGCTCAGTGAAGCATATTCTCTGTTACCGCTTTTCTCCATTTCAGTCAGGGCTTCGAGCTGCATTTCCTGGTGCACCTTGTTGCCATTTTGACTTACTGTGTCAAGGCAGCTATGCAGGTTGTGGCCCTAGAGAAGTGGTCTCTGAGTTTTTCAAAAGGGTTTGACCATCTATTCCATTTGGTGTGTCAGCCACCTCCACCGTGTAACTTACTACTGTTGCTGTCTTGGCTCATGAAGAAGTTATTTTAATCTATGGACAAATGTCATCCTTCACTTTTGTCATGGAAGACCGGGTTCCTAGTCACTATCACCTTGACCTAATAGGTGAGTGAACTCCAACAACTTTCTGTGCAGTCACCGTATCAGGTTTTAAACCAGGACAAGATTATCCTACACCCCTATGCAAAATTCCTGCCCACTGTAGTCTGTGATTTCCATCTAAACCAGGCTATGGTGCTTCTGTACCTGTATTTTTTGTGAAGCCTCATGTTTCAGATGCTGAGCAGATTCTCCACTCACTAGACATTTGGCGAGCTCTGCTGCTCAAAATGGAACAAAGGGTGAAATTTCAAAGTGAGATGTGCCAGCTGTTTGTGAAATATGCTGAAGCCACCCAGGGAGACCTGCAGTTGAAAAGACCATTCCCAGGTGGATAAGATCCTACATTTTGTTCAGTTGGCTTGAATGGAGCCACCAGTGGGACAACCAGCTCACTCTGCCAGGCATACTACTGCTAGGAGCATCCCCCATCTCTGAGATTATGTAAGGGTGCTACCTGATCTAATGCATACCCTTTCATTTCTCAAGTCTGCATAGACTTGCAGGGCCACTGGGACTCTGCTTTTGGATCCTCAGTCCTCCAGGCTATATTTGTCAAAAACTGGGATGCATACTTATCCCTTCCCTCCAGCAGACTGCTTGGGAGTCTAGCCAGGTGTGGCTAGTGGACTAAATGTAGATATTTAGAAAAAGAGGTTCTTTATTTGTAACCCTAGTGCTTCTTGTAGTATACAGTTCACATCCACATGACCTACCCAGTCTTCCCTAACCTGGCTTGCTCTTTGGTTCTGTTTTTCAGCATCCAGATTCGAGAGCAGTGGAGGTCAAGCAGAACAATACCTAATTGGGTGGTAAGAGTAATGAAACTTAGACTGCTCCAGTGACTGAGTATGCTTAGTGAATACTGCCTAAGTGCGTATGTGAACTGAATACTAGTACTTAAACTATGGTTACGTGAAAGTAACTTCTTTTTCTGCTCTTCCAGTTGGTGTAAAGACTGAAGGTGCCCTTTTTGGTCTGGGACGGGTATATGTTCCTGATTCTAATGAAATACCACAGAGCTCTCCTAGGGTACAAGTTCTTGATTATGATGAAATACCACAGAGCTTACTTAGCCTAGACTGCAGGCTAATACATAAGAGTAAGTCAGAGTTGGGACCAAAGATGGTTATGTGTGGGCACCCAAACTGGGCAGCTTTCTGGGTGGGTAGCAGGTTGGTGGTCCATAGTAGGAGGTGCTGGCTTCCGCTGGGGAGAAAATGGGGGATAAATATAGTTGGAAAAAGTACAAGGAAGGAAGAACAGTAATATTGTTTTTAATCTCCTCCTACTGTACACACAACTTTTTAGAGTCTCAAGTAAATTAGTGCCGATAGTGTACCATCTGATCTTCCAGGATATCCAAGTTCGATAGAGTACTGTCCAGCCATATCTGATCCAATTAGCCTGGTTAATGGATATGAATCTCTCACTGTCTGCTGTGGATCTGCAGTTAGTACACAATATTCACACTACCCAAAAACTGAACAAATAATATTTGCACAACCGTAAACTAGGCTGCTTGCTGAAGTGTTGTGTTGCGCTTTGCTGGCCTTTACTTATTCTACAACATAATTTTGTGCAAATATTGTAGAATGCCTAATATTGTACATTAAAATGAGATATGCTAAATGAAAGCCTTCAGTTACACCATTTACTTTACCAACAAACTATTACCCTTCACTAATACATTTTTGGAACTATATTCTGAAAGAAAGATTTTAGTGTTCAAATGACACTGAGATTCAACAGAAAACTATGGTGTGGAATTCATGGATTCTGATCTCTGTGTACAGTTAGTACTCTTTGTGCTACAGATCTTATTTGAGATTTGGTGACCAGGAAAGGCACATTGAGCCAGTGCTGGTTTCTAGGCATGACCCAGGTGTAGAGTTACAAGGGAGGGTAGACCAGACACTTAAAAACGTGCAGTAAAATACAGCAAAGGGAAACATGATCAATGAGCAACAAATGAGTACAGTTCAACCTTGTTTATCCAATCCGTTTGGGGGACATCCAGTATGGTCGGATAATCGGGGGTTCGAATAAACAGGATTCCATTGTTTTCATTCTCTCTTCATTCTCTCATGAACACACAAACAGTAATACTGAACCCTTTTATTTCATGTGAAAAATGTGCAAAATACATTATAAATCTTTATTTGAGTAGTGCTTGGTGCTTTGTTTAAAAAAATACATTTATTTAGGTGGTTTAGCTTTTAAAATAATCAACAATTGACTTTTGTTTAAGCACGTCATGTTGCTGTCTAGCTGCATGCTGCTTAATGCTTCACAGTAGCATGATCTGGATTGGGTCACAGTCCAGCTGTGCTTCCTGGTAAAGGATCACTTTGTCAAGGTACTGTACTGCCTCGGCGTGAGTTTGCACAATCAGAGCACTCTTCTGTCTCCGACTCGTTTTCATCAGGATCCTCTTCTTGTTCTGGTTCTGTTTTTGTCACCACTTCCACGATGCCCTCATCCAATAGAATCTCATGTCCTTGTTCATGGGCTTCTGCAAGACGGTAAGGACAACTCATTTCCTTTTGCCTGAGGGAGAATCCATTGCTACACAGTACTGTACTGTGACACTGCATGAATCTTGTTAAGCACTTAATTGAGTTATAATAACACATCTCGTTAAGTGCGCAGCTAGGTCAACAGGTCACAAGCTGCTCAGAATTCATCTTAACTACAGTGCATACTAATGACAGCATTTTGACAGCTTTGAGAGCATAGATGAACCTACGAGAAAGACATGTTAAATACAGTACTGTAATAGAGGGGGACACAGGTCAAGTTCGTTAAATAGGGAGGTTCGGTAATTTGGGGTTGGATAAACAGGGTTCAACTGTATTAACATTAAATAATATACCATAGTTACAAAAAGTATTGTCAAATACAAATCACCCAGACTAGGTCAGGCAGGCAGGGCTGGTTATCACAATACATTCGCACTTTAGAGGAGTCAGAGACAACCAAGAGGAAGGGAAAAAAATTAGGACTGAATGGGAACACAGTAGGGAGAGGAGGACAAAAAAGAAAAGGGAGGAGGTCAGAAAAAGGAGAAGAAAATAAGAGAGGGCAAAAAAATGGCTACGTACAGGTGAGCACTAGGAGGTCACAGAAGAGGTGTTTGAAGGAAAGGGGAGAAGTAGATGAGTGGAAAGTGTGAATTCCATTGTGAAGGGAAATAAGTAGAGAAAGAGGCTTGACCTATCGAGAACCTTACACATAGATACAGAAGGAGCAGGAGTCAGTGGAACAGAGGGAATAAGAAAGAGGAAGAGGAGAGAATGAAGGAAGGAAAGGGAGAGTCAAGCCAGAATTAATAGATTATTGAGGCTCAGTATGAAAGACACCTATCTTCTAGGGAAGGAAAAGAGAGGTCAGTACAAAGAGAGCAGTGATGGGTGCAATATGGAGTTGAGGGCAGTGTAGCAGGAGTGGAAGGGGGATCCAGTCTGGCTAGGGTTGTTTGCACTGTAAACAACATCAACACAGTCACACACTAGAAGGATCATCTTGAAAATAATCTAATTGCAGACAGAGTAGAAGGCAAGTCCAGCTATGACACAATGTGCCATACTTAGGAAGGAGCTTTTTTAAGTGGCGTCAATGTGAAAGAAGTCAGAGCTTTGAGCCAAACTTGCATCTAAATTTTGAAAAGGAAGGATTTCCTCAAGAAGAGCATCATCCTAGATCATGAGACCTAGTGCTGGTTTCCAGGTGTAACCCAGGTGTAGGGTTACAAGGGAGGGTAGACCAGCCACTTAAAAAAGTACAGTAAAGAACTGTGAAGCCAAACATAGCCAATGAGCAGCAGATGAGTATTGACAGAAATTATGTGTCATAATTACAAAAAGTGTGGTCAAATACAAATCACCCAAACAAGATAGGGCAGGCAAGCCTGGTTATCACATTAAATTGACACTTTAGCAGAGTAAGAGACAACCAGTAGGAAGGGGAAAAATAGGCAAAGAAGAAACACAATAGTGAGAGAAGGACAAAAAAGAAAGGGAGGAAGACGGAAAGAAGGGAAGAAGCTCATAGTTAAGCCTGGCAAGCTGCTGCTTACTATTGAAAGTAATCAAGACCTTTTTTTGGTGTTGAGCAAGAGATTGTTTGAGCTAGATCAGTGGTAGACAATGGCAAAGTTACAGTGAATGGTCTTTTCCAGCCTGGGGGACTGAGGCACCTGAAGCAAAAAGAATTGTGTCATCCACATACACATGGAAGCTCATGGAGACACATGCCAAGAGGAGGTCATTTAGAAGTATAGAAAACAGGATAGCTTCCCAGATAGAATTCTGGTGGACAGTGGAAGCTTTGTGGAGGGGAGTCGGCGTCATCTACTTGGATAGATGAATACCTCTTAGACAAGTAGAAGTAAAACCAGCCAACTGACAGACAAATAGTACAGCAAACTGCGGCACACACTCACACCAGGAAAAAGAACACCAAATTAAATCCCTGTAGATGCTCGAATCCTTTTATTGAAGTAAAATTCAGCACCACAATCACCATACCATGCCAATTCAGAAAAAAGAGCTCAACATTTTGTGCAGGTGCACTGCGCTTTGTCAAGAGTACTGCACTAAACCCACACACTTATTTAAATAGTAACATCAATCATTAAAACAGGTATAACAAATTATTCTAACACTTTAACATTTCATTTACTCATTCACATATAGAAGTGTAAGTTCATTTTGATATTTGTGCCCTCAAATAAGAACTATAATAAATATAACATAGTACAGGACTTGAATTTGACATGCACATATCTATAAAGAGAGTGGACCTATAGATGTGGTGGTAGCTCCACCTTGTCATTAAGTCCAGGAAAGCATGCAGCTTGTAATCTGAAGATCCAAAAACCAAGTCATTCCACTCCAAAGGTTCAGGACCAGTACCCTGTAAAAGTGGCACCAGCTCTGTGATGGGAGGCTTCTGACAATGCAGATGGCTATAATGACATACCAGGGAGTATCTCAAAAAAGTACTTGTAAGACGTCTCATTGAAAACTGCACAAGAACTCCATCACAATACCATGGAACATTGCATGATTTTCAATGAGACGTCTCACAAGTACAGTGACAGTAATGAAAAAGTTGCCTTCTACTGCAGTATACTGTAAGGTACCTCAAAGTAATTGGATCAAATTACCACTGAACACAGTGGGGTCACTGTAGCATGCTTACACCCTGCACTGTCACAATACCCCATGGTATATCTATATAGCAGTTTGAGTTGTCAGACAATGGCCAGCCGAGGAGGTGAGTGAAGGGTTTGTTCCTGCTACCATGGGTAGAGGTGGGCTAATGAGTAACAACCATGCCATTGGAATGTGCTCCTTCTTTTCTGACTTAATGGGGATTCAGAAAGAATGAGGAGCAAGCTGGCATCTGGGATGGGCTCTCAGTGTAGGAAAAGTTTTTAAAAAAAGTGTGTCGGCAGTGGGGTTGGGCTCCTACCATCGGAATGGGAGAGTGAGCAGGATGGGATCTTGGGGGATGGGACCATTCCTGTTCTTTTCCTGACACAAAACTAAGCTCCCAGCATCATGGTAGAAGGCCAGCAGCAGCCACTGGGGAAGGGTTCCTGTGTCCATCTTTGATATACTTCACGAACACCATGAGTGGATTCTTGGTGTGTGGGGGTGGGGTTAGAGAAGTAGTGACGCTCAATTAAAGGTAAGGATACACAACTACATTTTGTCGACTTTGTATGCTTGGGACTACATTGATTACACCTTGGACGTGATGGCAACGTATTTTCTACAGCCAGAGCATGAAAAACGTAAAAAACACTTTCTGTGCATGTGTGAACATTACAATTTTAAATACCTATTACTTTGTAGGTAGGTACACTTAATTGTTCCACTTTGTTGAAGTTATCACAATTTTTATAAAACATAAAAAAAAAAAACTTAAAATAGAACTTATTCATAGTATAAACATATTGATGGACATAAAACTTAGTACGAAGTATAGAATATAACTTTGTTTTAAATTGGTTCATTTCCAAAAGTTCAAAAAAGGCAGAGCTGTGGGACAGGAGATAGACAGGATCTAATGGACTTGTAAATGTCAGATCTCTGCCATTTTTATTAGTTACTGCTACTGTAAGTGAAAATAAAAGGCGTAAAAACTATATTTTTCAGGAGTTTTAACCCCCTGTAGCTAAAGAAATGGTTTCAAAACTTACCACATGCAGTATGTCGGGTTACAAGATCCTGACACAAAGGGTGAGCAGTGGTATGCCAGTTGCCAGGTTCTAACATCCAAAATAATGATTTAACATTAAAGTGCCTACTCTGCTTTAACTATGGTGGCATGGTATATTTATTTATTTCTATGAAAACTGGTAACTGGAAAAGGCACACTGAGCCGAGGCCCATTTCCAGGTGTGACTCTAGAATGGGAAAACAGAGAGGTTCCAAGTACCAGTGAATAAGTACTAGGGTATAATAATGACAAAAATAAATAAGACAACCATGAGTAGCAAATACAAGTATTCAATGGTTAATAATGTGCAAGATAAAATACAGCAGTGCAGCCCTACAGCAATATTATTATAAATAGAGACTAGTGGGGGGACCAAAACAGAGAACTGTACAGAAGTTACAGGACAGATTATGTGACTAGTATTGAATTCCAAATAGGAGGCCTAAGGGCACTAAGGGGAGACTGCAGAGAAGGATAGGGGAAGGGGGGGGAGACTAGGTGCAGGAGGGGGAAATAAGGTTTAGCATTGAAGATTTAAGAGACAAATAGGAGGGGGAAAAGCAGAGGGAAACAGGAAGCTTGTTTAAACTGCAGGGAGCTGGAACAAGGGGCAGATTAGTCTGAGGAAGTCCAACAGGCAGGAACAGAGAAGGTACAAGAATCAGAAGAGCAGAAGGAGTAGATGGAGGGAGGAAGAGGGGATAGGAGAGAACTGAGGTAGGAAGGAAGAGATGAGAACCAGAATTTATACTGGAAGAATGCATAATGAAGCAGAATTTGGGAGTCCAAAGATGTCATGAAAAGGGATTGGTAGAGGAGAGAGTGGAGGGAGTGGGATACATTGCCCCTCCCCCACACACACATACGTTTCCCAACTTGGACTTATTTACACCAACCTGAATGCCATATTTAAATGTTTTCTGGGTATGAGGATGGTCTGAATAAAACTAGTATATTGGGAGGGGGGATTGGACTATAGTTGAATGTGGGCTACCAAGTGAGCCTGTGGCATAAATGCGAAGCCAGGACAGGGACCCAGGTAACTGAAGTGCCCTTAGTGAGTTCAGTGCTGTCAATAAATCAGGCATAACTGCCACCCGCACCCCAACACCACAGTATGTTGTTGATGACAGATGTGCATGAGGACAGAGCATTGCAGCAACATCATCACAGCAAAGGAGCAGCTGAGCAAATGGAACTTGCAGAGTCCATTGCTCCCTGTAGTGCCCTGTCCATGTCTGCTACCCAGTCTCTGGGTCCTGCTGCTGTTGCGCCTGCTCCACCAGGCTAATTTACCAGTAGATATGATTGATCTGGTGCACCAGAAGAAAGAGAAATTGTGGAGTGCTAAGTGCATTCAGCTGTGCATTAGTAAATGTCTTCAGAGGTTTGCCACAACACGACCAACTCATTGGACTCCTTGTCTGCCTAGAGCCACTAGTATCCAGGCCATTGTGAGTCAGAAAAGACTGCAACTTGCAAGAAAAAAAGTTCACCCACCTGAAGGAAATAAGAAAAAAAACAATTATTGTTACCAACTAGGTCTTTCTTGAGTTGGTTGCTGTGCCATGTTCCTGGCCACCTCTTCTCACTAACTGGTTTCTTCAGCCCCAATACTGGCTATAACCCGATTTCAAGATTGGTGGGTGGGAAACTAGCACTGTAGTACTGTAGTGATGCTGCATCAAAAAGAGAGTTCATACTATGCAGCAGCCTCTTCAGGGCTTGTAATTCAGAAAAAATGTACTTGCTCTTATGTATAGCACAGGGTAAAGTGACCTGTCTTATAAATAAGGGAGCACTCCCTGCATGGTCATACAGAATCTGGCTAAGGAAGTGTAGAGGGATGCGCTGGTCACCATATGCATCCGCGGCACCGAGGGGACTGGTAAGATGACTGGGAGTGTTCAGTGCCACGATTGGGGGGGGGGGCGCTAGACATCATGGATTGTGGCATTGTGAGGGTCGGTAACGTGGATCAGTGGCAGGGGGCACCACTGGACCCCAGGGATTTTTTTTTAATTGCAGCATGGACCAGTGATCTAAAGGGGGGGGGCACTAGCACCAGGGATATTTGTTACTACAGTATGAGCCTGCGATCGGAGGGAGGAAGAGGGACCACTAGCACCAGGGATATTTGTTATTACAGTATAAGCCAGCGATCGGAGGAGGGGGGAGGGGGAGGGGACCACTAGCACCAGGGATATTTGTTATTATAGTACAAGCCAGCGAGCGATTGGAGTGGGGAAGAGGGACCACTAGCACCAGGGATATTTGTTATTATAGTACAAGCCAGCGAGCGATTGGAGTGGGGAAGAGGGACCACTAGCACCAGGGATATTTGTTATTACAGTAAGGGCCAGCGATCGGAGGGGGGGGACCACTAGCACCAGGGATATTTGTTTATTATAGTACAAGGCAGCAATTGGAGGGGGGAAGGGGACCATTAGCATCAGGGATATTTGTTAGTACAGTATGAGCCGGAGGTCGAAGGGAGGGAGGACCACTAGTACCAGGGATATTTGGAAATACAGTACAGGCCAGTGATTGGAGGGGAGGACCACTAACGCCAGAGATATTTTCTGTCACAGTGTGGGTCGGCAATCGGAAGGATTGGGACCCCTACCACCAGGGATGTGTTGTATTACATTACAGGCTGGTGATTGGGGGGGGTGCCAGGGACCACAGAGGGCTGGTGTGCTCCCCCAGTGGCCAACTAGCTAGGTGGCTACATTACCACTGGCAGCCGCTTGGGTTGCCTGGAGTAAGTCAGGGTTTTGTTTGGTGGTATTTGCACTGCACAAAAGGACCATGCTAAACCAAGCACTAAATATGGGGTAGAGCGACTATTCATGGCCACGCCCTCCCTTTGCCCACCCACATACATTATGTGTTGTGCAGCTGCTAACCCTCTTTGCCCAGGCAACAACCCCTTGTGAATTTGGGGTTCCAGCACAAACCTCGGTTTGCACAGGCAAAGACCCATTAGCACCCATGCAAACTTTTGAATATCGGAACCCAGGAATCTTAGGGCCAAAGACTGAGTAAGGTTGTTGGTAGGTGCGACCTAGACAGGTAAGAGAATATAGCTTGTTTGAAGACTTGTGGATTTATTAGTTCCTTTATACTATCAGGGAGTGAATTTTGGCAGGAGCTGCAACATCAAAGGCGTCTTCTCTGTTCATGGAACATGGAGAATATTCTTGCCTTGTGATCTTATGTGGCAGATCTGGACCTATCACAGTATGAACTTGTCCATCATTACTTGTCCGACTTCTAATCAGAATAAACTTTCCGTTGTGTGTGGTATGGAATCATATGAATATTCAAGTCTGGATGATGAGTCCTTTTAAATAAGTGGCCAGGGTCATTCTTTCAAACTGCAACTGTAGTAGCTGAGGTTACTGAAGAACAATAACGGGCAACCATGTACTAAATACCGTAGCTGGAAATGCAGAAAATGAAAGCTAGTTCTCTGTAACTCTTGATCTTTTAGAATGTCTCCTTCATAGAGCAACACTTACATTTTAGAACCAGTAACACTAGGACCCCATGAGAACCAGATTTTTTGGGGCCAGCACACAACATGTAAATGGTACTGATGGTATAAATAGTCACACAAACCCAAACGGGTTCAGTACCATGTTTACTGACGTGGAGAGAAATAAACTACCAAAGGATAAACCACTCAAAATCTGAAATGTAAAAATGTAAAAACATTAAGAATGAGATATCTCCTTGCCCAATAAGGGCCTAGGTAGCCCATACACTGTAATGAATAAAGGGACAGAAAGGCAGTATACTTAGAGTAAATTCAAATTCGACGTGGAACCTTTGTAAACGAGCAGTTCCTGCTCAAAGGTATTTTAAAAAAATTCCTGTGTGTCTGGGAGAAAGTGAGCGTGTGTTGCTTTATGCAGAGATACTCTGGAAGAACAAAAGTTACAGGTTAGTAACTTTCTTATCTTCTGAGTGTTACTGTCCTCCATGGAACACTCTTTTGACGAGAGGCAAACAATAAAGATTTCCCAGTTAAGTGTGGTCCACAAGAGAACAGAATTCACAATAAGAGTAAACACCATGGTACCACCAATCCAGAACTTGTATGTGATCAGGAATGCAATTCAATGGGTAATGTAGCAAGCCCCACACTATGGTGCAGCTCTGTAGACATTTGTAATCCGAGTTGTGCTACTGAGGGTACAGCTGTATCTACTGCTCATGTGGAATGGCCTTTAATTTACCCTTTTCAGTGCTTTGCTTTGAGTGAGCAGTAATGCTGAATGCAGCTAACAACCCAGTTGGGCCAGAATCATTTGGAGACAAGATTCCCCTCATAGTTAGGATCATAGGACACAGCATAGATGAGCTGACTGCTTATGCACTTTTGATTCATCAAGTAAAATCTAAGGATATGTTACATCGCTTGAATGTAGTATATAGCCTCTACTGAATTCTTGATGAGGGGAAAAATGTTTTGATGAATAGTGAACTCCCATAACACCACATGTGACAGTAATTTGAGGTGCCTGTGAAGAAAGAACAGTTACTCACTGTATCCATAGATCTTAAAGAGACTCCTCCATTGAGCCACACCTTTGGAAATGTAAGTTGTTGGCGTCATGTCCACTCAGACACTTGCTAGCTGGGGCTGCCCACAGTGATGTACAGTGTCAGCGCCTGTAGAACATGGGCAGCCCCCTTACTCCTCAGTTCCCCACCAGAGACAAGCTCAGAAAGCCTCTTACTGCGAAGAACCAGAAGAGTAAACCAGTACCAGGCACACAAAAAGCATGGGACTGGAAATATAGCATACATAAGATACTTATGGACATCTCCAGAAAAGGCAGTGAACAAATCTGCCAGCTTACACCACAGGAAAGAGAGAATGAGAATGGATGCACTGTTGCCAAATGGAGGAGATTATCTTGAATATCTACTGTTGTGGGGCCCTATGCAGTAATGGGCGGAGTGGCTGCATGCCACGTATCTGTGGTGCGTAGCCACTCTGCACCCACTGCACCCCACCATGCTGGATGCACCAAGGGGGGGCATGCAGAACTAACACACCTGATCCTCCCAGTCCGTGGACCGCACCATGCCAGGGGCGGGCTGGGGACCTGCCAGCACCACACGCCATGCACAAAGGAGCGCAGTGCGGGCCGTAGGTGTGCAGAGGGGGCACAGGGTACACCAGGGAGAACCCCCACATAGCTCCCTATGCGCCTGCTGCACACAGCACTCCTCCTCGGGTGAGTGTCTGAGGCACCCCTGCACAGCATACCCGAACACGGAGCTGGCAGGTGTCACCCGACCCATCCCTGTGGACCCCTGATCACAATCCTTAACAGCCTCCCCCCACCACACCAACACTTGGCAGCCCGGTGCCCTGTCTCCTGGATTTCCTGTAGTGGACCATGCCCCCCCCACACCTGTGTCACCATCATCCCCCAACTCCCTCAAACTCCATACCAGAATGGTGGTGCCCCAGGAATGGCCGGCAGCACTGCCCCCAAAGCCACCAGACGTCAGACATCCATGGGGTGCACTGCCAACGTGTGGCCACCGCGTAAGGGATGCACTTTGTGACTCATCCCGGGCACCCAATTGGATGCCCATCTGGGTCCGTGACTCCACCCCCCCCAGCCGCTCTGTGGTGTTCTGCACACCGGGGCAGCCCGTGGACAAGTGGCAGCTGGTAGTGAGTACTGACCGGTGCACACCTGTCCGCAGGTGTGGAGCTCCGCGGGGTGGGTAACATGCCTCTGGCATTTATTACCCGCCCATTGGTGCATAGGGCCTGTGGTGAGTAACTGTTTTGTCTTTATCAAGGATATATCCTCCAGTGATTAACACCTTTGGAGCAACTCCCATATGGTACAGATTAACCAGTGAGGATGGCAAACCATGGTGCTCCCCGGACCCCGAGCTAAAGGTCCAATGAGGGAAGGGGCTCCCCAAAGGCCTTGCCCAGGGGGTAAGCCAGAGAGGAACACTGGGGAGGTAAGTCCTGGGAATGGGGGATGAGACTGGGGGCGGAGGTTGGGCTGATGTGGGCCAGTCGGTGTGGGAGAATAAAGCATACTACAAAAAAAAAAAAAAAAGGCCTTGTCTGGCCCACCAGCGCAGCGGTAGTGCTACTGCCTGTGGTGCTGACAGCCCATGTTCGGAAGCAAGCACGGTGCATCAGAGGGTCGGCCAGGGGGGAGGTTAGATGAGCATCCCAGGGACAGGTCTTGACCTCCGGGGGGGAGGGGGAGAAGGTTGTAGTTTCCTGTCATGCTAGTGACACCTACTGGAAACTGGATGTCCAGCAGCCGGGACCACCTGGCATTGTGGAGTCAGCGGCGGACGTCCCTCACTGATGTCATTGCACGTCCAACTCCTGGGGAAAACCAAAGAAAAATCCTGTACGGCTGTGCACCACAAACTCCTCCAACCCTGTGCCAAAGTGGTAGATTTCATTCTCCCCTTCAGGGGCCTTGCTGCGAGGGACAAGTCATAGGCCTGAGTTCCGGGTGGCTGCTGGGGGATGCTGGTGTCTGGCACAGAGGCACTGAGTTGCAGATATCCCCATCAGAAGCACAGCAAATAAACAGATTTTTTTTAAAAAGGCCTTACAGAACAACAAGATCAAAGCCAGCACATCTGCGTGAGGTGCGGTCTTTGACTGTAATGCTTTGTGAAAGTATGTACAGTGCTCCATGTGGCAACAGCACAAATGTCAGCTACAGAAGCATTCTGAAAGCAGGCAGCAGAAGTGACCATCCAGGTGTATTGCAGCCATACACAGCACCAGGAGGTTCCTTACTGTATTTCTTCCAGTAACAAAATTCAGTGCAATGAGCCAGCCATTTGCACAGGCATTGTTTAGTGACAGGCAAACCCTTCTCGCAGAGGCAAATGAGACAAAGGGCTGAGAAGACTTTCTGCAGTCCTTAGTGTGATCTAGACAGAAATGTAGTGTTATGTGTACATCAAGCATATGGAGCAATGCTTCACCTTTGTTAGCATGCTCAGGATAATACACTGGTGCATTTATCATCTGATTCACTGTGAAGTCAGAAACCACTCTGAGTAAAAAAAACATGAATTAGTGCACAAGTACGCAAGGCCTCCTTGTCTGTGTGAAAAGTCAGGTAAGGGAGCTCATGCATGAGCAACTGAAGTTCAGAAATCATTCGGGCAGAAGTTATAGCAACCCAAAAAGGAGCCTTAAAGACCCAAGAGTGGTACTGTATGGAAGAAAATCTTAGATTTGCCAAATATGATTCTATATGAACCGCTTATAATGGACTACTTTGGCCACCGGCAATGCGTCCGTTACAAGCGGCGTCCACTACATTCATTTTGCTATTACACGCGGTTCTACACCATAGCTGGCATGGACAACAAATGACACACAGACATACATTGACACAGCTTGTGATTACAGCTCTTTTTGGACTGCAGTGTTAGCTTTTTTTTTGGAAGTCGTACCAGTGTGTAACCTTTATTAATTAATTTCAATGCAACAAACCTCAAAACAGCTAAAAAAAAAAAAAAAAAAAAATCAAATTTGAAAACTTTTTTTTAATTCTGTGCGCTGTACCATGCTCTAATTGGTAACGCTCGCAAATG